>OZ007600.1:127426422-128859922 GCA_963931845.1 Maratus michaelseni | reverse complement strand
TATTACAAATGATAGATATCAGATAAATTAAAGCATTTCAAAAAGTGTGACATATGCCTCTTTACCGATACCATTAATTAGTCACACTTTAAGAGAGGTATCCACAAAGTGTGACACATTGTGACAGAAGGAGGCGATGGGTTAACACATTTTGATATTGCAATTAAAATATGAAAATAATTAGATAAGCATGGCTTGCAAACAGTATAAGTTAATTTAATGTAAATAATTGTGTTTCTACTTAAGTATATATATATATATATATTATTTTTGAGCTGCAGTAGATTGAAGTAAAATCAGACAAGATCTGTATGTTTCATGGTATTTATTTCAGAAAATAATACATAGAATATAGCATATAAAAAATAATTGTTAATAGGTGTTGTTTAAATCAAATTAATCCTAAGTAACGAGTGAAAACAAGTGACACATCACAATAGTGGACGGGGGAGGGTCGGGTGGTATCACACGATAGTTACAACCTGTGTTATAGGTTAGGGAGGTGTAAAAAAACACCCATGAAATGTACGTAACTTAATTAATGAATAACGCCTTATATCTTTAAAGAAATTCTGCGAATATTTCTAAACAAAAATAGTGGTTATCAAATTACAATTATGATATTTCCCTGGCAACCGTGCTTCAATAAGTTATTATAACTTATGTTATAATTAATAAGTTAAAAAATATTAAAAGGCAAATTTTAGAAAAAGACATTTTCTAAAGCTTTTTCAAATGTACTTAGTAAAATGAGACGCCAATTTATTTCCACAATTTTATTTTAGAAAATGTAAATGATAACATTAAACATGAAACAACTGTCGTTTAGATGTGCTGGGTGGCAAAGTGCACGTGCTTGAAGGGCCGTACAAGCTAAATTATTGGAAATATTTTAAAAATTCTGATAGTTATACGGTTTAGAGTAAGCGGAAACGAGTTATGCAATAAAAATGACTAGTTTGAAATTTTACCGACAGATGGTGCTTAAATGTGGCAAGTGTTTCATTAGAAAATATTAACAAAACTATCTCATTTTAAATCAATATATTTTGAGCGACAATAGTCTTTCATAGCAATGCTATGATTTCTACCATTTTGATAAAAACACTTTATTAATAGAGCGTGTTTTTTTTTGGCTAAAGCTTTAAGGCTCATAAGGCTCTTCATAGTTAAAACCTTAAACAAAAATCCTGTGATATTTATAATAAAATAGTTTTAAAATTTAGCTGGTAGAAAATCTCTATTTTTCTTTTCTTTCTTTTATGTTTTAATGATATGCAGCGCTATCTGTCGGAAAATGTTTAAATTAATTTGTTATTGCAAAACCTATTTTCAACGTAAAGTTACAAAACTTTCCGAAAAATGGCAACTTAACACTTATACTCAGGTGAAACCTAATGCTGAAACTTACAATGAATATAGTGAATATTCGATGAGATATGAACCGTTATAGAAAGAAATATTGAACTGTACATTTCCAAGATATAAACGTCTCTATGAAAAGTTTAACATATTTTTGCATGTTTTTTACTCGCAACATGCAGTGTTTTCAAAGAAACTTAACAAAACTTTGAAAAGAAATCAAAATTTATAAGAGAAATATAATGCTGAAACTTGCAATGAACATAGTGAATACGAGATATATGGACAGATACAGAAAATGATATAGAATTTCGCATGAACCAGAGATCTCTATTCCCCCCCCCCCCCCTATTTTAAAAACTAACAGTACATGGCAAGTTACATAAAATGTCCAATTTAATATCATTAAAATTCAATAAATGCGAATGAATTTTCAGATATTTTATAATGCATGGCATAATATTAAATTTAAAGGGGCGTTAGTAAAACACACTGTTGTGTTTCCCTATCATTTAACTGGAGCCTACTTTTACATGTGATAGGTCAGGTAGAAATAAAGATGATAGACTAACTTTGGAATAATTCAGCTGACAGTACCATTTGTTAGAGCTTCAGATGCGTACTAACGTTTGATAAACTTGGATTGAGGTAAAAATATCGGTAGTCCTAGCGAAAAATAAGGAAAGGGTAGCTGACATCACGATTGCAAAAATGACGTCTGGCAAACTGTCTATCTTTATACTATCTGTTGTGCAAAATTACTGAGTCAATCAAATTGATTTATGAGTAAGTTATCTATGATCTGATTAGTCTACGATTAACACGTCTATGATAATACGAGGGAAAGTCATTAAGTCACAAAAGATAATTAAATAATAATTTACAATGATATTCACTTCAAAACTATTTTTATTTCTCAACATATTCTCCACCAATATTTATACACTTATATAACCGTTTTATCAGTGTCCTAACACCAGCTGCATAAGATTCTTTGGGTTGCTGTCTCAGCCACATTAGTACTTCAAGTTGAACCTTTTCATCATCTGTAAACATCATCTTGCAACTTCTTCAATATCCACCATAAAGTTTCGACTTAGCCCCAAGCGATTTTTATCTGTTTATTCCACTAAAAAACCATCTTGAAAGCAAGATGATGTTCACAGAGGATGAAAAGGTTCAACTTGAAGTCCTAATGTGGCTGAGACAGCAACCCAAAGAATTGTATGCAGATAGTGTTGGGGCACTGATAAAACGGTGATATAAGTGCATAAATATTGGTGGGGAATATGTTGAGAAATAAAAATAGTTTTCAAGTGAATATCATTGTAAGTTATTATTTATTTTTTGTGACTTACTTAATGACTTTCCTTCGTAATTGTGAAGACTGCCATGACGATTTCTACAATGATCGCTAAGGTAAGAAAGTAGCATGTAGATTCAGGGCCTGATTATCCAAAATGCACCTGAAGCACGTGCTTTTCCACTCTAAAAGTTGACAGTGCCCTCAATATGACTATAAAAAGGGGTCTCTAAGTTCCATTTATAATTTTTTGCGTTGAATTGTTAACTTTTGTGGAGGAAGAAGTTTGCCCAATGCAACAGAACATCCAAACTACTTCAGAAAATTAATCTAACAGGAAAATCTCAATGTGATCAACAGAGTGTTAACCAATCATGTCATCGTGATGTGCTTATTGGAAACCCCCTTGGTAATTAAACATACAAAAACTATATATACTACAAATATACTCCATCTAAAGTAAATACTAGGAATATAAAAAGGACTGTTTAATGAAATATCTGAATTTGGCTAAGTTACTCTCGCGAATAATACTTGCAGCTTGTATCATTGACGAGTGTCCATGTATGAAGAATTTAGAAAACTTTTACCGGGCCCCATAAAACGATACTGTGCTTCTCCCAGTTTCAAAGGTTAATTGCCCTGTGGCCCTGGGCATATTGGTTGACGGAACGGTTTGTTTGTAAACATGCCTTTCCTCATAAAGAAAGAAAAACAATGTAAATTCTCACGAAAACCTAAATAATGTGTGAATATCACCGTATTCCTCTTTAACCCTTCATATTTTTCTTTACTACGCTTAAATATGGAGAGAAGAATATACGAATGTTCAATGCAAATATGTTCCTTTTATGTCGAATCGCACGTATTTGACTGCTACGATAATGTTCCAAGATATTACATCAGACTCTGAAAGGAGGCGTTAATTTTATTAGAATTTTGATATTTACAGCAGATAGATTTAATTTTTGTTACTTTGTCAAGAATCACGTTAAATCGTTTAAGGCTACAAAGTAAAATTTTCTATCAATCAAATTTCAAACTTTTTAAAAATTCATATTAATTTATTAAAAGAAAAACTGAAATACACAGAATCACATCTGTTAAATGAAAAATCTTGCTAGTCACACTTTTTCATATTATGAGAAATTTGAAGATGTACATAAATAAAAAAAAATCGGTTAAAAAATCCGCAATACCTCTGATATTTTATATTTATAAATGCACATAAATTTAACATTTTATTCGCATATCGTGGAAACCGTTTCAGACGGTTTCTCTATTGGAACAACTTCTTGTTTCTTCATACATTTCGGTATAAACAAGAATGAGAAATTATCTCTGAACTTTTTGTTCATTGTACAATAAACTATGAAGTTTGCTGCACTATTTATCAAACCAAGAGCATCTATAGTTTCACCAAGGTTATAGTAAACATTAACCTTAAATTCTTCTCCTATAATTGCGGTTAAAAGTACTAATAATCCTATTGGAAATTGAGTTACCAAGAAAAGCAACACTACAGCTACAATTATCTTTGTTGTTCTGTCATGAGGTGCAGAACATTCTGAACTGTTTTTCATTTTTTGCCTTAATTTGTTTGATTCTTTCAAAACACAAATAAGACCTAGACTTAGACATGTAAGTGCTACACAAGGTACAAATTTTGTGAAAACGCTGTAAAGCCAGAAATTAATTTTTCTTAGCAATCGATCATGACGCTTTGAAATTTCGCTGGAACAAACGTTATAGAAGATTTCCTCATCCATACCTGTGATTTCAGATACAGTTGAGCTGATATAAATTGGTATGCAAAACACTGTGCAAGTGACATATGTAGCTGTGATTGCGAGCTTTGCTCTTGTAAGCGAACACCATCTAGCGCTCTTTAACGGAAAACTAATTGCTATAAATCTCCAGATGGCCACAGTCACAGTTAGCCATATAGATATTGTATGATTCACAATCATGAAATGACCTTGCAAGAGAAGGAAAACTGCCCATCCGTATGAAAATCTTTCTTCGTCATTGATTTCTCCATTGAAGTTAAGATAAGCATATGGAAGATATGAAAACATGATAAACATGTCGGCAACTGCTAATCCTGTAAGAATGGCATTTATAGATGAGAGCATCTTTTTTCTTGTAAGAACAATGATGTTCAGAACGTTGGCTGTGATTCCAAAAACACAAACAATACAACTTAAATACTTATGGACAGCACCATATTCCTTGCTATAAATTTCTAAATATTCACCAAAATACGGAGCTGGATTGTGAATTTCTAAAGCAGGTAATGAAGAGTTGAGAAGAGAAATGTTAGTTTCTGTTACGTCTGAACCATTAAATGGCAAATCAGTGTCATTTAATTTTAATGTAATATGCGCATCCATTTCTATGTTATTGCTGGTAATGAAGATAAATAAATTATGTAATTTTGAAATTTATTAAACATTTCCTATCGAAAACAATCTGACTACTTTGTATGGAAAAATATATTCAGGCATCCTGTTGTGAGTACCATGATTTAAAACTTTATTTGACTTTAAGAAAAATTTTGATGTAACTGTTAAGAAGGCACGGATGTTAGCGAAAGCCGACTATATGCTTTCCTAAATATTTAAACACTTATTCCAAATCTTCATCTTTACCGATAAACCTATAAGAAAAATACAGAATTAAAACAATTTATCAGACAAATACGTAAAATGCAAAAATAAATTTATACAATTTGAAAGCACGATAAATGATTTGTACTCATTTAATTATTTTATTCTGCAGTTTACCTCATAAATCACACAAAACAGATATTGTTTAACACTTCTTGCAATTTTTAGGATACATAAACATTTTGTGCTAGAAGAAAAAATATATAAAAACATTCTATTACGTTTATTTATTTTTTAATATAAATTATAATACAAATATAAATTCATTGCCATGTTCTTTGAAATTGACTTTGACAATTTTGCATTTCATAAAAAAGTATATTGTTTTAAATATAGGATATTTTAAAAGTGTTCACTGATTAGTATTTACCGTTATTATTATTAGTAGCAGCCTTTCTCAAAGTCAGTTACGAGTACCTCTTAGAGTATACGAATTGGTACTAGGACAAGGGTCGTTAGCATTTTTCGTATCACGGGAATATTTTGAATTTTATAATCATCATCATACCAGCACACCCTCCCCTATCTTACTCGCATACAATTTCACATGTGTGCTTGGGGGCAAAGGGGCTGCACATTGCATTAACATACAGAATCTATCAAATAGAGATTTTGAACAGATACAGATGTACCTTTATGAAAAATGGCTTATACACGTGTTTTCTGCATGACCGTCATGGAAACAGATAATGAAATTATTGCCAAACATTTTGTTTTTTCTCTTTTTTTTTGTTTTATTGTAATTTGGATTCTCAATATTTTTTATTTCACAGCTGATTCCGCTTTAAAAAATGTACCGTGAGGACCCTTCTATTTTTGATCAAATCTAATTTTACTACCCATCAGTGCAAAACATGACGTTACTCATATAAGTTAATAGAACCTTCGTGGACGTAGGAAAAGAGGGGCATTAGGGCCAACAGTATCCGTGAGCGGATGGTTGATTAATCCTGTTTTGGTGATACGCGACAACTATGTATTCACAACCAACGTACAATGCGACGGCGCGGCGCAGCTAAATGAGTCATCAAATTACATGTTTCATCATTCACTCTTTTAAAAACAGAAATATAAATACACTTTAAGAGGAATTCTACATCTTTGGCGTAAAATTCACGTGATTTTTACATTTCTTTTATTTTATAAAGGAAACAAATAGAACCTTTGGACTTTTTGTATTATATTTATGGATATTTCACTTATACATTTAAACCAGCGGGGAAGACTGAGCTACGCTCAGCTTTCAAATCAGCTTTGTGTTCAAAATAATCTGCTTTGAACACAGCTTTGTGTTCAAAGAAAAAATCAGCTTTGTGCTCAACTCGATATAACAATAAATTCTCGCTGTATTATTGCTATAAAGCATTTTGTTTTATAAAAGTATTATTTACAGAAACAATTAATCTTAAAACTGTGTACATATTTCTAAATTTTACATTACTTACTTATTTACAACGAAAAGGCATCTTTCCAAACTACATTTTCAGTTCGTTGCACATTTTCTTTTGGTAGAAGGATTTCTAATTACAATACATCTGAACACCTTTTATACATCAGAAATCAAAGCACAACATTCTGTGCGCAAAGGACTGTGGACTCTGTTGAAACACAAAGGATTATGGACAAAAATTGGCGATATCTGGCGAAATGTTGCCAACTTTGCGAATTCGTTTACTGCCAACTGTTCTAAAACTTAATAATTGTTTCAACATTTTGCCATTCTATTCATTATTATTTTAAATACTCTCAGTTATTATATGTTGAATGAGTTTTGTTAACTTATATAATTGATGTGGTGAGATTTAGTTAACTTCCTAACACACCACCTTCCTGTCAAAAATTTTCGTGATGAGCACAAAAATGCCATTTGATTTTAATTTAATATTAAATTGAATTTGTAAATTCTTAACCTTACATCGATCCTCATAGTGCCTTTTTGGTATTCTTGTTTTTGTTAATAATAAGGTATGAGTGTTACATTGTGCGTTTTATATATGATCAATATGACGCCATTTTATTAAAAAGTTAATTTGAATATAAACCCACAGGTCCCACATGGCATTCTTGAAATCTATATTATTTAATAACATGAGTATAACACTGCACTTTATGTATGAATCAAGAAATGCCACTCTTGCTAAAAGCCGATTGTACGTTGGTTCAAAGGGTTCCAAATGGCATTTTGATAGCATTTTTTTAGTAAGGCATGAATGATTCTTTATGTACCAGTAGTTACCTAATATGCTTAATGTCAATAACTCAATGAACTTAGAGGTGCCACTTGGAAATTCTTTTTACATCTGTTAGCGGGTCTGTTAGCGGATCTGTTAGTGGGGCTTGAGCTTTTCAGTGTGTTTCTTTTTGAAACAGTAGAACCCACTTCTATTTATATTTGGGTTTTTCCGGTGTCACCATGTGATTTTTTATATATGAACAAAAAGATGCCAGTAAATTTAAATGTTAATTTGAAGATGAATCTACAAGGGCCACTTGGAATTCTTGAATGTATTCCTTTCTAGTACATAACTTGAGTAAAACAGTGTACTTTATGAATGAAGAAAGTGGTTTATAAGTAAGCGAAGCAAATGAAGTAAGTGATTTATTTCTCTTATTTATAAGCCAATTCTACAATGATCCAAAGGGTTCCACATAGCGTTTGTGTTAGTTTTTAAAATTATGGAACCAGAATCACGTTGAGCTCTGTATGAACAAACAGATGCTTCTTAGCTTAATGTTGATAACTTGATGAACCTAGGGGTTTGTTTACGTCTATTAGAGGGGGTTGTACTTTTCAAAGTGCTTCAGAGATTTGAACCTATGAGGGATTTTCCTATTTATCTTTGTCATCTTAACAAATTGTGTCACACAATGGCTTTTGTCTATCGTAATTTCAAGTGCGTTATTGAAGTCTGCATATTAAAATGACAAGTAATCTTATGTTTTCTTAAGTTATCAATCGGCCCTCTTTTCAATAAAAAGTTAAAATTTCAGTGCAAATTCACCTTGTTTAATAACTAAAATTCATAAAGATACAACTAAATGTAAATATATTGCTTGAAGGTGTGTAAAAACATATATAAAACATTTAAAAGCACATTAAAGTCCTTTTAAAAAATTCAAAACGTTTTCAACCGAACTACTCGGTTATTATCAGTGAAAAACTAATTGTTGAGTTGAGTTGTTGCCTCTTCGCGTTTTCTTGCTTGCCCGGAATAAACTATTTTACTTCGGCCCTCTTTTGTTTACTGATAGTATCTGTTAAGAGCAGTAAATTTGTATTAAGTTCCCAAGTCATTGTATATATTGTATATTTTCAATTAACATTATAAGTGTTTAACTTTATAAGCATTTCAGTTTTTTGTTCAAAATTCACATTATTATGTACATTTAATTAAATTGCTTCGGATACTGAATTCCTTATTTAAGAACAGTTAATGGATATGTTACAATATTACAAGTATCACATCCGGTCTTATTCATTTATATTCTTTTATCATCGTATCTTTTTATTTTCAATTTATTTTTTAGTATTTTGTTGTTCAGAATTCTCCCTTTTTAGGCACATTTATGTTTTTTCTTAGTCATTTTCGGAGGCCACGGTCTCTGATTTTTGTTTTAATATTTCCTTTCTAACCTTTCTTTCAGTGAGACTGATGGATGTCTTTCAGGATCCGTTTATCTCGTTGTTAAACTTGGTTTTATTTAGTTTCAATTATTGACAGTTCCTGGAATGTATACGAAGTCAAAGTATTGATAATTCATAGCATCGTCAAAATTTTAAAATCATCACAGTCTAGATTCTTAAATTAGGATTAGGCCTTAAATCATCTCTGAACAAAAATAGCAGTTAGCACAATGGCTGGAAACCCACTAACTCCTCACTACTGGTAACGATTCTTTGTCATCGTCGAATAATGACTTAGATAACCAAACGAATTCAAGGAGTCAACACAGGCGACATCAACATTCCACTCACAGCATCAAGACCACAGTTCCAAGAAAAATGATGCAAAACACGAGACACACTAAAAGCCAAAGCACACGCAAGAAAATAAAAATAAAAATAATAAGGACATAATTAAGTACTCACAGAAAGCAATATCCAGTCCCCGCCTAGCGTATAAACAAGAAAGAATTAAAGACCTGAACGTTTAGTGAACTGCTAAATCAGACTTGGGTTATGTAAAACGTTGTGAGAAGGGAGATGCCGAAGAGGCTTCAAAATATAGAAAGTTGCTTAAGAGCCTACGATAGTGACGCGCAGAAACGCTCATGCTAATGTTAAGTCTATGTGAAGGTTCTTGCGCGATTTCTCGCTCGCATTTTAATATTTTTAAATTATTATTTTTTGCATAGGATAGCCGAGGTCGATCTCTAACGTTGTTAGTTTTTACTTTTTTGATTTGGGTTACAGTTTTTTTTTATAAGCGGACATTTTCTATTTTGGAACCGGTTGGAACCGGTTTTGAAAGTGAAAGTACCCTTATATAAAAAAACTGGTTAACGTTTAGTATATAATATATAACAACGTTAGAGAACAACGTCAGCTATCCTGAGCAAAAAAAATCATTTAAAAATATTAAAATGCGAGCGAGAAATCGTGCAAGAACTTTCCCATAGACTTAACATTAGCTTGCGCGTTTTTTCGCATGACTGATGTAGGCTCTTAAGCTAAAATATGACTCATTAGAAAAAAAGTTATCCCAGAAGGAGGAGTATATAGGAAACCTTAATGATGAGCTTAGCAGTTTGATAGCATGGCTAAAGTTGGCCAAAACAGAAGGCCCAGACAAGAAGAACACGACACTCAAAGATAAATTAGCAGATATAATTAGAGAAAACGAACAGCTAAAACAGACGTATCAGGACCAGAAACGTATAACAGAACAACTACAAGAAAGTCAATGTCGACAACAGGAAACTTATCAGAAACTAGAGGAAACAGAGGCTTCTGTAGAGTTGCAGGACTAGCTGGACAAAACACAAGAGGAGCTCAGTCTGCTAAAATCTATTGAAGAAATTGACGTCCCCATGATAGAGACAAATTCACCAATAAATGACAAAATGAAACAGTAACTTAACCTACAAAATATGTTGGAACCAGTCTTAGAACAGAAACAACAGTCGGAGCTTATGGTCGTCCCTGTTTTAGAGGTCCCGCAGGAGACATCCCTGTACGTTGAACCAAAAAACACAGAAATAGAAATTTAAAAAGTTCAAGGCGTGTTGAATACAATCAATATGAATTAGTTTCTAACGATAACATATTGCTTGTTTAGGGATCAGAGAGTAGAGAGATTGTTTGCGCAAACAAGGCTGAAACTCTGGTGATGAAAAAGTTAAAACAAATAGAAAGCGTGGATGAAATACTCGATATAAGGGTTAAAAAAATCATTGTCTTCGGTGCTCCATTTGTTCCTCCGATGCCAGAGAAAATAACAGACGAAGACACACAAGATGTTAAATATTTGGATGGTGGCAACACAGGATTATGAATATTACAAATATATGTTACTACAGCCAGCAATCATGAGATACTTGGGCACAGGCGAATACTGCAAATTTATTAAAATTATACAGAACTTTAATATTCCGGAAAGTTCAAACTTAGCCATGCAAGTGCCTGAATGGTCGGTGGATTCTCTGATCTCGCGAAAAATTTATCTTGGTTTTAATCACTGCAGAGCTAAATAAGTCACAGATTTGAGATTCTACAATTGCTAGAACTTAGGTCATGTAGGCAGGAGTTGTCGCAAAGAAAAGCTTTGTGTACAGGTCCATGATTCAGCAGGCAGCCATGTGTAGCCTTTTGAAAACGATCTTTGTTACAAAAACTGCCTAAAAGGCTTCTTACACAGAGGTGATAAGCTTGACGATGTAGTCGAGTCCATTAAATATCCAGCCAATGATCGTAATTGTCTAACATACAAAGCCTACCTAAAGAAACTTCCATAAAAAAAAACACTCAGCTTAAGAAATTTACTACTCCCTTAAAGAAGTCAAATTAATTCCAAACAGGCCATCTAAGAAAAACCGTGTGTTATTGTATGTTCTTGGTTATCTCTGTGCTGCTCCTAATTATCAAATATTTTAATTTTATACTTAACGTTTCTACTTACAGTGTTACATTCAGAAGTTTGAGTTACTCATCAATGTGAACGTGCTTAACTTCAAGTTATACTATCTCAATGAGAATGTGTTAAAATCGTACTCCCCGAAAACATAATCCTCAATAGGACCAGTTTATTTCTGCTGATATCCATTCACAGAGCTACAGTTAGCTATGGTCTACTTTCCACTGTGTTTATTCTTCTGCTGTCATTAAGAACGCATGTTTTGTTAGTACTTGTATATATATGCATTACATAAAGTTTTAAATGCAACGTTAGAACAAAGGTAGTGTTATTCTGCAACATTGAGTCAAAAATACTTACTACTCAACATCCTGCAGTTACTCAGTGCACGAGCCAAATGATATACATTGGCTTCATCAAACATTTAGTTAATTTAACAGATTTGTTACATTTTGTGTATCATGTATTCTTGGCATTCTTTGTCTAAATTATTCTCTCTAGTGTAATATATTATATTTTGAAATAACTCAGTACAATTAAGTATAATTATTGTATCTTAGTATTTTTTGTTAAGATTAAACTTCAACATTTTGAATATAAGAACTCTAGGGTATGTAAATATTCATTGCAAATATTCAGTGAAGATTAATATACATATTTCAAATTTTGCATATTATTAATGTACTTGTTTTGTATTGGGCGTTATTCAAATTTTAGTCACATTATTTTCAAGACTGTTCAAATTATTTAGTTGGAACAAACTCAGAGTCAGTTTTCAATATTATGTTTGGTGCTGCCTATAATTGCAGTAATTTTAAAGGTTTTGTTATTATTATAATGTTTAGTAATAGAATCTTGAATATATTTTCTCACCAGTTTGTATTTTTGTGAAAATTTTTCCACTAACAAAATTTATATTTCAGCAAATCACAAAGTTAGATCTTTATTACAAACTTGCCTTTTCAATCTCAGGGGTTAATTTGTTAACTTTTATGCTAAATATCATGTTATATAGCTTTAGTGTATTTTGTTTATGTATTGATATATTTCCTAAATTATTGTATATTTCTTATGCTCACCAAGAAGAATTGGGTAGCAAAACACTTTGCTGGGATTTAGGTTGGGCGATGTCTGATGTTCCTTGCTGGGTGCGACTAGAAAAGATTTAGCCCATGGGTAGCCCCCTCCCACCTAGTTGAACTTCTTTACTTCCACATCGTCTTCTTCTTTATTCAGTTATGAAGTTTTGTTACACTATTTTGAATGTGTTGGAAAGTGTTTCATAATCTATGATTGACGCATGATTTTCCGTTCGTAAATTTATGGAGCAATATGTATTGAATGTAAATATTTTATCATATAGTCCTGTATGAAATGTGGTAATTTGGTGCTTTGGCCCTCAGTCCCGCAGGAAGTGTTTTAAACAGGACCTGCGTGTAAATGTAGTTTATACGTCGTGCTGTATGAACTTGGCCTGTGAACTTAGATGCACTACGATTGAAACATAAAAATGCCTTGCTCAAGTGTTTATCTGTCCCTTCCGGTTATCTCACTTGTTTAATTAAGGCATTGTCCACGAAGGATCCAAATGATATTCCTGCATTTCAGTGTATTTTCCCACACGTTCCTCATAAACTCTTGAAATATTCGGGTGTCTACTGGACAACTAAAAGATCTTCTGCTTTATTAATATGTGTGCATTGTTTTTATATATAACTTATATTTTAATTATTAGCATAAAACATAGTTTGGAGACAGATGGAAGGAACACATGCTGGCCACATATTTTAGAGATGAATTTGCCATATATTCATGCATACTACATAAGCTTTCATCCCCGTCTTTCCTTGCCTATTTAACACCATACACTTGTTTCCCTTTTACTGTTTTTACAAACCAAGTAATGCAGCATTATAAACGTTCGTTTAATTAGGACTTTAGTAACAGATTTTTTGTGCCCAGTGTACATATTTTGTGTTCCTGTAAATTGGTTAGTTGGTTTTTAGTTACTGTGGTTGTTTTTCAGAGCACAATCATACAAATCCAAAATGTCTTGAAGAACCATTGAACGAGAGAGAAAATTTTTACATCACGCATAAATTATGAAACATACTACAACACTAACAGAATATTAGAGATTTTTACATTTTCATACAATGAAACAAGATGTTACGTTTACTACTCCCTTTTTACTACTACACAACAATTTTGAAAACATATAACACACATAAAAACAAATTATCAAGAATTATTGTCCATAGATGGTAAATTACTAGAATTCTTTTGTGTATCCCTGATCTATAGATTTTTATGTATACAACACAGAATGCTAAAACTAATGAGCGAATCCAGGATTTTTTAATAAGGGAGAATAAGGGGGGGGGTGGGAATCGAGAAATTTGAAAAAGCACGTAATTTGAAAAATGTCTTTTAAAGTATTTACAATTCTAACGATCTGTATCAGAGTGTGTTACTTAGAATGATAAAATTAAAAGCATTAATTTAATTAATCCTATTAATTAAATATTTAAAATATTTCATTTGAATTTTTAATTAAAAAAAAATTATATTATGAACTAAATTACTTTTAATGTAAAAATATTGTATATAATTTGAAATCTAAAAACAAGTAATCTAAAAACGAAATTTTACAGGTACTTTTTTAACACTTTCCAACGTATTTAATACTTGAAAAGTTTTCATCGAAAATTTATATTATAAAGAACTAAATTATTTTTAATGTAAAAATATTGTATATAATTTGAAATCTAAAAACGAAATTTTACCGGCACTTTTTTAACACTTTCCAACGTATTTAATACTTGGAAATATTTCATGGAAAATTTCGAATAATTTGAAATACTTTCCTTCGTAGTTTTAAAGTGTTTATGTTTGTTAAACCGTCTGTCTGGCAGCACTCAACCCCCTGTAAATATACTTGGATTATTAGGAGATTGTGTTATTGATGTTTACTGTAAAACATTGCCCATTGTAAATGAAATTTGTAGCATTTATAGTTCGATTATATGGACACGGAAAAGAATTCTGTTAAATTATTATCTATGGGAGATAACTGTTTGCAAACTGTTTTAAAGAAGTTACAATAACTGGAATATTTTGGAAATGATATACATTGTTGATATACACAACAACATGTTTTTATGTAGAATATGATGTTCTAAGTGTTTATTCTTCATGCATATAGTCAGGCAAGGGAATATACTTTTACATTAATCTCTATTGGAAATATTTGTTTCATGTGCGTTTTAAAACGATATTAAACTATTTCAAACATTATGAATTTGATATATATGTTAATAAGATGCGCTCGTACATATTCCCTATATAAAATGGTGTATACAGTCTTTAATATTCTTTTATAGAATTGCCAAAATAATTTGGATACAATGTCGTTTATGCGGAATAATTGTTAGATATAGGATTTATGTTGTGTTATGCATTGTTTAAACTTAATTATGTTAATGTATTATGCGGTGGATATAAATTTTGTAGATCATATATAGGGCTGAACAAAATTATTCGTATGCATCGTCGTCTGTGGTTGTGAATTTCTTAGCACGTGTTTTCAACTGTGTTATGCATTTTTATGCTGTGCGACATTTTAATATACCATAAGATGTTTGTAGAGTATAAATAAATTCATATACAAGATTGCATAAAATAAATTGGATATTTTACAATCTGTGTAAATGCCAAAAGCGTGTTTTTAATTGCGTTATGCGTTTCTAGCTAGCTAAAGTTTAGCATAGTATCTACTGTGTTGAAAAAAATATTTTGATCATACACATAGTTGCGCTAAAGAATACGAATACATTAACGTCTAAGGACGGGAATTACTGAAAGGGATATTTCAACTGTGCATGCGTTTTCAATTTGAAATAATTTGTAGAAAACTGCATGTTGTGTATGAAAACTATATCATATACAATACTGTAATAAATAAAATCTAATAAATACAATTGCGTGTTGTGTATGAAAACTATATCATATACAAGACTGTAATAAATACAATCTAGTAATTAATGTAGTATATGCAGTATTTGCTAAGAATGCGCCTTCAACTGCGTTATGGATTTTCTAAATTTTTTTATTTAGATATTCCCTTTTACCGTGTCAAAAGATGAAGTTTCATAACAGTATCCTGGCATTGTTTTAAAGTATTTAAAAATATATACGTAATGTAATGTGTTTTCTTTATTGTTTAGTTTGTAAAAGTCAAATGTTTAGAAATAAGATTTCCCCCCAGAGCTGGTGATGCCAACTTTAGATCAGACATTACTCAAATGAGAAGGATGCATATTTTTAAGCAACAATTGTAAATGTTAACAATATTTTCAACTACAGTTCATAACGTGTAGCATGAACTGTTTAAGAAAGTAATAACATTAGCTATACGTGTAGAGCATAAAAAACCGCGCAGACATCTAAAAAGGAAAAAACGGCAATCGTAGATATCAACCTCAATTACACAATGCAAAAGAATATTGTTTAAAAATATTGAAATACAAGCTAGATATATTAAAAGAACTGTCCCATAGGATTAACATTAGCGAACGAGTGATTTCGCGTGAGTCAAGTAGCCTCTTAAGCAACCTTGTATAAAAACTTATTTATATTATACTCACACAACAAAGTATAGGGTAAAAATTCTGGTGAAAAACGCGAAACACAAATGAAATAGACTTTCAGCAATTCCCTTCGAAATAGTTAGTTAATTCAAATTCTTTTGGCATTCCTATATATGGTCTATAGCAGATATACATTCCAAAAAATGTATTAAGATTTAATTATGCTTGAAACGCAATTCTAGAAATTATCCCTCTTAGACAATAATGTATCTGAATTATTTTATGCAGCATTGTAAAAGAACATTAATTGTAACATGCATTCATGTTAATAGAAAAGGTGTTATCTGCAAGCCATATGAATTCCATTCTGTTGGAAATGGAATAAACATCCTTATACCGCACCTCACTAATAACGTTAATTCAATGCCTATCGACTGTAATGTAAGCAAATTCTTTTGTGTGTTCCCGTAAATGAACACTTAATGCTTTCACATCATCTTTTACAAGAGAGATGTTGTAGTAAATCTCTTCGAGTAAAAAGATTACGACCCTATTTTCTTATACAAAAATTGTTTGTTGTAATTTACACTAGCGATGGTTACGTGCTCACGGGCCCAAGCCCAGGAGCATATAACCAAGTCCGAGACCATGTCGGACTCGGGTTCGATTTTTATACCAGTCTTCGAGCTCGGGCTGAAGATAAAAATTTTATTCATTCACAAATTGATAGAAAATAGAAAGATTGTTATTTGAGAAACAAGGATGTAGTTTAATTTTATTGAAGTGTTTTATAATCCTTTAAAAACGATTGTAAGAGAAATAAATTGGTATTGATGGAATATAAGGAGAGAGAATTAAAAAAAAATAGGCCTTCTGGCCTGTATTGGAAGGAAAAGGTAACTTTCATAGATCATGTTTTAGGTAGCTTTCAATACAAAAAAGTATAAAGCTACCTATTGCAGCCGTTCGGAGGAAAGCAATTCCGGAAAATTTCGATATATTTTCACCGATCAGGACCCCCAGACACCAAAACTACCCTCCGTTTAAATGTTGATTTATATATATATATATATATATATATATCCATTTACGTGGTAGAGTCAATAAATTCCCGGAATGGTCGCCTACATTTACGCAGGTGATCGTTGGAGGGGAAATATCTTTTTTCGAAGTTAGCAGCACTGATAAGGGAAACACACAGGCATCTGAAATTCATTTCCTGTACTGTTAGCGTTAGTTGCATATAATTTCTGACAAAGCGAATTTTTCATTCGTCGGATTTTGAAATGTCGTTTTGAGAGCAGCGTGCACACATCAAATTCTACGTTTTGCTCGAGAAAACACTTTTTGAGCATTTCGAGAAGCTGAAGAAGGCAAACGGAAACGATGACATAAGCGTTTTCGTAAAGGTCAGCAAAAACATCACCAAGGAAGGAAAAATTTCGCTTGGACAAAAGCCAAGGGAAAATGATGCTGGAATTTTTTTTTCGATTACGAGGACGTCATTCACTACGAATTTATTCCTGAAGGCCAAATTGTCAATAAAGAACTTTACCTGGAGATCCTTAAAGACTACGACATGCAATCAGACGAAAATGACATGAAAAATGGGCAACAAATGTTTGGTTTCATTTACACGGCAATGCTCCACCACATCACGCTCTGATTGTGAAAAATTACCTTGCCAGACGCAATGTTACCACTCTGGTACACCATCCTTATTCTCCCGACCTAGCACCAGCAGATTTTTACCTGTTTCCACAGCTGAAAATGAAATTGAAGGGACACAGTTTTATGGATTCAGATGAGATGACCGAAAATGCGACAAAGCTACCGAAGGACGTTTAAAAAAATGGATTCAAGGAGTGTTTTGAACAGTCATACGACCGCTGGATGAAGTGTGTGGATGCAGGAGGAAAGTACTTTGAAGGCCAATAAGATAAAAATATTGTTCTATTTTTTAATAATTTGTAATTGACCTATTCTGGGAACTTTTTGACCATACCTTGTATATATATATATATACACACACACACATATATATATATATATATATATATATATCTGATCTATGTCATACGATAACGCTCGTAGCTCGTATTTATAAATTAATTTGGATGAAACTAATTGTGTGTATTAAGCTCACCAATGCCTCGACCAAGTTTGTTGGACAGCTTGGTCCGCCATCTTGTACAAGATGACGGCCGCTGAAAATTTTAAAACTAAAATAAATATGCAAAAAAGTTAAAAATTCAAATTTATTTTTTAATTACGTGTTAGGCCTTGATACAAGGATTCCACAACATTTTTTGTTTTACCTCTATCTTAAAAAATGGCTGAGATAGAGCAGTTTGAAATTCTAGGGTGGCTGACATTTCGAAACAAGACAGAACATTACAAAACAAGTGGGTAAGTGTGATCAAAGATCACTCAAAGGGTTTCGTTTAATATTCCTTTCAAAACACTTTATCCTTTCTTTAATAAATTCAAATAATTTCATTTAGCAACAACCAAAAAAAAAAGTCACGTTTTTTATTAAGTAAAAATTTACCGGTCTATTTTTTCGTTTTTTCGAATATCTAAACCAGCCAGATAGTGGGCCAAGCACGCTTTTATATTCTGTCATTATAATATCAGTCATACCATACGGTCTAAATGCAATATTTTAAAAAATAATTTCAAGATTAAACAAATTGTATACCTTCAAAATGTTAAAATATGCGAATATTTCCATAATCGGATTTTTATCACGATTCAATATGTTTCTCAAACTCATATATTTACCATTCTCTATTATTTATATTGATACTCGCTTTGTATTATTCTCAAACATCTGAAAAATTAGTTAAACTTCCCATATGACGTCAGATTTTCTTTTTAATTCTCTAATGACGTGATATTAATCTGCTTTGTTTACTTACTCATACTCATACTCCTTGTATTATTGAGAAATCTTAGACATTTTCCGTTTTATTACGACTATGACGTCAATCAATTTTATTTCATATTTAGCTTTTTTTCAATGGGTGAAACTTTTTATTTAATTTTCCTTTTTCACGTGGAAATCGTCTGATAGAAAATTAATTATTGTGGAAAGATTTTCATCGTGGATTTTTAATTTTTGGCATCTGCTATAATGAAAAATATTTAAATTTAAAAGGAAAAGGCTGTTAGAATTTTGGCTTTTTATCTCTATTTATTAAAATAATACCAATTTTTCAAATTTTAATATTTTGAGCTCTTCACAGCTGATATTCTGATTTATACACTAAGTTTCAACTCTGTAAGTTACATAGTTTTCGAGAATGGCTCTGTGACAGACAGACAACGGAGCGGGAGCAATAGGGTTTCGTGAGATGAACGAAACCCTAAAAACAACAATTAATTTATGAGTTTTAGTGAACACGATTTCTCGCAAATTATTTTCTTTCATTGTTGTAATCATTTTACCAATCATACGCATGAAAGTATATATTCATATCCGTTAGCGCCAAATTCTCGCCAAACTTGGAACAATTGGCGAAATACCGCCAAATTTGACGACCAAAATAAGTCTTCATAAATGAAGCCAACTGGGCTATAGCTCCATAATATGGTGAATTTCTTATTCAAATTCAGAATTAACGAATCGTTTGTAAACGGTTTCTTTACATTTCAGCTTGCTGTTTTCGAGTCACATTAGCTAAAATTTTAAAACGAAGATATAGGAAAGTTGCCTTTTTTTCCCGGTACAGGCCGGAAAGACTTTTTTATTTAAATTCAACTCATTTTACTCAAACACCCGAAGCTAAAATGCTTGGAACCCGATTATAGAAGATTCAATAATCCCGGTTTTCGTTAAAACGGAATTTGAATGCAAATTTCAGCATGAGAGCAAAAATCAGATTGTTTCAAAATGTCAACCACTCTAGAAATTTAAACTGCCATATCTCAGCCATTTTTTAAGATAAAAACAAAACAAAAAATGTTCTGGAATTCTTGTATAACGATCTAACATTTAACGGAAACAACTTTTTCAATTTAAAATTTTTATACATCTTTTTGAATTTACTAAACAATTAAAATTTTTTAACTTGCTGTCATTTTGAAATAAGATGGGGCATGAAGCGGTCCAACGAACACGGTCGAGACTTTGGTATGCTCAGTACACATAATCAGTCACATTCATAATGGTTCATAAATACGAGAGTTACAGAATAACAAATATCAGTTTGTTTCAAAATCTCAGCCACCTTAGAATTTCAAACTGCCATATCTCAGACATTTTTTAAGATATAGCCCAAACAAAAAATGTTACAGAATCCTTGTAACACGTTCTAACACTTAATGGAAACAACTTTAATTATACTTAATGGAAACAACTTTTAAATTTATAATTTTTTTGTACATCAATTTGAATTTTTAAAAATTTTAAATTATTTAACTGGCCGCCATTTTGAAACAAGATGGCGGATGAAGCTGGCCAACGAACTCGAGACCTTGGGATGTTCTATACACATACTCAGTCACATCCGAATCGGTTCACAAATAAGAGAGTTACAGTATGACATACGTCATATATATATATATATATATACAGGTAAATATATAAGTATATGGATAAAATCAGCATTGGAACAAAGGGTGGTTTGGGCGTCTCGGGGTCATGATCGGTGAAAATATACCAAAATTTCAGTACACATAATCAGTCACATTCATATTGGCTCATAAATACGAGAGTTACGGAATAACAAATATCAGATTGTTTAAAAATGTCAGCCACCCTAGAATTTCAAACCTGCCATATCTCTACCATTTTTTAAGATAAAACCAAAACGAAAAATTTTCTGGAATCCTTGTATCACGATCTAACAATTAACGGAAACAACGTTTTCAATTTATAATTTTTTATACATCGTTTTGAATTTAATTTTTAAAAAAATTAATTTAACTTGCCGCCATTTTGAAACAAGCTGGCGTATGAAGCTGGACAACGAACTCGATCGAGACCTTGGTATGTTCTGTACACATGATCAGTTACATTCATATCGATACAAATATCAGATTGTTTCAAAATCTCAGCCACCCTAGAAGTTCAAATTTTCATATCTTAGCCATTTTAGGTAGATTTCGTAAGAAATACTACCTATTACATTCTCACCTAAGTTGGAATTTTTGAAAATTTTTGGCAGATCTACGCCGATCATGACTCCCAGAACCCAAAACCACCCCCAGTTCAAAACTTTATCTATCTATCTATCTATCTATCTATGTCAATTTTTTATGGACACGATAACTGCAATAATTCTGCACAAATCTCTTCGAAACTGATACATAAAATCAAGGGGCATAAAATCTCGGTCAAGTTCGTTAATGGGCAAAATCGAACCAAGGGAGGGGGGGGGGGAGAATGTGGGGACTTTTTGTGAAAACAGAAACCCCCCATAATTTCTTAATTATGATACTTATCGAATCCGTTTAAAGTTATTATTATTTATAGGATAAGGGCCGAAAATGTATGTCTGACAGATTTTTGATATAATTAAAAATGGCCCCAAGGGGGGGGGGGGGAGGGGGTGTTTTAGAAGAAAGAAATTCACAACTTCGTCAATTCACAAGATATGAAATCCGCTTAAATGTATTATAAATCCTCTTAATATTATCTAAAACTTTTATACTGACAAGCTTTTTATAAAAGCAACCCTTATAGCAAAAAAAAAAAAAAAAAAAACGAAAAAAATTTCTGCATAAAATCTCGGTCAGGTTCGTTAACGGGCAAAATCGAACCAAGGGGGGGGGGGGGATAGGGGGGGGGCTTTTTGTGAAAACAGAAAAAAAACCCATAATTTCTTAATTATGATACGTATCGAATCCGTTTGAAATTATTATTACTTCTAGGAGAAGGGCCGAAAATTTATCTATGACAGATTTTTGATATAATTAAAAATGGCCCCAAAGGGGGGGGGGAAGGGGGGTTTTAGAAGAAAAAAATGCATAACTTCGTCGATTCACAAGATTTCAAATCCGCTTAAATTCATTATAAATCCTCTTAATATTATCTAAAACTTTTATACTGACAAGTTTTTTATAGGACCAACTCTTACAGCAAAAAAAAAAAAATAAAAAAAAAATAAATAAATAAATAAATAAATAAATAAATAAATAAAAATCCCTGCTGGCTCCGCCTGCAAACAAGTTAGGTTTCGAAGTAGGCAGTTCCAACTGCCGCATCATGGCAAAAAGGTCATTTCTTCCGCAATTCCCAACAAACAGGCGCCCCACGGTCTGCGTCTTCGAAATCTACCTGCGCCTGTAGGTCGAGCCGTCAGGGATTTTTTTAAATATAGCAAAAACAAAAATGTTCCAGATTTCTTGTGTCACGTTCAAACACTTAACAGAAACATTTTTTTCAATTTACAATTTTTTGTACATCTTTGTGAATTTTTAAAAATTAAAAATTTTTTAACGGGCCGCCATTTTGAAACAAGATGACGGATGAAGCTGGACAACGAACTCGGTCGAGACCTTGGTATGTCCTATACACGTACTCACTCACATTCAAATCGGTTCATAAATAAGAGAGTTACAGCATTACATATGTCATATATATATATATATATATGTTATATAAAAATTTTATTTCGCATTATTTCTTTAAATTAATCTAATTATATCCTGTCATAAATAATATCTAGTCATTATTTCCTTAATAATATTTATTCCTATTTAATGTCCTTTTAAAAGTAATGACACGTATATTAATAATTATCTTATTCCAAATCTTAATCTAAAACTTTAAGTTAATTTGTAACTTTTATCAACTCCCCAATCTATAAAATTCTGAGAGACGCTTGTTGTCATTTCGAATGTTTTTAAAAGCCATTTTTTTATTTTAAGAAGATTGATGAAATTTTTATTCATTATGATATTTTTTTTCCCTATAAAAAAGAAAAGTATTACGTTAGTTTGCTCCTTTACGAGTCACATTCGAGATGCATTGTAGAATTTCAAACAGCAGGTTATCCGGTGTTGTCAAGGTATAAAAGATTCCATAATTTTTTGGAATATTTGATGGGCATTTCGTCAGGAAAGATGCACAGCAGCACACAGCAACATATTCGCAGCTTCCCTGTTTATTGGCAGATTGGCGTGGCGTGGTGTAAGTACATTTCATCCTACCGGCTAACTGTAAACTTTTTACGAAGATGATTTAATATTCCACGAGAAAATGGCAATTTGTTACAGATGTAGATAAATTGCAGCCGTTATCAAGAATCATGGCGAGGAGATTAGGCAATGATGAAACATCACAAGAATTTCTTCAATAAGGTGCAGCCAATTTCCAGATAAATTGTTTATAAACAAACAGCCACGATGCCAGTAACAGTTCCCACAGTATCAGGTATAAACTTATAGCCCTCAGGCTTGACGATAACTCACTACATCATTTAATAGATCTTAAGAGGCTGTTGTGAAATTCTAAGTCTCAGAACACCAGATAACGCTTTGGTCAGCACTTCCAAACACGACAAAAATCTGCTCTCCAAAATCTTGCAAGCGAGTTTTGTTAACTGCGTGTAGAGATACTGAAACGACGTAACGTATGCACGAACCAATGATTGACAGACGAAATTAAGCTAAGCGAATGAGGTGCGATGGAGAAGATTTAACACGAAAGAATCCCTATCGTAGCTGCGCATTGATTTTGGCATGAAAAAACACCCAGCGCGCGAAGCGAAGCACGGAATAAAAAAAATTTAAAAAAGGCTTTTAAAAACATTCGAAATGACAACAAGCGTCTCTCGCGAATTTTATAGATTGGGGAATTGATAAAAGTTACGAATTAACTTAAAGGTTTAGATTAAGATTTCGAATAAGATAATTATTAATATACGTGTTATTACTTTTAAAAGGACATTAAATAGGAATAAATATTATTAAGGAAATAATGGCTATGTCAGAATTTAGATTAATTTAAAGGAATAATGCGAAATAAAATTTTTATATAACATAGATATATATATAAATCAACATTTGGGTGGTTTGGGGGTTTGGGGGTCATGAAAATATACCTAAGTTTTTTGGAATTGCTTTCGCCCGAACGGCTGCAATGGGTAGCTTTTTGTATTTAAAGCTACCTAAAAAGATTCCGAACTCACCTCTAGTGAGTCCGAATCCGAACTCACCTCCCTTCAAATTTTTAAACGGATTGTGTCTCCCTGTAATTAACGAAAATCAATGGATTATTTTCTTGAAATCTGCTTTACAAGCCTAGGTACTTTCCAAATATATTAGCAATGTGAATGTGTGACTGATTGTCCTTACACTGTAAAAAATGACCAATGTTTCTTATTTTATGAAAATATGCTATAACCACGAACGAAAATATAATATAATATTCTGAGTTATCCGAAATTTCAAATAGCATGTTACACTGTCTTTTGAATCCCCAGAAACGAATACATTTTCAAAATTTAAATAATAATTTATAAAAACAAATTATTTTTAGCTGCCCGAATTTTTCAGAATCGTCTCCGAAGGGTTTTTATAGTGTATTAATTAGTGTCCTCAGCCTAGAATACCTGTTTTTCGAATGCTATCAATTCTGAAGTAAACATTTTCATGCTAAAAAAAAATGTTTAACAGACAAACATTCAAAATTAACAGCGTTAACAATAACATTAAAATTAAGATTATTTATTTACTCTTTCATGTATAAATTAACTTATGCGGCTGAAAACGTGTACTTGAGAATGGATAACATTCGAAAAACAGGTATTCCAGCCTGAGGACACTAATTAATACACTATAAAAACCCTTCGGAAACGTTTCTGAAAAATTCGGGCAGCTAAAAATAATTTGTTTTTATAAATTATTCTTTAAATTTTGAAAATGTATTCGTTTCTTGGGATTCAAAAGACAATGTAACATGCTATTTGAAATTTCGGATAACTCAGAATATTATATTATATTTTCGTTCGTGGTTATAGCATATTTTCATAAAATAAGAAACATTGTCATATTTTACAGTGTACCAATGCAGAATATCCTGTCTAAATTCAGCAAAGAATTTTAAAGGATAATTCATCAAACATTTTTCAATATTTGGTAAATTCTAATAAATACATAATAATATCTAATGATATATAATAAATATCTTCTGGATTGCTGCCTGTTTTTTTTACATATTTCAGAAGTCCATTTCTCATTATTTGGTGATATCGATATGGAGAATATAAAATTATAGAAAAAACCCTTGAATACTTCAATTTCTAAATTAGTAACAAAATTCTTTTAAATTGTTAGCTCTTGTCACATAGTAGAGAAAATTTAGCCAACTGAACTTAATCTGGGGTTTTTTCATGTAAATAAATGCACAAATTTTCCCCCTTTCCTCATAAAGGCATGAAAAAATCTTAATATATACAAGGTTAGCGAAAAAAAGTTTTCCACTTCAGAGAGTTCTAGAGTACTTAGGGGCTAAGACAAGTTTTAAAAGTGGATCAGATTCTTCAATAAATTTCAAGCGATTTTATAAAGCTTTCAAAGTTTTGGAAGCCGAACATTTTATTTTCATATTACCATATGAAGATAATTGGTCAATAATAAATTTAGAATGATGCGTGTTATTGCAGTAGATTCTAATTCTAAAGAACATTTACTCGATTTTTTTTCTGCTTGTGATAATAAATCTTCAATAATTCTCCCTTTTAAAAATTCGTCATATACTCAAAATTGAAGAAAAGTACTCTAAAAAAATTAGTTGCCTCTAGGAAGCAAAGCACACATGGTCCATGCCAAAATCTGGTCCGTAGGCGGATCCAGCACTCCATTTAGAGGGGAGGAAGGAACATGTTTCTTTTACATGTTTCTTTTTCTTTCTTTCTTTCTTTTTTTTTTTTTTGGGGGGGGGGGAGGGTTGCTTGTCTTCATGAGTAAAATTTAACTGTTCTTAAATCAGAGTTGGCTATTTACGAATTCATTTTCACACGTAAACGCATGAAATTTGCAGGTATATTCGTAACTATATAAAATTTACATGTCCTTTTCAGAAACCAAGAAATCGAACAGAGTTTTCCTTTTCTCATAAAAGCATGAAAATATCTTAATACATAAAGGTTTAACAAAAAATAAGTTTTCCACTTTAGAGAGTTCTGGGGTGAGTTCTGCTGCTTCAAATTAGATTAAATTTGAACTAGGGATAATTCAAATGCTGCGCTTGACACTTATTAATTAAAACATTGAAATACCTAAATCACCAATAAATGGCGCTGGTAACACGAATTGTTTTTAATTGCATATATTGAAGAAGTGAAACATTGTCCGCGTTATAGCGCTTGCCCATTTGCATTACTTTCTGGATAAAAATAATTCAAATTGTGCGAATGCATTTTGTTATTTATCCGGAAAATCATGCCTATTTTGCAAGAAAAAGTTCTACTAGTAAAATTGTTCAACCAGAATCAACAAAACTCCTTCGCAGACAGGGCCTGATTACCACTTCCGCAAACTTCCACGAATTAAAACGAATATAACATTTTGCCTTGTTTATGACAGAAATTCTGCCTGAATAAGGCGTTTACATAAGGCGAAATTTTCTACTCGTTTTTGCTAGTGGAAGTTTGCCCCGTCGGTAATCGGACCCTGAAAAACAAATAAAAACCTGTGCCATATATTAGCAAATTTAGATATTTAATTTTTTTAGTTAATAAATGCCAAGCGCATCATTGAATTACCCGTGGTTCAAAATGTATCTTATCTGGAACAGTAGAATGCACTCCATAACACTCTGAATTGGAAAATTTATTTATCGCGAACCATGTATTTATATTAAACAATCCACCCTTGAATCTTGTACTGCGTATAGATATTGTTTTTGTACGAAGATTTCCGGAAAATTTGGTATTGTCCTACTGTGAAGAAGACAATAGGTTGAGGGGCTTGGATGTCGAATTTATATTTCTTTTAAAAAGGGAAGGAGAGCAAATGAAATTAACGCGCTGATTGCTTCCTTACATCACCAAGCTCGAACCAGGTTTTCAGCCCATTTACTTATTTGTCCGCCCTCTCAAAAAGTGAACTACACTTGATTCACGTTAACACCAGGATTAATCTTTCTAGAAGAGCACAGTAGTACATTTTCTCCCACCACCCCCCGCCAAAGATTCTTCAATAAAACAGAATTCCTGAAATTTTGAGGGACAGATAATATTTTTAAATAAATAAAAATAAAATAAAAATCATATAGAGTGTAACGTACAGATATTGTTTGTGTATATCGTATTGTAACGTCGTAAAAATATTAAAAATTGACAAAAATATTAATTTTCAAAATTTTGCGCTAAAACAATTTAAATACCCAAAAGAAAAAAAAAATTCATGCACGCTTTTATTACTATTCCAGGTAAAGTTATAGTACAATCAACATGATGTTAAATAATAATTTAAATATATTTAGCAATACTATATGTGAAGTAATTGGTTCAAAACTTTAACACAGTTTTTGAAAACAAACAAAATTGTTCAAAATCGAAACTTTCTCCGAAATGAAGTAAATATGAATAAAATCTTATTTATTTTCATAATTTTGTCTCATAATTTGATTATAAATTAATACATTTTATTAATACATAACTTTAAAAAATTCAAATTCAAATTCAACCATGCAGGGTGGCCTACTATATGGCTTAATTTCTACAAGCTCTGCTCGGCAAGTTTATTAAAAAAAAATTACAAATAAGGTCATTCGGCCTTTACATAATTACAGCAAAATATCATATTCTTCAGCAGTCCAAAGTTCTACTAATCTTTAATTGGTCTGCAACTGCCCCGTTTTGAAAACTAAGTTGTTTATTTTTTACTAAAATCTTAATACACTCTATTATGTTCTGCTGTAAATTTGCTCTTTTTAGGACACTGGTGCATCCAACCTGGGCTTCCCGGTACAGAGTATATATGTGAAAACCATTTACTTTTGTTAAATTGGAAACTCTAATAGATATTTACATTTAATAATTTTTTTAGATGTCAAATTATATATTCAAATGTATGTCAATTATATATTAAAATAAAATTTTGGAAATTTATTAAAAGAGGTAATTTTGTATTGGCCTCGTTCCAGAAGTTAATATCCGAAGAAATCGCTAAAAAATTCGTTATCTACAGCAGTTTTTTTTTAATTCTGATAATTTCAGCGATTTTAAGCGCTTATTTCAATTACATATCTGTTAAATGTGTGTTTTATTTATACTATTTTATTTATTGCTTATTGAAGTTTTAATTTCGTTATTGAATATTAGCAGGAAAGAAATGCTGGACTTTTTATATTGTTTAAAGTGCAAACGGATTAATATTTTGTAATCGTCTGTAAGGGATACAGATTTTTTTAAAAATCATGCTTGAAATTTAAATGCTATAATAAATGAGTAAATTGCGATACAGTTTTAAACAAATTGCATTTGAAAGTAGATATTTTCCCCCTATATAACGGTTTAAAAATTGAAAATATGTGATGT
Organism: Maratus michaelseni; assembly: GCA_963931845.1. Taxonomy (NCBI): domain Eukaryota; kingdom Metazoa; phylum Arthropoda; class Arachnida; order Araneae; family Salticidae; genus Maratus; species Maratus michaelseni. The sequence continues at coordinate 128,831,431 of OZ007600.1, read as the reverse complement.
TTAGAAATTAAAAAAAATGCAGTAGTAAAAATATAAAACCAAAATGTCATCGTCAAGTGTTGCCATTCGCAAAATGACGTCAGCGTTACGCACGGACACGTTTGTTCTTTATAATATAGATAGCTAAACCATTTGGATAGAGGCGTGGAGACAGGTTTCTTTATATGGTATGTTGATGTGAGAATGCACTCTAATATATAGTGAAGAGATGTGCCCCTGAGGCCACATACGCAGAGAGTTGAAGGTGAAAAGAAAGTACCAAACTAATGTTACCATTTATTGAGATTTACTTGAGATGTCCTAAATTTCAGAGGTTCCAATTCAGGTGGGACGCCATTTTGTCCGATTCTTCATAAAGCGCAAAATAGTTTAAATTGTTGCGCATCTCATGCCATTCATTTTTATTAAAATTAAATTCTTAAAAAATGTAATTTCTAAGAAATATAACTAAAAATCTTTACTTTATATAGCCTGTATTTCTCTTCGTATTAAGAGTGAAATTTGTTTTACATTATTTTGATAAAGATCATATTTTCCTAATAGACGTATATATGATTTTTGGTTATGTAAAACTAGAACAACCAAGATCGATTCTATTAACTGCTGTGTCAAAAATTGGTGGATAGATAATATAAGCGGTCTCTGAGACGCTTGATTGAAAGATGCGTAAAAGGTTCCATTAACCCATATGATACTGTTTCTGTACTAAACTTTATGTACAGAGCTATTATAATTAAAATAAACATATTCAAAATTCTTCAGCTATAGTACTAAGGCTCCAAACAAAACAAAATTTTACTAGTATTTACAGATAAACTGAAAATTATATGTTAAACTGTGGAAAGCGAAAAAAAGAAGCGGTCTGTGAGACCGCTAACAGCAGTGAAGAGCCTACATTAGTCATGCGAAGAAACACGCAAGCTATTGTTAAGTATATGGGAAGGTTATTTTCAGATTTCTCGTTCTCATTTTAATATTTTTAAATGAATTTTTTCCATAAGATACATTGTTAAAAAATTTCGTGTATTGAAAGGTTGTCTTCCGTGAAGTTTGATCAGAAAGTTTCCGTTTTGTTAGAAAAATGGAATCCATCCCGTATATCTGTTGCTACCCAGCTAGAAAAAGTTTGCAAAAAAAGTGCACAAAATCCGAGCGTATTTGGCCCCTCAACTTATGCATAAAAACTGCAAACTCAGTTATGCACAAAAAAGTGCATAAACTGTATCCCTAAATTGTACACTTTTTAGACTTTTAAGATTACAGAGTTTCAAATACGGAATTATCAATGTAAAAATCTATCATCCAATGGGATTGCAGTACTTTTGATTGCCACACATGCGCTTCAACTCCTTCGCGTCTGTATCGCGCCATCTATGGACTACAAAAAAGGAACATTCCTCAAAAAACGGAAATATTCCGGCAACTCTGCTGCCAGTCCTTTTTCCGTAAATTGACGGAATTTTTACCGGAAAGTCTAACCCGGACTACCTGGGTTAAACATGCTCGAAATACTAACCGTTGTACATACCGTAGATGAATATCGTTTGTTACTGAAAACTCAAATAGATATTTTACATTTAATATATTCTTTTAGATTGTCCACCAACTACATACCAAAAAGCATTTTTGGTACTACCGTACGAACCACATGTTAGCGGTCAATCGCGAAACATTTCAATGTTTATAGCAATCTTTGTGAATCTTATTTTTCGTGTTTAACCGCGTACTCCAATTACATGTCTGCAAAATTCGTGTTTTAATTATTTATTTATTTGTGAAATTTTAATTTCACTCGGTATTTAGTTATGGAATACTACATGGAAATAAAGAGATTCTGAAATGATTGCTATTGATTTGCTTTTGGGTGCAGAACATTTCTATGAATTTTTAAGAGACCAGGTCAAATTTACCGACAACTACTAAATACTAGAATAGTGTTACAAAACAGTGTTTTCAGTTATATTGTTAGCGGAAGCCTTCCGGCTAAGAGTGAAAGTAATATACATTGTGGGTTGATGACAGATAATTTGGATTTAGAAAGGGTAATTATACATTTTTGGGAAATTTAAAACATAGAAAGAGAGTCTGAAGTTTCTAGAAATAAGGAAGCAGAAATTTGTGAAGAACATTTTCTGAAAAATTATTCCACAATTGCAACAGGGCAATACATGGTAAAAATGCCCTTTACGGAAGATCCATCTTGTCTTGGAGAATCAAAGGAAAAGGCAATGAAAGTTTTAAATTCATTAGGGAATCGCTTAGTTAGAGAACCTAAATTTAATGATCTTTATAAAGTCTTTATGCAAGAATATTTAAGTATGGGTCATATGGAAGAGGTGATAGAATCTGAAGAACCAGATATCACTTATTACATACCCCATCATTGCGTGTTCCGTGCTGAATCAAGTAGCACACCATTAAGAGTTGTCTTTAACGCTAGCTCCTTAACTTCTACCAGAAAATCTTTAAATATTTTGCAGTATAACGGAGGAACAATCCAAGATGAGCTATTTTGTATAATGTTGCGATTTCAAAAACACAAATTTGTTTTTTTAGCAGATATTAAAAAAATTTACCGTTTGATATTGATACATCCGAGTCAAAGAGATTTATTGAGAATCTTGTTTAAACCTGAGGTGCATGAACCAGTTAAGGTGTATAAATTATGTACGGTGACTTATGGCTCAACGAGTGCCCCTTTTTTAGCAACAAGAACTCTTACCCAGCTAGCTAGAGATGAAGGAAAAGAATTTCCTTTAGCTGCAAATGTATTATTTCAAGACGTGTATATGGATGATATTTTGACAGGTGCTGATGATCTATACAGGGCTAAAGAGATCCAACAACAACTGATATCTTTGTTAAAGAAGGGAAGCATGGATCTCCACAAATGGTCAATAAATAATTCTTCTCTTTTGTGTAATAATGCAATATCTGAATATTCATTTTCCAATGAGACAAAAACTTTAGGAATTGTGGAAGTCGCAACCAGACTGTTTTGGATTTAATTTAATTATAGAGCAAAGTGAAAGGTATACCAAACGCTCAGTATTATCGCGAATTGCTAGAATATTTGACCCGTTGGGTTTTATAGGTCCAATAATTACGAGGGCAAAGGTTTTCCTCCAAAAATTATGCTTGCTGAAAATAGACTGGTGTGATTATCTTCCAGAGAAAGAAAATATCGAATGGACTAATTTTCTTACTTCCTTGAAAATTGTAAATATGATCAATATCCCAAGATTTGTATTTGTAGAACAATCTAATAGTGTGGAGTTGCACGGTTTTTCAAATGCTTCTGAACTTGCTTATGGAGTGGTCGTTTATATAAAATCTATTAATTCTTATGGTGATTCTGCTATCAAACTGCTCACTAGTAAATCTAGAGTGGCTCCTCTAAAGCATATTACTATCCCGCGTCTAGAACTTTCTGCCGCAGTCCTATTATCTAAGTTGATGCAAAAGGTGTTAAGTGCTCTAAAGCAAGAAGTTTCTAAAACTTGTTTTTGGACATATAGTACTATTGTACTTACATGGTTAAAAAAAGAAGTCGAATGATCTAAAGACATTTGTAGCAAATAGGGTATCGATTATACAAAGTTTAACTTTGATTGATCAATGGAATTATGTACCTTCCAAGCAAAATCCTGCAGATCTTATTTCTAGAGGTCTAGATCCCATCAAGATCCAGCAATGTGATTTATAGTGGGTCGGTCCATCATTCCTACAACAGCCTGAGATGGTGGAGTGTCCTGATATTGTTTCTGTTGAAACTAGTGACCTGTTTATCCGTGAATTGAAAGCGCCATCAGTAACTCAAGTATGTACCTTAGTTAATACTGTTGAGCCTTTAGACATCATTAATAACAGTTCTTCATTCATAAAACTGCAAAGAGTAGTAGCATGCTGTAACAGATTCATCCATAACTGTAGAAATCCCTTGTTTCCCAAAGGTGGAACTTTAACCAGCAGTGAACTCTCTCAGTCCTTATTCTGTATTGTAAAGAACATCCAGAGGACTTCATTCGTGAAAGAAATGCAGTGTTTAGAAAAAGGTACTGCAATCCCTAACAGTAGTAAACTGAAAAACTTGTGCCCGTTTTTATATGATAATGGTGTAATCCGAGTTGGTGGTAGACTGAGAAACAGCAACTTATCCAAGCATAAAAAATAACCTATGATTATTCCTTCAAACCATAATTTTACTTTTTGTGTTATTAAATACAGTGATTTTTCACTTATACGCGATGTTCAGTAATTACTTTTTCATACCGCTATTTTAATACAGTAAAATTCGATTTATAAATTCTACGATTTAACAAGACGAAAATTACCCTAATAAAAAAACTGGTGCTGAAAAGATTTCCGTGTATCGCGTATAAGTGAGAGATCACTGTATTTTCATAATTTGTATTTCTATGCAGGTGCTGAGACAACTTTTTCTCTCATCTTGAAACAAAATTTGGATCTTATCTGCTAGAAATGTAGTTCGTAAAATCCTTTTTAATTGTATCACTTGTAAAAAGGTAAATTCTAAAATTTCAGAGCAACAGATGGCTGATTTGCCAGCTTCTAGAGTAACAGTTCCAGTAATCAGTAAGAGCATTTATGCGTACTGGATTGGACTACTGTGGTCCCCTTGAAGTAAAAAACTTCGTAGGTAGAAGTAAACAGGTAAAAAAAGTATTTATTTGTGTATTTGTTTGTTTTACTACAAAAGCCTTGCACTTTGAAATAGTAAATGATTTAACAAGTGAAGCGTTGTTAGCGCACTTAAACGCTTTATTGTAAGGCGGGGTAAACCTTCTGATATATCTAGTGATAATGGTCGAAATTTCGTTGGTGCCAATAAAGAATTAAGAGCAATTCTCAGATCTTTATTTAAAGATTAAAGTGAGGAGGAGATAGAAAATTATTTAGCTAATGAAAGAATTAACTGGCATTTTAATTCCCCTTCAACTCCTCACTTTGGAGGTTTGTGGGAGGCAAATGTCAAATCCCTTAAATACCATTTAAAACGTGTTGTAGGTAAAACTATTTTAAGTTATGAGAAACTCTTGACTCTTATTACTCAAATTGTTCTTAATTCTCGGCCACTCTGCTCCCTTTCAAATGATCCAAATGATGTTGAAGTTTTCACACCTAGTCACTTCCTTGTTGGTTCCACTTTAATGGCCTTACCAGAACCAAATTATACAGAAATTCCTATGAATAGGTTGAGCAGATGGCAATTAGTTCAAAAATTAACACAACATCTTTGGAGAAAATGGTCATCAGAATATTTGAACAAGCTCTTAAATAGACCTAAATGGTACAAGGGAAGGGTAGAGATAAAAGGAAGAGATTTAGTATTAGTAAAAAATTCTGATAATTATTGTCCTTTAAAATGGCATTTGGCACGAATTATTAAAATTTATCCAGGCCAAGACAATATCATAAGAGTTGTCATCTTGAAAGTTAAAAATGGCACATATAAAAGGCCAGTCACAAAAAATGTTGTTTTATCATATATGAATGAGTGTTTATTAACTACTTAAATTCATGCATTTGTTTTATTAAACTATATATTTTTCCTGCAGTGTATTACATTCTTGTGTTTATATTTGTAAATTTAATATTTTATTTAGTGTAGTATTTTTGAGAAGAAATTGTGTTTTTTGAGATTGTATTTTTAAATTCCCACTATTAGCTCACTCTCTCTCTCTCTCTCTATATATATATATATCTTGTTCAAATTTTCAATCGTTAATAAAATATTTTCTATTCATCCACTCAAGTTCAAATAAATTTTTTAAAACTTATATTGGATGACACTTTATGTTAATACAGTTTTTTTCAAATATTAATTCATTAATTAAATTAAATTAATTAATTTTAGTTTTAAATGTGAGAAAAAAAATCCTCCCATTGTTTTCATAAATGAAATGAAAGATTTATCTCAAATGAGTGATGTCACAGAAATAAAATACCGCAACAATGATTATAAAATAATGTTCAATAAAGATAACGTGGGACATTAATGCTGCACGGGTTTATTTTATATATTTATGATTAAAAAGTAGGAATTGACTTAAATTTTTTTTTATATTACTTGTTCATTTAGAGATTGTATTTGAATTATATTGCAGTTATATTATTGAATGTTAGCAACATTCAAGGCCCGGCGATATGTTGCCGCTAGAAGCGCCATCTATGAAAAGTGTTTTAAAACTTGTGAGTTGGGTTCGAGACGCCGATCAGAGAGGTTGTGTAAATCTCGGCTCTCGACCATTTTTATTTAGTGTTGTGATTAATTTAAAAAGTTATTGAAAGTTACAGTCCGCTAGTGAGTTTTAATTGTGATTGTGTGATTTTTTGTAGCGATAAATAATTACTGAGTTATCGACAAATCCGGCTTTAATTAAACAATTTTAGTATAAAAATTTTGTTTTTAAATTCAGTAAAACGGAAATAATATGACTCAATATTAAATAGGACGTAATTTTTCATGGCAATCTAGAATCGTTACCCATAATGGGGTATCATTGAACTAATGACGTATGATAGATTTAATAGAATGAAGAATGTGGCTATAACTTGGTCATAGAGGTTATAAAATGTCATATATGTCATATATGATTATAACGTCATACATCAGATAACTTGGCGAAACATTTCCGTCGCTTGACGATTAATCCTCGGAAGCTGCTATAACAAGGAAGTACCGATTTTAAAAAAATCAAATTACTTAATAAATATTTTTATTAATATCTTTTTAAGTTTTGATTCGATTTTCATAAAATTTGAAATGACTTGATAAAATTCTGCAATGTTATATATATTAAATTTCCAACCTTTCGGCTGTGTAGTTTTTGCGCAGTTATATGCAGATAAACGGACGGACGGACGAGCCAGACGATGACTATAGGTGCTATGTATTTATATAATTACGAACGAACTTAAAAAAATTACAGTAAATGTGGAATTTACTGAAATAAAAAAAAAGGATAATTATTTATATTGTTACAAGTGTAAACGGGTTAATCCTCCGTAATTATTTTACACATCGATTTAAAAATATTCATGCTAAGAAATTATTTTAAAATCATAAAAATTCAGTAAACTGAGATACAGTTTTCAAACAAATTGTATTTGAAAGTACAGCGATATTCAAAAGTTTAAAAAAAATATTACAGTAATGGTGAAATTTATTGGAGAGATCGTTGACGCCATTAGGTCATTGCCATGTCAGCATTACTCACGGGTATGTTTTTGGCTTATAATATATAAATATAGGATTGTTGAATTACATTTATGATGTTGCTATTTAGTAGAAACATTTGTCACTATTTAAATAAGGAATTTTAGTTATTACGAAATTGTAGCTACCGGAGTAGTATCTATATATATAAAAAAGGACAAAGGTGTCCGTGCGTAACGCAGACGTCATTTTGCTAATAGAAACATTTGACGATGGAATTTCGGTTTTGCGATTTTTGGTACTGCAATTGTTTACATTTCTAATAACCACACATTTTCAATTTTTAAACCGTTATATATAAAAAAAAATCTACTTTCAAAAGCAATTTGTTTGAAAACTATATCTTAATTGACTGATTTATTATGGCTTTTAAAATTTCAAGCATGAGTTTTTTTTTTTTTTTTTTATCTGTCTCTACCACTTGCAGACGATTACATAATATTAATACGTTTGCACTTTAAACACTATAAAAGTCCAGCATTTGTTTCCAAGCTAATATTCAATAAAAAAATTAAAACTTCAATATGCAATAAATAAAATAGTATAAATAAAACACAAATTTAACAGACATGTAATTGAAATAAGCGCTTAAAATCGCTGAAATTATCAGAAATAAAAACAAATTCTATAGATAACGAAATTTTTAGTGATTTCTTCGGATATTAACTTTTGGCACGATGCCAATACGAAATTACCGGTTTTAATATATTTCAAAATTTTATTTGAATATATAATTGATATATTCATATAAAAATACTCTGTGTTAAGGGTCAATTAAAAACAATATTAAATGTAAAAAATCTATTAGAGTTTTCAATATGCAATAAATAAAATAGTATAAATAAAACACAAATTTAACAGACGTGTAATTGAAATAAGCGCTTAAAATCACTGAAATTATCAGAATTAAAAACAAATTCTATAGATAACAAAATTTTTAGCGATTTCTTCGGCTATTAACTTCTGGCACCACGATGCCAATACGAAATTACCGCTTTTAATTAATTTCAAAATTTTATTTGAATATATAATTGATATATTCACAAAAAAATACTCTTTGTTAAGGGTCAATTAAAAAAATTATTAAATGTAACAAATCTATTAGAGTTTTCAATAAAACAAATAAATGGTTTTCACATGTATTCGCTATCCCGGGAAGCCCCGGTTGCATGCCCTGGTATTCTTAAAAATAAAGTGGCTTAAATTCCAGCAATGAATACTGATTAAAATACAAATATTTTTAATCATTTCTAACGCCATCATCATTTAGATTACTAATTTTAACAATATATATAAATATAATATTCATATTATATATTATTCATTCATAAAATTCATATAAATATAATATAATGACAGAAAACTCTGTCATTTTGAGTATGTTTATATTTCGTCGCGATTGAACTTTTTAAAATCTCTCTATTCCGCTATTTTCAACATTGCTCCTAGCAAAGCAACGCCGAGTGTTAGCGGTCGATTAAATCAATCTGAAATCCTCCAGGTTTGAAAATCATTAAATATATAGAAAAGTATGAAAGAACATTAATCCAACGTAAATATGTACTTACCTTTTAAAAGTCTCGGTTATTTTCTCTGTAATAATCACAGTTTCGTGGAAAATATTCCCAATGGCTCCGTTCTACGAAACACGTATAAGCAAGAGATGTTCTATTTTGAAGACGTACCACAGAAAAACTAGACTAGATGTTCTTCTTCCTTTTTTTTTTTTCTTTTTTTGAAAGCAGTCAGTTAAGTATGATGTGAAAAATTATAATCTTCATTTCAACCTGGAATAAGTTTTGTTATAACACAGTAATATATGTCATTATGCAACGCTCGTCTGTGTTTTGATTTCCCAATTAGTAAAACAATCATGCACTGAGTTGGAAGGGGGAAGAGTGATGGAAGTAAATAATAGTAAAGAGTTGAGAAAAAAAAAAGAAAATGGAAATAAATCCCAAGAGTCATATGAATTGGGGACATTAGAACAGGATTTGTTTTTATATCTAATTTTAAAGCTCAGGGGAACATTAAACCTTTCTCAATGATCGACATATATATGTGACGTATAAGGTGCTCGGGATTCCTTGGTTATTCCTACTAGCAATTTTTAATTGTAATTTTGCCTTATTTCATCAGAACATTTCTGCGATTAAATTAGGCAAAATTTTCTATTTTGAAATACCGATAATTAAATATTAAAAATTCTGTATAAGATGCTAATCACGAAGGTGTTAGGCGACACTTGGTTCATATGACAGATTGCTTTTTAGATGCAACTTACAGAACTATTTAGTTATATATACATGGAATCTAAATTTAATTTTTTTATCACTTCATCAATTCGTAATCCATAAATTTAATCACGTTTAAAATGGGACAGTTGTTAGCATAGTGGGATAGTTATTTTACGCTGTAAAAGTATTTTTTTTAAGTTAAATGTATTTCAAATATCATATAATTTTCTATTGCTATTTGGAAAGCTTACTGTTTCAATAATTTTGTAACTGTAAAATCTAGAGAAAAAAAATTATGAAAAGCGGCTATAATGTAAATTTTAAATGATAAAAATAATATAAATGTTTTTCTTTGTCGTGCAAAATTTTAAGCATGTATTTTTTTATTACTAGGTGGCGCTTCCCCCTACGAGTTATGCCTACGCTCGCCAACCCCAGTTCTCACACCGCAAACTCTAAAAACACGCTAATTTGATCGTCAATATATATATATATATATATATATATATATATAAATTTGAATAAACAAAACCTCAAAATATTAGTCAAATTAAAAAAAAAATTACATTCTGCACACCGCAAGCTTATTAACTATACCCTTTTACCCTTTCAAAATATTACAAAATTCCCATGCATAGTTTTTGTTTCTATAAAATTTTTTAAGAGAACTATTTTGACCGATTTTAATAAGAAATATCTATTAAAACAATTCTGTGATTTAAAAACTGTCTGCTTCAGCGTGTTTATCGAACATTTTTCTATAAAACTACCAATTTTAAAATTTTGTATATGCAATAGTTTTCTGAATATTAGCTCAGAAAGACCTCAAGCCACAAAAAATTCATTGACAACGGCTGCGGCGCAGCAGCGGCGGTTATTTGTTATTTTTATATAGAGAGAGATTATTTCTAAAAGAATAAAAATACGCTACGTTATTTATTTCATTTTTAATTAGCTTTAACATCAACAAATTTTAATTAATATCTATTAACTTCATGGTATTGATATTAAAATACTTTTTAATCAGAGATCGTATAAACGCCTGGGAAAATGTATTATTTTAGTAAGGGAGGAGGGGGGGGGGGCATTTTGGGACATATTTTAATTAAGGATCTTTGCACAAATTACTTTTTAATTAATTTTTATACAAGGACAACTACGTATTAATTGATCCTTGGCTTATCGAAAATAAATAAATTGATGACTAAAATAGTGTCTTAGAAAAATTAAAAGAATGCACATCCTTTAAACTGCCTGAACTTGAATCACCAAGTGGAGCATATTGGAATACTCTGTTTTATATGTTATTTACAATATTGAGGTACATTATTCAATAAATAATCACTAGAACTAATGGTATCTGATAAAAAAAATCTCACCAGTCATTATTAATAATAAAAATTTGGAATCACGAAAGGGAAATACTATTTAAATATTTACGAAGACATTGTTTATTATCGTAAGTGAGCTAATTTCACAAAAAGCACCTTTACTTTTATAATATTATCTATTCAGAATTGCATATTAATAGCTTTTAGGTACTAAAAATACAAGTTTTCTTATCTAGAGCACTTTATGCTGTATAACCTGCCCCATTACTATGTGTCCAAACCGCCTGTTTTTTGGTTTTACAATTTCTCTTGTTATGCTTGGGACTACAACGAGATTTTAAACAATTAATAGCATATTAAATGTGTGCATTTTAAACAAGTAAGAAAAATCATGCGTCAAGCATGGACTATGAAACACTTTCCAACAGTTCCAGAATACTCTAACAAAACTTTATCGTTTAGTAAGGTAAAAGATATTGTCTAAGTAAACAGTTTGGAACACTCATATCACATTCGAAATCCCAATTTCAACAATTAAAATTAATAGACTTTTGTGCAGACCTGTATGTGATCTATAAATTTTTATATATACTATATAGTCTTCTAAAATTTAGTTCAGTAGGTAACGCATAGCACAGTTGAAAATTTCCCTTCAGGAATTTTTGTCAATTAACGGAAATATACGAAATATTTTATGCTGCCCTGTATATGATCTACAGAATTCACACATATCAAGTTATAAGCAAAATTTTAGTTGAATTTAAGGGGTATTCAAATCCAAACTGCTTATTTTGAGACACATTTTTAAATTCATTTTTGCTCTAAAATGTATCCAATTGGCAGGTTCTCTTATTCAGAAAATTTATAATGTGCGTATTGTCTCGATTGTTTGATAAAGGAAGAATATACTTCAAAAAATGCTGTCAAAGTGGAGATTTTGAACGGAATTTTCCGAACTGATAGCGGTGGAAACAAAAAAAAATTATCGTTCTGTGAAAATAATTGTTTGTAAATCAATTTCTAATTAATTGAACGAAAAATAAAAACATAGGTCCCTTATAAATCTCTTCATAAATCACGCCGCCAAGTTTCATGTTTTTACTTTTAAAAATGACTCTGAAAATGTGTCTCAAATTTTTGAGTTGTTGAGCGTGAAAAAAAATATTTTTTAATACCGCCTTAAAAACGTGTATCACAACTGAAAACGCACTTCCAGCAATTTTTGTTCATACACAGCACTGTAACCGAATTCTTTTGTGTGTCCCTGTAAATGAACGATGAACGCTATGCTCACCGTATTCTATTGTAAGCCTCTTGTAGTGCACCTTTGTGATATATATCAATTTCAATATGTTTTAAATAGCGTAGCTTCATAATTAAAATACACCTCAAATGATTTTTCTCCATATACCTTAATGTAGCGAAATTATTTTGAGTGTCCCTGTAAAGGAACTGTAAATGCTACACACTTCATTTTCAATGCCGAACGTGCCATGGCAATCCTCAATAACATATAGCAATTGCAAGGGAATCGGAGTATATCTACGCGAGTTAGAGCACGCATACAGACAGACATAGACAGACAAAACGAATTCATAAACACTTTTCAATATGTTGGAAAGTGTTAAAAATTGACAATTCTGTTTTAGAATTCTTATTATTTATCTTAAAATAATTATGAATCAATGGACTAAAGTTATGGCAACATTGTCAAAACAAAGATAATTATATATAAGTTCTAATCTGTTCATCACATGCATTTAATATTACACTCAATAGTGGATTGATAAGTCCTCTATCACAAAGTATGGAGTTCTATTTACTTATTTCACTACAACCCTTGAAACACTTGAAACATAAGGTATCCCAATTTCCCCAATCTTCCATAACATATGGAGTTTATAAGTTTTTTTTTTTTTTTTTGGCGAGTATACGTTTGATTCGGATTATTATTCAGTGTCCATGTAAAAAATAATCCTATTAAAATCACAATCATTCCGTAATAAATATAATTTTTTTTCAAAATCAAATTATACGTAAAAAAGTGATGTTTAGTGAATTTAAGTACTATGTTCTTTAAACAAATTATTTTTGCGTATTCGAATGTAAATGAAATAACTGAACTCTTTTTCTACAATTTTTCTTCTCTATCTACAAACAAGTATAAACGTAGTAAACTTTCAAAGCTCCATAAATTTTTAAAAACAATGTTATTTCTGGCAAATATTAAATTATTTTTTAAATGGATAAATCGATAACCTCTCTGTGCTTTATAGCTCTACAGCTGTAGTGCAAGCCTGAGAGGACACATGTATTACTCTTCAAATATTTTAAATTTTACTTACAATTCTCCATTTGATTTGATATTCTTTGATTCTGTTTTTAACATTTTAACAACTATACACACATTTCTACGTGTACAGTTTTACAGCCAGGCAGGTTTCATAAAAAAAAAAAAAACTATAATTAATAATTTGAACTTTTATTATCTTGTTAAAAGAACATCTATACAATTGTTGCAATTTTTTTCTTTTTACATAAAAAATATTACATCAATTTCTTGCTTCATTATATGATTACTTATCTCAATTTTGTATAATACATGCGTATTTCGTTCATGATACAAGATAAAAATATCTTTATATTCAGAATGTATTACTTCTTTATAACCTGAAATATCTGAAATATCGTAATACATCGTTTTAAATATTACTTACCCATCATACGTAGTATAGAGTAAGTATTGTAATCGTTTTGAAAATCGAAATTTTTTTTGACTTATTTACACGTTTCAGACACTGGAGATTCCGAAAAACCTATTTTTAGAAATTTTTTTTTGCCGTCCGTCTGTGTGTCTGTGTGTCTGTGTGTGTGTCTATAAACGCTCTATCTCCCGAACAAATTGAGATAGAGACTTGCAATTTGGTATGTACTTAGTATGTAATAATGGGAAGAAGCCTATTTCATTTCAATAACCTCGATTAACCGGAACATTTTTTTTCGGACTCTCGAAATATTCGTTCTGATGAAAGGTATATAAAAATTTTCGAAATTGTTTATTTTAAGTAGTAAATATAAAAAACAATAAAAAAACATAAATTTTGCATAAAACATGAAGTAGATCGGATAGTTAGTTGCCGAGATATTTGTAATCCTATTTCCCACACTCTTCGATTTTTCATGACCCTGTATTTCATCCAAATTTCACTTCAAAGATATATTTTAATTGGAAATTTGACGCTTAATCAGATGCAATAAACTGCTAGTTAATAGGAGTATTATTTTTGGAGTTATAAGGAAAAACCTCTTTCAAGCAATTCAGTAATCGAGCCTTTAAAGTTTATGACGTCATCAATCAACGATTTTATTATGAATTGCAATGCATTTTATAAGTAGTTTACACATTTTTATTTTAATATTTTACATTATACATATACATGATGGGTAAGTATTACGGTGGCCCCCAACGACTAGTTTACAATTAGGGTGATTTTCTACAACAAAATTTATTACTTTTTGAATTAATAAGGAATAAGCTGATATTATTTGTATTTTAAATAAATTGTCCAATATTTTTAATGCATGAAATAATGTTAAGTTTAAAATGGCGTTAGTAAAATTGTTGTGTTTGCGTATCATTAAACTAAGTCAGAAATGTTAAATACGATGGAACATACGAGTGACACTACCATCTGTAACATTGATAAGCATCATATCGCTTGATAATCATTTTAGATTGAGGCAAAATATACGGTAGTCCTTCACAAAACAAATTGAAGATAAAAGGAAGTAGAATGTTGAAGATATGCACAAAAAAACTGAAATAATCGAGAATATTTAGTATGCGAGTATCATCGCTGTTTCACGCTGACCCTTCATAATTTTACACTCTTTTATTTAACGTATTTTTTTTTTTTTTTTTTTTTTTTTTTTTTTTTAAATGTAGATATGTTAAGATGGAATTTTGTAATGGATTTTTCTCTTACTTCCTGATACGTTAGAATTATACGTAAAAAATATATACGCGAGTGTTTTTATATTTACAATGCAACATTTTAATATTTTTATAACTTAATTATATGTAAATGAATTAATTTTAAGTCAATTTTTCATTGGCAGACCGCAGATGATAAATCTCCAAACATTCTTTATGGTTGCAACTGCATACGAATGGAGTTAATTAATGCGCCAAAATAGGCCTGGCTCGAGAATACTGGCTGTGAAACTGTAACCACGAAATATTTTAAACACTGTAAAATAGAAAATATGAATGAAAAATAAAAAATGTATTTTTTTAAATACGCTTTAATCAATTAGTAGCTTAATGTTAATTAAATTATGATTATACAAAGAAATATAGAAATCTGGAATATGTAATTTACATAAGGTTTCTTAATTTATTTTCCTGATTTCATCGCTTATAAAAGAAACAGAGCAAAAATAGTAATTTTTGAGTAGTTTTACTAGCTGGCGCTTTTACCTAGCTTAAATGAAAGCGGTGAATTTTCCATAATCGTGTTCTACGCCACATTGACGTATTATAGAAGAATGTTTTTCTGAACAACGTGAATTGCAGTCATTAAATCAAGAGTGATTTTTAACATAAAAATTGAATTCTTATAAAAGAGAGTTAAAAGAAAAAACTAATTTTGCTTTTATACCGATTCTTTGCTATGCTTAAATATATTTAGAAAAATATATATGTCAAAAATTGATTTTAGATATGCTACTTTTTAACTCCAATTATACTTTTCTGTCAACTATTATAATGTACCAATTTAATACGTTAGACGTGAAAAGGGAGGACATGATGTTGTTAGATTTTCGATATTAACAATAAATGGATTTATTTTTTTGTTACATTGTCGAAAATCGCGTGAATACATTGAAAACTAAAAAGTAAAGTTTAATTTAATTGGGATTTCTTTAAAAAATCATGTTACTTCATAATTAAATAAAAAATTTAGGTACATAGAAATAAATATCTTAAACGAAAATTCTTGCTAATAATTTTTTTTTTATACGAGGGTTGTAAATAAAGTAGTGGCTAGATAGAAAATATTTTTTAATGAACCTAAAAGTAAAATTGCATTACATTCATACAATCACCAGCAAAGTTTAGTACTTTTTGCCGAATGTTGGGAAGGCGTAGGATACCGTTGCTAAGGTGTTTGTTATTGATGACAGCGAGGAGCGCCCTATTGTTCGAAACACGACACCTCAGTGATATATACAAATTTCAATATGTTTAAAATAGTTTAATCCTATTAAAATGCACCGCAACCTCCCCATAAACCATAATGTAACGGAATTCTTCTGAGTATCCCTGTAAACGAATCATAAATGCCACACACATCATTTTAAATACTGAACATGCCATAGTAAACCGCAATAATATGTATCAACCAGAGGGCCCGTGCGAAGATTTCGCACTGAAATCTAATATTTTTTAGGAACTTCTCTATTAACCCGTCCACCGCTTTTCATAACAAAAAACTACCGCCAAACTGTAAGATTAAACGCCAAAAATGCAGTCCCATTTACTTGATGTCAGAATCATTAGGCGTGTTTGTTACGTCATCTAGTGGTATTACATTCGACATTTGCGTGTATTTTTCTTTATGTTTTACTGATTTAGTAGTTATTTTATTAATTAAAATGACAATTGTGTCCTTAAATTCTTATATTTTATTTATTTTTTGATATTTCAATGACAACGTTCTCCCGTTTATTTGGCGATAGTTTTTTGTTATGAAAAGTGGTCGACGGGATAAAAGAGAAGTACCTTTTTTTATCAATATGTAATAGTTATTAGATGCAGGTTTAAACTTCTAAAGAAAAAGCAAGGATAAAAATATCTGCAAACAACATTTAGTTGTTAGTCAAGCCAGAATATCATCTAATTTATTCCATCAAAGTTAGACAAAAAACTGATCCAAGATTACTAAAGGCACGCCCGAGAAAAAAAAATTAACAATCGTATTTTGACTGCATTAGAGGATGACGTCATCCGCTTCGGGAAAACCATGGGACTTAGAAATATAAATCTAAACATTTCAATTTCAATTTCGCTTTTTAATCATAAGTATAAAATAAACCCGTGCGGTGTTTTTTATAATAATTGCTATGAGCATCATCATATAATGTGGTATTTTATTTCTTTGGCAACAATAATTTCAGGAAAACCTTTCATTTCTGTCATGAAAACAATGCCGATTTATTTTTTTAATTTCAGCAAATTTTAATCAAAAACATGTTTTAACAAATTGTTAAGTGGGCTATGTCAGAAGCCTGTTCTAAAACCTTTCATATGGTATCTCATTCGTTGTTCTGCGTTTCATATTTTCTGAGTAAAAGGGATGTTGACAGGAGAAATAATATATAAGGATTAAATGGCGATTACAAATGCTTACTATAGAATATGATGTAAATAGCATTCATTGTTCTTTTATAGGGTCACACAAAAGAAATCGGTTACAGTACTGTCTATGAATAATAATAGCTTTAAGATCGTTTTTAGTTGTGGCACACGTTTTTAACTAAATTTTGTGTATTACTTCGTGTGTATAAAGTTGTATAGACTATATGCAGGGCTGATAAAAATATCTCGAGTACATTTTTGTTTACTGAGAGAAATTGCTGTTTGGGAATTTTGAACTGTGCTATGTGTTTCTAATGGAACAAAATTTTAGCATACTATGAAAGTATATATACAGGTCTATAGATAATTTACAGGGATACACGAAACAATTCGGATATTTTACCTGCTACTAATGGTAATTCCTGAAATTCGGTTTTGAAATGCATTGTGCCTTTTTCGACATTATCTTTCGCCTTATTAATCTGTAATGTCATGGATGGTTTTTAGTTCTTGTTAATTTTTAAATGACTTTAAATTTTAATCTTTAAAAACTGTGTTTGCCTTTTTAATAAATTTATGCAAAGTTTATTGGCACATAGGGTAAATGTACCAATAGTCGGCCACTTAACTGTTTTTTTGTATATAAACCATAACGTAGAATTTTTAAAAAACGACACAACATTTTTAAAAGTGATATATGTTAAAACATACGTTTCTTATTATGTTTCAGCAATTATTTTTAAAAAACACGGTAATGGCTTTTTTTAGACAAAGTTAAGTTCAAAAAGGGCAAGTTCTCCAATAGTCGGCCACTTTAAAGCTAATGTTCGGCCATCACTGCACCAATAGTCGGCCACTTCAGAATTTGGTCACTTTCTTCTATCTTTACAAGAAGAAAGTATTGGATTCATGAAAATTTTCGACTTCTGGTTTTCGACGGATTTATACGTTTTAGAAGGTCCTGAACACGATTTGACTGTTTTTAGAAAATGTCTGTCTGTGACTCTGTCTGTCTGTCTGTCTGTATGTGACAACAATTTTGTGGGCGCTCTATCTCAAGAACTAATACTCGGAATTTAATAAAACTTTATATTCAGTTAGTCCCTGATATAAATGGTGCTGATTAGTTTTTGGTAAATATCGCCCGGCAGGTGGCGCTGCTATGCGGCATTTTTCGCGATTTCCGCAATAGCTCTATCTCAAGAACTAATGCTCGGAATTTGATAAAACTTTAGATTCAGTTAGTCCCTGATATAAATTGGTGCTGATTAGTTTTTGGTAAAAATCGCCCGACAGGTGGCGCTGCTATGCAGCATTTTTCGCGATTTCCGCAATAGCTCTATCTCAAGATCTAATTCTCGGAATTTAATAAAACTATATATTCAGTTAGTCCCTGATATAAATTGGTGCTGATTAGTTTTTGGTAAAAATCGCCCGGCAGGTGGCGCTGCTATGCAGCATTTTTCGCGATTTCCGCAAAAGCTCTATCTCACGAACTAATACTCGGAATTTAGTAAAACCTTATATTCAGTTAGTCCCTGATATAAATTGATGCTGATTAGTTTTTGATAAAAATCGCCCAGCAGGTGGCGCTGCTATGCGGCATTTTTCGCGATTTATAGCTCTATCTTAAGAACTAATGCTCGGAATTTAATAAAACTTTAGATTCAGTTAGTCCCTGATATAAATTGATGCTGATTAGTTTTTGGTAAAAATCGCCCAGCAGGTGGCGCTGCTATGCAGCATTTTTCGCGATTTCCGCAATAGCTCTATCTCAAGATCTAATTCTCGGAATTTAATAAAACTTTATGTTCAGTGAGTCCCTCATATAAATGGGTGCTGATTAGTTTTTGGTAAATATCACCCGGCAGGTGGCGCTGCTATGCGGCATTTTTCGCGATTTCCGCAATAGCTCTATCTGAAGAACTAATGCTCGGAATTTGATAAAACTTTAGATTCAGTTAGTCCCTGATATAAATTGGTGGTGATTAGTTTTTGGTAAAAATCGCCTGGCAGGTGACGCTGCTATGCAGCATTTTTCGCGATTTCCGCAATAGCTCTATCTCAAGATCTAATTCTCGGAATTTAATAAAACTTTATATTCAGTTAGTCCGTGATATAAGTTGGTGCTGATTAGTTTTTGGTAAAAATCGCCTGGCAGGTGACGCTGCTATGCAGCATTTTTCGCGATTTCCGCAATAGCTCTATCTCAAGATCTAATTCTCGGAATTTAATAAAACTTTATATTCAGTTAGTCCGTGATATAAGTTGGTGCTGATTAGTTTTTGGTAAAAATCGCCCAGCAGGTGGCGCTGCTATGCGGCATTTTTCGCGATTTCCGCAATAGCTCTATCTCAAGAACTAATGCTCGGAATTTAATAAAACTTTAGATTCAGTTAGTCCCTGATGTAAATTGGTATTGATTAGTGTTTGGTAAAAATCGTCCAGCAGGTGGCGCTGCTATGCGGCATTTTTCGCGATTTCCGCAATAGCTCTATCTCAAGATCTAATTCTCGGAATTTAATAAAACTTTATGTTCAGTGAGTCCCTAATATAAATGCGTGCTGATTAGTTTTTGGTAAATATCACCCGGCAGGTGGCGCTGCTATGCGGCATTTTTCGCGATTTCCGCAATAGCTCTATCTGAAGAACTAATGCTCGGAATTTGATAAAACTTTAGATTCAGTTAGTCCCTGATATAAATTGGTGCTGATTAGTTTTTGGTAAAAATCGTCTGGCAGGTGGCGCTGCTATGCAGCATTTTTCGCGATTTCCGCAATAGCTCTATCTCAAGATCTAATTCTCGGAATTTAATAAAACTTTATATTCAGTTAGTCCGTGATATAAGTTGGTGCTGATTAGTTTTTGGTAAAAATCGCCCAGCAGGTGGCGCTGCTATGCGGCATTTTTCGCGATTTCCGCAATAGCTCTATCTCAAGATCTAATTCTCGGAATTTAATAAAACTTTATATTCAGTTAGTCCGTGATATAAGTTGGTGCTGATTAGTTTTTGGTAAAAATCGCCCAGCAGGTGGCGCTGCTATGCGGCATTTTTCGCGATTTCCGCAATAGCTCTATCTCAAGAACTAATGCTCGGAATTTAATAAAACTTTACATTCAGTTAGTCCCTGATATAAATTGGTACTGATTAGTTTTTGGTAAAAATCGCCCGGCAAGTGGCGCTGCTATGCAGCATTTTTCTCTATTTCCGCAATAGCTCTATCTCAAGATCTAATTCTCGGAATTTAATAAAACTTTATATTCAGTTAGTCCGTGATATAAGTTGGTGCTGATTAGTTTTTGGTAAAAATCGCCTGGCAGGTGACGCTGCTATGCAGCATTTTTCGCGATTTCCGCAATAGCTCTATCTCAAGATCTAATTCTCGGAATTTAATAAAACTTTATATTCAGTTAGTCCGTGATATAAGTTGGTGCTGATTAGTTTTTGGTAAAAATCGCCCAGCAGGTGGCGCTGCTATGCGGCATTTTTCGCGATTTCCGCAATAGCTCTATCTCAAGATCTAATTCTCGGAATTTAATAAAACTTTATATTCAGTTAGTCCGTGATATAAGTTGGTGCTGATTAGTTTTTGGTAAAAATTGCCCGGCAGGTGGCACTTCTATGCAGCATTTTTCGCGATTTCCGCAAAAGCTCTATCTCACGAACTAATACTCAGAATTTAGTAAAACCTTATATTCAGTTAGTCCCTGTGATGTGGTATCACATATATTTTTCTTAAATTAATCCTTTTCTTTAATTTTCAGTTTAAACTATCTTTTAATTACTTAGTTATTTTATCCTAACTTTTATTTCAGCTCCCGCCGTAATTTTCCTCCATTAAAAGAAAATGTCTTTAACATATGCCCTTTATCAATAAAACTTTCAGACATAGATAGAATTCATTTAAACGATTAATCACCCTCACTAGATATCCAAAAAAAAAGAAAAGAGATAAAGATTGACTTTGTATTCGGTTTGCATTTTATTTCTCATTCCGTCCAACGTTCGTTAGAAATGTCTGTGTCTGCTTAATTTTTAGTTTAGCCTTTTCGGTAAAATCCTAAACATTTTCCAGTACAAGAGAGTTGTTTTGCCTACTTCAGCTAGATTCCCAAAACTTTGCTCTCAACGTACATTTGGCATTCACATTCTTGTTGGCTCACTTTTTAGGACTGCTATTCTGGTACCCCTGTCCTGTAATTCAAAAATTCTCCTAATTGCCTAATGCGTAACTGATAATTTTTAGCTTATATGACATCATTCATTTTCATATTCTCTTTCGCCAATTTCATGTTGCCAATATGTGTATGGCATGAAAATCGACATGTGTCGGAGGGCTCATTCTCTCTCTAGCACGGCCTCGGATAAGAAGTTAATAATGTAAGCTTACGCTGCTAAAAAAATGCTCTCGGGCACCATCCCATCCCTTTATGTACGTACTTTGTAATCGTACGCTTAGAATTTAAAGTTTAATAAACTATTATCGTAAAGAATCTTTTCAGAGCATTTAATTCTACAACCTACTGCTTTTTTATTCTACTTTCAGTGAATGCATATCAGACTTGGATTATTTTTCACGCAATGCACTTTTAAACACATAGTTTTCAGTTACCATAAATCTTGGTGCCGTGACCAGGATAGCAGTCCTAAAAAGTGAGCCAACAAGAATGTGAATGCCAAATGTACGTTGAGAGCAAAGTTTTGGGAATCTAGCTGAAGTAGTCAAAACAACTCTCATGTACTGGAAAATGTTTAGGATTTTACCGAAAAGGCTAAACTCAAAAATTAAGCAGACACAGACCTTTCTAACGAACGTTGGACGGAATGAGAAATAAAATGCAAACCGAATACAAAGTCAATCTTTATCTCTTTTTTTTTTTTTGGATATCTAGTGAGGGTGATTAATCGTTTAAATGAATTCTATCTATGTGAGAAAGTTTTATTGATAAAGGGCATATGTTAAAGATATTTTCTTTTAATGGAGGAAAATTACGGCGGGAGCTGAAATAAAAGTTAGGATAAAATAACTAAGTAATTAAAAGATAGTTTAAACTGAAAATTAAAGAAAAGGATTAATTTAAGAAAAATATATGTGATAACACATCACAGTCCCTGATATAAATTGATGCTGATTAGTTTTTGGTAAAAATCGCCCAGCAGGTGGCGCTGCTATGCGGCATTTTTCGCGATTTCCGCAATAGCTCTATCTTAAGAACTAATGCTCGGAATTTAATAAAACTTTAGATTCAGTTAGTCCCTGATATAAATTGATACTGATTAGTTTTTGGTAAAAATCGCCCGGCAGGTGGCGCTGCTATGCAGCATTTTTCGCGATTTCCGCAATAGCTCTATCTCAAGATCTAATACTCGGAATTTAATAAAACTTTATATTCAGTTAGTCCGTGACATAAGTTGGTGCTGATTAGTTTTGGGTAAAAATCGCCCAGCAGGTGGCGCTGTTATGCAGCATTTTTCGCGATTTCCGCAATAGCTCTATCTCACGAACTAATATTCGGAATTTAGTAAAACCTTATATTCAGTTAGTCTCTGATGTAAATTGGTGCTGATTAGTTTTTGGTACAACTCGACCAGCAGGTGGCGCTGCTATGGAGCATTTTGCAGGATTTACACGATTTTAGCGATAGTCATATATCAAGAAATAATGCACAGAATTTAATAAAACTTGAGCTTCAGTTAGACCTTGATATAAATTGGTGCTGATTCATTTTAGTGTATGCGAAACCTGTGTGAGATAGAAGAAAGTTTTGGGATTGACACATCCAACTAGTTTTACCTGGAAAACGACGCTAACAAATTTTACTGAATTTTGCATTCTACCATTTTCGGTTATAAGAAGGTGATTGAGCTATCTCACATGTTCGAGAAAATTAAATTAGTGTGTCATTTAGGGTCACTGCGGGTAAAGCTAATTTTATTTTATCTGCTAAATGGCTTTAACGATTTTGACTAAGTTTTGTATCCTACATTTTTGGGATACAATAAGACCACTGGACTGCATCGCATGTTCGAGAAAATTTCATTAGTAGGTCATATGATATGGGGGTCACTATGGGTTAAATAAATTTTATCTAAAAAACGGCTCTAACGATTTTGACTAAATTTTGCATCCTACCGTTTTGGGGTACGAAAAGACCATTGGTTGGGTCACATGTTTGAGAAAATTCGATTAGTGGGTCATTTTAGGGTCACTACGGGTCAAACTAATTTTATCTAAAAACGACAAACGATTTTGACTAAATTTTGTATCCTGCCGATTTGGTGTACGAAAAGACTAATGAGCTGGGTCACAAGTTAAGGGTCACATGTTAAGGTCCAAGGTAATTTTATCTTATCTAATAAATGTCTTTAACGATTTTGACTACGTTTTGTGTCCTAACTTTTTGGGATACAAGAAAACCATTTGGCTGGGTCACATGTTCGAGAAAATTCGATTAGTGGGTCATTTGGCAGTCACTATGGGTCAAACAAATTGCATTTAAAAACGGTTTAAGCGATTTTGACTAAATTTTGTATGCTACAGTCGACTGCAAAAAAAAATAATAATAATAAATAAAAATAAATAAACGCTGGTACCCCTTCTGGTCGCGCTCAAATTGAAGTTAGATTAAAGTGGATTTTGAATCGAATTATGCATTTTGAATCCCGCAGTGGAAAAGCGAAGGGAGGGCAGTCCCAACTGCCGCAATCCAATCTAGTTGTTTTAACACTTTTCAACAGAATTGAAAAGCAAATAATGGGGGTACCAACTGCCGCATCTAATCCAGTTGCTTTTAACACTTTTCAACATAGTTGAAAAGCAAATATGCATACATTCGTGCATCAGCGAAGGGGCGATCCCAATTGCCGCATCACGGCATTCCGATCTAGTTGTTTTAACACTTTTAAGCATTTTGAGCATGAAATATATTTAGTATGTAGTTTATTAGTATACGAGTTCATTTTGAACCCCGCAGTGGAAAAGCGTAGGGAGGGGCGGTCCCAACTGCCGCATTCCAATCTAGTTGTTTTAACACTTTTCAACAGAATTGAAAAGCATATAATGGGGGTACCAACTGCCGCATCTAATCGAGTTGCTTTTAACACTTTTCAACATAGTTGAAAAGCAAATATGCATACATTCGTGCATCAGCGAAGGGGCGGTCCCAACTGCTGCATCACGTCATTCCGATCTAGTTGTTTTAACACTTTTATGCATTTTGAACATGAAATATATTTAGTATGTAGTTATTAGTATACGAGTTCATTTGGAACCCCGCAGTGGAAAAGCGTAGGGAGGATCGGTCCCAACTGCCGCATTCCAATGTAGTTGTTTTAATACTTTTCAACAGACTTGAAAAGAAAAAAAATGAGGGTACCAACTGCCGCATCTAATCTAGTTTAAGAAAAAGCTACTGTGTACAAGCATTTGCGACTTTAAAGTAACCCCGATATCGAATATCAGTTTTCTATCCCTATTAATTCTAAATAAATCATAATTTAGAGTGATAAACAACAATTACTGATAATTTCAATTTTTTAAATTTCGAATTTTATAGAAACCATTCTTTGCGAGAGCTTACATCTTAAAAGAAAGCCCCATGCAAAATTTGAAGTTTCAAAGCCACAGAAATTGCAATTAAAAAAAAATTTTAGTTGCTTTTAAATTTCTAACTTTTTAGAAACTGTTCGGCTACGGTCAGACTACTTACGTATGGAAAAGGTTATCCATGTCTAATTTCAAGTTTCTACTCTAAACTTTATTAAAAAAACGTAATTCAGAAAATTTTCCTCTCATTTCAGCATTCTAAATTTCCAAATTTTAGAAGCCTTTCTGAGCCGTTTGTTTATGTCTTAGAATTGACCACCATGCCAAATTTTAAGTTTCCAGCAACAAAACTATCACAGATTTTGAAACTTTAGAACGTTTATTTGGTTCTGTACCCTTTGAAATTCCGTTTTTTTAAGAAACTATTTCGTACCAGCGTTTACATATTAAAAATGACAGAATTAGGAAATTTTAAATTTCTCTCCCTAGTAATTCCATATAAATCGTAATTTAGAATGTTTTTAGAATATTCACTGTTTTTTTTCATTTTCTAAAATTCCCCCTTTTTTTAATTGCCTTGATCCAGAATTTACCTCTTAAAAGTAACAGGCATGTTAAATTTCAAGTTTATATTCCTAACAATTCTACATGAATTGTAATTTAGAACTTTTTCCACTCATTTCACACTTTTAAATTTCGAATTTTTTAGAAAACAAAAACCATGCCAACTTTCAAGAGGGCAAAAAGGGCTGGTATGTTGGAATGTTTGAATGTTTTTTGCTCATCCATCTACTTACGAAAAGTGGCCCTGACGTAAAATATAGTCTATGTCGGAGCAGAGACTGACACCTTTACTTTTGAAATTAATTCGGTAGCTCTAGTAGTTTCCCGTACAAACAAACAAACAAGCACGTAAAAAAAGATTTTTTTATATAAAATTATTTTAGATGTAGAGATAAAGTTATATCTATCAAACAACAAAAAAAAGTGGCACTCCGGGAGTGCCGACAGAAGTGAAAACTTGAACAATTACGTGTGTATTTTTTGAATCGTCAGGAAAAGTTTTATTGTGCAGGAAATACTTTTAAATCAAGTGTTTTTTTATTCATTATTATAAACTACTACTACAAAAATTATATTACAATTTTCATTTAATGCGCTATTGTACATGAAAAATCATGCATATTATTTTACATACAAAAATTTCGGGAACCAGACTTCAGTCGCACTATACCGCTCACATTTTTCTGCGTTATTATACCGCTTACTATACCGCTTCTATACCACTTACTATACAGCTTACTATACCGCTTACTATAACGCTTACTATACCGCTTACATTTTTCTGCGCTTACTATACCGCTTACTATACTGCTTACATTTTTCTGCGCTTCCTACACCTTACTATACCTCTTACATTTTTCTGCGATTACTATACCGCTTACTATACCACTTACATTTTTTCTGTGTTACTATACCGCTTACTATACAGCTTACAATACCGCTTACTATGCCGCTTACATTTTTCTGCGTTACTATACCGCGTACTATACCGCTTACTTTTTTCTGCGCTTACTATACCGCTTACTATACCACTTACATTTTTCTGCGTTTACTATACCGCTTACATTTTTTCTGTTTTACTATACCGCTTACATTTTTCTGCGCTTACTATACCGCTTCTACAGCATTTACTATACAGCTTATTATACCGCTTACTATAACGCTTACTATACCGCTTACATTTTTCTGCGTTACTATACCGCGTACTATACCGCTTACAATTTTCTGCGCTTACTATACCGCTTCTATACCACTTACTATACAGCTTACTATACCGCTTACTATAACGCTTACTATACCGCTTACATTTTTCTACGTTTACTATACCGCTAACTATACCACTTACATTTTTCTGCGATTACTATACCGCTTACTATACCACTTACATTTTTCTGCGTTTACTATACCGCTTACATTTTTTCTGTTTTACTATACCGCTTACATTTTTCTGCGCTTACTATACCGCTTACAATTTTCTGCGCTTACTATACCGCTTACTATACTGCTTACATTTTTCTGCGCTTCCTCTACCTTACTATACCGCTTACATTTTCTACGTTATTATACCACTTACATATTTCTGCTTTACTATACCGCTTACTATGTCGCGTACTATACCGTTTACATTTTTCTGCGTTACTATACCGCTTACATTTTTGTGCGTTACTATACCGCGTACTATACCGCTTACATTTTTCTGCGCTTACTATACCGCTTACTATGCCGCTTACATTTTTCTGCGCTTACTATACCGCTTACATTTTTCTGCGTTTACCATACCGCTTCCTATACCACTTGCATTTTTTTGCGTTTACTATACCGCTTACTATACCGCTTACATTTTTTCTGTGTTACTATACCGCTTACATTTTTCTGCGCTTAACATACCGCTTCTATACCGCTTACTATGCAGCTTACTATACCGCTTACATTTTTCTGTGCTTACTATACCACTTACATTTTTCTGCGCTTACTATAACGCTTACTATACCGCGGTGCAATAGCGCACAGGCAAGCTTGCGCCGCGCCCGTCCCGCCCTAGATCATACCTAACTATACACAATACATGCACATACTTATATACAGAGGTGTCGGTTACAGTAACAGTGTCGCGAGTTCAATGGTTTTTTCCCATCTCAAAAAATGCCCAACGCGCCTAAAGAAGTTTTCACTTCAATAAACTCAACAAGAACGAAAAATCATGCGTCAAGCATAGATTATGTAGCACTTTCCAACGCTTCTAAAATAATTTTACAAATCATTACCGTTTAATAAGCTGAAAGATGACATCTAAGTAAACAATTTGGAAAACGCATAACATATTTAACAAACCGAAGTCATAAGCACTTTTCAACTAGGTTGGAAAGTGCTAAAAAAGTACAATAAGTTATGTATTCATTATTCAGCTCCTGGTGGCCGACTTTTGGATATGTAAGTAAAATTAATACCCAATGGTCGGCCACATTAAAATTAATTAAAAGCAACAAATTTATTTACTTTTTATAATCAAAAACATTAGTTTATTTACCCTGCTAATATTCTAGCCTTATAATTTTAGAAAAAAATAAAAAATTAATTAATACTTGCCTTTTAAAATAATTGCCATCTGTTAACAAAAAAATAGGGAAAATGGCGATTTGACCTCAATCTTGAAAAAAATGGCTGATTACAAATTCAATAAAAGTACCCATAATTCTTTGGTGATGGTTTATGACTTATGAAAGATGGTTGCATGTAACCAAATTGTAATATTTCATTTAGAACCAAAAATAAGCTATGCGTAAGGCATTTTATCTCAATGTGGCCGACTATTGGTACATTTACCCTATATTTATAAACATTTTATAAAATTGCTTGATAAATTATGCATCAATAAAATATAATGTTTTTAATTCTTTTTTAAGGCTGTTTGTAGCAATAATTTTAGAATGGAAAAAGAATCCTGTACTGAATCGTGTAACTAGATTTTATCTGCGCAGAATCAGCATCTGTAGTTTAGTCAAATAGGTTTTGGATTATTCGCGCAAACCGTGGTGGATACGCCGATAACTCATGTTAATATTTATCACTACAAAAGAAAAAACACACAATCACAATAAAATAAACTCACTAGCGGACTGTAACTCATTTAATTTATCACAACACTAAATAAAAAATGGTCGAGAGCCGAGATTTACACAACTTCTCTGATCGGCATCTCAAACCCAACTCACAATCACAAGTTTTGTTTTGTTTTTACTTACCCATCATACGTAGTATAGGGTAAGTCTTGTAATCGTTTTGAAAATCGAAAAATTTTTTTTGACGGATTTACACGTTTCAGACACTGGAGATTCCGAAAAACATATTTTTAGAAAAAAATTTTTGCCGTCCGTCTGTGTGTCTGTGTGTCTGTGTGTGTGTGTATCTGTAAACGCTCTATCTCCCGAAAAAATTGAGATAGAGACTTGCAATTTGGTATGTACTTAGTATGTAATAATGGGAAGAAGCCTATTTCATTTCAATAACCTCGATTAACCGGAACAATTTTTTTCGGACTCTCGAAATATTCGTTCTGATGAAAGGTATATAAAAATTTTCGAAATTGTTTATTTTAAGAAGTTAATATAAAAGACAATAAAAAAACAGAAATTTTGAATAAAGCATGAAGTCGATCGGATAATTAGTTGCCGAGATATTTGGAATCCTATTTTCCACACTCTTCAATTTTTCATGACCCTGTATTTCATCCAAATTTCACTTCAAAGATATATTTTAATTGAAAATTTGACGCTTAATCAGATTCAATAAACCGCTAGTTAATAGGATTATTATTTTTGGAGTTATAAGGAAAAACCTCTTTCAAGCAATTCAGTAATCGAGCCTTTACAGTTTGTGGCGTCATCAAGCCACGATTTTATTTGAATTGCAATGCATTTTATAAGTAGTTTACACATTTTTATTTTAATATTTTACATTATGCATATCCATGATGGGTAAGTATTACGGTGGCCCCCAACGACTAGTTTAACATTTTACATAGACGGCGCTTCCAGCGGCAACATACCGCCGGACCTTGAATGTTGCTAACATTCAATAATATAAATGCAATATAATTCAAACACAACTTCTAAGTGAAAAATACAATCTAAAAAAAAACACAATTTCTTCTCAAAAATACTACACTAAATAAAATACTAAATTTACAAATATAAACACAAAAATGTGATACACTGCAGGAAAATATATAGTTTAATAAAACAAATGTATGAATTTAAGTATTTAATAAATCATCATTCACATATGGCAAAACAACAATTTTTGTGACTGGCCTTTTATATGTGCCATTTTTATCTTTCAAGGTGACAACTCTTATGATATTGTCTTGGCCTGGAGGAATTTTAATAATTCGGGCCAAATCCCATTTTAAAGGGCAATAATTATCAGAATTTTTTACTAATACTAAATCTCCCTCTTTTATCTTTACCCTTCCCTTGTACCATTTAGGTCTATTTAAGAGCTTGTTCAAATATTCTGATGACCATTTTTTTCCAAATATGTTGTGTTAATTTTTGAACTAATTGCCATCTGCTCAACCTATTCATAGGAATTTCTGTATAATTTGGTTCTGGTAAGGCCATTAAAGAGGAACCAATAAGGAAGTGAGCAGGTGTCAAAGTTTCAACATCATTTGGTCATTTTGAAAGGGGGCAGAGTGGCCGAGAATTAAGAACTGCCTCAATTTGAGTAATAAGAGTCAAGAGTTCCTCATAACTTAAAATAGTTTTACCTACAACACGTTTTAAATGGTATTTAAAGGATTTGATATTTGCCTCCCACAAACCTCCAAAGTGAGGAGCTGAAGGGGGATTAAAATGCCAGTTAATACCTTCATTAGCTAAATAATTTTCTATTTCCTCCTCACTTTTATCTTTAAATAAAGATCTGAGAATTGCTCTTAATTCTTTATTGGCACCAACGAAATTTCGACCATTATCACTATATATATCAGAAGGTTTGCCCCGCCTTGCTATAAAGCGTTTAAATGCTGCTAAGAATGCTTCACTTGTTAGATCATTTATTATTTCAAAATGCAAGGCTTTTGTAGTGAAACAAACAAATACACAAATAAATACTTTTTTTACCTGTTTACTTCTACCCAAAAAGTTTTTCACTTCAAAGGGACCACAGTAGTCCAATCCAGTACGCATAAATGCTCGGGCCATTGTTACTCTAGAAGCTGGCAAATCAGCCATTTGTTGCTCTGAATTCTTAGAATTTACCTTTTTGCAAGTCATACAATTGAAAAGGATTTTACGAACTATATTTCTAGCAGATAAGATCCAAAATTTGTTTCGGATGAGAGAAAGAGTTGTCTCAGCATCTGGATGGAAATATAAATTATGAAAATATTTAATAACACAAAAAGTAAAATTATGATTTGAAGGAATAATCATTGGATATTTTTGATGCTCAATTAAGTTGCTGTTTCTCAGTCTACCACCAACTCGGATTACACCATTATCATCTAAAAACGGACACAAGTTTTTCAGTTTACTACTGTTAGGGATTCCATTACCCTTTTCCAAATACTGCATTTCCTTCACGAATGAAGTCTTCTGGATGTTTTTTACTATACAGAATAAGGACTGAGAGAGTTCACTGCTGGTTAAAGTTCCACCTTTGGGATACAAGGGATTTCTACAGTTATGGATGAATCTATTACACCATGCTACTACTCTTTGCAGCTTTATGAATGAAGAACTGTTATTAATGATGTCTAAAGGCTCAATAGTGTTAACTAAGGTACATAATTGAGTTACTGATGGTGCTTTCAACTCACGGATAAACAACTCACTGGTTTCAACAGAAATAATATCAGGAGACTCCACCATCTCAGGCTGTTGTAGGAATGATGGACCGAACCACCATAAATCACATTGCTGGATCTTGATGGGATCTAGGCCTCTAGAAATGAGATCTGCAGGATTTTGCTTGGAAGGTACATAATTCCACTGATCAATCGAAGTTAAACCTTGTATAATCCATACTCTATTTGCGACAAATGTCTTTAGATCATTCGAATCCTTTTTTAACCATGCAAGTACAATAGTACTATCTGTCCAAAAACAAGTTTTAGAAACTTCTTGCTTTAGAGCACTTAACACTTTTTGCATCAACTTAGATAATAGGACTGCGGCAGAAAGTTCTAGACGAAGGATAGTAATATGCTTTAGAGGAGCCACTCTAGATTTACTAGTGAGCAGTTTGATAGCAGAATCACCATAAGAATTAATAGATTTTACATAAACGACCGCACCATAAGCAAGTTCAGCAGCATCTGAAAAACCATATGAATTCCACACAACTAGATTGTTCTACAAATACAAATCTTGGGATATTGATCATATTTACAGTTTTTAAGGAAATAAGAAATTTAGTCCATTCTATATTTTTTTTATTTCACTGGAAGATAATCACACCAATCTATTTTCAGCAAACATAATTTTTGGAGGAAAACCTTGGCCTTCGTAATTATTGGACCTATCAAACCCAACGGGCCAAATATTCTAGCAATTTGTGATAATACTGAGCGTTTGGTATACCTTTCACTTTGCTCTATAATTAAGTTAAATCCAAAACAATCTGGTTGCGGCTTCCACAATATTCCTAAGGTTTTTGTCTCATTGGAAAATGAATATTCAGATATTGCATTATTACACAAAAGAGAAGAATTATTTACTGACCATTTGTGAAGATCCATGCTTCCCTTCTTTAACAAAGATATCAGTTGTTGTTGGATCTCTTTAGCTGTGTCTAGATCATGAGCATCTGTCAAAATATCATCCATATGTACGTCTTGAAATAATACATTTGCAGCTAAGGGCAAGCTCCTTTCCTTCATCTCTAGCTAGCTGAGTAAGGCTTCTTGTTGCTACAAAAGAGGCACTCGTTGTGCTATAAGTCACCATACATAATTTATACACCTTAACTGGTTCATGTACCTCAGGTTTAAACAAGATTCTCAATAAATCTCTTTGACTCGGATGTATCAATATCATACGGTACATTTTTTTAACATCTGCTACAAAAACAAATTTGGGCTTTCGAAATCGCAACATTATACTAAATAACTCATCTTGGATTGTTCCTCCGTTATACTGCAAACTATTTAAAGATTTTCCGGTAGAAGTTAAGGAGCTAGCGTTAAAGACAACTCTTAATGGAGGGCACTTCGGGAGGAGGTGCTGCACTTTGGGAGGAGGAGGGCACTTCGGGAGGAGGAGGGGGAGGAGGGCAGGTGCTGCACTTTGGGATGTGGGCATGTGGGCAAGTGCTGCACCTTGCACCGTGCCCACAGCCCACCTCCTGAGGCCGGATCCCCATTTTCTCTCTACTAATATTAAAAAATAAAACGTAAAATATATTTTTAAAAAGTTCACAAAATAGTTCACTTCCCAGTATGGTTATTTTAAAGATTTACAAATCAGATTTTCTCAAAAATGAAGTGATATTAGTTTGTCTCTGTCGTCGACAAAAAGAGAAAATGTATTTTTTAAGTCTAATAAAGCTTTTAAGCTATTTTGGGAATAATCATTTTGATCAACATAATTTTTTAATGCATTTAAAGCGGCACTTGTTTCTGAAAAATTTACACCAGCAATGACATTGCTCTCATCTTCGTCATCCTCCTCGCTCAAGTCTTCCTTATTGATATCCTCAAAGATTTCTTCAGCAGTTCTCAGTAGTTTTCATCACATTCTACATAATCTTTGAAATTAATACCTTCGTTCATAAACATTTCATCCTAGTCTTCGTTATTAAAAGTTTCCCATATGCTCTCAAAATCGGTTTTCATCCGTTGAACTAACAGTTTTGTCTTATGAAAAACAACATTTCCTAAAATATTTCTTAATTGTCTGCGATGTCACATTTTTCCAGGTGGTTATTTGGTTTTTGTTAAATGGCAGACACAAGGGAATTCCATTCAACCACCCTCCCGCCATAGATTTCATATTTAATAACAGACGAAGGTAGATAAGAAATGTTATTCATTGTTGATAAACACTTTAACAACAGTGAAAGGATAAGGCTAAAAGAAAACGTGAATGATTTGTTCTTTAAAGATTGTAAAAATAAATTGAAAATGTGAAAAAGTGAGAAATGTAAAATCGCCTGAACCGTTTAAAGCGTCGCATAAGTGAGAGAAGCAGTCGTATAACTGAGAGAAGTTTAGCATTATTTCCCATAAAGCGTGGACGGGACCAAGAGAATTCAGTAATCGAGCCTTTACAGTTTGTGGCGTCATCAAGCCACGATTTTATTTGAATTGCAATGCATTTTATAAGTAGTTTACGCATTTTTATTTTAATATTTTACATTATGCATATCCATGATGGGTAAGTATTACGGTGGCCCCCAACGACTAGTTTAACATTTTACATAGACGGCGCTTCCAGCGGCAACATACCGCCGGACCTTGAATGTTGCTAACATTCAATAATATAAATGCAATATAATTCAAACACAACTTCTAAGTGAAAAATACAATCTAAAAAAAAACACAATTTCTTCTCAAAAATACTACACTAAATAAAATACTAAATTTACAAATATAAACACAAAAATGTGATACACTGCAGGAAAATATATAGTTTAATAAAACAAATGTATGAATTTAAGTATTTAATAAATCATCATTCACATATGGCAAAACAACAATTTTTGTGACTGGCCTTTTATATGTGCCATTTTTATCTTTCAAGGTGACAACTCTTATGATATTGTCTTGGCCTGGAGGAATTTTAATAATTCGGGCCAAATCCCATTTTAAAGGGCAATAATTATCAGAATTTTTTACTAATACCAAATCTCCCTCTTTTATCTTTACCCTTCCCTTGTACCATTTAGGTCTATTTAAGAGCTTGTTCAAATATTCTGATGACCATTTTTTTCCAAATATGTTGTGTTAATTTTTGAACTAATTGCCATCTGCTCAACCTATTCATAGGAATTTCTGTATAATTTGGTTCTGGTAAGGCCATTAAAGAGGAACCAATAAGGAAGTGAGCAGGTGTCAAAGTTTCAACATCATTTGGTCATTTTGAAAGGGGGCAGAGTGGCCGAGAATTAAGAACTGCCTCAATTTGAGTAATAAGAGTCAAGAGTTCCTCATAACTTAAAATAGTTTTACCTACAACACGTTTTAAATGGTATTTAAAGGATTTGATATTTGCCTCCCACAAACCTCCAAAGTGAGGAGCTGAAGGGGGATTAAAATGCCAGTTAATACCTTCATTAGCTAAATAATTTTCTATTTCCTCCTCACTTTTATCTTTAAATAAAGATCTGAGAATTGCTCTTAATTCTTTATTGGCACCAACGAAATTTCGACCATTATCACTATATATATCAGAAGGTTTGCCCCGCCTTGCTATAAAGCGTTTAAATGCTGCTAAGAATGCTACACTTGTTAGATCATTTATTATTTCAAAATGCAAGGCTTTTGTAGTGAAACAAACAAATACACAAATAAATACTTTTTTTACCTGTTTACTTCTACCCAAAAAGTTTTTCACTTCAAAGGGACCACAGTAGTCCAATCCAGTACGCATAAATGCTCGGGCCATTGTTACTCTAGAAGCTGGCAAATCAGCCATTTGTTGCTCTGAATTCTTAGAATTTACCTTTTTGCAAGTCATACAATTGAAAAGGATTTTACGAACTATATTTCTAGCAGATAAGATCCAAAATTTGTTTCGGATGAGAGAAAGAGTTGTCTCAGCACCTGGATGGAAATATAAATTATGAAAATATTTAATAACACAAAAAGTAAAATTATGATTTGAAGGAATAATCATTGGATATTTTTGATGCTCAATTAAGTTGCTGTTTCTCAGTCTACCACCAACTCGGATTACACCATTATCATCTAAAAACGGACACAAGTTTTTCAGTTTACTACTGTTAGGGATTCCATTACCCTTTTCCAAATACTGCATTTCCTTCACGAATGAAGTCTTCTGGATGTTTTTTACTATACAGAATAAGGACTGAGAGAGTTCACTGCTGGTTAAAGTTCCACCTTTGGGATACAAGGGATTTCTACAGTTATGGATGAATCTATTACACCATGCTACTACTCTTTGCAGCTTTATGAATGAAGAACTGTTATTAATGATGTCTAAAGGCTCAATAGTGTTAACTAAGGTACATAATTGAGTTACTGATGGTGCTTTCAACTCACGGATAAACAACTCACTGGTTTCAACAGAAATAATATCAGGAGACTCCACCATCTCAGGCTGTTGTAGGAATGATGGACCGAACCACCATAAATCACATTGCTGGATCTTGATGGGATCTAGGCCTCTAGAAATGAGATCTGCAGGATTTTGCTTGGAAGGTACATAATTCCACTGATCAATCGAAGTTAAACCTTGTATAATCCATACTCTATTTGCGACAAATGTCTTTAGATCATTCGAATCCTTTTTTAACCATGCAAGTACAATAGTACTATCTGTCCAAAAACAAGTTTTAGAAACTTCTTGCTTTAGAGCACTTAACACTTTTTGCATCAACTTAGATAATAGGACTGCGGCAGAAAGTTCTAGACGAAGGATAGTAATATGCTTTAGAGGAGCCACTCTAGATTTACTAGTGAGCAGTTTGATAGCAGAATCACCATAAGAATTAATAGATTTTACATAAACGACCGCACCATAAGCAAGTTCAGCAGCATCTGAAAAACCATATGAATTCCACACAACTAGATTGTTCTACAAATACAAATCTTGGGATATTGATCATATTTACGTTTTTTAAGGAAATAAGAAATTTAGTCCATTCTATATTTTTTTTATTTCACTGGAAGATAATCACACCAATCTATTTTCAGCAAACATAATTTTTGGAGGAAAACCTTGGCCTTCGTAATTATTGGACCTATCAAACCCAACGGGCCAAATATTCTAGCAATTTGTGATAATACTGAGCGTTTGGTATACCTTTCACTTTGCTCTATAATTAAGTTAAATCCAAAACAATCTGGTTGCGGCTTCCACAATATTCCTAAGGTTTTTGTCTCATTGGAAAATGAATATTCAGATATTGCATTATTACACAAAAGAGAAGAATTATTTACTGACCATTTGTGAAGATCCATGCTTCCCTTCTTTAACAAAGATATCAGTTGTTGTTGGATCTCTTTAGCTGTGTCTAGATCATGAGCATCTGTCAAAATATCATCCATATGTACGTCTTGAAATAATACATTTGCAGCTAAGGGCAAGCTCCTTTCCTTCATCTCTAGCTAGCTGAGTAAGGCTTCTTGTTGCTACAAAAGAGGCACTCGTTGTGCTATAAGTCACCATACATAATTTATACACCTTAACTGGTTCATGTACCTCAGGTTTAAACAAGATTCTCAATAAATCTCTTTGACTCGGATGTATCAATATCATACGGTACATTTTTTTAACATCTGCTACAAAAACAAATTTGGGCTTTCGAAATCGCAACATTATACTAAATAACTCATCTTGGATTGTTCCTCCGTTATACTGCAAACTATTTAAAGATTTTCCGGTAGAAGTTAAGGAGCTAGCGTTAAAGACAACTCTTAATGGTGTGCTACTTGATTCAGCACGGAACACGCAATGATGGGGTATGTAATAAGTGATATCTGGTTCTTCAGATTCTATCACCTCTTCCATATGACCCATACTTAAATATTCTTGCATAAAGACTTTATAAAGATCATTAAATTTAGGTTCTCTAACTAAGCGATTCCATAATGAATTTAAAACTTTCATAGCCTTTTTCTTTGATTCTCCAAGACAAGCTGGGTCTTCCTTAAATGGCATTTTTACTATGTATTGCCCTGTTGCAGTTCAGGAATAATTTTTCAGAAAATGTTCTTCACAAATTTCTGATTCCTTATTTCTCTCAATGTTTTCTATTTCCCAAAAATCTCGAATTACTCTTTCTAACTCCAAATTATCTGTTATCAACCCACAATGTATATTACTTTCACCCTTAGCCGGAAGGCTTCCGCTAACATTATAATCGAATGCACTGTTTTGTAACACTATTCTAGTATTTAATGGTTGTGGGTAAATTTGACCTGGCCTTAAAAATTCATAGAAATTTTCTGTACCAAAAAGCAAATCAATAGAGCCTGGCACATTAAACTTTTTATCAGCTAATTTGATGTTATTTAACGATGAAATACAATTCTCAAGCGGTCTAGAAGGCATAAATTCCGTAATTTTCGGAACGACTAAAAAATCTAATTTTAAATAAAAATCTTTATCTCTATTCGAAATAGTTGTGTTAACTCTAGATCTAACATTAAGAGACAAATCATTTATTCCTGAAATACAAATATTAGTCTTTTCTCTTTTCAAATTTAGTTTATCTACTAACCTTTTACTCATAAAATTAGAGTTTGCACCGACATCTAATAAACCGCGTGCTTCATGAAAATTACCATATTCATCTTTTATTAAACAAACGAATGTGCTAAGTAACACAGCTTTTAACTCGTTAGACAAATTACATATCGTTGAAAAGAAATTGCTTTGGTTATTAGCTTGGAAAGGCTGGAATACTGGAGCCGAAGCATCCAAATTAGATTTATTACCGACTTCGTTTTTAGAACTCATTTCCTGTGAAATTATCTCTGGATTTTCACCTTTATTTATTTTTTGTTCAAGCGGGAAATGCAAAGTCACATGGTGCCTTTTTTTGCAAATAGTACAAGAGAATTTAGATTTACAATCAATCACTTTATGATTCATAAGACAGTTAAAACAAAGATTTTTGGATTTTACAAGCTCAACTCTATTACCCACTGACATGTTTTTATAAACAGTACATTTATGCAAAGGATGATCTTCACTAAATGACAAAATACATTTAGAATTTTTTACGTCAGTTAGAAAAACTTTAGAAACATTTCCATAATAAGTACAGTGACCTCTCACTTATACGACTTTGAGGGGACCGTAGAAAAAAGTCGTATAACTGAGAGAGTCGTATAAGTGAGAGACCGTCTTATTATACAAGTTTCAAACTTTATATGCATTAATTATTTTACCTATATTAAAAACAATAAAGTTTGACTACTAAGAACAGCTTTTAACAAAATTTATAAAATAATATTAGTAGAGAGAAAATGGGGATCCGGCCTGAGGAGGTGGGCTGTGGGCACGGTGCAAGGTGCAGCACTTGCTCACATGCCCACCTCCCAAAGTGCAGCACCTGCCCTCCTCCCCCTCCTCCTCCCGAAGTGCCCTCCTCCTCCCAAAGTGCAGCACCTCCTCCCGAAGTGCCCTCCTCCACCACCTAAGATAAGGGGATTAATTAAGGATTAGTGTTAATTAATTTTAATTAGGGAACTTAGAAATTTTTCGAAGCCATTTTTTTTTTTTTCGGAGAATTTTCTACTAGAATACGAGGTGTGTTTCAAGGGATTTATTTTAACGAATTAGAAATTTAATTAATTTTAATTGGGAAACTTAGAAATTAGTGAACTCTGAGCACTCTCAACAAATCAATTAGAGGTAAATTGATAATTGTAATTAGTAATTGGTTCTTTTAGGACCTAGTCACGTGATCTCTGACGTCACTGGTGAGATATTGAATGATACCACATGCTCACGTGATATCACTTAATCAGTGACGTCACATGTCACGTGATCAAAGCTTATCAGTGATTATATTAGCTGATAAGGCCCTGAACAAGCATTCACTTTTCTCAGAGTCTTGGTATGAGACGGTTGGGTGCTTAGCTAGCTGGCGTGTTAGGTAAGAATAGTATTTGTGTATATATTTTTAATATGACTTTAAATTAATTTGATACCTACTTTGTAAAACGATATGAATATGTTTTGAATATTAGAACTAAAAAAAAAATAATACTTTGAAATAATAGACTTATTAAACAATAAAATTTAAAGCTATGTAGATAAATTTCCTAAAACTAAGTTGAAATGAAAATGGTAAAAGTTTAGTCAGTCTCATGTTAGTGTTTATCATATTAAATCTACAAAAGAAATTTTTAAGTGGAAATACTAATAATCCAAGTGACCATATAGATATTACAAGTTAGTAGATTCATAAACTAATGAGAATGTATATAATTTTAATAAACTATACTGATTTCTGCAGATATTTAATAGAATAAAAGTGAGTTTTCATGGGAAATGTACATATAGTTTACCAATTTACTTCGCAGCTTTATCTTACCATATGCAATGGTTTAAATCAAGTTAGGACATATACCTTGGAAATCATATTCATGCAACTAAATAACCTGGGGCTCACTCAGCCCAGTAGTTAGCGTGATGGGTATAAAATACCTGGGGCTTAATCAGCCTAGTAGTTAGCGTGTTGACTATATAATAAGCGGGGGCTCACTTAGCCCTGTAAGCGTGGTGGGTATAAAATAGCCTGGGGCTCACTCAGCCCAGTAGTTAGCGTGGTGGGTATAAAATATCTGGGACTTAATCAGCCCAGTAGTTAGCGTGTTGACTATATAATAAGCGGGGGCTCACTTAGCCCTGTAAGCGTGGTGGGTATAAAATAGCCTGGGGCTCACTCAGCCCAGTAGTAAACGTGGTGACTATAAAATAAGCGGGAGGCTCACTTAGCCCTGGGGTTATCGTAGTAGCTATAAAATAAGCGGGGGACACACTAAGCCCAGTAAACGTGGTGGGTATAAAATAGCCTGGGGCTCACTCAGTCCAGTAGTAAACGTGGTGACTATAAAATATCTGGGGCTTAATCAGCCCAGTAGTTAGCGTGTTGACTATATAATAAGCGGGGGATCACTTAGCCCTGTAAGCGTGGTGGGTATAAAATAGCCTGGGGCTCACTCAGCCCAGTAGTAAACGTGTTGACTATAAAATAAGCGGGAGGCTCACTTAGCCCTGGGATTATCGTAGTAGCTATAAAATAAGTGGGGGACACACTAAGCCCAGTAAACGTGGTGGGTATAAAATAGCCTGGGGCTCACTCAGCCTAATACTTAGCATGGTGACTATAAAATAAGTGGGGGCTCACTTAGCCCTGTGGTTAGTATGGTGGCTATAAAATAAGCGGGGGTTCACTAGGCCCAAAAGTTAGCGTGGTGGGTATAAGTTATCCTGGGGCTCACTAAGCCCAATAGTTAGCGTGGTGGATATAAATTAACCTGGGGCTTACTAAGCCCAATAGTCAGCGTGGTGACTATAAAATAAGCGGGGGCTCACTTAGCCCTGTGGTTAGCTTTCTGGTTATAAAATGACAAGTCTGATTATATGTTTGCGGGTTCGAAACTTGTGCGGTTTAGACGATGGGATTTCGAGTATTCAGAAAAGTCGAAAAAATCATGATGGTGCTCCATATCCTTATAAATATTATGTGTTTGAATATGATAAGTTAAGGAATCTATATCCGTAAAGAGTATAACTGCACGATCTTTGTATGTTTTCTTTATAAAATTGTAATGAAAATCATACATAACTAATTTAGATAATTCTAAAATTGTGAATCCAACATAAATAGGTCGATTCATTAAGATACAAGTATTAAGCTTTTCTACAGCAGCCAAGCCTTCATCATATGTCTTGAATGATTTAAAAGTAGGCGAAGCTACTAATTTTTTTTAAATACATTTCCAGTATGAATTATTAAATCTAATTCACTT
The DNA here is from genome assembly GCA_963931845.1 of Maratus michaelseni. Classification (NCBI taxonomy): domain Eukaryota; kingdom Metazoa; phylum Arthropoda; class Arachnida; order Araneae; family Salticidae; genus Maratus; species Maratus michaelseni. The sequence goes on along the minus strand of OZ007600.1, from coordinate 128,790,478 downwards.
ATTTCAAATTCTTAACGATAGTCACATAGCATTGGAAAGTGTTTCATAAAGTATACCATGACTCATGATTTTTTCCTTCATATTTATTTATTGTCACTTATTGTAGATCCTATTTTATAATTTACGTTAAAATTTTTCATTCATTCCTATCATGTTTTGGGTACTCTGTATATATTTTTTTTAGGTGTGTATTGTTAGTCTAAATTTTATCGAAGGTATCTCTGTGATAATATAGGTGAGGTAGCGTATTGTGTAATACAGTGTAATATTGTATAATTAATGTGTATTTTAACTATAATCTCTGTTTTAACAAGACTTGTATCGAATTAGATATCGCAATAATTCTTAAGGGTATCTCTTAATTACTATTTTTAATTTTATTTCTTAGTTATTATGTTTTATTGAATATTTAATAAAGCATATATAACGAATCGAGTTGAATGTTTAGGAATAAATTGTGCGTTCTTAAGTCATTTCGAAACAGGCTCCTTCAAACAGACCCCTTCACGAAACTTTTAACCCTAAAACAGGATACTTCACACAACGTTTCGTATTAACAATAGGCCTTTCACAAGCATACTAATGTATATACTTTTAATAGGATTTTAAAATGTTAAACGATATAAATATTAGATCTAAATATAAATCATTTTTTTTTACATTCAGTGAATAATTCTAGTCTAAAAATAATCTTGCTCACGCATATGAATTGTATATAGGAGCTTGTATAATATAAAAATAAATTTCATATATCGTCTCATCATGCCTTGTGACTCATCGCATAAATTGTTAGTATGTATTTTTAAAATAATTATTTTTAAAATAAATTAGAGGAAACATGCAATAATACCTATTCTTTTTTGCTTACCTATTCCTTTTTGCCTACCATACATATTGAAAAAATACATTAATATTATATCTATTCATATATTATAACTTTAAACATATAAAGTAAGGATACTTACCTAGATCTTACAACCAACTCATACACTTGCTTTTGGGAGAAATGAATTGAAATGTATTCTTATCAGTAAATCTTGTATAGAATGTTATCGCAATCAGTCACGTGATGTTACTAATCTATAGATTAACAATAAGATAATGGACTTGTACTGAAATCATTTCTGGTCTTAGTTGCTATACAAGTAGCACGCATGTTTTTTCATGCTGTAGTCATATATTGAAGACGGGATTGCAAGTTTGTGAATAAGGTAAGATTAATTTATGTATATATTTTTAAATGTTAAACGATATACATATTAGATCTAAAAATAAATCATTTTTACATTCAATGATTAATTCTAGTCAAAATTCACGCATTTCAAGCCTGTTGGTTAAATATAACATACACTAATAAGATTCGTTGATGATTCATTTTCTCATATAGGCAATAGTAGCAATCATTTCACATACTACAAGTGTAAAGTATGCAAAATTTATGATTCTGCTTTATAATACCTATTCATTCTGTATTCTACCCTATGCTTTATCCATGACGTCACGATATCCCGTAATTTTAAGAGATAAGCGAACACGTTATACCGTTTAGTTGTTGTAAGACATGCATGCAGTCGAATTTGGATGAAGTCCACAGTACATTATGGTTTAAATATTTAGATAAGATAACTTTTTTTTCAATATTAAAAACAAAATTTTTTTAAATAATACCCTAACTATTTAGTACAATATATATTTCATAAAAACAAAGCTTAGTTATTATATTCATTCCTCAAAAGACATTTTTAAGTTAAAATACTAAAAACACAATTTAGTATAATTTTTCTATACAAAAAAAGCATAGACTAATGTAATTTTAAAATATTTAAAGTTTAATTCATATATCTTATAGGGGGACCCTGTATTTTTTTTTACCATAACATGCGTCAAATTCATTTAAACACAGGTACATTTAAACAGGTTCAAATTCATTTAAACATCTGTTTGCCTCAAAATTCTTAAGGGTATCGCTTAATGACTAGTTCTTATTTTTCATTGAAGCATTTTAAAACTTAACAGATTAATAATTATATAGGACTACACGAAATAATTCGTATACATTGACGGTTTTAAATAGCTCATTTACCTACAAAAAATGTGTCAGAACTGTTTAAATTTGAGAAAAAGCCCAATAGCCGCATTTCTTATCGCGAGTGATTCACCGTGTCAAAGCAAGATCTTCGCTTATCTGATAATATGACTCATTATAATTCAGTGATATGTATGTTGAGGGGGTAACACTCAAATCTTAGTCGCAGTTATAAATATATATTTTAAAGCATAATCATTCGAAAATTCAATTATTTTTCATGAAGCGATCTACCCTATTTTACAGACTTGTATGATAAATTTGGTGAAAAATGTACTTTTTTTTTTTCTAAAATCTATATTTTGAACGTTATACTAAAAATGTATTCGTGTAAAACCTATTTTTTACATTGCATGAATTCGTATTCATTTGAGATTAGTACTCTATTTCTTAAAATATCTGTGGAATCATAATATTTTTACAGGGTATATTGTGAAGGGAGGCCTTTTCATTCAAACAGCGGACCTTGCATTTTTATGAAAGGTCAATATCCCTTGTATTTCTGTCGCCATAATATAACATGAATCTATTGAATTCATTTTGTGAAGGTAGCCTAATATCTATAACTATGTGTTTTGAACATATCGACGCGCAAGCTGTACTTTTAGCCTAACTTGAATTGAAAAAAAAAAAAAAGGGTAAAGTGTAAATTATCTGATTTTATGAAGGGTCCTTATGCATAAATGGATTATTGTGAAGGGTGCCTTTTTATTAAAAAGGGGATCTGTTCACTATTTTAATTAACTATGCACTATATGGTAAAATTATATTTTGTTCACACAACATTTCAATAATGTTGGAAAGTGATTCATAAACTAAACCGCTACACATGATTTTTCATTCTTGTTTATTTTATATATACGTTAAAATTCTTTTGGTACCAATCTGTATTTTTTGTGGAAAGTGATTCATGAATTATGACGCTATGCATGATTTTTCATTCTTGTTTATTTATTATTTTATGTATACGTTAAAATTCTTCTTTTGATATCACTCTGTATTTTTGAAGTGCGTATTGTTAGTCCATCGAAGGACCCCTCTGAGTAAAAAAAAAAAAGGGAGGGGTTGAGCTATTAGAATTGAGTGCAGTATAATTCATACGGGACCCTGTATTTTTTACTATAACCCTCCCGTGGTGATTCCTGGGACCAGGAAGTTTTGACTCTAGGTCACTTCTAGCTAAAAGCTCACACCTTAAGGCAAAATTCATTTCAGTTGAGAGTTTATATCTTAGATTACTTTCAGTTGAAAATCCTACTTTTGGCAATTTTTTAAACTAAAAATTCTATTTTAACTCTAAATTCTATTTTTGGTTTAAAAGAAAAAAAAATCTTAATACCTTTTTTAATGCATGAATCATTATTTCTAACATATATATTGAATAGCATACTCTAGTTGAAAAAAAAATCGCAAAAAAATTTCTAAGTTCCCTAATTAAAATTAATGAATGACCCTTTTTAATTAAACCATTATTGACTTTTAAAATTCTCCACTAACGTGTATATCGAATACCCTACTCTCGTTGAAAAAAAAAAAAAAATCTCGCGAAAATTCTTAAGTTCTGCAATTAAAATTAATTAATTACTATTTTTAATTAATATTTTTAATTAATTAATCATTCACTTCTACTGCATACACTCATAATCAAACTGCATACTCTCGTTTAAAAAAAAAAAAAAAAAAAAAAAAAAAAAAAAAAAAAAAAAATTGCTTCGAAAAATTTCTAAGTTTCCCAATTAAAATTAATTAAATTTCTAATTCGTTAAAATAAATCCCTTGAAACACACCTCGTATTCTAGTAGAAAATTCTCCGAAAAAAAAAAAAAATGGCTTCGAAAAATTTCTAAGTTCCCTAATTAAAATTAATTAACACTAATCCTTAATTAATCCCCTTATCTTAGGTGGTGGAGGAGGGCACTTCGGGAGGAGGTGCTGCACTTTGGGAGGAGGAGGGCACTTCGGGAGGAGGAGGGGGAGGAGGGCAGGTGCTGCACTTTGGGATGTGGGCATGTGGGCAAGTGCTGCACCTTGCACCGTGCCCACAGCCCACCTCCTGAGACCGGATCCCCATTTTCTCTCTACTAATATTAAAAAATAAAACGTAAAATATATTTTTAAAAAGTTCACAAAATAGTTCACTTCCCACTATGGTTATTTTAAAGATTTACAAATCAGATTTTCTCAAAAATGAAGTGATATTAGTTTGTCTCTGTCGTCGACAAAAAGAGAAAATGTATTTTTTAAGTCTAACAAAGCTTTTAAGCTATTTTGGGAATAATCATTTTGATCAACATAATTTTTTAATGCATTTAAAGCGGCACTTGTTTCTGAAAAATTTACACCAGCAATGACATTGCTCTCATCTTCGTCATCCTCCTCGCTCAAGTCTTCCTTATTGATATCCTCAAAGATTTCTTCAGCAGTTCTCAGTAGTTTTCATCACATTCTACATAATCTTTGAAATTAATACCTTCGTTCATAAACATTTCATCCTAGTCTTCGTTATTAAAAGTTTCCCATATGCTCTCAAAATCGGTTTTCATCCGTTGAACTAACAGTTTTGTCTTATGAAAAACAACATTTCCTAAAATATTTCTTAATTGTCTGCGATGTCACATTTTTCCAGGTGGTTATTTGGTTTTTGTTAAATGGCAGACACAAGGGAATTCCATTCAACCACCCTCCCGCCATAGATTTCATATTTAATAACAGACGAAGGTAGATAAGAAATGTTATTCATTGTTGATAAACACTTTAACAACAGTGAAAGGATAAGGCTAAAAGAAAACGTGAATGATTTGTTCTTTAAAGATTGTAAAAATAAATTGAAAATGTGAAAAAGTGAGAAATGTAAAATCGCCTGAACCGTTTAAAGCGTCGCATAAGTGAGAGAAGCAGTCGTATAACTGAGAGAAGTTTAGCATTATTTCCCATAAAGCGTGGACGGGACCAAGAGAATTCGGCGTATAACCGAGAGAGTCGTATAACTGAGAGTCGTATATGTGAGAGGTCACTGTATTTTTATTACTCGCTCTAGAATTGTAAACAACGGGTTTTCCCTTAGACGTATAATATAAATCAATTTCCCGAGATAATTCAATGGGAGAAAACCACGATTCTGCCTGTCTAACATTTATAAAATACATGACATCTTTATCAAGCGTTTGACAAATCTTACCAGAAACTATTAACTGTTTTAAAGTTTCGAAATCTGTCACATTTCTCAATTCTAAATAATAATCCCAACTCGTTGTTAATCGGGATGCAAATTGTACATATGTTTCATTAGGCTGACGTTGTGCTTTCCTAAAATGTTCTAAACAAGTCTGGGGGGTCGGCTCAAATTCTCTAAGTACTATAGCCTTTACTTTTGACTAATCTTCTAATTCCCTATCTTTAATGTATGTAATTACGTTTGTTGCCCTTTCCCCTAACAAATTTAGTAGAATTTCCGATTAATATTTTTCTGGGACATTTTTAGAAATAAAGGCTCTTTCTAACGATGAAAAAAAAAAAACTCCAATCTTCTGGTTTAGATGGAATTTTAATCGTTAACGTTCGTACACTTTTAATCAGAGAGTCTAAAGATTCTATACTATCTTTTTTTTCGAGATCACTTAAATTATCATTTTTGGTTTCTGCACGGGCCTTAGCCAACTCAATTTCTAACTTTGCATGTTCAATTTTTAATTTCTCAAGATCTAGTAATTTTGATTCCTCATTTTTTCTTTCCTCAATAAAACTGTTTGCTATGTCTTCAACCAGTTTATTATCTGCTTTATACTTCGAACTTTCCTTTATTAAATTTATTAAATCATAAATAGTTAATTTGGAATCTGATATATCTATGTCTAATTCAGCAGCAATTCACTGATAATCTTCCTGTTTTGCACCTTTAAACATTGTATTATAAATACAATTCACAATAAATAAATAAAACTGACGTACCTTTATCTATTAATAAATCTCCAAATCGGATAATTACACATTGGAAAGATATAATCCACTTTTTCAATTCTCAAATTAGTTCAATAATAAAGAATATCAGTTCTCTGCGTAAACACATTCACAGTTTATTTTTTCGTATTACGAAATTCTCCAGGTTAATCGAAATTATTTTTCTTCTGGAATCAAGAAAAAAACTTCATCAGAATTCTCAATCATAATGTTTTGTACTTCAGTATAAACAATACGATGATTTAATTTTAGTCTTACTCATTCTAATTACTTGATAGAATTCCAAACACCATTTTTACTTTCTTCTATCTATAATAGAAGAAAGTATTGTAATCGAATTTTTTTTCGACTTCCGGTTTTCGACGTATTTACACGTTTTAGGGGTCAGAGATTCCGAAAAACACGTTTTTACAAAATGTCTGTCTGTCCGTCTGTCCGTCCTCATCGTGTCACTGAAAAATGTATGAAGTTATGCTTCAAATTGAACCTAATTTTTTTTCTATGTTTTCGGCTATGGCAAGCAGGTTCTATTTGAATTTGGGGATATTTCGACGAAAGGGGGCGTAGTGATCGATATTTTTGTTCCATTTTCACTATTGTACCATCTAAAAGTGTATGAAGTTATGCTTCAAATTGAACCTAATTTTTTTTCTATGTTTTTGGCTATGACAAGCAGATTCTGTCAGAATTTGGGGATGTTTCGACGAAAGGGGGCGTTGTGATCGATATTTTTGTTCCATTTTCACTATTGTACCATCTAAAAGTGTATGAAGTTCTGCTTCAAATTAAACCTAATTTTTTTTCTATGTTTTTAGCTATGGCAAGCAGATTCTATCAGAATTTGGGGATATTTCGACGAAAGGGGGCGCTGTGATCGATATTTTTGTTCCATTTTCACTATTGTACCATCGAAAAGTGTATGAAGTTATGCTTCAAATTAAACCTGTTTTTTTTCTATGTTTTTGGCTATGGCAAGCAGATTCAATCAGAATTTGGGGATATTTCGACGAAAGGGGGCGCTGCCATCGCGATTTTTGTTCGATTTTCACTATTGTATCATCTAAAAGTGTATGATGTTATGCAGATAATTAAACCAAAAATTTTTAATATGTTTTTGGCTGTAGCCAGCAGGTCCTACTAGAATGTGGGGATATTCCGCCGGAAGGGGGCGCTGTGATAGCCAGTTAAAGATTTCATATTCAAAAAGATGTATAAAAAAATTAGAAATCCTAAAAGTTTTTTCCGTTAAATGTTCGGCCTTGATCCGGAGAATCCGGAGCAGTTTTTGTTTTGTCTCTATATTAAAAAATGGCGGAGATAGAGCAGTTTGAAATTTTAGGGTGGTTGACATTTTCAAACAAGACAGCAGAATTCATCCATCAACGGGTTTAATTTATGAGTTTTAGTTAACAGGGTTTCAGCAAATTTTCTTCCATTGTTGTAACCATTGTTCCTATTCTTAAATGCTTAACACTATATATTTATATTCGCCAACGTCAAATTCTCGCCAAGCTTGGCGGCTATTGACGAAATATCACCAAATTTGGCGACAAAAATAGGTTGCCACAAATGAAGCCAACTTGGCTATAGAAGACTAATTTGGCGATATTCTCATTCAAATTCAATGTTGACGAGAACTGGGAATGAATCTTCTTTAATTGGGTTCCACGCATTTTAGCTTCGTGTTTTCCAGTGAATTTAGCTAAAATCGTAAAACCAAGGAATAGGGAGGCTATCTGTTCTGGTCGGTACAGCCTAAAAGAACTTTTCGTAGTTTAGTATACATCAGTTGATTGCATCCCGGTAACCCGATGATTCGCAAGCAGCTGACGTACAACAGAATGACGAAAAATATTGATTTTATTGGCGATATGAGGACGAAATTAGAAGTATTAACATGATTGAGACAGAAGAAAGTTTTGGGATTGGCACATCCGACTAGTTTCTTCTACAGACGATTACGAAAACATAAACATCGAAAAATTCATTTTATTCTTTCTCCGGCGAGAGGAGACCAATACTATGGATACGCCGATAACTCATGTTAATATTTATCACTACAAAAGAAAAAGCACACAATCACAATAAAATAAACTCACTAGCGGACTGTAACTCATTTAATTTATCACAACACTAAATAAAAAATGGTCGAGAGCCGAGATTTACACAACTTCTCTGATCGGCATCTCAAACCCAACTCACAATCACAAGTTTTGGTTTGTTTTTTAACATTTTACATAGACGGCGCTGCTAGCGGCAACACGTGGTTACTCTAATTTTTGTGTTAGAGGTATATCCAAAAAATTCAAGATTGTTTTTAGACATTCATTAGTACAGGGCTCGCTCATCCAAACATTTTGTGGGACTGAACAAGACCACAATATTGGAATTCAGCACTTTTATGAAGACTAATTTCTCCTAAAAATTGCTATTGAAGGTGAATATCACTTTTGTAAAGTTGAAAGTTGAATAATTAGATCGCGACACTAAAAGACATACGATTACATATTATTTCAGATTCTTTGCTGTGTTGTACGTAATATATTAACATTTGAGTTCTTAAACAATTTTATTTATATTTGGATGGATACTGTTGGGTAAAATAAGCAATTAAAATTTGGGATTTTTTGGTCTCACATATGAGTCGATGCCCATTAGACCGGGAGGCGGCAGCATAGACAATCACCTCATCGAGTTCACGACTGAAATTCCAGAATTAGTTAAAACTCGATTCGCATATTAAAACGCAATCGGACTGCCAAGTCATATCTTGGTGGAAAACACGTGAAAACCCGATTTTAGCGGTTGACTAGTAGGTTTGCCATTGTGTTTTTCTGCGCCCAGTTCTCCATGTTTTCCATGGAGTTAATATGCCAGGCTAAGAATACTGGCAGTGAAACTGAAAACACGAATTAATTTAAAGTGCATAAATTAGAAATTAGAAATATAAAATAAAAGAATTATAAACGATACTTTTTAATTATTTAATAGTTTTTGTATATACAAATATAATTCCATCGAGGGAAAAGGGATTTTCCCACTGTTTCTGTCCTTGGCTGAGCCATATGGAGTTTTACTAGGGAAGAGGGGAGTCTTCGATATCTGAGGTATTCCTGGCCTCAGAGGGACTGCTCAGACGAGTAGACAAGGTATATAGAGCATATATGTCCCCCCGGTCTGCTCTATTAAGGTCTTCCGTAGACAATCCCTTGTTTGTGGCTCGCAGTTAGTAGTTTAGCAGGTATGTAAGCTAACACCTATTCCGTAGGCTGCTCCTTTTGGTAGAACATGTCAGAAATTAATATGAATTCACGGTATTTTATAAAATGTGCGGAAAGTCCAGTGGAGTCGCTTCAAAAATTTGTTCTCCAAAATAATCCCTTCGTGCACTGAGTTCCATGGAATGTTGGCACGCAATGAAACATTGACTAACTGTATATAGCATTACAATTATATTTATTCTATAAGACTTTTGTGTCTTTAAAACACAGCCGTCCTTAGATAACTTTTCATCTTTTAGCAACACAAAGCAACTAAAAACTAAAGTACCTTGTTTTATCAGTTTTTGGATACTTTATAGAGTTCTACGATGCGGACGTTGATACCTGCATGCTCGGAAATCAAGACACAATCATGTCATATAATATTCTGGTGAATGTATTGGTAAAACATGACAAACCAGCACTGTATCGCTGTGTATTATAGGTGTGTACACAGTGAGACTAATTATATTATTATTTCGAAGTGATTTTTTCCTGTTTTTTTTCCTGTGTATTTGTAAATTCGGTACGTAAGATTCTCTCATCATGCAGATTCATATGTGCAATGACAAAAGTTTCTTCTGTCGATTGTATTTAGATCCTAATTAATGTTTCTAAAGAATCTTGTCTTATTCTATACGACTCTCCCCTGCACATATCGTTGCAAGTTTTGGGCGGCTTTGCTATTGAAACAATTTCTTCCTGGCGTATACATTTTGGTATGAACAACAATGAAAAAGTATCTCTAAATTTTCTGCTCATTCAATAATAAATTATAAAATTTACTGAACTATTTATCAAAGTGAGAAAAAGCATTGTATCATTTAAGTTAGCAAAAACATTAGCAATAAATTCTTGTCCTAGAATTACACTTAAAAGGATTATTAGTCCTTGTGGAACTTGTGTTAGTAAGTAAAGAAAGACTACAGCCAGAAGGATTTTAGTTGTTTTCTCATGAGATGTGTCACTTTCTTCTCTCTTTTCCAATATTTTTCTTCTTTTTCTTGTTTCATTCAAAGCACGAATAAGACCAAAGCTGAGAGCCGTAAGAGCTATACAAGGTACGAATTTTATAAAAACTGTAAAACGAATCATTAATATTTTTTATAAGTTTATAATGCTGCGGGAAATTTTTCATGTAATCAACTTGATAGATGATTTCACCCTCTTTATTTTTACTATAAGATACACTTAAGAAGATATAATTTGGTATGTAAAATATTGTGCAAGTCACATATGTAGCTTTAATTGCCCACTTTGCTCTTGTCATTGAACACCAACTGGAACATTTTAATGGAAAGCGAACCGCTATATATCTCCAGACGGCTACAGATACACTTAACCATGTAGATATTGCATGATTGACAATAGTGAAATGAAGATAAAGTAATAACAAAATTGTCCAGCCATACGAATATTTTTCTTTCTGATTGATATTTCTAATATAGTAATGGTAAATAAGTGGCAGATTTGGAAACATCGAAAGCATATCGGCAACTGCTAATCCTGTGAGAATGGCATTTATAGACGAAGCCATGGTTTTCCTTGTAAAAACAGTGATATTTACAATGTTGGTTATGATTCCGAAAATGCAAATAATAACACTTAAATACCCGTGAACAGGAAGATATCCATTATAATAAGCCTTAAAATAACCCCCAAAATAAGGCGCTGGATCGTGAAATTTTTTATCACTCAATGAAGAGTTCAGAAGAAAAGAGTTAACTTCAATCACGTCTGAATTGTTTACTGATAAATCTGTGTCATTTAATTTAAAAATAACATTTGCAGCCATTTCTACGTTATTGTCCTGAATAAAGATAAATGGATTATGTTATTTTAAATGTTACTAAACATCAACTATTTCGAAACAAATCAGATTGTTTGTATGCAAAAATACATTCTTACATCCTAAGTTATAAACATCAACTATTTCGAAACAAATCAGATTGTTTGTATGCAAAAATACATTCTTACATCCTGTGGGGAATATCATAATTTAGAAAAGTATGTAACTATTACAGAGTTCACTCTCTCTTTTTACTCTTATAGAACAGTAGAAACTCTTAATAATATGTAAGAGATCTTACTTAATCCTGAAACCATTCGTTAACTGACCCAGCGGTTATAGAACAGTAGAAACTCTTAAGAAAGCACAAATGTAAACATCTTAGGAAACGCTGATTTTACGAGTTTTTAATAATTTAAAATTAAGCACGTGGTCCAAATCTTCATCTTTACAATTGCTTGATAAACCTACAATGAACAATTTACATAATTAAAACAATTTATCTGATAATTCATGAAATACTACAATAAATATAATAAAATTTGAAATTAAAAGAAATTTTTAAATAATTTTTAATCCGTCAGGTTTTGCAAATACAAAGTCGACGATTTTACCTCAGTGCAGTTAATGTAGGTTTTTACAGAAATAACTGATGGTCATTTACGAAAATTTGGGAATCACTTTGTTTTGGCACTATAAAAGAAGATATGATGAGTCCCCAAAAGTAAAGATGTTTTATGGCGTTTAGGGAGAGGAGCAAAGAGTGGCTTTTTACCTGAGATGGGGATAGTTCAAATTTTTAAATAAGTAAAGTGGGGTATCGTTTACGATATATTTTTAAATTCTGAATCGAACCGTACCATCCACAAGTCGATACGATCTTTTGTTGCCAAGTTACGCCAGGTTTTAGGAATACAAAGTCGAAAATCTTACTTCAGTGCACTTAAAATATACTTTGTCCATTTGCCCCCCCCCCCCCGAACCACCGTAAAAAGATTTTATTTTTTGGGGACTCATCTTCTTTTCTAATGACAAAACGACGATCTTCCCAAATTTTCGTGAATGGCCATCAGTTGTTTCTTTAAAAAACTATATTAACTGCGCTGAGGTAAATCGTCGACTTTGTATTTGTAAAACCTGTCGTAACTTTGTAACGAACCATCCTATCGACTTGCGGATGGTGTCGTTCGATTCAGAATTTAAAAACATGTATTACACTTCAAATATTTTAAATTGTATCCACATTTTTATTATAAATTAAAACCATGGATGTAGCGATAAAACGCAACACACTCCCACCTTTGAGTTTCGAATTCAATGAAACTCAAACTTTACTTTGGGTTTATATAACCGACCATATCGGGATCGTGTTTCAGGTACAGTCACCACAGGAGAGTCACTAGCACCTTTATGGAAAATAGGTTCAGTAGATTCAGTATCTAAAAAGCAGTCTTTAACAGAATGTTGGATCATCGGCTTACTCGTAGCAGGGTCTAAATAACAGTTTTTACCAGTCAATTTTACCGTCGGTTTGGTAGGAGCAGGATCTAAAGGACATTCTTTATCATTCGACTGAACTGTAGAATGGAGTTCAGTACCTCTTTCATGGGTTACTTCTAGAGGAATCAATCTGAGAACAGGACGTAGAAATTCGCCGCCTTTCATCTTTACCTTTACCAATCGTACATTTCCATCTTTTGAAGGATAAAGTTCAATAACTTTGGCAAGTGGCCATTCAAGTTTTTTAACATTCTCACTAGACACAAGAACAACGTCACCAATCTGGACAGGTCTCTGATTTTTGTCACATTTCGAGGATTGTTTTAAACATCCCAAATATTCAGTGCGGAATCTTTTTCGCAAATCTTGTTTTAGTCTCTGTCTATAGGCATGTCTCTTATTAATAGACGATGAATCCAAAATGTCAAGATCAGGAATACCTGATTCTCTAATGTCTCGTAAAAACATAGAAGGAGTAAGTGGGATTAAATCATCAATTTCCTCTGAAACATAGGTCAAAGGCCACTGATTAACAATGTTTTCAGTATCGCAAATAACAGTTTGCATTTCTTCTAAGTCCAAAGAGCTTCGTCCTAAGACTTTTCGAAGGATCCCTTTTATTACGCCTATCAAACGTTCCCACCATCCACCCCACCACGGCGCAGATGGAGGGTTAAATTTCCAAGTGATCTTCCGAGCTGTGCTGTATTGAGAAATAACATCCCAATCAATTTGCTTAAGCAAATTTTCAGTACCCGTGAAATTTTTACCGTAGTCAGAATATACTATCGGAGGTCTACCTCTTCGTGCTATAAATCTTCTAAAAGCTTGTAAAAAGTTGTCAGTCGATAAGGATATGGCTATCTCTAAATATATGGCTCTGTAGACAGCACATGTGAAAATAACTATCCAAGCTTTCTGACCACCTCGAAGAAGTAAAGTCCCGGCGTAGTCAGTCCCTACAACCTCGAATACAGCAGCTTCTTTTATACGATCTTCCGGAAGAGGTGCTTCTATAATCGGTTTAGGTCTTGAATTAAATATTTTACAACGTACACAGTTTCTAATTACCTTTCTAACAGTCTTCCTGCATTTCAAAATCCAAAAGTCTTCTCTTAAATTACTCATCAATATCTGGGTACCAGCATGATTTAAACTAAGATGTCTTGTCCGAATAAGTATTTCCACAACTGGATGGCTACAGGGTAACAGTATCGGAAATTGGAAATTTCTTTTATCTTCTCTCATCAGAATACGTGTCTTTACTTTAAATAGTCCATTCGATTCTACATAACACTGAAGTGATTTTAAGCGTTTATCTTCAGTTCCTAAAAAGGATTCCCTTTGTACTATTTTTAACAAAGATATTTCAGCTTTATTTATTTCTTCTAGAGTTAAGAGTCCAGAAATCCGGTTGGCACGTTCCACTTTACAGTTAGTAAAAAATCTATAAATCCAAGCAATAGTTCTGATCAGTTTGTCGTACGACGAAATTCTGTTATAAATTTTTTCAGTTGATTCTTCATGATTTGTAGTGCTAACAACAGTTTTTCTCTTTTCGGAATATACTATGTTCAAATCAGGACAACGTTGGATTTTGGCCATTCTTTTTCCGGTCTTCGCAACCATTCCGGGCCCTCCCACCAATTCGATTTCGCTAAAGTTGCTGCTTTACAACCACTAGAAGGGAGGTCTGCTGCATTTAATGATCCAGGGATGTGATACCAATTATCAGGTTCTGTCAAAGATCGGATTTCTTTAACTCTATTGAAAACAAAAGGAAGCCCAATTTTCAGTTCCCTTGATCCAATATATAGCATTTGCTGAATCAGACCAGAAAAATTTCGGGATATCTTTCAACTGAAGATCGTGTATAACACTTTGTGCCAGTCTAGCTCCTATATTACAGGAAAGTAGTTCCAATCGAGGAATAGAAATGATTTTCATTGGAGCAACCCTGCACCTAGCCTGTACAAGCTGACAAGATATTGTATTTTCCGTCGCACTTCTTAAAAATATACATGTAGAATATACATTCTTGCTTGCATCGCAGAATATGTGCAAAGAAAGATTTTCTGGCGCTTCATAATTGGAAATAATACATCGAGGAATTTCTATTTCCTTTAAGTTAGAGACATCCTTCGAATTTTTTCAAATTTCTTGGTAATAGATTCAGGCAATTCAGCATCCCACGAAACTTTCAATTTCCATTATTCTTGAAGGAGAATCTTTGGTCCCAAAGTGACAGAACACGTGAAGCCAATGGGGTCGAAAATTCTATGAACAGCACTCAGGATTGTTCTTTTCGTTACAATAGTAGAGTCTTCAAAACATTTTCGTAAATCTATTTTAAGAGTATCAGATTTTACATTCCACATCAGTCCCAAAACTGGAATATTCTTTTCTTCTAATAACGGGAAGTTTTCTGCTTCTGTTTTGTTGAGTTTATACTCCCACCCTCGAAGATCAAATTTAGCATTTTGGAGAATAATTGTGGATTCTTCAATAAATTTTTCAAGCTCCTCATAGTTTTCAACACTAGTGACGCAGTTATCTACGTAAAAAGACTTTAACAACTTGTCTGCTGTTTCTTTAAATCTAGAAGGCACATTCTTCAGATGATATCGGATAGTTGCACCAAGTAAATAAGGCGAACATGTAAGACCGAAAAGAACCCTTTTATGCTGAAAAATTTTGAACTTTTCGGAATCACCTTCCTCACACCATAAAAACTTCAGAAATGGTCTATCTTGCTCATTTAAACCAATTTGTAGAAAGGCTCTTCGAATATCTGCAATCACGCCTATTTTCTTTAATCGAAATTTATTTAATATAGTCGGAATGAGCTCTACGATATTAGGACCTTTCT
Organism: Maratus michaelseni; assembly: GCA_963931845.1. Classification (NCBI taxonomy): domain Eukaryota; kingdom Metazoa; phylum Arthropoda; class Arachnida; order Araneae; family Salticidae; genus Maratus; species Maratus michaelseni. Next base: position 128,775,017 of record OZ007600.1, on the reverse strand, counting down.
CTGAACAATCATTGATCGAAGGTAAATGTTTTTGTCTAGCTGAGCCATCAAAGACTGGTCTAACTCTGGTGGTAGAATTTTCTTTGATCACAGCTCTGTGTGGCAAGTAGTGTTCACTTTCGTCATTACAGGAGTTTTTAACTTCTTCAATAACGCCTTCTTGTATCCATTCTTTTAATACATCTTCATACTCTTGTAATGTTTCAGTTTTCTTTAGTGATTCAACACAATTTCTTAATCGTCGTTCAGCGATTTTTCGACCAGTTGGTAAGGGAGGATGGTTTTCAATCCATGGGAGGCTCACTTCATACCTTCCTTCTGCATCTATTTTTATATTTTTATTAAAATGTTCTTCAGTTGCTTTTTCTATTTCTTGTCTGCTTCCGCTTTCGCCAGGATCAAGAATTCCAAGTGTGTCTAACCGCCATAAATCTGAAATTTTTGCATCACTTACATGAAGTGACACGATACTGTTTGTGCTATCGGATATGTTACATAGGTCAGTTTTTCCCATCAAAGTCTAACCAAGACGTGTTTCCATTAATACTAAGCCAGAAATCAATTGTTTGATTTTTCCGGTGTACAATTTACCTGCTACATCAGCTCCTATAAGCCCATGAATTTCGTTAGGTGAAAACTCATATAGCAATTCAACCTGGTTATTCAAATCAGAGAGAAAGATTTTTTGTTTCTTAATTTCACTCATAAATGAGCCAAGAGGAATTTTAGGAATGTCCGAACAAATTTTTTCTTGATCTAATACTTCGACACAACAGCGATAATTATCAAAGAAGTCGCTCAGACTGATCAAATATTTCTTATGTGATAATACAGTCTCCGTGCCACCGAATAAACTATGTGCAAGTTATCTTCCCCTATGCATTCATATCCCATCTCGGCCAATGCAAAAGATGATAAATAAGATTTACTGCTACCTGAATCAATTAATATTCTTATATATTTCATCTTATTATTACATCTAAGACGGACAATAAGCGTTTGTAAAAGTACGCGACGAGTATCTGTTTTATTGGATAAAGCAGTGTCTTTTTTACTTTCGATATCTGACTTTTCCATAATCGGGTTTTCATTATCATTTTTTACTGGACACATTATTTTGAAATGTAATTTACCGCAATCACAGGGTGGTATTTTCGTTCTACAAAAACGTGATATGTGTTTTCTTATCTCTAAACATTTAAAACAACCCCCTTTTTTCATTAATATTTGTTTTTCTCTTCATGAGATAAACTATTAGCATGTCTACATTCGTTACTTAAATGTGACTTGTTACAAAAAATACACGTTTCCCTTTTCATTTTTGATGAATTATGTAATTCCGTAGCCGTTGGAATATCTCTTTCTCGCCTATTTGACACTGTATAAATATTTTTGTTTACATTTTCTAAATTAAACCCACTTCTAGCCAAACGGACTTTTTCTTCGCTTTCGATTTCGTGCTGCAGAAATTTCATCAAAGAATCTAACTTATTATTACTTTCGTCTTTTGAATTTAAAGTAACTAGGGCATCAAACCCGGGCTTCCCGGTATAGAGAATATATGTAAAACCATTTTTTTTTTTAACTCTAATAGATTTTTTTTAATTAATATATTTTTTATTGCCACCTAACAGCACCTAAGAGCAATTTTATATGAAATATGTCAATTATATATTCAAATAAAATGTTGAAATTTTTTATAAATGGTAATTTCGTATTGGCCTCGTGCCAGAAGTTAATGGCCCAAGAAATCTCTAAAAATTTCGTTATCTACATTAGTTTTTTTTAATTCTGATAATTTCAGTGGTTTTTAGCGCAATTTCAATTACATGTCTGTTAAATTTGTGCTTTATTTATACTATTTTATTTATTGATTAATGAAGTTTTAATTTCATTATTGAATATTAGCTGGGAAACAAATGCTGGACTCTTTATATTATTTAAAGTGCAAACAGATTAATATTTTGTAATCGTCTGCAAGAGATAGAGAAATATATTTTTTTTTAAATCATGCTTGAAGTATAATTCATATGCTATAATAAATGAGTATATTGCGATACAGTTTTCAAACAAATTGCATTTGAAAGTAGATTTTTTTCCCTATCTAACGGTGTAAAAATTGAAAATATGCGATGTTTAGAAATTGAAAAAAATGCAGTGGCAAAAATCAACAAAACTAAAATTTCATCTGAAAGTGTTGCCATTCGTAAAATGACGTCAGCGTTACGCACGGACACGTTTGTCCTTTATAATATAGATAGATAGAATTTAAGTTTCTTTCCCAAATTCTCAATATTTCAACTGGTAAGCACGATTCAATCAATGGATACAGAATTGCAGAATATTGTTCGCTTGAAACACCTAACATTTTTAATGATCTTAAATAGGTTTCAATTTTGTCGTATAATTTAAAAAGAGGAATTCTTGGACCTTTTCCTGTAGCATTATTCATCATTAAAGCGCGCACTTCTCGTATATATATTTCTATTAACATATCCAGTACGATCAAATCGAGCCTTTAAACATTCAATAACATTTTCATAACTATCACCAGTAGCGGGGTACGACTCGACTATTTCTCTGCCCTAGAACCCTTTAACGTTGCTTGTAACAAGTACTGATATTTATCTTCTTTCACGACTTCAGAATCGTTATATATTTTTTCAAACTGAGCCCAAAAGGCTAACCACTCCTTAATATCTCCCCCAAATAATTTAAATTCTATCTTAGGAAGTTTAAACTTCCGTTTCGTGATATTTTTAGTTTCGAAAACCTTTAAAATCTTTTGAACTTTCGTTTCTAACTTAATAAATTTCTCTTCATACACGCTAAAACCTTCGTATTCTTTATCATAATTTTCTTGAGAACATGTTTTATCGTTTAAAAGAAGATCTAACATTTCTTTTTCTTTTGGCTGTAGATCTGTCCATTTTTCACCTAATTGAGCATATAAAATCTCAAATTCTTCAATATCTTTATTTTCATCAGTTAATTTGTTCTCAAGTAAATTAGCAATTCGCGTAAAAGCGCTTCTTAATGGAGTACGCAATTTTTTAATCTGTTCCATTATCGTATTTTATTTTCTTAAATAATATAATATCCCGATAGAGAGATGCCAAAATAATATTGAATCTGTCCCTTTCTGTAAAATTCTGTCTTCAATATTATTTATATTGATATTAAAGTATCAATATTCATTTCAAAATTAAAATATCATAAAACTAGAACACAAGAATAGGTTAGGCTTCCCTAAACGGTCCTCTTTCGGGAGATAAGATATCTTAAATTATTCTGACTTTTCGAGAATGAATGTTCATGTTGTTCAAAAAGTAATTGAATCTACACAATGTAGACACACAAACATATATATTGACTATCACGAACACAATATATACAACGTTTTCGCGCACATCATAAATATTACATATTATATTCCGTATTACATTTTTCTAGTTCAGTTCATAAAAGTTCTAAGGCAGATCCATTTTTTATCAACAGAAAAACATCGTCTGCGCGAGGCGCAAAATAGAAACGATTAAATTAAAACCATGGAAGTAGCGATAAAACGCAACAGAAATATCCCTTGTCCAAAATCAATATTTGTTATGAAAGACTAGTTTATAAATATATATTTTTTTATTATTAATCTGAGGTGAAGCGAGGGGTTTTGTCTGGACGGAATTCAAAACATTATTTTCACTTAAAAATTCAAGAAACATAACCTTCCCTAGATTATCAAATTCCATTAATTTTATTCACTTTTGTTTTTGAAAACTATAGTAGAATTTATTCTTCTCAAAAGATTTAAGATAATTAAACAGTAAAAGGAGTAGGAATTAAGAATTTTAGTCACAGAGGCAGAGCCTTATGTTTGTGTGTTTAACAATTATTTTAAATAGAGTTTCACAGGACAAAGCCCCTCCTTCCCCTTCCTCCCGATGAACAAAAATAATAAACTGTTTCAATTCGTCATTTTAATATGCGTTGTTGGACTTGCATTATGTGTTGTTATATTTCTGTATTCCTTTTTCTATATATTTAAAAAATATTTTTCACATCTTGTTCTAATAAAAGAAATCTCAGTTTAATTTATTTTATGTTTTTATTCTAGATTTATAAGAAGATAAAAATTGGATTGAAATTGCTTCTATTTGGATATCTATCTCATCTTGAATTTTGTTCTGCGACCGTCCATGTTGACAAACATATATATCCATACATAAAACTCAACTGATTTTTTTTTTTTTTTTTTTTTTTTTTAAAGAAAAAAAAAACATTTTACTAAAGTAAGTCACGTTTAGGTGAAACATAATTGTTGTATCGACATAAGAAAAATGTGAGCAGTAAAAATAATTTAATTGAATGATTGAGATATATGTGTCTATCACCATCTTAGAATGTTTTAATATAGTAAATGATTAAGCATAAATTACTGTACATTGTCATGCAAAAAATTTATTTTACTACTCAAAATAAAAATTGAAGAACAATCTCTATGTTTTATTTAGCCTCACATTGTGCTTAACAATGTGATTTTGTACGACAGTATTTACTAGTTTTCCAGTTAATAAAGTATAAGCTGATATTAAAAATTGGATTATGAATAATTTTTCAGATATTTTTTAATGTATGAATAATATTAAATTTAAAACAGCATTAGTAAAAGAAAATGTTGAGTTTGTGTATCATTCAACTGAACTCTGAAATTCTACATACGATGGGTCAGGGAAAGAAACGATGATATCCCAAATTTGGACGATTTGAAATGACACATTATGTGTCAGCTTGAGAGGCGCCCCATCATTCGGTAGTTTTGGATCGAGGCAGAAAGAAAGTAGTCTTTTCAAAAATATAGTTGAAGATAAAGGAAGCAGACCATTGCAGATTCGGACGAAAAACCGAAATAACTCAGAATAATTAGTTTACGGGTATAATTACTTTTTTCGATGACCTTTCATATTTTTACATTCTTTTATTTAACTTAACTTGTTTTTGTATTTAAAGATGGAATTTTGTAGTAGTTTCTTTTACACACTCCCTGATATGCTAGAATCATAAAAAAAGAAAAAAAAACATACATTTGAGTTTCCGATGTTACTGCAGCAGTTTGATATTTTTATAATTCAATTATATATTAATAAATTTTTATGACATTTTTTGTTAACCTGCAGCAGGTGATAAATCACCAAATATTCCGTATGGTTGAAATTCCATACAAATTACAAAATAAATAAATAAATAAATAAATAAATAAATAAAAATGAAATGAAGTTAATTATGAGCCAAACTACGCCTTGGAGTTAACTGTGCGCCAAAATGCCTGGTTGAGAATACTGGCAATGAAACTGAAAACACGAATTATTTTAAAGTGTATAAATTAGAAATTACAGATTAAAAAAAATATATATATAAAGTACACTTTTTATTTATTTAATAGTTTTTGTATATACAAATATAATTCCATCGAGGGAAAAGGGATTTTCTCACTGTTTCTGTCCTTGGCTGAGCCAGATGGAGTTTTGGTAGGGAAGAGGGGAGTCTTCGATATCTGAGATAGTCGTAGCCTGAGAGGGACTGCTCAGACGAGTAGACAAGGTATATAGAGCATATATGTCCCCCCGGTCTGCTTTATTAAGGTCTTCCGTAGACGATCCCTTCTTTGTGGCTCGCAGTTAGTAGTTTAGCAGGTATGTAAGCTAACACCTATTCCGTGGGCTGCTCTTTTCGGTAGAACGTGTCAGAAATTAATTTGAACTCACGGTATTTTATAAAATGTGCGGAAAGTCAAAGTGGAGTGCTTCAAAAAAATTTTCTCCAAAAAATTCACTTCGTGCACTGAGATCAATGGAATGTTGCATTGGAATGAAACATTGACTAACTGCAATTATATTTATAATAAATATAATTACAATTATATTTATTCTATAAGACTTCCGTGTCTTTAAAACACAGACGTTCTTACATAACTTTTCATCCCTCAGCAACACAAAGCAACTAAAAACTAAAGTACCTAATTTTATCAGTTTTTGGATACTTTATAGATTTCTACGATGCGGCCGTTGATACTTGGATGCTCAGAAATCAAGACACAGACATGTCATATAATATTTCGGTGAATGTATTGGTAAAACATATAAAACCAGCATTCTATCGCTGTGTATTATAGGTGTGGTACGCAGTGAGACGATTTATAATATTATTTCGAACTGCTTTTTTTTCCTGTTTTTATTCCTGCGTGTTAGTAAATTAGGTACTTAAGATTCTCTCATCAAGCAGTTTTATATATGCAATGGCAAAAGTTTCTTCAGTCGATTATATCTATATCCTAATTAATGTTTCTAAAGAATCTGTTTTATTCTATACGACTCTCCCCTGCACATATCGCTGCAAGTTTTGGGCGGCTTTGCTATTGAAACAATTGCTTGCTGGCGTATACATTTTGGTATGAACAACAATGAAAAAGTATCTCTAAACTTGCTGCTCATTGAATAATAAATTATAAAGTTTACTGAACTATTTATCAAAGTGAGAAGAAGAATTGTATCACTTAAGTTAGCAAAAACATTAACAATAAATTCTTGTCCTAGAATTACATTTAAAAGGATTAGTAATCCTTGTGGAACTTGTGTTAGTAAGAAAAGAAAGACTACAGCCAGAAGGATTTTAGTTGTTCTCTCATGAGATGTATCACTTTCTTCTCTGTTTTTCAATATTTTCCTTCTTTTTCTTGCTTCATTCAAAGCACGAATAAGACCAAAGCTTAGCCCCGTAAGAGCTATACAAGGTACGAATTTTATAAAAACACTGTAAAACGAAAGATCAATATTTCTTATGAGTCGATAATGCCGTGGGAAATTTTTTGTGTAAACAATATTATAGATGATTTCACCATCTGTATTTTTATAATAAGATACACTTAAGAGGATATAATTTGGTATGTAAAATATTGTGCAAGTCACATATGTAGCTGTAATTGCCCACTTTGCTCTTGTCATTGAACACCAACTGGAACATTTTAATGGAAAGCGAACCGCTATATATCTCCAGACGGCTACAGTCACAGTTAACCATGTAGATATTGCATGATTGACAAGAGTGAAATGAAGATAAAGTAAAAACAAAATTGTCCAGCCATACGAACATTTTTCTTTCTGACTGATATTCCTAATATAGTAATGGTAAAGAAGTGGCACATTTGAAAACATCAAAAGCATATCGGCAACTGCTAATCCTGTGAGAATGGCATTTATAGACGAAGCCATGTTTTTTCTTGTAAGAACAGTGATATTTACAATGTTGGTAATGATTCCAAAAATACAAATAATAACACTTAAATACCCGTGAACAGAAAGATATCCAATATAATAAGCTTTTAAATAATCACCAAAATAAGGCGCTGGATCGTGAAGTTTTTTATCACTGAATGAAGAGTTCAGAAGAAAAGAGTTAACTTCAATTACGTCTAAATTGTTTACTGGTAAATCTGTGTCATTTAATTTAAAAACATCATTTGCAGCCATTTCTACGTTATTGTCATGAATAAAGATAAATGGATTATGTTATTTTAAAAGTTACTAAACATCAACTATTTCGAAAGAAATCAGATTGTTTGTATGCAAAAATACATTCTTACATCCTGTTGGGAATATCATAATTTAGAAAAGTATGTAACTCTTACAGAGTTCACTCTCTCTTTTTACTCTTATAGAACAGTAGAAACTCTTAAGAAAGCACAAATGTAAACATCTGAGGAAATGCTGATTTTACGCATTTTTAACAATTTAAAATTAAGCACGTGGTCCAAATCTTCATCTTTACAATTGCTTGATAAATCTACAATGAACAAATTACATAATTAAAACAATTTATCTGATAATTCATGAAATACTACAATAAATATATAAAATTTGAAATTAAAAGAAATTATTAAATCATTTTTAATTCGGCAGGTTTTGCAAATACAAAGTCGACGATTTTACCTCAGTGCAGTTAATGTAGGTTTTTGCAGAAACAACTGATGGTCATTCACGAAAATTTGGGAATCACTTTGTTTTGGCTCTAGAAAAGAAGATATGATGAGTCCCCAAAAATAAAGATGTCTTACGGCGTTTAGGGAGGGGAGCAAAGAGTGGATTTTTACCTGAGATGGGGATAGTTCAAATTTTTAAATAAGTAAAGTGGGGTATCGTTTACGACATATTGTTTAATTCTGAATCGAACCGCACCATCCACAAGTCGATACGATCTTTTGTTGCCAAGTTACGCCAGGTTTTAGGAATACAAAGTCGAAAATTTTACTTCAGTGCACTTAAAATATACTTTTCCCCCTTTGCCCCCCCCCTAAACACCGTAAAAAGATTTTATTTTTTGGGGACTCATCTTCTTTTCTAGTGACGAAACGACGATATTCCCAAATTTTCATGAATGGCCATCAGTTGTTTCTTTAAAAAGCTCAGTTCAGTTAATATGAACTGAGGTAAATCGTCCACTTTGTATTTGTAAAACCTGTCGTAACTTTCTCACGAACCTTCGTATCGACTTCCGGATGGTGTCGTTCGATTCAGAATTTAAAAAAAAATGCAGAACTAATAAAACCCTCCTTTAGCTACTTAAAAAAATTGATTCCCCCCCCTCCCTGTGTTTAAATTTCCCCCATTCCCCCCCCCTCCTAAAAAAAAACAGGGTAAATCAACTTTATTTTTTGGGGACTCATCGAATTTTCATTTCTAGTGCCAAAACGATGTTCTTCCAAATTTTCGCGAATGAACATCAGTTGTTGTATTTTACACAATTTTTGATCCATTTTACCTGTGCTATTGATTCAAAAATGGGTTTTGACTGCGGATGGTGTCGTTCGATTCAGAATAAAAAAATGCAGAACTAACGAAACCTTCCTTGACCTACTTAAAAAAATTGATTCCTCACCCCTCCCTGAGTTAAAATTTCCCCCATTTCCCCCCCCCCCCCCGAAAAAAAATAGGGTAAAACAACTCTATTTTTTGGGGATTCATCGAATTTTCATTTCTAGTGCCAAAACGAAGTTCTTTCTAAATTTTCGCGAATAGCCATCAGTTGTATTTTACACAATTTTTTATCTATTTTACCTGTACTATTGGTTCAAAAATGGGTTTTGAGTTCGGATGGTGTCGTTCGATTCAGAAATAAAAAATGCAGAAGTGACGAAACCTTCCTTGACCTACTTAAAAAAATTGATACCCCACCCCTCCCTGAGTAAAAATTTCCCCCATTTCCCTCCAAAAAAACAGGGTAAAACTACTTTATTTTTTGGGGACTCATCGAATTTTCATTTCTAATGTCAAAACGAAGTTCTTCCCAAATTTTCGTGAATGGCCATCAGCTGTTCTATTTTACTCAATTTTTTAGCTATTTTACCAGTACTATTGGTACGGAAATGAGTTTTGACAGGCTTTGAAATTTCACATGTGATTGAATAAGTAACGAAACACCGATTTAATGCAAACAAGCCTATTTATAAAAATAATTTTACATGTAAAATGTAGTCTTAGAAGAAAAAATTTCACGAATAAAAATAATATAAATTATTGAAACCATCAAGAAAAAACACACAGACATTTAATAAAACTTAAAACATATTGGAAAAAAAAGAGGCATACATAAGTAGTGACATAGAACATTTTTACTTTAGCATGTCGAATAAGCATGTTTTGAATAATCAAACACCATTGCAAAATATATTAAATGAGAAATAAACATTTCACTTCTTTTTCTCACTACAGCTTTACTTTTTTCTATCTTTACAAGAAGAAAGTATTTGATTCACGAAAATTTTCGAATTCCGGTTTTCGACGGTTTTATACTTTTTAGAATGTCCGGAACACGATTTAACTATTTATAGTAAATGTCTGTCCGTAAGTCTGCGAATCTGTGTGTCTGTGAGTCTTTGAGTCTGGCTGTCTGTATGTGATAAAATTTTGTGGGCGCTCTATCTCAAGAACTAATCCACAGAATTTAATGAAACCTTACATTCAGTTAGTCTTGATATAAATTGGTGCTGATTAACGTTTGGTGCAAATCGCGCCACATGTGGCTCTGCTATGCTGCATTTTTCGCGATTTTACAATAGCTATATCTCAAGAACTATTGCAGGAAATTTAATCAAATTTCCGATTATGTTATACCAAGACATAAATAGAACCTGATTAGGTTTTGGTGTACATAGTCCAACAACAGGTGACGCTGCTATGCTACATTTTTATGATTTTCACGGTAGCTATATCTCAAGAGTTAATGCATAGAATTTCATTAAAACTTTAGATTCTGTTAGACCTTGACATAAATAGATTCTGATTATGTTTTGCTGCTCAAAAACTACTGCATTGGTGTTGATACGTTTTATGTGTATGTAAAATATGTATGAGATAGAAGAATCGTTTGGGATTAACACATCCGACTAGTTTATTTTGCGATTGATGAATTTATCAATCTTCTCACAATAAGCCAAAAAAAAAAAAAAAAAAAAAAAAAAAAACATTCGGTTGTACCGATTCCAAAACTTTTATCTAACTCATATATGTTAATACTTCAAAAAGCGTAATTTTTTTAATTATACATTTCAGAAACAAAAAATGTTTAGTTAACAGATATGTTATTTTCTATTATTACATTAAAAATTTTTTGTCAATAAATGTTTCCAAATGATGGGGTGGGAATGGGGGTGGTGAGGAAACATTTTTTCGTAATGAAGTCTAATTAACGGGTAATATATAAAAAAACAGTGAAAATTTTTGCTCAAGTTTGCAAGTTAAACCTAGATTGGACAATTGGGGATTCAGTATATATATATATATGTTTAACAGCTACCGCGACCGTCCCAAAAATCGAACAACATTCGCTATCACAGCTTAAGACCGATTTTATCTTACATTTTATACAAACCTCTAGAGATAGACCGAAATTTCGGTTTCGGCAAAAAATCGGAATTTCGCCGAATATTCGTTTTCGGTGAAACTGCTGCCGAAATTTCAGCCTGACCGAAACTCGACCAAAACTATCTGTATTTCGAAATCTCGTTCCTTCTTTCGGAAATTTTCAACTTTAATCGTTGATATGAGTTGTATCTGATCAAATAAGGCACGGTCTATTGCTGTGAACTCCATTGTTTACCCGTCATGACTGATTCATGATGCGAGTGTCAATTATAAAGCAAGCAATGCGTATATGACTAAAATTAAAAGACGCTTATCACGTGATCTTTAAAAGCTGCAAACTTAACAGTAATAAAAAATTTTTATTTTGAAACTCCAGATTGTTTCGAATGCTTCATGAAAAAAGTGTTGTTAAAACGTATGAAGATTTAAGAAATTTCAAGATTGATGTCAAGTAAACATGTTATTTAAACATATGTACCATAAAAATGTTTGTAAAACATTTTAAATAACTAGTAATAATATTCAGCAATAATTAAATATATATCTATATTTAAACGTCTATTAAATTATAATTATAAAATGGCTAAAATATATTCAGTATTAATTTCCTAGAAAACAAACTTTTAAATGTAAAACTCCAGTGCAAAACATAACTACACCGACTTTGATATTCATCTCAAATTTCTGCTTTATTTTATCAATCGTATTAAATAAGAGGTAATCAAGATCATGTTGTTCAATAAAATCAATAGTTTTCGTTATTCGGTTGCAAGTCAGCTGCTTGCGAATCGCCAGTCGCCCTTCGCTGCACGACCAATCGATATAGAACACAACTAAGAAAATTTGAGAAAACACACAAAAGTATCTATCACAGTGCCCCATTTTGGGGGTAATATCCCTATTTTAAACTGGGCTGACTTCCATCGTCAAAAGCGCAGATATGAAGCCTGGTTAAATTTTATCTATAACTGCGTACACTTTCCGATGGGACAAAAGCAAATCGCTATCACAGCACATGTTTCCGGAAGAATATCTCAATTTCAACTAGAACGACTAGGCCATAGCTAAAAACATTTTATATGAATTTTGGTTTTAGGTAATAGGGCTTTGCTGCATCACTCGAGAAACTTTCGTCTCTCATGATAAGATCTAAAATTAGTTTTGGCGGCACATTGAAAATTATGTATAAAATAAAAAATAAGCTTATGGTAAAAGCATTACTACACTATGAGCCAATTGGGACCCCCGAAAGTAGTATAAGATCTCAACATTTCTTTTTGCATTAATGGGAAAATTATGATTGACATAAAAAGAAGCTAAGGCTGAAAACATTATGCGCTTATACGAGTCAAAGGGATGGTGTGTGTGACCCCAAAACTTCATAAACGCAATACGTAAAAATTTGTATTAGTGTCAATATTTTCTTATCAACAAATATATACTGTATGTATAATAATTTAATTTAATACATTATGTTAAATATTTAAAATACATAATAAAATAATTTCGTATAGTAAAATTAATCTTAATAATTCATCGGCTATCTACACATGTAACTTCGAATCGAGAAAATAATATTAAAATATGATTCGTGTAAGCTTTTTTTAGCGTATGCCTTTTAAAACTACGTATAAAATCAAAATAAAGTAATGATAGTTCTCGCCTGCTCTTCTCGATTTAAAATTATTCAGTATACAGTGAATAGATATTTCAAAATATGCAAAAAATAATATCTTTTAAAACACTGAATTCCATTCATGTGAAGTTATTTTTCATTTTCATTTTACATTTTATTGATCTGTATTTTTCAATAATTTGCTCTTCCAACGAAAGTGGTTGAAATAAAATAGAAAATGTATTTTAAGTATCAAAAGCTACATTTTAGCAAGTTTTAAATTTTCAGAAAAAGAAAGAAGCTGTAAATACATAGAAAGAGAATCGTTCCTTTATAATAACAGGACAAAGGAAGTTGTTTGTCGAATGTAGAACTAGATATTTTTCAATATTTAAAAAAAACTATTTTTCTCTCTCTAACAAAGCGTTCATTAATGCAAAAAATTTACTGCCATCCTAAAAACTGAATTTCCTGAAAAATTCCAAGAAACGTATAAGCTTGCTGTAAATAGATGAAAAATGTTAAAGGAGACTTCGATTCTCAGGATGATATTCCTGAAAGGTTAATCTCATCAAAAAGTCACCTGTAAAAAATGCAGCCAAGTCTCGTAACTCATTTACCGTAAAAAGTACTGACATCGTATAAAGCCAAGTTTAACTATCTTATTAACTCTGAAATTTTCATTCACAAATCACTCCTAGTCTCTATATCTTAAGTTAATTATTATTTTGTGACTTGGCAATTACGTAGCACGAGAATGTGATGTATATAGTTAGTCTTAATCAAATAATACTATAACATATTAAAGTGTAATAACTTCCCTGTGCGTATATAATTTGCCTTAATTAAATTATCCCATCCCATTCCATAACATAGTAAGGTGTAATAACTTCCCTGTGCTGCGTAATTGCCAAGTCACAAAATAATAATTAACTAAAGATGTAGAGACTAGGAGTGATTTGTGAATGAAAATTTCAGAGTTAATAAGATAGTTAAACTTGGCTTTATACGATCTCAGTACTTTTTACGGTAAATGAGTTACGAGACTTGGCTGCATTTTTTACAGGTGACTTTTTGATGAGATTTCACTTCTTTTTGTAAGTAATCCTCCTTTTCTTGATTTTGGGTTCTTTTTGGGGATCATCCACTGATTTTCACTAAGCCCACACTCTGTCCCTATTATTTACAGGTATCAAAAATTGGAAGCTTTAGTTTCGTTTGCAAAGTACTGTAGATAAAAAGAGATTTCAGGTTCCTAGGCAAGCACTAAGTTATGGGAGAGGGAGTGTCAAAAGAACTCTCAATTGCTTCCAGGATAGGTGCTATCCATATGAGATATTACTCGCAGCCCTAGATACTTGATATTTAACATAAAAGAACTTTTTAGTATAAAAAGAAAGCCAAAATTAAAATTTCAGGAAATTTCCAATAAATCAAACTATATTACTTTTTTCGATGTTTTTTTTTAGTCTTTTTTTTATTATTTACGGATTTTTTAATTTTTCCTTACTTTGTGTACTAAACCCTGCCTTTCTGCCAAATGTCAAGCTTCTAGGGATTACAAAATCGAATTATTTTCAAATTTTCAACTTTTTATAAATTTATTGATTTTTCGATTTTAATTCTAAGTTACCTGATTGTCATGCCAGTATAGTAATTCTTTGATCCGTCTTCTTAGGATCATTTAGGTTCAATTTAGAGATAAATCAAGTGAATCTTAGAGTCACCATGATTTTATTTAGAAAGGACTATCAAGCCATAACCAGCCAGTAATGTCGGCAGGGGAGGGGGAGCTGTGAAAATTTTTGTGGGGCCAGCATCATTTAACAATCCATATTTCATATGCGAAGTAAATAGAGTATAACCTGTGAAAGAAAAAAAAACTGTCTATAAAGAAATCGCCTATAACGTAGCCAGTCTATAGCGGAACTTTTCTATAACGAAATTCGTAAACGAAAGAAAAGAAAACCATATTCCGGGGGAAATAACATAAAACAATTAGGGGCGTTGTACTAGCTAATAGGACAATTATCTTAAAACTGATGTTTCTAGCAGTACAAAATCAAATTGTTTTCGAATTTTCGATTTTTTAAAGATATTTCGATATTTCGATTTTATTTTCGAATTTAACGAATTTTTTAATTGTCCCTTTTATTGAATAGTAAATACTACCTTTACACCCTTTAACCTTACCTTTACACCTTACATTTTAAGTTTTAAGTTTCTAAGACTACATGATACAATTATTTTCCATTTTTGATTTTTTCGAATTTTTTTTATAATTTTCTGGATTTTTTTATTTTTTTCTTATTTTGTATCCTTTATTACAAATTTCAAATATCTAGCGCTACAAAATCGAATTATTTTGAAATTTCCGATCTTTTTCGAGTTTTTTATTCTATTTTCGAATGTATTGTGTTTTAATTTTTCCTTTTTCTGTATCCTAAACAATAAGTTTACGCCGAATTTTAAGTTCTAAAGCTACAAAATCGATTTTATTTCAATTTTTCGAATTTTTAAAATTTTTTTAAATTTTCCGGATTTTTAATTTTTTTCTTATTTTGCATCTTAAATAATACCTTTATTCCGAATTCCACGTTTCTAGCGCAACAAAATCGGATTATTTGAAATTTTTCTTTTTTTTCGATTTTTTTATTTTATTTTCGATTTTTTGGGGGGGTTTTGATGTTTTCTTTTTCTGAATTCTAAACACTACCTTTACACCAAATTTTCAGTTTCTAAGACTACGAGATCATATTATTTTCAATTTCTCACTTTTTCTTTTTCTTTTCCTTTCTTTCTTTCTTTTCTTTTCTTTTTTTTTTTTAATTTTTGAAATTTTCGATTTTTTTTCGAATTATCCATATTTTTTAATGTTTCCTTATTTAGTATCTCAAATATTACCTGTATTCCGAATTTCAAGTTTGTAGCGCTATGAAATCGAATTATTTTCAAATTTTCCTTATTTTTCGATTTTTCCGATTTTTTTACTTTATTTTCGATTTTTCCGATTTTTTTACTATATTTTCGATTTTCCAAATTTTTTATTTTATTTTCGAATTTTATTGCGTTTTTTATTTTAACTTATTCTGAATCCTAAACACTATCTTTACTGCGAATTTTAAGTTTCTAAGGCTAAAAGATTATTTTAATTATTTAATTTTTTTTTTCGAATTTTTCGAATTTTTGAATTTTTTTTTCGAATTTTCCGGATTTTTTAATTTATCCTTAGTTTGCATCCTAAATGCTATCTTTATTCCGAATTCCAAGTTTCTAGCGCAACAAAATCGGATTATTTGAAAATTTTCGATTTTTTTCGATTTTTTCGATTTTTTAATTTAATTTTCGATTTTTATTGTGTTTTCGATGTTTTCTTTTTCTGAATTCTAAACACTACCTTCACACCAAATTTTAAGTTTTTAAGACTACAAGATCGTGTTATTTTCAATTTTCAATTTTGTTCGAATTTGTTGAATTTTCGAATGCTTTTTTTTTTTTTTTTTAATTTTCCGGATTGTATAATTTTTCCTTTCTTTGTATCCGAAACACTAGCTTTATTCCAAATTTGAAGTTTCTATGGCTGCGGGATCTACCCAATCTTTTCGATGACGCGAGAATGAGTGAGTGTGTGAGTGACAAAAAATCGAAACTTTGAGTTCATATATCGTCTGCACTAATTTATGGGTATTTTTCGAATTGTCCATATTTTTTAATTTTTTCTTATTTAGTATCTTAAATATTACCTTTATTCCAAATTTCAAGTTTATAGCGCTATAAAATCGAATTATTTTCAAATTTTCCTTATTTTTCGATTTTTTCGATTTTTTTTTATTTTTTTATTTTTTTTTTCGAATTTTATTGCGTTTTTTATTTTAACCTATTCTGAATCCTAAACACTATCTTTACCGCGAATTTTAAGTTTCTAAGGCTAAAAGATCAAATTATTTTATTTTTTCAACTTTTTTTCGAATTTTTCGAATTTTTGAAATTTTTTTTCGAATTTTCCGGAATTTTTAATTTTTCCTTATTTTGCATCCTAAATACTACCTTTATTCCGAATTCCAAGTTTCTAGCGCAACAAAATCGAATTATTTGAAATTTTTTCATTTTTTTCGATTTTTCGATTTTTTCAATTTTGCCTTCGATTTTTTTGGTGTTTTTGATGTTTTATTTTTCTGGATACTAAACACTACCCTCACACCGAATCTTAAGTTTCTAAGACTACAAGATCGTATTATTTTGAATTCTCAATTTTGATGGAATTTGTTGAATTTTCGAATGTTTTTTTTCGAATTTTCCGGATTTTATAATTTTTTCTTTCTTTGTATCCTAAACACTACCTTTTTTCCAAATGTCAAGTTTCTAGGGCTATGGGATCTACCTAATCTTTTTGATGACGCGTGAACGAGTGAGTGAGTGAGTGACAAAAAATCGAATGTTTGAGTTCATATATCGTCTGAACTAGAAAAGACAGAAAGTTGTAATTTTAAATTTTGATCCTGTGTGCCAAATACTCTAGAAAAACGAAGTTTCAAATTTTTGGGATACTCCAGCGCGGAGATATGGGGGGGGGGGGGGTCAAAAGTGCCCTGAGTTGCTTCCAGAAAAGTATGCTTACGGCTGTCCTCTCTCGACTTGGCGGAGGCACTGCCGTGCCTCCAGATCCGGGGAAAATAACACAAAACAATAACGGAAGGTGTACTAGCTAATAGGACAATTATCTTAAAATCTATCTAAAACAAACTATTCCCATCCTGTGGGATTTGTTTTTCAATGTTTTACTTTATTTAATGCAAAACATAGATTGCATCCGACAACTCATAAAAAAGTCCTCCGGCCTGTACCGGCAGGAAAAGGTAGCTTTCCTATATCTTCGTTTTAAAATTTTAGCTAATGTTACTCGAAAACAGCAAGTTAAAATGCAAAGAAACCGTTTACAAAAGATTCGTTTACACTGAATTTGAATAAGAAATTAGCCAAATTATTGAGCTATAGCCAAGTTGGCTTCATTTATGAAGACTTATTTTTGTCGCCAAATTTGGCGAGATTTCGCCAATTGTCGCCAAGTTTGGCGAGAATTTAGCGCTAATGGATATGAATATATAGTTTTATGCGTATGATTGGGAAAATGATTACAACAATGAAAGAAAATAATTTGCGAGAAATCGCGTTCACTAAAACTTATAAATTTATATTAAAATCATTAAAATTACAGACATTACAATACACTTTCATAAAACATTAAAAACATATTAAAATTGGACGTTTCGGATTTACATGGAAAATCCCTCTTCAACAACAACATTTCACTTAGCGTAAATCATAGTTCAAAAATATCAACAAATAGAAAATGCAACGTATCAAAATTTCGAAGTCAAAGTTACAGTTATAATAACACGGAGTATTCATTCGGGATTGCACCTGCTTGACCATTATTGACCATAAATTTATTGTTGGTTTTTTGTAATCTGCTGTTTTGTTTCAAAATGTCAGCCACCCTAGAATTTCAAACTGCTCTATCTCAGCCAATTTTTAAGATAGAGGTAAAACAAAAAATGCTCTGGAATCCTTGTATCAAGTCCTAACACCTAATTAAAAAATAAACTTGATTTTTTAACTTTTTGGTATATTTATTTTAGTTTTAAAATTTTCCGTGGCCGCCATCTTGAAATAAGATGGCGGACGAAGCTGGCCAACGAACTCGGTCGAGGCATTGGTGAGCTTAATACACACAATTAGTTTCATCCAAATTAATTTATAAATACGAGCGTTATCGTATCAAATTATTTTCATTTTTTCACTTTTTTTCGAATTTTTTTATTTTTTTTCGAATTTTCTGGATTTTTTTAATTTTTCTTTTTCTGTATCCTAAATACTACCTTTATTCCTAATTTGAATTTTCTAGCGCAACAAAATCGGATTGTCTTCAAATTTTCGGTTTTTTTCAATTTCTTCGATTTTTTCAATTTTGCTTTCGATTTTTTTTGGTGTTTTTGATGTTTTCTTTTTCTGGATGTTAAACACTACCTTCACACCAAATCTTAAGTTTCCAAGACTACAAGATCGTATTATTTTCAATTTTCAATTTTGATGGAATTTGTTGAATTTTCGAATGTTTTTTTTCGAATTTTCTGGATTTTATAATTTTTCCTTTCTTTGTATCCTAAACACTACCTTTTTTCCAAATGTCAAGTTTCTGGGGCTACGGGATCTACCCAATCTTTTTGATGACGCGTGAACGAGTGAGTAAGAAGTGACAAAAAATCGAATGTTTAAGTTCATATATCGCCTGAACTAGAAAAGACAGAAAGTTGTAATTTTAAATTTTGGTCCTGTGGGCCAAATACTCTCTATAATTGAAGTTTAAAATTTTTGGGATACTCCAGCGCGGAGATATGGGGGGGGTCAAAAGTGCCCTGAGTTGCTTCCAGAAAAGTATGCTTACGGCTGTCCTCTCTCGACTTGGCGGAGGCACTGCCGTGCCTCCAGAAAAGCTAGGATACGCGCAAACACCTATCTGTTCTAATATTATAAAGAAGTAATAATGTTTGTTTGTTTGCAGGGGGTAATCTTTGGAACTACCGAAAGTGATTTCAAAATTTATGTTAGTAAATTGATGGTGACAATCTCTGCTCCAACATAGGCTATGTTTTATGTCGGTTCCACTACTCTCAGGGGGTTGCAGGAGGAAACACGTTCTAAAATTCCACCTTTTGTGATACTGAAAGGGATAGAAACTTGAAATTTTTGCATGTTACTCATAGGCAAGTTACTCACAAGATTTGCAAGTTATTCATAAGATGTAAATGCTCGCTAAGAACAAGTTCTAAAAAAAAAAAAAAAACACGAAATTGAAAAGGGTGAAATGATGGAAAAGCGTTCTAAAAACATTCTAAATTACGATTTCTATGAAATTCTTAACTATAGAAATTTCAAACTTGAATTGGCTTCTACTTTTAACAGGCAAATGCACACACAACACTGTTTTCTTCAAGCAATCGAAATTTAAAAGGGTGCAGGAAAAAAAAAAGTTCTAAATTTCAGTTTTTTGTGATTCTGAAAAGACTAGAAACTTGAAATTTTGCATGACGGTTACTTTTAAGATAAAAATGCTCATCCAAATTTAAAAGGATGAAATGAGGGAAAAGTGTTCTAAAATTGCTTTCAATTATGATTTCTATGGAATTCTTCAGGATAGAGGAATTTGAAATTTGACATGATTGCTATTTTTAAGACGCAAATGTACACGCAACACTGTTTTCTTTTTTAAACTGAAATTTAAAAGAGTGTAGGAATAAAAAACATTCTAAATTACGATATTTAGGATACTTAAAAGGACTAGAAACTTGAAATTTAGGATGTTTTTTACATTTAAGATAAAAATGCGCACTAAGAATGGTTTCTAAAAAATTCGAAATTTAAAAGTGTGAAATGAGAGGAAAACGTAATAAAAGAAAACTGCCCAGTTAAACTGACGGCATTGAGCTCACAGGCTATTCACACTAACTGTAAATTATATTCTTATTTCAAAGAATTTGAAATAAGCCCTCGAAAAATGAAGAAATTGACAATATATTAAGAGGGGGGAACCATCCCCCGTTTCTCCTTCTTATAATTAACCAATGAACCCATAAAACTAATCAGAGAAGCGCCTTACCACAATGAACCTATATACAAAATTTGAAAAAACCGGATAATTCTGCATGAAAAATCCATTTATCTAAATTAAGGGAGGGAGGGTTAGCCCCCCGTCCCCCCTTTATACTTAACAGAACCCCCAAAACTAATCAGAGAAGCGCCTTATCACAATGAACATATATATAAAATTTGAAGAAAATCGGATAATTCTGCTTAAAAAACCCATTTATCTATATCAAGGGGGGTTAGTCCCCCCCGTTCCCCCCTTTATACTTTACCAGTGAACCCCCAAAACTAATCAGGGAAGTGCCTTACCACAATGAGCCTATATACAAAATTTGGAGTAAATTGGATAATTCTGCATGAAAAACCCATTTATCAAAATTAAGGGGGGGGGGGTAGCCCCCGTTTCCCTCCTTTACACTTCACCAATGAACCCCCAAAACTAATCAGGGAAGCCCCTTACCACAATGAGCCCATATAGAAAGTTTGAAGAAAATCGGATAACTCTGCATGAAAAAAATCATTTATCTAAAATAAGGGGGGAGGATTAACCCCCCCCCCCCGTTACCCCCTTTATACTTAACCTATGAACCCCCAAAACTAATCAGGAAAGAACCTTATCACAATGAACCTATATACAAAATTTGAAGAAAATTGGATAATTCTGCATGAAAAAACCATTTATCCAAATTAAAGGGGGTTAGCCCCCCGTTCCCCCCCCCTTTATAGTTAACCAATCAATCCCCAAAACTAATCAGGGAAGCGCCTTATCACAAGGAACCTATAAACAAAAGTGGAAGAAAATCGGATAACTCTGCATGTAAAATTCATTTATCTAAATTAAGGGGGAGGATTCCCCCCCCCCGTTAGCCCCTTTATACTTAACCTATGAACCCCCAAAACTAATCAGGAAAGAACCTTATCACAATGAACCTATATACAAAATTTGAAGAAAATTGGACAATTCTGCATGAAAAAACCATTTATCTTAATTAAGGGGGGTTAGCCCCCCCGTTCCCCCCTTTATAGTTAAACAATCAATCCCCAAAACTAATCAGGGAAGCGCCTTATCACAAGGAACCTATAAACAAAATTGGAAGCAAAACGGTTATTTCTGTCAAGAGTTATCGCGTTACGTACGTACATACGTACATACATACATACATACATACATACAGAACGGGCGGGCACATAAGCTCTCAGGCTTTGATAGGCTGTGAGCTAAAAAGCATAAAGTTCCATTTTTAAAATTTATTTGTGCAATTTCCCACCAGGGGTGCTACCAGCGTAAAGAAACCTATCATGTAAATTTTTTTATGTAAACTTAAAATTGATGCGACAGAAGCTCTTATTCTGAAGATTTATTTAAAAAAAAAAGAAAACTGCCCAGTTAAACTGAGGCCATTTAGCTCACAGGCTATTCACACTAATTGTATATTATGCTATTTTTTCAAAGAATAATGCCACTCGAAAAATAAAGATATATACAATTAATTAAGGGTGGATTAGACCCCCCCCCCCCCTTTATAATTAACCAATAAACCCCCAAAATCTAATCAGGCAAGCGCCTTAGTACAATGAATTTATACACAAAATTTGAAAAAAATCGGATAATTTTGCTTGAAAAACCCATTTATCTAATTTAAGGGAGGTGAGCCCCCCCCCCCCGTTCCCCCCTTTATATTTAACAATTGAAAACCCAAAACTAATCAGGCAAGCGCCTTACCACAATGAATCTATATACAAAATTTGAAGAAAATCGGATAATTCTGCATGAAAAACCCATTTATCTAAATTAAGGGGGATTAGCCCCCCGTTTACCCCCCTTTATACTTACCCAATGAACACCCAAAACTAATTAGGGAAGTGCCTTATCACAATGAGCCTATATACAAAGTTTAAAGAAAATTGCATAATTCTGCATGAAAAACCCATTTATCTAAATTAAGGGGGGGGTAGCCCCCCGTTTCCCCCCTTTATACTTATCCAATGAACCCCCAAAACTAATCAAGGAAGTGCCTTATCACAATGAGCCTATATACAAAATTTGAAGAAAATCGGATAATTCTGCATGAAAAACCCATTTATCTAAATTAAGGGGGAGTAGCCCCCCGTTTACCCCCCTTTATACTTACCCAATGAACACCCAAAAGTAATTAGGGAAGTGCCTTACCACAATGAGCCTATATACAAAGTTTAAAGAAAATCGCATAATTCTGCATGAAAAACCCATTTATCTAAATTAAGGGGGGGGGTAGCCCCCCATTTCCCCCCTTTATACTTAACTAATGAACTCCCAAAAATAATCAGGGATGCACCTTATCACATTGAACCTATATACGAAATTTGAAGAAAAACGGATACTTCTGCATGAAAAACCCATTTATCTAAATTAAGGGGGAGTTAACCCCCCTTTCCCCCCTTTATACTTAACCAATGAACTCCCAAAACTAATCAGGGAAGCGCCTTATTAGAATGAACCTGTAAACAAAATTTGAAGCAAAACGGATAATTCTATCACGAGTTATCGCGTTACGTACGTACATACGTACATACATACATACATACATACATACATACATACAGAACGGGCGGGCATATTAGCTCTCAGGCTTTGATAGCCTGTGAGCTAAAAAGCGTTATAAATTAAGATTTCTATTGAATTTTTAAGGATACAAACTTCAAATTTGACATGGCGGCTGCTTTTATGATGTAAATGCTTGCTTAGAACAGTTTAAAAAAAATCAAAATTTAAAAGGGTGAAGAAGCAAAACAGGGTTCTAAAATTGCGATTTATGTCATACAGTTATAGAAAACCTGGAATTTGGCATTGTGGTCACTTTTAAGATGTAAATGCTCGCTAAAATCAGATTTTTAAAAATCGAAATTTGAAAGAGAGAAAACACGAAATGCTTTATAAATTATGATTTTTATGGAATTGTTAAGGATAGAAACTTCAAATTTGACATTGCTGCTACTTTCAAGATACAAATGGTAACTTACACTGATAAAAATCTTCAGCTTTTGCTGTAGACACACTCCACCGCTTTTAGAGATAACGGTTACTTTACTATATTATGGAGCAAATTCATTGGTCAAAATAGCGATATTCTATAAAAGCGGTGAAGTGACTATGTAGCAAAAGCTGAAGATTTTTTTACAGTGTAGAACAGTTTTCTAAATACAGTAAAACCTCTAAAGTTGACCACCTCTCTACGTTGACCACCTCTTTATGTTGACCGAAATTTATTAGTTTGAATGGTCACAGCGCATTTTCAATGGAGATTTACCTCTCTATGTTGACCACCTCCGTAAGTTGTATGTTGACCACTTTTTAGTAGGTTTTACTCTCTGTAACTTGACCACTGATGTTTTCTTGAATTTGCTTTTTCCGTCGTTTGTTCTCCATCTAGTTTCCAGGAATTTCTTTATCAGTCATTCAGTTTATCTGAGCAACACTCGCCCCCGCTTGTGGTGCTCCATTCATTGTTCACTTCCAGTATGATACAATGGGAGGAAAATGCCAGAATTCCTGAAATCTGTCGAAAAATGTCAGGGGAGTGGGGATGTGCGTAGCGGTGTAGCTATACGCAGAATTGGGAAACAACGTGTATCGCTCACATGTAAAACACATTCCATTCTTTTTTTCTGGATGTCGCGTCCTGACGGGACCGGTCGTTTATTTGCAAATTTTCATTAAAAATGGCGCAAAGAAAAGCTCTAAAAGAACTTAAATAAAAGGAGAAAGTGGATTGTCTTAATTTTCTGGAAAGCAGCAACCAAAGAAAGACAGCAGAAAAATTTGGTGGGAGCGAGACAACTGTGAGCAACATTTTTAAACGCAAGGAAGAATATCTGGAAAGATATTCTTTCGAAAACTGGGGACTTCAAAGAAAATGCAGAAAAACGTGTCGCCACGTTTCGTTGGTTAAAAAAGATGAGATCAATCAATGCAAGAATATCATGACCTATGTTTCAGGAAGTATAAAAAAAATTTGCAAAATAATTCGAAATAGAGGATTTCCAAGCATCAGCAGGTTGGCTTGAAAAATTCAAACTACGATACGAGATTTCTCAAAAAGTTCTGTGTGGGGAATCGAATGAGGTTTCAGCTGAAGTGGTGGAGAAGTTTATTGAAAAATTCTCAAAGTTTGCTAAAGGTTTAAAGATGAGGACATCTTTAATGCTGATGAGTGCGGTCTCTTCTTTAAAGCAATGCCTAATAGAAGTCCAGTAATGAAGGGTGACACTTGCAAAAGAGGAAGACTTTCAAAACAGCGTTTACTGTTCTTCTATGTGCTAGTATGACTAGGGAAAAATTGAAGCCTACGGTGATCGTCAAATCTGCAAAACCTCGTGCATTTAAAAATGTAAAACCTGAAGACCTTCCTGTTTCTTTGGAGAGCGAATAGATCCGCTTGGATGACCAGTGCTTTGTTCGAAGAGTGGGTTAGAGGAATTGACGCAGAAATGAGTAAAAAGAATCGGTCTATTCTACTTACCGTGGACAACTGCCCCAGCCACCCGAAAGTGAATAATCTCACAAATGTGAAGCTAAAATTTTTGCCTCCAAACACAACCTTTAGGTCAAGGCATTATTCAGTCCTTCAAAGTGCACTACAGAGCTCAACTTCTGGAATGGGTGATCATGAAAGCACAAAACTGTAGTCCTTCTGAATTGACATCGTCAAAAGCTGCGTCAGTAAATTCTTTGAATTCTGTTCATTGGATTGATTCTGCTTGGAATAAAGTTACGCAAACCACGATTAAGAACTGTTCCAGGAAAGCTGGATTTGTTACAGCTACAACATCGGTGCAAGAGGATGAGCTTCCTCTTTCTCCCTTCCCAGTTTTTGATGGAGTTGATTTTGAAGATTATGCTACCATGGACGATGAGTTAGTAACATGTGTTGAACCAGACCCAGAGGCAATCTTCAATGAGATACTATCTGCAACTAAGCACAGCGATGACTCTAAGGTATGAGAAATGGATGACGAAGAGGATGATGATCCAAGTGACGACGAAACTGAAAAATACCCAACTCTGAAGGAAAACGATGTAAAGCGCTGGTTGGAGCAACTTAAAGATTTCGCTGCAGAAAAATGCCCAAGCACGCTGAATGGACTTGTAAACTGTGAAAGTGCTTTTTGCAGTTACCTAATGAACAAAAAGAGGACTCAAACAAAAATTGAATTATTCTTTCAAAAATTGTACAAATGTGCTGTTCCTTCAGAAAAAATAAAAATGAGTAAGTGCTAATTTTTTTTCTAAATTTTTCCTTTACTAAAAAAGTTTACTAAATTTTTTCTAATATTGTACTAAATATTTTCTAAAACTTCCCTGTGTTGACCACCTCTGTATGTTGACCACTTATTTACAGTCCCTTGGGTGGTCAACTTATGGAGGTTCTACTGTATTCCAAATTTAAAAGGGTGCATGTGCAAAAAAAGTTTTACAGTTGTGATTTATGTGATACAGTTGGTATAGAAGTCGGGAATTTGGCATGGTCGTTATATTTATGATGTAAATGAACTCACTAAGAACTTTTTTTTATAAGGGAGGTTCAAAAAGAAAAACAAGCCGGAGTCGGGAATGTGCAAACCGGTGACAGAATGGTAATATCGTTGTGTCAGTAACAAAGAGGGTTTCCGACAAGAGCGCGGAAGTCCACTTGCCCGCCGCTAGAGGGTCACGAGTGCAAGTCACGTGACTACAAAGCTAGTAGAAGCATGCATCAGTCGTCCAAAGCTCATTCGTGTTGTAAGAAGTGAAATGGAGGCGTCAAAAAAAGAGCAACCAAGTGTTGTTCATTTTCTGACAGCGGAAGGAGTAAGGGGAGCGGTTATTCATCGAAGAATTTCACAAGAGTACGGTGAACACTGCATGTTTCTTGCAAGGGTCAAGGCGTAGCACAATCGCTTCAGGGAAGGACGGGTTTCCTTAGCCGATGATGCACGGTTTGGAACACCAAAACGCATTACCGATGACATCATCCAGCTGGTTGATGGACTCGTTATGCAGGACCGCCGAGTTGCATTGAATGCCTAAGGGGGGCCACTCGGCCCAGCAAAGCCAGGCCGTAGAGCGTTAGCACCTTCCCCGGGATGTTTCCCGGCACGCGGGGATTCGCTTTGGGTGATTCCAGCCACCGGCGGAAGGGAAGGCACGACGCCGAGACCGCCAGCGCACGCGCAAACGGCCCAAACAACAACAACAAAAAAAGAAAAGAAAGAAAATACAAACTAGGCCAAAGGCCGGCACTGACAGGACAAGCCTAAGCGCGACAAGGGGCAGGCAAGAAAGCTAAAAACAAAAAAGAAAAAGAAACTGGAAAAAGCCTGAACCGCTGGAGCCTGCACTCCCTCGCGACAGACAGCGGCAGGTGCAGTGATGAAGAACTTGTAGGTGAACAGTCCTTAACGCTCCTGCGTCATGACACACAGTTCACGGCCAAGGCGGTCCTTGGATAATAATGATGCGCCGGAATCTGAGAAGCTCAGTTTCCACACGACAGATGGCGCTACAAGTTGTTGCGTTGGAGAGATGAGGCCGCTTCTAAAGACTGCGAAGGGAGCACAGCAAGTTGCTCAAACACTGACAAGGTACAGCCAAAATAAGGAAAAGTCAGGAGAAGGAGGGTAGGAAGATCAGTTACAGTACTGATTTGTGGTTAAGAATTTAATATGTTTAGTTAAAAATTGATAAAAGCTAGAGTTGGTTACTTAATTTGTTAAGTTCGATAAATCCATTAAGAAATTAAAAATTTTTTAAAATATTTTTAGTAAGATTGGTCTTGTTAGAATATTGGTTAGCCAAGAGGGTGGGGGAATTTCAGGAGATCTGAGATGCCAGGCAACGGTCAGTGGGCAGTCAAAATAGTAATGAGAAGGCAAGCCCCGCTGGCCACATGGACACACATTGGAGGCTGCACGTTTATAATATTTGAGGTAAGTAGGGAATGGACCATGTCCTGTGAGGAACGCTGAGGTGTGGGGGGCGAGGTTAAGCAGATTTAGGGAGACAAAAGGGAGCAATTTGTGGGTATGTCGACCTTTATCCGAGTAATACCAGTGGTCCTGCCACTGAGGAGTGATTTTAGACTTTAAAAACCCTCTAATGTAGGATGGGGGGACAGTGAGGGAAATTTTGATCAATATTTGTGCTTCCCGTAGCTTCTTTTGCCAATTTATCAGCTAATTCATTGCTAGCAATGCCAATGTGTGCCTTCACATGGCACAGGGCTACTCGCCGTGCAAGGTCTTTTAAAATTAGTTTTATTTGGAGTACAATGGGGTGTTTTGTGCGGTGAGTAAAGATTGCTTGTAGGCTGGAGAGGCTGTCTGAATATAGCCTGTAAAATTGTACTGTTGGGTTAGAGACAATCCATTCCAATGCCCGCAGAATCGCGAACAGTTCAGCCTGGAAGACAGTGTTGTTATCACCGATTCTGCAGGCCCACTTATGGGTCACGACCGCGCCTTTCATGGCACAGAATGCTGCTGCCATGCCAGTCTCCGTGCGTGACCCGTCAGTGAAAATGGTCGGACAGCGGGGAGAGTAGCTGTGTTCAAAACTGTGCTTGGTTGTGTTTATCTGTAAGTGAGATGTCTCTTCTGCGGGATGTATTCTCCAACTGGGAACCTTCTTCTGTAGTTGTATTTGTGGAAAAAGTGCTGCACACGTTGGTTCATGTTCTAGGTGTGTGATACTGTTTTTCTGGTATTCATATTGGAGTGTTATTGTTATGGGAGGAATACCTGTTATTACTGTGAGTGCGTCCGTTGAGATTGTCCTGTACCCTCGAGCAATTTGCAGCAAAAAGAGCCGTTGCATCGAGGTCAATTTGTCCTTCACGGCTTGCGTGAGGTTACCTCCCCAGACGTCCACACAGTAGAAAATTATCCGCTCCACTATTGTGTGTTACCAGATTTTTAACATTGTTGGCTTTATTCCCCAGGATTTTGACGTTAGTTTACGTGTGTTTAAGTAAGCCCTAGCCGCCGAGGTCGGATTGAGCGTCGGAAGTGTTCACACCAGCATGACGGAAAGACTGAACTGGCGCAAAGTGTGCGCCCAATGGGTGCCTCACAGGTCTCAACCACAACAGGAAGCATATAGAATGGTCCACTGTCTTGATCATCTGAAGCGCTATGCCAGGGAAGGCATAATGAGTTCCTTGCACGAGTGGTGACTGGAGATGGGTCTTGGTGTCATCACTTCGAGCCAGAATCGAAATAACAAAGTCTCCAGTGGAAACATCGAGGGTCACCACCACCAAGAAAATCAAAGGCCATCCACACAAGTGCAGGAAACGTTATGCTGACGTTCTTTTTTGACCAAGACGATCCCCTTCTGATAGACTTCCTGCAGCACGGGACAACAATGAATGCCTAGCGTTACTCGCAAATCCTGACCACCCTTCGCCAAGCGAT
Organism: Maratus michaelseni; assembly: GCA_963931845.1. NCBI lineage: Eukaryota > Metazoa > Arthropoda > Arachnida > Araneae > Salticidae > Maratus > Maratus michaelseni. The sequence continues at coordinate 128,746,418 of OZ007600.1, read as the reverse complement.
CAAATCAAAACGACTAGGCAGGCTCCCCCGTGGGGTCATTATGCTCAACGACAATGCAAGGCCCCATACAGACAACACGATTACAGCATGCGTACAGAAATTCAAGTGGGAGGTTCTCGGTCACACTCCATACAGTCCAGACCTCTCTCCCTGCGATTACGCCATTTTTAGTCCCCTGAAAAAGGCTGTGAGGGGCAAACGATTCACCTCGGATGAAGAGGTCAAGCAGTACGTGCAGAACTGGTTCACATCACAACCCAAGGAATTTTACGAGACAGCCATTCACAGCCTTGTGTCTCAGTGGGACAAGTGCCTCAACAGCCAGGGCCAATACTTCAGAAATACATGTACTACTTTCTGTTCCTAGGCCTCCGGCTCGTTACTTTCTGAACGTTCCTAATAAATTTCGAAATTTAAAAGGGTGAAATGAGCGAAAAATGTTCTAAAACATTCTAAATTACGATTTGTTTGGAACTGTTAAGCCTAGAATATTGAAATTCGGTGTGGCTGTTATTCTAGAGATGTAAATTATAGATCAGGACAGTTTTCTAAAAATTCAAAATTTAAAAAGTTGCAGGAGCAAAAAACGTTCTAAAATGGCGATTTATGCGATATAGTTCGTAGAGAAGCTTGGAAATTGAGTTGGTGGTTACATATAAATGAACCTCTATGAACGGTTTCTGAAAAATTCGAAATTTTAAGTATGAAATGAGTGGAAAACGTTCTAAAGTACGATTTAGTTGGGTTTATTTGGGCTTCAAAACTTCAAATTTTGTATCGTGGTTACTTTTAAGATGCAGATAAACAGTATAAAGAGTTGATTAAAAATTGAAAATTTAAAGATGTAAAATGAGCTGAAAACGTTCTTAATTACGGTTTATTCAGAATTGTTAGGGATAGAAACTTAAAATTGAACATGTATGTTAAGTTTAAGACGTAAATGCTTGCACAGAACAGCTTTTACAAAATTCGAAAGTAAAAACTGTGCAGAAGCCAAAAACGTTCTAAAATTACGATTTTTGTGGTGCTGCTCAGTTAGAAACTCGAAATTTAGCTTGGTGGTTATTTTTAAGATGTAAGAGCAGGCTAAAAACAATTTCTAAAAAATTCGAAGGTTAACCCTTTTCGCACAAAGGTCCCACTCCAGGCACACCTAATTTTAATTCCAAACTTGCATACGACACCAAGAATATTTTAATAAAATTTGTTTCTATAATGAAAACTTAAAAGAAGGATTTATTATTTTCTAAAAAAGTCATTTGTAAATTCCGGGGTCAGTCAGCAATCTCTCATTTTACGAACAGACTTTGTCTGTGCCGGAAAAGGTTAAAAGGATGAAATGAGCCGGAGACATTCTAAAAATCTTCTAAACTATCATTTATCTGAAATTGTTAGGGATAGAAATTTGAAATTTAACATGTCGCACACTTCAGAGACATAAATTCATCCACAGAACATTTTTTTAAAAGTTAGAATTTTTAAAGTATGCAAGCACAAAATACGTTCGAAAATTGCGATTTTTGTGATATAGTTGTTATAGAAGCTTGGATAACTGGAAGCTTGGAATTTGGCATGGCGAGTATATTTAAAATGTAAATTCTCGCTAAGAACCGTTTCTAAAAATTACTAAATTTCAAATGAAAACTGAAATGACCGGAAAATCTTTAAAATACATTCAAAATTGCCATTTATTTGGAATTAATTTTAGCTCTTCCCTTTCATTTAAGTCTCATGTTCGCTTAAAGTAGTAACACATGGGCTGATAAGTTTCCGATCTAATAAAGAAAACACAACTTTTTAACACATATTTATAACTTTATAACTTTATAACTTTAATAATAAATAATAATAATTTAATAATAACAATAATAATAATAATAATAATAATAATAATAATAATTTAACAATAATAATTTAATAAATAATAATAATAATAATAATAATAATAATTTAACAATAATAATTTAATAAATAATAATAATAATAATAATAATAATAATAATAATAATAATAATAATAATAATTTAACAATAATAATTTAATAAATAAATAATAATAATAATTTAATAATAGATAACATAATTTTATAACGAAAAAGCTCCAAACAGTGCTCAGAATCATCGAATCGTTGTTGTTTTTGGTCAAAAGTCAACATGCGCGGCATCCACTTTGACAACAGCTTTTTCATAGAAAAATGTTCATTCAAAATAAAACCTACACATTCCTTGGATATGAGCTAGTCTGAGCTATCTCCTGCAACTTGCGGTTCCCCAAAACGATTTTGTGGACTTTTTTTATGTTTTCCGGAGTATTCACCTCTTTTGAGTGGTGCATCACTGGTGTCCGTACGACCACGTTTAAATTCAGTAAACCAGTCAATAATGGTTGATATACCGGGTGCAGTGTCCGGATAACGCTTATCAAGCCAAGCTTTTGCTTGAACGGTATTTTTTCTCATCAAATAACAATTCTTGAAATTCTTGTTTATCCATTTTTTTGTTTATCAACAAAGTCGTTCAACTAAAACCACTCTAACGTTTTATCCACACTGCGAATCGCCATAACATTTTTTCTGTTTTCCTTTTAAAGGTTAGTATTTACTAAAAAAAACATTGGTGTGGTGATTGCAACGCCATCTGTGTGCCAGATCGTGAACTTTTCAGCCCATGTGTTATACGAATGAAGTTCACTCAAAATGTGGCTTATTTAGTAATTTCGGAATTATCTGTGGCAGTAAAATTTCGTCTAATGAAAATAGGCACACAAATACCACTTGGCATATTTCAATAATTACGCGAGGAAAGCCGTGGGTTTTGGTAGTTTTGGTATAATCAGATAGTATCACTAAGACAAGCATAAGAGTCATTGTGTTTTTCTAATGGTTATTGAATTTGCTGATGTTCAGGGATGAAAGCCCTGCGTCGCAGATGGCCGATTGTCACCACTAAATTTCAATAGTATTGTTCGCCGTATTAAATCTAAAAAATTCTGTCATTAAATAAGACGGCGAATACTAATAAAATGTACAGTCGTGAAAAAAACAGAGAACACCCGTCACTAACTCTGCAACAAATTATTGTAGAAATTGTATGCATTTGTTACTGGTACCAAACGATTGGAAATGAAGTCTACTTTTAAATGATTTATATAAAATTTGCTTAGGGGGGCATTTACATATTAAAACCAGCCCAAACGTTGTTTTCTTCAATAGCAAGGCCACATTTTGATACGGTATTTTAAATCTTTTGTTCAAACTACTGATGCACCACACTTTATAGAAACCGGGAGCGAACTACGCATGGGCGAAAATGGCTAGTCCATGCCGAAAATGGGGAAGTCCGTAAGCCGTAAGTACGCTGCCTAAGATAAAGAGTGGTGATTTCAGCTTCTTTTGCCAGGGCTATTCTCCCTACAGTATGACTGGAATCGGCTTGGCACTCTGCCAACCAGGGTTCTTAGAAGCGTGGTTAAACAGTATGTCCAGATACAGAATTTATTTGGATGGTGAGTTTTTGAATTATAAATATTCAAAATTTAGAGTTTCTAATGTTAAATTATATTTTCATATTTTTATTACTATCTCCTGAAATTATAATCCTAATCTGTTAATTTTTTGTTTGGTTATAATACTAAAAAAGCAAAAAATAAATACGTAGAATTTGTAACATGTTTTCTATAGCTTATGGAGTGCATAGCATTTATCGTTCGTTTACAGAGACACCCAAAAGAATTCAGTTACAGGACTGACTGAGATCGATTCTTAATAGAAGTGTGTTTTCCGCTGTGGTATGCATTTTTAAACTTATATAATCTTCACTGTATTAGATAATGTGTATAAATTCTATAGATTTCATACAGGGCTACACGAAAGAATTCTTACATTACCGGGTATGGACAGTAATTGCTGAAAATAGATTTTCACTGCGGTACCTATGTTTTTTTTTTTTTTTTTTTTTTTTTTTTTTTTAAAGTTTCTTATTTAGATATCTCATTTCATTGTATGAAAAAATTAAATTTCTTAATAATTTTCTGATACAGTGCTGGTAAACGATTCGGAATATATGCCTGATGCATGATCTTTCGTTCTTGTTTATTGATGTTATAGCTCTCCTTAAAAGGTATCTGAACGATACCATTCGAACAAAAAAAAAATGAATTATCAAAATCAAAGTGTCATTTCCAGCTTTACGCTCCGATATACGTTAAATACTAACTCTTTTGTTGGAAGTTAGATAATAAATAATGACAACCAGTCAACCGTGTGAGAATATCGCACTGCAGTCTAATATTTTTTTTTAGCAATATCAAATATTTTTTAGATGCAGGTTTGAATTTCTAAAGAAAAAATAAGGTTAAAAATATCAGCAAGCAACTTGAGTCAAGCCAGAATTTCATCTCATTTATTCCATCAAAGTTACAGTAAAAATTGATCAAAGAGAGCAAAAGGCACGCTCGAGAAAAAAAAAAAACAACAATCGTATTTTAACTACATTAGAGGATGACATTATCCGCTTCGGGAAAAACACGTGGTAAAGAAAAATAAATTGAATATATTTGAAATACAATTTAATCTAATATAACAAAGCATACTTTATATTCTACACCTGAAATGCCACTGTTTCGATTGATCAATGGTGTCTTTTTCTTCTAAATATTCCAATTTCAATTTTGCTTTTTATCCATAAATACAAAATAAACCCGTGCTCAAAAACCATACCTTATTTTTTGTGCACTATTTGTACTATTTATTTTTTTATAAGGTAAAGCTAGGAGAGTCTGCGCACAATTCAATAAAATAATAATAAAAAATCTAAATATTAAGTTTTAGCTAGACTATCCCTGAATAATTTTGACTTCATTTGTTTTTTATGCATTTCTATTGCTATTTTGTTGTTATACTGTAATTTAACAGAACAGTTGTAATAAAACCAAGAAGGCTATTTTGCGCAATCTGTCCTTACAGGGTTGGTGTGATTGCGCACATGGGTAGGAAAGATTGCTTTTAATAATAACTACAATTAAATTGTTAACAATAATAATTACACTTATATGGCATTGTTGTAAGATTTTTGTGAAGAAATAGTGTTGTATTAGGAGTGGATATTTCAACCTAATGATTAAAGAATCAGAAAAAGGAAAGAATTTTACGAACAATTGAAGAATTTTAATTAAAGAAAAAAAATTAAAGAATCAGAAAATGCAAGCCTAGAAAAGATTACAAAATAACATTAAGTTACATGATAACATGTTTAGCTTAAAACTAGTCCATTTTCGTTTCTACAGTTTCCATGCTTTCTTGTTTGCTGACCGAAGTTGTCGTCTTCCACAATCGATGCACTTATTATTGTAAATGGTGCAGCTTTTGTGCAACTACCTGCTACAAATAATACATTGAATCTAGTCACTGATCAATGTTGTATCCTGGTACATTTCTCGACATTCAGTGCACTCATCCTCATTGCCCTTCAATTTCTTTCTTTCTGATTTTATTATCGCACTTTTTCTGGAAGCATCGTATCTTCAGCTGTTTGGTTTTTGCAGCTGCTTGCTTCTTAAATCTTTTTTCATGTATATTTTGTGGATCGGTAACATCCGTTGCACTGTGTTTCCTTTTTGATTTCGATGGCATTAAACTACTTTGAATAGTAGCTGAAAGCTTTTCCAAAACTTTCGTAGGTGTATTTCTGAGTGTAACATTAGATTCTCCAGAAGTTAATGTTTAACAAATGCATGTAGCTGCTGCAATGGGATGCGAGGATATGACTAGAATATGAGAAGTTTCAGTGTTTGTAACGAGTACTATTGTTCAAATGGATTGGTGTGGACTCTGGTGGTAATTCAACGGTTTCAGGGACAATTTGATTCACGCCATGGTCACAGCCTAGCAAATATGAGTGTTCTAGAATCACTTCAATATTTAAAGGGTAACTTCCAGGTTTCGATAATTATGTATTTTTCGAAAATTATTTCAAAATTGATTCATTCATATATTTTACATGTAATTTGCAATTTATTCAAATTTACCAATAAGCTGCGTAATCTCTTCTAGCATGGAAACTAATAGGAACTATACGCCATCTCTCCTAAGTATACAGATGTGCAAACTCTCCAATTTCGGTAGGGGAGATTGCGCGGTCTTTTACTTACACACGGCCGCTTCTAAAACTAACCATTGGTGTTCGCACCGTTAGTCAAGGTTAGTAGCTTATGAGAAATCGTTTGAATTAAAAATATTTTGTACTACTGACATTCTATAGAAATTCTGACAAATATTTATGAAAATTTAAGCACTTTCCTTGGAAAAATTTAAACAAATAGCAATGATTTATTTTAGACGCTTGAAACAATCAACGTGCACATTCAAGTAGACACTCCAGTACTGCTGTTGTACAACTACCTTGAGTCGCTGCGCGCGCACTTTACCCCTTCTCCCTTAACCACTTTGCGCGCAATATCTCCGACAGCGCCATCTCTCCTGGCTTTACCTTAATCATTGTTGAGCATCCTATAATGATTTATTTTATTTTTGTGGCAACACCAATTTGAGAAAAACCTTTCATTTCATTTATGAAAACAATGCCGATTTAATTTTTAATATAAAAAAACATGTTTTAATGAAATATGAGTGTACAATGTCAGAAACCGGTCCAAACGCCTTTCGAATGATACCTCATTCGTTGTTGTGCGTTTCGTAAATTAATAGAAAGGGGGATGCTGACAAAAGAAAAAATGTATGTGAATTGCGGATTATCGCTGTTACTTTTAAAAAGCAACTTATAATCAGTTCGCTATACCGCCAATAAATTTCTGAATTTTCATGATATTTGATTTGCTGTTTTATTTGAGTCGTCCTTTATAGTTGACTACTAAATTATATCATACAGTTGCCCCCTTTTTTCAAATATTTAATATATTTATTTTTTAATTGCTGTATATTTTTTTCTACTTCACTTTGACACGTTATCTGTAACTGGCGTTAAATTTGATTGTGAAAACATTGCACGCTATAAACAGAAAACATGCAAATATTTCTAGATTTTTTTAAAGAAACCTTTTCATGCCCATGAATATAGGTATTTTTTTTACACGAATGAACAAAAATGTTCTACTGATCCAACGTAAGTATATGTTACGGCTACAAATCATTCCGAGTATTTTCTTTTACAGGGTAAACGAAAATAATGTTATTTTAATCAATTTGCTGTTGGTCCCCTGTTTGTTCTCTTGACCAAACCTTCATTTAAAAAAATGTGAAGTCAAACATGTTCTTTATATTGTTCAAAGTTCCAAAAGAAGTTGTTAAATATCTATCATTCTATCTATCTATCTCTTCCTATCTATCTATCTATCTATCTATATATATATATATCATCATCATCAACCGTTTTCAATCCACTGCTGGATGTAGGTCTCCCCCAGATTTTTCCATTGTTGCCTGTCTAGTGCTTTAGTCATCCAATTAACACCGGCCACTTTTCTGATTTCGTCACTCCATCTTACTTGAGGTCGTCTTCTTGGTCGTTTTACATCTCTGGGATACCACTGTAGGGTGTTTGTGCTCCATCTATTTTCTTGTCTTCTTGCAATGTGCCTAGCCCATTTCCATTTTAGCCGTTTAATTCTCTCGATGATGTCAAAAACTTTCGTCTGACTTCTTATCCACGTTATTCTCTTTCGGTCTCTTCTGGTTATGCCTAGCATACATCTTTCCATACATCGCTGTGTTGTTTGTAATTTTTGTACCATCCGTTTTGTTAGTGTCCAAGTTTCTGCTCCATAAGTTAGTGCAGGCAAAACACATTGGTTAAACACCTTTCTTTTCAAACAAAGAGGCATGTTACTCTTCAGAATAATATTGTTCTTCCCAAAAGCACTCCATCCATTTCTTATCCTTCTATTGATTTCATTCATGATACTGTTGTCTGATGATATTTCTTGTCCAAGGTACACATAACTTTCAACATCTTTAATCTCAGTGTTGTTGTAGACGATTTTCTTTTTTGATGCAAATGAATTGAACATCACCTTAGTCTTTTCCAAATTTATTTTTAATCCCACCTTAATGCTAGCTTCTGCCAAATCTTTTAGCATATTTTGCAATTCTTCAGGGCTATTACTGAAAATTAAAATGTCATCAGCAAACCGGAGATGGCTTAAATATTCCCCATTTATTCTAATCCCTTTGTTTTCCCAATCCAGCTTCTTGAAAATACTTTCTAAGACAGCAGTAAAAGGCTTAGGCGAAATGGTGTCTCCTTGTCTTACTCCTCTTCCAAGCTTGATCTTCGCTTTTCCTTTGTCCAAACGGATGGTGGCTGTTGCTTTCTTGTAGATCTTCTTTATGATATTGATATAAGGTTTGTCTATACCAATGTCCTCCAGAGAAGTAATTACTGCAGATGTGTAGACCGAATCAAATGCTTTTTCATAATCAATAAAGGCAACGCAGAGAGGTAAATTATATTCTTTATGTTTTCCTATAACTTTTCTTACTGTTTGAATATGATCCATTGTGCTAAATCCACTTCGAAATCCTGCTTGTTCTCTAGGTTGAGCTGAGTCCAGAGCTGATTCAAGTCTTGCCGTTAACACTTTGATGAAAATTTTATAAATCACTGACAGTAAGCTGATTGGACGGTAGTTTTTAATGATTTCCTTTTCTCCTTTTTTATAAAGTAACACCATCACAGCATTATTCCAATCTTCTGGTACATCTGATTTCTCGAGACATTTGGAAAACAGTAAGGCTAGCATTTTTGCAAATTCTTCTCCTGCTTCTTTGATAAGGTCAATTGTAATTCCATCTTCGCCAGGGCATTTACCTTTTTTCATGCCTCTAATGGCTTGTACAACTTCATCTGTCATCACTGGGATTTTCTCTTCAGTTTCTGTTATGTTTACTAGTGGATCACGTAGGTTGATTTCCCTTTGATCTTCACATTTATATAGATCGTTATAGAATTTTTCGACAATGTGTACTATTTCATTATTGATTTTGGTGATTGTTCCATCTGCTCTCTTCAGCGCAAAAATACCTTTTCTTCCAACACACAGTTTGCGCTTAGCTGATTTTAAACTTTTGTTATCTTCTAGAACTTTTTTGACAAGATCACAGTTAAATTTTCTGTAACACATTTTCTTAAAGTTTTACATAATTCTGCATATTCAACTCTTAATTTAGGACAGTTTTTCTTCATTTTAAATTCTCTGCGTTTCTTCATCAATCTTCTTGTTTCTTCTGTTATTTTCTTTGTTTGCTTTACTTGTGCTTCACCAGCTATCGTCCTTGCAATTTCTTGTAGAGTATTTGTTATTTTCTTGTTCACTACTGTAACATCTTGTTCTTCTTCTAAGATTGATTGAAGTACTTGAAAACGATTTTTAAGTTCTAAATTAAATTCTTCTTTATGTTTCTGGAGATTTATAATATCGACTGATTTCTTTGAGCATTGCAAAAGCTTCATTCTTTCCACTTTAGTATTTAAAAGCAGTTTGCATCTAACTAACCTGTGATCGCTTCCTGTATTGAAGTTATTGAGAACGCTGCAATCCTGAATAAGATGCTTTTTGTTTGTCAAGATGTAGTCGATTTCACTTGTTGAGCCATTTGCACTACGCCATGTGCATTTTCTTTGTGGCTTCTTCTTGAAAAATGAATTCATGATATACATCTGTTCACATTCTGCAAATTCAATCAATCTGTTTCCTCTTTCATTACGCACCCCATATCCATGATTTCCAACTGAGAACTCACCTTTCTTTTTTTCCCCAATTCTAGCATTCCAGTCTCCCATTATTAATTTTATGTAGCATTTTCCTTTTTGATGCATTGAAGCTACTTCTTCATAGAAATCCTCAATTTCTTCATCAGTATAGCTAATTGTTGGTGCATAAACTTGAGTAATTTGCAGCTTGTATCTTTTTGACACTTGTATAACTAACCTTGCAACTCTATCTGATGCACTATCATATTCTACGATATGATTCTTCCACCTTTTATGAATCAGAAATCCTACACCACTTGTTTTTCCATCTTCTGTACCTCTGTAATACAATACATGTCCACTGGCAAGATCAATCTTCTCTTCACCTTTTCTTCTTACTTCGCATAATCCTAGGATGTCCCAGTTGATTATTTCTAATTCTTCTTCAAGTTCCTGTTAACGACTTTCAGAAGATAAGGATCGTCCATTATACGTAGCCAAGGTCATCAACTTATGGCAGCCAAGCCGAGCCCGGTGATTCTTAGCACCCTCTGTCTTCATGTCTTTCTGATCGCTGCCGTAATCAGGAACATGCAGACTGCCGGGAATTGAGGGCCGTGATTTGTTTTGTGAATTCATGTTAAAATAAGGGGGGAGGTGGTCAAATTCCTCCACGCTGGCCAAGCGGGTTGGAGGAAGCCCATCCGCGTCCGTTCCCCATGCACTAGGCAAGGGTACTAACAGGCTGCACCGATGGAAGGTGCGGATTGGACAATAAGTCTCTGCTCCCAGTCGATTCCTTTAAGTCCTCCTCTGAGGCATTTAAAGGGTCTTCTCCTAGTTAACAAGCAGAGGCTATTAAACAGCCCATATATATATATATATATATATATATATATATATATATATATATATATATATATATATATATATATATATATATATATATATATATATATAAAGTTTTAAATAACTTAAAAAAATGGGTTTTATGCATTTAATACATTTATGTATTTTTTATATTATGCAGTGACTCCTTATACATGACTATATATTTACCCCTTTAAATTATTACAATTTTAATATATTTATTTATATTATCATCTCTTATTTTATTTTTTTATCTATATTATTATTTAATATTATCTACTTTATCTGTTCTATTTTTCAGTAATTACATACATTTTTCTTTCAATATTATTTATTACTACTAATTATATTGTTTACTACATTATTATTACTCTTTAATCTTTACACCTTAAATAATATCTTAATATATAGAATATTGCTGTTCTTTCTGAGGACAGACGTCAGCACTACTACTATATCAATTTGTTGTTCTTAATTTCCCATGATTCAGTTGCACACCTTCACGCAGAGTGTGTGGGTAATGCATGCTGTGTGTTTTTTCATCTGATCATTCTTACATTTTTCTTTTTTTGCTGGCAAGTTACGTGTACTATATGTTTTTTTTTCTTTTTCTTTTTTTTTTTTTTTTTAGGTATTGATTTTAGATAATTACTTATTTTTTGGTTTTTCTTTTTGTTTAATATTTCTTGATTTTCATTTGGTAGGTTATAAGGGACATAATATTGTCATTCTTAGGCTTAATGCTTGCATTATTTGAGAAAATAATACATCTTTATTATGATTCTACTTACGATGCTCCTCTATAGTTTTCGATTATTCATAGTTTTTTCTTTTTGAGTTTTCTCTTATTGGGTTTTATTTTGTTTTATCATTTCATTTGTGTCCTATACTGTCTCTTCCTTGTTTTTCACACATGTGATTTCATTTTTAATATATATATTAAAAATAATAATACATATATAATTCAAATACATATATATAATGATAAATTGTTGCACAACAAGCGCAGAAGCAGCACATAACATATGCAACAAGAATATAATTCCTCAAAATATGAAATATTTAAATTTTATGAAAGAAGGTGTATATAAAACTTTTTTATAACACTTATAAACACTTATAACAATTAACTATAAACACTTATAACTTTAAAACATAAAAACTACGCTGGCGAAAGACTGTCTGTTTTGCGCATATTGTAATAAGTTTCTAATATGTTTTCTATTATAAAAGTAACCTCGAATTGTTTTTTAATCTGATTTTTATTTGTTTTCTTAAAAAGTAACTCTGTTTTGAATGTAAGGCTAGCTCTTGTTTCGAAACCTACAAGTTTACAGTGAGGAGGGGGGGGAGGTGATAGTTAATTCTGTCTGTTCGTCCACTGATGAGAAACAGACAGTCTTTCGCCTGTGAAGATTTCATGTTTTAACATTATAAGTTTTTATAGTTAATTGTTATAAGTGTTTACCAGAAGGACCCGTGCGAAGCTTTCGCACTGCAATCTTTGAGATTATTTCCATGTACGCTTTGGCACTAATTTTTGATTAACTGAATTTTTTTTCAATCAAACGATGCATTTTAACGAACTGTGGGTGTACTGTCTCAGAAACTTGTTCAAACACTTTTCGAATGATACCTCATTTATCGTTGTATGTTTTGTATGCGCATAAAAAAAAGGAAACAACAGAAATAATATATATATATATATATATATATATATATAATCCAGCAAAAACATGATTTTGGCCTGAACTAGCACCACACCCTCACCAGAAACAAGACAACACAAGAAAACACAGTAGAAAATATATGCAAAAATAATCAGAAACAGAAACAAGCTTCGGCCTCATCACCAGTGGGTAAATTCAAAGGCAGCCAAGCATCCGAACAAAAAGATTAACAATTAGTGGCAGTGGGTTTCGGCCAGAGCGCTGCGTATCAAAAATTCAAAATGTACAGAAACATATTTGAATACTACTTAACAGACGCTCCCCCCACCGTACCCTACACCACAATATTAAGCGAATGCTGTACCAATGTCACAATACTGAAACACCATAGTTGAAACAAATGTCTCTTCGAAAATGCACACAACCAATTCAGCCACGTTGCCACAATTAAAAAAGTAAAACACGATAAACAAACCAAATCCGTCATTTAGTACACAATCCAGATTCGTTCCACGTCGGATGCCAACAAACACAGCCATCATCATAAAACCGTCCTTTTCAGGCTTTAGGAATTACGAGTCATTTACTGTTGAATGTAAGCAACCTATCAATAATGGAGGCAGTCTGCAAAATCTGAATATTTTTTGATAAATTTTAGAGGGATATTGTTTTTATAATATAAATGACTAATAAAATAAAATAGTTCCTTATTTAACAGGTTTTTATTTGAACAAATTCTGTAAAAACGGTAAATTTGACCAATTATAATATTTATATATATACGTTTGTGAATATTTGAAGACCAATGAATTAATAAATTCACATTAAACGGAAAACTGGTACGCTTATCAGAAACTGAAATTTGTAATCCATTTTTAATAAAAATTTTTAGATCAAGATAATTAGCGAACTTATTATCATCATTAGTTTTCTTCAATACTAAAGAGTAAGGGTAAATTACTTGAGAAATCACCCCAAATTCTTCATCGAAATTTAAAACAATTAAATCATCTATGTATCTGTATGCAATAAATCGAACATAAGCTGTATTGATAATATATTGAAACTCATAATAAAATAAAAATAAATTATCGGCCGTAGATGAATAACTCGTACCCATCCCGATACCATTGATTTGCGAGTATATTTTGGAACCTGTATAAACATAATTGTTATAAAGACAGAAATGACATAATTTGAAAAATAAAGTAGAGTTGAAATCCATGACATCTAAAACCAATTCAGCTGTCTTTAAAAGTGCTTCCTTTAAGCTATTAATAGGGATATTTGTAAATAAATTTTCGAAATCATAAGTTTGGATGGAATGTATATTATCACTTTTTATTTTCTTTGCAATTTCATAACTATTCGAAATTATCCAAAAGCCGTTAGTATCTTTGTATTTGTATTTTAACACGTTTAAAACTTTTTTAAGCAGCTCTTCGAATTTCTTATTGAAGTTATTACCAATACTATTGACACTACTGCAAATAAGCCTGTATTTAACGGGTATTTTATGAAATTTGGGGGAAATAATTAAAAATGGAAATGATAAGTTTTTATTGCAAGGAAAATGAATCTTAGTTTGTTTAGAAAATGCCAAATGCTTTTTACTAAGTGTTTGTACTGCAGAGTTAAACATTTTGTAGGTTAAACTATTATTCAGCTCTGCATTGAGCATTTCAGGATAATATTTTTTTCAAATAATTGCAAAATTACCAGCAGCCTTATCGACTGGACAAAAAACAAAAATTTCTTTCAACTTCGTTATTTCATTTCTAATTTCCGCATTGAGATTATGATATATATATGCAGTATTATTAATAAAACTATTTTGAAAACATTTAAAATCATTTAATATATGAAGTTTCCAATCAGTAAAAAGGGGGATTGGTTTATTATATTTGTAACTTAAATTTAAAATAAAAATGTTCAATTCAGCTTTAAATATTTCCAATGATCTCTTTTGATTTAATATTTTATTAATACGATACTTAGTACCAAAATTCATTAAATTACGGAGGTATAAGTTAGCAATAATGTTTAGATTTCCAGTTACAATGTGCTGACTATTGCTATCCAAGAAAGTTAAATTTTCATAATCCTTACAATGGCAATCTAAATTAAGGTAAGAGCAAGATTTTGAGAAACATTTCTGTAATTAAAAAGCGTACTACCTAACGTTTTAGTATATTTATAAGTTGAAATAATTGTAATATTTCTAAGTGGAAATATGCTATTATAATGAGAAATAATTTTACTCAACTGTAAATGATAAAAACTTTTCTGTTGAAATGTACATACAAAATAAACTCTATCAATACTTGGAGGTTTGTATACAACTACTTTATACAGCAAAATATCAGTAACTAAATCTATAAAATTCAAATTAGCACACTCAAAACCCTTTAACTTATGCTGTAATTTTTTAAGAAATTTAAGTTTTAAACCAAATAAAATTGTTTTAATTTCCTTGATATTATAACTATTACTAAATAGATTACATAGATCCTGTAAAATAATAGAGTGGTTTATGTCAGAATATTTTCTCTGTAATAATTTATTATTGTGACTTCCACGTCTACCTCTATTATAAAGAAACGAAGGTATAAATACGGATGAAAAAAGATTATATATACACTGCTCAAAACAATTAAAGGATATTGCAGTTTTAGGCGGATTTTGTATCTGGGAAACTTTTTAGCTGATTGATACATGGTCGACAGACATAGTAGGTTATATGAGAATAAATTACACATGTTTGGCAGAAAAAAATGCATTTTATTGCGCATTTGTGTACAAAAGGAAAAAAACACAATTTGTGCCTATGAGAAAAAAAGAATAAGAAAAGGTGTTTTCTTCAAAGAAAATCATTTTCAGTAGGGGGTATGGTTTCCACGGGCGGCCAGCAACGTTGAACACCTTTGAGGCATGGACTCAATGAGGCTATTAATGACGAGTTGGGGTATTCTACCCCACTCTTCCAGAAGAGCTCTTTCCAGTTCTTGGAGAGTTTGTGGGGGTTGTTGGCGGCCAGAAACTCGTCTTCCTAGAGCGTCCCAAACGTGCTCGATTGGATTCATGCCTGGAGAACACGCTGGCCATTCCATTCGAACGATTCCTTCCTCGAAAAGGAAATCCTCCACCAGGTTTGCACGATGTGTCCTGCAGTTATCGTCCATTAAAATGAAGTTATCTCCGATTACTGCAGCGTAAGGGACTACAATAGGTCTGAGGATCTCATCCCTATATCGGCGACCAGTCAGAGCTCCATCTCGAATGATGTAGAGGTCAATGCGCCCGTCAATGGAGATGCCACCATACACCAACACTCCTCCACCGCCAAATCTGACACTTTCGTGCACGAGCGCAGGATTATTCCTACTGCCACGGTCCCTCCAGATGAAAATACGCCTATTATCCGGATGCACAGAAAAACGGGACTCGTCAGAAAACAGAATATTGCTCCATTCATTTCTCCTCCAGTTGACATGCTCGGTTGCCCACTCCCTGCGGTCGCGACGATGCCTTGATGTTAATCTAACACATACCATCGCTCGGCGAGCATACAGACCTACAGCATGGAGCCGGTTTCGGACAGTCTGAGTTGAAATCATGGTGCCTGTAGCCGAGCGAAGGTGTTGTTGGAGAAGAGTAACGTTCATGTTTCGGTGTCTCCGAGCTGTTAACGCTAAATACCGATCTTCATTGGGCGTTGTTGCCCGTCTACGACCTTGCCCTGGTCTTCGGCCTGCACATCCACTCCCCAAAAAACGGTTCCAGATCCTGGAAATGACACTTTGTGACACTCGAATGGCTTGCGCTACTTCGGCTTGAGTTGGGCCCCCTTCTAACCTACCAACAATTCTCCAAGCTTCTGAATCTGTCAAATGACTTCGCTGAGACATCGTACTCATCGAAACAAATCAATCACTGAATGCCGATCATCCTTGTCTTCATTCGCTTTTATCCAGTTGAAAGTCAAATTTCATTCGCTGCCGCTGAAGCGACGTTTTGGCGTCGAACTCAAAATTTGCATACTCCACAGTTTGAAAACCAGAAAAATTTGCATTTGTGATTCTCTTCTTCTATTTTCGTCAAAAAAAATTTCGTTTATATCTTTATTTTATATAAAACTTCAAATATCCTTTAATTGTTTTGAGCAGTGTACATGTAGAATGTCCAGTTTGATAACTTAACTTTGTATTCAGTCCATACGGATATAAAGTTCTTAAACGAAGTATGTAAAAACTTTCACTCCTTAATCTGAAAAGATCATCAATAATTTGTTCTAAAACGTGAATTTTAACATTATTAAAGCCATGTATGTGAAAGTGTCTAATTTCAAAAGACGAATTAGGATCATCTTTACTAGATGATATATATATGCAGAATTATTAATAAAACTATTTTGAAAAGATTTAAAATCATTTAATATATGAAGTTTCCAATCGGTGGGTACGGTGGGGGGAGCGTCTGCTAAGTAGTATTCAAATATGTTTCTGTACATTTTGAATTTTTGATACGCAGCGCTCTAGCCGAAACCCACTGCCACTAATTGTTAATATTTTTGTTCGGATGCTTGGCTGCCTTTGAATTTACCCAGTGCTGATGAGGCCGCAGCTTGTTTCTGTTTCTGATTATTTTTTACGTATATTTTCTACTGTGTTTTCTTGTGTTGTCTTGTATTTGGAGTTGGTAGTACATATGGGCGTTTCACTAAACTGTGGGATCCATTTTGTTTCTTGCTGGTCTAGTTGAGTTGTATCTGGATGCTTATTGCTGACTGTAATGCTGTGTATGTAAAGTTATTTTTTGATTGGCTATTCTGTTAGTACTACTGACGTAACTGTTTGCTAGAGTACTTGTATTAGGAAGCGTTTAAGTGCTAATGTTCTGTTGATGCTTATTGGTTGCTAGGGTAACAGTAACTAGGTGTTTGTATATTATTGGAGTGCTTTTGTGTAGCTATTTGGAGTTGGTAGTACTTAGAGGTCTTGTGAGGTTGCTGTTTACCTGGTGTTTGGTTGTTATGGTTACTGTGGTTGAGTTCTGATTGTGTTATTTGGAAGTGACTTGCTGAGTTTGTCAGAGGTTGATATATGCATCGTGGTTGATTGGTTGTATTTTGGTATTGACTACATTCGTTTGTTTTGGAATTTGACTATTTATAATATATTATTGGGTTGCTAGGCAACGAAGGACTCTGGCGTTAAGTGTCTATTTATTATCTGTTACTTATCCATACGTAGTCATGGTGATGTACTGTTGTCTCTGACTTCTCAGTGGAATTGAATTTTTATAGTAGAGTGCTATTTTGAGTCTGTGCTGGGTCTAGCTTTTTGTAGACAGGACTCGATAGTGGTTTAATACTTATACTGTTCGGTCGCTTTTTGTATTCATCATCTTTTTGGGAAATTGGACTGATGTCCTCCCATATATATATATATACTGAAAGGGTGTTCCCTTGTATACTGACCCTTTGGTAGTAGTGGGCATATTGGAAGCCAAGTTGTTGTAGATTACGTACAGTTTTCTGATTGTGAACAAGTACTTCCAGAAGCTTGTTTATTGACTTGGCATTCTACTTAGTTAATTTCGTTGGATTTTTCCGTTATTTTTGAATTTTGTATTGGTGAATTGGAGTTATTGGGAACAATTATGTCAACTGCTTTTGAAGATACAGATGAATGGATAGAGGAGGTAAAGGAGCTGGATTTTCCAGTATTGGTGCAAAGACATACCACGAGACTCTACAACTGGCTGGAAAATAATCGAATTAAGCAAAACAAGGTTTCTCAGTCTGCCTTGACGATGTATAAAAAGGTCACTGATTATATACAGGAAAGGTCCATTGTAATTTTTAAAGAGAATAATTATGGAGACGAAATTAGGGGATAGAGCAGAACATGATCAAGTATTGAAAGAAATTGCGGAAAAAATATCGACACCGATCGACCAAATGGAGATAATTGAACCTAGGAGGCCAGGGGCACAAGCTGTAAAAAAAAGGGACGATCACGTAGTGCTAATTTCTAAATTGGTGGAGCAGACTGATATTAATGAAATTAAGAAAAATATTAAGGAAATTTGTAACATGGATGTCGATGTCCCTGTACCAAAAGATGTATTAACAACACAGAGAGGCCAGATAATATTAAAGATGAAAACCAGAGAGGAAGCTGAATCTCTGGGAGACACACTTGAAAAAGATGAACCACTGAAAAAGCAGGTGAAAATAAATATTCCAGAGAGAAGAAGAGAAAGAGTGTTGTTGTTAAACGTGGACCCGGAACTGGGAGAAGATGTAGTGATGGATTCTATAAGGAGATCGTTGGAGGAATCGGTGATAGATAAGGGCGTAGTGAGGGGCCTATCTGAGAAGTTAAAGAATCCATCTTTAGATAAATCGACTAGAAACGCCTTGTTGGAATTGTATAGGGAAACACACCTTGACTTTGATGTAGTAAGAAGGATAAAAACTAAAATGGGCAGGGTGAATTGGCTAATTGATATAGACGAGCGTGGTAGAGATTGGTTGATAAGTCAACGTAGAATTTGTGTGGACTTTGATAGGTATAGGGTTGTAAACTATGTAAACATCATACGTTGTTTTAAATGTCAAGATTATGGACATTATGCAAATTCCTGTAAGGGAGCGCTGAAATGCGCAAAATGTGCGGATACACATAATATTAAGGATTGTAAATCAGAAAGTGTTAGATGCGCAAATTGTTATTTTCAGGAGGGTTCAATAGATAGTGAACATCGAGCAGATAGTCCACAATGCCCATCATTTAACAGATATAGAGAAAGTGTGCTCCCGATAGTCCCTCCACGGCGTAGCTAAGGGCGATTCTGGTGATGGTATAGACATAAGGTCCCCGTGTATTAAATGTTTACAAATTAATTTGCATCATTGTTATGATGCAAATGTAGCAATGGTCACTTATGTCTTGGAAAATGGTATAGATATAGTTTTTTGCCAGGATGTCTGTGTTATGTTGGGGAAACCAGCTGGTGTTCCTACTGACTGGTCCTCCTTTTCATCCTCTAATGATAACTCTTATATTTTAGTTACTAATATGGATTATGTTGCGGTTCAATCATTGGTTATGAATAATTCTGTTTTTATTGCCCTTAATGTATTTAATGAGAAATTGTTTTTGGGTTCGCAGTATTCAGCTCCCTCGAGTGATTTGGAGGCTGATCTGGAGGAATGGTCGAATGTATTCCCAGAATTTTCAAAAGTGCTGGTGGCTGGCGATTTTAACGCTAATTTGCTGTCACTTGGTTACTCGCGGCAAGATCCTAGAGGTCAAGGACTGGTTGATCAACTGATGTTTAATAATATGATGACATTAAATGATTTAGATGCACCACACACATTTGTACAAGGAGATTTAACAGAAAGACCAGACTTAACGATTGGTGGAACTTTCATATAGGAAATTATTGACGACTGGCATGTTGACATTAATAGATTCTCGTTCAGCGATCACAGATATATTAACTTTAAATTGAATATCAATCCAGTGTACAAAAATCAGTATACATATAAGACGAAGAATGGAAATTTTAAAAAGTTTGACATGCTTTTCAAAGGTAAGTTGAGTATATGGAATGGTTTCCTTGGCAATATACAGACCACAACCGACATTGATAATTTTATGGAAAAATTTATAGAGGATGTTGGTAACATAATGGAAAGAAGTTTCAGAAAAAAAAAACTTAGTCATAAGCCTAAAATGCAATGGTTTAATAAAGAACTAAAGATAGAAAGGAATAAGATAACAGCAATGTACAAAAGGTATAGGAAAAACAGAGATAATGCACAACTTAAAGAAATCTATATTAACAGTAGAAATAAATATGAAAAATTAATTAAAGAAACTAAGAAAAATCTTGGATAAATTTTTGTACGGACACTAAAGATGCATATGGTGGCCTATATAAATACATAGCAGGGAAGAAATTACAAAACACTGACTTAATTTTTATGACATTAACCGATTCAGAAATTTTTGACGCTTATGACGAAGTGGCTGAACGGCTGATGATAGAGCATTTTAAAATAAATGAAGTTCCAACAGATATCTATGAATTTACTACAAATGGAAAATATAATCTGATTCCAGACAAGGAATTGATAGGAATACGTGAATTGAAATATGCTCTTTCGAAACAGGCGATTAACAAGGCTCCTGGTTGGGAGAAAATTGATGCTAGAATTGTTAAACATATTTGTAACCTTTTTCCAGATTTAATGCTAAAAATATTTAATAAATCACTGGAGTATGGTCATTTTCCTAAAAGTTGGAAGAAAGGAACTGTTATATTCTTTCACAAGAAAAATAAAGATCCCAAAAATCCACGGTCCTACAGACCCATTACGTTACTGCCAATATTGGGAAAAATTCTGGAAAGAATTGTTAAACAAAGAATAATGGTTAAATTGGAAAGTGACGGTTATTTTAGCGATAGTCAGCATGGTTTCAGGGAAAAAGGATCCACAGTGAAAGCACTATTGGACTTAAAAGATAAAACAAAAAATATCCTTATGGATTACAAGTACTGTGCACTCACTTCCTTAGATATCGAAGGAGCGTTTGACTCAGCGGACTGGCAAATCATGAGCAATATAATTGACAGACTTCCTATTCCATTTTATCTTAAGGCTATTTTGAAAAACTACATTTCACACAGGCAAATAGGGTTTAACTATGTCACAGGAATTAGATGGTTTTCTCTTTTCCAAGGCAGACCGCAGGGGTCCTGTCTGGGACCTTTACTATGGTTGTTAATTGCAGATTTTATTTTAAAAGACTATAGTAACTTATATGATTACATAGTTTCTTACGCGGATGATTTCGTGATACTTACTGGGGCAAACACCAGAAGACAACTGGAGAATAATATGAATGCTTCAATTCAAACCTTTAAAGATATCTGTGATAGATATAGATTAAAGTTAAGTATTCATAAATGTGAATCAATTCTGTTTGGAAGTCTTCAGCTGGAGAACAGGCGGCCAATCTTTAAATTAGGGAATAATTCAATTACAGTTAAGGATGCTATTAATTACTTAGGTTTTATTATAGATGGTAAATTTACATGGTTGCTACATTTTGACAGTATAAGGGAAAAAATTAAAAGTTTTGTTGGTAATATTTCGAAAACGAATATAAGAGACAAAGGCTTGAAAGCGGAGTACAGAAAGACCTGGTACTTGACTGTGATAGAGAAACAAATATTATACGGATGAGAGGCTTGGGCCAATGATATAAAGATTCCAGCAAGAAAAAGAATTAGTTCTTGTCAAAGAACAGGTCTTTTGAGCATTATAAAAGCATATAAGAATACATCTACAGAAACACTTTGCGTTTTGGCCGGAATCCCTCCAATACATTTTACTATTAAGTCTATGTCAGATAAATATGCAATAAGTTATGGTCAGCAAGATATAATTATTCAGAATCAAATAATAAATAAGGATAATTTAATGGATAATTTAAACTCATTTGAATTCATAAATTTTACTTCAAAATTAAATATTAAATTGATTGATTCAGTCACTAAAATTGAGCAGATAGTTCCTGTGAAATTTCCGACTATTTATACTGATGGTTCCAAGATGGAAGAGGGTGTAGCAGCGGCTTTTACCGTTTTTCTAGATAATAATTATATTCATGAGGAAAAAATTTGCTTGCATAATTTAAATACGATCTTCCAGGCTGAACTACAGGCTATTAAACATGCAATTAGTTGGATTACTTCAACTAATTATAATAGAGCAAGAATTTATACGGACTCACTTTCTTCGATATTATCACTGCAGCAACTCTTTCCTAAAAATACAATCATTAGAGATATTTATTGTAAACTTTTGGATAATCCGTATGTAACAGTGGAACTGGGCTGGATAAAGGCTCATGTAGGTCTTCCAGGGAATGAGATTGGGGACGAACTGGCAAAAAATGCGATTTTGAAAAATGAATATAATGAAAATGTAACTTTGAATTTTCCAGTTTCCGCGGTCACAAAAACTCTGAAAGATAATATATTAAGAGACTGGCAAATGGAATGGTCTAGTTCAACACTTGGTAGAGATACATGCAAGATAATTAAAAAGGTAGATACAGGATATTTATGTACTAGTCAAGTGATTCAATATTTTATTACAGGACATGGCTCTTTCCCGGATTTTCTTTATAAAATAAAGAAACTGAATACAGAAAACTGTCAATGCAATAAAAAGGGTGATGTATTACATTATATCTTTGGGAAATGCTCTATCATGCCATACTATTTACATTTTGACTCACAGAATACAATAAGAAACAATCTACAGGAAATTTTGTTTAATTCAAAAAACTATGAGAAGCTGAAGGCAATCTATAATAAACTGAATAGTATGTACTCATTCATAAAATATACCTTTTAGGCATATTTTTCTTTACAATTTCTTCTTTTGTGATAATTTTTTCTTCAAAGTTCAAGTGACAGTAATCGCGCTCAATTGTTTTGCGATTTGATTTTAACAGTTTCTTCTGTGCTTCTGATGATTATATGTGGGGATCTACTAACGTCGAGTTGTTTACATATTGTGCATTTACTGATGGAATCATGAACAACTATTTTAAATTTACAAACTTATTTTGACTGAAATGAGTTTAACTGTGCTAATCTGTTCTGTGAGTTGATTTTAAAAGTTTCTTCGGCGCACTTGATGATTACTGGTGGGGATCTACAAACGTAGAGTTGTGTACATATTGTGTAATTATTGATGGAATCATGAACAACTATTTTAAATTTACAAACTTACTCTGACTTTTCAACGAACTATGAACTCTACGTGTACATTGGGAGCAATAAGAATTTTAGCTATAGGTAACTTTATCATGCTGTTGCAGTGTATCCTGAGCTTATTTAGAGAAGTGAACATTATTTGAACTTTGAGTTTATAATCGAACTTTGATTTTACATGAACTTTATGAACTTTATACAAACATTGAGAACAGTTTGTGCAAAATATTTGAGTTGCAGTACAGAACACTTTTTGAAAAGTGATTAGTGTTTTGTTCTATATTTTTATATTTTATGAAACTATACACAGAAAATTATTTTGTTATAGCTTTTTCTCTAATATTAGGTTTAATATTTGTTAATTTATTTTAGTTTATTTTAGTTAAAAGCAGGCCTGCGGCCATTTTTGCTTAGGTCTGTCCCAGTGTGGGATGTTTTATGATTTGTATTTCAAATTAACGCCGTTGATTAAGCTCGTTACCTTGTGGAACCGCTGGATGGTGGAAGGAATTTTTCTGCCAGGACATTCAAGCTATAAACCTCGCGGTTAGTGTCCTGGCTGGTTGTTCCTTGTTCCTTCCTTGTGTTGTCTTGTTTTTGGTGAGAGGGCTGGTGCTAGTTCAGGCCAAAATCATGTTTTTGATGGATTATATTGAATTTGTGTGTTCTAATATGCAGCTTCTGGCGCTGTTCACACGAATATATAGTTGTTTTGTTTATGATGTGATGGTTACTGCTTATATATATATATATATATATATATATATATATCTGATGATTGCTTGTGTATAAGAAAATGGGAATATACTGTCAGAAATTTTTTTGCCAAATTTTCTTCTCTTGCCATGATTATTTCTCTAGGTTGCCAAGACCCCTATACTGAGAAAAAAAAACGAATTATAAAATAAATTTAACACTGAATTAGACGTTTAGAGAATTCATATGAAAGTATTTTCTCAGATTTTGTAAAACTGCTACTAAAATGTTTTAAATACATAAATCAATATTTGGTACACCCTTTTTTTGCAAGCCTATGGGAACTTAAACATGGAATGTTCAAACTTTGTGGTCCAGTAGCCATTTAAGTGACGTCTGACTTCACTGGCGTATTAACAGCTTAATGATATATTAAAAAATGAATACTTACAATTTTTGTGAATTCTAATGAACAATATATCTAAATGGAAGGTAATCCTTAAATTACGTAATTTACTGATGCTCCAATACAGTACGCATATACATAGCCGTAATTAAACAAAGAAAACAAATAAACAATAGGTGACATACGCGTAAAAATTAAATAAAAACCCGATTGAAAGCTCGATATTTTTTCAAAAAGTAAGGGCAAGAAATAAATTAACAATCTATTTTAATTGCATTGTAGGATGAAGTCATCTGATAATTCAGTATTTTATTTTTGTGGCAGCACTGATTTGAGGAAAACCTTTCATTTTATTTATGAAAACAATGCCGATTTAATTTTTAATTAACTGCAATTTTCAATCAAAAAACATGTTTTAACGGAATTTTAAGTGTGCTATGTCAGAAGCCTGTTCCAAATCCTTTAATATGCTATCTCATTCGTCGTTCTGCGTTTCGTATTTTCTTAGAAAGAGGGATGTTGACAGGAGAAATAATATATCCGATAGTTAACTGTTATAGAAAAATTTTATATACACCTTCTTTCATAAAATTTAAATATTTCATATTTTGAAGATTTATATATATATGCGTGTGTGTGTGTGTGTACATATAATTTTTTTTGGCTCTGACTTTGTCTATGTATTCATCTATAAGCAAAACAATAAAAGATTTTTATATAGATCCTGCATTTTTAAAATTCATAGAACTGATTGAAACGTGTTAGTTTTACTTTAGAGTATTCTAAAAACTACCTTCAGGAATACCGTCTATTTTTTTACGAAGTTCACAATTCTATAGATCAATATTTTGCGGTAAAGAGTTGTAGAATATAAAAAAAAAAAATACTTTCTAAAGAATAGGATTAGTAAAGTATTTCCAAGTTAATTTGGTAGGCCTTTGCAAGTAATAGAAGAAAAACCAAGGCATTTTATTTTAGTAAGAGTTCCCATTCATATTTAAGTGACTATTTAAAAAGAGTCAGATTCTGCAATAAATTCTAAGCTGTGTCATCATGTTTTCAATAGTTGGGAACATTTTATTTCTTTGTAAAGATATGACGATAATTGATTAATGAGCACCAGGTACATTCTAAAGAACAAAATTCCGATTCTTATTTATTTTAAATCTGTTTGGGTTAGTATGTGTTTATCAATTCCCTCTTTAAAAATTAATCACGTTTTGAAAACTGGAAAAATTACTTTTGAAACTTAAGTTGCCTCTATAAATTTTTGCAGCCCTATATCCGGTTCCACATGGCTCATGCTTAAATTCAGCACCCGGTACCGGTATTTATCTTTTTATACGGCAATTTTCGATATAATTAGTGATGGCTATAATGATTTATTTCGATTAAGAAGCATTAGGGCACGCGCAAACACATAGCTGCCGGCCAATCAACACTTCCCAATTAACCACGATTCTGAAAAGCAGTCTTTATCTTTAGAAACATCACAAAACAACACATTTTCGAGATTTAAAGAAGCACATGTAAAAACAAAGCACGAGGGAAAGTCATTAAGTAAGTCACAAAATATAATTAAATAATAACTTACAATGATATTCACTTCAATACTATTTTTATTTCTCAATATATTCTCCACCAATATTTATGCACTTATATCACCGTTTTATCAGTGCCCCATCACCAGGTGCATAACATTCTTTGGGTTGCTGTCTCAGCCACATTAGGACTTCAAGTTGAACCTTTTCATCATCTGTGAACATCATATTGCTTCCAAGATAGTTTTTTAGTGAACTAAACAGATGAAAATCGCTTAGGGCTAAGTCGAAGCTGTATGGTGGATATTGAAGAAGTTACCAACCAAACTTTTGAATTGTCTTCTGTGTTCAACTTGAAGTCCTAATGTGGCTGAGACAGCAACCCAAAGAATGTTATGCAGCTGCTGTTGGGGCACTAATAAAACGATGATATAGGTGCATAAATATTGGTGGAGAATATGTTAAGAAATAAAAATAGTTTTGAAGTGAATATAATTGTAAGTTATTATTAAATTATCTTTTGTGAGTTATTTAATGACTTTCCCTCGTATTATTATTAGTATTATTATTTACAAGATTTCAGGTTTTAATTGATTAAAAAGATGACGAAGGTTAGCAGCTATGCTTTTGCCATTCTCGAATGATTTATTCGGACATGGAAATAATGCATTATGCCAGTCACTAGGTATAATTAGTAGAGAGTTTTCTATTTTTCCCCAGCACGATATATTAAAAAAATTCCAAAAATTTTGAAGGTCACGTAAATGTTATTTTACGAATCCAAAATTTCGATAATAAAATCTATTACTTTTGATAAGAATGTAAATGAATACAATATCTAAATAAATAATTAAATTTAATTCATATACAGTGGTAATATATTTTTTTATGTATGCCATATTGTAATATTTTTAAAATCTTCAAAATTGATAAAAATGTCGATTTTTAATTTTTGTGCTAAGAAAGACAATAAAAATAGTCGAATATACTTCAGAGCAAATTGTTATTCTAGCTTCTATTGCAACGCTAGCTAAAGCTATGTTACAAACAGCATGATGTTAAATAGTAATTTAAATAGATTCAGTACTACTAAGTGTGTAGGGTGTGGCATATGCATAAAATAGTATAAAATATATCCATATAAATAAATAAATAAATAAATAAATAAATAAATAAATAAAAATTAAAAGCATATTTTTTAGAAAAAAAATATTATACTCTTTATTGTATGAAATACAAAGGATGTGAATAATCACTTTACTAAACAGCGTACAGCCCATAGAGTGAAAAAATGTCCAGACCGGGGTGCGATCCCGGATTCCTAGGTATAGCGCACAAAGTGCTTTACCATTTAAGCAATCCGGACGACATACAGTCTAGCATTCTCTCACTCTTAAATGGCACGGCTACAACCTTGTAGCACGAGATGGAGCGTCAATCATGAGCACAACACCGTTGGCATACATAAGACAAATGAAACCCAGTATCGGTGAATATTTATATACTCGTACTAATTATTTTTTCAACAGAGCGGAAATTACGCTGTAAATTAATGAATGCCCGCTCTGGTCATTTTTTCACTCTATCAGCTGTACGCTATTTAGTAAAGAGTGATTATTCACATCCTTTGTATTTCATTAATTTACAGCGTAATTTCAGCTTTGGTAAAAATTAATTAGTATCTTTATTTTATATTTATATTTTCTGCTTTGTTAGTGTATAAAATATTTAATTATTATAGTTTCATAGCCAGTTTGGTGAAAATGGTTTGCGCGTAATTTGTTTTCATTTAGATCTGAACAGTTGTAACCATAAAGATTATTTAGTGATTTATCACCTGTGGCCAGCTAACGGGAAATTCCTTAAAATTAATGCATTGATTTACAGTTAATTTCATAAACATTAAGATGTTTCTGTGTCATCGGAAACACACCTGTGAACATAATTTTTTTAATCACAGCATATCAAAAACTGAATGAAAAATAGAGTACAAAATTACAACTTTTCATACAAAAAACATGTTAAGTTAAATAAGTAAACAAGTAAAAATAATTTTATGAAAAAACTAGGGGGCCTACCCCCTGCAAGCTACGCTCGCCAACCCCCGCTCAGACTTCGAGGACTCTAAAAACATGACAGCGTGCATTATTTTAAAAATATTGGTAAATCTGTAATTCGGTTGCCATGCTTTTAACGTTTTAATGGGGCATTTTTTGATTATCATGACCTCATAGACAGCTGTTGCGACAACTGACGACTGTTTTCGGGAGATTGATAAGTAAAATCTATTACAACATGAAAACAAAGCTTGTATAAAATGGTTGGGTTTAAATTGTGGCTACCTCTCGTATTTTTATAACAACGATCT
Organism: Maratus michaelseni; assembly: GCA_963931845.1. NCBI lineage: Eukaryota > Metazoa > Arthropoda > Arachnida > Araneae > Salticidae > Maratus > Maratus michaelseni. The sequence continues at coordinate 128,718,357 of OZ007600.1, read as the reverse complement.
GTATTCTGTTCTTCCTTTGCATTTAAGGATGAGAAAAATTCCATCTGCTTGTGAATAACATTAAGAACCACGGCATTGAAAAGTACTAAGTTATAGACATTTTCAGTAACAGGTTTTAATTTTCTCTCTATTTTAGTGCACCACAATGCATATTTTCATGTTATTTTAAATATGTAAATTATTTATTTTAATTAATATGTATATACGAATTTTCTAATAATTATTTATCATACAAAATTAATTAAATATTTTGTGCTTGCATGCTTGCATTTATTCGGCATCAACTGATGAGATAATTAAAGAAATTTGCTATCCGCGATAATTTTACACCATGTTATGTCACTTGAATATTGTCCATAAGAAAATCGGGTACTTTTCCAGTATAGGATCCTTTGCTTTTAGGTTTGGCGTAATTCGAGCTTAAAAAGGGATAGATTCGTTAATATACATAGATTTGTTGCCAAAAGTTATGAAAACAAACCCAATGAACTTTTGGTGCTTTTCTATTATAGGGTTTCTGACGCTTTTTTAAAAAGCTTGGCGGAAAAAACCAAGCAGGATAGAAAACCAAGCAGGATATTTTATTCTCCGTCCGTTCAGTTGGGCAATTATTATTTTATATATTCGTTTCAAATATCCGAATTAGTGATTTTATAAATTCGTTTAATTAAATTTTACAAAAAATAACAAAATTATATCAATAAATAATAATTACTATTAATTCCTATCCCCCCCTTTCTTTTGCGTTTACATAAATGACGTCATTTGGACGAATTTATTCAAAATATTTTCAGTTTATAAATTAAATTAAATGCTGACAGACGATTGAATCCTGACGATAGAAATGTGATTTTTTTTTCCAATTTTCCTGAAAAACACAATTTAATCACAATCTTGTCTTCATTATTGATTGAAATAAAAGATAATTTCAATTTCAATTTGAAAATGACGAATAAAAAGAAATCAATAATCCCTATCGGGATCCTTTTCAATTTTTTTCCCTTTTTTGTCACAAAAAAACTGAGTAATTGGTTGCCATCATTACAGAAATGTCATTAAATTTAGAAAAAAAATAATATCTCGAAAACTAATTCCAATTTCAAAATTCTATTACCAGTTTTGACATCCGCGGATTTTTATGGACAATTGGTATTAATTTCACCATCAAGCGTTTAATATTTTATTAAAAATAGCCCTGAAACATAATCAGTCGTTTAATCAGTCGTTTCATAAAATCGTTTCATAAATTCGTTTCATAAAATCGTTTCACAAATTCGTTTCATTAGGATTTTATATATATAGGGTAGATATATATATAGGGTAGATATTCTTTTATAACCATTCAATATTTATGATGAAAATTACACTATTTTTACTGCAGTTAAAATATATTTTGGCTTGGGTACACAACTCGATTACAGCTAATTCACTGATTTTTTTTTTTTTTTTTTTTTTTTTTTTTTTTTTTTTTTACGCATGGTCGATACGCATGGTTAGACGGCAAGTGAATTTATTAAAAAATATAAATTTTTTGTTTTGTTTCATTTTAAGATATGGTGACGGGAAAGAAAAAATTAATTATTATTTAAACTGCATTTTAGTATTTCTAAAGTAATTTCTCAAATTATAATAATAATTTAATTAATATGACACTATTAATTGTTTAAAAACGTATATTTAAATATATATATATATATTACACTCTTTATTTTTTATATGTATTTTACCCTTTGTTCTTTAAAATATTTCATTGTTGCAGTTTCAGAGCCAGTTGGCTTATTTTGGTAGTAGCTCGTATACAATTGTAACCATAAAGAATATTTCATGATTGACCATATGTGTCAAGCTACCAGCAATATGCCTTCAAATTAATATATTTATTTACAGTTAAGTTCAAAAACATTAAAATTTTCTATACTTATCGGAAACGCACCTGTGAACATACTTTTTATAATTCTAACATATCAGGAAGTGAGTGAAAATTATTTACAAAATTCCAGCTTTACATACAAAAAACAAGTTGAGTTAAATAACAAGAACGAAAAATCAAGCGTCAAGCATAGATTATGAAACACTTTCCAACACAGCCAAAAAACTATAACGGAACTTCACCGAAAAATAAGGTGAAAGAAGATATGTAAGTAAACAGTTTAGAAAACACATTGAATTGTTTATAACACATTAAAAAATACAGTTTTCGAAATTCCCTTCCAGTGTCAAAAAAGTAGTCGAATTATTTTGTGCAGCCCTGTATATGATCAATAGATGTGGGTATATAGCATGATAAAATGTAGTTCTGTTAGAATATTCACATTTAGCAATTTTCGCAAATAGATGGAAATGCACTCGAAATCTTTTGTACAAACCTGTATATTATATGAAGACTTTTGTACACACCACCTATTAAGCTAAAAGGCAGCCTAAAACTCACTTGCAGCAATTACCAAACGTAAACGACAATGTATCTTTTTTTGCGTAGCCCTGTATATGAATTTATTTATATTCCACTAACTATTCTATTAGTCTACTAAATATAGTTTAGCAGGAAAATGCGAAAACACAATTATAACCTACCCTTAAGCAATTGACTCCCATAGTCTGTAATACTTACGAATTTCCTTGTGAAGCCCTGTATAGGATCAACCGAGTTTATAAACACACACGTACTATGAAAAAAAAAATTAAAACGCAAACCAAGTTGAAAACGCACTTATCACACAAAGAACACAAAGACTGTAAATATCGCACATGTATTGTAACCAATATATTGTGTGTGTCCCTGTAAATATACGCAATGCACACAAGAGAGCAATTTATAGTGCACCTCAGTAATGCATGTAATTTTCATTATGTTTGAAATAGTGAAATATCTCTAAATTACAGTGCAGACGATTTTTCGTCACAGAACGATGTGTAACAGAATTCTTTTGTTTGACCCTGTAAATGAATAATTAATGCTTCCCCCCCCCCCCATATTCAACAAAAAGCATGTTTTAATGCGCTTCATATTTATATATCAAATTCATTATGTTTTAAATGACGTGGTGTCCTCAAAATGCACTTAAAACGATTATTCCCCATTGACTGTAATGTAATGGAATACCTTTGACTGTCCGTGTAAAAAAACTATACGTGCTACACACTTCAGTTGAAATAAGGAACATGCTATAGATAACGACAATAACATATAAAAATTTCAGGGCAATCCGAGTATATTTACGAGAGTTAGAGCACGGACAGCCGGACAGACAAGCCGAAGTCATAAACACTTTTCAACTAGGTTGGAAAGTGTTAAAAATGTGTAAATACTATACAATATCTCTTAAAAAGAAAAAAATTTTTTTTTTGAAAAAATGTGAAATTTTTTCCTCATTGTTTTATCTCAGAATTCAAATGTAAATAAATATATTTTGTTAATATATTAATTTAAAATGACTCTGTAGCCTTAATATGAAAATACCAATTTTCCAATTCCCCAACAGCAAAAAACTAGTCATTGGGGGTCACCGTAATACTTATCCATCATGGATATGCATAATATAAACTAGGACTTCCCTCAAAGGGATTAGTCTGAGTGATATTGCTGAGAACATAAAGTTAACAATTACGATATAAAGAAGATATCAACAAGAATCTAAGTGAATATACAGCATATGATAGACAAGAGATAGATAAAGATACAACATATGAAAAATAGCAAATTAAATGATATAATTACAAAATATCATATATAAATTCATATATTGTTATGTTTTCATATGCATTTTTTTTTATAACATTTGGCAAATAATCTCATTTTCTTAAGCGGGAATTGCTCAAAACTTAAAAAAAAAACTCCGCCGGATCTTTTAAAACGATATTTTTAAAGTCACATAATCAGATTTGCAGCCAATAGCGTATTTTAGCAAGCGTAGTTTAACGCAAATTTAATTTAATTTTTGCAACATTTTCTTTGTGACAAATATCTAAATAAAATATTAAAAAATAAAATATTAAATATTGAAATATTAAATCAAATATTTAATATTTGAATTAAAAAATTTCCTTTGTTTATTTGTATAACATTATTTATAGAAACTCGTATACTTCAAACCACATTGATAACATGCTTTGCTACAAACGTGTCTACCAGTCTAACTACTCGTATGTCTTAGCTCTGTCTCTCTCCGAACTCATCTGTCTACTGTCTCTCTACTCTTCTGTATACCCGTCTCAGTATCCGTCTGTCTTTCTACCCGACTCTTTAATCGTGTCTCTACCTGTCTCGCTTCCCGTTACACTACTCGTCTATCAACACGTCTGTCTGTCTATATACCCCTCTCTCTACCCGTCTGTCAAGTCGTCTCTGTACTCGTCTCCCTATCCACCACGCTACCCGTCTCCCTACCCATCTCACTACCCCTCTGTCAACCCTTTTTTGCACCTGCCTCGCTACCCGTCTGTCTATTCGTTTCGCTACCCGTTAGCTTATCTCTGTCGCTATCCGTCTCTCTACCCGTCTGTCTACCCGTTTGTTTACACGTCTATCTATCTCTCGCCAACTCTTCCCAATATTTAAACAATTTAGTAAACGGAAGCCGTTTATCTGTTATTAAATGCAAACAGAAGTAATTTATCTAAAGAGTGTAATCAGATGCAATTTTTTTAAATACATACATAAACCAGCATAATAATTCACCAGTTTTATTTTCATAGTAGTTTATGTCATTTGACAGTAAATCTCAACTTCTTCAACCCGAACTGCGTCAAGCTTTTTAAAAAAGCTCCAAGGTCCGTATAACTGGGAAGGGGAAATGTCCTCAGGGCTATTAGATACATGTTATTAAGTTAAGTGAAAGTTTCGTAATCGGGTTCGCAGCCAATTTCTTATGTCAGAAAGGGTGGCTTCACGCCATTTTAAATTCATTTCTGTAACTTTCTTTTTCTTTTTTTGGTGGGTGGTTGGGGGGGGGGGGGAGGGTTCCAAATATATACACTTAAATTCAAACTTTTGCCCCCATGTTAATATTAGTGTTGTTTGTATTATCAATTAATACTTTGTTGATCGAGCTTCATTCGAAACAAAAGACTTCTACATTTTTTTTTCTAGGAGAAAGTTCCGTAATCGGGCCCTAAGCTAATCGGGGAATTTAATATCATTATTGTTTCTAACTCTTATAGAGTTAAAACAATATTGTTGCTAGCATTACTCTTGTTTGTGACCAACCTCTTCTGTGTATCTGAATAGGGAAAAGTTCCGTATCATGTACTGGTTGGTGCCAAAGGCAGTCGTAGAATCTTACAAATTTTTCTAGAGAGCGGAAAAACATGTTTTTTAAAATATTTACAAATATACGTTTATTAAACCATGTTTTTGAGCCATTTTAAAAAAATAAGTACGGTGCTAAAATAAAATTTTATTGCCATTTTCGATATTTTAATAAGAAATGAAAATACATAACAAACAAATTTAACAAAACTAAGCCATTTTTGGGTACTTCTCTATTATCCCGTCGACCACTTTTCATAACAAAAAACTATCGCCAAACTAAGATTAAACGCCAAAAATACAGTCCCATTTACTTGATGCCAGAAGCATTATACGTATTTGTTATGCCATCAAGTGGTTTTTAATTCGACATTTGCGTGTATTTTTCATTACGTTTTACTGATTTATTAGTTATTTCATTCATTAAAGTAACAATTGTGTCCTTAAATTCTTATATTTTATTTATTTTGATATTTCAATGGCAACGTTCTCCCGTTTATTTAGCGTTACAGTTTGGCGATAGTTTTTTGTTATGAAAAGTGGTCGACGGGATAATAGAGAAGTACCCATTTTTTGTGATAAATAATTGTTATTGCCAGGGGAGCAAATTGTAAAGAATTAATAAGCGAACTAAAAAAAATACCGGAAAAAACTTGTGGGAATCTCAAGAAAGAAATATCTGATATAAATAGTATTTAAAATCTTAAAATGGAGAAGTGGTCCGTATAAAAATGCAAAACATTATACACCTGATATAAGAATTTTTTAATTTTTTTATATTTCCGAAAGCACAGATAAAAGGGTGAAAATCCCGGCACAGATGCCATATACTCACCACGTTGGCGCGATTTTCCCCCCGCCCCTTTGGCGAAAACTGTTTGTTGTGTTTGTTTACTTTTATTTTTTATTTTAATTCTATAGGTTATTTTTGTATGTATATCAATATTAATTTAGGCACAGATGTCAATGTACGCACCAGATTGGCGCGATTTTTCCCCCGCCAATTTGGCGAAAACTTTGTTTTTGAATATTAGTTACAAATACCATACAATAATAGCATGCAATTTTTTATTTCAATATAAAAATAAAATAACGTAAAAAATGAAATAGCTCCTATTATTCAAAAATGGGAAATAAAAATAAATAAATGATAGTTTGATATAAATAAATATTGATATATATAATAAAAACAATTTATAGAATTAAAATAAAAAATAAAAGTTAATAAACAACAATTGAAACAAAATAACCGGGTTACCATGTGAGGCATAAAATTGCCATTTTGTTGCAATCGCGCCAATGTGGTGCGTATATGACATCCGCGTCTTTATTTATATCAAACTATTATTTATTTATTTTTATTTCCTTTTTTAAAATAATAGAAGCTGTTTCATTTATTACGTTATTTTATTTTTATATTGAAATAAAAAATCACGTGTACTATTTGTCACACTATTTGTAACTAATATTCAAAAACAAAGTTTTCTCCAAGCTGGTGGAGGGAAAAATCGCGCCAACGTGGTGCGTATATGACATCTGTGCCTTGTTTCATTTCACATAGAGGTACTGCTCTATTATCCCGTCGACCACTTTTCATAACAAAAAACTATCGCCAAACTGTTAGATTAAACGCCAAAAATGCAGTCCCATTTACTTGGTATCAGAAGCATTATACGTGTTTGTTACGTCATCAAGTGGTTTTTAACTCGACATTTGCGTGTATTTTTCATTATGTTTTACTGATTTATTAGTTATTTCATTCATTAAAATAACAATTGTGTCCTTAAGAGGTCAGGTAACCTTTGAACTCACAAAATACATGAAAAGGAGACCTCTGTAAGAATTATCATAACTCCGTAACTATTTGACTTTGAATTATAAAATGTTAAATACATATTAATAAAGGTTTATTTTATAAATTAAAATTCTCCAAAAATGTTTACACTCATATAAAGCTTTTAAATTTATTTTAAAATATAATAATTTTTTTACGAAAGAATTATTCTTGCATGTACTGCGCGCACGATTTTTCACATTTGAAATGCTAAAACCATTCAAAAAAATTTTAATGAGTACATATATAATGTGTTCTCAAAATGACCTACGATGAAAAAAATAAAATGAGTAGTTCTTGAGAAAAAAAAATTTTTTTAGATAAATTCGAAATATCGAGGTTTTTTTACTACAAAAGTAGTCATAAATTCTAAACTTGTTACTTGAGAAACATAATCGTAGGTCATTTTGTGCATCTGTTTGGTTAAGACATTCAGTCAAAATTTCATGAAATTCTAACCAATCATTTTTCTTAAATCGTGCGCGCAATGACCAAAATCGATGTTTTGAGAAAATTGACTTCAAAGATCAAACTGTCCCTTGATCATATACAAAAAGCTCAGACTGTTTTAGACATAACTCCACTTCTAAAGTGAATTTTTGCATGGGGTTTATTTTAAATTGTTCCTAAAGAATCATATTTAATTATAAGTTAATAAAAAAAATTTCATAATTCGGACATTTTAAAGGTTACCTGACCCCTTAAATTCTTATATTTTATTTATTTATGTATTTTGATATTTCAATGACAACGTTCTCCCGTTTATTTGGCGATAGTTTTTTGTTATGAAAAGTGGTCGACGGGACAATAGAGAAGTACCCACATATGTATTGGTACTTTTATGTTAACTTGGCGCAGTTGATAAATCGCCAAATATTTTTCTCATAACATCTTCATATTGCATTCATTTCATTTAAATATAAATCTTTCACTGATTTCATTTGAAATACATACATTAAAAATACACGTCTTTCACTCATTTAATTTAAAATACACGCCTTTCACTAATTCCATTTAAAATACTAAAAAGGAAAAGAAAATAAGAAATAATGCCACAAATCGAAACCTTTTATTTAAACATCAAAGAATTGTTCCTAACATACACACGCGAAATAAAAAAGCTGCTAATGGTGTGATTTACGCCAAATCTCTAATAGTAATACTACTCTTACTAATCTCTAATACTTTTCAAACAGAAAAAATTCCAGATTAACTTTCCATTTTTATTAAATTGAAATATATTTTATTGTGCTGAATATTAGTGCTTGCATATTTTTTTGCTCCATGTATTCCATGAACTTTTCAATTCCGATTGTCTACGAAAATCTCCCGCCGGTGAAAATGACGTACGCACAAAATTTAGTGACGTACGCACAAAATTTAGTGACGTATGTACTTTAATTGTGCTTTTTTATCTATTTTTTTTAATATAACTTTCAAACGGTTTGACACTTATTCTTGGTAATAAATAGACGACGTTGTCACCTTTATAGGTACCTGCTGTAAAAATTTGAACGAAATCCGTTAAATATTTTTTGAGTTATGCTTGACGAAAGGTTTTAATATCCATCGTAGCTATATATGGGGCAAAGTAATACTGCGCTGTGTATGAGTCTTCGTTGCACTCAGACAAATATGAAAATAAAACGTGTGTAAAGTACTTATAAAATGCATTGCAATTCGAATAAAATCGTGGCTTGATGACGTCTTAAACTTTAAAGACTCTGTTACTGAATTTCGTAAAAGAAACATCCTAATAACTCCAAAAATGATCATCGTATTAACTAACGGTTTACTGCGTCGGATGAAGCGTCTCATTTCCAATTAAAATATATCTTTGAATTAAAATTGGAAAGAAATACAGGGTCATGAAAAATCGAAGAGTGTGGAAAATAGGATTACAAATATCTCGGCAAATAATAATCCGATCGACTTCATTCTTGATGCAAAATGTATGTTTTTTTATTGTCTTTTATAATCACTCCTTAAAATAAACATTTTCAAAAAATTTTATATACCTTTTATCAGAACGAATATTTCGAGAGTCCGAAAAAAATAGTTCCAGATAATCGAGGTTACTGACATTCAATAAGCTTCTTCCCATTATTACATACTAAGTACGTACCAAATTTAAAGTCTCTATCTCAATTTGTTCGGGAGATAGAGTGTTTCAGACACACAGATAGACGGACGGATTTTTTTTCTAAAAATATGTTTTTCGGAATCTCCAGTGTCTGAAACGTGTAAATCCGTCAATTTTTTTTTCTGATTTTCAAAACGATTACAAGACTTACCCTATACTACGTATGATAGGCAAGTAATTAAGGACGGAAAGCAAATTTTTAAAACACTTATATGAAAAAAAAAATTTTTTTTGAAATGTGGACATTTTAAGATATTGTTTATCATTATTGAAGAATTTCATATAGTTTTAAATATGAGCTTCAAAAACTAATTGCTTCTTTATCAACCGTCGGTACTGGAATTCTATGCTTTTAAAAGGACTAGGGCGATGAAAAGGGGTAGAGCACAGAGCATTCAATTATATCCATAGGAGCGTAAAACAAAAATCCTGCCCTGCGTTGCCGTATCACTATTTTTAATCCTACTCTCCAATTATTATTCCTACCCCACTAGCGAACAGTACGCCGAACATAGGTAACTGATTTAAAATTTCTATAACCATTCAGCTTTGAAAACCATTAAACGTACAGAAAACTATAAAATAAATTTAATAAAAATGATAATATATTTACCTTATTAAAACCTCTGTTATGTTGTCTTTAGTTATCGCAACTTCGTAAACAATTTGATCAATGGCTATATTCTATGATGCATACATATAATTTATATGAGCAAGAGATGTTCTATTCTGACGACGACGCGACGTAGTTGAGCAACTAGTTATATGTTAGAAATGAAAAATATAACCTTGATTTTAGAAGGAAATTAGTTGCATTATAATACAGGCTGCGTGGCAACTGGTTGTGCTGCATTTAAATTACACGATTTGCGATTATTTTGGGGAATAGAAATCTTGTTTCATTATACGGTTCAACTTTCTAAAACTAACAATTCCCAAAAAATCGTAATTTAGAGAGTGTTTAGAACGTTTTCTGCTCATTTCACCGTTTTAAAATTTCGAATTTTTTCAATACTGTTTTTAGAGAAAATTTACATCTTAAATATAACTACTAAACGAAATTTCAAGTTTTTAGCTGTAACAGTATCACAGAAATAGCAATTTTACAGCGTTTTTTGTTTCTGTTCAAATTTACAACTCTAATCTTTTAGCCATTGCTCTGATTCCAGTGCTTTCGTCTTAAAAGTTACAGTGATGACAAGTTTTAAGTTTCTAGCTTTAACAATTTCAAATGAATCGAAATATAAAGCGTTTTTAGAATTTTTTTTAATAATTCCACTCTTTAAATTTCTTTTTTTTTATAGAACATTTGGAGTCCTCAAATTCCCTGTTTACCAAAGTGAAACTTTCTGGCTCATTTTTAACATTTAGTGATAGTATCCTGAATACCAGTTTATTAAATTTCGCCAAAAGTAGTTTATGTCATTATCTTTAAATACACGTGAAATATTTAATTACAGATAATGTAAGAAGATGATATAAAGGTTTATTAATATAATTCAAACAGAAATAAGGCTTGAAGTTCCAATCTTCATTGCAGCGGGAAACAAATAAGTTTTTTTTTTATACTTAACGCCATCTATTCTGTGCGAAAAAAATCATTGCTAAAAAGCCCGTACAAAACAAATCCCAATGACAATTAGCGACGTATAAAACCAGATGCTTTGAACATTGCAGTCTGGACTTAAAATGAGGATGTACGGACATACGTCCTGGTATTTCAAATAGGAAAGATCATGACGTACACAGGTACCTCCTGGTATTTCAAATAGAAAAGTTCATGACGTACGCAGGTACGTCATGGTGCTTAAGGGGTTAAACGTAAAGGTAAGTCTGACTATTGAAACTATTTGGAATCGAATAGTGCTTTCCATTTTTTAATAAATAAATTACTTATCGAGTTAAAAGCGATTCTTGTTACTTGACACCAAGTTTTTAACTCTCTCGCTTTGCAACGTTGAGAATTTCGTTAAAAACGCCCACTTTGACAAAATTTTCTGAAAAAATCTTCTTCCTTTAATCAAAAATGAAAAACGCCATTCGTTACATAGTTTCTTAATAAGAAAACCTGCAATTTGTATGAGTTTCTGAACAAAAATTAATTCATAAATGTGTCAGAAAGTAGCTCCTTTGTATTTGAACACAGTCTTAATGGTAACATATTTTCCAAATTTTAAGTTTTTGGTCCCCAGTGTAACAGGAAATTTTAAAATGTATTTTGTTCCTGCACCCTTTTACATTTGGAATTATTTAAAAACTGTTGTGTGCAGGCATTTACGTCTTAAATGTAACCACTATATCTAATTACAAGTTTCTAGCTCTAAAAGTTTCAAATAACTCGTACTTTAGAAGTTTTTAGAACGTTTTCCGCTCATTTAATTCTTTTAAATTTTGAACATTTTAGAAACCGCTCATATAGAGTATTTATATCTTAAATGTAACCAATCATTACACAAAATTGCAAGTTTCTAGCCCCAACAATATCTCAGAAATCGCAATTTTGAAACGTTTTTATCTCCTGCACCCCCTTGCTCGTAGTTGTACTTACATAAAATATAGCCTGTGTTGGAACAAAGCAATCATTATCATGTTGCTACCATTATTTTTGAAATCGGTTCTGTTGTTCTTTAGATTACCACCAACAAACAAACAATCAAACAAACACACAAGCTTTAGTTTTTCCAGGCTTACCTCATCACGTACTGTTTTTGTAAAAATGTGAATGATTTTTACGCTTTCGAAAAATTCTTATAATTTTATGAATATGAAAGTATACGGTTATATCCAGGTTTCTGTTTAGACATTTTTAATGAGAACTTTTAAAAAACTAGTCATTGGGGCCACCGTAAGACTTACCCATCATGGATATGCATAATATAAAATATGACAATAAAACATGTGTAAACTATTTGTAAAATGCATTGCAATTCGAATAAAATCGTGGCTGGATGGCATCATAAACTTTAAATGCTCTATAACTGAATTGCGTAAAAGAAACATCCTTATAACTTCAAAATTGATAATCCTATTAACTAACGGTTTACTGCGTCGGATTAAGGGTCACATTTCCAATTAAAATATATCTTTGAATTGAAATTTGAATGAAATACATGAAAAATCGAAGAGTGTGGAAAATAGGATTCCAAATATCTCGGCAACTTATTATCCGATCGACTTCATTCTTTATACAAAATTTATGTTTTTTATTGTCTTTTATTTTCATTCCTTAAAATAAACAATTTCGAAAATTTTTATATACCTTTTATGAAAACGAATATTTCAAGAGTCCGAAAAAAACAGTTCCGGATAATCGAGGTTACTGAAATCCAATAAGCTTCTTCCCATTATTACATACTAAGTACATACCAAATTTCAAGTCTCTATCTCAATTTATTCGGGAGATAGAGCGTTTACAGACACACACACACACACACACACACACACACACACACACACACACACACAGACACACACACACACACACAGACAGACGGATGACAAAATGTATTTTCTAAAAATATGTGTTTCGGAATCTCCAGTGTCTGAGACGTGTAAATCCGTCAATTTTTTTTTTCGATTTTCAAAACGATTACAAGATTTACCCTATACTACGTATGATGGGTAAGTAATATATTTATATATATATATATATATATATATATATATATATACAGAGAGAGATAAAAGTTTCTTTGGTTTTAGCTGATTTGTGACAGGCATGATTTTGGTTCTTTATCACACACACACACACACAAAAAAAAAAAAAAAAAAAAAAAAAAAAAACCTTTAAATGGCTTTTTATCAATATTAATTTTTTTTTCTTCTTTTTCGTACTTTAAAAATGCTAAAGTTTTTTTTGTATGTAAGATTGAACTTTATAATTGTCTGAACATATTCTTTATTATGTACTAGCTGACCCTCCCGGCGTTGCCCGAGTCCTTGTAATAAACTTAAATCTCTTAAAAAACGGAACTCTGGACACGGTCTACGATGGCTTCGGAACCGTATACCCGGTACGCTCTAGAAAATCTTTTATTTCACCCTACCACCGCCAGGGGAGCATTCTGTTCTAGACAAACCTCTTTCCGAACGAACTTCTGAGACAGGTCCCCGCTGCCTACGTTACTGTATAGTAGGCGCACTACGAAATTGAGCTGGTTTCGAGAAGATTGGAACATTATTAGCCCAGTTATTGCAATAAGGCACGGTTAGAGAAAATAACCTTGAGTGAGGTGCCGAGGGGAGGGGATGTTCGAGCGCCCTTCAGAAAATGACTAATTAGGAGGCCCACTATGCATGCATAAATATTCGTTCGTTTTGTTAAGCTAGGAACTTAATTAGAAAGTTGGCTTAAACTCTTATTTGTAAATAGTGGTAACCGCTACTCATAAATTTAATTTAATGTTATAAAGGGTGACTATTAAGTTAATTATAATGTTTGGAATCACTTGCGTTGAAATCGGAAAGATAGTTGCTGATATATAGAAACGGGCATAGTTAGAGAAAAACCTTGAATGAGGGGCCGGGGGGGGGAGGGTTGTTCAAGTACCCTTCAGCAAATGACTAATTAAGAGGAGCACTATGCATCTTTCGAAATTCGTTCGTTTGCTTAAGCTAGGAACTTAATTACAAATTTGGCTTTCCCAATTATTCGGAAATAGTGGTAACCGCTACTCATAAATTAATTTAGTTTAATGTTATAAAGAGTGACATATAAGTTAATTATAATGTTTGGAATCACTTGCGTTGAAATCGGAAAGATAGTTGCTGAGATATGGAAACGGAGCAGAGTTAGAGAAAAAAACTTGTAGGACGAGCCGGGAGAGGGGCGGGGGTTGTTCAAGTGGCTTTCAGCAAATAACTAATTAGGAGGATTACAATACATTTTTAATAATTGATTGATTTGGTTAAGCTAGGAACTTAATTTGAAATTTGGCTTACACTATTATTCGGAAATTCTGGTAACTACTTTCTAGAAATACACCTTGAAGCTTAAATGAAATTAGACCCTTGCCCCTCTTCATTCCCGCAAATATAAAAAAGAATCTGTTAAATAAAGTTTTCTGTATTAACATTCTCCATAATAATAATAAATGTCCTGTAAAAAAAAAAAAAAAAAAAAAAAAAAAAGAGAGAGATTAAACCCGACTAATTGTCATGAAGAAAAAGCCTAGAAAATATTTCAATCAGTGAAACGTATGTGCAATTTGTCATGTACAGGTGGCGCGACATTTGCATGGCTCCTCTACGCTGATAACTTCGATCCATATTGACACTATTTAGTTAGAAATCCTTATTTATGCATCACTACTCTGGTTTATTTAATTACTTCTGTGAAGAATCGATGCAACCAATGAGTGAACCAATCAACGCAAGAGAATAAAAGCGTATTTTTAATGAGAGTTCTTTGTGCATTTTAATTAATATTTCAGAAAGTAATTAAAATATTAAAATTCTGACGCTCAGGTATACCAGGAGAGGGTTTGGACTACCTAAATCTAAATTTACAAACTTCTAGGTGCACTAAATTTTCCTAGCCATCGCCAACAGACACACACACAGACACACAGAGCGAAACTTTCTTTTATTAGTATAGATTTGATAAAACTGTGCATGAAATCATGAAATTTGCTTCGTGATTTAAAATTTTTTTAACAAATAATATTATATAAAGAAGCGTTAGATTACATCATTTTTCACTCTATATGACAGTTAAAAAAATACTTTAAATCTAATCTAATTTGTATCTAAAAATCCTGCATTGCTTTGTGTAGCTAAAGACAAATGTTTAAAAAAAAAAAAAAAAAAAAAAAAACAATTAATAAAAAATGTCATTATTTAAAAAAGTAGTAGGAATGAAAAATAATATATATTTTTTTAAAATAAATTTTCTGTTAAAAAAAATTATTTTAAAAGTGCTCTTAGTTGAAAATTAAAACTAAATTAAAATATCTGAGCAAGATATTTTAATTGAAAATTAAAATAACTGGGCAAGGGTTGCTCAGTGGCAGAGCATCGGCATGTTACGCTGAAGGTTCCAGGTTCGAGTCCTGGCCCCGATCAATTTTTCACTTGCGTTGGGTTTGTGTAGTTAAAATTGACTGAATTAAAATAATGTTATTATAAATAAAGTGATTAGACATATTGTGTATATGTGCTTTAAAAGGTTCAATTGAATTTACCATGTTCATATCTAAACGGATTGACGAATGATTTATTTTGAATATTTAAAATGATGAGGACGGGGCCTCCAAACTTTTCCTTTAAAACTGGTTGGGGTTTAACCAAGACATGGGGGGTCTTTCGAGAGTGAGGGAGAGCAATATTTTAAATGGAGATCGACCGAAACAGGTTTTTAAGACCGAAACCGAATTTCGGTGATCATCCCAATTTCGGCCGAAACCGAAAGTGTAAAAAAAAAACCTGATAAATAAATAAATAACTGCATATAATTATTAATTAATTAATTAATTAATAATCAATAATTAATAATTACTTAATAATAACTAATTGCATTACTAATTAATTTATTAATTATACGTGTATTGAACCACATTTCTAACAAACAAACGTACGTATGTATGTGTATAAGTTTCAAACAAAAATAAAACATAAATAATACAACTTTTATATTTTATTATTTTATAACAACCAATAAATTTCGTAAAACTTCATATGTTTTAACATCTTTCTCATAAAGCATTCGAAACAATCTGGAGATTCAAAGTAAAAATTTTGTATTATTGTTAAGTTTGCAGCTTTTAAAGATCACGTGATAAGCGTCTTTTAAGTTTAGTCATATATGTATTGCTTGCTTTCTAATTTACACTCGCATCATGAATTAGTCATGACGGATAATGATAAACAGTGGAGAGCACAGCAATCCAAAATTTTGGCAGTAGTTTCGCCGAAAACGAATATCCGGCGAATCTCCCATTTTGCACCGAAACCGAAATTTCGGTCGATCTCTAATTTTAATTTTAAAAAGTGATATAGATAATAAAATTTGAAAAAAAAGGAAATAGTAAAATTAATATAATATAAAATATCAAAATATTGAATCAATGTACTTGAAAAACACAGCATATTATTTACATGAAATATTAAAAGATAATTACTTGGAATGTCATTGGTACGTCTGCAAGTTTTGTAAAATTATATTTCGATATAAAATAAACATGAACTATAATAATGAATAAGTAAAATAGGTAATAATCAAACAAACACAAAATCCAAAAGAAAAAAAAAATATTTTTACAAACATTTCAGTCCCAACTTTTACCCGTATGCATTTTCGAACTCGGCCATAAAATTTGTCCATTGTTTTTCAAAACTAGATAAAACTACTTCTAAAATTTTAAAAATTATATATTGATAACAGCATTCTTTTTTCAATCTAAAATAATTCTTACACTAAAAAAATTTCCTTTTTTACTCATGACACTTCCAGAAATAACAAAATTTCAATATAATTCTTTTTAAGCAAACACATAAATAACTAAAAAATACAGTTTCCTTCTCAAAAATAATATAAACAATAAGCATATTTAGATCAAAAAATAGAGAAATATAAATCTTTTTACTTTTCATGGCAAACATCTAAAAAATAATTGAACACTGAGTTTTTTCTGTTTTTCACTTAAAAGATAAATAATACTGTTCATGCCTTTAAGGATCCGATAACCAAGCATTAAAGAAAAAAATCCTTTACCTTAAATTGCGCACATTAAAAAAAGTATATATAAAATTTAAACACTTTTTTTAATTTTATTATTGATAAAATCCACTGACTGAGATAAAAATAAAGGTACTTCTCCATTATCCCGTCGACTACTTTTCATAACAAAAACTGTCGCCAAACTGTAACGCCAAATAAACAAATGGAAGAATGTTAATATTGGAATAGCAAAATAAATAAATAATTAAAATACAAGAAATTCGGAAAAACCCCACTCATTAAAGTGTCAACTATCAGTAAGTTAAAAAAAAAAAAAAAAAAAAAAAAAAAAAAAAAAAAAACAATCTATTAATGAAAACAGAAAAAGAATAATCTTGGGTATCTATTTATTTACATTATTTTTCTTAATTATGCGTCTCGGCTAACGAATAAATGTTTGTGACATCAGTTGAAACTGATCTATTGTACGTAACTATGTATCGCAACATTTTTTCAATGCTTTTTTCTCTTTTCATATCATGGCACCGCCATTAAAGGGCACAATTGTTATTTTAATCAACGAAATAACTAATAAATCAGTAAAACATAATGAAAAATACAAGTAAATGTCGAATTAAAAACCACTTTATGACATAACAAACACGTGAAATGCTTCTGACGTCAAGTGAATGGGACTGCATTTTTGGCGTTAAATCCTATATTTGGCGATAGTTTATTGCTATGAAAAGTGGTCGACGGGATAATGGAGAAGTACCAAAAATAAATAGCACCTTTCACAAAATCCAAACAGCGAAGCAATGGAAAACATTTGTACGCAAAGCGTTTATAAGAAGTTATGACCTATGCCCTTGAAAATACAGTTATTTGCTGACTTATATTATGCCGAAAGAGACAAAAATGTTTTACATTGATTCAGTTCAATCTTTAGAGAATCTTAATAATTTCAGGTGGTTTGCAAGGAGGTATAGTTTCTCTTTGATGATAACAGAAAGAAAGAAAAAAAAGTTTATTGATAGATGACCAAGGACGTAGCATGCAAATATATTTCAGTAAAAAGGATGTTTATTTTCGGTTTCTTTGTCAAAAATTATATTTATTCTATAATGAATAACATTCATTATATGCTTTTTTAATACGCTTTTATGTCTTTGAAACAATGGCGCCCATTGATATGGGACACTATTCTTCACTTATCAACACATAGCAAATGCAAACTGCAGTCTCTAGTTTTATCGGTTTTTGACACTTTACAACATTGTCTTTAAAACACTGAGGGACACTTTTCAGAGAATACATAATGGACACTTTTCTACCCTTACCAACACATAGTAGCTATAAACTCCAGTCAATAAATTTATCAGTTTTTGGGTACATTACAGGCGGTCCTCTTCTGAGATAAAAATAAATATCCCCTTTCACAAAATCAAAATACAGAACTAATGGAAAACAACTCTACGCAAATCGTTGATAAGAAGTTACGACCTACCCTTGAAAATACACTACGATGCGACCGTTGATACTCAGAAATCCAGACGCAGCTTTGTCGCATAATATTCTGGTGAATGTGTCGGTGAAGTATATATGAAATCAGCACTGTATAGCTGTATATTAAAGGCGTGGTACACAGTGGGACGAAAGCTAATGTTATTTTAAAGTGATTTGCTTCCTGTTTCTATTCATGGATATTAGTAAATTCGGTACGTAAGATTCTCCCATCAAGCAGTTTCATATATGCAATAGCTAAACTTTCTTCACTGGATTATACCTAGCTCTTAATTAACGTTTTTAAAGAATCTGTCTTATTTTGTACGACTCTCCCCTACACATATCGTTGCAAATTTTGGGCGGTTTTGCTATGGGAACAATTTTTTGTTGGCGTATACATTTTGGTATAAACAACAATGAAAAAATATCTCTAAATTTTCTGCTCATTGAACAATAAATTATAAAGTTTACTGAGCTATTTATCAAAGACATATCAATTATGGTATCATAAAAATAAAGAAAAAAATTATAATAAAATTCATCCCCTAAATATGCAGTTAAAAGTACAAGTATTCCTTGTGGAAAATGTGTTAGTAAGAAAAGCAAAACTACAGCTAGAACCATGTTGTTTGTTCTGTCATGACATGCATCAATTTCCTCTGCTTTTTTAAATATTTTCCTTTTTTTTCTTGCTTTATTCAGAGTACGGATAAGACTAAGGCTTGGGGGCAACACACTTTGAGGGCAACACAAGGTACGATTTTTATGAAAACGCCGAAAAGAAAATAACTAATTTTTCCGAGGTGTATATAAGTATTAACATACCCAGATGAGGCGATATACCATGGTAAATAAAATATTGCGCAAGTGACACATGTAGATGTAATTGCGTACTTTGCTCTAGTCATCGAACACCATATGGCACTTTTTAATGGAAAACTAACCGCTATATATCTCCAAACGGCTACAGTCACAGTTAACCATGTAGATATTGCATGATTCACAAAAAAGAGCTTTAATATAAGGTGATATGCATATGGAACACTTTCTTCCTCACTCATAATATAGTACACATAAAGAATTGGCAGATATGAAGACATTACAAGGAGATCGGCAACTGCTAATCCTGTAAGAATGGCATTTATAGATGAAACCATGTTTTTCCTTGTAAGAACAGTGATATTTAGAATGTTGGCGATGATACCGAAAGTGCAAATAATAAAACTTAAATACCCGTGAACACTACTATATTCATTAGCATAAACTTTTAAATAATCACCAAAATAGGGAGCTGGATCGGGAAATTTTTCAACAAGTAATGAAGAGTTTAGAAAAGAAAAGTTAGCTTCTATCACGCCTGAATCGTTAAACTGCAAATCTGTCTGATTTATTTTAAAAATAATATGGGCAGCCATTTCTGCGTTATTGCCAGTAATAGTGATAAATGGATTTTAATTATTTTAAAATTTATTAAACATTAACTCTTTCGAAACAAATCAGATTGTTTGTATATAAAAATATATTCTTACATCTTGTTGTTAAAATCAAAATTTAGAACAATATTTAACTCGTACAAAGTGCACTTTTTTCTCTTTACTCTTACAAAATAACTCTTTAGACCAGTAGTAACTCTTAATAAAGCACGAATGTAAACACTTCAGGAAAGGATGACTTGCTTATAAAGATGACTCTACGCTTTTTTAATTATTTAAAATTAAGCACGTGTTCCAATTCTTCATCTTTACAACTACTTGATAAGCCTATAATAAAGAAATAACATAATTAAAACAATTTATCTGACAAATCATCAAATACTGTAATAAATATATAAAGTTGGAAAATAAAATATATCATTGAATAACTTTTTAATTCGGCAGTTTACAGCATAAATCATAAAATCGCACACAGTTTATTTATACTTCGTATAAACTGTAAAATAAATATAATTTTGTGTTAAAAAGCAGCATTATACTAGAACTCCAATTATCTGAACTCCTATCTATCGAACGTCCAAATATCCAAACCTCTACTTTTTTCTTATTTTAATTTTACGACTTAAACATTCATAGATCATTTTTATTTATTGAAGAAAAATAGTGGTAGTAAACCCTAAACATTCTAAATAATAATAGTAATTACTATTATAAGACAACGGGGATTTTTTTCCAAAAAATCCCCGTTGAACTTAATGTGTTTAACTATTAATCCAAAGTAAGTTTTGAGAAACACAGTGGGTAAGGAAATGTAAATTCCCAGAGTTGCTATAAAAAAGGGCTTAACCTTCTTTGCAATATCACCACTGCAATAATCGAGAACTTTATCCGGTAAAGAAATGCTTTCTGAAGGAGGGCACTGGAAATATCACTTCATTAACAATGTACATTAATCAAAAGTAAAGCATTTCATAATAGAAACGGAAAACATTTTTTAAAAATATTATGAGATGTTTATAGCATAGGGAATATGGACAGTGTGGACAGCTGAAATTACTGCTTCAGCTTGAATATTTTACAGTGGTGGTGCAATTACGTTTTTTTTTTAACGTTTACGTCTCCGTTACTTTAATGTTAATGTGCTTTTTGCTATTTGCCCAGTTATCCAAACTTTTGCGTATCTCAACTGAGCCCACTTTCAACAGATTCGGATAATCGACGCTTTGCTGTAATTAAATTTAAGAACTATTGTCTTTATATTTTTTAAATAAAAATTGTGATTTCAATATAAATACCCACCGTGCTCCTTGAAATTCACTCTAAGTAGCGTAAAACAGTTGGGCCAATATTGGTTAATTGGGGAGTTCCACGGTCGGCCAATGGTACGAGATGCTCGTTTTTACTGCCTTTACTGCCCAAAAGGGACTGTCCAGACTAGGAAAACAAGTCTATAGAGCATAGATGGTAATAGTAGACTCCCCGGTAACCTTTTTCGAAGTATAAAAAAATAGGAGATGGGGAGACCGGGGCTAGCAGGGACATTTTCGACATTTTTTATATTAGCCGTAAAATTTGAACTGAAGCGAAACATTTAGTGTATCATATCATTAGTGTAAATCTTGATTTACATATTTATAAAACTACTATTACTAAACAGCTAAATTACTAAAACTTACTATTAACATTTATATTAAAATCATTAAAATTACAGACATTGCATTACACTTTCATAAAACATTAAAAACATATTAAAATTGGACGTTTCGGATTTACATGAAAATCCCTCTTCAACAAACATTTTTCTTAACGTAAGTCACAGTTCAAAAATATCAACAAATAGAAAATGCAACGTATCAAAATGTCGAGGCCAAAGTTACAGTTATAATAACACGGAGTATTCATTTGGGATTGCACCTGCTTCATTAAGAGGTAAATCTGTAATTTTCGTATACCATGCTTCTAAGAAAGTACGAGTTCTGTAGTCGCTGCACTTCGATCTGATTACAAAAGATTTAGCAAAATCCGGAAAATGGTCAGTTTTTATTGCATGATCCACAATTTGGGAATTTAAATTTTTATTTTGAAATGCACACCTGTGTTCCTTTAGTCTTACTTCAAGTGTTCGACTTGTCTACCCTATATAGATCACATTGCATTGTTGGCATGGAATACCATAAACTACATCTTTAAACTGAGAACTGCGATATTTATGCTTGAAGTTGCTTAAAAAACTATTTAAAGGTTTCTGTGAGATGAAAGCTGTATGGATACCGAGTGGTTTCAAGAGATGCGAAATCTTTTCTGAAATACATTTATAATATGGAATTGCCGCGAACTGGTTCATCTTAGTACGTTGGAAAGGAGGAGGGGTATTCATGTGTGCTTGTATATGTTCCGAGATTACACGTTTACAAAATCTTGTAGGGTAGCCATTCAATTTATTCAACTCTTTTTTTTTACCCTTTTTTGCAATTATTTTTACAGGTTTATGCACTGTTCCTACTCCTGTTTCATCAATATTCCATATGTCATTTGAATTAAACTTATTAGCTTCTAATACAGACGCTAAGTTATTAAAAAATAGTTCTACATTATGTTTATTAAAACGTGTATTTCTACTCAAACTTGTTCCTTCTGGAGGTCGAAAGGAAATTGTAGGATGCCGTTGCATAAACTTAGTCAGCCAATAAGCCCTTGCAGTTTTTTTTTTGTTAACCAATTTTGTTAACCAATGTTTATGTCATTTCTAATGGCAAACGCATACGCTAAATTTGGCAGTTCTGCAGGACTAAATCCCTAAAACATATTTGCTGATTGTTTGGCGTATTCACACAACTCAATCTCCTGTTTAGGTGTGAATATCATACGCGGTTTTTTATATCCCATTTCAATATTTATTTCCGTATTAGTACTCTTCTTTTTATTCATATATCTAAGAAGGAATATTCGGTTTACATTGAACAGTTCTTGAGCTTTCCTTAAACTGTACCTTCCGGATTTTACTTCTATTGTAGCCCTATCATAATCTAATAAAGTAGCTTTAGCTCTTTCAGTACGCCTCTTGTAATTTTGCACCATTTTTCCTGAAATATAAAAATCTCCATTAAAAATTATGCTGGGGTAAGTAGTGACACTGTCACAACGTGCCTCTTAGACTTCGTCACAACTAGCCTCGCGTTACGCCATTTTGAACTTTATTCATTAGTTTACGAAATGTTGGCTTGATTAACAAATGAAATACATAGAATAACAGCTCAAAATATAAGTATTTAAATAATGTTAGGGAGATTTACATACCTCAGTATCACTAGTGGCAATGGCGATTCCAACGTAGGTCGCAAAATTTACTTTTACGATAGAAAACAAGATAAATATTTTTATCTCGAAAACAACGCAACGCTATACTTCAAAACATACGCAGCACGTTGAGACAATCAACCTCTTCACTCATATGAGGCGACAGGTGATGCAACCTATTGGCTCAGTCAGGAAGCTCGATGGCACAACTTGCCCCTGGCACAACTAACCCCGGTCTCCCCTACATAATTCAGTCGAATCTGAGGTAAGCAGGACAGAAAGTGGGGTCGCACTGTATATAATGGAAACAATATTTGTGAAAAAGACAAATTATAAAGAAATATAACTACCGGAGAAGATAAAGCCCCGACCCGATAATGGGCAGTAAATAAGGGTGAACCCGATCTCTGGCTCAGTGATGGATTAAGATAGCAAGGTCAAAAGGAATGTTAAAGATTTTTTTTAAGCTTTGCAAAGACGGACGCGATAAAATATAAGCCAGCGGACCGTTTGTTGTAGAATATTAGAGGAGATGAGACACATGATCATACAGTTAGCGTAATTGAATAATACTAGGACACGATGATGAACATGATGATTTTAAGCTCAATGAGGAAAAAATGAGATGCATAAAATATCATCACTAGATGAAAATATGATGTGATGCATGAAATCAATGGCGATGTTGATACGAGGAGTGGATCCATGAAATTTTATACAAGATGAAGATAATACGCATACTATATATAAATTATGATACAGTTACTTTTTGTGTACTCATACACATTGATTCGAAAAACAATGACGATGAAAAGAAAAATATATACATAACTATGTACAGTTAAAGCAATAGGCAAGTCTGAAACCCACTATGGGTCATGAGAGGTCTCGGGGGTGAGAACAGATTGGAATGTAATCATAAGACGATAAAACTTATTTATCATAATTTGACCAAAATTGCTGCGGTATATAATATATTGATGAGTTGAAGTTTGTAGGAGGAAATGAGCTATTGGTATGTGTTGAAGGATAAATTGGAAAATGATGAGTAGGATTTAATGGATAAGGTGTGGACATGAGATTTATAGGGTAAAGCTAATCGAGCTTTGCTCTTTTCCTATCATAATATGGTTTGTAGACTGCGCAAGTGGGATCTGAAGATTTATGATCTATTTGAAATTCAGTATTTAGACTAGTATTGTATGATTTGCAATTAACACAAGAAGGAAGAGCATTAACCAGGAGAATGATCTCTTCCACATAAACACAGACTGGATTATTCATACATTTTTCCGAATGACCAAGCTGCTGAAATTTAAAACATCTTACAAGGAGAATGCCAAGCTTGGTAATCACAGATTTTGATTATTTGTATATATGTTGTAGGGTAGAAGCCCCTTAGTCTCAGGTTCAATGGATTTTATACAATGCTCCTTAGTTCTCGAGGAATGGGGGGGTCTAATATTATAACACAACTTAAATACTTACTTTGTAACGAAATAACTGCGTTTGTTGTAGCTCAGTTGATATGGCGTTTGCTCGTTGATCCGAGTGCCCTTGTTCGAGGCCGGACCACGCTATGTTTGTTTTTCTCATTTGTTTTATAAATATACTTGTAATTATAATTTAATAATCTCAATTAAAATTTTTTTAACATAATTAAATTTTAATTTAGCATTTTTGATTTTTAAAACATTATTAAACATTTCTCATCATTTAAAGAGATTTAAAAAATTGGATCTGTTATTGACAGGTAAAAATTCAAAAATCGTTACAAAATCAGCATATTTACTATCGAATTATAGAATTCTTCTCCCATCGCAATAGAAAACGAAGATATTTCAGATGCGGGATTATTTGTTAAAAATTCCTTTTTTGCAATAAAATTTTACAGTATTACGCATTTGTGACATAACTTTTCTGATTTTCATCGAATCCCGACACTTCAAATTGACCTTCTTGTGAACTACAGCTTGCTTCTTCCATTTTTATACGATTATAAGCTGTTATAGAATGATACGCACTTGCGCGATAAAGATTGAAAACAAGAAACACTTAACTGCCCCAAAATTGAAATAAGAATTAGCCAGAGTGTTGTGGCGCTCTCTACTTACAATAAAATAAAACATAAATATGTTGTAATTTAATTCTTATGCTAATTTTTAATATAATTATGCTTCTTACTTTAAAAACAGAGTAGTATTATCATTGCATTGACTTTCCTTGTTAAGGCAATATATAAAAGATGTTTCTTTACAATCACGAGTTGACGCAATTGTTCAATATCGTTGCATCGATAAAGCATATATGAAATACATTTTAAAAGTGATTTTTTAAAAAATTAACCGTTTTATACAACGATTTAGTTACAGATAAAAGCATAAATAGGTTAACATTATAATTAATGCACAATATTATAATTTTTAATTGAGATTATTAAGTTATAATTACAAGTATAGTTATAAAAAATGAGAAAAACAAACGTAGCGCGTTATGGCCTCGAACGCGGGCCCTCGGATCAACGAGCAGACGCCATATCAACTGAGATATGACCAACGCAGATATTTCCTTACAAAGCAAGTATTAAAGTTACGTTATAATATTAGATCCCCCATTCCTCGAGAACTAAGGAGCGTTGTATAAAATCCATTGAACCTGAGACTAAGGGGCTTCTACTGTACAACATATATAAAAATAATCAAAATCTGGGATTAACAAGCTTGGCAATCTCCTTGTTAGTACAGTTGTAAATGGACGGAGTCCACATCGTTTCAGTCCAACAAATACACCACCATCTGCTATAATCCTTTTCATAAGAGGAGGGGATAGCAACAAGATAAAGTTATTGTATGTAAGTTGCTTTGAAGATCTTTTACGAAAGACTATAAATTCCTCATTTATGTGGGGATACATCATGGCTATAGTGGCAGTAATGTCATCAGATGTCGCACAGTTTGGAGTATTTAGAAGGATTGCCTTTTGAAGCTATGTTGTTTTTTTTTCAGTGAAAGGGAGTTTTTCATTTAAAAACTGTTTTTGCTTTTGGTCTTCAATGAAAATATTCGTATCAGTTTCAGTTCGACATGCTACTTCAATTCTAGATCTTAAAAGTTTTATGTCATTGATTATCACCAAAGACTCTATATTTTGGGATGTGATGAGCTTATAAATATCATTGCCAATTATTTGTTAATCTCGAAAACTGACCATGACTGTGTTATCGTTTCTGAAGTTGACTGAAGAGATTTGCTCAGGTTGTGATTAATCCTGTAAGTCTGCTACTGATATTAACTTTTCATCTATTGCATTTACCAAGTGGGATAATTTCTTATCCAATAAGGATTGTACTGCCATTAACGGGGCCTCAACCACTCTGAGTGTTAATTGAAGTTATTGGTGTTATTGCTGCACTAAAAGTAGTTATTTCTGTATAACTTGAGATATTTTTTGAAGTGAAACATTTTCCTCCAAAAGTTGACTATTCTTTTGATTCTTCGTACTATCATACTTTTGATTCATTTTATTAATTAATTTTTGTTTTAAGAATAGTTCTTGTTGTAAAGATTAGAATTTTGTATTTTTAAATTTCTGAGTTGATTGAGAATTTTCCAGATCTATACGTTTTTGTTTGAGTGATTGGATTTCTAATTCATGAACAATTTTAGTCGACTTGAAATTTTTATTTGTATCTTTAAGGTCTTGTAGGAATTTCTCATTTTTGGTTTTAACATCAGTTCATGTTTTAAGTTTATGTTTGAGGTATTGAACTTCCTTTTCTTTTTCTAATTGCAGAAGTGTACATTTTTCGGTTAATGTAGTGTATGAGTTGCTTAATTCTGTAAAATCTTTTTACTTCATGTTTCCTTCTTCCTCATTTATGTTTAACTTTTGATTGAATATTTCTTTAGTTTCTTTCTCGAGATTTTCATTGATTTCTTTAAGTTATTTTAATTTCCTTTCATGTTATCTTTAGCGAGTTTTTTTAATTTTAATTTAGTTGGTTGAAGTTCTGTTTTGAGAGCTGCAACTTCTGTTAAAATGATTCCATGCTGAGTTTGACAAATTTCTTGTAACTGTTTTTCCTTTTCTTTAAGTTTGAAAGTTAACCTCTCAAAAGTAGATTTCAGGAATATTTTTACTTAAAAGATTCCTCGGTAACTCCTTTTGCTTGACTATTATAGTGAGCCGAAATCTAGTTGAAGAGCTGACAGACAGACATATCACTTGCTGTTTCTAAGCAGAATGCAACTGGAGGATCTCTCCTACCTTACGAAATTTTAGTGATAATAAGAGTTTTAGTGTTAGCGTTAATTATTGGAAGCTTTAATTTATAATTTGCGTTAGAAGTATTAATTGAGAAATTTATAGTTAAAGTATTTGATGATGTATTGTTGATCTCCTCCAAATGGTGCTTAACTCAGGAGTTCATATCATTCAAATGATTGATCATAGAGGAAGGACATAATGAATATCTTTTATGAAAGTTTTGAGGTACACCAGACGTCAAAAGTCTATCATCAGAATCATCCACGTTTACTTTTACTGCCCAAGAAGGCCTTCTAAGACTAAGAACAAGTCTGTAGAGCATAGATGTTCCTCCCGGTCCCCTATATTAAGGTTAAAACAAGAAAAGAAAAAATTACAAAATAACTCCGGTAAACGCGACAGAGGGCGGGGTAATGAGCAATAGATATGAATATAAAAAAAACAATATTTGTGAAAAGATAAAAATGTAAAATACTATCACTGCCGGAGAATACAAAGCTCCGACTTGACATGGAGCAGTAAATGAGGGAGGAAACCAAGTCCCTGGCTTAGTTATGAATTATTAAATAAGGGCCACATAGAAAGTTAAAGATGTTTTTAAAAAATATTAGCCAGCCGAGCGTCGGGAAAAACAGGAGGAGGGCGAATATGCCAGCGAGCTGTTAAAGGACAATTATAGAAGTAATGGGAGGCAAGAGCGACATCACCGCATTCACAAATTTGAGAAATGACTCCTTTGAACTCAAAGGGATAGGCCCCAAAGGGACCATGACCAGTAAGAAAAGCTGTAGTGGGGAAGAGAGCAAGAGAAGATCCAATGATACCACTGGGACCAAATAATAACTATATCTACCCTTATCTGTGTAGTTCCAGTGATCCTGCCACTGATTCATAAAATGAATGCAAATATATCTTTTGATGTGTGAATGTGGTACTGGAAGTAAAAAATCAACTGATGATCTAGAAGTTGCTTCCTTTGCCAGCATATCCGCCATTTTATTGCCTAGGATAACCTTATGGGCTGAAACACGGCCTAAATACGTTTTACAGAGAAGATTTTTAAGAAGTAATTTAATCTCAATAACTTGAGGATTTTGTTGATCTAAATGCATAGAGTGTCTGCAGGTCGGAAAGACTATCGCTAAAAATTGGAATTAAAAAGATTACTTTCATTAATCGATTCACTGTAAGGCTTTAAAAATGGCAAAGAGTTCTACTTGGAAAAATAATTATTGTCATCCAGCCTGCAGGCCTACAAGTGTGTTCCTTCACTCCCTACCATATCGCAGAAAACTGCACCTACTCCGTTATTAGTACGTGAGCCATTGGTGAAAACGATAATATTTTGAGTGAAACAGTAAGAATTTAAAGTTGGATTTACTTGGAGGTGGGAAGACTCCGTTGCCGGATGAATCTGCCAGCAAGGAATCTTGCACTGAATTGTGCTTTGTGGGAAATATTGTTATGAGACAACTTCATTCTCTAAATGAAGGAGGCTACTCTTAGTGAACTTATATTTAATGGTAATGAAAATGGGTGGAATACCTGTTAATATATTGAGGACATCACTGGAATTGTTTCTACTATAGCCCCTTGAAATTTGCAAAAGAAAAATTCTTTGTAACGAAAATAATTTATTAAGTGCTGCATTTGTAAGATTACCTCCCTTCCCCAAATAGCTGCCCCATAGGTAGTAATATTTTCTACAATAGTTGAGTATCACATTTTTAGCCTATGGTTTTATACCCCAATATTTAGTGGTTAATTTTGTTGAATTATGATAAAAGTTTATAAGTTTGAGTTTAAGGTAATTGAAGTGAGAGAACCAGTTCAAGTGTCGATCTATCGTTAGACTTAGAAGTTTAAGGTTAGGAACATGATGGACGCTAGTGCCATTAATTTTGATGGTGAGTTTTCTTTTTAGTTTATACAGCTTTACAAAAGTAAGAACTTGGGATTTATGAGTTGAAAGTTGGAGATTCAATGATTCCAAAAGCTGACAGAAAATGGGAAGAGCTGAAACAGCTTGCAACTCCAATTCCAAACGCCGAAAAGTATAGAAAATAAAGCTGAAGTCATCCGCAAAAGTAAAACGAAAGTACTCACGTTTTTCAGATTCTGGAAGAATGACGTTAGCGATGAGGAGTCAAAGAATTGGCTCCAGATAGGAACCCTGAGAATAGCCCTTTTTCTGTGTATGTGTAGAGATTCTCGCCCCACAGTTAACTAGTATGCTTCTCTCAGAGACATAAGAACGAATGACTTCAGTAATATTACCCGGACAATTAAAAAAACTAAGTTGGAGTAGAATATTCCTCCACTCAACATTATCGAAAGCGCCTTGAATATCAAGAGAAACCAGGGAAGTGTATTTGCCTTCACTAATTCACAAGGATACAATATTTCAAAAAGAGCTCTTACGCAAGATTTGCCTTCTCGGAACCCAAATTGCCTGAAGAACTCATAATATTTGGCCCAACCCCGTCACAAATCAGTGCCCTATTAGGTTCAGTAACAAATATACATTTTGATTCATGGTGCACATAATCAGTTGTCATGACGACTGTTATGCTTTTTGCGTCTATCATCAAGTAGAACTTTTCTCTACAGATAAGGGCTAACTTACTGTAGAATCATCTAATGAGAAAAGTCGTATGCTGCGAATCAAGAGACAAAGCCTCATTAAAAGTATAAAACTTTCTGCAAGAAACAGGCGTATTATTTGACATGTTTAGGCTTAATAAGAATTAGTAGTTTTTCAAGAGGAAATAACAATTTATATACAGTAATAAAAATATCACCAATCAGAGGAGTCAAATAAAAAAGAAGGAAACAGTAAAAAATGGTTAAGATTAAGTAATGTATATATGAGACAAAAATGAAACTGATCTGCGTGCAAGTATGCGAGACCTAGATAAGTGAAAGAAAGGCTGGTAAGTGAACCTAAGGATAGTAAAAAACAAAAACCAGTGGACAAGTCCACAGTAAATGGCTACAGATAATAAATGGCCTAAAATGGGGCTAAATAAAAATAAATGAAAATGAGAGTATCAGAGAATGGGCGATAGAGTTGATACTGAATGCACTGTTAAAAATAAATCCTCAAATTCACGGTAAAACTACTGGCAGCAAAGTTGCCGGACTTTTTCTGTTTCGTTAGTAGATTTTCCGTTTTGAAGGATAAAAAATAGACAAACTCCGCTTACAGAAGCGGTAAATTTCCGTTAACGCTCTCAGAAATCACGGAAATATTCCTGGCTGAACTGGCAGGAAAGGAAATTGTCCGTTATGAAAAACTCGGTTTTAAAAAATTACATCTCCATATGTGCTGCCATCTGCCGACCATTGCGGGAGTATTTAATATCTGATATACTTCAAGAACATTTTCTGACGGACATCGGATTTGAACAACGGATGACAATGCCTCGAATCAAGTGCCTTTCCCATTCGACCAGGGGGCGCTTGTTAGAGTAGCAGTTTAAAAGGATGATATGACGTTTCTCAAAATGGCGGCTTAGAATTTGAACAATTTGGGGTTTAGAAGCTTGGTAATTTTGAAGTTAATTGCGGGGAGATTTCGTTATGAGATGATGGTTAAAATTGTAATGTTAATAGAGGATAAAAATATGAATGATATATATTCTTTATTTGATTGTTAGATGTAAAATATGAATATTATATTTTGAAATAAATTCAATAAAAATTTTTGCTTTTTTGAGAAAATCTATTTTTTTTTCACCTATTATATATATTTTAAATGTGTTCGCTTAGAATATATTTTTAGTGCGAGTGCTTTTTATTACTTTAAAAAATAAATTTCGAATAATTTTAAAGGAATGAAAAAATTGTTATTATTATTACTTTTTAATTTGAAAGCTTTATTTTTTAATTCGAAAGCATTATTTTTGTTTGCTGCTTTTTTGAGTAAAATCGATTTTTTTTCACTTAATTTAACTATTATATATATATTTTTAATCTCTTTGTTTAGAATATATTTTAAGGGCAAGCATTTTCTTATAGCTTTAAAAAATAATTATTAATATTAAGCAAATAATTTTAAAAGAATGCGAAAAATTTTACTTTTTGTGAGAAAAAAGACGACGTAGATTTAAAAATGAGTAAAAGATTTTTTATGTAAATATTTTGTTTATGTATTGTGCTAGTGTACGTATTTCGTGAATTAAATGTTTCGTTATTTCTAATATAAAATCTTTCATTTGAATAAATACTTGTCATCCAGATTCTCCATTTAAAAGCTATCTTTCGAATCCACTTTCTGAGGTAAGAGAGCTTTATGAGATTTATTGATTTACGTAAGTTAAAGAGAGAATTATTATATTATATTTTATGTTACCGTGAAAAGCATCTGTTTTAACAACGGTATCTATTGATTATATTTTCTAAATGGATGGTATTGATTTACACGGATGTTTTTTTTTTTTCAGAATTCAGCCCAGGGTCTCACAACGTTCTGTTTTTTGTGAAATTGCGAAAGATTTTTATGCTTTAAAAAAAATCTTACCATAAGTTTGTAAAAGTGAACTTATTGTTATATTAGTGTACATTTTTAGACATTTTTAAAGAGGATTTTTGTAAATTTATTTATTTATAGATAGATTAGAAGTTCTTTGGCAATTGTAGCTGTTTTGTACGAGTTTAATTAAAGATTTTTAAAGATCTCACCTGAGAGATGCAAAATTTTTCTTAAAGATCTTATTTTTAAGACAAACATTTTGTAAATGGTCCTTTTTAAAATTAAAAAAAAATGTGAAGGATTTTGTTTAAAGACAAAAAAAAAAAAAAAAAAAAAAAAAAAAAAAAAAATGTGAAATGTCCTCTAAAACACCCAACTTCTCAGCAAAGAGATCCATGTTACTAAATCCACTTTATGAAATTCTTTCAAGTACACTGTGAAAAATTTCTTGCTGGGTTGATCCAACTTTTGGTACTGCTGTAGCTGCAGTACCACATGTTGGTTCCGAAGGTTAGTTCCGAATGTTGGTTCAACAGCTGCTGATACCTCGTTCGAATATTTACTGCTCCGGTTGAACAATATCTCCAAATGTTGATTCGATATTTCATCAACTTATGGTTGCATCTACTGCAACAGCAAAACACACAGCATAACATTTTTAAGCGTGTAGGACGGAAAAATGTTGATTAAATCAAATATTTCCCCCTATTATATTTACAGGTACATCTTGGAAACTAACGATATAAATGGGACAAAAAATCAGAATTTATTGAATACTTATAATATTCAATAACACAGAAAAAAAAATGTTTGTTTATACTTAATGTGTCTGCACAAAACATTGTAAATAAAAACAAACGAACAAAGTTCGCGTAAAATAACGTTAGTAAGTTGATAGTCTATAAATAGATTGCCACAGAAATTCAATCATGGTTACACGAATTTCAGTTAATTCTGTGCTTCAAGTTAACATATAAAGAGTGCTAGGTTGACATGAAGCCAGATTATAGTCACATTCATAGTTTTGATGAAGAATCAATTGAAATAGAGATTTCATCAAATTAGACAATTAGTTCCAAGTTTGCCTCATTTATGGCGACTTGTTTGTGGTGCCCTGCATTAGTAGAATTTGGTTTCATATGTTTACTTTTTTGTACAAATTTCATATAGACACGTATCCCTCATTCCGTTGCCGAAATTGCAGCTACCCTTTTGTCTTCCTGGCACGTAAAATATAAAATAGTTAAATTTCTTTAATTATACTAATTTCTTGCCCTATTTTTATTTTTTTGTAACTATAACTAAATGAAAAATCGTCTAAATTACTATTTCCTCCGCAATGAAAATCCTTCAAGAGCTGTTTTCTTTAAAAATAACTGCTTCAAAGGTTAGTTTTACTGTTAAACAGATTTATATTTTCTGATACAAACATTAAATTTTTTGCAAAACAAGTTTAGTTTAGGAGCTAAAAAACGCGGGCAATTTATTGTTTTGTATTTGTGTTCATATGAAACACCAGTAGTAAAATCAGTTAAGAAATATTTCTTATTATTGAATTTGATTCAAAATATATTTTTTCCCACACAGAAAAAATATTTACTCACTAATATTTTGACAGTTTTGCATATGATTAGGACATATGGAAAGTAAATTCTATTGAAACGAAATTTAATTTAATGAAAAGAGAATGTTTTAATGCTACGGGAAATAGTTACAAGCTGATAGGTTGTAAATTTATTTCAAACTCTATAAAAGAATAATTAACCAATCACCCAACCTTGAAGTTTAAAATAGTTCAATGATTACTTTCCTGTTTTAACATTAGCATGTTTGACATCTTAATGAATCTTCGTTGCTACAGAAATGAGCAACTTGTGTACCAGTAATATGCCCCCAGTCGACTATTTGTTCTGATGAACAAAAAACTAAATAAATTAAGCACAATGACTTAGAATGAAAATAAATTAAACATAAAAATAAAATTTAACGTGTGCTCATATAGTGCGCCCCTACTGGTATAATTTGAGAGCTTGACAAAAGCTTCTTTACTTTTCACTTCGTCAGTTATGCTCCAAAATGTTCACTTGTGATTTATTTGCAACGCATCCACTTTAGTGTAGACATTTAAATCTATTGAGTAATATTCCGTAATCAGATCCAAGCCAAATGTGGCCCTTTAGAAAGTGTGATTTGCACTTTTTGTAACAGGTAGTAGTATTTAAATTCATTTTAAACTATGATAATGATGTACATATTCATACTATGATAACATCGACCATGTTTCACGTTAACCTTGTGCATTGAATAAATTACGAAAGATTAGCTATTTTATATTTTATGAGGACTTTTATCCTTCCAAACCTTACCTAAACAGGAAGTCACAAGGAATACATTATTTTATTACATTTTTCAGACACACTATACAATAGAATTGCTAGGCATCTAGTAGATTAAAAGAAAAAAATAATTACTTTTGATAATATATATATATATATAATTGAACTGTTAAATGCTTTATATTTTTCGAACAATTGCACAAAATTTCACCAAAAAAAAAAAAATAATAATAATAATTTATAATGTCTGACGTATTTGTTATTTTTTTTTAACTAATCGAAGACTCCGTTTTCCGACAGATAGGGGTAAATCGCCAAATATTGTTTATGGTTAGAAGTGTTTACGAGTTACAAAAATAATAGAATTAATTGTGTGACAAACCACTCTCGTCAAAATAGGCCAACTGGCTGTGAAACTGCAACATCGAAATATTTTAAACAATAAAAAGTAGAAAATAGGAATAAAAACTGAATAGTATAACATATAAAAAAAAAATATGCTTTTATCAGTTAATATTTCAAGAGTAATTAAATTATGATTATACGTTGAGAAAACAATTTAGAAATTCTGAATATAGTTTAAATAATACCTTTTCTTTTCTCTGTTGCCATATCTTAAACAAGAAACAGTGGAAGAACTACATATATTTTTAAAATAAATTCACTAGTTTGTGCTGTGTACCAAGCTTAAATGAAAGCGGTGAATTTTCAAAAATACGGAGGCACGCCAATGGAAAGCATTGTAACGGAAAATTTTTTAGGGATACTTAGGGAAATGCCTTTCCCTAAAATTAAAAAGAGAATTAAAAAAAAAACTTGGAATAAATACTTCTATCACCCCGGATCCATCCATTTTCAAATTAATCAGATCAGATACGGGAAAACTCAATTATCAACAGACATCAGGGATATAGAAGATTAATTTCAAAGATAACGAAGGAAAACATAATTCATATATAGGTATGACAAAACGAAAAATTCAAGACAGAATGAAAGAACACAGAAGAGATATAAACTTAAGTAAATCAACCACTGCAATAGCCATATTAAACAATAAATCCCCAATTACAATAGACTTCAATAATGTTGAAAAATTAACCAATTATAATAATTTAAACTACTCATTACAGAGGGAAGTAATAGAAATATATACATCAAATTCAGAAACTTGCAATGATATGGCTCACGCCAAAATTGATACCAGATGGCGCCAGATGGTGTTGGGAAAAGACAGAATGAAAATTTCAAACAAATCGATTGACAGAGCAGAAAACCATAACATCAGTGTTGAGGATGTCTGGGACAATAGGTGAAAATATTTTACTTTTGTGAAACTCTTAACATATGACTGGTTTTATGTGATTTTAGAGATGTTTTTAAGTCTTTCGAAAAATGCACAATGCCTATCTACATGTTGAAAAAATAAAATAATGTCTGTAAAAATAGGTAGTTTGGAGAATTATTAAAAAACGGCCTTTTTAGAGATCGACCTTAGCTATCCAATGCAAAAATATCATTTAAAAATATTAAAATTTAAATGAGTTATTTAAAAAAAAATTCTCCCATAGGATGAATATTAGCGAGCGGGTGTTTTCCCGTGAGTGAAGTAGCCCCTTAAAGATGTTCGTCAGTGAATTTCCCGATTCCCCTCACTAATGTCAAACCTATGTTCGTAGGATGCATTCGAATATTTAAAATATATCCTCAGGAAATTAATATTTTAAACTTCTGTTTTCTGTGTAAGCCTCTTAAAAAATGTCTCTTTTTTTCTTAGTTATCAATTTTTTTCTAAATTATGTGTTTAACTTATAATTTTATGTGTTAAAATTTTGCGAAATTGAATAAGATTTTAACATTTCATAATTAAGTCTGTATTTTAGAAAAATTTTGACAACTAAGGAAAAAAGAGACAGTCTTTAAGAGGCGTATACAGAAAAAAGATGTTAAAAATATTAATTTCCCGAGGAGATATTTTAAATATACGAATGTATCCTACGCCCATATGTTTAACATTTGCGATGGGAATCGGCAACTGCTAATCGCTTGAGTGCGTATGAGAAGCTTCCGGATTCGGCTCTCAGCAACTCCGTTTAACACTCTTTTTGGAATTCCCTGCTGTATCAGGGCCTTATTATCGCACAGGCCGTCTAGGCCATGGTCTTGGGCCCACTGCAAATAGGGCCCCCAAAATGAGTAAAATAATTTAGAAAAGTTCTTAAATCTCTTAGAAAAAATTTAATTTCTAGCTCCATTATCTATTTAAGTATCAGATACCTGTATAAGTAATTTGCCTGTACTTTTCTGCTATCTGAAAGCAGCTTAAATTAAGTATGCTGTAAGCAAAATATTTTTATTACAATTATCTACGGTGATTCTCAAATGACCTGCTCAACAACGCAAAACTTTCTGACACATTTTCTGACTCATTTTTAAACTCAATGGCATAAAATAAGCAGACCTGACTATTAATGTGATTTGGAATCGAAATGAGTTGTGTATTTGTTTTATAAATAACATACTTATCGAGTTATAAGCGATTCGTGTCACGTGACAAAATGTTTCTCCCCATTCTCGTACTGCGAAGTCGGGAATTCAGATCAAAATGCCACCTTTGGCAGTATTTTTTAAAGATCTTCTGCCTTTACCAAAAAATGGAAAACGTCTTTCGATTACAAAGTTTCTTGAATAAGAATACCTGCCCATTTCATGTGTTTCCGAACAAAGATGAATTAAAAAATGTCATAAAGTAGCCAGTTAGATTTGAGAACAATAGCTTTAAGAAAGATTTCAGATGAAGAAAGATTTAAGGTATTATATTATCAAACAGTGAACAAAAAATTAAGTTAAACGCAGTTTCATGAGCATTTTTATAAAGTGCATAAATTTTTTTTCGGATACTCCCGAAAAAAATTTCTAGCTATAATGTTGGTTTGAGGGAGCACCCTGAAAAACTGATGGGCCCTAGGCTCCAGACAACCTTAATCGGGCTCTGTGCTGCATTCTTCAGTGATGTCTATTTCCTTGTGTCTATTCAGTCCTCATCTCGATGAAGGCTTATAAACGGGCATATGTGTCAAGCAAATGAGTTTGATGTACATTCACAAATAAATAAATAAATGAATGTACCGCCACAGATATCAGTGATGGCAAAAGAATCCGAAAAGCAGTTGCACAGTTTCGATAAATTGTGATATTGCCGTTTGAATTAATATACCGAATTACCTGATATATATCGCTTTAAAGATGACAAATAAATAATTGATAATATAAATTTTCTTTGCATAAATGCGTCAATGTCTGTTTGTTTCTCCTGTGCTAATTTCTATCATGATTTATATATACATATATATATAAATCGGATAATAAATATTTATTTCATTGGAATACAAATAAACACAACAACAAAGAAACTAAAAATTAATTCATACATATATATATACTAGATGGAACCCGCCAAAATTTGACGGAAAACAGCTTGATAGTACCATAAAAATAAAATCCAATGATATGTAACATGAGGGGTGTGTGCAAAATTTAGAAAAGTACCCCCTTGGGGGGTCAAAGTGGGGGGATGGACATGGGAGATGCATAATATGATTAAGTGGTCACTGACCTTTTCAATGATATATAACATGAGGGTTGTGTGCAAAATTTAGAAAGTACCCCTTGGGGGGGGGGCAAATTGGGGAGATAGACATCGAAAATGCATAAAATGATTAAGCAGTCACAGACCTTTCCAACAATATATGACATGAGGGGTCTCAACAAAATTTAGAAAAGTGGGGGGAGAGGAAAGTGGCGGGATGGACGCCGGAGATGCACAACATGAATAAGCGGTCAAAGACTTTTCCAGCGATATATCACATGAGGGGTGTGTGCAAAATTTAGAAAGTATGCCTTGGGGAGGGCAAAGTGGGGAGATGGTCATCGGAGATAAATAATATGATTAAGTGGTCAAAGACCTTTCCAATGATATATAACATGAGGGCTGTGTGCAAAATTTAGAAAGTACCCCTTGGGGGAGGGGCAAAGTGGGAAGATGGACATAGGAGATGCATAATATGATTAAGCAGTCACAGACCTTTCCAACAATATATGACATGAGGGGTGTCAACAAAATTTAGAAAAGTGGGGGGGGAGGAAAGTGGCGGGATGGACGCCGGAGATGCACAACATGAATAAGCGGTCAAAGACTTTTCCAGCGATATATCACATGAGTGGTGTGTGCAAAATTTAGAAAAGTGTCCCACTTGGGGGGGGGAGTGGGGGGATGGACCCCAGAGATGCATAACATGAAAAAGCGGTCACAGGCCTTTCAACTTGCAACTTTTTTCTCGAAGATATTTGACAATATTAAAATTTTTTTTACCAGAGACAATTTAACGATATGCTTAATTTTTTGCGTAATTCCTCAAACGTTCATGGAAAAAATCATGAAATTCGCTAATCAGTAGTCGATAAATTATGAAATTTAACAATCGATAGCAGTAAAATTGCAAAATTCATCAATCGATATTGGAAAAATCACGAAATTCATCAAATGGTCTCTGGTAAAAAAATTATCCTGCATGCTGATGTGATTCGCTAATCAATAATCGATAAATTATGAAATTCAACAATCGATAGCAGTAAAATTGTAAAATTCGTCAATCGATAACGGAAAAATCACGAAATTCATGAAATGGTCTCTGGTAAAAAAATTGTCCTAAATGCTGATGTGATGATCAAAAGGGATTTGAAATATAGGACAAAATTAGCACTCGCCAATCGGTGAGTAATACTGAAATTTTGGCGATTGACTTTATTACCACCACTGGTCAAATATAATAGTCACACTCGCCAATTGCGATGATTGAATGGAAAAATATTTTTTCCCCGCTGTTGCTCGACAAATTTCGAAACCATTTCGCGAATTTCACGATTTTTTCCCCGAAATTATTTGATGGATTGTGATATATTTTTTTCAAAGCCATTCGACGATATTCGAAAAAATTCCCCCCCCCCGAAACCAGTTGATGAATTTTGCGATTTTTCCACTATCGATGAATGAATTTTGGGATTTTTCTGCTATCGATTGACGAATTTCGCGATTTATCGACTATTGATTAACAAATTTCACGATTTTTTCCATGAACGAACAAACTGCGTACTTTATTTCCGCTGATGTTTGACAAATTTCACTATTTTTCTCCCGAGATCATTTGACGAATTTTGCGATTTTTTCCCCCGAACCTATTTTACGAATTTCTCGAATATTTTCGACAGTTAGACAAAATTATTTTTTTTCCTGTAATGCCTGATTTTTTTCCCGAGACCATTTGATGAATGTTGCGATTTCTTTCCCGGCACCATTTGACGAATTTCGCAAATTTTTTCTCAAGTATTTCTAAATTTGTTATTGGCCAGTGCTGAAAAACACTGGCGAGTAAAAAAATCCATGTACTGGCCAGTGGCCAGTGGCCAGTGAGTAAAAAAGTTAATTTTGACCTATATTTCGAATGTATTTATTTTAATTGTTGTTTTGTGTATAAGTACCTAGGTGTCGATTTTAATTTTAGCGTTAAAAATGAATTTAGGCTCATTTAATGTTCGCCAAATCGATCCAAATGGAAATTGCCTTTTTAGAGATCTGTCCTTTTCTTTGTATAGTACAGAAAATAATTCACATGATACAAAATTGGAACTCTTGTAGTCTGTTTATTATTTATTCGTACGGTGTTCCGATTACTACAATAAAACAAATATGTGAGAAAATATCGATTTTTTTTTAAACTCATACTTACAAATTAATGAAAGCATACATCTAACACGTCACTGAATGTTTTCACTTCTTAGCAAACTCTTAATATTTAAGAAATATTCACATTATA
The DNA here is from genome assembly GCA_963931845.1 of Maratus michaelseni. NCBI lineage: Eukaryota > Metazoa > Arthropoda > Arachnida > Araneae > Salticidae > Maratus > Maratus michaelseni. The sequence continues at coordinate 128,678,293 of OZ007600.1, read as the reverse complement.
TGGTACTTTTCCGTTATATGGACACTATTGTCGCCAAGAATATATTTACACACATTATGCATTAGCATAAATTTTGGCATGGTGTCCATATAATGGAAAAGTACCCATTATATTGTTTGTATGTATACAAATCTTCAATGTTGTTTATTATCATTGTTTTCATTATTTGGCAATGACAATATACATTTCATACCAGATTGCATGTCTGTTCTTGGGCGATTCTTATGGAACTCATAATTTATCACAAAATGGTGATTTTATTGACTTCGTGCTTACAAATTAAGATGATTTCATGACAATATACATCTTTGCCCAAGCATGCGAAAAAAAACTATTATTGACTTCAGGCGAAATGAATGAGGTTATTTCAGTTTTTTTAATAATATTTTCGACACTTTGCCATATATTATCAGTTTCATAAGAAATCCCTATGAAAATATCAAGCTCATTATATATAAAAAAAACCTGGCCAGAAATCACATTGGTTTTTGTAGAGATGTATGTTTTCATCAAAACAATTTAATTTGTATGTATGAGGTAAAAAAAAAAGTTTTCTCACATATTATGAGTTTTATAAGAAAGTAAAACATTAAGTAAATATTAATGATTGGCGGAACTGGTTCTATCTATGAAGTATATTATTTCGCCCAAAATCCCCAACAAAAAAATAATTACAAAGATTAAGTAATCGTTCCTTAAATAAACAAAAACCAATGTGATTTCTGACCAGGTTTATTTTATATATAACATTTTTTATATACAAAGTAAAAACAGTATTAACCTCATTCATTTCGTCTGAAGTAAAAATAGTTTTTTTTTTCTTTTCTTTTTTTTTTTTTTTTTTTTTTTTTGCATTTTTGGGCAAAGATGTATATTGTCATGAAACCATTTTAATTTGTAAGCACGAAATCAATAAAATCACCATTTTGCTAGAAATTATGAGTTTCATAAGAATCGCCCAAGAACGGACATGCAATCTCGTATAAAGTAAATATTTCTTAAATATTAAGAGTTTGATAAGAAATGGAAACATTCAGTGAAATGTAAGACGTATGCTTTCATTAAAACAATTATAATTTGTAAGTAAGAGGAAAAAAAATCACCGTTTTCTCACATGAGTTTTATTGTAGTAATTAGAACACAGTACGAATAAATATGTATTTTGTCATCGCTCAGAAATGAAAACAATGATAATAAATCAAAACAGTCAAGATTTACATGATATGGTACTTTTCCAGGAACAAATGCTTTAGACTCACGCGAACATATAAACAAAAGTTTGGCGACTTTTTCGTTGGCGCGATTTTCAAGACCGCGCCAAACGAATAACTTAATACAATGGCCAGGTTGCCATTAAAGGAAAAAATCCCCTAAATTTGGCGACTTTTTTCCTTCTTATAACCGATAAAAAAAAACAGTGCATGAGTGTATGACATCATAGTCCTTTTCCATTATACGGACACCATTGCCGCCAAGCATACATTTACCTACATACATACATACATATTTACATACATTATGCATTAGCATACATTTTGGCATGGTGTCCGTATAATGGAAAAGTACCTATTATATTGTTTGTATGCATACAAATCTTGAATAAGGCTATTTATTATCATTGTTTTCATTATCAACATATATTTTATACCAGATTGCATGTCAGTTCTTGGGCGATTCTTATAAAACTAATAATTTGTTAAAAATGGGTGATTTTATTGACTTCGTGCTTACAAATTAAAATGGCTTCATGACAATATACATCTTTGCCCCCCCCCCAAAAAAAAAGACTTCAGGCGAAATGTATGAGGTTATATCAGTTTCATAAGAAATCCCTACGAAAATATCAAACTCATTATAAATAAAAAAAAAACGGGCCAGAAATCACATTGGTTTTTGTATAGATGTATCTTTTCATCAAAACAATTTAATTTGTAAGTATGAGGTTAAGAAAAAAATCACAGTTTTCTCACAGATTATGAGTTTTATAAGAAAGTAAAACATTAAGTTAAATATTAATGATTAGCGGAACTGTATACAAACATATATTGTTACATGATACATTGTTTGTATACATACTTCTTTGTATACATATTTTGTTTGTATACATACAAACAAATATAATGTAAACATTTCTTAAATATTAAGAGTTTGCAAATCAAAACATTTGTATACATACAAATAATATAATGCATACATACTCTTTACAAATAAAATAGCACACTTATGTAATGACAAAAGTTTTAAATCGAATAGAGATAATATATTTCTGTTAAAAATAATGCGGCCAATTTTGTTGGAAATTTGACAAAATATGCATTCTATTTTAAATATATAGACACATTGCAACATTACCATCATGTAAATTTATAAAAGTCACAAAAATATTAAAAATTCTTGTTGCCGCATCTAACTCTAAATGACTACCGTGCGTGCTGTCTGTTGACATTATATTTTACATAATCGTTTTCATTAGCAATCGGAACACCATAAGATTCATCCCCAATAATAAACGGACTATAACTGGTCCAATTTCGTATTACGTGTTCTACTACATTTTTATGTACGTTTGAATAATTATTGTCTGTACTATATAAACAAAATGATTTGATTTCGCGAACGTTAAATGAACCTACATTCATGTTACACAGTAAATCCGAAATGGACACCTAAGTATTCATACAAATTACAATAAATAAAACAATAAATAAAATAAATACCTTCTAAACACTCCACAGTTTTTTATATAAATATCTTCCTAGGTTTAACGCAACGTGCAAGAAGCCATCAAAACAACAGGAGATGATCCCAAATACGTTTCGAGACAGTAACAGACCCTTGCCTCATTGGCCGGTCCTACCGGAATATTTTTTTGACGCATGCGTAAACGGCTCAATTTCGTTGGAAAATTTGACAAAATATCCAAACTGCTTTAAATATATGGATTATTTACGTAAACCATTTCTGGTAAATATCTGAAAATGCAGTGGTAAACAACACTACTTTAAATAAAATTTATGGATCTTATAAATTTTCATGTTCTTTTTAAAATTGTGTTGCCTTTTTACACCTCTGTAATAGCTACTATACTTATCTAATTAAAAATGCAGATTCTGCGTATAATCTTCTGAAATTAATGAATTTTTTCTAATTTGTTTGAAATTTTCATCAGACATATATTTGCACAAAAATCTGTATATATCTTTCACTGTATCTAAAGCATGTTGGGAATTCATAGATGAATACAGCTACATTTTACTGACAAAGTAAGATTACATCAATATGCATATTTGATTGAGTTAAAAAAATAAAGAAATTCACTTTATTTCAAATGTATCCTACCAAAATCTAACACAATGATAAAGCAATGTAAATGTGCCATATTTTTTCAGCTAGGTGTTTGCCTGATATTTGAATTTTTCAGTCTTGAAGAATCAGTACACATTTTAGTCATCTATCAGCCTCCCTTGGCACCAAGCACTTCACAGAAATGGCATGTGCTTCATAGGCACTTTCAGTTACCACTACTGATACTCTAGCAGAAATGTGTTTTTATGAAATTCCATATATTTTACACGATAATCTTCGAGATTCAAACAAATAATTTATTTATTTTTAATAGTTTTAATAATAACTTTAAATATTTTTTAATACAATGCATGAAATAAGCGGATATAAACACAAGTTCATAGTAATAGTTTTCAATTTTTAATATCGTCTTTGAAATAATAATAATATATACATTTACAAACGATTGAAAAGCATTCTCTGAATTTAACAGGGTGGTTATAATATAAATATCTCTATTTGGAGCTATCTGTAGCTCGAAGGAATAACCCGGATGAAACAAAAATCAGTACACTTACTATTCCAGAAGGGGGAGGATCAATGGACCAATTTAAAAAAAATTAATAACCGGCAGATGGCGCTACTGAGTGTGAAATGCAATATATAATACAAGAACTAAGAATTAAAGCGTCAAACCGGATGGCACACCTAATTTTTTGGAAAAGGTCACAGTGAATATGGTTAAGCTTTCGCATGGCGGTGCTGATCCTATTCAGGTTCCACATGGCCATTGTGTTGGAGGACACAATCCAGGCCGTGCACGACGTGCTCAACTGTGGAATATAACGCATCAGGAAGATGTTTCGCAGATGTTGTGATGTGCGGTAGAGTCACTAAGGTTTGCGACGCTTCCACGGTACACAATATTACACATTACATTTCACACTCAAAAGCGCCATCTGTCGGCGATTATTGCAATTAATTTTTTTTATTGTTCTATTCTTCTTCCCCCTTCTCGAATAGTAAGTGTACCGATTTTGGTTTCATTCCGGTTTTTCCTTCAAGCTACAAACAGCTCCAAATAGAGATACTTATATTATAACCACCCGGTACATTATGAAGAAAGATATAAGACTTTTCGTAGACATATACTATAATAAACTAAATGGAATAACATATATTACGATAACAAGCAAAATCACCTATCACAGTAAAAAAAGGCATACTCAGGCGTTTGAATAAACATCAGCACGGAAATGATCACCTAGAAAACCATTATTATTTAAAAGTTTACAACAGAAGAAAAAAACATAAAAGATTGCAACAGTGTAATTAGTTTTGTGCCAAATCCCGTTCGCTAAAATTCGCCTATTAACTATGGACACGATTGCGGAATTGTCCCCAAACAAACCCCAAAGAATTATTGTTCATAGACGGTGGTGCATTTCGTGCATAATTACATTGATCTATATTATACACTGATTGTAAAAAATATTATGAGTGCTCCTCACTGAAACTTATGTTCTTAAAATCGGTTTAAAGATACATCTATTAGAGTATACAGGTAACACATGGGCTGATAAGTTCCCGGTCTGGCACACAGATGGCGTTGCAATCGCCGAACCGATGCTTTTTTTAGTAAATACTAACCTTTAAAAGGTAGCAGAAAAAATGTCATTACGATTCGGCGTGTGGATAAAACGTTAGAGTGGTTTTAGTTGAACGACTTTGTTGATAAACAAAAAAATGGATAAACAAGAATTTCAAGAATTGTTATTTGATGGGAAAAAACACCGTTCAAACAAAAGGTTGGCTTTATAAGTGTTATCCGGACACTGCACAAGGTAAATCAACCATTATTGACTGGTTTGCAGAATTTAAACGTGGTCGTACGGACACCAATGATGCACTACACAAAAGAGGTGGTTACTCCAGAAAACATAAAAAAAGTCCACAAAATCGTTTAGGGGAACCGTAAAGTGAAGTTGCAGAAGATAGCTCAGACTCTGAAGATATCCAAGAAACGTGTAGGTTTTATTTTGAATGAACATTTGTCTATGAAAAAGCTGTTGTCAAAGTGGGTGCCGCGCGTGTTGACTTTTGACCAAAAAGAACAACAAATCGATGATTCTAAGAACTGATTGGAGCTTTTTCGTTTTAAAAATTATGTTATTTATTATAAAATTATTATTATTATTTATTTATTAAATTATTATTACTAAATTATTATTATGAAATTATTATTATTATTATTATTATTATTATTATTAAATTATTATTAAAGTTATGTTATTTATTAAAGTTTTAAAGTTATAAAGATATAAAATTATAAAATTATGTTAAAAAGTTGTGTTTTCTTTATTAGACCGGGAACTTATCAGCCCATGTGTTATGCTGCGGTGATTCGGGGTTGTATTGCGCTACAATTTGTTATATTGTAGCTCTTCTATTGAAACAAACAATGCATGTGAGTAATCTGTCACCTCTATCGTTCATAAACAATTTCGTTTGAAATTTTCGGCTTTGATGCAATTCTTTTGAAACGCGAAATATTCTTGTTTGAGAAAAATCACGAAAGTTATGATTTCCGATATACTGCAATCAGCCCTTCTGGCGTAGAAAATCATGTGTCATTCAATGTCACTCAATTTTTTTATCGCATGAATAAACAAAATGCGAAGTTTACTGGTGCTTCTGAAAAAAATCAGAAAATCCAGTTTATTACATCAGTGCACATGCTGCACGTACGAGACGAAATTTCAGTGAAGAGTGGTTATAATATTTTTGCGTCTGAGTGTATATGAACTATCTATAAAGTCCATTAATACGTACTTAAAGCAATGGCAGAACATAAATGGCAGTTCATTTGCAATAGTTAAATGCCGGATTGACTGAAGATTATTGTAGCATTATTATAGTTATTATTATTGCCTATACATTGCATACACGGCCAATTCCAGACACCTGTTTTAAAATGTTTAAACACAAACCTCTATATTTTATAATTTTTCTGGTTCATTGTGTTACAAACCTATTTATTTGCCCAATTTCATCATTCTACGAGTCTTAGAAGTACCTTGATGATCACTAATTAGTGGGTGAATTATGCAAAAGTTCTTTTTCGGATTCGTATATTTCGAAAAGTATTAAAAGCAGAAACATGAGATGGAAAAACCAAGTTTAGTCTGTTTATACTAATATGTTAAAAAAAAGAAAAAAAACGATACAAAGTTAGGAGGGAAGGGGGAGGAAGTATGCCGAATCGGTTCCGGAAAAGGTGGTTTAGAACGTGCGAGCTTAATTATGCATTGCTGCTATCCCAGATGTACAGAAAAAACGATTTTTATATATTTTTCTCAATTATGGTGAATGTAAAAGTACAGTAGAAGCTTTTGGAAATTTAATATGTTATCCCTAATAGAATTAGGCTTAATGTGTTTAAGATTTTAACTGTTGTCAGTATTTCAATTATGGTTGTTATTGTTGGAGGTCCAGTACAAGTAGAATAACATGGGATATTGCGTATTTTATAGTTTATTATTATGTTTTGTATTAGAATAAGTTATTGTATACCAGTTCAAATTGTCTGTAAAATTGTCACCGTGATCTTAATTTGTAAAATATATTTTTATTGAATGAAAATAGTTCTTTCCCAGTTGCCCGGTCCTTGTCGGGTGGGGGGGGGGGAGGAGATGTTCTTTGATCTCAGAGGTATTTTCTGGGCCCGGTCACTTGTTTGTGGCTAGCTGTTAGTTTACCAACTGTCAGGTATGTAAGCTAACACCATTCTTTTTGGCTTGACGTTCACTTCGGATGACCCTGTGAGAAATTTATTTGAATCCGCGGTATTCTATAAAATGTTTGGAATTTCGAGTGAAGTCACTTCGACATTTTTATTTCATCAAATCGACGTGGTACACAGAGAGCCATGGAATGATTAAACACAGTGAAACCGTATCTAACTGTGTAACAAGCATTAGAAAATATTAAGCGTATCATGGATATCATTCATTATATGCTATTTTAGTATGGTTTTATGTCTTTCAAATATTGGCGCCTATAGTTAAGGGACGCTATTCTCCCCTTACCAACACATAGCAGCTACATACTCCGGTCCCTATGTTTATCCATTTTTGACACTTTACAGAATTCTACGATGCAGCTGTTGATACTTGGATGCTCAGAAATGCAGGCACAGCCATTTCATATAATATTCTGGAGAATGTGTCGGTGAAACACATATGAAATCAGCACATGTGAAATCGTTGTGTATTATAGGTGTCGTACACAGTGAGACGAATGCTAATATTATCTTAATTTTTTCCTGTTTCTATTTATGCGTATTAGTAAATTCGGTACCTTAAAATATTCCCATCAGGCAGATTTATATATACATTAGCTAAACTTTCTTCAGTCGATTATATCTTGCTCTTAATGAATGTTCTTAAAAAGTCTGTCTTATTTTGTACGACTCTCCTCTGCACACTTCACAGGAAATTTTGGGCGGCACTGCTATTGGAACAATTTCTTGTTGGCGTATACATTTTGGCATAAACAACAATGTAAAAGTATCTCTAAATTTGCTGCTCATTGAATAATAAATTATAAAGTTTATTGCGCTATTTATCAAAATGAGAGCATCGGTGGTCTCTCCAAAGTTACTGGAAACATTTATTTCAAATTCTTTTCCTAGAATTACACCTAAAAGTATTTGCAATGCGGTGAGAAAATGTGTTAGTAGGAAGAGCAAAGCTATAGCTACAAGCATTTTGGTTGTTCTGTCATGAGATTTATCACTTTCTTCTCTGTGTTGTAATATTTGCCTTGTTTTGCTTGCTTGATTCAAAGCACGAATAAGACCAAGGGTGAGAAATGTAAGTGGTACACACGGTACGAATTTTATGAAAACGAAGAAAACAAAGATATTTATATAGTCTAGGAGTTGATCATACCACGGTGAAAATGTTCGGAAATCAATTTTATAAATGATTTCACCATCTCTACTTTTGAATTCCGATACAGTTAAGGAGATCAAATTTGGTATAATAATTATTGGGCATGTGACATATGTAGCTGTAATTGCGTACTTTGCTCTTGTCATTGAACACCATATGGCACTTTTTAATGGAAAACGAACCGCTATATATCTCCAGATGGCTACAATCACAGTCAACCATGTAGATATTGCATTACTCACAACCAAGAAATTAACAGTTAAGAGATTGAAAATTGCCCATCCATATGAATTTCTTTCTTCCTCAATGATATCTCTAATATATATATGATAAACATATGGCAGATATGAAACCATTAGAAGCATATCGGCAACAGCTAATCCTAGGAGAATGGCATTTATAGACGAAACCATGCTTTTTCTTGTAAGAACTGTGATATTTAGAATGTTGGCTATGATTCCAGAAACGCAAATAATAACACTTAAATACCCGTGAACAGCACGATATTCATTATAATAAACTTTTAAATAATCACCAAAATAGGGAGCTGGATTGTGAAATTTTTTAACAGGCAATGAAGAGTTCAGAAAAGAAAAGTCAGCTTCTATTACGAGTGAATCGTTAAGATGTAAATCTACGTCATTTAATTTTAAAATAGCATGTGCATCCATCTCCACTTTATTTCTATTAATGAAGATAAATTGTTTCTGTTATTTTAATATTTATTAAACATCAACTTTTTCAAAATAAACCAGATTGGTTGTATATAAAATATATTCTTACATTCTGTTGCGAATATCGCATTTTGGAACAGTATCTTCTGTTACAGATATTATCGTTTTTCTTTTTACTCTTACAGAGTAACTCTTTAGAACAGTAGTAATTCTTAAGAAAGCACAAATGAAAATATCATTGTAATAGTCGATTCTGTATTAACTATTTAAAATTAAGCACGTGTTCCAACTCTTCCTCTTTGAAACTACTCGATGAACCTAGAAGAAAGAATTTATAGAATTAAAACAATTTATCAGACAATTACATAAAATACAATAATAAATATATAAAATATGAAAGTAAGTTAAATCATTGAAACATTTTTAGGTAGATTTCGTAAGAAATACTACCTATTACATTCTCACCTAAGTTGGAAATTTTGAAAAATTTTTGCAGATCTACGCCGATCATGACTCCCAGAACCCAAAACCACCCCCAGTTCAAAACTTTATATATATATATATGTGTGTCACTTTTTTATGACCACGATAACTGGAAAAATTCTGCATAAATCTCTTCAAAACTGATACATAAAATCAAGGGACATAAAATCTCGGTCAAGTTCGTTAATGGGCAAAATTGAACCAGGGGGGGGAATGGGGGGGGGGCTTTTTTGAAAACAGAAACCCCCCCATAATTTCTTAATTATTGTACGTATCGAATCCGTTTAAAGTTATTATTACTTCTAGGAAAAGGGCCTAAAATTTATGTATGACAGATTTTTGATATAATTAAAAATGGCCCCAAGGGGGGGGGGGGGGAAGGGGTGTTTTAGAAGAAAAAAAATCATAGCTTCGTCAATTCACAAGATATCAAATCCGCGTAAATTTATTATTAATCCTCTTAATATTATCTAAAACTTTTATATTGACAAGTTTTTTATAGGACCAGCCGTTATAGCAAAAAAAAAAAAAAAAAAAAAAAAAAAAAAAAATCCCTGCAGACTTCGCCTGCAAACAAGTTATTTTTCGAAGTAGGCGGTTCCAACTCCCGCATCTTTTCGAAACTGATACATAAAATCAAGAGGCATAAAATCTCGGCCAAGTTCGTTAATGGGCAAAATCGAACCAAGGGAGGGGGGCTGTTTGTGAAAACAGAAAAACCCCCATAATTTCTTAATTATGATACTATCGAATCCGTTTAAAGTTATTATTACTTCTAGGAGAAGGGCCGAAAATTTATGTATGACAGATTTTTGATATAATTAAAAATTGCCTTAAGGAAGGGGAGGGGGGTTTTAGAAGAAAAAAATTCATAACTTCGTCAATTCCCAAAATTTCAAATCTGCTTAAATTTATTATAAATCCTCTTAATATTATCTAAAACTTTTATATTGACAAGTTTTTTATAGGACCAACTCTTATAGCAAAAAAAAAAAATAATAATAATAATAAATAAAAAATAATAATCAAAAAAAAAATCCTGCTGGCTCCGCCTGCAAACAAGTTAGGTTTCAGAGTAGGCGGTTCCAACTGCCGCATCATCGCAAAAAGGTCATTTCTTTCGCAATTCCCGAGAAACAGCCGCCCCACGGTCTGCGTCTTTGAAATCTACCTGTGCCTGTAGGCCGAGCCATCAGGGATTTTTTAATTTGACAATTTATTTCATAAATTACAAAACCACATAGATTTTATTTATGCTTTTTGTAATTTTTAGAATAAATGTCACGTTACCCTACAAGAAAAAAATTACAGTAGAGCGCCTATTATCCGAACTACTTAGTATTAAACGAAAGTCCAATCATACAGACCTCTATAAATCGATATTGTTTCTTGTTTTTTAATCTTACAACATAAGAATACATATATAATTTTTCTTTATTAAAGAAATCAAGAAAGAAAAATCATGACATCAAGCATAGATTATGAAACACTATCCAACACTTCTAGAATATTTTAATAAAGATTCTCTGTTTAATAAGTTAAACAAGATAACTAAGTAAACATTTGAAAAAAAAGCATAACACATTTAAAAACCAGACTTCAGCAATTAAATAAAATACAAAATTCAGCATATTATTATGGAATCAAAAACGGACCAACTATAGCATCAAAATCTTTATTAGCTTGGAAAATTTCCAAAAAAATTCGGATGCGATTTAGCTTGTGTAAACGCTTTTTCTATTTATTTATTTATTTATTTATTTATTTTGTTAAACAGGATTCGTGCACTTTTACCACAATTTTTTTTATAGAATTTTCTATTTAATATTTAAATAGCTGAAATTGTAGACGTCTCCTTTAATTGCAGGATTTTTAATATTTTTCTGCATTTAAATAAGGCAAAAAATTCTATTAGAAAATTGTGGTATAAGTGTACGAATATGGATAAAAATTGAATGTTTTAATAAAGATCTAATTTCAAAATTAATGAATGAAATATTTTTAATTAGTGGAAGAACAGTTTTTAAACATGCTTTATAAATTGAATTATCTGAAGGTAAAGTCTGGATGCTTTGAAGCAGGAGGAGTTTGTGTAAGTAGGAAGAGTTAAAACAAAATAAAATTCCAAGTGTAATTTATAACGCATCGTTCTCTTTGTTCTAGAAAAGCTTCTAGGTGGTGCTGAAATAAAAGTTTTATTTCAAGCATAATTCATAAATTGATACATTATGTTGATAGTAGAAAAATTATTAAACACTAATGATGATACTATTTTAACTTGAATGTTATTATAAAGCAGTCACTCTAAGTATCAATTTAGTAACTGTATCATTAATTTTTAAATGTAACAAAACCTGCTAAGACGGAAACATATATCGTTATATTTCCGGATATATGTTTCGTTTTAGACAGGTTTCTTTTTACAGGTTTTTCTATCTTAGCTTTACATTTGTTACCTGGTGGTACGCGGAAGTATGAACTTCTATTTATTGGTACGTTGGTCTAAAAGTTTGGGAACCCCTAATCTATAGCATTTATACACACCAAATAGTATGCAAAAATGTAGTTAAATTTATAAACGAATACCTAACTGAAAGCGCATTTCCAGCATCTATCGCTTACAGACAGTACTGTATCCAAAATCTTTTGTGTATTTCTGTAAATGAACGATAAATGCTACCATATGCCTATCATATTATACAACAAGTATCTTACAGTAAACCTCGGTAATGTATATAAATTTCATTACATCTTAAATAATTTGACATCACTAAAATATGCTGCAAATAGTTTTTCTCTGAAGACCGATATATAACGGAAATCTTTTGTGTGCCCTATAAATGAATAATAAATGCCTGGCACTCCATATTCTACAGAAAGCAAATTGAAGAATATTTCATAATGTATATCAATTTCATTATGTCTGAAATGATGTAAAATCATAAAAATGCACTATAAACGATTTTTCCCCATTGACCATTATATAACGGAATTATTTTGTGTGGCCCTGTAAATAAATAATAAATGCTTTGCATCTCATATTCTATAGGAAGCATTTTTAGTGCATTTCCTAAATGTAATTTCATTAATTTTCAAATGATGCAAAATCATCAATATGCACTTGAAATAATTGTTTCACATTGACCGTAATGTAGCGACCCAACAAACACGTGATATTTGGCCGCATGCTGATAACATTACAGCCAAACATTTTTGTGGCCATTTATATCCAGCCACTGTTGTATATTAACTGATGCGCGGCTAGATCCGGTAGCCGTCGACTAACTGATAACGGGCGAGCGCGGAGAAAACTACTGTTTTTTCCGTGCCCTGTAGACACAAAAGTTAAATTTCCGGCCAGTATATAAACGCCTGTCATCACCTAGAAAACAGACCTAGAAGTCCAGCGCCATCTACTTGATATAGGGTTTATTATAAGATATTTTTTCTTCACTTTTTCAACATAATTTTCGTTATTCAAAACTTGTTTTTGCATGAAAGTATATTAAATAAGGTGCGAGACTTATATTTTATGAACTAAAATATACATTAAAACCTTTTCTTTATTTTTTCGTTATGACTTTTTAAAAATTACAGATATTTTTTTTGTCTCTAAATTATGTCTTAAAATGCATACATGGATTTTTTTTTTAAATATATATTTATAACCAAACTGGAATCAAAATGAAAACAATTTATTTATCTTATTTTTCTTTCAAGTAATTTTTAATAGCAATGTAAACAGATAACAAAATAATAAAAAAGGCTAATTTGAACTATACGAACTATTGATAACAATGACCTGTAATGTTTTGCACAGTTATTATATAAACATCAAATAAAAATGTTAAACATAAGTGTAAATATATTTATTTTCAATTTCATAAAAAAAGTGTGTCACTTGAATACATTTCTTATAAAAGGGAAAAAAACTCTTTAAACGTCAAACAAACCCAAAACTGAACAAACTGCTGCTAAAATACAATTCACAATTATATTTAGGCCGCAACGAATGGCTAACATCATTTAAAATTTGATATTATATAATTTTTAGTGTAAAGATAATCAACTGGTATTTGTAAAGAAAGAAAAAAAACAAGTTGGAAGGTATTTTTCCGTTTTCGGTATATTTTAGCGAGAACGAAACACGTGTAAGATTGTTTAAGGTTGTTCTCAAATCCAAAATGACTACCTTCATTCATTTGTTTAAATTAATTTTTCTCCTCAAGCTCATGAAATTACTAGATGTAAAAAATACGTAAACATAATGTTTTTTCCATTTTTTTTGCTAAAGGCAGAATATCTTTCAGAAATTTGCTGTCAAATTTGGTATTTTGCACCAAGTATCGGGACGCGACAGCGCGGGAAATGGAAAAAAACTAAAATCATAAACTACAATCGTTTACAATATGTAATTCATGTATAGAGAAAAATGAAAAAAGAAAAAAAAGCTGTTCGATGACAAATCACTTCAATAATCATTCATGCAAATATCATGTTTCAGAAAATGTGTGAGAAACTTTCGAGCTATTGAACTGGATTTTTTTTTTTTTTTTTGAGAACATCTTGACTTCTTAACAATATAAACATAAAACCAAAGAAATTACAGTAGAATGTAAATTTACGATTTCAATGGGTCTCTTAAAAATCATCATTAAAGTAGGATTATTCTTAAATCGACCAACGCGTCAAATAAATGAAAATTACAAAAAATTGTGTTATTAAATTTTGAAATTTTTATTTAACGGCAGTATTTAAGTACGTTAATTTTTTCATTGAATTAAAGATATACATATAACTTTGATAAAAATATTTTATCGATAATTGCTATTTTTTAAAAAAACTTGAAACTGGTGTGACATGACTCTTTTATTTATTTCAAAAGCATTACATATATCTATATATTCTACCATTTCTGATACCTACTAAACATACTATAATGTAATTCTATGAAAAACTTATTCGATTGTTTGATCGATCTGTAGATGAAGAATAAAGATAAAAAGAGATTCACTGAAAAAAAGTGTAAAATATTCGAAATTTACAAGAATTATCGTTAAATTTGGGAAAAGTTCATTTAAAATGTAAATCATAAAACATAGAAATATATAAAGATGCATCCATACTATAAGAATTTATCATTAAATTCGGATAATCATTAAATCGAGTAACATTAAATAGGTATTGTATTTATTTTGGTATAGCTTAAAGTGTTTCTCAAATAAACTGCTCAACAACGCGAAACTTTCTGACACATTTTCTTGTTCATTTTGAAATGCAAAGGCATAAAATTGGCAAGCCGGACTATTGAAGCGATTTGGAATTCAAATGAGTTTTCCATTTTTTGATAAATAAATTACTTATCGAGTTATAAGCTATTTTTGTCACGTGGCGACACATTTTTCACGTTTCTAGAGCTCCCGCGTCGGGAATTCTGTTAATTACGCCGATTTTGATAGATGTATTTTGAAAGATCTTCTGCCTTGGCCAAAAAATGAAAAACGAGTTTCGATTACATAGTTTCTGAATAAAAACACCTGCTCATTTAATACACGTGCGATCAAACATGAATTAAAAAAAGTGTCAGAAAGTAGCCAATATGGATTTGAGAACAGCCTTAATGAATTTTTCTTATCCCCGCTTTATTATTTTGGTTTCTTATTTTGGTATTTCCGGTGGCTGTGTGTCTGTTCAATGATGTAGGTGTCAAAATTTCTGCTGACTTAATTGTTGTCATTCCTGATTCTTCATTTGGGATTTGAACTTCTGACGCTGCGCTGTTTGAAGAAGATTTACCAGATATCTCTGAGGCGGAAATACATATTTAAAATATTGTAAGTCTAATTATTTTGTTTGTTCATTAAAGTAGTTTAATTCGGAAATATATAGGCATCATTTTATTGCACTAATTTTTATACAAGATTTATTTAAAATAAATATGTAAACAATGTCATTAAAGTAGTTCAATTCGGAAATATATAGGCATCATTTTATTGCACTAATTTTTATACAAGATTTATATAAAATAAATATGTAAACAATGTATAACTAAACAACTAAATGTTAACATTGTTAGTTGTCATTTTTTTTAAAAACTTAGACGACGTAAAATATTAATTTTTATGAATTCACTTGGATATTTTAAATGTATTTTTGTTTACTCAAATGTAGGATAATATTTATTTTATATTTATTATTTTTTATGTATTTTTCTTCTTAATTATGCAAAATTTTATTGAGTCGTATCATTCAATGGATTTTTGTTTTATGAAAAAAAAATATTGTATAAATTGATTAAACTGATTTTAAATATTGTGAATTATCAATACAATTTTCTTAATCTTCTAGTTTATTTAAAATAATTTTTTTTAATGTGATAATTATTTTACAAATTTGTGACTGTGAAAAAAAGATTTCCATGCTGAGAATAGTTTGTGCTCAGAGAAAATGTCATTGAATGAAACGACTGAATAATTTTGATGCAATTTAAGAAAAAATAGAGTAAGAAAAAGAACAACTCAATAACATATTGAAGACATTTTGAAATTACTAAAATTTATTTTCAAGTGAAAAGGTTATATTATTTTTTTTATTATTTTACTACACTACTGGCCATCTAAAATTCTACACTATGAAGGAATGCAAATAACAGAATGATATTTACTGGACAATTACATTACAATGGGACGGACAGGTGATTACATTTTCAGAAAATTAGGAGATATAGATCCTGAGAAAATACTACTCAAAGCACCCACTTCTGGCTGCAATAACAGCATTTATCTGCCTAGCCATGAAGTCGAACAGAGATTAGATGTCATGTACGGGTACATCAGTCCATTCAGCTTCAACACTATGCTGCAGTTCATCAACCGTAGTGACGGGCGAGTCGCTCAGAAGCCATTGACAGGACATTTTCAATTGGTGAGAAATCAGGAGAACGTGCCGGCCAGTGCAACAGTCGAACATGTTCTATATCAAGGAATGTCAGGGTAGTACGACCAACATGCGGTCGTGCATTGTTCTGCTAAAAATTGGAGTTGCAGAGGCATCGAAGATAAGGCAGAACCATGGGCCGTAACACATCATAAATGTAACGGCTGCTGTGGAAATTGCCGGAAATGCGAACAAGAGGTTACCGAGACGTGTATCCAATGACACTTCATACCGCCACTTCAGGTGATATGATAGTATGACGTTTCGAATGCAAGCTAGCAATGTGCGTTTTCCACGATGCCGCCAAACATGAATGCTGGCATCATGATGCTTCATACAGAGCCTGGATTCATCAAAGACGACGTGAGACGCAATTCCTGCGTCATATATCTCTGCTTCAAAAAGTGATGGAAATCAAGCTATCTGAATTTTTAAAAAAAGTAGCCTGCTGGAAAAACTGTTCTTTAACGTTAAAGTTTCTGTTTTCTTAAACAAACAATGTGCTTTTTGCTTTCATGTGCCCCCTTATTCTAACTTTTGCCATGCTCTTTGAAATTCATTCCCAAGTAGCATAAAACTGCTGGGCCAATATTGACTAATTGGAGGATCTCACCGTTGGCGAACGGTAAAAACTATCTACCTTGCCGTATTATTAGCTAACGATCCATTTGCCAAAAATGGCTCAATAATCTACAAAGGCCTGATTCCTAGAAAGGACGATTCCTACAAAAGCTCAACGATATGTTCTTACAAATGTCCAACAATTTATTCCAACAAAGAGCCAACCCTAATAATCCAAGAATTAACTAACATATTTGTATGACACCGTTAAAGTAGAAAATTTTCCAGGACATGCTACTTTGGAGATCCACACACATTTGAATATTGCTTTAAAATATTGATGTAGGATAAAGAACTTTCTGAAATACATTCTTAATTAAAAAGGAAGACCGAGGAAGCTGGGAATACCGAGCTATGCTCGGTTAAAATTAGTCTCGTGTTCAATTCGCAAACTTCAATCTTTTCGTAGACTTCTAAGTCATTTGCAAATCGCAAGATTAAATGTCCAACTTCACAGATTTTATCATTTGCAGATCGCAAGATTAAATGTCCAACTTCACAGATTTTATCATTTGCAGATCGCAAGATTAAATGTCCAACTTCACAGATTTATCATTTGCAGATTGCAAGATTAAATGTCCAACTTCACAGATTTTAGGCTTCTACCGAAGCACTTCCTTATAGGTGTGGGATTAATTCCGAGAAGAAACTTCTTGTACCCTGATTTGTTGAATTCTTTTTTCGAGAACGTTCTATAGACTCCGATTGGTTGAATAATGTATCTCGAATCCTATTATAATTTCTAGAAAATTCCTTCAGATTCTAAAAGCCAATTGTTTCGCCAAATATCGTCAAAATATGGCGAAATGTCGCCAAGTTGGCGATTTTCTTTCATTTAGTGCACTTTACAAAAATTATTACAAAAATTCGGCAATCTCTCCAAAATTTTGCCAACATTGCAACTTTGTTTACTGCCAGCTGTTGAACAACTCAATAAGTGAAAATATATGATTTTCTCTTGTTCATACTATTAAGGTCAAATCAAAATATAATCCCAGTATATGAGCACACTGAAGAACAATTACAAGAAGGATGTATTTTTTCCAGTGGTATTATTGGTTCAAAATTGGGCTTTGACTAGCTTTGAAATGTCGAATGCAATACAGTTTGGACAATCCATTCTTGGAAGTCGTACCTTTTCTGGCTTCTAGAAAAGCAGGTTTGGCACTTTGATCCTCAAAAAATAAGAAAAAAATTCTCTAAAATATTGTATCCGTAAATTTAATAATTTATACTAATTATTATGCTCAATATAATCATATTGTAAATTTATAATTTTCATAATGGTTTAAATTAAATTGTTATATAATTAGATAAATATCTGCATATTTCAATGTTATTAGGACTTCACTCAAATTGAATTAGTCTGAGTAGTATTGCTGAGAACATAGAGTTAGTAACATTTGATAATTAATGAAAATGAGACATCTTTAATTAATTATATATTGGTACAAATTCAAATGGGCAAATTAAATGGTAGAATTACAAAATATGGTATATAAATTCATATACACTCTTAAAAACTATAGGGAAGCAAACAAACAAATGCAGAAAACCATGCATGACAAATTGTGTTTTTTGACAAAGGAAAGTTTTATATGGTGTGTGATCGATTCGGACAATTAAGATTATTGCACATCTGTTTTCCATGGATGCGATGAGGTTGTCGATAAGAGTTTGGGAAATTCTGCTTTTTGAAAAGTGCTATCTCAAAGTCCCGAACAGTCAACTTCAACAGAGGCATCGCGCTCGCTGCAATGCATCGCCCGGGTGCAACCCAGACATGCTCGATCTGATTTAAGTGAGTAGAGCATACTGAACATTACACACGGTGTGTTATTTCCTTTTCAAACATATTCTCTACAATTGGAGCTGTTTTATATATTAGTATGCATTAAAAGAAGAGACACGCAATGGCTTCAGGGTCAGGTAGGTCATGAGATCTGAATTTTGGGCTGTGAAAGTGCCATTAGAAGTAATTTAAAAACCCCTCAATTTTTTTCGGCAAATCACGCTAGCTAAAATGCGCAAATATGAACCCGAATATGGAACTTTCCCTTTATAAGTTACTATATAAACAATTTGCTAATTACAATTGAGAAAATGACTTTTCTATAAAATCTCTAGATTAGTGAAGCTGAAAAAAAAATACATGTCAATATTAAGCTGGCATTTCCCAAGTAACACTTTCGCAAGTAGCAAGTAACACTTTCACAAGTACTTTCCGGCAATCTATTCACTGGTTCATACACAAAAGCATTTCCACATTATTTACACGATTTATTTAATACTAGCTGCGTAGGAACCCGTTGTGTTGCATTTAATTTGCATGAGGTCTTTCTATTGTTTTTTGGAAAAATTACAATTTTAGAACGTGTTTTGCTTCTGCACTTCCTTAGGGATTGTTGTACCTACATAAATTGTAGCCCATGGAATCTTGAAGCAGAGATGGTCATCATCATTTTGCCCCCATTCTTTTTTTTAAAAATCGGCTTGGTAATTTCAGCGATTATCCCCCACAAACACGCAAATGTTTCTCCTTTATAATATTAGTATAGATACAGAAGCCGTTTATCTGCTATTATATACAAACAGCATTTTTTAAAAATTTAATACGTGTAATCGGATGCAATTTTTTAAAATAAATGCATAAACCAGCATATTTCATCAGTTTTATTTTCATAGCTATTTATATCATTATAGCTATAAATTTCAAATTCTTAAACCTGCATTGCGTCAAGCTTTTTAACAAAGTGCCAAAGTCCGGATAACAGTAAAGTACTAACAGGAGTATGAGAAACATGTTGATAAGGGCTTCTTATGTTAGCCTGGCGCAGGTGATAAATCGCCAAATATTGTTCCTATCGCCATCTTTCGTATTGTATTCTTTTCATTTAAAATACATATCAATCAGAGCGGTCATTCTGCAAAGCGAAGCTATAAAAACAAGACCGCCAAAAAAACAAACGCCAAGAACCAGTCTACAGACCGCTACTGCTTACTTACAGGAAACAACTCCTCCACGTTAAATCGATCAAACATGCTAGATTAAAATATCAGATTTCTAGTGAACCAAGCATCGTAGGAAAAAAACAAAAACTAGAAGAATTTAATGAAGAAATTCTTCAATTTGAGATCAAACTCATCATCATAAGTTATTTATAAACAGAGAAATATAATTTTTTTTAAAACGTCGAGTTACTTAAACTGATCACTTTTTTCTACGTCAAACGTTTTTTTTTTTTTCAAACAACCTACAAACATTGGATAGAAAAAAGTAAGGATTACAGTTTTGGACAGGTAATTACTTAATCTACGTGCTTTTATAAAATTCAGTGTAAAAAAAATAAAACTTCTATCGTTTAATTAGGAAAAAACTGTTAATTAACAATAAAAGGTAGAACCCGCCAACGACTGTGCACAAATCAGATACAGGATGACCACATCGAGATTAATCTGCCAGTCAGCCATTTTTTCTCAACATAATTTTTCCGAATAAAACAGCATAAATTAAAATTTTTAGAAAAATCTTTAAAAAAAAATTAATGTTTGAGAGAAGAGGTATCTTCTAAAATGTATACATTAAGAGTTATCGGCATTTAAAATTTCATTCGTAATGTAAACAAATATTTGAAAAGAAATTGAATTTAATGTGATTTGTACATTTAAAAAAAATAATAAATAAAAAACCCGATACACAATAGAAACTTACTTCGCGGGCAGAGAATCAAATCAGAATATATATTTGACGTCATTTGCTAATAAATTAATGAAATATTGCTTTAGCGTGAAACGTTTGTTTCTAGAGGGTAATTTCTGGAACTACCGAAACCATTTGAAAAGAAATGGTAGCAAAATGATGGTGACTGACTGTGCTCCAAAATAGGTTATATTTTATGTCGATACCACTACCCCAAGCGTGTGAATGAGCAAAAATCGTTCTCAAATTGTGATTAGTACGATACCTTTGGGGTACAAAAACTTGAAATTTGGCACATTTCTTAGTTTCACGATTTAAATTACTGCTAAGAACTGTTTATAAAAAAATAAAATTTAAAAGGATGACGCGGGCAGAAAACGTTCTACAAATGTTTTAAATTATGATTTATTTGGAAGTTTTAGGGCTAGGAAGTTGAAGTTTGACAAGTTTGTGATTTTTAAGACGTAAATTTTGGCACAGAATAGTTTTAAAAAATTCGAAATGTACAAAGGGGCATCAGGAGTAAAAAACGTTCAAAAAATGCGATTAGTGTAATACCATTGGGGGTAAAAGCCTGATATGTTGAACTGCGGAAAGACATTTTTTAACAAATTAGAAATTTAAAAAGGTGCAGGATTTAAAAAAAAAAACTTTCGATTTCGAGTTTTCGAAAGTTTTCTTCGAAAACTTTCGATTTTTGGTTTGGGATAGAAACCATAAATTTGGTATGGTGCAGTTACTTATAAGAAGTAAATGGCTCGCTAAAAACTTTTCTAAAAAAATGGAAATTTAAAAAGCTGAAGTGGTGGAAAGCTTTCTAAAAACGTTCTAAATTACGATTTGAATGGAATTGTTAGTATATGAACTTAAAATTTACCATGATTGTTACTTTTAATATGTATATGCTCGTAGTGAACATTTTCTAATAAATTCGAAATTTACAAGTCTGCAAGAGCAAAAAAAGTTCCGAAATTCAAATTTTTGTGATACCATTCGAGGTAGAAACATGACATTTGGCATGGTGGTTGCTTTTAAAATTTAAATACTTGCTAAGGGGGCTTTTTTAAAAAGTAGAAATTTAAAAGTTGGAAACGAGACAAAAGCGTTCTATGAACGTTCTAAAGTATGACTTATTTTGAATATATAATGTTAGAAACTTGAAACTACTTCAAAGGCGTAAATGCTCGTGCAGAACAGTTTCTTAAAAAATCGAAATTGAATTGGATGCAGGCAGAAAAAACTTTCTAAAATTGTGATTCCTGTAACACCTGTAAATAATAAAATTTTGAAATGTCCTGTGATATCGTTCAGGATAGAGGCCTGAAATTTGGCATGACGGTTACTTTAAAGATCAAAATCCTCACTTCCAGCATGGCATTGCGACTTCACAGCAACGTCACTGTGACGTCACATTGTGACTTTGTGACTGTCGATGTGACGTCACGTGACGTGGATGTGAAGTCTTTATGGCCGTTTTTAACTCCTTATGTGACGTCACACAGTGATTACTTTGTGAAATCACACTGTGCCCAACTTGTGAAAATTGTGACGATTCTGCATCGGGTCGGGTGACCAGATTTTACCCGAATCCTATGCGGAAAATTCGGATATTTTTTATTTTATTTATTTATTTATTTTTTTGCTACAGGTTTGTGATATTTGTGACGATTCTGCATCGGTCGGGTGACCAGATTTTATCCGAATCTAATCCGGAAAGTTCGGATCAGAATTTTTTTTTCTCTATTGATTTGTGACATTCGGGACGATTCTGTGTCGGGTTGGGTGACCTGTTTTGATAAAGAACCGGTCCAGAATGTTCAACTAGTTTTTTTTTTTAATTTTCTTTGTGCTATAAGTTTGTGACATTTGTGGCTATTCTACACCGGGTCGAGTGTCCATATTTTACCAGTATACGATCCGGAAAATTCGGTTCGGCTTTTTTTAGGTAGCTTTCATTACAAAAAGCTACTTATTGCAGCCATTCGGAGGAAAACAAAAGCAAATCCAAAAAAATTTGATATATTTTCACCGATCATGACCCTTATAGCCCCAAACCACCCTTCGTTCAAATGTTGATTTATATATATATAATATATATATATATATATCTGACATATGTCATGCTGTAACTCTCTTATTTATGAATCGATTCACATGTGACTGAATATGTGTATAGGACAAACTAAGGTCTCGACCGAGTTCGTTGGCCAGCTTCATCCGCCATCTTGTTTCAAAATGGTAGCCAGTTGAAAAAATTTTATTTTTTACAAATTCAAAAAGTTGTACAAATAAAATATAAATTGAAAAAATTGTTTATGTTAAGTTTTATAACGTGATATAAGAATTCTGGAACATTTTTTGTTTTGGCTATATCTTAAAAAATGGCTGAGATATGGAAGTTTGAAATTCTAGTATGGGTGAGATTTTGAAATAATCTGATATTTGTTATGCTGTAACTCTAGTATGTATGAACCGATATGAATGTGACTGATCATGTGTACAGAATATATCAAGGTCTCGACCGAGTTCGTTGGTCAACTTCATGCGCCATTTTGTTTCAAAATGGCGGCAAGTTAATTTTTTAAAAATTTTTTTAAAAATTCAAACATATGCATAAAAAATTATAAATAGAAAAAGTTGTTTTCGTTAAGTGTTAGGTCATGATACAAGGATTCCGGAACATTTTTTGTTTTGGTTGTATCTTAAAAAATGGCTGAGATATATCAGTTTGAAAGTCTAAGGTGGCTGACATTTTGAAACAATCTGATTTTTGGTATGCTGTAACTCTCATACTGAAGTTCGAATTCAAATTCAGTATTAATAAAACCCTAGGTTGAATCTTCTATAATCGGGTTCTAGGCATTTTATCTGTGGGTTTTTGAGTAAAATGAGTTGAATTTTTAATGCTATGAAAGATACCTTTTCCTTCCGGTACAGGTCGGAAGGACTTTTTTTTTTTACGGATATGTGACGTTTCTGACTATTCTAAATCGGATCGGGTGACCAGATTTGACCCGAATACAATATGAAACGTTCGGATCGACTTATTTTTTGTTAAAGATCAGATTTATATTAGGGGTCTCGTGATCTAATTTTCGCGAACATGATCTAACTCGGTTCGGAGCATTTATTTTTATTTCTTTTACTTTAAGTGTAGTTCGGAGGAGAATCCTGCATGTAACGACTGTATAACCAGATTTTATCAAAAATTGATACGACACGTATCGTTTCGGGTCTAGAGTCCTGTATGACTGCAGTCATATCTTACTAACCTCGTAGTTATTAATTTGAAATTTGAAGTAAATCCGCAATCTGATCCTAACCAACCATTTTTTTTTTCGTTTACACACAACTCGGCTGAACCCAACAAAAAGTTTTCATTAACCCGCATCTAGACCCCAATGTCAAAATAAATGAAAATTGGTCAACAATTTTATTCAATTATGGAAAAGTAGTCTATAATCATATCCTTCATATTAATATATCGCTTGTTTATATAGAAAACTTAACAAGTATGAAGATTCATTCATATAAAATATAGTTTTTCATCTGAATCATTCCGGTCTTTCTTTTGAAAAATCTGCTTAAAACGAACCCGAGCTGCAAAAATCGAACCTCATCCGAAAATCGATCCGAACTCGAAACAATTAAAATCAACCTGACAAACCCTACCCGCAACAACAATAAACAAGCACGAAAAATCATGCGTCAAGCATAGATTATGTAACACTTTCCAACACTTCCAAAATAATTTTACAAATCATACCGTTTAATAAGCTAAAATATAACATCTGAGTGATCCGAATACTTTTATTCAGCCCTGTATAGGATCTATAGATTTGTATATATACTACATAGGATGCTAAATTTTAGTTCAGTTAGGAAACGCGTAGCACAGTTTAAATTTCTCCGTCTGGAGTTAAATAATACGGAAATGTGTTCGCGAACTTTTGTGCTTCCCTGTATAGGATCTACAGAATTTATGCACACCACGTAATAGACAAAAAGCGAGTTAAAATTAAAATCGCGTTCAGTAACTTAAAACTCACTTCCAGGAATTATTGTTAACATACAGTAGAGAATTCTTTTGTGTGTCCCTGTAAATGAACGATGACTGCTATACACACACTATTCTGTAGTAAGCCTCTTCTAATGCACCTTAGTGGTATATATAAATTTCAATGCGTTTAAAATAGGGAAACATTATTTAAATAAACCGCAGACGATTTTTCTCCATAGACGTAATGTAACGGAATTCTTTTGACTGTCCCTGTAAAGTAACTATAAGTGCTATGCACACCCTATTCCATATTAATCTTCTTCTAATGCACCTTAGTGATATATATAAATTTCAATGTGTTTAAAATAGTGAAACATTATTTAAATAAACCGCAAATGATTTTTCACCATAGACCGCAATGTAACGGGATTCTTTTGAGTGTCCCTGTAAAAAAACTATAATTGCTACACACTTCCATTGAAATAGGGAACATGCTATAGATAACGACTATAACATATAAAAATTGCAGAGCAATCCGAGCATATTTACGGGAGTTAGAGCACGGCCAGACGGCAGACGGCTATACGGCAGACAAACCGAAGTCATAAACACTTTTCAACTAGGTTGGAAAGTGTTAAAAAACTATAACGACAACCTGACCCGACCGAAACAGGTCTGGGTGCAGGTAAAATCGGGTTACAGGACCCGATAGAGGGTTGTAATCATGTACGCAGTAATTTCTTTTTTCGTTTTTTTACTCATGAGATTGCTTAATATGGTCATGTAACCAGATTTTCCCAGAATCCGACCACTCTGGGGCAGGCAGGTAGGCTGTAAATTTTGTACTGGTTGTCAGAATCAGATCAGAATTCCGCATAGAGCCGGAAAACCAGACTTTACATGATCCAGATAAGACCCGTATGGGGTCGTCTACAATTGTTCTTGGTGCAGCTCAGATTGAAATTAAAATTTTGCATAGGATAGTTGAACGAGATGATGCAGAGTTAAACAAGTAAAACTTTAAATTATAAATGTAAAAAATACGAAATACGAATATTGTCGGATATTTATCCGAATGAATTCAGGATAACACATCCTTCTTTCTTTTTTTTATTGAATGCTTTTCTCAAAACAAAAATTGTGCATTTTTTGATACATTCATAAAGCCATTTTCATTCTAAATGCATAAAATTTTCAGCTATTCTGATTCAGATTCTAAAAAAATCCAAATAAATTTTCCAATAGAGCATGAAAATGTTGTCAAATTTAGATATTTAAATCAATTTAAAGATTGTCGAGGAAGAATCTTCATTGGGGAATAATAAGTACATGATGCAACACATTTATGAAAAAACGAAACACACTACTCTATTTTAAATCACCTGGTTATTAATTGGTCTGTATATTTCATCATAAATAAATTGTATTTTAAAACTAACTAAATGGTAAAAATAAAAAACATAATTAAATTTATAAAAATGTTATTTAATATATCATGACTCAGTCTGACAGAAAAATATTTTTCCTCCGTCCCCCCCCCCCCCACCCTAAAAAAAAACTGGATTTTGTTTCGCCAGTTTCGATTGGTTTTGTGGTCACAGTTGTGTCGCGACGTACGTGACTTGCAGTGACGTCACTGTAACGTTCCCCAAACAAAAAAAATTGCCAGAAAAAGATATTTTAAGATGAACAATAGGTTTTGAAGTGTTCTTGTCTCTTTTAAAATGTTTTGAAGAAGTTCACATTTCAGTCACAATGTGACGTCACAGAGTGGTGGTATTTTTGTTACAGATGTGAAGTGACGTGTTCTAGACGTGACCACTGTGACTTGCAATAACGTCACTGCGACCATGCTAGCTATACGGGTAAGAACTTTTAAATTTAGAAAAGTGAAACGGGCGGAAAACGTTCTAAAAACGTCCTGCATTATGATTTTAAAGAGATTGTTAAGGCTAGGAACTTAAAATTTGACATGGTTGTTCTTTTTCAGGCATAAATGCTTGTAGAGAACATTCTTTAATAAATTAGAAATTTAAAAGTGTACAGGAGCAAAACAATTCTAAAATTTTCTATTTCTGTGAAACGGTTCGGGATAGAAACATTTAAATTGGGCATGGTGGTTAGGTAAACGATGTAAATGTTCGGTAAAAACTGTTTCTAAAAAAATGGAAATTTAAAAGGATGAAATTATTGGAAAGCTTTCTAAAAACGTTTTAAATTACGATTTATATGTAATTCTTAGTGCTAGGAAATTGAAATTTCACATGGTTTCTATAACTTAGACGTAAATATTCGCAGAGAGCAATTCTTTAAAAAAATTTTAAATTTTAAAGAAAGCAGGAGCTGAAAACGTTATGAAACTGGTATTACTGTGATACCGCGTTCAGGACATAAACCTGAATTTTTGCATGGCGGTTAGTTATGAGAAGTAAATGCTCGTTAAGAACTGTTTAAAAAAAATCTAAATTTAAAAAGGTGAAACGAGCGTAGAGCGTTCTAAATTATAATTTGAATGGAGTGGTTAGAACAAGAACTTAAAATTTGACATGGTTGTTACTTTTAAGAGAATATTTTCTAATAAGTTCGAAATTTAATAGTGCGCAGAAGCAAAAAACGTTCTAAAATTCCGATTTGTGCGATATCGTTAGGGGTAGAAACATAAAATTTGGTATGGGGGTTATTTATAATTTGTAAATTCTCATTAAGAACACTTTCTAAACAAATAGATATATAAAAGGATGAAATCAGCGGTAAACATTGAAAAAATGTCTAAATCATTACCTACAGTTGAACTTGTTTCATACGAGAAATAAATAAATTGTAAAAGCCCTCGTATTAACCGTTACTCGTAGTACTCGTAAAGATAATTTAAATCTTAAAAACAAACACATAATTAAACTAATTACTACTATTAATAGCTCTAACTCTCTCCATTCAAAAATTAATTTGATGTAAACATAAAATATTCAGCCTCACCTTTGTGAGTGTCATTTTATTTAGACGGGTGTTTTCATTACTAAAAATCAAAGCTTCTAAAATAATAAGTCTTAAAAAAGGACATGAATTACGCACAGTAATGCAACCGGTCACTTTTCCCCCTAAAAAACTCGGATAACATTGCAATAGTCATTGCAATTTTCGAGCTATTGATTTCACATGTTCTTTTAATTTTAACAGCACAATAAAATAGATGAAAATGCTAGTTAATATATCCCAGAATGAGGATTTATAGAAAGCAAAAAAGTTTCTACTACCCTCTTTCCTTTCCATGGCTTAGTTGCAAAGCTTAAAAAGGAAT
Organism: Maratus michaelseni; assembly: GCA_963931845.1. Lineage (NCBI taxonomy): Eukaryota > Metazoa > Arthropoda > Arachnida > Araneae > Salticidae > Maratus > Maratus michaelseni. The sequence goes on along the minus strand of OZ007600.1, from coordinate 128,650,341 downwards.
GATATTTGAAAATTCTTATCTTGACCTTCTATCTTTTAATTATTTCAATATCTCAAGACATTCCCTGGAATATTTCAAGAACCACTCGTCTGAGCCAGTTTTACTTGTTTTAAATGGAAATTAACTTTTAATTCAACATAGTTTATGTCACATTCTTCGAATTAAATTCATTTTAAACGGGCACATTTTTCATAATGAATGCAGACTGAAATAATGTGTATACAGACATAACAAGAATAAAAAATAATGCACCACGGCATAGATTATAAAACACTTTCTAACACTATCGGAATATTGTAACGAAAGATTTTTGTTCATACAATGAAATGTAATATCTAAAGAAACATTTTTAAAAAATCACAACGTAGTTAAAATTTATTTTCAGCAACTACTGTCCATAACCGAAAATATGTGTGATTTCTATGCGCAAAAAATTAGTTCAGTTTAAAAATGCATATTACAGCTGAAAACGCTGTAATGACTCAGCAGAATTTCGTTTTTGATCCATTGAAATGATGACAACACATGTTCATGTTAAAACGTAAAAAATCTAAATTATATCTCGTTCATTCGATTATTTGTCAACCGTAAATTTAACTGCCTTTTCAATGCAATAAAATCCGTCTTAAAAACGTTGTTGAAAGTCACAATAGGTCCGCAATACTGTCGTTAGTTTTACTATTTTTCAATGGCATTTTAATACCTTAAAATACGTCTAAAATAGGAAGAAAGCAAAAAAATTCAACCTATGTATAAAAAAATTGGCTTTCCAGTGAATTCTCTTTTCTTTTCTTTTTTAATATCGATAATTATAAATAGCGAATTTTACCAATATAACTTAATATATTTTGTGAATGTGTTATTTTAAAGGGATTCGGTTCCCTTCATTTTACGAAAAATGACGAAAATATCGCATTTGCACTTATTTGCTTAAAATGAATTTAGACATCCCTAATATGAAGTTTCGTAAATGTCCTATAATTAAAAATATGCGAAAAAGACTTTTTACTGAATTCATCTTCATGTAAATGATTCAGAGTTGCAATCTTTAAGTTCCTTTTTCTCAATTTTTGTTATTTCAATATATGGTACAATCAAAATGCTAAAACTTGAATATACATTTTTCAATGGACTTGATTTTTCAAATGGAAGATTCTGAACCCTTTTTGACTCAACAACACTGATTTGAAAAATATTTACTCAGATATTAGAATACATTATTTTAAGCATGGAAAAATAATTAAAAAACTTTACATCATAAAAGTAAAAAATATTGACTAAAAGGTTCTGTTTTCACTTTAGTAATAAACAGAAAATTACATATTTCTCAGAAATATTGTCAATTTTCTAATACAAAATTTTAAAGTATACGCACTTACCTTTGTGAAAAATCTATTTTTGGACGTCTCCAGCCTTTTTAATTTGACAAAATTTACGAAATTCATTTTAGCAATAACGATTGAAACTGTTTAAATGATAAATAAAACTTTGACATGAACAGTTAACTCAGTATCGGAGTCTGTTGGGAATTCTATGAACAATTAATATTGTCTGGTGCGTTGGAAGACAGCAGCAATAACTAAAATCGTTTTTAAATACCCCCAGTATAAGTAAAATTGACTTTTGGGTATGCTGCATATATGCAACGATGTGATACAAAGGGTTAAGGTGCATTTAATAAAATTAAGAATACTAAGATTATTTACTTAGAATATAATCTAAGATTTTCAGTAATACAGTTTGTTTATCTGTACTAATAAAAGAAAGTTTCGCTCTCTCCCTCTCTCTCTCTCTCTCTCTGTGTGTGTGTTTGTTTGTCTGTCTGCGATGGCTAGCAAAATCTAGCCCACCTAGAAATCTGAAAATTTAGGTTTGGATAATCCAAGGTCTGGCATGGTGCACCTGAGTTTCAGAACTTTAATATTTTGAAAATTAACAAAAATATTAATTAAAAACTGATCAATAACTCATCTGTTTTTTGCGAGCCGGGTTTCAAAACTCGCGCATGCCCAGAACCCGATTGATCACATCGCACGAGAATGAAGAACCATTTACATGAAGAATGCGTTTATTTCGCAATTAAGTTTTAAATTCTGCCGACTAAGCAGTTTCATTTATTTAAAAACGAAAAGCATATTCTGAAAGATCGCACTCTTATGTCTCTAATTCCGTAATCAATTTAAAAAAAAATTATGTTAACCATTTGAAAAATATTTTTGAAAAAAGATCGGGCTTATGTGTTATTCCTTACGCCAACTCCCCTCAATAGCACAATTTTAAAGATACAGACGAACCTTCTCTCAAACCTCTTAGAGCGGAAACCTTCTTCTAACAGACAGTATAATTATTTTTTTTAAATACGGATTTTAACCCTTTCAAAAGCATCGGCGAACGCAGGTCATTTCGCATGTCACGAGAAGATTTTTTTTCTTACGCTAAAAGTTACTAAACGTTCCTATTTCGACAGGATATTTTTAGAACATCTCGATAGACCCAGATTTACATCACCTACAACAATTTCAAAGCGTTCGGACGAGAACAAGTATTTAAAAAAAAATAAAGTCTAGGATATTTTCGACGAAAACCCATAACAACGGGATGTTTTCCGCGGTCACGCTTGGTTTTGGTAATGTTTTCACTATCTAAAATGCATATATTTTCACATAATTTTATAGAAGACGTGGAAACAGTTATATTTATAAACAACTAAAATTTCAGAGAGATCGGACGACGAATACTATTTTTTTTATGTTAACGCACCCGTCGCGAAAAGAAAACATATTTATTTTACAATCAGATAACAATGTTTCTGACTTAATTTTTACACGGGCAGTAAAACCGTTATATTTATGGCCATTGAAAATTTCAAAAGATTTGGACAACAAAAGCTATTTTTTTAAAAACTATATAACGATCCTAGTTGAAAAAAGAAGTAAATTTTTTTTACGATTTTGAGATTTTGTCATTACACATATATATTCATACAAAATCGAATAAAATATATAAAATAACACAAATTTGGGGTTTATTTAAGGCTTTATCTCGGGCCTGGGCAACGCTGGGCGAGTCAGCTAGTTAATAATAGAACAATGTTAGATTAATACTCATTTTTACTGTATTTTTACATGTCATGACATTTCATTTACTTTTTTTAATTGATTAACTTTTTGACCTTTAGTTCAGACAGTTATAGAGCCAATTTATAAGAAATATATGAAAAAATAATTGCAAAAGTTCAAAATTGTGGAAGTGTAGTCTTAATTTTTTCTTAATTTTTTTTAAAGTTATATTTTGAAAGTTTATTGAAGGTTTTGCACTTATTTAGTTTACATCTTTATCCTTCATAAAATCATTTAACAATACTAGGGGATCCAACGCAGTCTTCTCGTGCTACAGAATATAAGTAACCCCCTTTTTTTAAATTGAAAAGTATAATAGATTTTTTACATTTAATATTTTTTTAATTGCCCTGTAGCAACCGCAAAATGTATGTTTACATAAAAGCATCTATAATGTATTCAAATAAAGTTTTGCAATTTAATAAAAGCGATACTTTCGTATTAGACGTATGCAAAAATTAATGGCTGAAGAAATCGCCAAAGATTTCACTACTTACAGCAGCCTTCTTTACTCTGTTGATTTCAAGTGCATTAAGAGCTTTTATTCAATTACATTTCTGTTATATTTGTGCTTTATTTATATAGTTTTTTTATTTTACTTATTTATTGATGCAGTTTTAATTTCGTTATTGAATATTAGCTAAAATTAATACAGAAGAAACCGCCAAATATTTCGCTACTTACAACTATTCTGATAATTTCAATGCTTTAAGAGTTTTTATTCAATTACATTTCTGTTAAATTTGTGTTTTATTTATATGTTTTTTTTAATTTATTTATTTATTATTGAAGTTTTAATTTCATTATAGAATATTAGCCGGAAAGAAATGCTGAACTATTAATATTGTTTTAAGTGTAAACGTGTTAATCTTTTGTAATCGGTCTGAACACAGTAGAGATACATTTAAACAAAAATCATGCTTAAAAATTACTTAAAAAAGATAAAATTTTAGTAAACTGATACATAGATTTCAAACAAATTGCATTTGTAAGAACATTTACTTCTCCTGTTCGTGGGTGTAAAAATCAAAATTGTGCGATGCATAGAAGTTAAAACAATTGCAGTCAAATCGAAATTTATTGGTCAGGTGTTATCACCATCAATATGACGTCAGTGTTACTCACGGACATTTCCTTAATGTTATACTTGTCAAACAGGTTTCATAAAATACTTAAATATTAAAGTAATTCAAAAGACACCTCGGCCTTAAGAAAGATACTGGGTTAGAGTTGCCGGGTGTTCCAACTTATGCGGGGCTTTACAAATGTCAGAGATTCCGAGAAACGTGGGACGCCATTCGTCCCGATATTTTCTAATGCACAAATAGCTTTAAATTTACCTGGATCTCATGCAGTTAATCTTTTAACCTCAATTCTTTAAAAAAATTGTAAATTCTAAGAAATATAGTAAGGATCTTCGGTATAAAAAGTTTTGATCTCCCTGAGTTTTAGTGTAAAATATTTGTATGACACTTTATTATTAAGATTATATTTTCCAAGGTAAATAAATATGATTAGGACGTTAAGTGAAAGGTAAACAAGCACGATAACATTTTTTGTTTAAAAGTCATATAAGATTATTGAGATTAAATTGCGAAAATATTATTAATTAGTAGAAAGTCTTGTCAAGAATCGTAAAGTAAAGGTTTTTCAATTTTATTGCATATTTATATACCGGAATAATACATTAATTCAAGTAAAATAGCTTTTTTCCCAATAGCAATTGGTATACAAATGTTATTTTAATCAAGCCTTCAACAGCAATTTTTATCTAATTCCTAAATGTATTCACATAAATTTTACCTGATAAATTATTCAATATCATTTTGAGAACTTTTGTATACATTGTGTTGATATAGCGACATAAATGCAGAACAGAATGTATGCATGGGTCACATGGACACAGTCCAAGGCAGTAAAAATTTAGGCAGGGTAATATCAAATTTTTCGACATAATATTTTAGCCTTTACTCTCGAAACACAGGTCGAATTTAAATATTAAAGGCGTATTTTTCAAGAGATTTGTACTAAAAATCCGTTGCCACTTGATCAAAGAAAAATGAAATGTTTTGAAATGTGAGCATTTCATAATTCGTTTAGCATTATTTCAGAATTTGATATTGTTTTAAATATGAGCTTCAGAAACTCGTGCGTCTCTATTAGCCTTTTGCATTAAATTTCTATGCTTTAGACGAAACAATTGGCAATAAGAGAGAGCAGCCCATTTGATTACGCACATAGGAGCGTAAAACAAAAATTTAGCCCTGAATAGTCGCACCATTATATTTAATCTTCCTTCCTGTTTTTATCCATACTGCACCTTCTTTGATCCAACTATGAAAACCATTTTAAACACTAATAAAACGTTTAATAAAGATAATTATATACTTGCCTTATTAAACCCTTGATTGTTTTCTCAATATTTATCACAGCTTCGTGAAATATCTCTTCAATTGCTCGGTGCTACCACGTATATATGAGCAAGAGACGTTCGATTCTGTGACGTAGCCGCGAAAAACAAGTTTGAAGATTCTTAATGATTTTTCTCTCTTTTTCTTTTTACTTTTATTGTAAGCAGTTAGGTATGAAGTGAAAAGTTATAACCTTGATTTCAAAAGCGAATTTGTTTTATTGTAACATAGTATGGTATATCACATTGTTCAGCGCCAGGAATTGTGCGGGTAGAAGCAAATAATAGTGAAAAATTTAAGGGGACAGTACACCTTTAACTTTCGCAAAACATGCGAAATTTGTCATGAGTTTGACATTTTTTTTAAAAAAAAGGTAACGATTCTAGAAGCACAAAAATTTCAGAGTATATTTAGGTAATGTTGAACTATGTTTAAAAATTTTTAATTTAGATATAATATTTTAAAAACAAATTCTGAGGGTGGGTTTCAAAGTGATAATTAATTTTTTTAATTTCGATAACATTTCACTGCGCGCACGATAACTCATGCAAATGTTATGGAATTTGCTTAAACGTTATCTTAAATTAAACATAATACTTTGGACTAAAATTGGAACTAAAATTTTTGTAAACGGTTAATTAGATAAAGAGTAATATTAACTTTTATTTAGAAAAAAATTAGAAAAACCACTAATTTTTACACATATTCAACCTCATAATTTTTTTCATACTAAACAGAGCTTCATCATCCTAGTTCATTTTCATGATTATATCAATATTTAGGTAGGGTAAAATTTTTGAAGCTATACTTCAAGCGGTTTTCGCGATATCATGCGCGCAAGAGTAAAAAATGTCATTTTGAGAAAAAGCCGTTTAAAGTTTTATTTGTATTTAAAAAAAAAACAAAATTCATAATAAAATAACCAAAATTACTAATTTTATAACTTATTTAGTATTAAAAATATAATCACATGCTAGTTTAAATTGACAAATATAAAATAGTTTGTAAAATGCTGCAGAATATAGGAAATTGCGTCAAAAATCAATAAATTTAAATGTAAAAATGTAAGGATTTTTCTTGCAAAAAAATTAATTTTAAACGTACAAGTTAAAATTTTGTTTCGCATTGATTGCTAAGTGAATTAAATATGTGTTTTTTATAAAATGAAATTATTTAATGCAAAATATAGGCCATTTTTAGGGATTCTGATATTTAAATACCCGATTCACATACTTTGCAGTTCAACAATTCGGATAGTTTACTAAAAATAATATTAATATCAAAAAGTTCATATCCAAAACTATCAATTGAAACAAAATCCCTGTCAAATTTGTTACTTTTTAACACTTTCAACCTAGTTGAAAAGTGTTTATGACTTATACTGCCGTCTGGCCGTATGGCCGTCTGTCCGTGCTCTAACTCACGTAAATATGCTGGGATTGCTCTGCAATTTTTATATGTTTTTGACGTTATCTATAGCATGTTCCCTATTTCAACGGAAGTGTGTAGCCCTTATAGTTTTTTTACAGGGACACTCAAAAGAATTCTGTTACATTACGATCTATGGGGAAAAATCATTTGCGGTTTATTTTAATGATGTTACGCAATTTCAAACACATTGTAATTGATATATATCACTAAGGTGCATTACAAGAAGCTTAATATGGAATAGGGTGTGCATAGCACTTATAGTTACTTTACAGGGACAGTCAAAAGAATTCCGTTACATTACGTCTATGGAGAAAAATCGTCTGCGGTTTATTTAAATAATGTTTCACTATTTTAAACGCATTGAAATTTATATATATCACTAAGGTGCATTACAAAAGGCTTACTACAGAATATTGTGTGTATAGCAGTCATCGTTAATTTACAGAGACACCAAAAAAAAAAAAAAAAAATTCTGTCTGTTAACAATAATTCCTGGAAGTGCGTTTTAAATTACTGAACGCGATTTTAAATTTAACTCACTTTTTGTCTATTACGTGGTGTATATAAATTCTGTAAATCATATACAGGGAAGCACAAAAGTTCGCGAACACATTTCCGTTCATTGACAAACTCCAGAAGGATAATTTTAAATTGTGCTACGCGTTTACAAACTGAACTAAAATTTAGCATCCTATGTAGTATATATACAAATTTATAGATCATATACAGGGCTGAATAAAAGTATTCGGATATTTTTCCAAATATTGTATATGTTGGATATTCCTGAAATTATGTTTTTAAATATGTTATGCGTTTTCCAAATTGTTTACTCAGATGTTCTCTTACAGCTTATTAAACGGTATGATTTGTAAAATTATTTTGGAAGCGTTGGAAAGTGTTACATAATCTATGCTTGACGCATGATTTTTCGTTCTTGTTAGTTTTTTATAAGATAAATTAACAGTTTAGGACACATTTTTATAATAGCATTTTACATAACGATTACTGACGATTTCTTTCGCGCTATTATTCATTAGAAAATGGATAATAAATACTAAGAAGTGTAATAATATTGCAAAATTAGGAAAATATTATTCTGAAAAGAACAGTTTTGTTTCAAATTAAACGCTTAATAGCGAATAAAAGTAAGCAGCTAAGGAAAATTGTGACCCGGTTTCAGAGTAAAAAGAAGTAATTAAAAGTAAACAAATAGGGCGAAAGTAGAAGTTGAAGTTAATGTTTTACAGCTTTCTTATTATAATGTACAGTATTCAACTAAAAACAATTAACAGATTTTACCATATTTCCAAAGTTGCGGTAATGTGAAAGCGTGTTAACAAATTGTTAACAAGCCGCCATGACAGTTTTCGCAGGACATTTAAATCGAAAATGAAGGTGTGGTGTGTACATTTTCCCTAATATCTCAGTAAATAATTATTGAACAATTAAACGATTAGTATCAAGTTTTTCAGAATAAAATTATTTTTCTAAATATGGAAAAATCTAAAAATCGAGTTTTGGACCATTTTAAAGGTGAAAATAAAATTTCCTTAAAAGGAAAAAATAGGGTGTGGTGAGGAAGGGGGAGGAGAAGCATATAATTCGATAAGTTTTTATTAGAATTTTTATCTTAGTTGTAAGTTTATGGCCATGCTGGTTCTATGTGGAACATTGCTCTTTAGAGGCAACTCAGCATCATTTACTTTTTTAGAAACCTATTTAAAAATACACCCGTGTGTTGCGGTTTTCTGACTTTATTTCGAGTTTCGAGACACTTTGGCGCAGACGACATATCTACGAATTGAACTGAATTGACTTTAGTTTTTGAAAGAAATTTTCTCGGGGGTTTTGTGAGAAAAAAGACGACGTAGATTTAAAAATGAGTTGAAGATTTTTTATGTAAATATTCTGTTTATATATTGTGCTAGTGTACATCTTTCGTGAATTAAATGTTTCGTTATTTCTAATATAAAATGTTTCATTTGAATTCACTTGTCATCGAGATTCTCCATTTAAAAGCGTTCCTTCGAATCCACTTTCTGAGGTAAGAAAAGCTTATGAGATTTATTGATTTACGTAAAATAAAGAGAGAATTATTATACAGGGTGTTTCTAAATGAATATCGGGGTTTTAACGCTTTGTAGTATCTATTATAAAAAACTTAAAATTATACCTAATACATAAAATGAAAGAGCAACTCAAACAGTTTACCGACAAGCTTACAAGTGTTCAATGTGAACCCCTTTCGTCACACGGCACACATCAAATCGATAGCTCAGTTCTTCCCAAACGCCACTCTACGCTCACCCGATCTTGTGACGCCTTCTGATTTCTATCTGTTGGTGTTCATAAAGGATCGAGTGTATGTGCCTCCACTACCAGCTGACCTACCCGACCTAAGAAACAAGATTGAGGCAGCTGTTGCAACAATTACCCCACAGACACTAATTAACGTTTGGGAAGAACTGAGCTATCGACTTCATGTGTGCTGTGTGCTGTGTGCTGTGTGACGAAAGGTGTTCACATTGAACACTTGTAAGCTTGTAGGTAAAACTGTTTGAGTTGCTCTTTCATTTTATGTATTAATTATAATTTTAAGTTGTATGCAATAAATACTACCAAGCGTTAAAACCCCCTTATTCATTTAGAAACACCCTGTATTATATTTTTATTTCACCGTGAAAGGCATGTCGCAATCTGTTTTAACAACGGTATCTATTGATTCTATTTTCTAAATGGATGGTACTAATTTACACGAATGTCTTGTTTTTCAGGATTTAGTCCAGGATCTCACAGCGTTCTGTTTTTTGTAAAATTGCGAACGATTTTTATGTTTTTAAAAAAATCTTACCATAAGTTTGTAAAAGTTAACTTATTGTTATATTCGTGTACCTTTTTAGACATTTTAAAAGAGGCTTTTTAAAAATGTATTTAATTATAGATAGATTAGAAGTTTCTTTGGAAATTTTAGCTCTTTTGTACGAGATTAATTAAAATTTTTTATCGAGCTCACTTTGGAGATTGAAAAATTTTCGGAAAGATCTTATTTTTAAGACAAACATTTTGTAAATAGTCTTGTTTTAAAATTTTAAAAAAATGTGAAGGATTTTGTTTTAAGACTAACAAAAAAATGTGAAGTTTCCTGTAAAAGATCTAACTTCTCAGTAAAGATATCCATGTTATTAAATATACTTTATGAAATTCTTTCAACACTGTTAAAAATTTTGTGCTGGGTTGAACTAACTTTTGGTACTGCAGTAGCTGCAGCACCAAAAGTTGGTTCCGAATGTTGGCTCAAAAGCTGGTGAAATCTCGTTCCAATATTTACTGCTCCGGTTGAATCATATCTTCAAATGTTGATTCGATATTTCATCAACTTATGGTTGCAGCTACTGCAACAGCAAAACACCCAGCATAACAGTTCTAAGCGTGTAGGACTAGATTAGATTAATGTAGATTAAATAAAATATTCATTCTATTATACAGCGTGTCCGAGAAAGGTCTTTATCATTCTAAACATTAATAACAAAAATACTAACAGGTGAAATGAAATTCTGTTTTCTGCAAAAGAATGAAAAAATCTAAGAGCTATTTTTTTTTTTCACAGTACCTTCAATGTAGCTGTACATGAGCTCCGTTAGCAGAACGAAGAATGTCGCACCTGTACTCGATTTCCCTCCAAATGTTTTTTAACATTTGCGGTATAACAGTGGGGATTGATGAGTGATGATTTCATGATATGTCATTTAATACTTCAGGCAATTGATACCAGGAAAAACTATTAGATTTATTAATTCTTTTGCAGAAAACTGTATTTCATTTCACCTGTTAGTATTTGTGTTATTATTGTTTAAAATGATAAATACCTTTCTCGGACATGCTATATTTACAGGTACCTCTTGGAAACTAACGATATCAATGGGGCAGAAAATCAGAATTTACTGAAAATTTATAATATTCAATGACACAAGAAAAAATATATTTCCTTCCTTTTTAGGCGTAAATTTGCATAATCCGAACCATGCTAAGAATTCCTGACAAACAAAATTGGCTTCGCCAAGAATGGGCATAAACTTAATATGCATACATATAACACTGAAAAGAAGAATGTTGTTTATACTTAATGCGTCTGCAGAAAACATTGTAAATAAAAACAAACAAACAAATAAAGCGTAAAAACAACGTTAGTAAGTTGATAGTCTATAAATAGATTGCCACTGAAATTCAACCATGGTTACACGAATTTCAGTTAATTCTGTGCTAAAAGTTAACATATAAAAAGTGCCAGGTTGACATGAAGCCAGATTATTGCCACGTTCATAGTTTTGATGAAGAATTAATTGAAATAGGGATTTCACCAAATTAGACAAGTAGTTCCAAGTTTGCCTCATTTATGGCGATTATTTTATTTTGTTGTAACAATAACTAAATGACCAATCGTCTAAATTACTATTTTCTCCGCACTAAAATTTTGGCTCCCTCTTTTTGAACCTCAACACATACATTCTTTCAACAATTTTTAAATACATTTTATTGGACCTATCAAGGTCCTTCAAGAGCTGTTTTTTTTTTCAAATAACTGCTTCAAAGGTTAATTTTACTATTAAACAGATTTATATTTTCTGATACAAACATTAAATTTTTTGCAAAACAAGTTTAGTTTAGGAGCTAAGAAACGCAGGCAATTTATTTTTTTATATTTGTGTTCATGTGAAACACCAGTAGTAAAGTCAGTTAAGAAATAATTTTTATTATTGAATTTGATTCAAAATATGTTTTTTCCCTCACAGAAAAAAATACTTACTCACTAATATTTTGACAGTTTTGCATATGATTAGGGTATATGAAAAGTAAATTCTATTGAAACCAAATTAATTTTAATGGAAAAAGAACGTTTTAATGCTACGGAAAATAGGTACAAGCTGATAGGTTGTAAATTTATTTCCGACTCTATAAAAACTCTATAACTAACCAATCACACAACCTTGAAGTTTAAAATAGTTCAATGATTAATTTCCTGCTTTAACATTAGCATGTTTGATACCTTACTGAATCTTCGTTGCTACAGAAATGAGCAATTTGTGTACCAGTAATGTGCCTCCAGTCGACTATTTGTTCTGATGAACAAAACACTAAATGAATTAAGCACAATGACTTAAAATGAAAATAAATTAAACATAAAAATAAAATTTAACGTGTGCTCATGTAGTGCACCTCTACTGGTACAATTTGAGAAATATTTATCCAAAAGTGCGCCACCCTCAAAACTAATAAAATATTTTTAAAATTTTTATTATTTTTTTAGAAATATATACAATATATAAATTGTATTTTAATGGGAAATAAAACATACTATTTAAAAAAAATTATATTTTAAATGAAAACTTAGATAACTTACATAACTATGTCCTTGTAAGATACCTATAGTAAATAAATAATGTAATCCTTACAATGCTCTTATAAATGTCCTTAAATGTCTCCCTATTGGTACATTTATCTTAATTCTTCAAATAGCCGCAAAACGGTTTATTTTACATTATATTTTTGTGACGTTGAAGCTCCGACAACTAATTTTGTTTATTTAAAAGTACATTGCTAATGTCAAAGTTTTACGCTAAAAGATATTTATCTTTCTTCTTTATTCATAAAAAGAATGAGCTGGTTCCGTATTTAAGTTTTTTTTTTTTTTTTAATTACACGTTTTGGAATGTCTTGAATACGATTGGACTATTTTTCGACCTACGTCTATCTGTATAAAACAACATTTGTGAACGCCCATAAACCAATAAGTAATTGACGAAAATCCATGAAACTTCATATTTAGTTAGACTTTCACATAAGTCGTCACTGAATACACTTTGGTGTATATTGCCTAAGATGTGGTGCTACAATGCTGCAATGCTATGTTTTTCATGATTTGTTTAACCCTTTAAGGGAAAAAGTACTTCTTTTCGTAAAATTATAAAAGGATTGATTGACGCCAAACGTTACAGACAAATTTATTTGAAAATAATTAAATGTTTTACTTCACGTACATAATAAAAAGAAAATTTTCGTTCCAAAATCATATTGGCAATGCGGCATTAGGGATTAAAATTAAGCGGTCGAAATTTGAATAACCGCTCTTCAAAGGGTAAAAATATTTCTCGGTATCTGTGGTACAGAATGGCACAAAACGTAATATGTGAAATGATTTTTATTAGATGAAAAATTGTGCTGATTTAATTCTTGTTTTAATCACTCAACTAAGGACGCCTCCATGTTACGTTGTCTAGGAGGCAGATTATAGCTGTAACTGAGATTCTGTTGCGTAGGTATTATATAAAATATTAGAATATTCGTCAATAGTTTTTATCTTATATATTTATGGAATTTCATTTTATTTTTTTATCATTTCAATAAATCTGAAACCAGAATTTTAATCACGTATATAATGGGGCAGTTATTAGAAGTATGGGATAGCTATTTCCTGCTGTAAAAAAAGATTTATTTGAAATCAAATGTATTTCAAATATATTATAAATTTCTATTAGTACTTGAAAAGTATAATATTTCCTTAATTTTCTAATCAAAATAGTAAGAAAAAATAGTAAAAATAGCAACCATAATGTTAATTTTAATGGATGAAAATAACATTTTTTTTTTCCCTTTGAAAGTCTCTTTGTCATAAAAAATTCTAATAATTTTTTTATTATTATTATTTCTTAAAGAATAAATTTTGTACGTAAGAACACTCCGTTTATTTAATTTTAGTGACCTTTAACATCTGCATTTTTTAAGTAACATTTGCCATCTTCACAATATTTTTATTCAAGACTTCATATAAAGTATTTTTTTAATTTAAAAAGTAGGGAGGAGGGAGCTCTTTGAGATACATTATAATTAACAATTTTTGAACGCAATACTTTTTGATTAATTGCTACAAAAAGAAAACCGTGTATTAGACTTAGCTGAAGAAAATAAACAAATAAGTACGGCACTAGAATATGGCACTAGTATATGACACCGCATAAGTGTTCAATACTAAAATAGTGAATACAAATTGTCTTATCTTGAGCACGTATGATGTGCATAACTTGCCTTATTAGTATGCGTCCCAAAATGTCCCACTTCCCGTGTTCTGGTTTTACAATTTCTCTTGTTAATCTTTGCGCTACAAGATATGTTTAATAGTTAATATAATGAGAAATAGGTTTTTTTTAAAAAAATTCACTTTTACAATTTGTATTATTTTTCCTTAAAAAAAAAAAAAAAAAAAAAAAAAAAAAAAAAATCAATAGAGTAAATTTATTGCAACATTCTGAAAACAAAGAAAATGATATAAACAAGGGGATCCACCCAGACTTCTCGGGTCACACAAAATAGCCTAAAAATCTTTTTTTTACACTTTCCAACCTAGTTGAAAAGTGTTTATGACTTCGGTTTGTCTAGGCGTCTGTCCGTGCTCTAACTCCCGTAAATATGCTCGGCAATTTTTATATGTTATTGTCGTTATCTATAGCATGTTCCCTATTTCAACTGAAGTGTGTAGCACTTATAGTTTTCTTACAAGAACACTCAAAAGAATTCCGTTACATTACGGTCTATGGGGAAAAATCATTTGCGGTTTATTTTAATGATGTTACACAATTTCAAACACATTGTAATTGATATATATCACTAAGGTGCATTACAATGAGCTTAATATAGAATATGGTGTGCATAGCATAGAATATGGTCTTAGAAACTAGTTCTAATGCAGATTTCAGAACACTGAAACACGACACGACATTTATTTGTTGGAACGGAACAGACGAGGAATGTTCGTTAGAAAAAAATACTGTCGTTTGATAAGGATTTGTGTTCTGGATTCAAGACTTCAGATTAAAATATAACTCCAAAATAATTCCAATAGAGTTGGCGTGTTATGATATCCATCAATGCATTTGTAATGTTTTTGTACTTAATTTTCTTGAAAAACACTTGTATTACTCGGATTATTTTAAAATGATGATGCCATAAAGAACGACATGCGCTCAAAATAGGTGTGTAAAATATTATTTTTTAAATCTACATAATTAAAATGTTTAACATAGAAAGAACACCAACAGCAAAGCTTGAAATTTTATCTTTGTTATTTATACTAGTAAGAATTTAAATATGATTCTGCTAAAATATTTTAATTATCAAAATAATAATAATGATACATATTCTTGAAGAAATGAAGCCATAATATAATTATTTTATTTTTTTTATTTTCTACTCTGCATTACACTACTCACTATTTTAATTACTAAATTATTTTGGCAACTTTCAAAGCATGTATTTAACATATACACTATATATAAAATATTAAGTAGGATTAGCATGACCAGTATGATTAAAATGGACTTGTTACGTATAATTACCATATAAATTAGTAAACAAAATATTATTAATAATAATGAACCAATGTCTTGTTACGCTTTGTTGTTACAGCCTGTAGTTTTGTGCTTTATTCACATTAAAATGTTGATAAATATTTGATATTGTATTTATTAATTTTTTATTGTATCATATAAATATACCTGTTTTGCTAAAAGACTCTTAATGGGAAATAGCAGTAATTTTCACCATACTGCATTCTAAAACTTAAACAGTAGAGCTCAAATCCGTTTGTACTCCGGTTATACTACGTATTATGATATCAGAAGCACATAAAATGTTGCTGTGGTTCTTGCCCCGGAATCAGACATCAAGCCAGATAGATATCATGTCATCGGGGACATCATGTATTACTATTAATAAATCGTAATTCAATGGAAAATTGAACATTTTTTTCACACCAGATGCTAAATGGAATAGCTGGGGCGCAGTGTGTTATGAACAAAAAATGATCCGTGTTTCCAAAAAAAAATCGTATATTACAAAACTTATTATTTAAAAAAGATAACAATTTCATAAATAAAAATGTAATTTTGAAATCAATTAATAAAGTTTTTTTTCTTTGAATAAGCAAAATGTTGTTCTTAAGTATGATTTATAGTTAAAGTAACATGAAATGTACCTTTGTATACTTCAATGCTTAAAGGACAGACATACCCCCCCCCCCCCCCCCAAATGGTCAAAGTATCAGTTTTTTTAAATTATGAACTCAAATTATATATCTGTCATTTTTGTATGTGCTTAAAATGTCAAATCTGCCGCTTTAATATTACTATAAGTTTAATATGTACATGACTGCAGATCAATCAAGCCTCTTACTCGGTCCGTTTTTTGAATACTGCCTTTTTTTAGATAAATGTTTGTTTTAGATTTTTCTTACAAATTTTGTAGACACCAACATGACCGTAATTTTTTCAACAAATGTTGTAAAAACTTAGCACAAATACTGGTATTGAAAAAACGCAACGAGTTCAACGGGGTCTTTAACACACACACACACACACATAAAAAAAAAAAAAAAAAACTTTGAATGGCTTTTTATCAATATTCATTTTTTTTTCTTCTTTTTCGTACTTTAAAAATGTTAAAGTTTTTTTGTATGTAAGATTGAGCTTTATACTTGTCTGTACATATTCTTTATTATGTAGTTGATAAAACTGTGCATGAAATTTGCTTCGTGATTTTTAATTTTTTTAACAAATAATATTATATAAAGAAGCGTTAGATTACACCACTTTTCACTGTATATGGCAGTAAGAAAAATATTTTAAATCTAATATAATTTGTATCTAAAATTCATGCATTGCCTTGTGTAGCATATGAGAAATGTTAAAAAAACAATTAATAAAAAAATTCAATATTTAAAAAAGTAGTAGGAATGAAAAATAATAATTTATTTTAAGTAAATTTTCTGTTCCAAAATTATTTTAAATGTGCTTTTAATTGAAAAGTATAACTAAATTAAAATAACTGAGCAAGATATTTTAATTGAAAATTAAAATAACTGAGCAAGTGTTTCTCATTGGCAGAGCATCGGCATGTTACTCTGAAGGTTCCAGGTTCGAGTCATGGCCCTGGTCAATTTTTCACTTGTGTTGGGTTTCTGTATTTAAAATTGACTGAAATAAAGAATGTTATTATAAATAAAGTGATCAGACGTATTGTGTATATGTGCTTTAAAAGGTTAAATTGAGTTTACCCAGGTCATATCTAAACAGATTGGTCAATGATTTATTTTGAATATTTAAAATGAAGAGGACGGGGTCTCCAAACTTTTCTTTTAAAACTGGTTGGAGTTTAACCAACACATGGGGGTTCTTTAGAGAGTGGGGGAGAGCAATATTTTCAATGGAGATCGACCGAAACAGGTTTTAAAGACCGAAACCGAATTTCGGTGATCTTTCCACTTTCGGCCGAAGCCGAAACTGTCAAAAAATTTTAAAAACTAATTAATACATACATAAATGCATATAATTATTAATTAATGAATTAATTAATAACAAATAATTAATAATTACTTAATAATAACTAATTGCGCTTCTAATTAATTTATTAATTATACCTGTATTGAACCACATTTCTAACAAACAAACATACATATGTGTGTGTATAAGTTTCAAACAAAAATGAAACATAAATAATACAACTTTTATATTTTATTATTTTATAACAACCAATAAATTTGGTAAACCTTCATATGTTTTAACACTTTTCTCATAAAGCATTCGAAACAATCTAGAGTTTCAAAGTAAAAATTTTCTATTATTGTTAAGTTTGCAGCTTTTAAAGATCACGTGATAAGCGTCTTTTAAGTTCAGTCATATATTCATTGCTTGCTTTCTAATTTAAAATCGCATCATGAATCAGTCATGACGGATAATGATAAACAGAAGAGTTGACAGCCATAAACAGTGTCTCATTAGAGCCGATAGAACTCATATCAATGAGTAAAGTAGAAAATTTCCGAAAGGAGGAACGAGATTTTGAAGTAGATAGATAGTTTTGGTCAAGTTTCGGTCAGGCCGAAATTTTGGCAGCAGTTTCGCTGAAAACGAATATTCGGCGAATCTCCAATTTTGCGCCGAAACCGAAATTTCGGTCGATCTTAATTTTAATTTAAGAAAGTGATATAGATAATAAAATTTCAAAAAAAAAAATGAAATGTTAAAATTAATATAATATACAATATCAAAATATTGAATCAATGTACTTGAAAAACACAACATTAATATTATTTACAGGAAATATTAAAAGATAAATACTTGCAATGTCAAGTTTTGTAAAATTATATTTTCATATAAAAGAAACATGAACTATAATAATGAATAAGTAAAATAGGTAATCATCAAACAAACACAAAATCCAAAAGAAAATATATTTATTGGTAGATGACCAGGAACGTAGCATGCAAATATATTTCAGTAAAAATGATGTTTAATTTCGGTTTCTTTGTCTACAATTATATTTGTTCTATAAGGAATAACATTCATTATATGCTATATTAATACGCTTTTATGTCTTTGAAACAGTGGCGCCAATTGATAAGGGACACACTTCACTTATCAACACATACCAAATACAAACTCCAGTCTCTAGTTTTATCAAATTTTGACACTTTACAACATTGTTTTTAAAACATTCAGGGACACTTTTCATATAATACATAATGGACACTTTTCTCCCCTTACCAACACGTAGTAGATATAAACTCCAGTCCATAAGTTTATCAGTTTTTGCACACATTACAGCGTTCTACGATGTGGCCGTTGATACTTGAATGGTCAGAAATACAGACACAGACATGTCACATAATATTCCGGTGAATGTGTCGGTGAAGTACATATGAAATCAGCACTGTATAGCTGTGGTACACAGTGAGATGAAATTTTATAATATTTTAAAGTGATTTGTCTTCTGTTTCTATTCATGTGTATTAGTAAATTCGGTACGTAAAATTCTCCCATCAAGCAGTTTTATATATGCAATGGCTAAACTTTCTTCACTCGATTATACCTAGTTTTTAATTAACGTTTTTAAATAATCTGTCTTATTTTGTACGACTCTCCCCTACACATATCGTTGCAAATTTTGGGCGGTTTTGCTATGGGAACAATTTTTTGTTGGCGTATACATTTTGATATAAACAACAATGAAAAAGTATCTCTAAATTTGCTGCTCATTGAACAATAAATTATAAAGTTTACTGAGCTATTTATCAAAGACATATCGATCATGGTCTCTAAAAAATAATAAAAAAAATTATCATTAAATTCTTGACCTAAAAATACATTTAAAAGTACAATTATTCCTTGTGGAAAATGTGTTAGTAAGAAAAGCAAAACTACAGCCAGAACCATGTTGTTTGTTCTGTCATGACATGCATCAATTTCTTCTCTTTTTTGTAATATTTTCCTTTTTTTTCTTGCTTTATTCAAAGTACGGATAAGACTAAGGCTTAGGGCCGTGAGGGCTACACAAGGTACGAATTTTATGAAAACGCTGAAAAGAAAAGAAGCAATATCTCCGAAGAGTATATAATTTTCAACATACCCAGATAAGGCGATATACCTTGGTAAATAAAATATTGCGCAAGTGACACATGTAGCTGTGATTGCATACTTTGCTCTTGTCATAGAACACCAACTGGCACTTTTTAGTGGAAAACTAACCGCTATATATCTCCAAACGGCTACAGTCACAGTTAACCATGTAGATATTGCATG
Source organism: Maratus michaelseni (assembly GCA_963931845.1). Lineage (NCBI taxonomy): Eukaryota > Metazoa > Arthropoda > Arachnida > Araneae > Salticidae > Maratus > Maratus michaelseni. Next base: position 128,630,754 of record OZ007600.1, on the reverse strand, counting down.
ATTCACAAAAAAGAAATGAAATATAAAGATATATCCAAATGAAACACTGCCTTCCTCACTTATAATATAGTCATAATAAAGAATTGGCAGATATGAAAACATTACAAGCATATCAGCAACTGCTAATCCTGTAAGAATTGCATTTATAGACGAAACCATGTTCTTTCTTGTAAGAACAGTGATATTTAGAATGTTGGCTATGATACCGAAAGTGCAAATAATAAAACTTAAATACCCGTGAACACCACTATATTCATTATAATAAACTTTTAAATAATCACCAAAATAGGGAGCTGGATCGTGAAATTTTTCAACAATTAATGAAGAGTTTAGAAAAGGAAAGTTAGCTTCCATCACGCCTGAATCGTTAAGCTGCAAATCTGTCTCATTTATTTTTAAAATAATATGTGCAGCCATTTCTACGTTATTGCCAGTAATAAATATAATTGGATTATGGTATTTTAAAATTTATTAACAATCAACTCTTTCGAAAGAAATCAGATTGTTTGTACATAAAAATATGTTCTTGCATCCTGTTGTTAAAATCATAGTTTAGAAAGGTATTTAACTACTACAGAGTTCACCTTTTTCTTTTTACTCTTATAGAATAACTCTTTACAGCAGTAGTAACTCTTAAGAAAGCACAAAAACCTTCGGAAAAGATGACTCTACGCTTTTTTAATAATTTAAAATTAAGCATATGTTCCAATTCTTCACCTTTACAACTACTTGATAAACCTGCAAGAAAAACATTACAGGATTAAATTAAAATAATTTATCTGACAAATCACAAAATATTATAATAAATATATAATATTTGAAAGTAGAATAAATCATTGAATCACTTTTTAATTCGTTAATTTATTGCAAGATTCGCAAAACTGCACAGCTTTTATTTAAATTTTTTGTAAATTTTAAATAAAATATAATTTTGTGTTGGAAGAAATATATTATACTAGAGCGCCAATTATCCGAATTCCTACCTACCGAACATCCAATTATCCAAACCTCTATTTTATTTTTATTTTTTTTTTGTTATTATTATTTAAACATACATGGATCATTTTTATTTATTCATGAAAAATAGTGGGGAAAACCTAAAAATTTCTTAATAATAATAATAATTAATATTATAACACAACGGAGATTCTTCCGTTTACGTTGCATTTGATGTTTTTAACTATTAATCCAAAGTAAGTTTTGAGAAACCCAGTAGATAAGGAAATGTAATTTCCCAGAGGTGCTTCAAAAAGAGATTATCCTTCTTTACAATGTCATCGTTACAAAAAAAGAGAAAGCTTTATCCAGTAAAGATAGGCTTTTGTCTAGGAGAGCACTGGGAATATTTCTTCAATAACAATGTACATGAAGAAAAATAAAAACGCTTCATAACAAAAACGAAAACCTTTTTTTAAAAAAAATCTTATGAGGTGTTTATAACCTAGGGAATATTGACAATGTAGACAGCTGAAATTACTACTTCATCTTGAATCCTTCACAGTAGTGGGGCAATTATTACGTTTTCTTTAACGTTAACGTATGTGTTTCTTTAACGTCAATGTGCTTTTTGTTTTCATTTGTCCAGTTATCCGAACTTTTGCGTGTCTCAACTGGGTTCACTCTTAATAGATGCGGATAATCGGCGCTGTACTCTAATTAAATTAAATAACATTTCATTGTCTTTATGTCACAGCTGTCTAGCGTGACAGGTAAAAAGCACTCGAAAAGTAAAATGAAATGACAAAATAAAATAAGATCATTCAAAATGTACTTTTCATATTACAGAAAATTCATTTTTGTTATTACTAATGTATCAGCAAATCTGGAATTAATTATATATAGGAGTTTTTGAGATAGTACAATTTCTTACTGGGGCGCTAATTTATTGTCGCACTGTAAATACCCCACCATGCATTTTCAAATTCACGCCAAGTAATTAAAAATGGTGGGACCAATATTGGTTAATTGGCGAGTCCCACGGTTGGCCAACAGTAAGAAATGCCTGCCTTTACTGTCCGAGAGAGACTGCTCAGGCTAGGAAACCAAGTCTGTAGAACATAGATGTTCCCACTGTCCCTTTTATTGAAATATTAAAAAAAAAATAATACATAATTTAGCCGAAGCTGAGCGCGCCAGTAAGCGCGACAGAGGGCCGGTGTTGATGTTTGTAATGAAAACAATATTTATGAAAAAGACAATATTATAAAGAAATAGTATTACGTGAGAAGATAAAGATCGACGTGAAAAAGGGAAGTGAATAAGGAGGAACCCGCGTCTCTGCCTCAGTGATGGATTAAGATAGCAAGGTCAAAATGAATGCTAAAGATGTTTTTCTGCTTTGCAAAGCCGGACACGATAAAATATTATTCAGCCGACCGCATGGTGTAGAATATTACAGGAGATGAGGCACATGATGATACAGGTATCATAATTGAATAATACTAGGAAGAGCACAGTGATGAACATGATGATACAGGTATCATAATTGAATAATACTAGGAAGAGCACAGTGATGAACATGATGGTTTTAAGCACAATGAGGAAATAAATGTGAGATACATAGAATATCCTCACCAGATGAAAATACGATGTAAAAACATTAGATCAATAGCGATGTTGATACGATGAGTAGATTCATGAAATTTTATACTACATGAAGATTATACGCAAATTATGATACAGTCACTTTCTATGCGTACACATACACATTGATGAGAAAAACAATGACGATGAAAAGAGAAATATATACATAACTATGTGCAGTTATAGAAGTAGGCAGGTCTAAAACCCACTTTGGGTTATGAGAGGTTGGGGGGGGGGCAGTGGCGTAGCTACTTATTCAGCGCAATGGGGCAAGTATGACTGGTGTGCTCCCTTCTCTACCGGAAAAGGTTTTTCCCAAAATTTGTTATTAGGTTCCATCTTAAGATCTTCTCCTCACCTCTCATGCGAAAAGACCCGCTCGCTAATGTGTTCCGAATATGAAAGTATCTTCGTAAAAAAATACGCAAAGAAAATCGAAAAAGTAACCAACGCCAGAAATAGAGATTGGTCTCAGCTATCCAATGCAAAATAAAAATGGTTTAAAAATATTGAAATGAAACGAGATAATAAAAAAAAAATAATGCCTCCTAGGATTAACATTAGCGAGAGGGCCTTTTCGCGTGAGGGGAGTGGACCCTTAACACACTCATTATCTATCTACTATATATATAAAACACAAACGGAAATTTCGTTCTGTTCCTTTATAACTGAAGTTCCACTGAACGGATTTTGATGGAACTTGCACTGTTCGATAGATAATGTTTCAGGGAAGGTTTTAGTATATAACATATTGTTCTATGTACATTAATTACAGAATTATGATAGAAAGTTCTGTTATTTTGGCCGAAAAGGTTACCATTGCTAATTTTTTGCCGACCATTATTGTTGCAGAAAGAAATGAAAAGGCTATACATATCGAAAAATAAAAGAAAAACTGTTGCTAATTTTATTTAAAAAAAAGAAAGAAAAAAAGAAAAAAGAAAGAGAAAGAAAAGAAAAAAAAGAAAAACGTTCTGATGAGAGATAATACCACGGAGGAAGATAGATGGAGGGGAAAGTAACGTTGAAATTTTACAATACAGGTTTTCTCCTTATAGATGGCGCCACGGTAAACTGAAGGCTGTCCTAACCTGCTTCTGCAATGCTTTTCAATGCGAAAAGCATTCATTTTTTAAATGTTTTTGATTGAAAATTTGAACTTTAAAAAAGTCAAACAAGTAAAAATTTCATTAAATAAAGTTTTCTTCGCACCATGCATATATTTTAATAGATGTTTGGCGTTTCGATTGCTTTTTATAACTCTTTAAATAAGAGTTCACCCTGACAGAATCATCTGAATAGTCATTTAAAAATAAATATTACGGATATTGTACTGCGAAGAAATACTTCGCAGTACAATATCCGTATTGTACTGCTGATTTATACATCCTCCGTAATGTATGGATGTATAATTTTTAGAGATTAAAAGTATTATTCAAATAAAAACAGCTTCAGATTACAGCCAAACAAATAGCACTCTATAAGACAATTTAAATGGCCATGTCAATTAGCCACAGACATTAGCATTCATTAAGTATAACATTTTAAAAACATATACACTAAGATCGATATACTAGAATAAAAATTTCTTAGTTTAAAAATGATTACATGCATATAACTTTAAATTAAAGTATAATAAAAAAAATCCCTGACGGCTCGGCCTACAGGCACAGGTACATTTGGAAGACGCAGACCGTTGGGCGCCTGTTTGTTGGGAATTGCGGAAAAAATGACCTTTTTGCCATGATGCGGCAGTTGGAACCGCCTACTTCGAAACCTAACTTGTTTGCAGGTGGAGCCGGCAGGTGTTTTTTTCTATAAGGGTTAGTCCTATAAAAAACTTGTCAATATAAAAGTTTTAGATAATATTAAGAGGATTTATAATAAATTAAACGGATTTGATATCTTCTGAATTGACGAAGTTATGAATTTTTTTCTTCTAAACCCCCCCTTTCCCACCCCCTCTTGGGGTCATTTTTAATGATATCAAAAATCTGTCATACATAAAATTTCGGCCCTTTTCCTAGAAGTAATAATAACTTCAAACGGATTCGATACGTATCATAATTAAGAAATTATGGGATTTTTCTATTTTCACAAAAAGCCCCCCCCCCCATCCCCATCCCACCTTTGTTCGATTTTGCCCATTATTTACGAACATGACCGAGATTTTATGCCCCTTGATTTTATGTATCAGTTTCGAAAAGATGCGGGAGTTGGAACCGCCTACTTCGAAAAATAACTTGTTTGCAGGCGGAGCCGGCAGGGATTTTTTTGTTTTTAATTTTTTTTGCTATAACGGTTGGTCCTATAAAAAACTTGTCAATATAAAAGTTTTAGATAATATTAAGAGGATTAATAATAAATTTACGCGGATTTGATATCTTGTGATTGACGAAGCTATGATTTTTTTTTCTTCTAACACCCCTCCCCCCCCCCCCCCCCTTGGGGCCATTTTTAATTATATCAAAAATATGTCATACATAAATTTTCGGCACTTTTCCTAGAAGTAATAATAACTTTAAACGGATTCGATACTTACAATAATTAAGAAATTATGGGGTTTTTTCTGTTTTCACAAAAAGCCCCCCATTTCCCCCCCCCCCTCCTTGGTTCGATTTTGCCCATTAACGAACTTGACCGAGATTTTATGCCCCTTGATTTTATGTATCAGTTTGGAAGAGATTTATGCAGAATTTTTCCAGTTATCGTGTCCATAAAAAAGTGACATAGACAGATAGATAGATAGATAGATAGATAGATAAAGTTTTGAACTGGGGGTGGTTTTGGGTTCTGGGAGTCATGATCGGCGTAGATCTGCAAAAATTTTTCAAAATTTCCAACTTAGGTGAGAATGTAATAGGTAGTATTTCTTACGAAATCTACCTAAAAGCACTCACCTTTGAAGCTCTAAACATACTTAAAAAAAAAAAATTCTTCGATTTTTCTTTTGTTTATCTCATCATCATAGCCCGATCTACATCCCGGAATAAAACATTTATATCCCATCTTAAATTTATGACATATAATTGCTATAATTAAAAATAATCGAATAAAATACTTTCGGAATTTAACATGTAATCTAATGACATTCTGTTTAAAGGCAGCCGCCAAATTTTACAGCGCCCTCTTTCGTTAAAAAAATATGACTTGCATTTTCGATATCCTCGCCTATTCTAGTTTCCCCTCCAGGTTCTTTCTCCGTGGATAATACTATAAAATGAAAATATTTAATTTAAACATGATTAGGAATGTTCGTAATGCTTAAAAAATTATTCAAGGAGCAAAATTTGGCGATTTATCTTTTGTTTTTGGTGATTTTGATTTTACTTTTGACCCCAAACAATTTGATTTTAAGTCAAAAGGTGTTTTTTTTTTGTTTTTTTTTGTTACAGAAAGAATAGAAATGGCTGTACATATGGAAAAATAAAAGAAAAAACTGTTACTAATTTTATTTAAAAAAAGAAAGAAAAGAAAAACAGTTTTGATGAGAGATTTTAAGCCAAAAGGTGTTTTTTCAAGTGTACGACTACGACAGCATTTTTGCAGTATTTTTTTTGGTACTTTTCGGTTAGCCGGGTGCCAGTGATAGATATATACATTATAAACACACATATATATACACATAGATCTACACAAACACATATATATATATAAATACATATATATACACTTATATGTATGAATATATACATTTATACATATATATTTATGTATGTACATATATCACTGGCGCCCGGCTAACAGAAAAGTACCTTTTTTTTATTCAAATTCAAACTATATTAATGGCAATATACTTCTATTTACTTCTATATATATGAAATTTCGTTCCAGCTGCTTATAACTCGAGTTCTGCTGAATGCATTTTCGTAGAACTTAAACTGTAAGATATTTTTCAGGGAAGGTTTTATTGTATAACATATCGTTTTACGTAGCTTAGTTATTGAATTATTATGGGAAGTTCTACAATCAGATCAATCTGATTATGAAAGATTAGCCTTTTTAAAAGATTTTGCCGAATGGATTTCGATGGAACCTACACTGTTAGATAATTTTCTAAAGAAAGTTTTATTATATAACATATCATTCTACGTTGCTTACTTCTAGAATTATAGGGGGAATTTCGACAATCGGGTTACCATTTTTTTTAAAATCAAATATTACCCTTTTCAATATTTGATTCCGATTATGAAAGATTAGCCGTCTGAAAAAGTTCTACTGGACGGATTTCGTTGAGAATTGTATTGTTAGTTAGTTAGATGCTATTTCAGGAATGGTTATAGTGTACTACATATTGTTCTACGCTGCTTAGTCAAACAGTTATGTGTGAAGGTTATATAGTCAGGTGTACCCGACTCCGAAAGATTAGCCTTTTTCAAAGTTTTTACTGGGCGTATTTTTTGCGACTTGCATTGTTAAGTAGATAATTTGTAAGGATGATTTTAGTATATTTCATATCGTTCTGTTAGTTTTAGAATTATGTGGAAAAGTTCTATAATCAGATGAACCCGATTATCAAGGATTAGCCTTTATAAAAACTTCTACTGAATGGATTTTGTAAGTTAATTTGCTTGCATTGTTAGTTCGATAATTTTTAGTGATGGTTTTAGTATATTGCATACAGTTTTATCGTTCTTCAGCAAACCCTAACTGTAAATGACCAAATAAAAGAGTTGGTCCTTACCAGCTAAAATTTTGACTGCACGTTAGAAAATATCATAGAAGAAGGAAATATAAGATTATTCCTTCTTCTATGGAAAATATAATAACAGAATGACGTCATTTTTCAGTGATGTAGAAGGATATTCCAGGTAAATATACAAATTGTTTTCAAATACAAGGTCAAATTTAACAATATATTTCGTTTGATTCAAGGTTCATTTGTAGAAATCGACCAGCGCAGCGGGCGTAGCTTGCTAGTAATACAATAAAACTGTAGGAACATACCCAACTAACACAGAACTTGCGGGCCACTGATGGCTACGTTAGCCTTGGCCCAAACTAGTAGATGAGGGGCCGCAATCGTTTGCCGTAACGGCAACTTAAAAAAACTGTCACGCCGGCCACAATGTGGCCGCAACAGAATTGGCCATAACTACATTAAGATGCCCATAATTGTGCCACAAGTGGTTAATCATAATTGACGGATAGCCTAAAACTGGCCACAGTTATACTTTAAGTGGCAATTATTAATGAAAACTAGCCACAGTTTGGCCATTAGCGATCATCGTGAATAAAATCTAGCCAGAAGATCGCCACAGCCATGCCACCTGCGTTTGTTAAGAATAAAAGCTACCCCAAAGCTGGCCATAAATGTTAATTTATTGGTCATCATAAATGTAAACTAGCCTTAAGCCAGCCATCCACATACCATCAATGCTATTCATTAATGAATGCATGCCGAAAGCTAGCCACTTTGTTGCCATGAATGGGCATCATTAATGTATGCAAGCCGAAAGCTAGCCACTTCGTTGCCATCATTAATGAATGCAAGCCGAAAGCTAGCCACTTTGTTGCCATCAATGGTAATCATTAATGAATGCATGCCGAAAGCTAGCCACTTTGTTGCCATGAATGGGCATCATTAATGTATGCAAGCCGAAAGCTAGCCATTTCGTTGCCATCATTAATGAATGCAAGCCGAAAGCTAGCCACTTTGTTGCCATCAATGGTAATCATTAATGAATGCATGCCGAAAGCTAGCCACTTTGTTGCCATGAATGGGCATCATTAATGTATGCAAGCCGAAAGCTAGCCACTTCGTTGCCATCATTAATGAATGCAAGCCTAAATCTAGCCACTTTGTTGCCATCAATGGTAATCATTAATGAATGCATGCCGAAAGCTAGCCACTTTGTCGCCATCAATGGGCATCATTAATAAATGATAGCCCAAAGCTAGCCATATTCATGCCACTATTAGATATCATGAATGGAAGCTGGCCAGAATTATACTTTTTATGGTCCTCAAAAAAGTAAAGTTGAGCAAATCTCCATTTTTACTCCTTTGGCAGGGACAATTTTTTTTCTTTTTTTTAAGTTATTTTAAACTTTAGAATCTAAATTTACTGGTCCATAATTTTTGTCTGAAAACTCTAAATATTTTATTCAAAATTTGAAAAAAAAAAAAAAAATAATAATAATCTATTGGAATATTTTTCTTAACAAGAGCTCATAACACCAACCTGACTTTTATGCAAACATGTTTCACTTTATTATAATATTTTTCAGTTAAAAACTGCAATGGTGTTATAAGCACCCCATATTAAAAAGGTCAAAATACAATAAAATCGAAAGTGCTTCAGATCTTGTATAGAATACTTTCAATCTGGAAGCAATAATAATATTTTTTTTTTTTTAAAGTGTCCCAATGGAGGCAAAAATTGGCCGTATCCACTCATCTCATTAGATCGGAATAAAAGGCCATATGGTTATGATTTATTTTTTAATGTTATTCTGAAAAAGTTGCAAAAGCCATAATTGTAATTAATAAAAAAAAAGTTGTAAAATAAGGTGTAACACAAGGTGTAAAATATATATTGAGCGTTAAATTACCAATGATGGTGAGAATACGAAAAAAAAACTAATTTTCTTCAATTTTTAATTAAATTATAGGTTTAAACATTCTATTCAAAGGAGTAAATTTTTAAGTAGTTTCAATTTATGTTTCTTCAAGCTAATTCACCAGGTGGATTGTCCAGCCAGAATTTCCATTGAAAATTGTTATCTAATGATTATATTCAACATCCCTTTTTCGAAGCAAATAAAAAATGTATAATGTTAAATGAGATACCATATGAAAGGATTTTCAAGCGACTTCTGACATAGTACACTCACATTTCTTTAAAACATGTATTTTGGTTAAAATTGCAAGTAATAAATTAAATAGGCATTGTTTTCAGAAATAAAATGAAAGTTTTTCCTCAAATTACTGTTGCCACAAAAATTAAATTCCACAACAATGATTATAAAAAAAATGTTCAATAAAGATAAAGTGGACATGGTTGCTGCATGGGTTTATTTTATATTTATGATAAAAAAGCAAAATTTAAATTCAAACGCTCAATTTTTTTTTTTTTTTTTTTTTTCAAAACATTATGTCACTCTCTAATGTAGTTAAAATACAATTTATATATATATATAGCTCTTGATATTTTCAGTCAGTTTTTACTGTAAAGTATGAAAGAATAAATTGGATTATATTCTGGCTTTATTTTTTTTTAGAAGTTTAAACATGCATCTAAAAAATATTAGATATTGCTAAAAAATATTAGGCTGCAGTGTGAAATCTTCACACAGGCCCACTAGTATATATTATTTCTGTTATCAACATCCCCTTTTCTCAGAAAATATGAAATGCACAACAATGAACGAGATGCCATAAGAAAGGATTTTGAACCAGCTTCTGACATAGTGCACTCACATCTCGATAAAACATATTTTTTGATTAAAAATTGCTGTAAATTAAAAATTAAATCTGCATTGTCTTCATAAAAGAAATGAAAGGCTTTCCTCAAATTAGTGTAGCCACAAAAATAAAATACCACATTATATAATGCTTAAAATGATTATAAAAAATAAATACTACAAAAAAGATAAAGTGGGACATAGTTGCTGCGCGGGTTTATTTTATATTTATGACTAAAAAGCAAAATTGAAATGCTCAATTTATTTTTCTTTGTCCCATGTTTGTTTCCGAAACAGATGATGTCATCTCTAAAGCAGTTAATTAACTATAGATATATATATTTTTTTGTCTTTGCTATGCTCGATCAGTTTTTACTGTAACTGTGATGGAATAAACGAGATGATATTCTGGCTCGACTAATGTTGTTTGAAGATAGTTTCAGTCCTTAATTTTCCTTTACAAGTTTAAACCTGCATCTAAAGAGTATTAGATATTGCTAAAAAGTATTAGACTGCAGTGTGAAATCTTCGCATGGGTCCACTGGTGCTTTTATAATACAATTTCGTACCTGGATGTTTCTTCCAATTATCCAGCTTGAAAATAAAACAAAAACGCAGGAACTCTATTTTATAAAATTGGTAAAATGTTGACATTACTGATCATTGAAATTTAAGAATTTTTTTTAATGATGTAACTATATATATATGTAAATTAGGTCCGTTCAAAAAATGTCATTTCACTATCTTCATCTCTTTGGCATATATCAGAAAAATGTAGCAGTATTCCTATAAAGTAATGTTTTAGTCTGTTAAGGACTCTTCCCCCCTTTATACACATCATAGAACAAAATTTCAATGTATATATATTTACAAAATATTACTAATTGACAGAAAGCCAATTGTCACTATTTTCCTTCTTATGTAAATCTTAAAATTTCTCTTATTAAATAAGTTTAATATTTTTTCAAAATAGTAGTGGCAGTTGATCTTCTAGAACACGGCAAGTTCACCATTCATACACTAAATCTTTTTTTTTTTTTTTTTTTTTTTTTTAAATGGACTAAACATTACTCATAAATAATAATATATCATTGTTTTTACTTTTTAAAAATTAGCAAGTAATGAGTACTGAATATATATATATTTTTTTTTAATATATTACCAATAAAGAAATCTTTAAAATATTTTTCCTTCCAGCAGGAGGTATGTGACTTTTTGACTAACAAAATTTCAAACTGATTCATACAATATTATGTACATTAAAATTTTAATCTCAACTTCTAATGAGATTATGATGAAATTTTTATTAAAATTTTCAAAAGTTTTTATACAGCAAATTATTTTTAATACCTGATCTCCAAGCAATGCTAATTTATAATCAACCAACAAAAACAGTTTATCAGTTTTTAAAATATAGCCTACATAAAACACTTTTATTCAATTATATCTTAACCTGTAAAAAGAAGGGGGAATGTTCTCAGAATGAGAAAGAAGGGGAAAATATATAGTACATCTTTTTTAACAACATCACTTGCATAAATAAATATATATATTTAAAAACACTAGAACTGAATGCTTTTTTTTTTCATATAAATTTTATTTTTCACAACAAATGTAAAACAAACCAACCAAAAAACATTTATTTATGTATTTACAAGATGCTCAAAATTTATCAGAAATATTTTACAAGAAAATTTAATCCTGTTACAATTAAATTTCTGATGTTTCTTAATTTAAGTTTATAAACAAGAGCTGAAAATCTACAGTCATCTTCACAGAGAACTTTTTTCTTTCCAGATTTTTATTCTTCTTCTTCTGAAAAACAAAAAATAAATTTTACAAAACAAAATTAAAATGCCTTACTTTAAAAACACCACTTATTAATTAGCCATTTATAAATATAATCGGAACAGAAATTATAATTTAAAAAAACTATTTACAAAAAGCTTTGTAGTTCAAGTTATTTGTACAAAATGAAACTATTTTATTGCAGTATACCTATATTTGCTTTTAACAAAAACTCATGAAAGGGCAGCGTTGTCAAATGACACCTAATTCCTTTTTTTTTTCTAGGTGCGAAACTGCATTTCATGGTGGCAATTTTATGTTATATCATATTCTCTCATTTCTTTTTGCAACCATGTTAACAATAATATTGTTTCTATTTTTATGTGTTAAGAGCAGGGGGGGAGGGGGGGGCTGTATATATTAAATACTTTATCTCTGTGTTAATCACTAAAACAAAATAAAAACAGGCTTTCTATAAATTCTTTTGAATAACTTCAAATATATAAATTCATATTCTTTACATATGATGTATGGGTGCTCTTTCTGTTCATTTCATAAAAGTCGAATTGCTCACTTTGTAAATGTTTCTAGAATTTGTATTTCTAGAAACCAGCAGTTCTTTATTTTCTTCACTTTATTTTTTCACATAACATTTCCTTCAAAATGGCTTTGTAAAGTAGGAAAATACATTGTGTACCTTATTTTTTCACATAACATTTCCTTCAAAATGGCTTTGTAAAGTAGGAAAATACATTGTGTACCTCCAAGCTATAAATCTGATATTATCACTCATAAAACGATAGCATTTCAATTCTCACCGTAATTTAGTTCAAAATAAGGAAAAGCAATTTTTCAACTTTTCCCCGTCAAAGTTAAAAAAGTAAAATTTAAATTAGGTGGGATATAATATATCCCACCACGCCTCAAAGGGTTAAAAGACAATAAAGAAAAAATGAAGTTACTTTGACACAGGGTTGGGTTTCTTCCCGAAGAAACTGGAAGAAATGGAAAAAACTGGAAGAAACCAACAGAAAACAAAACAGATGCTCAAAATTAAAATATATTAACTATATAAAAGAATTAAATTCAAAACCTAATTATATGAAATTTAAATTGGAAATTAATTAATATTAAAAATATTATTTATGGAAAAATAAGTTATTTTTTAATAACAAACTTCAGGTTCAGCAGGTATTTACAGGTTATGTTTTTTACAACTTTAGAGGTAGGGGATATTTTTTTATTGTTTATATAATTTCTGTAAAAAAAAAAAAAAAAACCTACCAATTCCTTATTTATCATATAAAAATGCAATATTTTAAAAACTATTGTGCAAAACTTAAAACAAACAAATTTGTAATTATGTATACTAGCATGCTGATTTAAAAGATAAATGTTCTGAAAATAAACTCTACAGGGATAAGAATTTTTTTCATCTTTTGAATTCATCCATTCTAAGTTGAGAAATTGATTGCAGCATCTTAAAGCTAAATTACTTCTGTTTTGTTATACAATGTTGCACTGTAGTAAGGAAAATGGAGATTTTAATGAAATCCTTCAATACAGTAATTACTGTATATTAGTTTCCTTAATAAAATGGGCGTAAATTCAAAGCACTGTCTTTTATTTAAAAGAGTTTCATTCTACAATAGGTAAATGATCCACATACTATTTACTACTGGTTACAGAAGTTTAAATTATATATATTAAAAAAAATGTGCCTCTTTTGAATTGAATTACCTTTAATTGATTTTGTGTATTTTGGATAAATTTATTTGGTACATTTCCATTATACCAACACCATTGTCGTCACCAAGTGCAATAATTGGCACAAAATGAAATTCATGTGAAAGGATTCAATTGGAAAAAAAAAAAAAATGCTGGCACAAAATTGAGCATTTAAAAATATAACATTTGAAAATTACAGACTTTCACGAACTATTTTATTAAATCGACACGAATATAGACTTAAAATAAAAGAACAAATAAATATTATATGATAAATTAATAAAATTAACTCAATTTAAACTACAGGCATAGCATTGTAAATGTCTCTTAGCATTGCAGTAAGCATTTCACTTTTTGAATGAAGACGTTCATACTTTTTTTTTGTATCCAAAGTCCTGAAACAATTTTATTGCAGCGTCCTCATCATCTGGTAAATGCCTAATGGTAAAATCCACATTAGTGTCAACAATAAATATAAGTTACTACTTAATATTAAATATTTTCTATTTGAAAAATAGCAAATTAAGATGTTTTGCGAGGTTACAGAGTAAATTAAGTAATAATAATAATTAAAAAGTGTCATGTTCAATAAATAGCAAATCACAATGTTTGGCACGGTTTGCAATAAAAATATTTACACGTTCAGGGTTGAAATAAATAGCACATTAGCATACATTTTGGCATGGTGTTAGAAAAGTCCCATTTATTTTATTCAGGTACACAATGATTGGAAAGCTTTAGACAGGTGTGTGATCTTGGCTAAAAAACTGGTGTAATTATCAATTTATCATACATAATTAAATTTTTATAAGTCTAATTAAATTTATGTAAGGTTATCTATTAGAAAATACATTTATTTTTATTGTATTTTACAAAGTTGTAACTTATATGGTAAATTCTTAAAGAAAAACAGTTTCTTCCATTTTTTCCACTTGGAAGAAACCTATTTCTTCAGGCCGGTTTTTTCCACTTTGGAAGAAACTTGCCAACCCTTCTTTGACACATCATAGACAATCTCTGACAAACAGATTTTTCCATTTTAATTTTGTTTTTTTAACAGTTAAAACTGTTTTGGCCAATAATTCAAAAAATTTTAGTAGCATTTGGGGACTCCTGAAAATCGGGGACCCTGGGCCCGTGCCCCGAATGCCCTGCCCATGACAGATATATAAATTTCTCTATTTTTAGCCGCAATCGATTGACAAATTTAGCAATTTTTCTCATGCGATCTTGGAAGAATTTCGCTATTTTTTCCCATGACTGACTGAATAGTTTCGTGATTTTTCCCGCAGCTGACTGATGAATTTCAGAATATTTTCCTGCTACCAATTGCCGAATTGTGCAGGGAGGGAGGTTTTGCGACAAATAAGCAAATTTCCCAATTTTTTTCCTACAACAAACTGCCGAATTTTGAGATTTTTGAATTTTGTAATTTTTCTTGCGACCAAGTGACAAATTTTGTGATATTTTACTGTGACCAATAGACGAATCTTGCGATATTTTCTCATGACCGATAGATGATTTTTGTGATATTTTCCCGCTAAATTTTGGTGAAATTCGCGAAAGCAAATTCTTGCGAATCCACAATAATCAGGGCACATTTCCAGCTATATAAAAACGGGCAGGGCGCATTTACAACTATAAAAAAATGGGCAGGGTGCTGCGCCCTCTCGAAAACGTCTAGGGGAAACACTAATTACTCCAATACAAATATTGCCACAGTTATTTTATTCTAAAAACTTGATATTTGAGTAATTTTAATTTATTTTCAGCAGTGAAATTAACTCGAAATTATTGAATAACAAACATGTGAATTTTTACATTGCTAACTAAGCGTAACCAAGCTTCCAGGCTCGAACATATTTCACACTGTCAGTTTTACGCTTAGTTAGCAATGAAAAAAAAATCACCATTTTTATTACTTGATATTTGATTTAAAGGAAAATTTAAAAACATGGATTTGAACCTTCAGCTCCTCTCCAGAATCTTACATTTGCAAAATATTTTGGGCAAAACATAAGAATGTTTTAAAAATACCTTGAATTTAAATATCATTTTTTAAAGTTTCTTAAGAAAAAAGGGTCAAAGAAAGTATTAAAGAAGGTCCCTTTCTCCAAAGAATCTGCTTTATTTTTAATTTGTTAAAAATTATACATTACATATAATCAAAATCCAAATTAATTTATATGACAACATATTAAAAAAAAATCCTTAATTTAGAGGTCAGAAGATTAAATAATTTTATCACCACCTCCCTTCCTCTTCTACATACATAGCATAAATTAAAAAAAATTATTTAGCATAAATCTGTGTAATCTTAAGTATTGTCAAAGTTCATGAAAGTCAAAAACCCTGTTAACAAAAATTATTTGACACATTTCTGCAAAACTTTAAAAAATACTCAATCTTTTTCTATTAAATTTTACATTTCAAAAATTTAAATTAATTTAATTTTTATTAAATGTAAGTCCAGATTAGATGCACTATATTTCCAGAGGTGTCACAATAATCACAAAACTGAAATCATCACTCTTGAAACAAATATTAAAACATTTAAAGCAAACATTTTCTAAGCACATGAGCTGAAGCATCAAAATTTTGAGTAATTTGAAGGACCCATTGTACAAGATGTTTACATTTCATGAAACTCTGCTAAACTGTTTTAACAAACTGTAAAATAACAATTTTGAATAAAATAATTTTAATAAAAATGAACAATTCCTATGCAATATGTAATAGACGAAGATTTTTTTATGATAACTTTTTGAATACAGTTTTGTTAAAATATTACAATTTAACTAAATTTTAATATGAAAAAGTTTACAAAATGATTTTTTGGCCATTTAAAAGATATCGCTAAATTTATCAGCCAATCGTGGTAAAAAATCTTAAAATTAGTCAATGGATTGTTGGGGAAAAAAAAAAAAATTTCGGTTAATGTACGCGAAGCGTACATACACAAGTTACTGACCGCGGCTGGAATGAATTTCGTGCATTCTACAGATTGCTGTACAGCGAGTTTCATGCGTCCAGTGATGTTTTTTTTCGGTTAATGTACGCGAAACGTACATATACAAGTTACTGACCGCGGCTTGAATGAATTTCGTGCATTCTACAGATTGCTGTACAGCGAGTTTCATGCGTCCAGTGATGTTTTTTTTTCAGTTAATGTACGCGAAGCGTACATACACAAGTTACTGACCGCGGCAGGAATGAATTTCGTGCATTCTACAGATTGCTGTACAGCGAGTTTCATGCATCCAGTGATGTTTTTTTTTTCGGTTAATGTACGGCAAGCGTACATACACAAGTTACTGACCGCGGCTTGAATGAATTTCGTGCATTCTAGAGAATGCTGTACAGTGAGTTTCATGCGTCCAGTGATGTTTTTTTTCGGTTAATGTATGCCAAGCGTACATACACAAGTTACTGACCGTGGCTTGAATGAATTTCGTGCATTCTACAGATTGCTGTACGGCGAGTTTCATGCGTCCAGTGATGTTTTTTTTCGGTTAATGTATGCGAAGCGTACATACACAAGTTACTGACCGCGGCTTGAATGAATTTCGTGCATTCTAGAGATTGCTGTACGGCGAGTTTCATGCGTTCAGTGATGTTTTTTTTCGGTTAATGTACGGGAAGCATAGTCAACCGCGTCTTGCATGTATTAGAAAAATGAAGAATATCGAAATTTTCCTCAATTATAACGTGTGTGGTGTGATGCAGAGAATTGACTATTTATAGAGTTTTTATGAGAATTTCTTTCATGAAGTAAACGTTGATTTTATTCCGTTTTGTGACAATTTTCAAGTTTAAGCCTTATTTTACTAGAAATTTTTTAATTGTTAAAGGTAATAAATTATTAAACTTGATAAATATTTCAAAAAAATTCATAGAAAAAAAAAGATAATTTGTAAAAATGGATACAGATGGAAGAAAAAAGCTATAAATATGTAAAAATAGAAAAAATTTGATAAAAGTATGTAAAAATGGAAATATCCGGAGGAAAAAAATAGCCGAAAATTTGTAAAAATGAAGTATCCGGAGGAAAAAATAGCTAAAAATTTGTAAATTGAAAAAGCTAGAGGGAATAGATAACTAAAAATTTTTTTAAATGGAGAAATCTGGAGGGAAAATAGTTAAAAATTCATTAAAAAAAAAAGGAAAAATCCGGTGGGAAAAATAGTTTAAAATGGAAAAATTGGAGGAAAACATAGCAAAAAAATTGGAAATTCGGAAAATATGGTGGCAAAAATAGCTAAAAATGTGGGAAAATATGGTGGCAAAAATAGCTAAAAATGTGTGAAAATTGTAAAATCTGGAGGAAAAGTAGCTAACAATTTGTAAAAATGGAAATATGATGAGGAAAGAATAGTTAAAAATTTATATTAATGAAAAATACAGAAGAAAGAAAATTAAAAATATGGAAAAATCTGGAGGGAAAAAAATGGCTAAAAATTTGTAAAAATGGTAAAATCCGGAAGAAAAAATAGCTAAAAATTTGTAAAAATAAAAAATCCAAATGAAAAAAATAGATATTTTTTTTTAAAAAATTGAGAAATTTGGAGAAAAAATTGCTAAAAATTTTTTTTAATTGAAAAATCCGGAGGAAAAAGTAGCTAAATTTTTTTTTTTTAATTGAAAAATCCAGAGGAAAAAGTAGCTAAAAATTGTTTAAATTGAAAAATTCGGAGGAAAAAGTAGCTAAAAATTTTTAAAAATTGAAAAATTCGGTAGAAAAAGTAGCTAAAAAAATTTTTAAAGCGGAAAAATCCAGAGGAAAAAGTAGCTAAAAATTTTTAAAAAACGGAAAAATCCGGAGGAAAAAATAGCTAAAAATTTTTAAAAACTGAAAAATCCGGAGGAAAGATAGCTAAAAATTTCAAAAAATGCAAAAAAAACAAAGGAAAAACATAGCTAAAAATTTATAAAAATGAAAAAAAAAGTAAAAACATAGCTAAATATTTATAAAAATGAAAAAAAAAAGTAAAAACATAGCTAAATATTTATAAAAATGAAAACAAAAGAAATAAAATAAAAACATAGCTAAAATTTGTAAAAATGTAGAGGAAAAAATAGCTAAAAATTTGTAAAAATGAAAAATAGATGAAAAATAGCTAAAAACTTGTAAAAACGAAAAATCCAAATGAAAAAAGTAGGTTAAAATTGAAAAATCCGGAGGAAAAAATAAGGTAGAACTTTTTTTTATGGAAAAATCCGGAGGAAAAAATTTGTAAGAATAAAAATATCCGGAGGAATAAATAGTTCAAAATTTGGATAGAAAAATTGCTAAAAATGAAACAATACGGAGTGAAAAATAGCTAAATAGTTTTTTAAACGGAAACATCCGGCAGGAAAAATAGCTAAAAATTTGTAAAAATGGAAAAAATCGGAATGAAAAAATCGATAAAAGTTTATAAAAATTGAAATATCTGAAGGAAAATATCGGTAAAAGTTTGTAAAAATTGAAATATCTGAAGGAAAATATTGGTAAAAGTATGTAAAAATCGAAAAATGTGACGGTAAAATTTACTAAAACTTTGTAAATATTCTTAAAACGAAATAAAATCAATGCTACGTTCACGGTGTACTTTGTGAAAGAATTTGCTTGACGATGTGTGTAAGTAATAAGTCGTCTGCCGAAAAGCTCGTGTTCTGATTGGGTAGAATTCGGAGGTTGCCGATTTCTCGGTTGGCGCGCGTCGTTCCTTGGCGTGCGTCAAAAAAATCGCCAAATCGGGGACCCTCGCTTATTCGAGGATTCTGCCGAAAAATATTTTAATAGCTTTTTTTTTCTATAACTTTTAAGAGTAAAAAATAAGTACATTCTAGCTGTAAAAAAAGGTTAAAAAGTGTAAATTTTACACTTAAAGTGCAAAGGTTGGAAAGCTTTGTAAAGAGCTTTAACGTTTACCAACTGTATGCAGCTAAAATACAAGAGTGCACTTCTATTTTATGAATGTGTGAAATTAAATTTACTAATGTAAATTGATCAATACAGACAAAATTTGGAGCCTATTTAGGGGACCATCCCAAAATTCTTCCTAGTAAAGCAGGTCCCTTCACAATATACCTTTTAATAAACAGGATCTCTTCCCATTTTTTTTTTTAAATAACACAGGCAACTTAAAAAAAATTGAGTTTTAAAAAGGAAGAAGTCTTTAAAGACAAATTTGTTTTTGCATGTGGGGTAGCAATACTTTTAAAATCTGGAATTTTCTGAATTGACTATTTTATAAACAATCCATAAAAACATACTCTTCATTGTTAATTTTTATTTTATGTTTCAAAATGTGTAATTTGCAAACAAATTGAAAGGAAAACTTTAACAGAAGGACTTAAAGAAGTTATCAATAAACGTTTGGTTCAAATTTGAGTAACTAAATTTCATATTCATTACAAAATGTTATCTTTCACAAAAAAAAAAAGAATAAATTTCACACAAATAACTTTTACTTTTTTCAAAATGGGCCCTAAGATAAAAGCCCTGCGTTACAAACTGAGTAAATTGACAACTTACCTTTGCTTGAATGCCAAACGAGTTTATGCTGCACAGTCATCTCTGCTGCCATCTCTGAACTGCGCCACCACAGTTTCCTGAAAAATATGAAAATAAATTGTAATAGGTTGCAATATTAAGCATTTATCATATTCAACTAGAAAATTAAAAAGAAAAAGTACAACTGATTAATGTATATAACTGATGTCAGTGAATCATTTTCTTCTTCTTTTAAATCAAAACTTATTTCAACATGCACACACACATAATTTGCAATAAATAAAATGGCATCTTATCTAAATATTGCTATGGGGAGGAAAAGAAAAAAAAAATTACTGAATCAGCCACACCAGCAGAAGTGCTGTGCACTTAGACTGTTTTAAATTTTTACACGCATATGTACTATAGCGCTTTTTACTGAAATTATGGTACTGAAAAAGAAAAACACTGCAGAACATAATATAAAAGATGGAGATAAATTATAGTTCCAGGAAAGTAATTAAGGAAGATAATTGATACAATGTTTGGTACTTTTCGGTTAGCTGGACACCAGTAATATATATACATGTATGTACTTGTACACATCATTGGCACCTGGCTAACCGAAAAGTACCCAATGTTTTATTTAACATAAAATTAAAAGTGTAATATCAGACAGGCTCTCTCCTCTTAATATTTTGGATGGGTGTAAAAAAAAAAAAAAAAAAAAAAAAAAAAAAATGTAACAGTATAGTATAACAGTGTGCAACTATTTTGGATTCCAAGAAAGAAATTGCATGCTTTGAGAGTATGTTGTCACAAACACAGAAAGAAAATTTCAGACTCGGGGGAGATGAGGTTAAAAAAAGGCTTAAAACAAGTTTTAAAAAGGAAGACGTCCTTAAAGACAAATTTGTTTTTGCATGAGGGGTAAGGGACGATGCAATACTTTGAAACAAAAAAAGGTACATTTCGGTTAGCCGGGCGCCAGTGATATATATCAACATATATAAATACATAATGTATATACCTATATATGTATATACATACATATATGTATATAAATATATGTATGTATATATATGTATATGCAGACATATGTGTATATACATAGATATGTGTATATATAATACATGTATATATATCACTGGCGCCCAGCTAACCGAAATGTACCCAAACAAATTATGTGCTTTCATTAGGAAAAAAAAAACCATTAAAAATTAATCTGGTTTGTTATTAAAAAAATATTTACAACATGAAAATATATTAAAAGCAACTGTTTATAAAAAGTTTGGGTCCTTTTCTGCTATACCAACACCATTGTCGCTAAGCATAATAATCGGCACAAAAGGCAATTCACATGAAACGAATCATTTGAAAACAAAAATAACATTGTTGGCACGAATTTAAGCACTTAAAAATAAAACGTTTGAAAATTGCAATACAAAATATGCACTTAAAATAAAAGAACAAATAAATATTACATAAGGTAATAAAATAAAACTCTATTTAAACTACAGGCTTGAAATTGTAAATGTCTCTTAGGATTGCTGTAAACATTTCATTTTTTGAATGAAGATGTTTATGAGTTTTTTTGATAAAAACTTTTTTTTTTATGTATCTAAAGTCCTAAAACAATTTTATTGCCGCTTCTACATCATCAAGTAACAGCTTAATGGTAAAATTCATTTCAGTGTCAATAATAAATGCAAGTTATAATTTAATAAATATTTTCTATTTGAAAAGTAGCAAGTTAAGATGTTTTATGAGGTTACGATTAAATAATAATAATAAAAGATTCACGTTCAATAAATAGTCCAATCAGAATGTTTGGTACAGTTTGCAATAAAAAATTCTTTACACGGTTAGGGTAGAAATAAATGGCAGATTAGCGTATATTTTGGCATGTGTTGGTATAACAGAAAAGTACCAAGTTGTGTTCCTATTACACTCTGACTCTGATAAGTGGAATTTAAAAATTAAATCAGATTACTTAGCTTTTCGGCTAAACCAAAACATTTTGGGCACTATTGCCATGACTAATTAAAAATCACATTAATGAATTAAAAAGAAATTACCTACTTTATTAAAATCTTAAAAATAAAATGAAATTTTGCAAATGGTCATTAATTAGTACATAAAATTCGAAGTTTTCTATTACTATCAAAATAAAAATATGCCAGTATCATCAGAAAATACAGAATATATATATATTAGTTAATTAAAACCAGATCTTAACATATGAGTATAATTTCACTGAAAGACACTGGAGCTGTAAAATATTACTTTCCGCTTCCTGACTGGTTTAAAATTGTCAGCAATAAAGCAAATTATAAAACAGGCAACGGAGAATTATGAAAAAAATAAAAGCTGAATTTTTATTGGTTAATTTTTTTATAAACCAAAAACTTCTGAGATTGTTCATTACGGACACATTTTACTCTGATATATATATATATAATTACAATCAACTTATTAATAGCATATTCAGGGCAGATGTAAGATCAGTAAAGAACTTTTTTTTTTTTATTCGCTTCTGTAGAATTAAGTCGCATAATAAGCAAAGCAATGCAGTTAATTTTACACAATTGCTGATGCTTTTTCTCAGCTTTCTTTATCTTGAACTTAAATCTGTCCCTGAGAATGATGAAAACTAATTTTTAACTAACTCTTGGAATAATATAGAAAAATAATCTTACCTAATTAGTAAATCTAAATATCCAAAAACCAGTGAATGACGAGACTTAGACATAGACGACGCCACGATGCAGGAAAGGGAAATGTAAACAACGCTGCGATGTGCGATGACGCTGCCAAAAAGACATAAAAATCCCTACGAGACCGCAGAAAAAAAGCTATATTTCAATAGATTTATTTTTTCAAGGTTTTTTTTTTATCTTCAAAATTTCTCATACAACATTAAATAATTTTAAAAGTGGAAATTTTTCAATGCTGATTATTACAAAGCGGAAAACATTTAAAAATATATTTACAAAAATCCCCACTGGGAAAAAAAATGTGTTGGAAAAGGGAAATCTTGTTTCATCTTTCCCTGCATTACTCCCGGCTTGCCGTGTGAAAGGAGTGGGAGGGGGGGATCGGTATTTGGTATTATTGCTTATTTAAGCTAGTTAAGATTTTTTTTTTCTTTTAAATCTAAATTTTGGAGTGTTTCAAAAAATGAAAATAACTTATTTTTTGGAACTGATTTATAGATAATATACAGATAATATAAAATCACCGCCCCCCCCCCCCCCCCCCCCTCCAAGAAAAAAAAGAATTTTTTTTTTTTTTTTTTTTTTTTTTTTTTTCGTTTAACAGTAACTGCTTTTTGGTAAAGTGGCATTTATTTCTTTTGACAAATATTTTTTCATTGAAATTGAAATTGAAATAAATTCCCATTTATCATTAATTTTTTTAATATGTTTATATAATATGTATGTCTAAAGATTGCAATATTCATTTTCATTCTAGGTGCTCACAAAAAATATTCATTTAAAGATATTAATGCATACTTTAAAAGCAAAAACATTAACAGTTTTTATGATTTTTTTTTCCATAAAAACTCTTTAAATTAAAGAAGGGTACTTTTTGTGTATTTTTTATTGCATAAAATATTTAAATGCAGCATATTTTATCGTTTCACATAAATCCAGGTTTAAAATAACGAAAATCATCTTATAAAATGTGAAGTAAAGATACTTTTTATTTCTTATAATAAAAATGTCGAGAAGATTATACTGGGCCACTGACTTTTAAACAATGATAGATTTGTATATCTTGGCCGCAAACGTACTTTCATTCGCTATTGGGCACTGAAATTGCATTAAGTTTCCCCGCCATTTGCCCGTTAACGATTTGGCGATAGACATCCGGTGTGCGGGCGCTTCAGTTAAAATACATTAATGGCTGGATACAAATTGCCGCAAACTTTTTTGGCCACAACGTTTACAACAGGTGGCCAAAAATCTCGTGTTTGCTGGGTAATGTGTCTATAAAGTCATCATGCCATAAACAGGAAATTTTCATGATGCTGACAGAAGGAATGCCATATAGTTTTATCTGCTAAGACTAAAACCTATCTAAAACAGAATTTCTCTCTGTCTCTTGTGATTTTGTCTTAACAGTCTTCATTGTACTTATTACAAACTGGTATAAACTTTTTGCTGTAAAACACAATGTCTAATGCACATGTAAGTGCCCTAAGCTGTGATTTTAAATATTCTTTTGAATTTTCACAAACTCAGAGGCATTAAATTATTAGATTTATAATGTATATTATCTGAAATAAAAAATATTATAAGTCAAGTTCAACGAATACTATAGTTTCATTTATCTAATTTTTCAATGCAATAAAATCTGCTAAAACAGAATCGCGAAGCATTGGAGAAAATCCGTTTTAGACAGGTTTTCTTATTACCAGGCATAATCGCACGTGGACCAGAAAAAGAAATCTATTAAAATCAGGATTTCACTTTCACAGGTTTTACTGTATATTTATAAAAAATAAAACCTGGCAAAAGTAAAAAAAAATGTTTATATAAATAATTTCGTTCCTTTGTAATTTTGTGCCCTTATGATTCTCACGCTTGGAGCAATGTGCTCCAACTGCTCCACAGTAGCTACGTCTCTGTCTGGGGTTAGGACCAGATTGGAACTGTAGATGTAATCAATAGACGACGAAAATTGCTGATCATAATTTGAGAAAATTTGCTGCTGTATAGAAATACAGCCTCATCAAGACTCATGTATTGATGAGTAAAAGTTTGTAGGAGAAAATGAGCTATAGGTATATGTTGATGGATAAATTTGAAAATGACCAGTGGGACCCGTGCGAGGATTTCGCGCTGCAATCCAATTTTTTTAGCATTGTAGTATTTTTTTTATATAGATTTAAACTTCTAAAGAAACATTAAGAATAAAAATACATGTAAACTACATTGGTACAGATGTCGCAAACGCACCGGGGTTTCTTTTTGGCGCCCAATTTTTTGCCTGGCGGGGTAACTTGGTGACTTTTGCTTTGTATGGCAACTTGGTATTTTATAATAAAATGAAATGTATATGTAAATAAATTAAAAATAAAATAATATAAAAAAAAACAAAAAACAATGGCACTCCGGGAGTGCCGACAGAAGTGAAAACTTGAACAATTACGTGTGTATTTTTTGAATCGTCAGGAAACGTTTTATTGCGCAGGAAATACTTTTAAATGAAGTGTTTTTTTTATTCATTATTATAAACTACTACTACAAAAATTATATTATAATTTTCATTTAATGCGCTATTGTACATGAAAAATAATGCATATTATTTTACATACAAAAATTGCAATCTATTGCTTAAAACGTAAATTTACAAATAAATGAAATATAAAATTTAATTAATTGGTATTC
The DNA here is from genome assembly GCA_963931845.1 of Maratus michaelseni. Taxonomy (NCBI): domain Eukaryota; kingdom Metazoa; phylum Arthropoda; class Arachnida; order Araneae; family Salticidae; genus Maratus; species Maratus michaelseni. The sequence continues at coordinate 128,605,375 of OZ007600.1, read as the reverse complement.
TTTGAAATGAATACCAATGAAACTTATGAATTTTCATCCACAATTTAAACAACTCTCAATACATTCATCATTTCTTCCATGAGATTTAGTTTCATATCTTTTGTAATAACATTTATCTGCAAAATAGGGTTCCCGCTTCCTATCACTCCAAAAATGATTTCTTTGCTGCCTGTCTTGTTTACGGTATTCGTGAACATTATGCTTTTTTCTATCTTCATACTGCGCGTATTGTTTGCGGTATCTATAATTACTATCAACAAACTTTTATTTTCTATAAAATGATTTCGCTTCATTTCCGTATCGGTAACCACGTTTTTTAAAACTTTCGTGAAATATTTCATTATTTTCATTTTTTTTTTATATTACTTCCGTCGATTTTTCTCGTGCTCGTTAAATTATAATATTTTCCGTGTTTTGTTATTTCATTTTCATCTTTTGATTTGGTCTCGCGAGTTGAGTCACTTTTATCTGTTTTCACCGCGCGTGCTAAATTTATCTTGAAATTATTTTCTGAATTATTTTTATTCATAATACCAATCATTTCGCTTTCTGCACGTGAACTATTTCCTTTTGATACTTTCGCTTCATTGTATGAATTGGCAACATATACAGCGGTGTCGGTAACAGGTCGCGAATCTAATGGTTTTTTCCCATCTCAAAAATGCCCAACGCGCCTAAAGAAGTTTTCGCTTCAATAATTATTAAATAAAATTAAAATTTGTGTAATAAAAATAATGTGTGTGTTAAGTAAAACTGTGTGTAATAAAAAAATTAAGTGTGTGTGTATTAAAGTAAAACTATAATACAATTTTATTATAAAACAAAACTAACATGTTTTCGCAAGCTAGGCCTAACAGGTATTCGAAAATGAGGATTTCTCGCCAAAATAGCACCACAAAAATTTGCGCTAACCCCGGTGCGTCTGCGATATCTCTTCCCTAACATTAATTAGTCAAGCCAGAATATCAGCTCATTTATTCCATTAATTTTACAAAAAGGCACGCGCGAGGAAAAAATACTAACAATTGTATTTTAACTGCATCGAAAAAAAACATGGTACAATCCATGGTGTCTTTTTCTCCTAAACAGAGCAATTTCAATTTTGCTTTTCAATCATAAATGTAAAACAAACAAGTGCGGGGATGTCACACTTTATCTTTTTTTGTGCTATTTATTTTTTTATGATCATTTTTGAGCGTGATATAATCCAGAATTTTATTTTTGTGGCAACACTAATTTGAAGAAAACCTTTCATTTCATTTATGAAAACAATGCCGATTTAATTTTTGCTGATTTAATTATCAGCAAATTTTAAGCAAAAAACATGTTTTAGAAAAATGTAAATGAACTATGTCAGAAGCTTGTTCAAAATCCTTTAATATGGTATCTCATTCGTGGTTCTGCGTTTCGTATTTTCTTAGAAAAAGGGATGTTGACAGGAGAAATAATATACAGGGTGAATCTAAACTCTTGGACAAAACTTTAAGGGGTGATAGCATACAATCAAGACAAACAATATTAAATAGGAAACTAAGGGTCCCAAACGTCTTCCGAAGGAGATAGACGCCATTAAAGTTTAGGGTCCAAAATTTCAAATTATTATAAAAAACGGAAAAATTGGTCGATTCGTTTGCGGTTATCGCTAAAACTATTCTTTATGTCAGTATTTTCTTAAAAATAAATTTTAAAGAAAAAGTTTTAAAAAAATGTCGATAGAGGGCACTTTAGACTTTGGAGTAACGAAAAACTATTTTTTATCGTTATTTTTTGTAAGATTAAGTGCTTTCAAAAGCTTAGACTTAAACTTAAATTTTGAGCTCAAAATCTGAATCGTTGGGAGTGGTTAAGTAGCGCTAACTGAACTGTGTTCAGGAGTTGAAATTTCAACCCCCCCCCCCCTGAACACAGTTCAGTTATTCCCGATCTTGGTGTCGTAGACCAGGCAGAAACTACTACCCTCTACACGTAAAATAAAAGATAGAGGGATGACAAAATTAAATAAAAAATTTATTTTAAAAATAAATTTTATAGATAAAGTTAAAAAATGCCGATAGAGGGCGCTTTAGACTTTGGAGTAATGAACAACTATTTTTTACCGTCGATTCCGACGAAAACGTGGCTGAGAGGATTGCCGTCGAAGCAGGCGATATCGGGAAGATGCCCGGGGTATTCACTAATGTTCGCAACTCCCTCCGTCGGCGGTGTGAGGCCTGCATCGTTCTTGGTGGGCACTCTTTCGAGCAGTTTTTGTGATTCCTCACGAACATCATGCGTGTAGCCTTTTCTACGTGTCAACCTTCATTCATATTGCACACTACATGCATACATCAAATTGTTTCTTTTTATTTTGCGCGGACAAATTGCTCATGTCTGTTATGAATAAATTTTCTATTTAATTTTGTCATTACTCTATCGTTTATTTTAAGTGTAGAAGGTAGTAGTTTCTGCCTGGATTATTTTAACACAATTATTCAAATTGGTAAAGAAATCATATGAGATGTAATTTTCCAACTGCACGAAAAATGTCCGGGCCAGAATTCGAAACTGGGATCTCTTGGCTGAAGCTGCCATGCTCTACCAACTGAGCTATCCCGTTTGAATCTAGAGGGAATGAACTGGATGAATTATGCCCTCCAGATTCAACTGGGATAGCTCAGTTGGTAGAGCATGGCAGCTTCAGCCAAGAGATCCCAGGTTCGAATTCTGGCCCGGACATTTTTCGTGCAGTTGGAAAATTACAACTCATATTGTTTCTGCCTGGTCTACGACACCAAGATCGTGAATAACTGAACTGTGTTCAGGAGTGGGGAGGGAAGGGAGGTGTTTCAAATTTCAAATCCTGAACGCAGTTCAGTTTGCGCTACTTAATCACTCCCAACGATTCAGATTTTGAGCTCAAAACTTAAGTTTAAGTCTAAGCTTTTGAAAGCATTTAATGAGAAAAATAACGGTGAAAAATAGTTTTTGTAAGTCCAAAGTCTAAAGCGCCCTCTATCGGCATTTTTTAAACTTTATCTTTAAAATTTATTTTTAAGAAAATATTGACATAAATAATAGTTTTAGAGAAAACCGCAAACGAATCGACCAATTTTTCCGTTTTTTATAATCATTTGAAATTTTGGACCCTAAACTTTAATGGCTCCTATCTCCTTCGGAAGACGTTTGGGATCTTTACTTTCCTATTTAATATTGTTTGTCTTGATGTGTACTATCACCCCTTAAAATTTTGCCCAAGAGTTTAGATTCACCCTGTATATGATGAGTAGGATTTATTGAATAAGATGTAGACTTGAGATTTATAGAATAAAGGGAATTGAGCCTTCCTCTTTCTCTATCATACAAGAGTTTGCAGACTGCGCAAGTTTTATATGAAGATTTAAAATCTATTAGAAATTTAGCATTTAGACTAATATTGTATAGTTTGCAATTAACACAAGAAGGAATTTGAGAATATTCACCGGGAGAGTGGTCACTTCCACATAAAACACTGACTGGAATATTTATACAACGTTTTTCCGAATGACCCAGTTGTTGATATTTAAAACATCTTAGCACAGTTGTAAATGAACGGTGTCCAAATTGTTTCAGTCCAACAAATACACCATCATCTGGTATCCTTCTCATAAGAGAAGGGGACAGCAGCAAACTCCAGTTATTGTCATTTAAAAATATTGAAATACGAACGAGATATCTTAAAATATTTCCTCCATAGGATTAACATTAGCGCGCAGGTGTTTTCGTCTGAGTGAAGTAGCCTCTTAAGTCATTGTAAATTTCATCAAATAGCATGAGTGGAAAATTCCTTAAGCGTTGAAAATACATGATTTTCTCTAATTTATAATTTGTTCAACTTTAAAGATAATTCCAGTAGATGAGCAGACTGAAGAACAATAATAAGGAAGATGTATGTTTTAGAATATTTTCAGAACGTAATTTAGAACGTTTTCAGAACATAATTTAGAACGTTTTTAGAAAGATTTTAGCTCATTTAACCCTTTTTAATGTTGTACTTTTTAGAAACAGTTATTACATCGTAAACAGTTATTACGAGTATTTACATCTTAAAAGTTACAAACTCACCAACATTCTAGTCTCAACAGTCTGTCGCAGAAATCGCAATCTCATAAAATTTTTCGCTCCTCTATCCCTTTGGGGGTAGTTGTATTGATATAAAATATAGCCTTTGTTGGATTACAGATAGTCACTAGAATTCTACCACGATTATTTTTAAAATTAGCTCAGTAGTTATAAAGATTACCCATTACAAACAAATCCACAATGAAGTCACCCTGAGTATTCATTGGTAAGCAAAATTATAAGGGATTTTATATATGTCATGTCATTATAAATTTCAGACAGAATTCGCTAAACACCATGTTAGTTTTAATTTAGAATGTTTATAAACAATCTTCAAGATTGTTGTATCTTCTTTCAGATATCTCGAAAGTCTATTCATCGATATTTTATGTTATCGAAATATAGAATCTAAAATAATAATTAAAAAAAAAAGACTTTGAATGGTCCAATATCTAAGGAAGAGAGTGAATAACTATTTCCGTTAATTTATTAGCTCTTGACAAGTAGCGGAATAAGAACAAGGCATCCTTATTTAGTAGGGTTTCCATTAAGATGTGACATCAGTCAAATTTAGCTGTGGATTCCGAGTAAAAAATCTGAAAAAAAAAATTCTTTCGAGTATTTGGCGCAAAAAGATGTGATTTGGCGAGCAACACTTTTTCCTTGCCAAATGCAAGAGATTTTAATACATTTGGAAATTCCTGGTTAAATGACTGTTAAAATGCGTAGTACTTTATGAATGTAAACATAAACGATTAAATAGTTTATTATTTTTTCTATAAGCTTATATAATATGCACAGTGGCTCCCAAAACTGTTCGTACACTTACGAATTTCGATGAAACAGTGCTCTATCCATTAATTAAAATTATTATTTCAGAATGGGTATTTAATAATAAGATATGTATCGTATTCTTAACAAAACTATGTAAAATATTTTTAAAACAGATTAAAACGTTAGATTTGAAGAAATCAGTAATCCTAATAATATTATAAATCTCATTGTGTGCAAATGTTAGGCTGAAGCCAGTGTCAAAATGGAGCCTTTAATGATCCTGTATCTTTGCATATACGTTGATTATAACCCTCGAATGAATATAGGCTGGTTTTTGTTCCTTTTATTCAAATATTTTTCTTAATAATTCAAAATTTCGCTATTTTCATAGAGAATAAATGGACATTTTTTCGTATAATAGTTTAAAATGGTTAAATTTACTTTACCGTTGCTAATACTTTATCGTTGCCAAAACTAATTTAAATCCGGAATAATAATTTTTACTCAACAATTTAAAATTAAAACAAAATTAAAGAATTAAAAAGAAGATTAAATAATATTATTAGATATAAAACGTACTTCTTTTAGTTTTTGATAATAATACAAGGTTTCAATATGCGTAACCATAGGAAACAGGCAAATATGACGTCATGCATCGCAAATAAAGCGGATAGGTTTTGATTGGTGAAATAAAATGACGTTGGGTTTTTTCTTCACTTTTTTTTTCTTTTGTATGGTAAAATACTTGGCGTTTTACCGTCTGCGCACAGCTAATATAACTATACCGACTTTTTTATTTAAATTTTTAACCATTTAACCATTTTACTTTATCGTTGCTAGGGCTTTGATCGTTGCCAATAAATAAAAACACGGAAAATAATTTTTCCTCAACAATTAATTTTCAATTGAACGATTTTCACTTGAAGAATGAAAATGAAAAAGAATTGAAAAGAAGATGAATTTCCGTGATATTTAAAACAAAAATATGGAGTATTTGTTATTATACATGAAGTATGAATATCGGTTACATTAAAAAGATCTTTTTCTGTCAAAAAACTGCGTTATAATTAGAAGGAAAAATGAACAATAATTATATTCTTAAAAATAGATTTCGCTTGGACCATGGAACTATGAAAAGGATCCTCCTCGGCTTGGACAAATATGACGTCATAAATAAAACATATATTTTCAAATAGTCGTAATAATACAAGGAGCATGAATATCAATGTATAATGAAAGTAGATAGATAATGGACGTAATATTTAAGATGAAAAACTGAAATATTATTTATCGATACAGATTAATAATTAGCTTAAGTACCAGTTACATACAAATGTGAGTTTTCCGCTAAAATTTGTCCTGGTTGCCAGAAAAAGAAAATTAACAAGAATTATGGCATTAAAAAGAGATTTATCTGAGGAAAAAGGTGACGTCATATTTGAAATAAAACAGGAATTTTCAAATGTGTTTTACAAGGAGCGGGAATTAATTCCGTACATTAATAATACAAGGATCAGTAAGTATAGAAAGTAGATTAGTTTCACGACATATTTAAAACGAAAAATTGAAATGTTTTTTTTTTCTTTATCCATACCGATTACTAAGCATGAATATCAGTTACATACAGGGGAGAGTTTTTTGCCAAAAACCACACCATGATTATTAGGAAAAGAAAAATAAATACGAATCTATTATATTAAAATCTGACCGCCTGTTTGTATTTCGCAACTACTCTTTTCAGATTGTCGAACGCAACGCGATTTACTTAACACCGGTTATCATTCATCCGAGGATGTCATAAATTTTCAGAATTTAAAAAAATGATTTAAATTCCGAGATATTATTATTATTATTATTATTATTATTATTATTATTATTTTGTAAATTTTAACGAAGTTTCTCTAAAAATGGCAACTAAATTATTCCATTTTTGTGGATAAAAAAGAAGAAATAAAACGGATTATATTTTTTCTCATTAGAACTGAAAAATAAAAGAATTTATTTTCAATTTGAATAGATGGTGAAAGGAAAAAAAATCTTGATTACAGTAAAATTTTTGAAAAATAAAAACGTATTTTCACGTATTCAAACTTCATGAATCAATTTATTCTGTAGAGCAAAAATGGTCTGTCAACATATTTTCATTTAGAAATAAAGATTTTTTTTTTCAGTTATAGATTAAATCAAGGAGGTAAATTTAAGCTCCTGGCATTTAGGTCTACAATAATTGTTCTACATTCACAAGAATTGAATTTAATGAAAAAGAATATACTATTTCCATTATCTTTGAAGGATTGCTATTAAAACGTTTCACAAAGGCGTTAAAAGTAAAATGGTTTACCAGGTAAACTTGACATATGTTTTCATATAATTCGCCGATTTCCACGCTTTTATTTGGCCCGCCTTTTTTCATTGGTTGCAGTTTCCTTTTCGTGATTATTTGTCACAAAATTTCACCTTTTTAAAACTTAATTATGTCAAGACATCTATAACATAGAAATACTGTATTGTCTCCTATGGAATGTGATAAAGAGTTAGTTAATTATTTACGTTTCTAACTATCGGGAATGAAATATTTTGCTTAATTAATGCATTTATTCTTCTTTTAATGATACGTGAACGAAGTCACGGGTAACAGCTAGTCTATACTAATAAAGTTTCGCTCTGTGTGTGTGTGTATCTGTGTGGGTGTGTGTTGGTGATGGCTAGGAAAATCTAGCCCACCTAGAAGCCTGAAAATTTAGATTTAGGTAGTCCAAACCCTATCCTGATGCACCTGAACCTCAGAATTTTAATATTTCAATTATTTACTGAAATATTAATTAATATTCACAAAGAGCTGTCATCAAAAATACGTTTTTTTCTCTTGGGTTGGTTGGTTGCATCGATTCTTCACAGAAGTAATTAAATTAACCAGAGTAGCGATGCATAGATAAGGATTTCTAACTAAATAGTGTCAATATGGATTTAAGTTATCAGCGTGCAACCATGCTATTGTCGCGCAACCTGCACATAACAAATTACACAGACGTCCCCCTGTTTGAAATACCGGGTGGTTATAATATACGTATCTCTATTTGGAGCTGTCTGTAGCTCGAAGGAATAACCGGAATGAAACGAAAATCGGTACACTTAATATTCGAGAAGGGGGAGGAAGAATGGAACAATAAAAAACATTAATTGTAATAATCGCCAACAAATGACGCTTTTGAGTTTGAAATGCAATGTGTAATATTGTGTTTAGTGGAGGTGTCGAAAACCTCAATGACTTCACCACATATCACAACATGTGTGAAACATCACTCCTGATGTGTTACATTCCGCAGTTGAGCACGTCGTTCACCGTCTGGAATGTGTCCTCCAGCACAATGGCCATGTGGAACGCGAACATGATCGGCACTGCAATGCAAAAACGTAACCCCATTCACCGTGACATTTTCGAATAAATTAGGTGTGCCATACGGTTTGATACATTAATTCTTTGTTCTTGTATTACACGTTACATTTCACACTCAGTAGCGCTATTTGTCGATGATTATTGAAATATTTTTTTTATTGTTTCATTCTGCTTTCCCTTTTTCGAATAGTAAGTGTACCGATTTTGGTTTCATTCGGGTTATTCCTTCGAGCTACAGACAGCTCCAAATCGAGATACTTATATTATAACCACCCTGTATTTTCCAGGCACGTTTTTCTTCATGACAATTAGCCGGGTTTATAAGTATTTTTTTTTTACATGATATATATTATTATGATAAGAATTATTAATACAGAAAACTTTATTTAACAGATTATTTTTTATATTTGTGGGAATGGAAAGGGGCAAGGGTCTAATTACATTTAACAATTTTAACATTTTCAGCAGCACCTGTAGTGTTTAATTGCTGTTTTATATAGAGAATACCGCTATTTTAAATCTCAGCTAATAGTGTTCCGAACTTCTCCAAACCAGTTTCATTTTTACTAAATTATCGTAAAAATCAGCATTCATAGCTTCAAGGTGTATTTTTAGAAAGCAGTTACCAGAAATTCCGAATAATAGTCTAAGCCAAATTTCAAATTAAGTTCCTAGTTTAACCAAATGAATCAAACTTTAAAGAAGCATAGTGGTCCTCCTAATTAGTCATTTGCTGAAGAGCACTTGAAGAACCCCTCCCCCCCCCCCGGTCCTTTCTTCAAGGTTTTCTCTCTAACTATGCCCTGTTTCCACATCTCAGCAACTATCTTTCCGATTTCAACGCAACTGATTCCAATCATTATAATTAACTTAATAGTCACCATTTATAGCGTAATAATAAATTTATGAGTAGCGGTTACCACTACTTCCGAATAATAGTTTAAGCCCAATTTATAATTAAGTTCCTAGCTTAAGTAAAAGAACGAATTTTTAAACCTCCTAATTAGTCATTTTCTGAAGGACACTTGAACATCCCCTCCCAACAGCACACCACTAAAAGTTATTTTATCTAACTGTGACGTACTTCAATAACTCGGCTAATAATGTTCCCATCTTCTCGAAACCAGCTCAATTTTGTAGCACGCCTACTATATAGTAACGTAGGCAGCGGGGACCTGTCTCAGAAGTTCGTTCGGAAACAGGTTTGTTTAGAACAGAATACTCCTCTGGTTGTAGTATGGGGAAATAAAAGATTTTCCGGAGTGTACGAGCATACCCGGTATACGGTGCCGAAGCCATGGTAGACCGTGGCCAGAGTCATTTTTTAAGAGATTTAAGTTTATTGCAGGGCTCGGGCAACGCCAGGCGGGTCAGCTAGTAAAATATAACAAAAAAAGTTACCTCAAAAAGTTTTCGTACACTTAATTTTTGTTTTTTACATATTAGTAAATATTGTAATCTATACTAATATTATAAAGGAGTAAAGATTGGTTTTTTGTTTGTTTGTTTGTTTGTAGGGCGTAATCTCTGGAACTACCGAACCGATTTCTAAAGTGATGGTGGCAAATTGATGGTGACAACACCTGCTCCAACATAGGCTATATTTTATGTCGGTACCACTAACACAGGGGGGTGCAGGAGCGAAAAACGTTCTAAAATTGCGATATTTTCTATACTGAAGCAGCTAGAAATTTGAAATTTGGCGTTGTAGTTACTTATAAGATGTAAATGCTCTCTAAGAACAAAATTAAAAAAAAATTCGAAATTTAAAAGGGTGAAATGAGCGAAAAGAATTCTAAAAACATTCTAAATTACAATTTCTATGGAATCTCTGGAACTACCGAACCGATTTCAAAAGTGATGGTGGCAAATTGATAGTGACAACCCCTGTTCCAACATAGCCTATATTTTATATCGGTGTCACTAACTCCAGGGGAGTTCAGGAGCGAAAAACGATCTAAAATTGCGATTTTTTTTATACTGAAGGAGCTAGAAATTTGAAATTTGGCAAGATGTAAATGCTCTCTAAAAATAAAATTTTAAAAAAATTCGAAACTTAAAAGGGTGAAATGAGCGAAAAGAATTCTAAAAACATTCTAAATTACAATTTCTATGGAATCTCTGGAACTTCCGAACCGATTTCAAAAGTGATGGTGGCAAATTGTTGGTGACAACCCCTGCTCCAACATAGGCTATATTTTATGTCGGTGTCACTAACTCCAGGGGGGTGCAGGAACGAAAAACGTTCTAAAATTGCGATTTTTTTTATACTGAAGGAGCTAGAAATTTGAAATTTGGCATTGTAGTTACTTATAAGGTGTAAATGCTCTCTAAAAACAAAATTAAAAAAAATTCGAAATTTAAAAGGGTGAAATGAGCGAAAAGCGTTCTAAAAACAATCTAAATTACAATTTCTATGGAATCTCTAAAACTACCGAACCGATTTCAAAAGTGATGGTGGCAAATTTATGGTGACAACCCCTGCTCCAACATAGGCTATATTTTATGTCGGTGTCACTAACCCCAGGAAGGTGCAGGAGCGAAAAACGTTCTAAAATTGCGATCTTTTTTATACTGAAGGAGCTAGAAATTTGAAATTTGGCATTGTAGTTACTTATAAGATGTAAATGCTCTCTAAGAATAAAATTTTAAAAAAATTCGAAATTTAAAAGGGTGAAATGAGCGAAAAGCGTTCTAAAAACAATCTAAATTACAATTTCTATGGAATCTCTAAAACTACCGAACCGATTTCAAAAGTGATGGTGGCAAATTTATGGTGACAACCCCTGCTCCAACATAGGCTATATTTTATGTCGGTGTCACTAACCCCAGGAAGGTGCAGGAGCGAAAAACGTTCTAAAATTGCGATTTTTTTAATACTGAAGGAGCTAGAAATTTGAAATTTGGCATTGTAGTTACTTATAAGATGTAAATGCTCTCTAAAAACAAAATAAAAATAAATAAAAATTTAAAAGGGTGAAATGAGCGAAAAGCGTTCTAAAAACATTCTAAATTACAATTTCTATGGAATCTCTAGAACTACCGAACCGATTTCAAAAATGATGGTGGCAAATTGATGGTGACAACCCCTGCTCCAACATAGGCTATATTGTATGTCGGTGTCACTTACCCCAGGGGGGGGGGTGCAGGAGCGAAAAACGTTCTAAAATTGCGATTTTTTTTATACTGAAGGAGCTAGAAATTTGAAATTTTTTATTGTAGTTACTTATAAGATGTAAATGCTCTCTAAAAACAAAATAAAAAAATTCGAAATTTAAAAGGGTGAAATGAGCGAAAAGCGCTCTAAACACATTCTAAATTACAATTTCTATGGAATCTCTAGAACTACCGAACCGATTTCAAAAGTGATGGTGGCAAATTGGTGGTGACAATCCCTGCTCCAACAGCCTCTTTAATAAAAAACTATGCGTTTCTGACGACTGGGTTTTTTGCTAATTGTTGCCACAGATTAATCTCGGAAAATGAAACATTTGAAGTTACTGAAAAAAAATGGTAGCTCGAAAAGTATTTGTCAGAAATTTGTTAGGCAAACAGCGTTTGAAAGGCAAAAAATTGTATTTTTCTTGATATAAATTTCAAATCTAATAATTATGCCATTTTTCAAATATTGAATTTGAAAAATTACTGAATTTCACAATGGAGTACCTTATCGAAACTTTCATGCGTAAAAAGATAATGATAAGGGCGACGGATCCTGGCGTGTATATTGGCTATAACATGAGTCACAAATTATAATAGCCTTATTATTCTGTTAAAACATAAAAGTAATTATGAAATGTCAATATTTTGTTGGTTTAAAAGTTCGTTATAAGAAATTGACCAGCGTAGCGGGCGTAGCTTGCTAGTATTTCATTAAATTAGTACGTAGTAGGATATCCTTTAGAATCCACAACAGCGTTTAACCCCTTGAAGGGCACCGGTATATTATATATACCACTTAATTTTAATCCCGAAATACCACATGGACACCAGAATTTTATGATCAAATTTTGAATTTAAAATGTACATGAGGAGAATCTTTTACTTATTTTAATATAAATTAATTTCGTGAATCCTGGTGTCAGTCAATCATTTCAATATTTTAGCTACAAGAGTACTGTGCCCCTGAAGGGGTTAAACGTCTGGGAATATAATCCACTTTTGTGGCGTTCCCTTTCTCTGCCTCTTTCCGTTTTCATTTTTATATAAAAAGAAAATCAGTCAATATTTTAAAAAAAAAGTTGGGGCGTTATTTAGAATAACACAGAGATGATGTGGAAAAATCGTGAACTTCATATAGAATTCAATTCCAGGATACTTCGTTCTTACTACAAAATTTTAAAGTGTACGAACACTTTTGGGAGCCACTGTATGCAAGTTGGGTGTTGCTGAATTTATTTATTTTACACAGTTTCATCGGCTGAATAAGTTTTAAGTGCATTTTAAACAGAAACTGAACGATTAAGAACCCCTTTTAATATACTTTTCGATATTGAATAAGTCATTATTTTCATGGTAACAATAATTTTCTCCTGTTGTCTTCGACACTAACACAGTATCAAAGTGAAATTCGATAGTGTTAGTGTTAGTGCTCAGAATCGGCCTTTAAATCTTAGTTTGAAGCATTTTTAAACAATTTAAGTTTCGTTCTAAACCGTAGAATACGATCGTTAATTTTCTTCATATATACACTAGCTGACCCGCCGGCGTTGCCCGGCCCGTGATAATAAAATTAAACAAATCTAAAGTTTGTATGATTTTATATCTTTAACAAGAGTTTATATTGAAATAATTATTTAAAAGTGCGGAGAACGCGACGGAATAACCTTTATTTCCACTTTCTACCGACAGGGACGCATACTGATCTAAACGAACCTCACCTCCGACACATGTTTCCGCTGCCTGCGGAACCGTATAGTAGGCGTGCTGTGTACGCATTGCAAAATCTTTTAGTTCCACCGTCCTCCGCCAGAGGCACACTCTGTTCCAAACAAAACACCTTCGGAATGAAACTCCAACACGTGTCCCTGCTGCCTCCGGCACCGTATAGAAGGTGTGCTGTGCACGCGCTGCAAAGTCCTTTAGTTCCATTTTCAACCGCAATGGGGCGCAAATTGTTATATACGAACATCCGACACGGGTACCCATTGTATCAAGGGAGTTGAACCAGTTCCCGTCGAAACGGGTCCATAGAACTCCAGAAAATAATGCGCCCCCTGGCGATGAAAGGTGGAACTAAAGGGCCTTCAGCGCGTACGCGCACGCCTGCTTTTCAGTGCCGGAAGTGGTAGGTGGAACTAAAATTGTAAGGCGATTGAAAACCAAGTCGAAACATAATACTAATTTGTACTGTATTTTTACATGTTATAACATTTCATTAAATTAATTAATTTCATTAAATTAATTAATTTTTCTTAAATTAAATAACTTTTTGCCCTTTAGTTCAGACAGTTATAGAGCCCATTTTTAAGAAATATATGAAAAAATAACTGCAAAAGTTCAAAATTGTGGAAGTTTAGTCTTAAATATTTCTTAATTTTTTTAAGTTATATTTTTGAAAGTTTATTAAAAGGTTTTGCACCTATTTTGTTTGCATCATCATCCTTCATAAAACCATTTAATAATACTAGGGGATCCAACGCAGTCTTCTCGTGTTACAGAATATAAGTAAAACCCCCTTTTTTTAATTGAAAATTCTAAGAGACTTTTTACATATAATAATTTTTATTATTGCCCTGTAACAACCCCAAAATGCATTTTTACATAAAAAGCATCTATAATGTATTCAAATAAAGTTTTACTATTTAACAAAAGCGATATTTTCGTATTAGACGAATGCAAAAATTAATCGCTGAAGAAATCGCCAAAGATTTCGCTACTTACAGCAACCTTTCTTATTCTGATAATTTCAGTACTTTAAGAGCTTTTATTCAATGATATTTCTGTTAAATTTTGCTTTATTTATATAGTTTTTTTTATTTTACTTATTTATTCATGAAATTTTAATTTCGTTATGGAATATTAGCCAAAATTAATACAGAAGAAATCGCCAAATATTTCGGTACTTACAGCAACCTTTTCTATTCTGATAATTTCAGTGCTTTAAGAGCTTTTGTTCAAATACATTTCTGTTAAATTTGTGCTTTATTTTTATAGTTTTTTTATTTTACTTATTTTTGATGAACTTTCAATTTCGTTATGGAATATTAGCCAAAATTACTTCAGAAGAAATCGCCAAATATTTCGCTACTCACAGCAACCTTTTCTATTCTGATAATTTCAGTGCTTTAAGAGCTTTTATTCAAATACATTTCTGTTAAATTTGTGCTTTATTTTTATAGTTTTTTTATTTTACTTATTTTTGATGAAGTTTTAATTTCGTTATGGAATATTAGCCAAAATTAATTCAGAAGAAATCGCCAAATATTTCGCTACTCACAGCAACCTTTTCTATTCTGATAATTTCAGTGCTTTAAGAGCTTTTATTCAAATACATTTCTGTTAAATTTGTGCTTTATATTTATAGTTTTTTTATTTTACTTATTTTTGATGAAGTTTTAATTTCGTTATGGAATATTAGCCAAAATTAATACAGAAGAAATCGCCAAATATTTCGCTACTTACAGAAACCTTTTCTATTCTGATAATTTCAGTGCTTTAAGAGCTTTTATTCAAATACATTTCTGTTAAATTTGTGCTTTATATTTATAGTTTTTTTATTTTACTTATTTTTGATGAAGTTTTAATTTCGTTATGGAATATTAACCAAAATTAATTCAGAAGAAATCGCCAAATATTTCGCTACTCACAGCAACCTTTTCTATTCTGATAATTTCAGTGCTTTAAGAGCTTTTATTCAAATACATTTCTGTTAAATTTGTGCTTTATATTTATAGTTTTTTTATTTTACTTATTTTTGATGAAGTTTTAATTTCGTTATGGAATATTAGCCAAAATTAATTCAGAAGAAGTCGCCAAATATTTCGCTATTCACAGCAACCTTTTCTATTCTGATAATTTCAGTGCTTTAAGAGCTTTTATTCAAATACATTTCTGTTAAATTTGTGCTTTATATTTATAGTTTTTTTATTTTACTTATTTTTGATGAAGTTTTAATTTCGTTATGGAATATTAGCCAAAATTAATACAGAAGAAATCGCCAAATATTTCGCTACTTACAAAAACCTTTTCTATTCTGATAATTTCAGTGCTTTAAGAGCTTTTATTCAAATACATTTCTGTTAAATTTGTGCTTTATATTTACAGTTTTTTTATTTTACTTATTTTTGATGAAGTTTTAATTTCGTTATGGAATATTAGCCAAAATTAATTCAGAAGAAATCGCCAAATATTTCGCTACTCACAGCAACCTTTTCTATTCTGATAATTTCAGTGCTTTAAGAGCTTTTATTCAAATACATTTCTGTTAAATTTGTGCTTTATATTTATGGTTTTTTTATTTTACTTATTTTTGATGAAGTTTTAATTTCGTTATGGAATATTGGCCAAAATTAATTCAGAAGAAATCGCCAAATATTTCGCTACTCACAGCAACCTTTTCTATTCTGATAATTTCAGTGCTTTAAGAGCTTTTATTCAAATACATTTCTGTTAAATTTGTGCTTTATATTTATAGTTTTTTTATTTTACTTATTTTTGATGAAGTTTTAATTTCGTTATGGAATATTAGCCAAAATTAATACAGAAGAAATCGCCAAATATTTCGCTACTTACAGAAACCTTTTCTATTCTGATAATTTCAGTGCTTTAAGAGCTTTTATTCAAATACATTTCTGTTAAATTTGTGCTTTATATTTATAGTTTTTTTATTTTACTTATTTTTGATGAAGTTTTAATTTCGTTATGGAATATTAGCCAAAATTAATTCAGAAGAAATCGCTAAATATTTCGCTACTCACAGCAACCTTTTCTATTCTGATAATTTCAGTGCTTTAAGAGTTTTTATTCAAATACATTTCTGTTAAATTTGTGCTTTATATTTATAGTTTTTTTATTTTACTTATTTTTGATGAAGTTTTAATTTCGTTATGGAATATTGGCCAAAATTAATTCAGAAGAAATCGCCAAATATTTCGCTACTCACAGCAACCTTTTCTATTCTGATAATTTCAGTGCTTTAAGAGTTTTTATTCAAATACATTTCTGTTAAATTTGTGCTTTATATTTATAGTTTTTTTATTTTACTTATTTTTGATGAAGTTTTAATTTCGTTATGGAATATTAGCCAAAATTAATACAGAAGAAATCGCCAAATATTTCGCTACTTACAGAAACCTTTTCTATTCTGATAATTTCAGTGCTTTAAGAGCTTTTATTCAAATACATTTCTGTTAAATTTGTGCTTTATATTTATAGTTTTTTTATTTTACTTATTTTTGATGAAGTTTTAATTTCGTTATGGAATATTAGCCAAAATTAATTCAGAAGAAATCGCTAAATATTTCGCTACTCACAGCAACCTTTTCTATTCTGATAATTTCAGTGCTTTAAGAGTTTTTATTCAAATACATTTCTGTTAAATTTGTGCTTTATATTTATAGTTTTTTTATTTTACTTATTTTTGATGAAGTTTTAATTTCGTTATGGAATATTAGCCAAAATTAATTCAGAAGAAATCGCCAAATATTTCGCTACTCACAGCAACCTTTTCTATTCTGATAATTTCAGTGCTTTAAGAGCTTTTATTCAAATACATTACTGTTAAATTTGTGCTTTATATTTATAGTTTTTTTATTTTACTTATTTTTGATGAAGTTTTAATTTCGTTATGGAATATTAGCCAAAATTAATTCAGAAGAAATCGCCAAATATTTCGCTACTCACAGCAACCTTTTCTATTCTGATAATTTCAGTGCTTTAAGAGCTTTTATTCAAATACATTTCTGTTAAATTTGTGCTTTATATTTATAGTTTTTTTATTTTACTTATTTTTGATGAAGTTTTAATTTCGTTATGGAATATTAGCCAAAATTAATACAGAAGAAATCGCCAAATATTTCGCTACTTACAGAAACCTTTTCTATTCTGATAATTTCAGTGCTTTAAGAGCTTTTATTCAAATACATTTCTGTTAAATTTGTGCTTTATATTTATAGTTTTTTTATTTTACTTATTTTTGATGAAGTTTTAATTTCGTTATGGAATATTAGCCAAAATTAATTCAGAAGAAATCGCCAAATATTTCGCTACTCACAGCAACCTTTTCTATTCTGATAATTTCAGTGCTTTAAGAGCTTTTATTCAAATACATTTCTGTTAAATTTGTGCTTTATATTTATAGTTTTTTTATTTTACTTATTTTTGATGAAGTTTTAATTTCGTTATGGAATATTAGCCAAAATTAATACAGAAGAAATCGCCAAATATTTCGCTACTTACAGAAACCTTTTCTATTCTGATAATTTCAGTGCTTTAAGAGCTTTTATTCAAATACATTTCTGTTAAATTTGTGCTTTATATTTATAGTTTTTTGATTTTACTTATTTTTGGTGAAGTTTTAATTTCGTTATGGAATATTAGCCAAAATTAATTCAGAAGAAATCGCCAAATATTTCGCTACTCACAGCAACCTTTTCTATTCTGATAATTTCAATGTTTTAAGAGCTTTTTTACTATTACATTTCTGTTAAATTTGTGCTTTATTTATATAGTTTTTTTATTTTATACTTATTTTTTCATGAAGTTTTAATTTCGTTATGG
This sequence comes from Maratus michaelseni, assembly GCA_963931845.1. Taxonomy (NCBI): domain Eukaryota; kingdom Metazoa; phylum Arthropoda; class Arachnida; order Araneae; family Salticidae; genus Maratus; species Maratus michaelseni. The sequence goes on along the minus strand of OZ007600.1, from coordinate 128,587,407 downwards.
AATATTAGCCAAAATTAATACAGAAGAAATCGCCAAATATTTCGTTACTTACAGCAACCTGTTCTATTCTGATAATTTCAGTGCTTTAAGAGCTTTTGTTCAATTATATTTCTGTTAAATTTGTGTTTTATTTATATAGTTTTTTTTTTACTTAGTTATTCATGAAGTTTTAATTTCGTTATGGAATTAATACAGAATAATTAAACAGTTTTAATTTCATTATTGAGTATTAGAAAGAAGTGCTGAACTATTAATAAAATTTTAAGTGTAAACGGGTTAATCTTTTGTAATCGGTCTGAACGCAATAGAGATAGATTTAAATAAAAATTATGCTTTAAAATTACTTAGAAAAGATAAAATTTTAGTAAATTGATTTATAGATTTCAAACAAATTGCATTTGAAAGAACATTTTTTTCTCCTATTCAACGGTGTAAAAATTCAAATTATGCGATGTTTAGAAGTTAAAACAACTGCAGCGAAATCAAAATTTATTGGTGAGGCGTTATCACCATCAATATGACGTCAGTGTTACTCACGGGCATGTTTTTGCTTAATGATATAGTTGTCAAATAGGTTTCAAAAAATACTTAAATATTAAAATAATTCAAAAGATACCTAGGCCTTTTTAAAAAGATACTGGGTTAGAGTTGCCGGGTGTTCTGACATATGCGGGGCGTTATAAGTGTCAGAGATTCCAAGAAACGAGGGACGCTATTCGTCCCGATATTTTGTATTGCGCAAATTGCTTTAAATTTCCCTGCGTCGCATGTAGTTTATTTGTTAACTTCAATTCTTTAAAAAAATTAAATTCTAAGAAATATAGTAAGGATCTTCAGTTTAAAAAGTTTTGATCGCCCTAAGTTTAAGTGTAAAATTTGTATGACATTTTTTTTACAATTAGGTTTATATTTTCCAAGGGAAATAAATATAATTAGGAAGTTAAGTGTAAGGTAAACATCCACGATAACATTTTTTGTTTAATATTCATATAAGATTATTGAGTTTGATTTGCGTAACTATTATAAATTAGTACAAAGAACAGAGAATCATGAAGAAAAGGTTTTCCTTTTTTATTGCATAGTTATGTACCAGAATAATATATTAAGGTATCCGCACACTTTCGGAGGTGAGTTTTTGAACTTTTTGAACTTTTCTCTTTATACCAATTATTTCTTATGACATAAAAATATTTAATATAATAATAAATTAATTTTAATAAATAATAAATTTTCTAATAAAGTTAAAAATATATGAACAGTTTAGAAATTACACAGAAATAATTTTTTTTAAGTGGAATATAGTCAAAATTATGTGAAAATTGACATTTGTACAAAAATTGATAATTGAAAATCAAATCAATGCATTCACAATAAAGAGAATAACGTTCTCTATATGACATAGACTAGCCGCATTGTAATAACATCTCTATCGCAGAAGATATCGCAGAAGCTATGGCACTTGAAGTAGTAATGTTATGAAATATTCGTAAAATTTCTTGCAACTTTTTAACTTATACCAGTGTAAATATAAAACTAATTAATATATCATCATGATTGTAGTCTATTCCCTCAATAAACATTTGTAAAATAAGTTAAAAAAAATTCAAGGCATTTCATGCATAATTTTTTGCGTACAGTAAGAATCTGAAAAACTTCATTTTGAGAAAAAGCTAAAAATAACTTTTAAAGGCGGTTCTTACTATAAAAATAATTATGTACTCCATGTATTTTCTTGAACATATAATCCAATTTAAACGCTAAATCTCGAAAAAGAAGAATGAAACACATTTCTGCTTACTTCCGGTTTGCAGAACTATATATTTCCGGTTGTAAAATTCTTCGGCAAGCTGTAATAGATGTAACTTTAAAAGGCTGTAACTCGGGTTCTAATTTAGATAAAGACAAAATTAAAGCAGAATTCGATAGATAAAAGATCGGATTTTAATATTATTTCAAAAGTGATAAATCAATATTTTCATCAAAAAATGACGTTTTAAAGGTGTGCGGATACATTAATTCAAGTGAAATAGTTTGTTTTTCAATAGCGATTGGCATAAAAATGTTATTAATCATGCCTTTAACAACAGTGTTTATCTAACACCAAAATGTATTCCTTCACAAAAATTTTATCTGATGAATTATTAAATGTCATTTTGAGTAAGTTTGTATGCATTGTGTCGATTGCGACATAAATGCAGGGCAGAATTTATGCATGGGTCACATGGGCACAGTTCAAGGCTGCAAAAATTTAGACAGGGCAATATAAAAATTTTTAACACAAAATTTTTGCCTTTACTCTCGAAACACAGGTAGAATTTAAATATTAGAGCAATATTTTTTAAGAGATGTATACTAAAAATCTATTGCCACATGTTCAAGGGAAAATGAAATGTTATGAAATGTGAACAGTTTATAATTTGTTTAGCATTATTGCAGAATTTGATATTGTTTTAAATATGAGCTTCAGAAACTTGTGCTTATTTACCAGCCTTCTGCATTAAATTTCTATGCTTTAGACAAAACAATTGGCAATGAGAGAGAGCAGCACATTTGATTACGCTCTTAATCGCGTAAAACGAAAATTTAACCCTAAATAGGCGCACCACCATTTTTAATCTTCATTTCTGCTTTTATCCATATTGCACCTCACAACACTATTTTAGTTTTCTGAAATCATCCAGCTTTGCAAATCATTTTAAACTACAATAAAACGTTTAATAAAAAGAAATTATATACTTGCCTTATTAAACCCTTGATTATTCTCTCAATATTTATCACAGCTTCCTGAAATATATCTTCAATTGTTCGGTGTTACCACGTATATATAAGCAAGAGACGTTCGATTCTGTGACGTAGCTGCGAAAAACAAGTTTGAAGATTCTTAATGATTTTTCTTTCTTTTTCTTTTTACTTTTATTGTAAGCAGTTAGGTATGAAGGGAAAAGTTATAGCCTTGATTTCAGAAGCTAATTTGTTTTATTATAACATAGTATGGTATATGACATTCTGCAGCGCCAGGGAGTGGGCAAGTAGAACCAAATAATGGTGAAAAATTTAAAAGGAAAAAAAATAGGGTGGGGGTGGCGGGACGGAGAAGCATATAATTCGATAAGTTTTTATTAGAATTTTTATCTTAGTTGTAAGTTTATCAGCATGCTGGATCCATGTGGCACATTGCTCTTTAGAGGCGACACAGCAACATTTACTTTTTTAGAAACATATCCTAATCCTAATAATATTATAAATCCGATTGGGTATGTAAATGTTTGTCAAAATGGAGGATTTAATGGCCCTCTATCTTTGCATATAGATGGATTATAACCCGGAAATGAACATAGGCTCCATTTTGTTAATTTTATTCAAATATTTTTCTTAATAATTCAAAATTTTATTATTTTCAAAGCGAATAAACATTTTTTCGTATAAAATTTTAAAACGTTTAAATTTACTTTATCGTTGCCACTACTAAATCAAATACCGGAATAATAATTTTTACTCGAGAATTTATTTTCAATTTAAAAATTTCCACGTGAAAAATGAAAGTGAAATAAAAAAATTTGAGAAATGAAAACAAGATGAAATAACATTACTCGAAATAAAACGTATATTTTCAAGCATTTCTTAATAATTCAAAATTTCATTATTTTCATAGACTATAGATGGATATTGTTTTTCAAATAAAAATTTAAAATGGTTAAATTTACTTTATCGTTGCCAACACTAAATCAAAACCCGCAGTAATAATTTTTACTCAACAATTTATTTTCAATAGAAAATTTTCCACCTGAAAAATGAAAATGGAATAAAAAAAATGAAGAATTAAAAAGAAGATGAAATAACAATTTTTTAAATAAAACACGCATTTTCAAGCATTTGATAATAATACAAGATGCATGAATGAATACGAGTGTAAATACGGAAAGCCGGCGATTATGACGTCATGAATATCGAAAATAAAACGGATATGCTTTGATGTTGAAATAAAATGATCTTGGGTTATGAAATTACTCCTTATTATTTTTCTTTTCTTTTTTCCTTTTTTTGTCTTTTACTTTACATTTAAAATCAGTATATTTCAAATGTATATATTATATGTATTTTAAATGTATGTAATATACGTATGTTAAATGAATGTGTTTTAAGTTAAAGCTTTATATTTTAAATTAAATGAATACAATAAGAATGATGGCGAGGTTTATTGTCTGTGCACATCTAACATAAATATACCGTATTTTTAATTTAAATTAAATAATATATTTAAAAAATGTTTCAAAAGAAAATGGATAGCAAATGTCAATAATATGTACTCAAAATTATCCATGTCGAAAATGGCGTCAGGATTAACGGGAAGTAGCTATTTCCATTCATTGAAACAAAAAATAATACCTCGATTGCCTGAAATAAACAATATTTGACGAGTGTTAATTCTTAAACCGGAATCTCAGGAAATCTGAATAAAAATGATTTTTTTTTAAAAAGAAAGTGGCATTTTCGTTCATAAAAACCTAAAGATTTAATATCATTGCCTCAAAGTAACATCATTCCCCCCTCTACAATATTAAAATTAAGACTGGGGGACTTGAAGTACATTGGTATAATCGAGGCACGTTTGTTGATAGTGGTTTTGCAACCGGATTTTAATTCCACGTTTCTTTCAGCTTTAAAAGAGCAAAACATATTACATTTATTGTCATTAGTTGTTGTTACAGTTTATTGTCATTTTTAAAAATGGCTTTTTATTATTATTATTATTATTATTATTATAGAATTTGATAAAGATTTATAGGATTAGAAAAACGACATACATTCCATTAAAATATTGAAATGTATTTGCAATGTTTTTAATAAATTTTAATAAACAATGATGTTATGGAAATGAAAATGAAAAATTTTCTTAATGCAAGAGCAAAGAAGAAATAAAAAAGTAATGAAAATTTTCCTTAATCCGAATTGCGTAGACTTGAACAAGCGGATCGTGCCAACTCCTAAAAATAAGCAAATTCCTAATATTATAAACGTGAAAGCGCAATGTATATAGTTGAATGTTTTTCATATATAGGTACAAAATAGCCAAGAATAGGATGGTTAGGCACTGTAATAGGGTCGGTAGACATTTTGCTTTCTTTAGCGAGCGAAATTTGAAAAAGTAAATAAATTTTTGTAACCAAGTTTTTTTTTTTTTTTTTTTTTTTTTGGGGGGGGGGGGGTAAAACACTTCATGGTATTCTAGATGATAATTTCTTCTGTCACCTTGGACTTCTTTTTCAATTGGTTGCAATTTCGTTTTTGTGAAATTGTACATTATTTGGAGCAAAATTTCACTTTATATTAAGGCCCTAAAAACAAAGAAATGCCGTATTGTTTCCTATAAAAAATCATAAAGCGTTGGTTAATTACATATATATTTAATTATCAGGGGTGAAATGTTTTGCTTCATTAATGCATTTTTTATTATTTTAATGTTATGTGAATGAAGTCACGGGTAACAACTAGTTTAAAAATATACGCGAGAAAGGCATGTCGCAATCTCTTTTAACAACGGCATCTATTGATTCTATTTTCTAAATGGAGGGTATTGATTTACACGGAATTTTTTTTCAGGATTCAGCCCAGGATCTTACAGCGTTCTGTTTATTTGTGAAATTGCGAACGATTGTTATGTTTTTAAAAAATCTTACCATAAGTTTGTAAAAGTGAACTTATTGTTATATTAGTGTACCTTTTTATACATTTTTAAAGAAGCTTTTAAAAAATATATTTATTTATAGATACATTAGAATTTCTTTGGAAATTTTAGCTGTTTTCTACGAGTTTAATTAATTTTTTTTTAAAGAGTTCACCTTGGAGATTGAAAATTTTTCTGAAAGATCTTATTATTAAGACAAACATTTTGTAAATCGTCTTGTTTTAAAATTTAAAAAAATGTGAAGGATTTTGTTTTAAGACAAACCCAAAACTGTGAAGTTTCCTGTAAAAGATCTAACTGCTCAGCAAAGAGATCCATGTTATTAAATATACTTTATGAAATTCTTTCAACACTGTTAAAAATTTTGTGCTGGGTTGAATTAACTTTTAGTACTGCAGTAGCTGCAGCACCAAAAGTTGGTTCCGAATGTTGGCTCAAAAGCTGGTGAAATCTCGTTCCAATATTTACTGCTCCGGATGAATCATATCTCCAAATGTTGATTCGATATTTCATCAACTTATGGTTGCAGCTACTGCAACAGCAAAACACCCTCCATGACATTTTTAAGCGTGTAGGACTAGATTAGATTAATGTAGATTAAATAAAATAATATTTCCCCTATTATACAGCGTGTCCGAGAAAGGTCTTTATCATTCTAAATATAAATAACAAAAATACTAACAGGTGAAATGAAATGTAGTTTTCTGCAAAAAAATGAAGAGATCTTTTTTTTTTTTTTTTACAGTATTTTCTTTACAGTAGTTCTTCAATGTAGCTGTACATGAACTCCATTAGTAGAAAGAAGAATGCCGAACCTGTACTCGATTTTTCTCAATGTGTTTTTTAACATTTGTTTTGTAACAGTGAGGGTTGATGAGTGATGATTTCATGATTTGTCATTTAATATTTCAGGCAATTGATACCAGAAAAAACTCTTAGATTTCTTCATTTTTTTGCAGAAAACTGCATTCCATTTCGCCTGTTAGTATTTTTGTTATTAATGTTTTAAATGATAAAGACCTTTCTCGGACATGCTTAATTACAGGTACATCTTGGAAACTAACGATATCAATGGGGCAAAAAATCAGAATTTATTGAACATTTATAATATTCAACGACACAGAAAAAATATATTTAATTGCATTTTAGGCGTAAATTTGCATAACCTGGTCCAGGCGAAGAATTCCTAACGAAAAAAGTCTACTTCGACAAGAATGGTCTTAAACTTAATATTCATGCATATAACACTGACAAAAAGATGAATTTCGTTTATACTTAATATGTCTGCACAAAACATTGTAAATAAAAACAAACAAACAAAAAACTGCGTAAAAATAACGTTTGTAAGTTGATAGTCTATAAATAGATTGCTACAGAAATTCAACCATGGTTACATGAATTTTAGTTAATTCTGTGCTAAAAGTTAACATATAAAAAGTGCCAGGTTGACATGAAGCCAGATATTTGCCACATTCACAGTTTTGATAAAGAATCAATTAAAATAGGGATTTCCCCAAATTAGACAAGTAGTTCCAAGTTTGTTTCATTTATGGCGACTTATTTTTTGTGCCCTGCATTAGTAGAATTTGGTTTCATTAGTTTACTTTTTTGTACAATTTTCCTATAAGCTCGTATCCCTCCTTCCGTTACCGAAATTGCAGCTACTCTTTTGCCTTCCTAGCATGTAAAATATAAAATATTTAAATTTCTTTAATTATACTAATTTCTTGCCCTATTTTTATTTTGTTGTAACAATAACTAAATGACCAATCGTCTAATTTACTATTTCCTCCGCACTGAAGTTTTGGCTTCCTCTTTTTGAACCTCAACATATACATTCTTTCAACAATTTGTAACTCAATTTTTTTGGACCTATCAAGGTCCTACAAGAGCTGTTTTTTTTTTTAAATAACTGCTTCAATGGTTAATTTTAAGCAGTATATAAATAGAATTGTATTCTCTGATACAAACATTAAATTTTTTTCAAAACAAGGTTAGTTTAGAAGCTAAAAAATGCAGGCAATTTATCGGTTTGTATTTGTGTTCATGTGAAACACCAGTAGTAAAATCAGTTAAGAAATAACTCTTATTATTGAACTTGACTGAAAATATGTTTTTTTTTCTTCCACAAAGAAAAATTATTTATTCTGTAGTATTTTGACAGTTTTGCATATGATTAGGACATATGGAAAGTAAATTCTATTGAAACGTAATTAGTTTTAATGAAAAAAGTATGTTTTAATGCTACGGAAAATTGGTACAATCTGATAGGTTGTCAATTTATTTCAAACTCTATAAAAGAATAACTAACCAATCACCCAACATTGAAGTTTAATATAGTCCAACTATTAATTTCCTACATAATCACAGAATAAGATCACTAATTATAATTAAAATATAGATAAAACGCTTAAGTGATACAAATAGAAACAACAAAAGGCTTATACAAACCTTTTAATGATCGACATACCGTATAAGCGTTGAAACGTATGTCGATCATTAAAAGTTCTTTATAAGCCTTTTGTTGTTTCTATTTGTATCACTTAAGCATTTTATCTATATTTTAATTATTAATATCCTGTTTTATCATTAGAATCTTTGATATCTTAATGAATCTTCGTTGCTACATAAATGAGCAATTTGTGTGCCAGTAATGTGCCCCCAGTCGACTATTTGTTCTGATGAACAAAAAACTAAATAAATTAAGCACAATAACTTAGAATGAAAATAAATTAAACATAAAAATAAAATTTAATGTGTGCTCATATAGAGCGCTCCTAAATGGTACAATTTGAGAAATATTTATCCAGAAGTCACCCCTCAAAGCTAATAAAATATTCAATTTTAAATTTCTATTAATTTTTTAGAAATTTGTTAAAGAGTAATACAATATATAAATTGTATTTTAATGGATAATAAAACATACTATTTAAAAATAAAACGATATTTTAAATGAGAACTTAGATAACTTACAGAACTATGTCCTTGTAATATACCTATATTGAATAAAGAATGTAATCCTTACAATGCTCTTATAAATGTCCTTAAATGTCTCCCTATTGATACATTTATCTTAATCATTCAAATAGCCGCAAAACGGTTTATTTTACATTATATTTTTGTGACGTTGAAGCTCCGACAACTAATTGTGTATATAGTAAAGTACATTGCTAATGCCAAAATTTTACGCTAAAAGATATTTATCTTTCTTCTTTATTCATAAAAAGAATGAGCTGGTTCCGTATTTAAGTTTTTTTTTTTTTAAATTACACGTTTTGGAATGTCTTGAATACGATTGGACTATTTTTCGACCTACGTCTATCTGTATAAAACAACATTTGTGAACGCCATAAACCAATAAGTAATTGACGAAAATCCATGAAACTTCATATTTAGTTAGACTTTCACATAAATCGTCACTGAATACACTTTGGTGTATATTGCCTAAGATGTGGTGCTACAATGCTGCAATGCTATGTTTTTCATGATTTGTTTAACCCTTTCAGGGGAAAAGTACTTCTTTTCGTAAAATTATAAAAGGATTGATTGACGCCAAACGTTACAAACATATTTATTTGAAAATAATTAAATGTTTTACTTCACGTACATAATAAAAGGAAAATTTTCGTTCCAAAATCAATGCGGCATTAGGGATTAAAATTAAGCGGTCGAAACTTGAATAACCGCTCTTCAAAGGGTAAAAATATTTCTCGGTATCTGTGGTACAGAATGGCCCAAAACGTAATATGTGAAATGATTTTTATTAGATGAAAAATTATGCTGATTTAATTTTTGTTTTAATCACTCAACTGAGGACGCCTCCATGTTACATTGTCTAGGAGGCAGATTATATCTGTATCTGAGATTCTGTTGCGTAGGTAATATATAAAATATTAGAATATTCGTCAATAGTTTTTATCTTATATATTCATGGAATTTCATTTTATTTTTTTATCACTTCAATAAATCAGAAACCAAAATTTTAATCACGTATATAATGAGGCAGTTATTACGAATATGGGACAGCTATTTCATGCTGTAAAAAGATTTATTTGAAGTCAAATGTGTTTCAAATATATTATGAATTTCTATTCGTAGTTGAAAAGTATACTATTTCCTTAATTTTCTAATCAAAATAGTAAGAAAAAATAATAAAAATAGCAACCATAATGTTAATTTTATTGGATGAAAATGACTTTTTTTTTAAAGTCTCTTTGTCATACAAAAATTTAGTAATTTTTTTATTATTATTATTTCTTAAAGAATAAAAATACACTCCGTTATTTATTTAATTTTAGTGACCTTTAACATCTGCACATTTTAATTAACACTTACCATCTCCACAATATTTATATTCAAGACTTCATATAAATTTTTTTTTTAATTTAAAAAGTAGGGAGGAGGGAGCTCTTTGAGATACATTATAACTAACAATTTTTGAACACAATACTTTTGATTAATTGTTACAATAAAAAGAAAAGTGCCCAGTTAAACTGATGGCGTTGAGCTCATGGGCTATTCACATTAATTGTATATTATACTCTTATTTCAAAGAATAATACCCGCGAAAAATAAAGAAATCGATAATAAATTAAAGGGGGGTTCCCCCCCTGTTCCCCCCTTTATACTTAACCAGGTAACCCCCAAAACTAATCAGGGAAGCGAATTATCACAATAAACCTATATACAAAATTTGAAGTAAATCAGATAATTCTGCATGAAAAACCAATTTATATAACTTAAGGGGGGGATCAGTCCCCCGTTCCCCCCTTTATAGTTAACCAATAAACCCCCAAACTAATCATTAAAGCGCCATATCAGAATGAACTTATATACAAAATTTGAAGCAAATAGGACAATTCTGCATGAAAAACCCATTTATCTAAATTAAGTGGGGGAATCAGCCCCCTGTTCCCCCCTTTATACTTAACCAATGAAACCCCAAAAGTAATCAGGGAAGCGCCTTATCACAACCAACCTATAAACAAAATTTGAAGCAAGACAGATATTTCTATCAAGAGTTATCGCGTTACGTGCATACCGTACATACATAGAGAACGGGCGGGCACATTAGCTCCCAGGCTTTGATAGCCTGTGAGCTAAAAAGAAAACTATGTATTAGGCTTAGCTAAAGAAAATAAACAAATAAGTACGGCACTAGTATATGACACCGCATAAGTATTCAGTACTGAAATAGTGAATACAAATTGTCTTATCTTGAGCACCTATGATGTGCATAACTTTCCTTATGTGTCCCAAAATGTCCCACTTCCCGTGTTCTGGTTTTACAATTTCTCTTGTTAATCTTTGGGCTACAAGATATGTTTAATAGTTAATATAATGAGAAATAGGTTTATTTTAAAAAAATCACTTTACAATTTGTATTATTTTTCCTTATAAAAAAAATATTAAAAAATAAATAAATCAATAGAGTAAATTTATTGCAACATTGTGAAAACAAAGAAAATGATATAAACAAGGGGATCCAGCCAATCCAGACTTCTCGACAAAATAAGCTAAAAACATTTTTTTTTTTTTTTTTTTTTTTTTTGAAAACTGCAAAATATATTTTTTACAGTTAATATATTTTTTTAGAATGGACACTAAAAAAAAAAAAAAAAAAAAAAAAAAAAAAGCAGTTTTATATAAAAATATCAATAATCTATTCAAATAAAGTTTTGAAATTTACTAAAAACTATACTTTCGTATTAGCTACATGCGAGAGGTTAATAGCCGAAGAAATTGCCAATGTTCGCTTTTTTACAACAGCTTTCTTGATTCTAATAATTTCAGTGGTTTAAGAGCGTAGTTCAATTGCAGTTACGTTTATGTTTCATTTATATTATTTTATTTATTTATTGATGTTTTATATTTTGTTATGGAATATTAGTCGGAAACAACTGCCGAACTATTTATATTATTTTCATTCAAAATTGATTAATCATTCGTAATCGGGCTTCACAATAGAATAAAAAAAATCATGTTCGAAAAAATTTCATAGAAAATCAGTAACAAGATATATAGTATTAAAATAAAATGCATTTCAAAATGTTTTTTTCTTTTGTTCTATTCGACGGTATAAAAAATGAAACTGTGCGATGATTTAAAAAACTTGTATTAAAAACGAAATTTCTTGTTGAGGTGTTGCCACCGTTTATATGATGTCAATGTTACTCACGGACGTCTTTTTGTTTTATAATACAGATTCTCATCTATTCATCGTATGCATTTAATATTACACTCAGGAGTAGATTGGTCTGTGATTTGTCACAAAGTATAGATTAATGCCAATTTTTTGCACTATAACAATTGAAACGTAAAGTGTACCAATTTGCCTACACTTCCCTAACAAATGGAGTTGACGAATTTCTTTTGAGAGTATGCAATTGATTCAGATCATTGCCAAATGCCTATGTAATAAATAATCTAAATAAATGAAAAATCATTCCATAATAAATGTACATATTTTTTTCAAAACCAAATTACATAAAATATTGATGCTCAGTGAATTTAATTACAACGTTCTTCAACGAAATTATATTTCCGCATGCCAATGTAAATGAATTATCTGAACATTTTTCATAAATTTTGGAATAAAAAATTGTTGTGTCCGTTATTATCTAACACTGGAAAATATTGTTATTTTATTTTTTAAATGAATACGTCGATAACCACCCGTGTTGCTAAACCTCATAGTTTTGTAGCTTTAGTTAAAGCCTGTGGGAATACATTTATTACATTTCAAATACTTTTAATTGTGTATACAATTGTTTATTTGATTTGATATTCTTTTATTCAGTTTCTAACATTTTAACAACTATACATTCCTATCTACGTGTACAGTTTTACAGTCATTTAAAACATTACAACTAAAGAAAATTAATATTTATATTTATAATTACAAATTAAAATTTACACATATGGTTTTCATCACACTACCTATAACTTTTTGGTATAACTATAGAATAAGTAATATACAAAACAACCATGAAAAGGGAAAAATATAAATAATCAACATAAGGGGAGACAATCCTGATATAAACATAAAATAATAAAGAAAAATCATGGTTGAAGCATAGATTATGAAACACTTTCCAACACATTCAGAATAGTGTGACAAAAGTTCCGCCGTTTAATGAGGTGAAAGATGATGCTTAAGTAAACAAATTGGATAACGCATAGCACATTTGAAAACTCAATTTTAGCAATTATCATACATAGTCGAAAAAATATCGACTTTTTTTGTGCAGCCCTGTATATGATCTATATATTTGTATATATACTATATACTATGCTAAAATTTAGTTCTGTTTGGAAGCGCATAGCACACTTGAAAATTCCCTTTAAGTAATTTCCACCTATAACAGGAAATGCACTTCAGATTTTTTTGTACAGTCTTGTACATGATTTACAGATTTTATACACACCAAGTAGTTAGTTAAATTTAAAGTCGGGTACCACAACTGAAAACGCACTTCTATCATTTATTGTTAGAGAGTACTGTTCGTCATTTAACGAAGAGAGTACTATAAATGTATTCCTTTCTGTGTTCCTGTAAATGAACGATAAATTACATGCACACCATATTCTATAGTAAGCATCTTGTAGTACTCCTCAGTGATATGTATCTATTTAAATATGCTGGAAATTGTGTAATATTTATAAAGATTTCGCCCCATACACCTTAATGTAACGAAATTCTTTTGAGTGTCCCTGTGAACAAACAATTCATTTTCAATATCGAACATGCCATAGTAAATCTCAAAAACATGTATCAATTGCATGACAATCCCAACATATTTGGGCAAGTTAGAGTATGGACAGAGAGACAGAGAGACGGCAGACAGATAAAAACAAAATTCATAAACAGTTTTCAACTATGTTGGAATGTGTTAAAAAGAAAATAAAGATAACAACTTAAAGTAGTGAACATCACACTGTGGGGAAAAAAATAAATGAGGCATAGAGAGTTTAAAAAGGAGGCGGAATAGGGTTTTGAAAAAATATCGTTTAAACCATCATTATCTTTTTAAAGACATAGATTATGATTTTTATTGTGAAAATGACAAGGTAAAAGATACCTAAGATGTATAATGCAAAGAAGTTGATAGGTTATCACATATTCAGTAGGGAAATTCACTTTTATTTATCGGATAAGGGTGATGCTGAAATGTGAAATAATTTTTAAAAAATATGTACAAATATCTTATGTTAATTGAGAGTGTGGTTGAAAGTTGGTCAATAAAATCACATTTTTATCTACCAGGTGTTAAAAAAAATCCAGGCGTTCTTAAAGAAAATTTTTAAGAAAAGCTATAAACATATTTTCTAAAGCGGGACGTGGTGCTTTTTAAAATGTATTTGGTAAAGTGATTCATCAATCTATTTTGACAATTTTATCTAATAAAATATGAATAACTTTACAAATGAAACAACAGATATATGGCTGTAAGCTGTGTAGTAAGGGATTATTCGCACCCTTTGTATTCATTACCTTGCTGAGTAATTTCAGCTCTGCTGGAAATTTAGTTAGTTATAGAAATAACAATCGTTTAAAAGTCGTTATAAAATTATAATTCATTCACATTTAAATCGTTAAGAAAACAAAGGCTTAAGTGTCCCAAAATTTAATTTCAGTGTTACATTTTGACAATGTATCAAAATTATAATTTAATCCTTTAATTATCTTTTTTTTGTTAAATCTAAATTATAGAGATTGAATTGCGGTTATAAATTGCAAACAAATAAATTCAATCTATCAAACACAAATTGCACAAATGGTTTATAATTGTTGACAAAAATACAAAATTTATATTCATATATTTATGATATATATGCATATACTAAATATTAGTGACGCATAATCTTTACATTCAGCAGTGTCTTTTTGACGATTATTTTTTGCAAAAATAATATTACATCAATTAGGTTGCTTCATTATACGATTCCTTATCTCGATTATATATCATACATGTGTAACTATTTTATGGTACAAGATAAAAAATATCTTTACATTCAGAATATTTGCTGATTTACTACACTCACTTCTGAAAGTTAAGCACGCAGCGGTAAAATGCGGACAAATCGACAAATACTAATTGGATTGATACGAAGTACGGCAGGAAAGTAGCAAATATTATTAAGCAAGAAACAAAACAAAGAACTACATACAAAAATGAAAACAATGTTGAATTTTCATAAGTTATAAGATGAAGTCATACTAGAGTTATTAACAAAAACATGTTTAAAGCCAAAACAAACAAAAAAAACCCCACATTAATTGCATAGGGAAGCACCCCTCTCCTGCATACAAAGTTTACAGCCTGTGACCATGCTTTCCATGATGTGATCAACGAACGTATAGTCAAGTAATCGCCATTCCTCCTATAGTGCAGATTGGAACTCTGTGAGAGTAACTGGAGGTGGAAAATGTGTACACAGAGCATGGTTGAGAGCATCCCAAAGGTGTTGAATGGGATTAAGATCGGACGAGTACGCCGGCCACTCCATACTCGCAATCACCTCACTCTCCAGGTACACTTCGACGAGGACAGTTATATGGAAATGGGCATTATAATCCATTAAAACGAAAGTAGAACCAACCGCTAGAATGTACAATCTCACAGTGGGGTCTAAAACTTCACCCCGATGTCGGAAAGCCGTCATAAAACCGCGTATAAAGATTTGCAGGCAGGCGCGATATCCCAACGAAATCCCTGTCCACACTATGATGCTTCCACCTTGGAATGCGTCATGTTCGGTCATGTTCTGGGGCTGATTGCTTGTGCCTACTTTTCTCCAGTCCCTCATCGGGTTGCAGGACAAATCTCGATTCATCCTTGAACATAACGTTGCCCCAATCACAGTCCAATTGATATGTTTCTGACACCAATTTAATCGTGCCCCCTTGGATTGGACAGATAGAGGAACACAAACTCGGGGTACCCGGGCATACAGTCCATTCTCGGAGCCTGTGGTGCCTAAGGCTCCTATAAGGGGAGCTGACGCATATCCATTCTGTTGCCCAAAATAACCGCCATATTGCAACCTAGCTCAGCATTAGGAAACCGCCTGAGCAGGTGTTTGCCGTTGCTGTTACTGTCACTCGCCGTCCACTAGTACGGTAAGCTAACCGGTTTTAGCTTGGTATTTGGTCCGCTGGGTTATTAAATGGTGGTATGATTCAGCCTATATTATAGGAATTCTAGCGGTGCCCAGTAGTGGCAGATATCGACTTACATATGGTCGCCGCAACCGTATATGTCACACGTGTGGAGGTCGCTTTGCTATTACGCGTAGTTACAACAGCAATATATCCTCATCCACGGGGGTCGTAACCCTTGGACGATCGGCCGCGGCTCTTCGGACAACTGTTTGGATGGATAGGAAATGTTTCCATAATCTTGAAATTACGGACTTATCAATGCCGAAGAAAAGAGCAATTTCTGTGATTGACTGTCACGCTTTAAAGCGTTTGACGGCACGCCATCGCTCAGAAATTTCTATTCGTCTTCTAGAAGCCATAGAAACACGTCTGTCTTGAAAAAAAAGTAAGAAAGTTCTAAACACTTTTTATCAGCACTTACATGCAACTCCTGCGACACTTCACAATGCTGGCTTATTATATGACTGCCTTTTTTGCATGTTTCTGAACACAAAACCGTGATTGACTGTTACAAAACATATTTGCATACTCCCATCTAACACTGCAGCGAATTGCAGCGTCTCCAATTCAGATTGGCTTCTGGAAATTAACATTTTCCTCAGCGTGCTTAATTTTTGGCAATGAGCGTATCTGAAATACCTTATTACATCATTAAAACTTTTATTAAACTAACGAATATTTTCATAATGTATAATAATTCAATATTTATTCTATAATGGGATAACATTCATTTTATGCTATTTTAATACACTTTTATGTCTTTAAAACATTGATGGACACTTTTTACACAATAGATAATGGACACTTTTCTCCCCTTACCAACACAAAGCAGCTATAAATTCTAGTCCCTAAATTTATAAGTTTTTGGACACTTTACATAGTTCTACGATGCGGTCGTTGATACTTGGATACTCTGAAATCTAGACACAGCCATATCATGTAATATTCTGGTGAATGTATCGGTGAAACACAAACATAATCAGCACAGTATCACTGTGTTTTATAGGCAGTGAGACAAATGCTAGTATTACCCTAAAGTGATTTTTCCTGTTTTTACTTATGCGAATACGTAAATTCGGTACGTAAGTTGCTCCCTTCAAGCAGATTCATATATGCAGTGGCTAAAGTTTATTCACTCGAGTATGTCTGGCTAATAATTCACGTTTTTAAAGAATCTGTCTTATTTTGTACGACTCTCCCCTACACATATCGTTACAATATTTGGGTGGCTTTGCTATTGGAAGGATTTCTTGTTGGTGTATACATTTAGGTATAAACAACAATGAAAAAGTGTCTCTAAATTTGCTGCTCATTCCACAATAAATTATGAAGTTAATTGAACTATTTATTAAACTGAGAGCATCCATTGTGTCACCAAAGTTAAGAGCTACATTAATATGAAATTCATTACCTAGAAAAACACTTAAAAGCATTCTTAATCCTTGTGGAACTTGTGTTATTAAGAAAAGTAAAACTACAGCCAGAAACATTTTCGTTGTTCTGTTTTGAGATCTATCAGTTTCTTCTCTGTTTTTTAACATTTCCCTTTTCTTTTTTGCTTCATTCAAAGCACGAATTAGACGAAGGCTTAGACCTGTAAGAACTACACAAGGGACAAATTTTATGAAAACGCTTAAAAGCGAGTAAATAACATTTTCTAGGAGTCGATAATGCCTCGGTTTTCTGGCACCAGCATAATAAATGATTTCACCATCTGTACTTTTGTATTTAAATACGGAGAAGGTGATATAATTTGGTATGTAAAATACTGCGCAAGCGACGTATGTAGTTGTAATTGCGTACTTTGCTCTTGTCATCGAACACCAACTGGCACTTTTCAATGGAAATCTAACCGCTATACATCTCCAGACGGCTACAGTCACAGTTAACCATGTAGATATTGAATGATTCACAAGAGTGCAATTAACAGTAAAGAGTTTGAAAATTGTCCATCCATAGGAAAATCTTTCTTTTTCACTGATATTTCTAATATAGTAATGATAAGCAAAAGGCAGATATGAAAACATTAGAAGCATATCTGCAACTGCTAATCCTGTGAGAATGGCATTTATAGACGAAACCATGTTTTTTCTTGTAAGAACGGTGATATTTAGAATGTTGGCTATGATACCGAAAACGCAAATAATAAAACTTAAATACCCATGAATGCCACTGTATGCATCATAATAAACATCAAAATATTCACCAAAATAAGGAGCTTGAGATTTTTCAGCAGGAAATGAGGAATTCCGAATGGGAAATGAAACGAAATATTTATCCAATTTTTCTGATTCGTTATATGATGAATCTGTGTCATTTAATTTAAAAATAACATCTGCATCCATTTCTACGTTATTTCCAGTAATGAAGATAAATGAATTATGTTTTTTTAAAATTTATTAAACATCAACTTTTTCAAAAGAAACCAGATTGTTTGTATTTATAAAAATATATTCTTGCATCCTGTTGTGAATAGCATAATTTAGAAATCTTTAACACTTACAGAGTTTATTCTTTTTTTTTTTTTTACTCTTACAGAGCAACTCTTTAGAATAGTATTAACTTTTAAGAAAGCATAGATGTAAACATCTTAGGAGAATATGACTGTATGCTTTTTTAGTAATTTTAAATTAAGAACGTGCCCCAACTCTTCATCTTTACAAGTTTTCGGTGAACCTATAGGAAAGAAATTATAGTATTAAAACAATTTATCAGACAAATAGTATAAACTATATAGTATTAAATTTCAAAGTAATGTAAACCATTGAATCACTTTTAATTCGACAGTTTATTTCAGAAATCACAAAATTGTACAGATTTTATTTATATGTCTTTTATTTTAGAATAAATATTATTTTGTGTTATAAGAGAAAAAAAATGGACTATATCGCCGATTATACAAACTCCTACAAACCGAACGTTCAATTATGAAAACCTCTATAAACCTCTGTCTTCTTTTTATTACAGAAAAAAATGGAGTAAAACCTAAAAATTCTAATAATAATAATAACACAACTGCAGTTTTATTTTAAAAAAAATAGAGACTTCTGTTTACGGTGCACTCGATGAGTTAAATTGTTATTCCAAAATAAGTCCTAAGAAATGTCATCAGTTAAGGGGGTAGTATACCTTTGAGCACGTCGAAAAAGCAAAAAAATATCACTATGTTCGGAGCTTCAAAACTTATGTAATAAGCCAAAAATAAAAATCAAACATCATTTAAATATAAAGCTCATATTTAAATTTATATTAAAAAATATATATATACTTGTAAATTTATAAATAAATATTGAAATGATAAGTTTAAAAATATATATGATAATAAGAGAAAAAAAACATAACACGACTTGCGCGCATGATAAAATCTGAAAATATGCATATAAAGAGACAATTTTGGTGAAAATAAATACATAATAGTGTTACCTTTAAACTAAAACCAGAATATTTGTAAAAAATATTGACTAAATTAAAAAATAAACTTAATAATTGAAAAAAATTAAAATTTTCAATTTTTTTAAAATATTTTCAAATTACAAAAACAAAAAAATAATAAAATCTTACCTTTTTCTTTGCAAAGTTTAATTATCACATTTCGCTTAATATTATTGATACCTTGGTGTTCAAAATGTACCAGGAGCATAACCAACTCCTTCTTGCCCTTTTTACTCTCTATTTGTTTCTTTTTTTCTTGTTTTTTAGCTCTACGAGCTTCTAAAGTATTACACAGTACTCGTTTTTCTGCAATCGCATTCGGAAACGTCGAGAAAGCGAAAAAAATACTACGTTCCAAGTTTCAAAACTTGTGTAATAAGTAAAGAATAAAAATGTAATATTTTTCAAATATAGAGCACATATTTATATTTATATATATATACTTGTAAATTCATAAATAAATATTGAAATGATACTTTAAAAATATGTGAAATAATAAGAGGAAAAAAAAAGTTTTGCACGCATGATAAAATCTGAAAATTTGCATGTAAAGAGAAAATTTTGAGGAAACTAAATACATAATAGTGTTACCTTTAAATTAAAACCAGAATATTTGTAAAAAATATTGACTAAATTAAAAAATAAACTTAATAATTGAAAAAAATTAAAAATTTTCAATTTTTTAAAAATATTTTCAAAGTACAAAAACAAAAAAATAATAAAATCTTACCTTTTTCTGGTGTTAAGTTGTAGATAATACAGAAATGGATATGTGGTGAAAATTTCCTTTCATTGCCATGCATAGTTTATTAGTAACACTGCGCGCAGTATCAAAATTCATCGTTTTGAATAAACGCGATGCAAAGTTTAATTATCACATTTCGCTTAATATTATTGATACCTTGGTGTTCAAAAGGCTCCAGGAGCATAACCAACTTCTTCTTGCCCTTTCCACTCTCTATTTGTTTCTTTTTTTTCTTGTTTTTTAGCTCTACGAGCTTCTAAAGTATTACACAATACTCGTTTTTCTGCAATCACATTTGGAAACGTAGAGAAAGCGTAAAACATTACTACGTTCCAAGTTTCAAAACTTGTGTAATAAGTAAAAAATAAAAATCTAATCTTTTTCAAATATAGAGCACATATTTAAATTTATATTTATATGTATATATATACTTGTAAATTCATAAATAAATATTGAAATGATACTTTAAAAATATGTGAAATAAGGTAAAGTCAGGAGAGATGGCGCGGTCGGAGAGATTGCGCACTTAGAGGTTCGGGGGGAAGGAGTAGAGTGAGAGCTCAGCGACTCCAGGCAGTTGTACAACAACAGCAGTGGAGTGTCTACTTGAAAGTGCACGTTGATTTCTTTGAGCGTCTAAGATAAAGTATTGGTATTTTGTTTTGTTATCTCAAAGTAAGTGCTTGAATTTTCATAGCTATTCATCAGAATTTCTATACAATGTCAATAATACAAAATATTTTAAACTTAAACGATTTCTCATAAGCTACTAATCTAGACTAGCTATGTGAATGTTAACGGTTCGTTTTAGTAGCGGCCATGTTTAAATAAAAGGCCGCGCAATCTCTCCTACCGAAATTGGAGAGTTTGCGCATCTGCTACTTAGGAGAGATGGCGCATTGTTCTCATTAGTTTCGATGCTAGGAGAGATTACGCAGCTTATTGGTAATGAAAAATGAAAATGGACTAATTTTAAGTTAAACGTGTTATTGAGTTACATAATTTTATTTTGTAATCTTATCTGGACTTGCTTTTTCTGATTCTTTATTTTTTTCCTTTAATTAAAATTTTTTAATCGTTTTTGAAATTATTTCCTTTTTCTGATTCTTTAAACGTTAGGTTGAAATATTCACTCCCAATACAATAAAATTTGTTCACAAAAACCTTACAGCAATGCCATTTAACTGTAATTATCATTGTTAACAAATTAATTGTAGTTATTATTAGTAACAATCTCTCCTATCCATGTGCGCAATCATACCAACCCTGTAAGGACAGATTGTGCAAAATAACCTTCTTGGTTTTATTACAATTGTTCTATTAGCTTGCAACATAACAACAAAATAGCAATGGAAATGCATAAAAAACAAATGAAATAAAAATTATTCATAGATAGTTTAGCAAAAAATTAATATTTAGATTTTTTATTGCTATTCTTTTGAATTGTGCGCAGACTCTCCTAGCTTTACCTTAGTAAAAAAAAAAAAAAAAAAGAAAAAAAAAAAAAGTCTTGCACGCATGATAAAATCTGAAAATTTACATATAAAGAGAAAATTTTGGTGAAAATAAATACATAATAGTGTTACCTTTAAATTAAAACCAGAATATTTGTAAAAAATATTGACTAAATTAAAAAATTAACTTAATAATTGAAAAAAATTAAAAATTTTGAATTTTTTAAAAATATTTTCAAAGTACAAAAACAAAAAATAATAAAATCTTACCTTTTTCTGGTTTTAAGTTGTAGATAATACAGAAATGAATATGTGGTAAAAATTTCCTTACATTGCCATGCATAGTTTTTTAGTAACACTGCGCGCAGTATCAAAATTCATCGTTTTGAATAAACGCGGCGCAAAGTTTAATTATCACATTTCGCCTTTTTACTCTCTATTTGTTTCTTTTTTTCTTGTTTTTTAGCTCTACGAGCTTCTAAAGTATTACACAGTACTCGTTTTTCTGCAATCGCATTCGGAAACGTCGAGAAAGCGAAAAAAAATACTACGTTCCAAGTTTCAAAACTTGTGTAATAAGTAAAGAATAAAAATGTAATATTTTTCAAATATAGAGCACATATTTATATTTATATATATATACTTGTAAATTCATAAATAAATATTGAAATGATACTTTAAAAATATGTGAAATAATAAGAGGAAAAAAAAAGTTTTGCACGCATGATAAAATCTGAAAATTTGCATGTAAAGAGAAAATTTTGTGGAAACTAAATACATAATAGTGTTACCTTTAAATTAAAACCAGAATATTTGTAAAAAATATTGACTAAATTAAAAAATAAACTTAATAATTGAAAAAAATTAAAAATTTTGAATTTTTTAAAAATATTTTCAAAGTACAAAAACAAAAAAATAATAAAATCTTACCTTTTTCTGGTGTTAAGTTGTAGATAATACAGAAATGGATATGTGGTGAAAATTTCCTTTCATTGCCATGCATAGTTTATTAGTAACACTGCGCGCAGTATCAAAATTCATCGTTTTGAATAAACGCGATGCAAAGTTTAATTATCACATTTCGCTTAATATTATTGATACCTTGGTGTTCAAAAGGCTCCAGGAGCATAACCAACTTCTTCTTGCCCTTTCCACTCTCTATTTGTTTCTTTTTTTTCTTGTTTTTTTAGCTCTACGAGCTTCTAAAGTATTACACAATACTCGTTTTTCTGCAATCACATTTGGAAACGTAGAGAAATCGTAAAACATTACTACGTTCCAAGTTTCAAAACTTGTGTAATAAGTAAAAAATAAAAATCTAATCTTTTTCAAATATAGAGCACATATTTAAATTTATATTTATATGTATATATATACTTGTAAATTCATAAATAAATATTGAAATGATACTTTAAAAATATGTGAAATAAGGTAAAGCCAGGAGAGATGGCGCGGTCGGAGAGATTGCGCACTTAGAGGTTCGGGGGGAAGGAGTAGAGTGAGAGCTCAGCGACTCCAGGCAGTTGTACAACAACAGCAGTGGAGTGTCTACTTGAAAGTGCACGTTGATTTCTTTGAGCGTCTAAGATAAAGTATTGGTATTTTGTTTTGTTATCTCAAAGTAAGTGCTTGAATTTTCATAGCTATTCATCAGAATTTCTATACAATGTCAATAATACAAAATATTTTAAACTTAAACGATTTCTCATAAGCTACTAATCTAGACTAGCTATGTGAATGTTAACGGTTCGTTTTAGTAGCGGCCATGTTTAAATAAAAGGCCGCGCAATCTCTCCTACCGAAATTGGAGAGTTTGCGCATCTGCTACTTAGGAGAGATGGCGCATTGTTCTCATTAGTTTCGATGCTAGGAGAGATTACGCAGCTTATTGGTAATGAAAAATGAAAATGGACTAATTTTAAGTTAAACGTGTTATTGAGTTACATAATTTTATTTTGTAATCTTATCTGGACTTGCTTTTTCTGATTCTTTATTTTTTTCCTTTAATTAAAATTTTTTAATCGTTTTTGAAATTATTTCCTTTTTCTGATTCTTTAAACGTTAGGTTGAAATATTCACTCCCAATACAATAAAATTTGTTCACAAAAACCTTACAGCAATGCCATTTAACTGTAATTATCATTGTTAACAAATTAATTGTAGTTATTATTAGTAACAATCTCTCCTATCCATGTGCGCAATCATACCAACCCTGTAAGGACAGATTGCGCAAAATAACCTTCTTGGTTTTATTACAATTGTTCTATTAGCTTGCAACATAACAACAAAATAGCAATGGAAATGCATAAAAAACAAATGAAATAAAAATTATTCATAGATAGTTTAGCAAAAAATTAATATTTAGATTTTTTATTGCTATTCTTTTGAATTGTGCGCAGACTCTCCTAGCTTTACCTTAGTAAAAAAAAAAAAAAAAAAAAAAAAAGAAAAAAGTCTTGCACGCATGATAAAATCTGAAAATTTACATATAAAGAGAAAATTTTGTGGAAACTAAATACATAATAGTGTTACCTTTAAATTAAAACCAGAATATTTGTAAAAAATATTGACTAAATTAAAAAATAAACTTAATAATTGAAAAAAATTAAAAATTTTGAATTTTTTAAAAATATTTTCAAAGTACAAAAACAAAAAAATAATAAAATCTTACCTTTTTCTGGTGTTAAGTTGTAGATAATACAGAAATGGATATGTGGTGAAAATTTCCTTTCATTGCCATGCATAGTTTATTAGTAACACTGCGCGCAGTATCAAAATTCATCGTTTTGAATAAACGCGATGCAAAGTTTAATTATCACATTTCGCTTAATATTATTGATACCTTGGTGTTCAAAAGGCTCCAGGAGCATAACCAACTTCTTCTTGCCCTTTCCACTCTCTATTTGTTTCTTTTTTTTCTTGTTTTTTTAGCTCTACGAGCTTCTAAAGTATTACACAATACTCGTTTTTCTGCAATCACATTTGGAAACGTAGAGAAATCGTAAAACATTACTACGTTCCAAGTTTCAAAACTTGTGTAATAAGTAAAAAATAAAAATCTAATCTTTTTCAAATATAGAGCACATATTTAAATTTATATTTATATGTATATATATACTTGTAAATTCATAAATAAATATTGAAATGATACTTTAAAAATATGTGAAATAAGGTAAAGCCAGGAGAGATGGCGCGGTCGGAGAGATTGCGCACTTAGAGGTTCGGGGGGAAGGAGTAGAGTGAGAGCTCAGCGACTCCAGGCAGTTGTACAACAACAGCAGTGGAGTGTCTACTTGAAAGTGCACGTTGATTTCTTTGAGCGTCTAAGATAAAGTATTGGTATTTTGTTTTGTTATCTCAAAGTAAGTGCTTGAATTTTCATAGCTATTCATCAGAATTTCTATACAATGTCAATAATACAAAATATTTTAAACTTAAACGATTTCTCATAAGCTACTAATCTAGACTAGCTATGTGAATGTTAACGGTTCGTTTTAGTAGCGGCCATGTTTAAATAAAAGGCCGCGCAATCTCTCCTACCGAAATTGGAGAGTTTGCGCATCTGCTACTTAGGAGAGATGGCGCATTGTTCTCATTAGTTTCGATGCTAGGAGAGATTACGCAGCTTATTGGTAATGAAAAATGAAAATGGACTAATTTTAAGTTAAACGTGTTATTGAGTTACATAATTTTATTTTGTAATCTTATCTGGACTTGCTTTTTCTGATTCTTTATTTTTTTCCTTTAATTAAAATTTTTTAATCGTTTTTGAAATTATTTCCTTTTTCTGATTCTTTAAACGTTAGGTTGAAATATTCACTCCCAATACAATAAAATTTGTTCACAAAAACCTTACAGCAATGCCATTTAACTGTAATTATCATTGTTAACAAATTAATTGTAGTTATTATTAGTAACAATCTCTCCTATCCATGTGCGCAATCATACCAACCCTGTAAGGACAGATTGCGCAAAATAACCTTCTTGGTTTTATTACAATTGTTCTATTAGCTTGCAACATAACAACAAAATAGCAATGGAAATGCATAAAAAACAAATGAAATAAAAATTATTCATAGATAGTTTAGCAAAAAATTAATATTTAGAGTTTTTATTGCTATTCTTTTGAATTGTGCGCAGACTCTCCTAGCTTTACCTTAGTAAAAAAAAAAAAAAAAAAAAAAAAAAGAAAAAAGTCTTGCACGCATGATAAAATCTGAAAATTTACATATAAAGAGAAAATTTTGGTGAAAATAAATACATAATAGTGTTACCTTTAAATTAAAACCAGAATATTTGTAAAAAATATTGACTAAATTAAAAAATAAACTTAATAATTGAAAAAAATTAAAAATTTTCAATTTTTTAAAAATATTTTCAAAGTACAAAAACAAAAAATAATAAAATCTTACCTTTTTCTGGTTTTAAGTTGTAGATAATACAGAAATGAATATGTGGTAAAAATTTCCTTACATTGCCATGCATAGTTTTTTAGTAACACTGCGCGCAGTATCAAAATTCATCGTTTTGAATAAACGCGATGCAAAGTTTAATTATCACATTTCGCTTAATATTATTGATACCTTGGTGTTCAAAAGGCTCCAGGAGCATTACCAACTTCTTCTTGCCCTTTCCACTCTCTATTTGTTTCTTTTTTTTCTTGTTTTTTAGCTCTACGAGCTTCTAAAGAATTACACAATACTCGTTTTTCTGCAATCACATTTGGAAACGTAGAGAAATCGTAAAACATTACTACGTTCCAAGTTTCAAAACTTGTGTAATAAGTAAAAAATAAAAATCTAATCTTTTTCAAATATAGAGCACATATTTAAATTTATATTTATATGTATATGTATACTTGTAAATTCATAAATAAATATTGAAATGATACTTTAAAAATATGTGAAATAAGGTAAAGCCAGGAGAGATGGCGCGGTCGGAGAGATTGCGCACTTAGAGGTTCGGGGGGAAGGAGTAGAGTGAGAGCTCAGCGACTCCAGGCAGTTGTACAACAACAGCAGTGGAGTGTCTACTTGAAAGTGCACGTTGATTTCTTTGAGCGTCTAAGATAAAGTATTGGTATTTTGTTTTGTTATCTCAAAGTAAGTGCTTGAATTTTCATAGCTATTCATCAGAATTTCTATACAATGTCAATAATACAAAATATTTTAAACTTAAACGATTTCTCATAAGCTACTAATCTAGACTAGCTATGTGAATGTTAACGGTTCGTTTTAGTAGCGGCCATGTTTAAATAAAAGGCCGCGCAATCTCTCCTACCGAAATTGGAGAGTTTGCGCATCTGCTACTTAGGAGAGATGGCGCATTGTTCTCATTAGTTTCGATGCTAGGAGAGATTACGCAGCTTATTGGTAATGAAAAATGAAAATGGACTAATTTTAAGTTAAACGTGTTATTGAGTTACATAATTTTATTTTGTAATCTTATCTGGACTTGCTTTTTCTGATTCTTTATTTTTTTCCTTTAATTAAAATTTTTTAATCGTTTTTGAAATTATTTCCTTTTTCTGATTCTTTAAACGTTAGGTTGAAATATTCACTCCCAATACAATAAAATTTGTTCACAAAAACCTTACAGCAATGCCATTTAACTGTAATTATCATTGTTAACAAATTAATTGTAGTTATTATTAGTAACAATCTCTCCTATCCATGTGCGCAATCATACCAACCCTGTAAGGACAGATTGCGCAAAATAACCTTCTTGGTTTTATTACAATTGTTCTATTAGCTTGCAACATAACAACAAAATAGCAATGGAAATGCATAAAAAACAAATGAAATAAAAATTATTCATAGATAGTTTAGCAAAAAATTAATATTTAGATTTTTTATTGCTATTCTTTTGAATTGTGCGCAGACTCTCCTAGCTTTACCTTAGTAAAAAAAAAAAAAAAAAAAAAAAAAAAAGTCTTGCACGCATGATAAAATCTGAAAATTTACATATAAAGAGAAAATTTTGGTGAAAATAAATACATAATAGTGTTACCTTTAAATTAAAACCAGAATATTTGTAAAAAATATTGACTAAATTAAAAAATAAACTTAATAATTGAAAAAAATTTAAAATTTTCAATTTTTTAAAAATATTTTCAAAGTACAAAAACAAAAAATAATAAAATCTTACCTTTTTCTGGTGTTAAGTTGTAGATAATACAGAAATGGATATGTGGTGAAAATTTCCTTTCATTGCCATGCATAGTTTATTAGTAACACTGCGCGCAGTATCAAAATTCATCGTTTTGAATAAACGCGATGCAAAGTTTAATTATCACATTTCGCTTAATATTATTGATACCTTGGTGTTCAAAAGGCTCCAGGAGCATAACCAACTTCTTCTTGCCCTTTCCACTCTCTATTTGTTTCTTTTTTTCTTGTTTTTTAGCTCTACGAGCTTCTAAAGTATTACACAATACTCGTTTTTCTGCAATCACATTTGGAAACGTAGAGAAAGCGTAAAACATTACTACGTTCCAAGTTTCAAAACTTGTGTAATAAGTAAAAAATAAAAATCTAATCTTTTTCAAATATAGAGCACATATTTAAATTTATATTTATATGTATATATATACTTGTAAATTCATAAATAAATATTGAAATGATACTTTAAAAATATGTGAAATAAGGTAAAGCCAGGAGAGATGGCGCGGTCGGAGAGATTGCGCACTTAGAGGTTCGGGGGGAAGGAGTAGAGTGAGAGCTCAGCGACTCCAGGCAGTTGTACAACAACAGCAGTGGAGTGTCTACTTGAAAGTGCACGTTGATTTCTTTGAGCGTCTAAGATAAAGTATTGGTATTTTGTTTTGTTATCTCAAAGTAAGTGCTTGAATTTTCATAGCTATTCATCAGAATTTCTATACAATGTCAATAATACAAAATATTTTAAACTTAAACGATTTCTCATAAGCTACTAATCTAGACTAGCTATGTGAATGTTAACGGTTCGTTTTAGTAGCGGCCATGTTTAAATAAAAGGCCGCGCAATCTCTCCTACCGAAATTGGAGAGTTTGCGCATCTGCTACTTAGGAGAGATGGCGCATTGTTCTCATTAGTTTCGATGCTAGGAGAGATTACGCAGCTTATTGGTAATGAAAAATGAAAATGGACTAATTTTAAGTTAAACGTGTTATTGAGTTACATAATTTTATTTTGTAATCTTATCTGGACTTGCTTTTTCTGATTCTTTATTTTTTTCCTTTAATTAAAATTTTTTAATCGTTTTTGAAATTATTTCCTTTTTCTGATTCTTTAAACGTTAGGTTGAAATATTCACTCCCAATACAATAAAATTTGTTCACAAAAACCTTACAGCAATGCCATTTAACTGTAATTATCATTGTTAACAAATTAATTGTAGTTATTATTAGTAACAATCTCTCCTATCCATGTGCGCAATCATACCAACCCTGTAAGGACAGATTGCGCAAAATAACCTTCTTGGTTTTATTACAGTTGTTCTATTAGCTTGCAACATAACAACAAAATAGCAATGGAAATGCATAAAAAACAAATGAAATAAAAATTATTCATAGATAGTTTAGCAAAAAATTAATATTTAGATTTTTTATTGCTATTCTTTTGAATTGTGCGCAGACTCTCCTAGCTTTACCTTAGTAAAAAAAAAAAAAAAAAAAAGTCTTGCACGCATGATAAAATCTGAAAATTTACATATAAAGAGAAAATTTTGGTGAAAATAAATACATAATAGTGTTACCTTTAAATTAAAACCAGAATATTTGTAAAAAATATTGACTAAATTAAAAAATAAACTTAATAATTGAAAAAAATTAAAAATTTTCAATTTTTTAAAAATATTTTCAAAGTACAAAAACAAAAAATAATAAAATCTTACCTTTTTCTGGTGTTAAGTTGTAGATAATACAGAAATGGATATGTGGTGAAAATTTCCTTTCATTGCCATGCATAGTTTATTAGTAACACTGCGCGCAGTATCAAAATTCATCGTTTTGAATAAACGCGATGCAAAGTTTAATTATCACATTTCGCTTAATATTATTGATACCTTGGTGTTCAAAAGGCTCCAGGAGCATAACCAACTTCTTCTTGCCCTTTCCACTCTCTATTTGTTTCTTTTTTTCTTGTTTTTTAGCTCTACGAGCTTCTAAAGTATTACACAATACTCGTTTTTCTGCAATCACATTTGGAAACGTAGAGAAAGCGTAAAACATTACTACGTTCCAAGTTTCAAAACTTGTGTAATAAGTAAAAAATAAAAATCTAATCTTTTTCAAATATAGAGCACATATTTAAATTTATATTTATATGTATATATATACTTGTAAATTCATAAATAAATATTGAAATGATACTTTAAAAATATGTGAAATAAGGTAAAGCCAGGAGAGATGGCGCGGTCGGAGAGATTGCGCACTTAGAGGTTCGGGGGGAAGGAGTAGAGTGAGAGCTCAGCGACTCCAGGCAGTTGTACAACAACAGCAGTGGAGTGTCTACTTGAAAGTGCACGTTGATTTCTTTGAGCGTCTAAGATAAAGTATTGGTATTTTGTTTTGTTATCTCAAAGTAAGTGCTTGAATTTTCATAGCTATTCATCAGAATTTCTATACAATGTCAATAATACAAAATATTTTAAACTTAAACGATTTCTCATAAGCTACTAATCTAGACTAGCTATGTGAATGTTAACGGTTCGTTTTAGTAGCGGCCATGTTTAAATAAAAGGCCGCGCAATCTCTCCTACCGAAATTGGAGAGTTTGCGCATCTGCTACTTAGGAGAGATGGCGCATTGTTCTCATTAGTTTCGATGCTAGGAGAGATTACGCAGCTTATTGGTAATGAAAAATGAAAATGGACTAATTTTAAGTTAAACGTGTTATTGAGTTACATAATTTTATTTTGTAATCTTATCTGGACTTGCTTTTTCTGATTCTTTATTTTTTTCCTTTAATTAAAATTTTTTAATCGTTTTTGAAATTATTTCCTTTTTCTGATTCTTTAAACGTTAGGTTGAAATATTCACTCCCAATACAATAAAATTTGTTCACAAAAACCTTACAGCAATGCCATTTAACTGTAATTATCATTGTTAACAAATTAATTGTAGTTATTATTAGTAACAATCTCTCCTATCCATGTGCGCAATCATACCAACCCTGTAAGGACAGATTGCGCAAAACAACCTTCTTGGTTTTATTACAATTGTTCTATTAGCTTGCAACATAACAACAAAATAGCAATGGAAATGCATAAAAAACAAATGAAATAAAAATTATTCATAGATAGTTTAGCAAAAAATTAATATTTAGATTTTTTATTGCTATTCTTTTGAATTGTGCGCAGACTCTCCTAGCTTTACCTTAGTAAAAAAAAAAAAAAAAAAAAAAAAAAAAAAAAAAGTCTTGCACGCATGATAAAATCTGAAAATTTACATATAAAGAGAAAATTTTGGTGAAAATAAATACATAATAGTGTTACCTTTAAATTAAAACCAGAATATTTGTAAAAAATATTGACTAAATTAAAAAATAAACTTAATAATTGAAAAAAATTAAAAATTTTCAATTTTTTAAAAATATTTTCAAAGTACAAAAACAAAAAATAATAAAATCTTACCTTTTTCTGGTGTTAAGTTGTAGATAATACAGAAATGGATATGTGGTGAAAATTTCCTTTCATTGCCATGCATAGTTTATTAGTAACACTGCGCGCAGTATCAAAATTCATCGTTTTGAATAAACGCGATGCAAAGTTTAATTATCACATTTCGCTTAATATTATTGATACCTTGGTGTTCAAAAGGCTCCAGGAGCATAACCAACTTCTTCTTGCCCTTTCCACTCTCTATTTGTTTCTTTTTTTCTTGTTTTTTAGCTCTACGAGCTTCTAAAGTATTACACAATACTCGTTTTTCTGCAATCACATTTGGAAACGTAGAGAAAGCGTAAAACATTACTACGTTCCAAGTTTCAAAACTTGTGTAATAAGTAAAAAATAAAAATGTAATATTTTTCAAATATAGAGCACATATTTATATTTATATATATATACTTGTAAATTCATAAATAAATATTGAAATGATACTTTAAAAATATGTGAAATAATAAGAGGAAAAAAAAAGTTTTGCACGCATGATAAAATCTGAAATTTTGCATGTAAAGAGAAAATTTTGAGGAAACTAAATACATAATAGTGTTATATTTATTATAAAACCAAAATATTTATAAAAATATTGACTAAATTAAAATTAACTTAATTTAAAAATATTTAATTAAAAAAAATCTGGTTGTAAGTAAGAGAGAAATGAAAGCGTAATGAAAATTTTATTTGTTGGAAACAGTTTATAAATTGATTCCATCTGTTCCCTGGTTTGTGATGTATGCAACAATTTGTTTTGTAAACTACCAACAGGCGTCGCCACCACCTGGAATGGAACTTCTTTTAAACCGCATAAGATGGCAGCACTACAGTTCTACAGAGACATAATCCTTACAAATGTACATTCTAAAGAAAGAATAAACTGTTTACCTCAGCAATAAACCTTTGTGAAGTCTGCTCAGCAGACTAATATCGTGTAAGAACTTTCAAGAGCCCCTTTTATTCATCAGTTGAAGCTGAAACTACGTAACAATCAGACATAAACAATTTCGCTCGTCCATTTTTAACGAACTGTGTTCTGGAAGCAATATGCTCTGGAATTTAGACGAAGCACAACTCTTTTTATGGATTTAATAACCTTTCCTTTTGTATTGTATGTGTGTAAAATATTTAACCAAGATAATTGTATAGTTTTTCAGATACATAAAGATTGTTCTCAACAAGTCACGATACTTTGTGTTTCTACAAAGATTCCAGTTTCCATTTAATAAAAATTGAATTTACATGTTCGGATAGCAAGCACCATTCGCTGCGTCATGAATAAGGACTACGCTTTATAAAAGGTAAGCAAAGCTTACATTTTTTTATTCAAATAATTGAGAAGAAACTTTTATTAATTATCTGGTCTTTCAATCAAGTAAATTTAACTCACGTCCTTTTAGATTATTCAGACTGACTCTGAGGAGAAAAAAAAAAACTAGACCAAAAAAAAAAATAATAATATAAGTATTGTATTATAAGTATTGAATAGTATTATATAACAAATATCTGTGGAATTTTCATTACATATACTACTGGTATTATTTTTCTGAGATATATCATTGATATTATTTTTCTTGGTACATATAATTATTGCTATTGATCATTGATAATGCAAAAGAAAATAATAAACATTGAATAGAATATATGAACAAAACGGTAGATAATTAACCTAAATGAATATTAAAGTATTATATACGTCATTATGTTGTGATATAGATGTATAGACTAATGATAAACATAAATAACTGAAAAAAATGTATATTTATATAACGTAGCATTCAACATTTAATTATGGCTACTTCGTCCGCGAAAGAAATATCGCTTGTCGAAAAGCTGAATGACAGTAATTACGAATTATGGGCTTTTCGAATCGAAATGCTGTTAATTAGGGAAGATTTATTTAAATTTATTACCCAAAACCCACCTGCAACTCCCGACGATGCATGGAAGAAAAATGACGGGAAAACTAGGGCAACAATACATCTTTCGATAGATGATAGCCAAATCTGTCATATAAAGCACTTAAAAACCGCCAAAGAAATATGGGACACGTTAAAGAAGGTGCATCAAAGATCCACCTTATCGTCTAAATTGTTTCTCCTCCGAAAATTATACTCCCAAAAATTAAGCGACGGAGGAGACATGAACCGCCACATCAACGAAATCCTAACAATAAAGGATAAATTGTACGCCATTGGCGAAGAAATTCTGGAGACTCATATCGTAGCACTCTTATTGTGCAGTCTCCCTAGATCATATGATCCTCTCATTATAGGCCTCGAAGCTAGGGATGAAAGCGATCTCAATTTAGAGTTTGTTAAGACAAAACTACTAGATGAATTCAAGCACAGGGCTCAAAACAAACAATCGAACACAAATGCGCGTGAAACCGCGTATAGAGTATCCAACAGACAGAACAAAAACAGAAAATATTGCGGGTTCTGCAAACGACAGAACCACACAACATCAGAATGCTTCCATTTGAAAAATAAAAACCAACACTGCAATAACGCAAGACCTGACTGGAACAAAAACAAAACATTCAATAATTCCGGTAACTATAGGAACAATACTGTCGGTCATAAAAATGCCCAGAACAACCCCAAGGAAACTTCGAACTATTGTTTCAATAACCAAATTGAAAGTGATGAAGATTTAGATAGCTCGGTTCCCCCTGGCGACGACAAAACATCAGAAGATAAAATCGAACCCATCTCCGTAAACAGGGCGCAAACACCAAATGAAGAAAAATATATAATTGACTCTGGATGTACTAGGCATGTCGTAATGTCAAAGCATAATTTTGAAAATTTTACGCCAGGAAACTTCGGGGATATTACGATAGCGAATGGAAAGCGGCTATGCTCACAAGGTCTGGGAGACGTGAACATTAAAATAGATTCACAAAATTCCATTACACTTAAAAGCGCATTATACTGTCCCGAATTGCAGAACAATCTGCTATCGGTAAAAAGGGCCACCGAAAACAATATCAAAGTAATATTTGAAAAACAGAAATGCTCGTTCGTGAAGGATAACCACACAATTTAACAGCTAGGTTAAACGACAATTTATATGAATTACAACCCAAAGACGATTACGGATATAACGCGCAAATTCAAACATCTTGCAGCGATAAAAACTGCATATCCATTTGGCACAGGAGGCTGGGACATAAAAAATTTGAAGCGTTAAAACATCTCGCGAAACACAAACTAGCTGAGGGCATAGAAATACATAATTGTAGGCATGAAACTGTTTGTACAAAATGCGTCGAGGGAAAGCTATCGATTGCACCCTACCCTAAAACCGCCTAAAATAGATCAAAGGAAACATTAGATCTGGTACACACAGACATCTGCGGAAAAATGCATACACAAACACTCAGTGGAAAGAAATACTTTATAACTTTTACTGATGACTACAGTCGGTTTACAATGATTTATTTGATTTCGCATAAATCAGAGGCAATAACAAAACTCAAAGAATTCATAGCCCTAACGAAGAATAAATTCGGAAAAATTATAAAAGCAATCAGATCCGATAACGCAAAGGAGTATCTAGGAGATAGTTTTGAGAGGTACCTATCAGAAAACGGTATAGAACACCAGTTGAGCATCCCGTACTGCAGCCAGCAGAATGGTGTTGCCGAACGCAAAATAGGACTATTGTTGAGATGGCGCGTACAATGTTATCTGACGCGAACTTACCAAACCAATTTTGGGGCGAAGCCGTACTTACAGCAACATACCTGATAAATCGCTTGCCTACCAAAGCAAACGAAAACAATAAGTCACCTTATGAGCTGTGGAATAACAGAAAACCCGATTTATCGAACATACGGACCTTCGGATGTAAGGCATACGCCTATGTCGAAGAATCGAAGAGATCCAAATTTGACAAAAAGGCCGTTGAAGGCATTCTATTGGGTTACGATAATCGTAGTAAAGGATATAGAATATACACAGGGGGAAACAAAGTGATAATATCGCGAACCGTAAAATTCCTTGAAAACGGA
Source organism: Maratus michaelseni (assembly GCA_963931845.1). Taxonomy (NCBI): domain Eukaryota; kingdom Metazoa; phylum Arthropoda; class Arachnida; order Araneae; family Salticidae; genus Maratus; species Maratus michaelseni. The sequence continues at coordinate 128,552,270 of OZ007600.1, read as the reverse complement.
ACGAGCGTAATTGACAGAAGCATAAATGATTCAGAGACACCTACTGAAACCGTGGAGATTGAACTAAGTAATGATGAACAAAATCAAAACGACACCCCACAGCAAAGTACCGCTGAACCGCGAAGGTCACTAAGAAGCAACAGAGGTGTCTCCCCTGACCGCTACGGGATATAAGCGCGAATATCTGTAAAATACAAGATCCGAAAAATTGGGAAGATATAAATAATATCAGGGATACTGAAATAAAAAACAAATGGATAGAGGCCGCAAATGAAGAAATTACGTCGTTAAAGAAGAATAACACTTGGGAATTGGTGAAACCAACACCAGGAAAACGTACAATAGGGTGTAAGTGGACATTTAAAACAAAATATAACGCACGCGGAGAGGTAGAGAGATATAAGGCGCGACTTGTCGTGAAGGGCTACTCGCAAAAATACGGAAGCGACTACGATGAAACGTATGCACCGGTGGTAGCGCACACCACAATAAGAAGCTTCCTAAACGCCGCCGTGTATAAAAATTTAAATATTACACACCCAGATGTAAAGACGACATTCTTACATGGAGATTTAGACGAAGAAGTCCTAATGAAGCAACCCGAGGGATACGTTGTAAAAGGGGAGGAAGATAAGGTGTGCAAGCTAAAGAAGGCAATATACGGGCTAAAACAAGCCGCGAGGGCCTGGTACATAAGAATTAACAAGTCATTAAGAAATTTAAATTTTAAGGAGTGCGATTCAGATCAGTGCTTATATAAGAGAAATGAAAGCGGGGATATTTCCTATATAATCGTGTACGTGGACGATATTTTAGTCGCCGCGAGCGAAGAAAACACGCGCAATATATACGCGGAATTATCTAAGGAGTACGAAATTAAGAATCTCGGCCGGGTATCGCAATTTCTCGGAATAAATATTTTTCCATCATTAAAAGGCTAGACAACGGAAACCTTGAGCTAGACCAAGAGAACAAAATTGACGAAATAGCGGAAAAATTTAAATTGTCCAAATCAAAGCCCACATATACGCCCATGCGCACAGATTATTTCAACGCAGACCCAAACAGTGAAACACTAAGTGACAACAAACAATACAGACAGGCTATAGGAGCGTTATTATACATAGCGACGTTAACCAGACCGGACATAGCCGCCACGGTAAACATCCTTGGAAGAAGGAACGAGCGTCCCAGAAAAGCAGATTGGGAGGCGGTAGAAAAGGTAATAAGATATCTGCATACCACTAAGCACTTGAGGCTAACCGTGAACAAAAATAAGCCGCCCATACTAATTGCATATAGTGACTCAGATTGGGCAGGAGATAGAGAAGACAGGAAGTCCACAACTGGGAATGTGTTAAAATTAATGAACAATCTCTTGTCCTGGACATCAAGAAAACAAAACTGTGTAGCGCTATCAACTGCAGAGGCAGAGTATATCTCTGTATCCAACGCGACGCAAGAAATTCAATGGGTTCTTAATCTACTGAATGACCTAGAGTTGCATCAAACTTTACCAATCGTAGTATACGAAGATAATATCGCATGTATAAAGTTGAGTGAAAATGAAAAACAGCAATCCCGTGTGAAACACGTGGACATCAAGTACCACAACGTGAGACATTTAAAAGAAAGCGGGGTGATCACACTGGAATAGTGCCCTTCGAAAAGGATGGTAGCTGACATCCTTACCAAACCCATCCCCAAACCTCAATTTGAGCACTTGAGAAGGGAACTTCAACTTACACCACCACAGGGCTCAGATGAAAAGGGGGGGGTGTTGGAAACAGTTTATAAATTGATTCCATCTGTTCCCTGGTTTGTGATATATGCAACAATTTGTTTTGTAAACTACCAACAGGCGTCGCCACCACCTGGAATGGAACTTCTTTTAAACCCCATAAGATGGCAGCACTACAGTTCTACAGAGACATAATCCTTACAAGTGTACATTCTAAAGAAAGAATAAACTGTTTACCTCAGCAATAAACCTTTGTGAAGTCTGCTCAGCAGACTAATATCGTGTAAGAACTTTCAAGAGCCCCTTTTATTCATCAGTTGAAGCTGAAACTACGTAACAATCAGACATAAACAATTTCGCTCGTCCATTTTTAACGAACTGTGTTCTGGAAGCAATATGCTCTGGAATTTAGACGAAGCACAACTCTTTTTATGGATTTAATAACCTTTCCTTTTGTATTGTATGTGTGTAAAATATTTAACCAAGATAATTGTATAGTTTTTCAGATACATAAAGATTGTTCTCAACAAGTCACGATACTTTGTGTTTCTACAAAGATTCCAGTTTCCATTTAATAAAAATTGAATTTACATGTTTGGATAGCAAGCACCATTCGCTGCGTCATGAATAAGGACTACGCTTTATAAAAGGTAAGCAAAGCTTACATTTTTTTATTCAAATAATTGAGAAGAAACTTTTATTAATTATCTGGTCTTTCAATCAAGTAAATTTAACTCACGTCCTTTTATTATTTGATTGCCTTGCCATGCATAATATTTTAGTAACACTGTGCGCAGTATCAAAATTCGTTTTGAATGAATGCGATGGAAAATTTTAACTATCACAATATTATCAATGTTTTTATATACTTTGCTATTCAAAATGCTCCAGGAGCATAAACAACACTTTCTCGTCTTTTTTTAATCTCTAAGTTTTTCTTTTTTTGTTGTCTTTTGGCTCTACGAGCCTCTAAAGTATTACACAGTACTCGTTTTTCTGCAATCGCTATTCTCTCTTTATCAGTATTTTCTGCAAATAAAATACTTTGCATAACAGGTGTAAGACCGAGTTGCCTCATAATGTTCAGATGAGATTTTTTTCCATCATTAAAGTTTGAAACTGCTAAATTAGCACTTGTTTCTACAATATGTCTGCCTGAGTTTTTTTCTTTCGAACAAAATGTCCATATTAAAGAATTCAGCGATTCATTTTTGTTTTGTGTTTTGTGTTTTTCCGCCAATGCATCGTTTCAGTAGAGTTGGATGTGACAAATCTTTAAATATCGGTTTTATGGCATCCATTACTGCAACAGGTAAAGAATTCGCATGTTTAAATTTATCAAGTGTACCATTAGCTTTTGCTATATTATATTTACACCATGATTCTGTTCCTTTAGGGCAAAAATCATGAATCGCTTCATTGTCATTAGACCGCTTATGATACCAAATGGCCCATATTGCTTTCTGCATTTCTTTATAGTTATTTGAATTTTGTCTAATGGCATTCCCATAATACGTTGTCAGTTGATCGATAACTAGATCAGTTAGTCGACCTTTACCGCCAATACACTTTTTATCACTTAGCTTTTTACCACAAAAATCACTTTTCAATTTACGTAATCTGGAGCCCATTCTTTTTTGTACATGTCCAACGCATTCGATTTTTGATATTGGCATGCCATAAGGATTTGACTTTGAGATAGACAAAAATGTCTTGCAGTCACCATCTCCAATGTAATTTAAATGTCTAACACCATGTTTTTCTTCAGAACGAGTGCACATGTTTATCATTCCGTTCACTTCCATCTGTCCTGATGAACCCGAATGATTCTTAGTGCACACATTTTCATGTTTGCTCTTCCACTTTTTAAAATCTTCCCCAGTCAAATTTTTTGCAGCCTCACAACCCTTGCAATACGAGCAGGAAACAAAACGATCAACGACTTTTCCTGTTTCACTGCCAATAAGTGTTGATACACCATGAAGTGACGAATGCCCTCTCGTTTTCCATGATCCGTCTCCACTGACAGTTAAACTTGTATTTCCTGTCATTTTGACTTCCTCTTTAACAGCGGATTTCATGCTATTTTCAGCAACTATGTGTGTGGCTGATTTAATATGCCCCACAATTTTGTCATAGGCTTTTCGAGTCACTGGTGGTGACAAATCCATAGTGCCGCAGAAGGATTTCATATCTGAATAGCCTTTTCCTATGCATCTCATGGCAAAAACAAATCTTCGATTTACATCAGATGCATTTTTCTTTTCCCCAATCATTTTTGAATTTTTTAAGGCTGTAATTGAACCACATTCCTTGCAAATGATGTTTATGTTTACTAAGAGTCCATATACAACATCTGATGTAACTGACACTTGGCTATGGCAATTTTTGCAACATAAAAACTGTTCTAATGCAGTAAATAATATATTCTAGTCTATTATTACATATCCATCAAAACTGCCATCTATATTTTCATATTCATTTTTAACATCTGATGAAGCAAGCTTTTTTGATGAAGCAGATGTATTTAACATTTCTGTATCATGTTGATTATTTGTATGTTGATTGCCTTGAAAATTACTTCGTTTCCTCTTTTTTGACCTTGCACCCGATGCTCTTTTCTGATTCATTTCACTCATTTTACGATCTTAACTATTATATGTAAATAAAAAATAACCTAAAAATATCAAGTGATTAAAAATCTTGCACTGAAAATTGAAGAAGCTAGCTGAATAACACGAGAATCACAGGATCGAACACGAGATCGCAAACACAACTGCAAACAAACATTTATCAGCGTCGAACAGAAGTTTAGTTGTTTAGAAGCTTCTCCCTTAAGTGGAGAGCAAAATAAAAATGCTAAATCCAAGGAGAATATAATTTAAAAGGGAAAAATACTCGGTGTCGGTAAGCAATCTAAATGTAAACAACGTCAACAGCAGATGCAACGCCCTCTAGAGGGCGTTGGCTGATGTGACTGTCCCTTTAAATAGCTGTGGTAAAATATGTAGTCTGAATAAAACATCCATAATTAGTAAACTAATGGGAATTTTTTAATGCGGTTTTTTGCATATTGTTCAGAAATGATTACGGAATCGAAATATGTATAAAAAATTTTTCGAAAATTTTCAAGTTTAAAGGTATCTTACCCCCTAAGCAAATATAAACTCCCAAAGATGCTATATATAAAGGGCTCAATGTTCTTTGCAATCTCACTCCTCAAAGAAAGCATGAACCACTAAACAAGACTTTTATCAAAGAGGTCACTGGAAACACCTATTAAATAACAATTAACATAATGCAAAAGGAAACAAGAACGGAAATTCATCCATTTAAGTATAGATTATGAAACATTTTTCAAGATATTCAGAATATTGTAACAAAACTTCACTGATCAATAAGGAGAAAAAGGACATCTAACGTGGAAGGTCTCCATAAGCGCATACTCGGAAAATTTTGAAAAAATTACAGAATATTCTTCTCATTAGGATATATATGTTTATAAAAGAAATTGCTTTGAAACCTCGATAGAACATCCATAAAAAAAATATGAAGATTTCATGTCTTTGGCGAGTTATCGCTGGTTGGCGAAAAAACGCTTTTATGATAAATACTCTTTTAGAAAGAAATTTTTCTACTCATCATACTGAACTGTAATTAGTTCAATTAAGTTTAACTTAAATAAATACACATTTATAACTACTGTTTTGCCATATACATTTATATGTGTATATATACAGGGTGTCTCAAAAGGTCGTTTACAAACTTAACATGCTGGTCTGTTATATCATGATAAATAAGATTTACATAGGAACTTGTGTTCGAAAATGCAAACTGCGACCGCTAGAGGGCGATGAGCGCAGGCTTACGGGTGAGTGGAAAGCGTAATCATTTTAGGCGAGGACGTTGCAGGAGAAGGATGAATCGGTTTAGTAACGCAAAATTGGCCGATATGCATTACGTATATGGCGCCGCGGATGGAAATGCACACTGTTCGAGAATACCTCGATAGGACATATCCTAATCGCTGGATTGGCAGAGGTGGACCAGTCGCATGGCCACAGCAATCCCCCGACCTGACTCCCATGGATTTCTATCTGTGGGGACACATGAAGTCCATGGTGTACGAGATGCCCGTAACATCGGATATGGATCTCGTCACCATGATCTTGGAAGTGGCGGCACGTGTCCATGACACACCTGCCCATTTTGAACAGGTCCGTGAATCCATGCGTCGACGTTGCGAAACATACATTGCGGCGAATGGAAGGGATTTTGTACATATTCTGTAAATTAAACCATGTTCTTTAATAAAAGTCATATTACTACTTCCTTCGATATCCTTTCTTTCTTTCACTCCACATCTGCACTCATCGCCCTCTAGCGATCGTAGTTTGCATTTTCGAACACAAGTTCTTATGTAAATCTTGTTTATCATGATATGACAAACCAGCATGTTAAGTTTGTAAGCGACCTTTTGAGACACCCTGTATATAAAATTAACGAACGTATTCTACGGTTTACAACAAAATTTAAATTAATTAAAAATTCTTCAAACTAAAAATTAATGATGAGCACCGTTAATTTGACTTCGAATTTATTATTGTCGGAGACAACAAGAGAAAAGTACTGTTGCCATGGAAACAATAACTTATTCCTAATCGAAATGTATAATGAGAGAGAGCGTTTCTAATCAGACAGTTATTATTAAAATACACTTAAAAGTTATACAGCTGGCGAAACCCTGTAAAATTAAATAATTTCACCAATACGCAATTTGTATGTATATTATATAAGCTTATACAAAAATAATAAACTATTTAACCGTTTAAGCTTAAATTCATAAAGTATTTCGCATTTACACACCCACTTAAACAGGAATTTTCAAAATTATTAAAATCGCTTGCATTTGGCAAGGGCAAAGTGTTGCTCGCCAAATCGAGTCTTTTTGCGCCAAATACTCGAAAGTATTTTGATTTTTTACCGATTTTGTACTGGGATTCCGCAGCAAAATTTGACTGATCCTTTATTGCGTACATAAGTAACTCCATTAGCATTTTTTTCCAAAATATTCTGCGTATGCGCTTTAAAAAGACCTACCTTCTAAGTAAACAATTTAGAAAATGCATAATACATTTCAAAACCCTGATTCAGAAATTGTCATCAATAGTCAGCATTCTTGGCTCTTGTGTACAGCTCAGTAAATGATCTATACATTTGCATATATATTACACAGTATTCTAAAATTTAGTTCAGTTAGGAAACGCATAGGAAAATTCTCCCTAATTCCTCCGTTGTCGCATTGAATTTATTATTTCCAAATAATTGTGCTTATTTAAGATTCTAGTATATCTATGAGTGCATTGTAAACTATTTTATTCCCATAAGCGTTTTGTTGTATTATTACGAAATTTTACTCTTGTCTCCTGTTAGTCTCCTGTTAGTCTCCTGTTCCACCCAAAAAAATGCTTTCTTGGAAATAAATGTTGTAATTTTTGTTTAAATGTCCTCCTGTGGTGACCAGCTCAGTGAGCCTTTAATGTAAAACAAGTATTGCAACATGATATTTTTTCTAATCAATATAATCACTGTATGCTCCACCAAATAGGGTCAAAGCAATTGCAACAGTAAGGATACTTTTCGATCTTGAAAGCATTTCATACATTTTGTATTATTATATACTTCAGTTTTCTAGTGCAGAGCTTAATAAAAGCATGAACCACTAAACTTTACCACTAAACTCACTTCTTCAGTCATGCTCCAAAATGCTCACTTGCGATTTATTTACAACATATTCACTTATGTGTAGACATTTAAATCTATTGAGTAATATTCCGTAATCAGATCCAAGTCAAATGTGGTACTTTAGAAAGTTTGATTTGCAATTTTTGTAACAATTCTTTAATAGTATTTTAATTCACTTTAAACTATGTGTTTGTTAAACATTAACCTTGTCTGTTGAATAAATTTCGAAATATTAGCTATTTTATATTTTATATAGACGTATTTCCCAAATCTTACTTGAACGGGAATGCACAATGAATGCATTATTTTATTAATTTTTACTAACACGCTATATAACAGACTTGCTAGGAATCTGGTAGATTAAAAGAAAAATAATTAATTATGATAAAAAATATATATATAATTCCGGGTTAATTCCGGGTACCTCACCAACAAACTTACATAATTACAGAGCAAACAGATGCTTTTTTCGACAGTTATCGCATGACATACAGACACCCACACATCAAAAACTGTTAAAATCTCCACAGTAAGTCTCACTCACGTTTCCGCAATGAAATAAAGTCATATACATTTTTTTAATCCATTCGTTGTCTCTTTGTTCTCGTTTTTCAATTCATGAATCTTAACCCCCTTGAAGGACAGCGAGATATTATATATCCCACTTAATTTTAATCCTTAAATGCCACAAAGACACCAGAATTCTGAAATAAAATTTTGCTTTCATAATGCAAGTGAAGAAAAACTTTTATTTATTTTCAAATAAATTTGTTCTTAAATCATGGTTTCGTAGAATCATTTGAACACTTAGCAACAGAAGTACTTTGCCCCTGAAAGGTTTAATTGTCAAAACATATAAAATAAAATAAAATAAACATGCGTCAAGCATAGCTTAGCAAGGTCCAGGAATATGCATTCTATTATGAAAAACCTTCCAACATTTCCAGACTACTTTAATAAAACTTCGCTATTTAATCAGGTAAATGAAGATATCTAAGTAAAAAATTTTGAAAATGCATAACACATTTAAAAATCAGATTTCAGCAATTTTTGTCTACAACTTGGGAGTTATTAAAATTCTTTTGCGCAGCATTGTATGCAATCAGTAGATTTTTATCTAGTCTGCACTGATAAAAAGAAAGGTTCAACATTTCACCAAAATATTTGTTAAAGCAAAAGACTTCAAGAGGTCTAACCGAAAAATTCGTTCTCATAAATACTACTGCTGTATTGATGACACACAAAAATTCATTCTCATAAAAACCATTGCTATATTAATTATATTATTTACTCACCTGTATTGATTGAAAATAAACAAGAACCGCGGCCTTCTACAAGTCAGTCTCTATCAAACTTTTTACATAAACTCAGCCCGGTTCCTGCTTTTGCAATGCTAGAAAATAGAATCAAGAAGAAGGTACACAAGAGCTTAACAAAGAGTACGTCACAGAAAAAAGGAAAAAACAGCTCAATTCTACAGATAAGCAATCCAGAAAACCAGACGAAGAAAAGAGAACACGGCCTAACTAAAAGCTGCAAGTGAAGAAATAGTACGAAGAAAATAGTGATGAACTGTTTAGACACCAGATATCTGTTTAGAATGTCATGAAAATTATTACGAAACTAAACTTCGTGTGGAGTAAAATCAGTGCCTTCGTTTTAAGTTTTAATTTACCCAACTGGGCCAGAATTCGAACCAGGGATCTCTTGGCTGAAGCTGCCAATGCTCTACCAACTGAGCAATCCCGGATAAATCTGGCGGATCTAATTCACCCAGTTAACCTTATTGATTATAGCATCTGGTCTGATATCTAAATCAGCTCAAACGAATAAATCGTAGGTAAGGGAACTCCAGTAAACGATGGATACGTGATTACACGAGATTAATTTTGACACTATTATTCACCTATTATATGACACTATTATTCATATAAGGTGTAATTATCCCAAATAGGCGAAAAAGTCTGACCAGGATTCGAACAAGGCATCTTTTAGCTGAAGCCACCAATGCTCTACCAACTGAGCAATCTCGGACAAATCTGGCGGATCTAATTAACCCAGCTGTAATGAATAAGGTTAACTGTCCAGATGCGGGATCATCCTTACTCCATCTTCCTATTTGATTATTGTGGTCTGTTAATTTTCTTGTTATTTTGATTTACGGTTATTTTCAGTAGGACGCAGTAAAACTTTACGTCATTGCATAAGGGATGCATATTGTTCGCCTGTTACTTTGCCCACGGAAAGCTAATCAAGCGCCTCTCGAAACTGTCTTTGCCGATCGTTGTTTTCTCTCATTGACTTTGTTAAGATGAAACTTTTTTCAAAAGTGCTAAGCACTTTTTGTCCATGTAAAGCCAAAATGTCTTTTATAGACTGTGTCTTATATAAAGGAGTGTCTTTTACAGGCTGTAGCTGCCTAATGCCTAAAATGAGGTAAACAAATAAGCCTCCAAAGAATCCACTGCTATCTGGTTTGCCTTCGCGACATCTTTGTTCAAGGGTTAACATCAGACAACATCCGATCATTTAAAAGTCCACAATAATGAGAAATGACACCGAATCCATGCTGAGCTGTAGGTTGTTGCTTCACTTCCTAAATCCGCAAACGGTTTAAAACATGTTGGTATTTTTAGCGCAGAGTGAATTGTCGTACCCTCGACATTAATTACAGCAGTACTTGTCGGAGACAAAACCATGATAGCTTCTGGTCCTAACTACTCGGTAACTCTTTTACGAATTTCTTTGATTACCGTACTTTATCTTGCTCCTGCTTTGCCAATAATAAATGTATGTTTAGGGAAATTTATAAATCTTGTTTGAATGACGAAAGTAGTTCTGAGTATAAATGAAGTATTTTTTGTTGCTCATCTGTAAATATGATGTCAGAATCATCATAATTATGATGTAACGTAAACTGTTGTTCTTTAGAGTAGTTCAGAAATGAAGTAAAATTACGATCAGGATAATTCTTGCTCTCACGTTTCCACTCACATGCATAATTTATCACACGTTTCCACAAAGCATCTTTGTTTGTTTGTACAAGGACTATCGCAACTACGGCCATATAGGGATCAATCTCGCGGTATTCTTCTTCAATTTTTCTGGCTTCAATCTTACTGCTAACAGCAAGAAAAACAATTTCTTCGTATGTGTTAGTAGTTAGGTCATTCAATGCCTCTTCCCATGACGGATACACAGACTGCAGGCCTTCTTGTCAGTAAAGAGTCAGAATTTCCTCTCCAAGGACAATTGAGTAATACTTGCTGCCTATAGTATTCTTCTGTTAGAATTAGATCGTTGTTGAGGTATATAAGAAAAAGAAACTCTGACAAATGCATCTTTCTACTTTGATGATATTCGAGTCCCCTTAACGAAAATGATTTGGCAAACTTAAGAAGCGTGCTTAAGAAGCGTGCACGTCGCAAGTTTCTCCGGCCGCTCGCAATATTTCTGAACCATTCTTTTTTATGGTATTTCATGGTTTACAAAGCTAATATCTTCCCGTTCTTATTATGAAGCCGTAATGTAACTACTGTGATACATTGACCACCCCATTAATATGTGGACTACCTCTTGGTCTGAGTAATAAGTTTCAGAAATAAAAGACAAAATAAGTTTTTGGACTATTTGAAGGGCTATATTTTTTTCGTTCATACTATTTAAAATCTCAGATAACAATTCCTTGTAAGGAACAGAAACTGATTCGGAATTTGACGCATATTTGCCAATGTATTGTAAAACAACATCCTTTGATGTAACAGGATTAAAATCCGTCTTAGCTCTCCAAACTTGTGACAAGAAACTATTATAGGTATTCATTTTAGGGTCGTTTCTTTTTAGCAAAATTAATTATGCAATTTCTTTCTCAAGCTTTGGAGAATCTCACTTTGCTTTTGGAAAACCATATCTGCAATACTCTCCATGCCTTGTGTGTCGTTGGATTTGATTTAAGAGCTGAGCAAGATCTTTTTCACGATCTTCATTGGAAATATCTGAAAAGCAAACTCGACAGCGGTGTATATCAATTACAAGGACGTCTTTGTCAGGATTAACCGCTCTGCATAGTATTTCAAAATATTCTGTAACGGCTGCTACATTTTCGGCATTGCTCATGTCTAGTATTTCCACGCTTGGAACCCCTCTTAACCAGAACAAACCATGCACACGAGGACTTCCACACCACTGCCATTCGAAATAAACCCAATAGTCGTTGAAACAACAGTGTTAAGATTTTTCACAAAAATATATCGCAACGTTTTTGAAAGAGCCAATCAGTCAAGAGAGAGTTGTCGTGCATTTATTGTCTGCATACTGTATCGGTCAACTCAGTTGAATCTCTGTTAGGCTCTGAAAAGGTCAGGCCAGTGATAATAAGCTGCAGGCAGGGTGGAAAAAATTGTTGGTGTTCCAATTTGTCCTACAATGGTATAATGGAAAAAAGTTCCCCACAACGTGCACTCCAATATCCTTTTCTGGATCTTAATTAGCTAGAATAAATCATAATGTATTTTCTATTTCTGGTTGCCTGTTCAGAATATCATGCATCTGCTCTACTTTCTTATTAGCGATCGTATTTCGTTGAACAAAAAACGCCCTTTAGCCAAAGAATTCCACCGAAAAATTGAATTTGTGACAAAATAGTGAAATTGAGGGTCTCTAGCAAATTTTCCACATCTTCATACTTTACCAGAAACCTAAAATACTTATCAGGAGAGACTGCGTTTTGACGAGGCTGTCGTAAACCAGCTGTACCATGTGGAAAAAGATGAGGAAAAGTACGTGCGATGAAACCATCTTCTTGAAATTCATTGATAGGCTGTGAATTTAATGAAGGATGAAGCTCACGAAATGCGTCATTTATTAAGTTGTTTTGGTCTACCGGCTCAAGTAGTGGTCTAATTGACTCCCATCTCATTTCCCAGTTCAAAGTATCAAGATCCTCAGTAATGTCAGTTGTTGTTGTTCACAGTTGAGATACATCACCATTATCAGGTAATGGAGTGATCAAATCTTCATCAATTATGGTGTTTGAATAATAAAGCAGTATGTTCGGTTTTAAGCAATAAGTTGGACAGTAGTTTTCTGAAGGCGCAGTCTTCTAGAAGGTGTTGTGAATGAACAGAAAACTCAGCACATCCTGATAAAATATTTCTTGTCACTAATGCATTTTAATTCATATCTGCAGGATTGACAGGCATGTGCAAAATAAAACTCTCGATAATTTGTTTAAAGCTGATTAGATTTCCGTTGTATTCATACTGTGAGCCTCGTATATATTATAGAGAAACCACTGCATATATTTGAGCGATCATTATTTGTTCAGTGTAGCTCAGATCTTGGTGACAATTAGGAACTGGAACTCGTTCCCTCGAATTAGCGGCAGAAAATTTCAAAGCACCGTCTCTAGACTTGCATTTCTGGCACAGCCCAGCATTATTTAGTACGATACCAGGGAAAGCTCTGTGACACGTATTACAGCACACATAGGTGGTCTGCGATACATCTCTATCAAGCTTGATAGCTTCATTCATATGAGTTGTCGTTATATTGTTACTAGCCAAAAATTCGGAAAGCAGCTGACTTCTTGTCGCGAGACTTCTCCGCATGGAATTACGTTGCGCAATTCTTCTCATCTGAACTGATTGTTTTGTTTTAACTGGCATTTTTGCAACTTATATATATAAAACGATACACATATAAAAATATTTATATTATTAAAAAGTACACTGAATTTAGTTCAGCTTCAGTTATTCTGTAGGAAACATTTTTATTTATTTATTTATTTTCCTTGTTAATTTTTAATTATCAATTTAACAGATAAGAGTTAGTACCTATCGTTTTTATCATGCCACATGTCTTTTGCGATAAAACAGTATTTCATAACGATATAATGCATAATAATAAAAAATATATATATAATCCGTTTATATATGAAATGCTTCTTAATATTTCTTTTATCCTGCATTGTCTGTACTAAATCAAAATAAACAGATTAACTTCAGACTTCATTTACAATGAATTTGTAAAACATGATATTGGTATGGAAACAAAGAGTTGAAATGCATCGATGGATGAGTTCGATTAAAAACAAGTGGGTAAGTGTGATCGATGATTGCACAAAGGGTTTTATGGCAAAGAAACTACATATATTCTTTTCAAAATTAAAGAAATCTACGTTTAAATTATTTTAATAAGAATATTTTCCCTTTTCTGCATTATCGCATCTTATACATATTCCTGGCACTTAAAGACGCGCCTATTTCCTTTTTCTCTCAACGAAAAGTTTTGCAGTCAAAAATCACATCTATTTTTATCAATTTATAGTAACGTATTTTTAATTTTCCCTGTCTGTATCACTGTAAAAGAAATAAAACAATGTATAAAAATCTATCTCTCATTATCATGTTTTGGCTGCCCAAAGAGTACCAGATGCGCTCCCGTCGTTATGTCGTCATAACATGCATTTTTGCAAAAATGCCTGTCCAGTGGTTCCCAAAACACAGAACCGTAAAAAAATTTGAATCATTTTCTTTTTAACTAAAGTGTGCTCTATGCCACATATATTACCCGTCCCTGCCGCCAATTACAAATTTTAATATGCGGTCATTCTAAATGGTTCTGGTAACCCGCTCAACGTTCACACACCTACACTCAGAAATGCAAAATCATTTGGCGAGGTTTCTAACGCGTGCTTATCTCTCATCGCTACACACTTCGCCTCTGATCACCAACCGTTAAACACCCAAAAAGTTGCTCTCGTCCGCAACCTACGTTATACACGGCCGGTGCATGACGTTTAAAACGTCACATGAAGTGGATCATTTTTACACAACGATTGGTACAAAGCGGCGCGCCCACCATTTTGCTCCAATCGCCGTACAAAAATGATCCACTCCATATGTGACGTTTTAAACGTCATGCACCGGCCGCGTATAACGTAGGTCGCGTCTCGTCCCCCTGCGCCGCCATAGGAGATATTAAAATTCGTCATCTACGCCGTCAAATGCAAACTATTTTTCTTCAATGTGTCTCTGATAAAAAAAAAAAGGTTGCCACCCTGTGCCATTACTCGAAGTGCCTCATCTTATATCTGTGAGATATGATTTCTGTGGATAAATTGTCACGTTTGTGACACTTTCTTCATCAAAACTTTGCTAAACTTTTTTGCTGTTCCTTTTCGTATAAAATGTCCAGTTTCGACTCCAGGAATACGACGCTACTCGGTTATTGCCAACACAACAAAAATGTCCCACTTGTTCATCAGCAAGAATATAGATGGCACCACCATTAAATTTAATATTATAATGGTTACAGAGGAAGCTATTCTTTTATTCTAATTAAAAAATATCCAAGAACTGCTTTTCAGACAATTGTAACAGCATATGTTATAGAATTTCTAGTGTGGAAATCGGCATTATATAATTAAAATTTTGAATGATAAAATAATAGTTACTTCAATTGAAGAAAGTTAAAAAAAATTAAAAGTGAGATGGCAGCACTAGTATTTAACGAGAATTAATAATTTAATATTAAAAAATAAGAGATATCTAGAAATAAAAAAAATAAATTATACAAATAAAATTCAAAATTCCGAAATTAAAAAAAATTAGCGGAGATTTAAATAAAATTTAAAATTTCTAAAGTAAAAAAAAATGTTACACGAAATTTAAATTGCAGAAATGTCTCAAAAATTTTGTGGATGTTCAAGATAAACTTAATATTTGGAACTTTCTCAAAACATAACAAATTGTTTAAGCGAAATTTTAAATTCCAAAATTTCAAAAGTTTAACGGAAGTTTAAACAAAATTTAAAATTTTGTAATTTTTCAAAAAAAAAAAAAAATAAAAGAATTTTTTACTTAAAAAAATAATTGATAAAATATGTTTCAACAACTTTTGGCCTTAAAATGGCAAAGAAAATTACAAAAATTATGTCAGAAGTTATGTCATTGAATCTATCAGATAATGAAATCTATTCCTAGAGAAAATTTCAAACTTCGACCCCCAGCTTCGATCCAGGGGATTGATTCTGGTCTTATCGGATTATAACTACATGTCGGAACCGGAAACTCCATTTCATAACGACAGCGATGGACAAGAGCTATTCTGGTCATACGTCGTTATCCTACAGCAGAGGATGAAAAATAGAAAATCCCCTGCTTGCAGTCGGACATGTTTGTAGCCAATCAGATGCAAATACGCACGTGTTTTCGTTTATTTGGGAGAAGGGATGTCAGCTGTTTTGCTTTGGGCTATTGTCCAGTGCGAAAAAATGTTTGGGTTATTTACAAAAGGGTTAAAGGAGGGAATGCGATTGTTTAATATTAGCGTGTCCGTTCCTGCAATCTATGTAATATTTCCAGGCCGAAGTGAAAAATAAAAAAAATGTCTATTTGCATTTTTAATTGTGCATAAAACACTATTTATTATTATTATTCTTGAACCAAATTTTTTGGAAAGTAACTTTGCTCTATTTTGATCTCAGAAAAAGATTAGCAAATTTCCAGTGAAATTGTCAGATTTTTTTTTTTTTTTTATACACTGCAAAATATTTTTTAATTAGGGGGGAGGAGGACTTTTGTAGATTCTACCAAGCTCTATATGAATATTTAAGAATATAATCGAATTTTTTTAAAAATAAATATAAAATAGTTCATAACTTTTTTATTTATTTGTATCTTTAGACCATTTATTATAAAGTAAACCAGAATTAATTATACGACTGATATTAAAATTGTTAACTTATATTTCCAGTTTCGATAATTTTGTTTATTTTAAATTGATTATAACTGTGACACCCCCCAGTTCTGAAAAAATGTAAATTAGGCCGAATATTTAAATATAGTTTAGTTGTATCTTTACTGAAAAAAAAATCTAGCTTTGCTTATGGACTCGGGTAATTAATTGTTCTTAATCTCAAATCCACAATATACTTAAAAAATAAAATAAGATAAGTCAATTAATTTAGCTTTAAACTTATGTCTCCCCCCCCCCCACCCTCTTGTTAAATCTCATTTTTAAATTCATCAAGATTTAATAATTTTCATAATAGTTGAAAGGTTCTTAAGAAAGTCGCTCAAATGTTCTTTATTTATTGATATTTAAAATACTTAATCAGATCATCAATTCGTTTTATTAGTTATTTCAAAACTAACTAAATATGTTAATCAAAAATTATTATTGTATGTTTATCAATTAATTGAAAATCGTGGTTCTTGGTGAACAGGATAATTTGAATCAACTAAATCATTAAACGTAAAAACAAATATTAAAAACTAAAAGAAAATTGTAAAGTAGATCTAAAAAAATATTTTCTCTTCAATAACGCGATATTTTCTGACACAAACACAGGGCCTGATTTAAAAAAAAAAGGCCGACTAGGCCGTGGTTCTGAGCCCCTTTGATTTTAGGTGTCCCAAACTTAATATGCAATATTTTAAGGCTGATATTGTAAATATATTTCGAGCTTGTGCTGATTATAATTCATATTTTGTACCATTACAGTCGGAAAAGATTAAACACAAATTATCTATTTGTGTAAATATGTACTTATATATTTATATTTGTATTCTATGGCATAGAACATATTCAATTTTTTTTGTGACAACATAGGAAGAGGGTCTGGCCTTCGGCCTCTCTTTTGCTTGATCGGGCCCTGCACATCTACAGACTTATATTTAAACGTAAAAGCATAAAATTATCAGATATGACAAGTGAAGTGATTTGAAATCGAAAAGCGTCTTTTTTTATTTATCTATATAGATAGATAAATGTATTACATTTAGAGTTATAAGCGATTGTTGTCTTATGACGACCTTTTTCGAGTGTCGCTTTCGTAATTTCGTTTCAAAATGCCTATTTTGTCTGTATTTTCTGAAAGATCCTTTGCCTTTATCGAGAAATGAGAAATGCTATTCGATTTCACAGTTTCGGAATAAAAAAAAAAACCTACCAATTTTCTGCGTTTGCGAATAAAAATGAACTCAGGAATGTGTCAGAAAATAGACAGTTTTAATTAGAGAATAGCTTTAATATTAAACAGAAAAAAAAAGTGTCAGCTGTCGTGTCTTTCCGCCTAAACTTTTAATTTGTTTACAAGTCCAAAATACGCGCATTTATTTTTCCGTGTTTGAACTATAATTCCTTTTTATGTAATTGAAAGTTTATTTATTTTTTTGCTGTCGGGATTAATATAGATTTATTAATCAAATTTGTAAGTAAATTAGTTGCACATTTTTTACCGATAAGAAAAAAATAATATACAGATATCTGAGTTAAAAAAATTTCAAAGGATCTGTAAAGAAGCTTCTTGTAAGAAAATAACATTTTGTAATTAACACGGTTCATTGATATTGATATATATCCGATATTTTAAAAATATTATTATGTTTGTTAATTTCGATATTTGATATTTGATATTTGATATCAAATATAATATATACTCGGATTTTTTTATACTTCCAGCATAAATAAATTGTTCAAAACCTGTGAACATGATAATTTCATTAACTGTACCGTTTTGTAGACAAAGAACTTTTGCTCTGGCAGTGACTTAAGCGCCCCCCTCCTCCCAATATATATATATATATATATATATATATAATAATAAAAACCTTTACGTTTGAAGCTGAATTTGTAAATGTAGAACACCCACTGAAAGATACACTGTCAAATTTAGATAAGTTATTTAAATCTTCATAAGAAAGAATCTTTTAAGGCTTTAGTTTAGTACTATACAAAAGGAATGAAAAAGCAGACAAACTTACATTTACTTTCCAATTTTTCAATTACAAAAACTATTTTATATTTCAAATTTTGTTGTATTAAACAACATTTCCTTAATATTAAATGCTACAAGTGTTCATGCTAAGTGTTATACATTTCAATTTCTAATTATGTTAAGTGTGGAAAAATTTCTAAACATCAATAAGTTGACTATTTAGAAAATATCGAATATATATCAAAATGACAGATTTGTTTATGTTTTCGAAAATGTCACGATATTTACGAACGCTGGTAATTAAGACTCTGCCCTCTTTCTATTTTTTAATGTTAAACAAGCGCCCCCCCCCCCCCCAAGTAAAACAAAAAATCTTTCCGAGCCTTGCCGCTGCGATCTCGACACCCTTGAAGCACTCGGCAAAACGCCGACGAAAAGCAACCGACTCCGATAGGCGAAATTTCGACTCTACAACACAAGAATAGCAAATTGTCGCTCAGAGGACTTTTTCCGACCCGTTTCAGCGTTCCGGTAACACCAGAATACACTCCCAGGGGTTCGATTCTGCTGTTATCGAATTATAACTACATGTCAGAACAGGGCTGTCTCAATATACCAAGATGGCCTTGGTCAGAATCGGAAACTCAATCTCATAACGACAGCTATAGACTAGATCTACGTATTCTGGTCTCACCTCTTTATCCCACAGTAGAGGATGAAAAACAGAATATCCCTGCTTGCAGTCGGAGACATTTGTAGCCAATCAGATGCAAGTACTCACGTGTTTTTGTTTGTTTTGGAGAGGGAAAGTCAGCTGTTTTGGTTTGTCCAGTGCGAAAGAATGTTTGGGTTATTTACAAAAGAGTTGAAGGAGTGAATGAGATTGTTTCATATTAGCGTGTCCGTTCCTGCAATCTGTGTAATATTTCCAGGCCTAAGTCAAAAATAAAAAAAGCCTATTAGCATTTTTAATTGTACATAAAATACTTCTTAATATTATTATTAGTTATTCAAAATTTTCGGGAAGTAACTTTGTTCTATTTTGATCTTAGAAAAATATTAGCAAATGTACGGTGAAATTGACGGATTTTCATTTCCAGTTTCAATAATTTTGTTTATTTTAAATTGATTATAATTGTGACACCAGTACTGAAAAAAATGTAAATTAGGCCGAATATTTAAATATAATTTAGTTGTATCTTTACTGAAAAGAAAATTCTAGCTTTGTTTATAGACTCGAGTAATTTGTTGTTCAAAACCTAAATTGTGGCTTGAGTAATTCTAGCCACAATTTCGGTAAGTTAAAAGATGTTGCATCGTTACATATTGTATTTTTGCGTGTTACTATCGCTACGATTTCTCTTATTATATATGGATAGTATAGACTGGAGGGAAAATTATTTTATTTTCACTGAAATTTATTTGGATGGTTTCTTCTTGATATAATCTGGCCAGGGCTGTGGTTTTTCTATTATACTTAATATCAGCTATATGTTCATTTCTTCTGTAACTAAATTTTCTGCTTGTCATACCAATATAGTAATATTAGATCCGTCTTCTTTGATAAAAGGTATTTCATATACTCTTGAATAATTCTCGAAATTAATTGGGTCGATTTTACTGCAAATGATATTCTTTAATTTCTGAGGCTATTAAGCCGATATTGAACCGTTTCAGTCTGTATTTTATTTTTTTAAAAAAGCTTGGATAATATCCAATATATGCATATAGCTGATATTAAGTATAATAGAAAAACCACAGCCCTGGCCAGATTATATGAAGAAGAAACCATTAAAATAAATTCAAATGAATGTAAAATAATTTTTCCCTCCAGTCTATACTATCTATCCATAATAAAAGAAACCGTGCAGATACTAACACGCAAAAATACAATATGTAACGATGCAACATCTTTTAACTTACCTAAATTGTGGCTCGAGTTACTCCATGGTTACAGATATTAAAATAAACAACCAAGTAAAAATAAAAGAAAAACTTTAAAATAACAGTTAAATGATCACGTTCTATAAAAAGTAAATGGGTAAAATTACGTCATAAAAATATTAAAAATAAAAATATAACTTTAAAATAATAATTAAACTATTATGTTTTAAAAACAGCAAATGGTTAAAATTATGTCATATTTTAAATGCCAAAGTAACAAAAATAAGGCCAAATAGTTTCAATTTAAAAAGATATTTATGCGAGAGATCAATTTCATATTCGTAGAACATTCCGAAAGAAACTAGACACCTGGTTCGCTTCTAACTTCTAATTGTACGTCAAGTGGACCCAGGCTGCGTGTCGTCACCTCAAAAAACGTGATGTGAAAAAAAAGTGAGAATTTACCTTTACTTTTGTTTCTAATTCTAACTTATCCTAAGCGAAAAGTATATTCCAAGACATAATTTTTGAAACAACGTGAAGAAATCTTTGTCATTCTTTCTACCATATCCAAGTCTGCAGAACAAAGTGAGAAAACATGGTATCGGCTAAAGCTGTGCGACGGGCTTCAAGTTCAAAGATCTAAATCATCCAATAGAGTAATTCAAATAAAATCAAAGCTATTTAACATTTTTCTGAGCCATGAGATAATAGAATTCTAGATTTTTATTTTTATTTTTATCTTTAAGTATTAATGCTTGCACAATCTGATTTTCAAGCGTGTAATGATAACTAAACGAAATGATGAAAACTGTGATTTTAATTTGTTCTGAGGATACCCATACCCATCTATGTAGAGAATATGACTTTTCCGATTCTCTCGATAGGACTTTTCTCGTTCTTCCAAAACAGGAAAAAAAAATACATGTAAAATATTTTTATCATTTAAAAAATAAATGCAAAATAAATAAATAAATAAATAAATAAATAAATAAATAAAACTATTTTAATAACTTTTTCATGTTCTGGTCTAATCTACAGATATATGTAACTAATTCGATAAAAAAAATAATTAAGTAAAAATCAAATGTATCAAATGTTCAATAGTTATTAACCTGTCTTGTAACTAGGGAGAGCTATGTTGTTCTAAATGTTAAAAAAATTAATAATAAAACTAATTTTTCTTTAACATTTAATGTAATAAATTCATAATAAAGTATTTTACACAATTGAAAATAATGTAATTTAATTTCGTTATTTTTTCATAATTAAAAAATTAATAAAATGGTGTGTAATTCGAAAAAATATCAGTGTCCTGACAGATTGCATTACACTGAATATTTTCCCAATAAATAGTAGCAATTTTTTTTTGTGCTTTTTGTAAGAATTTTTATTTTTTTAGTAAGTTTCATCAATAATTATTTTCAGATGGTGCCATTTTATTTTTGTGGGATTTTGAAAATCTCTTGCCTTCGGAAATATGTTTAATTTGAATCATTTTCCAGCCATCTACAGAAAAAAACTAGCTGAGTAGAACGTTTTCTGTATTATAATATAAAATACATAATAAAGCTATCTTTTAGAAAATATATACATTAATTAAAAAATTGTTTAGACAGAATGCGCCATGTAATTATATCAGTTTCATCACTATCCGGGCCATCATTGTCCTGGAAAAAACAGGACGATGGCAGCAAACCAGGATAATGATGCTTGTTACTTATTTGAAATATATTTAAAATATACGTAAGTAAAAAAGTATGAAACCCCAATAATATTGTAATTAAATTTGAAAATTTAACTTTAATTATAATTTTAATTTATATTTCAATCATTTATCGCAAAATAATGTAGTACTTATTAAAACATTGTGCATTAGATCAATAGACAAACTATATTAATATCTAAATACTACTTCATTAGCTTTTAGTCTTCATTATCATATATTCTAATATGAGCAAATCTTGTGTGTGGTTACACACACACACACACACACATATATATATATATATGAAAAATTTATCTTAAAAACGGCTCTAACGATTTGGACGAAATTTTGTATCCTACCGTTTTGGGGCACCAGAAAACCATTGGGCTAGGTCACGTGTTTGTGAAAATTTGATTAGTGGGATTTGATTAGTTATGAAGGGTCAGGATCAAACTAATTCTATCTAAAAAACGGTTCAAACGAGTTTGACTAAATTTTGTATCTTACCATTTTCGGCCACGAGAAGACTATTGGGCTGGGTCACGTGTTCGAGAACTTTCGATTAGTGGGTCATTTTTTGGTCAACGCGGGTCAAGTTAATTTTATCTAAAAAACGGCTCTAACGGTTTTGATTAAATTTTGTATCCTACGAGGTTCGGATATGACAAAATCATTGGGCTAGGTCACATGTCCGTGAAAATTCGATTAGTGGGTCTTTTTGGGGTCACTGTGGGTCAAGTTAATTTTATCTGAAAAACGGCTCAAACTATTTACACTAAATTTTGCATCCTATGGTTTTCGGGAACGAGAAGATTGTTGGGCTAGGTCACATGTTCGAGAAAATTCAATTAGTGGGTCATTTTAGTCATGGGTCATTATGGGTCAAGCTATTTTATCTTAAAAACGGCTCAGACTATTTACATTAAATGTTGAATCCTATGGTTTTCGGGCACGAGAAGATTGTTGGGCTAGGTCACATGTTCGAGAAAATTCAATTAGTGGGTCATTTTAGTCATGGGTCATTATCATTATGGGTCAAGCTATTTTATCTTAAAAACGGCTCAGACTATTTAGACTAAATTTTGCCTTCTATGGTTCTGGGGCATGAAAAGACTATTGGGCTAGGCCACGTGTTCGAGAAAATTTGATGAGTGGGTCATTTTGTTCATGAGTCATGATATGTGAACTCAAAGCTAATTTTGACCGAGCATAGCTCGGTCTTCCCTGCTCGTTTTTTATGAAATATGCTGTAATTAGCACTAAGTATTTTAAAGTAATTGACTTTTATTGTCGGCAGAGCACACGCGTTAGATATTTATTTTTATACTAGGGGGCCTACCCCCTGCGAGCTAAGCTCGCCAACCCCCGCTCAGACTTCGAGGCCTCTAAAAACATGACAGCGTGCTTTGTTTTAAAAATATTGGTAAATCTGTAATTGGGTTGCCATGCTTTTAACGTTTCAATGGGGCATTTTTTTATTATCACGGCCTCATACACAGCTGTTGCGACAACTGACGACTGTTTTCTGGATTGATAATAAAATCAATTACAACTTCAAAACCAGCTTGTATAAAATGGTTAGGTTTAAATTGTGGTTACCTCTCGGACTTTTATAACAACGATCTGTATTCTATTCTTCCTTTGCGTTTAAGGATGAGAAAAATTCCATCTGCTTGTGAATAACATTAAGAACCACGGTATTGAAAAGTACTATGTTATAGACATTTTCAGTAACATGTTTTAATTTTCTCTCTATTTTAGTGCACCATCATGCATATTTTCATGTTATTTTAAATATGTAAATTATTTATTTTAATTAATATGTATATACGAATTTTCTAATAATTATTTATCATACAAAATTAATTAAATATTTTGTGCATGCATGCCTGCATTTATTCGGCATCAATTGATGAGATATTTAAACAAATTTCCTATCCGCGATAATTTTACACCATGTTATGTCAGTTGAATCGCGACCTACGTTATACACGGCCGATGCATGATGTTTAAAACGTCACATGTATTGGATCATTTTTAACGGCGAATGGTGCAAAACGGTCGGCGCGCTGCTTTCCACCAATCGCCATGTAAAAATGCTCCACTGCATGTGACGTTTTAAACGTCATGCACCGGCCGTATATAACGTAGGTCACGGTTGAATAGTGTCCATAAGAAAATCAGGTACTTTTCCAGTATAGGATCCTTTGCTTTTAGGTTTGGCGTAATTCGAGCTTTGAAAAGGGATAGATTCGTTAATATACATAGATTTGTTGCCAAAAGTTATGAAAACAAACCCAATGAACTTTTGGTGCTTTTCTATTATAGGGGTTTTGACACTTTTTTAAAAAGCTTGGCGCAATTCGGGCATCAGAAAGTGAGATTTGGTGCCAAATGACATAAACCGCCATGGAAACAAATTCGACTATTTTTTTGTTTATATGCGTATTTTAATTATACGTAAATTATTATTGTTTTTTCTGTACAAATTACTTCTGATTATATATAAAATAGAATAAATGACATTTTACGCTAAACAAATTGTATAAATATTGAAAAAATGCTTCTGTATGCGAAATGACAAAGTGAATAGGTTGACAGAAAGTATGTTGCCAAATTTCCTTTTCCGCCAAAGCTATTTTCTCTGTTTCGTCAAGGCCCCATATACTGGAAAAGTTTTAACTTTTACTGGAATACTTTTAAACTTTAATAGCATGTCTCTAATATATAGGGAGCATTTTTTTCCTTGTTGCCAATAAAAGAGAGAAAGGAATAAATGTCATTTTACCATAATTGATGTCATATTCTCATTAAAATTGGAAAGAAAACCAAGAAGGATATTTTATTCTCCTTCCGTTCAGTTGGGCAATTATTATTTTCTATATTCGTTTCAAATATCCGAATAAGTGATTTTATAAATTCGTTTAATTAAATTTTACAAAACAAATAACAAAATGATATCAATAAATAATAATTACTATTAATTCCTCCCCCCCCCCCTTTCTTTTGCATTTAAATAAATGACGTCATTTGGACGAATTTATTCAAAATATTTTCAGTTTATAAATTAAATTAAATGCTGACAGACGATTGAATCCTGATGATAGAAATGTGATTTTTTTTTTCAAATTTTCCTGAAAAACATAATTTAATCACAATCTTGTCTTCATTATCGATTGAAATAAAAGATAAATTCAATTTCAATTTGAAAATGACGAATAAAAAGAAATCAATAATCCCTATCGGGATCCTTTGAATTTTTTTCCCTTTTTTGTCACAAAAAAACTGAGTAATTAGTTGCCATCATTACAGAAATGTCATTAAAATTAAAAAAAAAATTAATATCTCGAAAACTAATTCCAATTTCAAAATTCTATTACCAGTTTTGACATCCGCGGATTTTTATGGACAATTGGTATTAATTTCACCATCAAGCGTTTAATATTTTATTAAAAATAGCCCTGAAACATAATCAGTCGCTTAATCAGCCGTTTCATAAAATCGTTTCATAAATTCGTTTCATAAAATCGTTTCACAAATTCGTTTCATTAGGATTTTATATATATAGGGTAGATATTATTATTTTGTATTGGAGTTTTTTAGGCTGGGAAGAGTAATCTCTACAGATTCTATCCTTCGGATATAGCATCCAGTTTATTGATATAAATATACAGTAAAAGACTCTTACAAAAACATACATTTAACGGAGAATTTTCGTAATCATCTTGAAAAGAATGGAGTACACTTAAAATGAAGTGTTACATACAACAGGAATTAACCCTTGTGATTCCATTTCAGCAGGATTTAATGTATTTATTAAGTAATTAATTGTAATAAAGTTAAGTTATTTGTAAGTTTTCAAACAAATTAAACTTCAAACTTCATTTTCTTTCACTTCAACTGTGTAAAAATTGAAATTGCGCGATATTTAGAAATTTAAAAAATAGCAGTAAAGGTGAAATTTATTGGAGAAGTCGTTGCTACTATTAGGTCATTGTCATGTAAATGTTTCTCACGAGCATGCTTTTGCTTTATAATATAGATATGGAATTATTGAATTACATTTACTATGATGTTGCTACTTAACCCCTTAACAGTTTCTTTTTTTTTCTTTGACGCAGTAAACTAAAAATTAGGACAAATCACCACTTTTTCCATTCTAAACTAATCGCCATTTGTAATTGAAAAATATCTGCTAATTAATAAAGTGAAGATTACAGTTAAAAATTAGTGGTATCCAAGAGTTTTCAGTAACAAAGCATTAAACTCTTCTTGCACGAACACCGTTCAGTGAAAACTAGGTTAATAATCACTTTTGGGTAGATTTCGTAAGAAATACTACCTATTACATTCTCCCCTAAGTTGGAATTTCTGAAAAATTTTTGCAGATCTACGCCGATCAGGACTTCTAGAACCCAAAACCACCCCCAGTTTAAAACTTTATCTATCTATCTATCTATCTATCTATCTATCTATATCACCCTTTTCATGGACACGATAACTTCCATAATTCTGCACAAATCTGTTCCAAACTGATACATAAAATCAAGCGGCATAAAATCTCGGTTAAGTTCATTAATGGGCAAAATCGAACCAAGGGAGGAGGGGGCAAATGGGAGGGGATTTTTTGTGAAAACAGAAAAAAAAAACATAACTTCTTAATTTTGATACATATCGAATCCGTTTAAAGTTATTATTACTTCTAGGAAAAGGGCCAAAAATTTATGTATGACAGATTTTTGATTTCATTAAAAATACCCCCAAGGGGGGAGGGGGGAAATAGGAGTTTCAGAAGAAAAAATTCATAACTTCGTCAATTCACAAGATATCAAATCCGTTTAGACTTATTATAAATCTTCTTAATATTATCTACAACTTTTATATTGAGAAGTTTTTTATGTAACCAACGCTTATGGCAAAATAAATAAATAAATAAATAAATAAAAACAAAAAAACCCCTGCTGGCACCGCCTACAGGCAGAGGTATATTTCGAAGTGGGCGGTCGCAGTTGCCGCATCATGGCAAATAGGTATTTCTTCTGCAATTGTCAATAAACAGGCGATACACGGTCTTCGTCTTCGAAACCTGCCTGTGCCTGTAGGCCAAGCCGTCAGGGATTTTTTATTTTAATAAGGAATTTTAATTGTTACGATATCCTAGCTAACGTAGCAGTATATTCTTAAACGTGAAGTGGTTTAAGTTTCAGTTATGAATACTGATTAACCCTTAACAGTCGTTAGTGGCCTGACATACCGCTGCTCTTTTCGATTTTAACAGTTTAACTTTTATTTTTCACATGAGTTGTAATTTTCCAATTGAGTGAAAAAGTATTAACGATTCGAACCAGGGACCTTCTGTCTTAAGCTGCTAATGCTCTACCAACTGAGCTATCCTGGACGAATCTGGCAGACACAATTCACCCAGCTAACCTTTTTCATAATGACATCTGGTTTATTATTTTAAACCGATCAACAGAATAAATCGTATGTAATGAAAGTCCAGCAAAAGCTGGATACGTAAATACATTTGTATAGACGCTAGTGAAATTTTGTTTCGTTTGGAGCCCTAGAACTACCGCTAGAGACTTCTGAATAGTTGAATTTTGATCATAATAGTCCTGTACACATAAAGTCTAGTACAGAGACAGTATCCTATGTCTTAATCGATCCTTTTATTCATCCTTCGATCAAGTGGTATTACAGTATCTATGAGATAATATTTGTGACAGAACTTAATTGTTAAAATACAAATGTTATTAATCATTCCATAAAGGCAACAATATTTACCTTACTAATTTTACCTATTCTTTCATATCAACTTAATATAATGTAAGAGAACTGTGTCACTTTGAGTATGTCTATTTTGTCTCGACTGAACATTTTTAGGGTTTCATTCATCTCACTAAACTGCCTATTCTTCCCGCTACGTTGTCTGTCCGGCACAGAGCCAGTTCTCAGAAACTATATAGCTTACAGTCATGAAATTTTGTGTACTTATAGCTGAATACCTACTATGAAGCTGAAAATCATAAAATTTTGAAAAAATCGTATTATTTTAATATATAGAGATAAAAAACCAAAAATCTAGCAGTCTTTTCCTATTAAATTTAAACATTTTTCATTATAGCAGGTGCCAACAATTAAAAATCCACAATAAAATTCTTTCTACAATAATTATTTTTTTATTAAAACTTTTTCCACGTGAAAAATGAAAATGAAATAAAAAGTTTCATCAATTGAAAGAAAGATTAATATGACGTCATATTGGTAATGAAAAGGAAATTTTCAAACATTTATCAATAATACAAGAAGTATGAGTATATGTAAGTACAGAAAGCGCGTTAATATGACGTCACTAGAGGATTAAAAAGAAAATTAATCTGACGTCATATTGGAAGTTTAACGGACTTTTTCAAATGTTTGAGAATAATACAAAGAGAGTATCAATATGAGTAATAGAGAAAGTATAGTCGGGCTAACGAAAGAGAAAGGCTACCGCGGTGCTTTTCGCGTATCTTTTTTTACAGACCGCGGGAGTCACGTGATGCTCGAATCCACCAATGCAGTTATACGAAAAGAGCATAACGTCACACTAGCGGTCTGTAAAAAAAGATAAGTGGAATGCACCGCGGTAGCCTGTCTTTTTCGTTAGCCTCGGTATAGTAGATATGACGTCAACAAGTGATTATAACGTCATAACAGTTTGAGGAACGTAATGAATTAGGATAAAACCCGATTATAGAAATATTGGCATATTTTAACATTTTGAAGGTCTCTATAAAACATGTTTAATTTTGAAATTGATTTTTTTAAGTATCGCGTTTAGTCTACATCACAGATATTATTATGACAGACTATAATAGCGGGCTTCGCCTGCTATCGGGCCGGTTCAGATATTCGAAAAAAAAACGAGAAAAATTGACCGGTAAATTTTTACTTTATAAAAAACATGACTTTTTTTTTTGGAAAATGAAATTTATTTGGATTTATTAAAGAAAGTATAAAGTGTTTTGAAAGGAATATTAAACGAAACCCTTTGTGCGATCGTCTATTAGACTTACCGACTTGTTTTATTTCTCTGTTCTATTATTTTCGACATTGGAACGCTGACAGTCGATTAAAAAAAAAAACGTAAATCCTCCATATTTGAAAATCGTTAAAGGTGTGGAAAAATATAAAAAAGAACATTAAACAAATGTAATTATGTACTTCCCTCTTAAAAGCCTCGATTCTTGCGACAGTATTTGCCATGGCTGTTAATTGTTAAAATACAAATGTTGTTAATCATTCCTAAAGTCAACAATATTTTCCTTACTAATTTTACTTATTTCTTCACATAAACTTAATATAATGAAAGGGAACTGTGTCACTTTGAGTATGTTTATGTCGATTTTGTTTTGATTGAAGATTTTTAAATTTTGCTGTCTGGCTATTTTCGACATTGCTCCTAGCAATACTAAGCCGAACGTTGACAGTCGATTTAAAATAAAACTTAAATCATTCAGTTTTGAAAATCGTTAAAGGTATAAACAAGTATAAAAAAAGAACATTAAACAAACGCAATTGTGTACTTGCCTTTTAAAAGCCTCGATTCTTGCGACAATATTTGTCATGGCAGTTAATTGTTAAAATAGAAATATTATTAATCTTTCCTAAAGGCATCAAAATTTACCATGCTAACTTTACCTATTCTTCATGTAAATTTATTATAATGAAAGATAACCGTGTCAGTTTGAGTATGTTTATGTCGATTTTGTTTCGATTGAACATTTTGAAATTTTGCTGTCTGGCAATTTTCGACATTGCTCCTAGCAACACTAAGCCAAACGTTGGCAGTCCATAAAAATAAAAAATAAAAACTTAAATCATCCAGTTTTGAAATCATTAAATGTATAGAAAAGTATAAAAAAAAGAACATTAAACAAACGTAATCATGTACTTGCCTTTTAAAAACCTCGATTCTTTTCTCTGTATTTGTCACAGATTCGTGAAAAATCTTTCCAATGGCTCAGTCCTACAAAAGACGTATAAGCAAGAGATGTTCTATTCATACGACCTCGTGGTAAATAACCTGACCAAAGAATCTTAGGGATTCATCTTCTTTTTATTTATTTATTTATTTTTTTTTTTGTAAGAAGTTTGTTGAGTATGAAGTGAAAAATTATAACCTTGATTTCAACCGGGAATAGCTTTTGTTATAACATAGTGATCAATGCTCGCCTGTTTTTTAATTCATAATTAGTAAAACAGTCATGCAGTTTGTTGGATGAATGTGATTGTGGTGGTGGCGGTGAGGGGGGGGGGTATGGAAACAAATAACAATGGTGAGTTTAAAGAGAAAAAAAAATAGAAACTAAAGAGTCATATGAATCTGTAGCATTATAAGATATTTTTGTTTTATCTTACTTTGTAGCTCAGGGCTGTCTTAAGCGATACTCTGACAGATTGCTTTTTAGAAGCAACTTACAGCATTATCTACTTTTAAATCTTTTATTTAACTTAACTTGGTTTTGGTATGTAATGATGGGATTTTATAATAGATGTGTTCACCCACTTCCTGATAGGCTAGAATTATAAAATAATTGTGCACTGGTGTGTTTTCGATGACATTACAACATTTCAATACTTTTGGATCATACTTATAAATTAATAAACTCATTTTGAGGCACTTTTCCGTTTTCCGACCGAAAGTGATAAATCGCCAAATATTGTTTATGATTAGAGAGTTACAAAAATAATAGAGTTAATTGTGTGACAAACACGTCTCGTCAAAATTGGACAACTGCCTGTGAAACTGCAACAACGAAATATTTTGAACAATGAAAAGTAGAAAATAGGAATAAAAACTGAATAGTATAACATATATTTTAAAAAATATGCTTTTATCAAGTAATATTTCAATAGTAATTAAATTGATTATACGTTGAGAAAATAAAATTTATAAATCCTGAATAGTTTAAATAATACATGTTTTCCCTTTTGACATATCTTAAACAAGAACCAGTGGAGAACTATATATTTTTAAAATAAATTCACTAGTTTGTGCTGTGTACCAAGCTTCTATAAAAGCGGTAAATTTTCAAAAATAGGGACCCACGCCAATGGAAAGTATAGTAATGGAATTTTTTTGGAACAACATGAATTTGAGTCATGAAATTAGGCGTGATTTTTTAAGATAAACATTGAATGCTAAAGAAAGAGTGTTTTTTTTTTTTATTTAAAAATATACTCGTGGAAAAGTATGTTACTACTATGTTTTTATAAAATTGAATCTGTACATTCTTTTTTTCTAAATGGATATTATTGATTTACAAAACAAAATTTTTTCATTCAGGTATATGTCCAGATATTTCTTGCAGTTTTTGTGAAATTGTGAACAATTTTTACACTCGTGAAAAATTTTATCATATTTTTTTTTTTAATTATCTTTAAATACAGGATTCTATTTTTTATAAGGCCCTTTTAATTTTTTTTTTATTTCGAGATATATATGAAACTCTTCGGCAATTTCAAATGTTTTGTCACAGATGCGATTTTATTTAAAAATGATTATTTCATAAAGTATTTTTAAGGCTTCAAATGTTTTTTTATTTTATTTATTAAGATACTTTCACTTTCGTAAAGTAAAATATCCTCCTAAAATCCATGCAAACAAAATCGGGAAAGTAAAAAAACGGCCTTTGTAGAGATCGGCCTAAGCTATTTGCAAAAAAATCATTTAAAAATATTGAAATGCAAACAAGATATTAAAAAAAATCTTTTATAGGATTAACATTAGCCAGCGGGTGTTTTTCCGTGAGTAAGTAGCCTCTTAAAGCAACGCTCTGCCAATCACTTGCGACCGTATGAGAAGGCACCGGGTGCAATTCCCGGTGATTCCGTTGCACACCCTTTGTGGAATCCCTGGGTGTATTCTTCAGTGATGTCTATTTCCTTGTATCTATCCAATCCTCATCTCGACCAAAACTTATAAATAGGCATAGGTGTCAAGCAAACACGTTTGATGTATATTCTTAATTAAATAAATAGATAAACGTCTTACAAATGATACAGCTATCAGCAATGCCAAAATAATTCGAAAAGCAGTTGTACAGTTTCAATAAATTGTGATATTGCCCTTTGAATGAATATACTGAATATACTGAATAATCAGATCTATATCTCTTTAAAAGTAAAAAATAAACGCTGGTAATATAAATTTTCTTCGCATAAATTCGTCAATGTCTGCTTAATATTCATGTGTTAATTTCTGTTGTGATTTTTTTTTCTTTTTTCTTTTTTTCTTTCCTTTTTTAATAAATAGGATAATAAATATGTAATTCCTTGGAATACATAAAACGAAGAGACTCTGGAATACGAATAATCACAACAACAACAAAAACAAAAATTAAAATATATATGAATATACAGGGCTTAACAAATACGGTCGTCAGGTCGCCACTGGCGACCAAGTTATTTAATCTGAAAGGAAATTTTGTTGTTTTTTCCTTTTTCTACAATAGTTGACCTAAATTTTCTTGAAATGCGCACAAATGCCGTCCACCCCTTTTCCCCCAATATTAAAAAATAAACTTAAAAACTATATTCAAACAAAAATATTTGTAACTTTTATTTTTTATTTGGCAAAAATAAGTTGATCAAATGTACATTTTAAAATAATAAAATCAGAGTTATTTGAGACTTCGACAGAAAAATAGAGAATAACTTGTTTACCTTCTTCACTATTTCACCGATGTCCTCCTCAGCAGATATAGATTTTGTAGTATTCAACTATATGGACATTTGAAGAATATTCTTCCATCAGCATTTTCCGAACATGCCGGTTACTTCAGCCTTTACAGTATTTCTTTTTTGAAATATATATAATTTTCTCTAATATAAATAAACATGTTTCATTAGAAAACTTTATTTATATATTTCTAAATTATATAACTAATAATTCTAAACTAAGCTTGATATTATTTTGTCTCAATTAATTCATAAAAACGTTTTTTTAATCAATGACGGGGGAGGAGGAGATGGTAAATATTTTTTACTGTCTACTAGAACTTTTTGCTGGCTACCAGATTTTATCAAATTTATAAAGTTCTGTGTATATATATCATTTAAGTAAACCATTTCTTGTAAATATGTTAATACGCAGTGAAAAATATTACTTTCAATGAAATGTCTGGATATTATATATTTTCATGTTCGTTTTAAAATTGTGTTGCCTTTTTACATTTCTGTAATGGCTACTATACTCATGCGTTAAAAATGCAGATTCTGCGTCGAAGTTTTCTGAAACGAATGAATTTTTTTTTTTAATTTCTTTGAAATTATAATCAGACTTATAATAGCATAAAAATCTACATATATCTTTCAGTGTATATCTAAAGCATGTTGAGCAATCATACATGAATGAATACTGCTACATTTTACTGACAAAATTGACTTTCGCGAAATTCTTTGTCTCGTAAGATTACATCATTGAGATAAATGATTGAGTTGAAACAATAAGGAAATTCACTTTATTTCAAACAATATAATAAATTACTTAAGACGCTTCTGGAAAGCTATTCCTTTTATCACATCTTGTGGTCCTAATTGCTTTTCAGCATGTGTTAAATATTTTCCCACCAGTATCCCAAGTATTTTTTTTATTACCGCACCTTCAAATATAGAAAAATGCAGAATGGGTTCTTATTGCCCTTATCTAGAGTTTAAAAAATGAAAAAAATAGGAAAATTTCTGGAAAATTAATGTTGAAAAAAAGTTAAAAGTGATATTAAAAAAAAAAAAAAAAAAAAAAAAAAAAAAAAAAATCAATAATTTTGTTAATAGTGAAAAAAAAAATAAGAGTTTAAAAATCCTTCCCAAAATGTACTTTTTCTCTACATTCTCCCCCAAAAATAAATTGTATGACGCATTTTGCGTCACCAAACCCCTCTCTGGGCACCTCTTAGATATCTAAGATTTTTGTTCGTTAGTAAAAATTGGCAATTATTTCCTTTCATTTTCGCAAACTAAATGGAGGGATCGGCCAGAGAAAAATATCTTTTTGTAGTTCAGTTTTTAATGAAAGCTGATACCTGTCTGAAGCTTTCTCGAAATTTTTTTTTTCACTTGCGCCGGCAGATTTTCAGCAGTTTTTTGCAAAAAGAAAAAAAAAATGCATTGTCGGATACAGAAAATTCTTTTACATATGGCTCATAAACTTTCAAATCGATATCTTAATTAGTTTTCTTAAAATTCGCTAATTAGTAAAACAATTTCGAATTCCTTCATTTCCGCTTCGAAATCCAGAAAAACAGTATTTTTCTTTAGCCATTTTGATAAAAAAGATGGCATTTTCGATGCGATGTTTAATGAGATTCTAATTAATATCTTCAGTAATTGTCAAAATATTAAAATTCTGTGACTCAGGTGCACCAGGCCAGGCCTTGGACAATCCACACCTAAATTTTCAGACTTCTAGGTGGGCTAGATTTTGCTAGCCATCGCAGACAAGCACACACACACAGAGAGCTAAACTTTTTTTTTATTAGTATAGATGTATCCAGCCAAAACCTAACACAATGATAAAGAAATGTAAATGTGTCATTTTTTCATCTAGGTATTTGCCTGATATTTGGATTTTCTAGCGATGAAAAATCAGTAGACATTTCAGTCAATTATCAGGGTTCATAGCCGCAGCAAGTGAGATACGGACGAAGCACCCGCACCAGGCACCAGGCACCATGCCTTTCACAGCGATGTGGTGGCAGGAGCTTCATGGGCGCTTTCAGTTACCACTACTGATACTCTAGCAGAAGTGACTGAAGTTTCACAATCAGACACTTAGGTGTCTTAATTATATTTTCAGACACATTTTTATCTGAATTTAAGCCACATCTATTTGCAGTGTCGGTAAGTGTAAGCGAAGATTGCACAAAGGGTTTCGTTTAATATTACACATACTCATACTCCTTGTATTATTGAGAAATGCTTGAAAATTTCCTTTTTAGTACCAATAGGATGTCATATTGATCTTTTTTTTTTCAATTGGTAAAACTTCTCATTTCACTTTTCACGTGGAAATCTTTCAATAGAAAAGTAATTATTGTAGAAAGAATTTTATTGTGGATTTTTAATTGTTGGCAACTGCTATAACGAAAAATGTTTACATTTAATAGGAAACGGCTGTTAATTTTTTTGTTTTTATCTCTCTATATTAAAGTAATACGATTTTTTTTAATTTTATGATTTTCAGCTTCATAGTAGGTATTCAGCTATAAGTACACAAAATTTCAAATCTGTAAGTTATATAGTTTTTGAGAACCGACTCTGTGACGGACGGACAACGTAGCGAGACCAATAGGGTTTCATGAGATGAACGAAGCCTTAACAAGTGGATAAGTGTGATAGAAGATCGCACAAAGGCTTTCGTTTAATATTCCTTTCAAAACACTTTATCCTTTCTTTAATAAATCCAAATAAATTTAATTTTCCAAAAAAAAAAAAAAAAAAAGTCATGTTTTTATAAAGTAAAAATTTATCGGTCTATTTTTCTCATTTTTTCGAAAATCTGAACCAGTCGGATAGCGGGCGAAGCACGCTATTATACTCTGTCATGCGGACTAAATGCGATATTAAAAAATATATCAATTTCTAAATTTAAAATGTTGTATAGATTGCACCTTCAAAGTGTTAAAATAAGGGGATCTGTCCAATTTTTTGTGAAGGGGTCTGGGTTCAATTAGGGCACGTATCCGATTATTTTGTGAAGGACAATTGGGATTCAAATACGGCATGTATCCAATTACTTTGTGAAGAGGCCTGGGATTCAAATAGTATCCAATTATTTTGTGAAGGATGTTTTTTTTATTCGAAAAGGGGATCTATAACTGCCCACTATTTTAATTAACTAATGCACTAGATGGTAAAATTACATTTAGTTCACATAACATTGCAGTAACATTGGAAGGTGATTCATGAACTATGCCGCTACGCATGATATTTCATTCTTATTTACTTACTATTTTATATTAACATTTGAATTCTTCGTACTCTTTTTGTACCTCTCTGTATTTTTCGAAGTGTGTATTGTTAGCCTAAATTATATCGAAGGGACTTCTGGGTAAAAAAAAAGGGAGGGGGGGAGGAGGGGGAAGCTATTAAATTTAGTACAGTATAATTCATACTGGGGCCCTGAATTTTTAACATAATGTGTATAGAATTCATTAACTTATTTAATTAAAACCCATCTCTTCCCCTCAAAATTTTATAATACCGATCATCTCTTAATTACTATTTTTAATTTATTTTTAATTATTATTTTTTATTCTACTACATACTCTAATATTCATACTGCATTCTCTAGATAAAAAAAAATCTCGCAAAAATTCTTGTTCTTTCATTAACATATCTCTTAATTAATATTTTAATTATCATTTTTAATAATTATTTTAAAATGCAATTTTCAATCCTAAATCACATTTCGAAAAATATCCCCCCCCCCCCCCGAAAAAAAAAAGCCATGTTTTTTATAAAATAAAAATTTACCGGTATATTTTTCTAGTTTTTTCGAAAATCTGAACCGGTCTGATAGCGGGCTACGATACACTGTCATAATAATATCTGTCATGTGGACTAATGCGATATTTAAAAAAAATATCCATTTCAAAATTAAACATGTTATATACAGACCTTCAAAATAGTAAAATATGCCAATATTTTCATAGTCGGGTTTTTATCATGATTCAATACGTTCCTCAAACTCATTTGACGTTATAATCACTTGCTGACGTCCTATCTACTTGCTTTCTCTATTACTCATATTGATACTCTCTTTGCATTATTCTCAAACATTTGAAAAAGTCCGTTAAACTTCCAATAGGACGTCATATTAATTTTCTTTTTAATTTTCTATTGACATCATATTAATCTTCTTTCTGTACTTACACTACTTATACTCCTTGTATTATTGAGAAATGTTTGAAAATTTCCGTTTTAATATGACGTCATTGTATTTATGACGTCATATTAATATTTTTTTCAATTGGTGAAACTATTTATTTCATTTTCATGTGGAAATCTTTCAATAGAAAATTAATTATTGTAGAAAGAACTTTCTTGTCGATTCTTAATGGTTGGCAGCTGCTATAACGAAAAACGTTTAAATTTAATAGGAAAAGGCTGTTAGATTTTTGGTTTTTTATCTCTCTATATTAAAATAATACTTTTTTTTCATTTATGATTTCTAGCTTTATAGTAGGTATTCAGCTTTAAGTATACACAAAATATCAAGTCTATAAGTTATATAGTTTCTGAGAATCGGCTCTGTGACGGACAGACAACGTAGCGGGACGAATAGGGTTTCCTGAGATGAAGGAAGGACTAAAAAAAGAAAATTTCTCCAAAATGAAGTTAGGAGGGAAGGGGGAGAAACTATGCCGAATCGGTTAGAAAAAAAAAGGTTGTTTAGAACGTGCGAGCTTGCGGAAGCATTGCTGCAATCCCGATTGATATATATATTACTAGCAAGCTACGCCCGCTACGCTGGTCAATTTCTCTTAACGAACCTTTAATCACACAAAATATTGACATTCATAGTTCACTTTTATATTTTAACAGAATAATAAGGCTACTATAATTTGTGACTCGTGCTATAGCCAATATAAATGTCAGGACACGTCGCCCTTATCATTATCCTTTCGCTATGGTACTCCATTGTGAAATTTGGTAATTTTTGAAATTCAATATTTGAAAAATGGCATAATCATTAGATTTGAAATTAATATTAAGAAATATACATTTTTTTACCTTTCAAACGCAGTTTGTTTAACAATTTTCTGACAAATACTTTTCGAGCTATTATTTTTTTCAGTAACTTCAAATGTTTCATTTTCCGAGATTAATCTGTAGCAATGATTAGCAAAAAACCCAGTCGTCAGCAACGCATAGCTTTATATTAAAGAGAGTGTTGGAGAAGGGATTGTCACCATCACTTTTGAAATCGGTTCTGTAGTTCCAGAGATTGCATAGAAATTGTAATTTAGAATGATTTTAGAACGCTTTTCGCTCGTTTCACCCTTTTAAATTTCGCTTTTTTAAAAAATTCATTCTTAGAGAGCATTTACATCTTATAAGTAACTACCATGCCAAATTTCAAGTTTCTAGCTCCTTCAATATAAAAAAAGTCGCAATTTTCGAAAATTTTTCGCTCCTGCACCGCTCTGCGATAAGTGGCACCGACATAAAGTATAGCCTATGTTAGAGCAGGAAGTGTCACCATCAATTTGCCACCATCGCTTTTGAAATCGGTTCTGTAGTTCCAGAGATTCCATAGAAATTGTAATTTAGAATGGTTTAAGAACGCTTTTCGCTCATTTCACTTTTTAAATTTTGATTTTTTTTAAATTTTTTGTTAGAGAGCATTTAAAACTTATAAGTAACTACCATGCCAAATTTCATGTTTCTAGCTCCTTCAGTATAAAAAAAAATCGAAATTTTAGAACATTTTTCTCTCTTTTACCCCTTTTTCCTGTAGTAGTGGCACCAATATAAAACATAGCATATGTTACAGCAGGGACTGTTAGCATCAATTTGCCACCATCACTTTTGAAATCGGTTCTGTAGTTCCAGAGATTCCATAGAAATTGTAATTTAGAATGTTTTTAGAACGCTTTACGCTCATTTCACCCTTTTAAATTTCGATTTTTTTTTATTTTGTTCTTAGAGAGCATTTACATCTTATAAGTAACTACAATGCCAAATTTCAAATTTCTAGCTCCTTTAGTATAAAAAAAATGCAATTTTAGAACGTTTTTCGCTCCTGCACCACCCTGAGATTAGTGGCACCGACGTAAAATATAGCCTATGTTGGAGCAGGGATTGCCATCAAAAATTTGCCACCATCACTTTTGAGAAGGGTACGGTAGTTCCATAGATTCCATAGAAATTGTAATTTAGAATGTGTGTAGAACGCGTTTCGTTCATCGCACTCTTTTAAATTTCGAATTTTTTTAGAATTTGTTCTTAGAGAGCAATTACATCTTATAAGTAACTGCCATGCTAAATTTCATGTTTCTAACACCTTCAGTGTAAAAAAAATCGAAATTTTAGAACGTTTTTCGCTCATGCACTCCCCTGGGGGCAGTGGCACCGGCATGAAATATAGCCTATGTTACAGCGGGAACTGTGAAAATCAATTTGCCACCATCACTTTTGAAAACAGTCCTGTAGTTCCAGAAATTCCATAGAAGTTGTAATTTAGAATGTTTTTAGAACGCGGTTCGCTCATCTCACCCTTTTGAATTTCGATTTTTTTTTCTGTTAGAGAGCATTTACAACTTATAAGTAACTACCATGCCAAATTTCATGTTTCTAGCTCCTTCAGTATAAAAAAAAAATCGAAATTTTAGAACGTTTTTCGCTCTTTTACCCCTTTTTCCTGTAG
Organism: Maratus michaelseni; assembly: GCA_963931845.1. Taxonomy (NCBI): domain Eukaryota; kingdom Metazoa; phylum Arthropoda; class Arachnida; order Araneae; family Salticidae; genus Maratus; species Maratus michaelseni. The sequence goes on along the minus strand of OZ007600.1, from coordinate 128,513,050 downwards.
TAGTGGCACCGATATAAAACATAGCCTATGTTACAGCAGGGACTGTTAGCATAAATTTGCCACCATCACTTTTGAAAATGTTTCTATAGTTCCAGAGATTCCACAGAAGTTGTAATTTAGAATGTTTTTAGAACGCGATTCGCTCATCTCACCCTTTTAAATTTCGATTTTTTTTTTCTGTTAGAGAGCATTTACAACTTATAAGTAACTACCATGCCAAATTTCATATTTCTAGCTCCTTCAGTATAAAAAAAAATCGAAATTTTAGAACCTTTTTCGCTCTTTTACCCCTTTTCCTGTAGTAGTGGCACCGATATAAAACATAGCCTATGTTACAGCAGGGACTGTTAGCATAAATTTGCCACCATCACTTTTGAAAATGTTTCTATAGTTCCAGAAATTCCATAGAAGTTGTAATTTAGAATGTTTTTAGAACGCGATTCGCTCATCTCACCCTTTTAAATTTCGATTTTTGTTTTCTGTTAGAGAGCATTTACAACTTATAAGTAACTACCATGCCAAATTTCATGTTTCTAGCTCCTTCAGTATAAAAAAAATCGAAATTTTAGAAAGTTTTTCGCTCCTGCACCCCCCTGGGTTAGTGGCATCGACATAAAATATAGCCTATGTTGGAGCAGGGAGAGTCACCATCAATCTGCCACCATCACTTTTGAAAACGGTTCTGTAGTTCCAAAGATTCCCTAGAAATTGTAATTTAGAGTGTTTTTAGAACGCTTTTCGCTCATCTCACCCTTTTAACTTTCGAATTTTATTAGAATTTGTCCTTAGAGAGTATTTACATCTTATAAATAACTACCATGCCAAATTTCCTGTTCCTAGCTCCTCCAGTATAAAAAAAATCGAAATTTTCGAAAATTTTTCGCTCCTGCACCGCTCTGCGATAAGTGGCACCGACATAAAGTATAGCCTATGTTAGAGCAGGAAGTGTCACCATCAATTTGCCACCATCGCTTTTGAAATCGGTTCTGTAGTTCCAGAGATTCCATAGAAATTGTAATTTAGAATGGTTTAAGAACGCTTTTCGCTCATTTCACTTTTTAAATTTTGATTTTTTTTAAATTTTTTGTTAGAGAGCATTTAAAACTTATAAGTAACTACCATGCCAAATTTCATGTTTCTAGCTCCTTCAGTATAAAAAAAAATCGAAATTTTAGAACATTTTTCTCTCTTTTACCCCTTTTTCCTGTAGTAGTGGCACCAATATAAAACATAGCATATGTTACAGCAGGGACTGTTAGCATCAATTTGCCACCATCACTTTTGAAATCGGTTCTGTAGTTCCAGAGATTCCATAGAAATTGTAATTTAGAATGTTTTTAGAACGCTTTACGCTCATTTCACCCTTTTAAATTTCGATTTTTTTTTATTTTGTTCTTAGAGAGCATTTACATCTTATAAGTAACTACAATGCCAAATTTCAAATTTCTAGCTCCTTTAGTATAAAAAAAATGCAATTTTAGAACGTTTTTCGCTCCTGCACCACCCTGAGATTAGTGGCACCGACGTAAAATATAGCCTATGTTGGAGCAGGGATTGCCATCAAAAATTTGCCACCATCACTTTTGAGAAGGGTACGGTAGTTCCATAGATTCCATAGAAATTGTAATTTAGAATGTGTTTAGAACGCGTTTCGTTCATCTCACTCTTTTAAATTTCGAATTTTTTTAGAATTTGTTCTTAGAGAGCAATTACATCTTATAAGTAACTGCCATGCTAAATTTCATGTTTCTAACACCTTCAGTGTAAAAAAAATCGAAATTTTAGAACGTTTTTCGCTCATGCACTCCCCTGGGGGCAGTGGCACCGGCATGAAATATAGCCTATGTTACAGCGGGAACTGTGAAAATCAATTTGCCACCATCACTTTTGAAAACAGTCCTGTAGTTCCAGAAATTCCATAGAAGTTGTAATTTAGAATGTTTTTAGAACGCGGTTCGCTCATCTCACCCTTTTGAATTTCGATTTTTTTTTCTGTTAGAGAGCATTTACAACTTATAAGTAACTACCATGCCAAATTTCATGTTTCTAGCTCCTTCAGTATAAAAAAAAATCGAAATTTTAGAACGTTTTTCGCTCTTTTACCCCTTTTTCCTGTAGTAGTGGCACCGATATAAAACATAGCCTATGTTACAGCAGGGACTGTTAGCATAAATTTGCCACCATCACTTTTGAAAATGTTTCTATAGTTCCAGAGATTCCACAGAAGTTGTAATTTAGAATGTTTTTAGAACGCGATTCGCTCATCTCACCCTTTTAAATTTCGATTTTTTTTTTCTGTTAGAGAGCATTTACAACTTATAAGTAACTACCATGCCAAATTTCATATTTCTAGCTCCTTCAGTATAAAAAAAAATCGAAATTTTAGAACCTTTTTCGCTCTTTTACCCCTTTTCCTGTAGTAGTGGCACCGATATAAAACATAGCCTATGTTACAGCAGGGACTGTTAGCATAAATTTGCCACCATCACTTTTGAAAATGTTTCTATAGTTCCAGAAATTCCATAGAAGTTGTAATTTAGAATGTTTTTAGAACGCGATTCGCTCATCTCACCCTTTTAAATTTCGATTTTTGTTTTCTGTTAGAGAGCATTTACAACTTATAAGTAACTACCATGCCAAATTTCATGTTTCTAGCTCCTTCAGTATAAAAAAAATCGAAATTTTAGAAAGTTTTTCGCTCCTGCACCCCCCTGGGTTAGTGGCATCGACATAAAATATAGCCTATGTTGGAGCAGGGAGAGTCACCATCAATCTGCCACCATCACTTTTGAAAACGGTTCTGTAGTTCCAAAGATTCCCTAGAAATTGTAATTTAGAGTGTTTTTAGAACGCTTTTCGCTCATCTCACCCTTTTAACTTTCGAATTTTATTAGAATTTGTCCTTAGAGAGTATTTACATCTTATAAATAACTACCATGCCAAATTTCCTGTTCCTAGCTCCTCCAGTATAAAAAAAATCGAAATTTTAGAACGTTTTTCGCTCCTGCACCCCCCTGAGTTAGTGAAACAGGCATAAAATATAGCCTTTGTTGGAGCAGGGACTGTCACCATCAATTTGCCACCATCACTTTTGAAAACGGTTCTGTAGTTCCAAAGATTCCATAGAAATTGTAATTCAGAATGTTTTTAGAACATTTTTCGCTAATCTCACACCTTTTAAATTTCGAATTTTTTTAGAATTTGTCCTTAATGAGCATTTACATCTTATAAGTAACTACATGCCAAATTTCACGTTCCTAGCTCATCCAGTATAAAAAAAATCGAAATTTTAGAACGTTTTTCGCTCCTGCACCCCCCTGAGTTAGTGAAACAGGCATAAAATATAGCCTTTGTTGGAGCAGGGACTGTCACCATCAATTTGCCACCATTACTTTTGAAAACGGTTCTGTAGTTCCAAAGATCCATAGAAATTGTAATTCAGAATGTTTTTAGAACATTTTTCGCTAATCTCACACCTTTTAAATTTCGAATTTTTTTAGAATTTGTCCTTAATGAGCATTTACATCTTATAAGTAACTACATGCCAAATTTCACGTTCCTAGCTCCTCCAGTATAAAAAAAATCGAAATTTTAGAACGTTTTTCGCTTCTGCGCAACCCCCTGAGTTAGTGGAACCGATATAAAGTGTAGCCTATGTTGGAGTAGGGACTGTCACCATCAATTTGCCACCATCACTTTTGAAAACGGTTCTGTAGTTCCAAAGATTCCATAGAATTGTAATTGAGAATGTTTTTAGAACACTTTTCGATCATCTCACACCTTTTCAATTTCGAGATTTTTTAGAATTTGTTCTTAGAGATCATTTACATCTTATAAGTAACAACCATGCCAAATTTCATGTTTCTAGCTCCTTAAGTATAAAAAAATCGAAAATTTAGAACGTATTTTGCTCCTGCAACCCCCTGGGGGTAGTGGCACCGACATAAAATATAGCCTATGTTGGAGCAGAGACTGTCACCATCAATTTACAATCATCACTTTTTGAAAACGGTTCTGTAATTCCAGATATTCCATAGAAATTGTAATTTAGAATGTTTTAGAACGCTTTTCGCTCATCTCACCCTTTTAACTTTCGAATTTTATTAGAATTTGTCCTTAGAGAGCATTTACATCTTATAAGTAACTACCATGCCAAATTTCATGTTCCTAGCTCCTCCAGTATAAAAAAAATCGAAATTTCAGAAGGTTTTTCGCTTTAGCACCCCCTGGGAATAGTGTCACCGACATAAAATATAACCTATGTTGGAGCAGGGATTGTCACCATCAATTTGCCACCATCACTTTTGAAGTCGCTTCAGTAGTTCCAGAGATTACCCCCTACAAACAAACAAACAAACAAACAAACAAAAAAACAATCTTTACTATATAATATTAGTATAGATTTAATTATGGTGAAGTTAAATGCACAGTGTTTGGAAATTTATAGGTTAAATCTAGTATAATTAAGCTTAAAGTGCGTAAAATTTTAACAGTTGTCAGAATCTCAATTATGGTTGCTATTGTTGGAGGTTCAGTACAAGTATAATAGTACGGGATACTGAATATTTTATAGTTTATAATTCTGTTTTGTATTAGAATAAGATTCTGTATACCAGTTTTATACTTGTCTATAAAATAATGTCACTGTGATCTTAATTTGTAAAATATATTTTCAACGAGGGAAAAGAGTTTTTCGCACCAACCCTGTCCTTGTCGGAGCCAGTTGTTTGTTTGGTCGAAGGAGGGGGGGGGGAGTCTTCAGTGGTATCAGTGGATATCAGTGGTATTTTCTAGGCCTGGTCACTTGCTTCTGGCTCGCTGTTACTAGTTCACCAACTGCAGGTATGTAAAATAACACAATTTTTCGGCACGCTGTTCTCATCGATTGAACCTGTCAGAAATTAATTTAAATTCCGATAATCCATAAAACGTTCGGAAAGTCTAGTGAAGTCACTTCAACATTTTTATTTAATCAAATCTACGTGGTACACAAAGAGCCATCAAATGTTTAAACACAGTGAAACTGTATCTAACTGTGTAACAAGCATTGCAATAATATTAATACTATAATGCATATAATTAATTATATGGTATATTAGTATGCTTTTAAGTCTTTGGAGCATTGGCGCCCAGAGATAAGGGACACTATTCTCCTCTTCCCAACACATAGCAGCTACACATTCTAGTCCCTAAGTTTATCAGGTTTTTACATTTTACAGAGTTCAACGATATGGCCGTTGATACTTAAATGCTCAGAAATCCAGACAGAGGACATGACATAAGGTAAAGCTAGGAGAATCTGCGCACAATTCAAAAGAATAACAATAAAAAAACTAAATATTAATTTTTTGCTAAACTATCCATGAATAATTTTTACTTCATGTGTTTTTTATGCATTTCCATTGCTATTTTGTTGTTATGATGTAATTTAATAGAACAGTTGTAATAAAACCAAGAAAGTTATTTTGCGCAATTTGTCCTTACAGGGTTGGTGTGATTGCGCACATGGGTAGGAGAGATTGTTACTAATAATAACTGCAATTAATTTGTTAACAATAATAATTACACTTAAATGACATTGTTGTAAGGTTTTTGTGAACAAATATTATTGTATTAGGAGTAAATATTTCAACCTAATGATTAAGGAATCAGAAAAAGGAAATAATTTTAAAAACTATTACAAATTTTTAATTAAAGGGGAAAAAATTTAAGAATCAGAAAAAGCAATTCCAGATAAGATTACAAAATAACATTAAGTTACTTAAAAACACGTTTAAGTTAAAATTAGTCCATTTTTATTTTTCATTTTTTAATGCAAATTTACCAATAAGTTGCGTAATCTCTCCTAGCATGGAAACTAATGGGAACAATGCACCATCTCTCCTAAGTAGCAGATGCGCAAACTCTCCAATTTCGGTAGGAGAGATTGCGCGGCATTTTATTTAAATATGGCCGCTACAAAAACAAACCGTTGATGTTCACATTGGTAGTCTAGATTAGTAGCTCATGAGAAATCGTTTAAGTTTAAAATATTTTGTACTACTGACATTGTATAGAAATTCTGATGAATAGCTATGAAAATTCAAGCACTTACTTTAGGAAAACAAAACAAAATAGCAATGCTTTATCTTAGACGCTCAAAACAATCAACGTGCAGTTTCAAGTAGACACTCCACTATTGCTGTTGTACAACTACCTGAAGTCGTTGCGCGCTCACTCTACTCCTTCCCCCTGAACCTCTATGTGTGCAATCTCTCTGACCGCGCTATCTCTCCTGGCTTTACCTTATAATGTTCTGGTGAATGTGTCGGTGAAACACTTATGAAATCAGCACTATATCATTGTGTATTATAGGTGTCGTACACAGAAACGAATGCTAATATTATCTTAACCCTTTCAGGGGCAAGCAATTGTGCTCCTGTAACGTCGAATTCACACCGGTATTTACGAAAGAATTTAGTTCAAAATAAGGAAAAGCAATTTTTCAACTTTTTACCATCAAAGTTAAAAAAGTAAAATTTAATTAAAAGTTTATGGTTCTAATCATATTAAAATTAGGTGGTATATAATATATACCACCGCCCCTCAAAGGGTTAAAGTGATATTTTTTTCTGTTTCTATTCATGTGCATTAATAAATTCGGCGCGTCAAATGCTCCTATCAGACAGATTTATATATACAATCGCTAAACATTCTTCACTCGATTATATCTGGCTCTTAATGAACGGTCCTAAAAAATCTGTCTTATTTTGTACGACTCTCCCCTGCACACTTCAAAAGATGGTTTGGGCGGCTTTGCTATCGGAACAATTTCTTGTTGGTGTTTACATTTTGGTATAAACAACGAGGAAAATGTATCTCTAAAATAGCTGCTCATTGAATAATAAATTATAAAGTTTGCTGCACTATTTATCAAAACGAGAGCATCCATGGTTTCAGCAAGGTTATAGGAAACATTAGCCTCAAATTCTCTTCCTAGAAATCTACCTAAAATTATAATTATTCCGTGTGGAAAATGTGTTAGAAAGAAGAGCAAGGCTACAGCTAGAAGCATTTTGGTTGTTCTGTCCTGAGATTTATTATTTTCTTCTCTATGTTGCAAAATTTATCTTCTTTTTTTTGCTTCGTTCAAAGCATGAATAAGACCAAGGCTGAGACCTGTCAGTGCTACACAAGGTGCGAAGTATATGAAAACGCTGTTAAGAAGGGAATTTATACTATCTAGGAGTTGATCATACCACGGCGAAAATCTTCGAATATCAACTTCATAAATGAATTCATCATGTATATATTTGATTTCCGATACAGTTAAGCGGATAAAACGTGGTATGAAAATTACTCCGCAAGTGACATATGTAGCTGCAATTGCGTACTTTGCTCTTGTCATTGAACACCAACTGGCACTTTTTAATGGAAAACTAATCGCTATATATCTTCAAATGGCTATAGTCACAGTTAACCATGCCGATACTGAATGAGTCACAACTAAGCCGCTATGAGCAAAGATTTTTATAATTGCCCATTCATATGAAAATCTTTCTTTCTCACTGATATCTCTAATATAGTTATGATAAACATATGGCAGTAATGAAAGCACTAGAAGCAGATCGGCAACAGCTAATCCTGTTAGAATGGCATTTGTAGACGAAACCATGTTTTTTCTTGTAAAAACACCGATACTTAGAATGTTGGTTATGATTCCATAAACGCAAATTATAAGACTAAAATACCCATGAACAGCATGGTATCTATTATAATAAACTTTTAAATAATCACCAAAATAGGGAGCTGGATTGTGAAATGTCTTAGCAGGTAATGAAAAGTTCAGAAAAGAAATCACGTCTGAAGCGTTAATTTGTAAATCTGTGTCATTTAATTTAAAAATAACATGTGCAGCCATTCCTACGTTATTGCTAGTAATGAATATAAGAGGATTATGTTATTTTAAAATATATGAACATCAACTATTTCGAAAGATATCAGTTGTTTCTATATAACAATATTCTCTTACATCCTGTTGTGAATATCATAATTTAGAACATTATTTAACTCTTAGAGAGTTCCTCTATGTCTTTTTACTCTTTCAGAGTAACTCTTTAGAAAAGTAATCACTCTTAAGAAAGCACAAATGTGCTTAGGAATGGCCGCTTCTATACTTTTTTAATAATTCAAAATTAAGCACGTGTTCCAAGTCTTCGTCTTTACAACTATTCGATGAACCTATAAGAAAAAAGTTATAGAATTAAAAGAATTTGTTACACAATTGCATAAACTATTATAATAAATATATAAAATATGTAAGTTCAATCATTGAAACACTGTTTAATTCTACAATGTATTTCATAAATTACAAAATCACATAGATTTTACTTATACTTCTTGTAATTTTTAGAATAAATATCATATTTTGCTACAAGAAAAAAATTACACTCTTGAGTGTCGATCATCTGAACTAGTATTAACAGAAAGTAAAATAATACAAACATCTATAAACCTTTATTTTTTCCCCTTTTACTTACCCGTCATACGTAGTATAGGGTAAGTCTTGTAATGTTTTGAAAAAAAAAAAATTGACGGATTTACACGTTTTAGGCACTATAGATTCCGAAAAACACATTTTTAGAAAAAAAAAATTGCCGTTCGTCTGTCTGTGTATCTGTAAGCGCTCTATTTCCCGAACAAATTGAGATAGAGACTTGAAATTTGGTATGTACTTAGTATGTACTTAGTATGTAATAATGGGAAGAAGCTTATTGAATTTCAGTAACCTCGATAATCTGGAACTATTTTTTTTCGGAGTCTCGAAATGTTCGTTCTGATAAAAGGTATATAAAAATTTTCGAATTTTTTTATCTTAAGGAGTGAATATAAAAGACAATAAAGAAACAAAACATAAATTTTGCATTAAGAATAAAGTCGATTGGATAATGAGTTGCCGAGATATTTGTAATCCAATTTGCCACACTCTTCGATTTTTCATGAACCTGTATTTCATTCAAATTTCAATTCAAAGTTATATTTTAATTAGTAAAGAGACGCTTAATCCGACGCAGTAAACTGTTAGTTAATAGGATTATCATTTTTAGAGTTATAAGGATGTTTCTCTTACGCAACTTAGTAATAGAGCATATTTAAAGTTTTTTACGTCATCAAGCCAGGATTTTATTCGAATTGCAATGCATTTTATAAATAGTTTACATATTTTAAAAACACAAATTGCACAAATTGTGCTTATTAGTTGCTAAAATCAGTGTAAAAATTGTTTTAAACTCATAAAAGAGCTAAAATCCTACATGTTTCGGCTTTAAACTTAAAGCCACCATCGGGGAAGAGGAACAACACAAACGACTACTGATCAGTAGTCGTTTGTGTTGTTCCTCTTCCCCGATGGTGGCTTTAAGTTTAAAGCCGAAACATGTAGGATTTTAGCTCTTTTATGAGTTTAAAACAATTTTTACACTGATTTTAGCAACTAATAAGCACAATTTGTGCAATTTGTGTTTTTAAAATACTAGTTAACAGTGTAGTGTCCAAATGGATTCAATTGTAGTTTACATATGTTTCATTTTCATATTTTATATTATGCATATCCATGAGGGGTAAGTATTATGGTGGCCCCCAACGACTAGTTTTAATCTTACGACATAAGAGTACATAGATCATTTTTCTTTATTAAACAAAACAAGAAAAAGAAATCATGCAACAAGTACAGATAATATGAAACACTTTCTCACACTTCCAGAATACTTTAACAAACTTTCGCTGTTTAAGAAGGTAAATGAAATACCTAAGTAAATATTTTCGAAAACACGTAACATATTTAAAAACCAAATTTCAGCACTTATCGTCCATAGCCAGAAAAGTCCAACAATTATTTTGTGCAACCCATTATATAACCTATAGATTTGTATACATTCTATATACTATGCTGTAATTTAGCTTAGTAAGAAAACACATAAAACAGTTAAAAATTCACCTTCAGTAATTTTCACCAATACTCGAAAACATATTTGAAATATTTTGTACAGCCCTGTACTATCTTAAGATTTTTATACACGCCACATATTAGGTTAAAATTTAATTCAAATTAAAACACGCTTAAAACTACTGAAATCCCACTTCCAGAAATTATCATACATAGGCCGCCATGTACCCTGTTAATTGCGTGTCTCTGTATATGAGTTTATTTATATTTTACAATTATCTCTTAGTATATTAAATATAATTCACCTTCAAATTGCATAATGCGATTACCCTCCCCCTTTAAGCAATTTACTCTGATACACAGATGCATTTTTTTTTGTGTGTCCCTGTATATGATCTATAGCATTTATACACACCAAATAGTATGCAAAAATTTAGTCAAATTTCAAACCGCATACCTAACTGAAAGCGCATTTCCAGAATATTTCGCTTATAGATAGCACTTCGGATACAGTACTGTACATCCAAAATCTTTTGTGTGTCCCTGTATATGATCTATAGCATTTATACACACTAAATAGTATGCAAAAATTTTGTTAAATTTCACAACGCATACCTAACTGAAAGCCCACATCCAGAATATTTCGCTTATAGACTGTACTTCGGATACAGTAGTGTACATCCAATATTTTTGTGTGTCCCTGTAAATGAACGAAAACTGTTATGTACACCATATGATACAACAAATATCTTGTAGTAAACCTCAGTAATGTACATCAATTTCATTATATTTGGAATAGTTTAACAGCATTAAAATTTACTGAAAACTGTTTTTTTTCCCGTCGGCCATTATGTAACAAAATTATTTTGTGTGTCCTGTAAATGAATAATAAATGCTTTGCACCCCATAGTTTACAGAAAGTATGTATGTTTTAGTTCACTACATTAATGCTTATTAAATTAATTATGTTCGAAATGGTGCAACATCATTAAAATGCACTATAAACGCTACAGAAAGCACGTTTTAGTGTTCTTGATAAATGCATATCAATTTGATTGTGTTTTAAGTAATGTAACATCATTAAAATACAATTGAAACGATTTCTTTCCCATTGACCGTAATGTAACGGAATAATTTTGAATAGCCCTGTAAACAAACTATTAATGCACTTGATTTTATATAGGGATCGTGCTATAGTAAATGTCAATAGCATACAAAACTCACAGGGCAAACCAAGTTTATTTACGGGAGTAAGGGCACGAACTGACGGACAGACGGCCAGACAAACCGAAGTCATAAACACCTTTCAACTATGTTGGAAAATGTTAAAATGTGGGAATAAAACATAAAACTTCTAAATAAAAATAATAATTATTACTATAACACAACGGAAATTTTATGAAAAAATAGAGATTCTTGTGTTTACGGTATATTCGATGCGTTTAACAGTTAATCCAAAGTATTTTTTTTGAAATGCCAGTGGGTAAAGAAATGTAAATTATCAAAGTTGCTATAAAGAGATATTAAATTTCTTTGCAATCTCATAGCTAAAAAAATCAAGAGCTTTATTCCTTAAAGAAAGCCTTTTTGAAGAGGGAATATTTCCTCAATAAAAATGTACATCAAGCAAAATAAATATATTTTATTACAGTAAAAGCGGAAAACTTATTTTTTAATCTTATGAGGTGTTTATAACTTATTGACCAGTATGACCAGTAACATATTGACCAGTAAATATGACAGTGCGGAGAGCTGAAATTACTGCAGCAACTGGAATATTTCATAGTAGTGGTGCAATTACTATTATTTAATATTAAAGTCTCACTTTCTTAAACATCTATGCGCTTTTTGCTTTCATTTGTCCAGTTATCCGAACTTTTGCGTATCTGGACTGGGCCCGGTCCCTATAGACTCGGATAATCGGCACTCTGCTGTCGTTAGATTTAAGAACATTCTATTGTCTTTATTTGTTAAAATATAACTTTTTATATCAATATAAATACACATTCAGGATCTTTGAAATTCATTCCCAAGTAGCAAAAAATGGTGGGCCAATATTGGCCAATTGGGGTTGGCCAACGGTAATAAATGTCCGCTTTACCGTACTATTGGCCAATGATCCATTTGCGAACAAAGATTGAACGATCTACAAAGGCCTGATTCCTGCAAAATACAAACGATCTGTTCCTATGATTGTCTAATAATTTATTCCTATAAAGGCCCAACGACAATAATAATAAAATTTGCGAGAAAGCATGTTCACTAAAACTCTTAAATTAAAAACGTTTATGGACGAATCCTGCTGTCTTGTTTTAAAATGTCAGCTACCCTAAAATTTCAGACTGCTATATCTCAGTCATTTTTTCGCGGTATCTCTTCAGTGGCGCTACGCGCCCCGGTACCAGGCACTAAACCCGTTTAAGCTAGGGAAACCTGGCAGGTAGGGGCCTGGTCGCCGGTCTCAAAAAAAAAAAAAAAAAAAAAGGTAAAGGCAGAACAAAAATTGCTCCGGAATCCTTAGATCAAGGCCAAAAATTTAATGGAATTTTTTTTAGGATTTCTAATATTTTTAACTGACTTAATTGTACATCCTTTTGAATATGAAATCTTTAAATGGCTATCATAGCGCCCCCTTCCTGCTCAATATTCTAAAATTCAACTGGGACCGGCAGGCTATAGCCAAAATCATGTACAAAAAATTTGATTCAATTCTATGCATAACTTCATACACTTTTTGATGATACAATAATTAAAATGCAATCAAAATCACTATCACAGCGCCCTTCCGGCAGAATATCCCCAGATTCAAGTGGGACCTGCTGGCCTTAGCCAGAAACCTATAAACGAAATTTGGTTCAATTTCAGGTTGCTTTATAGCTTCACACACTTTTCGACGATACAAAGAATAAGGAGGCTATCTTTTCCTGCGGGTATAGACCAAAAGGAATTTTCATAGTTTGGTATACATAACACATCAGCTACAAATAAATTAATCTCTCGTGTAAATATGTTTTTAAATTGAAACTGTTTGAAAGTAATGTTATTTGAGCATTTTAAATATGGCGTAAGTTTCCCCATTTAATGTTTTGAACGCGTAATAATTTAATTATTTCTCTTTTTTAATATTCACGCGCAAGTATTTTTTTATAACGTATTTTTCTACATTTACTGCTTTTAACACTTGATCATTTACTTATTATTTTAAAGTTTTATTTCTGTTTTTAATTGTCACGTGTAAATAAATACATTTTTTTAATTGAAAGGGAATATTAGTATGTGCGCCATTTTACAAATTGGCAACAATTGAAATAATTGAATTTTTGAAACATAAATTAAATCTTCATAGTCCCGCAGTTTCGCGGACGGTAAAGCTCGGTTCTCGTAACATCACCGAAAGCCAAGAATTATCGACCGAGGTCAATGCTTGGGAGGGTGCCACCTCTCTCGTCTGCTTCTGCTGTGGGACTGTGTACGTTAATGGGAGCTGGTGCACGATAAATCTGTTCGTGGCTTGAAAGTCCTCCAAGTTCTATATAAGCGTTACCTCTGGGGGTGCCAATCCAGATGCAGATCTCTCATCTGGAATTGGTTCAAAATTAGGAGACTAGTTTCACAGTTATATGGATCATGTCAGCTATATAGAAATAGGAAGCTTCAAAACCGGGCTCTTTGGGTCAAACCAACAACAGCACCACCAACAACAAATCTTCATCAAAATAATTGAAATTTGAATAAAAAAATTAAATAATTTGTTCTAATGATCAGATTTTGACGAAATTGAAATAGGACCACCTTGGGGCCTTACTCTTTCAAACAAAATAAAAATTATCAAAATCCATGCACATTTACGAGAGTTATGCGTGAACAACATAATACATACATACGGGTCGAATTGATAACCTCCTCCTTTTTTTATGTCGGTTAAAAAAATTGAAATAATTTGTTCTAATGATCAGATTTTGACGAAATTGAAATGGGACCACCTTGGGGCCTTCCGCTTTCAAACAAAATGAGAATTATCAAAATCGATGCACATTTACGAGAGTTATGCGTGAACAACATAATACATACATACGGGTCGAATTGATAACCTCCTCCTTTTTTTAAGTCGGTTGAAAAATTACCTAACAAATTTGCATGACACCTTTAAAATAGAAAATTTTTCGAACATGCTACTTTGAAGGTGTAACAGTCGTAAAATTTTTACATAGAATAAAGAACTTTCTAAAATATTTTCTTAATTAAAAATAAAGATGGAATAATTACATTGCTTAATAAATGATATAATGTGTCTAGTAAAATATTAAACAGTATGTCCACTAAAGTCACTTGCTACCCTCTTAACTTCAGAATGGCTGCTGCTATATTCATAAAAGTGGTGTCTAGGTATAGAAAAGTAGCCATTCACTACTGAAAGAAACCACCTATGGCGCCACCTGGTGGAAAACTGCGAAGTTACCATTCCTCTCTGTTCTCCCTCTGAAAAAAGTGATTTACAAAGTTGTAGATCATCACCGATATTTAATACGAAAAGACACCTTGTGAACATTAATGCGAAGAATAGAATGGTTAAACCGCGCATTTTATTTTTCGTGATTTTCTATACTGTGACGTCACGAAACTTGAACGGAAGGAGAAATGTTTATCTTTCGGAGAAAAAACGACACTGCACTGTGGCACAGTGGCATCGCTTGTGATTCCCAATCAAAACGACGCATTACGGACGCTTGTGCCAACGTGTCACCCTCTATGTTTCAACGTGTGCAACGTGAAATTAAAAACAAGGATCCAAATGTGCATTGAATCTGACGGTGAGAAGTTAGAGCATCTCAAATAAAGGTATATTGTTTCAACTAATTAATTTTTTCTTTCTAAGATTGTTTTGTCACGTCACAGTGTAAGAAATCACGAAAAAACAAATGTCGTTTTAACCGTTCTATTCTTCGCATTAATAACCACAAGGTGTCTTTTCGTAGGAAATCTATGATACTTTACAACTTAGTAAATCACTTTTTTCCAATATCTCTTTCCGTTTTCGAGATAGGAATGCTAACTCCGCAGTTTTCTGCCGGTGGCACCGTAGGCGATTTCATTCGGTAGCGCATGGCTACTTTACTATACCTAGACACCACTTTTATGAATATAGCAGCAGCCGTTCCGAAGTTAAGAGAGTGGCAAGGGACTTTAGTGGGCATATTGTATATAGAAGAACACGGCTTTTATATACATGGAATTAATTACCTTACTATTGTTTTTAATTAAGAAAAAAATGTAGGAAGTCTTTAGTTCTAGCTCAAACGGTAAGAAGCAAAATGTTCTGAATTTTTTTTCTATTTTAACGATATCATCCGAATTTAACACCTTGATCTTTCAGAGTGGTAAATTAATACACAGACATGTTTAAATCTTATACGAAAACTTATGTAATGAATTTCTTAAATTATTGTTCATTCATCACATAGCTAAAGGGGTTAATTTCTTAAGCTTTTGAAAATACATAATTTTCTCTGTTTGATATTATGGTCAACTGAAAAGTTAATCCCAGAATATGAGCAGATTGAAGAGCAATAATAAGAAGGATGTATTTTTACCATCATGTTTGGTTCAAAACTGGTTTTGAAATTTGTCTTGCAATCCACTTTAGACCATACTTTCTTTGAATTTGTACATTTGTTGGTTCCCACAAAAGCCGGTGTGGCAATTTTGATCGCCAAGAAATAAGAAAAAATTCTGTAAAGTATTATATCCATAAATTTAATAAACTAATATTATACTAATAATTATGCTCAATATAATCAATGTAATTTTCACAATATTTTAAATAAAATTGTTATATAATTAGACAATTTTCTGAATATTTCATCATTATTATTATTATTTTATAAAATAATGCATTATTATCTTTTAAATAACTTTTGTTGCATTCATTTATAATTTCTGTCACTTCATCTAAATTAATTTATTTAACGATATTCTGCAAATCAAATGTTTTTTAGCAAATGCATGCATTTTTATGGATTATTATTTTAAAATAGTGTTTTTCATATTCTAATGTCCGCAAGACATGGCATTTGGAATGAATTTATTAAACATTACTTAAAGAATCACATACAAATACAGAATTTAACTGTCTATTTTTAGGCGATTTGCAATAAAAAACAATTTAAGTCAAGGCCAAACAAAATTGGAAGTTCCGTGGAATTTCTGCATTTAATGTATTAATAGTATTAAATCACAACAAAATACATTTATAAATTTTCGATTAATGTTAAATCAAACATTCTTCAACATAAGTGAATGATGAAACAAGCTGGCGATAAATTGTAATAAAATAATGAAACTTTGTATTAATCATCATAAAAAGGAAACAACACACAGGACGCGTTTCGAACTAGAAATTTTTAACAACCCATCATCAGCTAAAGTTAACACGTGTCCGTAAGGGGACAAGGTCACAAATTTGTGACCTGATTTGTGATATTTTCCCCTTACGGACACGTGTTTTGTTCTGTTTTTATGATGATTGATACTAAGTTTCATTATTTTATTGTTAATTTATAAGTGAATGATATAATTAAAAATGCTTTATTACACGCTAAAAACGACATTTTCAAAACTGAGCAAAAAATACTCAAATCTGAGTATGTCGCATAGTCAAAATGGCTCCGAATCAAAATTACTCCAGTTTGAAACTTGTATATACTCATTTCTGAAAATATGCACACACTCAAGAATAAAACATCATGTGCTCCTATTTGAGTGCTCATGTGCTCCTACTATGGTACATGTTTCAAAAATGAGTATGAACTGACTTCTATGTGCTCATTTTTGAGTATTTCCACACTGAGAAAAAAAAATACCTCCTTCAACTAGAATGAATAGTTAGACTTTTTTCTAAATCCCTAAACTAGAAATATAGAAGTCCGAGCTATGCGAACAGGGTAAGCAACTAAACTGAATAGATGAAATGATCGAGAATTTCTAGTCTCTTGTTTTCTAGGTGACGAAACGATAATGGATCGTGTAAATTGCGAGAAACTATGGCTTTATTTCTGGACTGGATTTATAAACTAGCATTATAGTTACTAAAACTAGCGTCTTGTGTTCGCATCTGTTTGCAGACATTTTTAAATAAGTTTGACCACGAGAATACAGGAAAACACTCTTGAATTCTAATAGAAGACTCTAGAATTCTCCAGCAAAGGGAGCTAGAATTTATAGGGATGACATGGAACTATTTTTTCTAGATCCACAGTTTAGATTCTAGTTGAGAATGTCAGATTTTTTTCTCAGTACATGTTTCAAAAATGAGTTTTAACTGATTCCAGTCATTTTTGAGCATGTCAGTGTTTCAATATTCTGAGTATTTCTGGTATTTCAGAATTGAAAGCATTGGGTCGTTATATTTGAAACAAAAAGTTTAATAACAAAAGGAAAACATCGATTTATTCTGATTTGAAAGTGTCACTTTTCTCAGTGCAATACGACTTTTCGAAAATCTCCATTCGGTCAGCTCTGCTTTGACGTTTTACTTACCCATCATACGTAGTATAGGGTAAGTCTTGTAATCGTTTTGAAAATCGAATTTTTTTTTTTTTTTTTTTTTTTTTTTTTTTTTTACGGGTGTACACATTTCAGACACTGGAGATTCTGAAAAACATATTTTTAGAAGAAAAAAAAATTGCCGTCCGTTGTGTGTCTGTGTGTCTGTAAACGCTCTATCTCCCGAACAAATTGAGATAGAGACTTGAAATTTGGTATGTACTTAGTATGTAGTAATGGGAAGAAGCTTACTGAATTTCAGTAACCTCGATTATCCGGAATTATATTTTTCGGGCTCTCGAAATATTCGTTCTGATAAAAGGTATATAAAAATTTTCGAAATTGGTTATTTTAAGGAGTGAATATAAAAGGCAATAAAAAAACATAAATTTTGCATAAAGCATGAAGTCGATCGTATAATCTGTTGCCGAGATATTTGTAATTATATTTGCGACACTCTTCGATTTTTCATGACCCTGTATTTCATCAAAATTTCAATTCAAAGATATATTTTAATTGGAAATGAGACTCTTAATCAGATGCAATAAACCGCTAGTTAATAGGATTATTGTTTTTGGAGTTAAAATGATGTTTCTTTTAAGCAATTCAGTAATCGAGCCTTTAAATTTTATGACGTCATCAATCCACGATTTTATTCGAATTGCAATGCATTTTATAAGTAGTTTACACATTTTTTATTTTAATATTTTACATTATGCATATCCATGATGGGTAAGTATTACGGTGGCCCCCATCGACTAGTTTTTTTCGCATCAGTTTCTAAATCCACGACAAATTAATTAAGTTCTCCATCTGCAGCGTCAATTATCACTATTAACACATCGGCGATCGATAGGAAAAAAATAGCAAAAATTTTAGCACCAAAATGGAGTTGTTGCAGTAGTATGACATAATGCTGAAATGAATAAATATAGAATGTTATCATAATCAGAATGTTTTTGGAAGAAGCGACTGGAATCAGTGATGGGGGATTTGGGAATTAAAACCTCTAGAAAATATTGAAAATCTAATAGGATTAATATGAAATATTGGATACCAAGATGTATACGCCAGATATGCAAACCAGAGTAAAATAATGCGTATATAAATAGAAAATTACATCAATTTCAAGACTTCATAAAGGAGTCCTTCACGTATGTTGCTCATATTATTTCAAGTCTTTTGATATGGATATAGTCTAGCAAAATGCAGAGGCTTTTCATGCACTTTTTAGACGAATTTGTTTTGGTGTAAAAAAAAAAAAAAAAAAAAAAATACATAGAGAAATTATTTCTACAGCTAAAATATTTTTGAAGATATAAAATCATATTTGGCAACTGAAATTTTTGTTTACATGCAAAATGACGATTTTAAAGAACCGCTGGATGGAAGAATATATTTCTGCACTTTCCGAAGAGAATTATTCATATTCGGTATTAAAAAACGCTGTGAAAGGTATGATTTTTCGATAGCTAAAGAGACAGTAGATAATATTATCATTAATACAGGGAAAAAAACACGAATGTCTGGCTTCAAGTGGAAAAATCGTTCCAAATATGTACCTTAGAACAAAAAGGAATTTTTGAATATTGAAAAGGTAAGATCTTTTATTGTAAAAGAAAATTTTCCAAGTCAAAGGACTGTTGCTAAATCGTTAAAAAGGCCTCATTTCAACTGTTAACAAAAACATTAACACTCATTGGAATTTTATAAAGGGCAAAACACATAACGTTCATCGTCTTTCTCCCCGACATATCGTCGAACGGAGATCACGATGAAGAATTCTTTATGAAAAGCATTTATCCGGAGGAAAATGGAAAAATGTTGTTACAATAGATGAAGCTTGGGTTATTTAAATGATTTTAATAAAAATGTATTCATTTATTATTATCAAAGAGGAGAAAGAAATCTTAAAACATGGTTCAATGTATATAAAGAAAGTTTTAGCAAATAATTTATGATTTTTTGCTGGCTTTGCATATAACGGCAAATTAAAATAAATAGAGTAGAAAAAAATGTTAATATCAACTCTACATACTATCAGAATAAGATTTTACTCCCAATCTTCAAACTTAAAATACCATCTCGTTGCCTCCAATGACAACAATCTGTTTACCAGCATCAAGACAAAGCACGGAGCTACTCATCACAAACCACTGTTAATTTCCTGGAAAAAAGAAGAACAGGAAACGGATATCAGGGCTATACCCTTCACTCTAAACTAAATCTCTAAAACCCTAAACTAAATCTCTTGATGTATGAATTTTACGGTTTTGAACTTTTTAAAAGCGCGTTATCCAAACATCGATCTACAACTATTTATGGACTTTGGAAAGCTGTTCAAGAGGAATCGGCCAAAATACCCCTTCCGCCTACGCTAGTCATCCGAAGAAACTCGAGCGCTAATGTTAAGTCTATGAGAAGGTTCTTCACAGATTTCTTGCTCGCATTTTAATATTTTTAAATGATTTTTTTGCATAGTATAACTGAGGCCGATCCCCAACGTTGTTAGTTTTTACTTTTTCGATTTCGGTTCCAGTTTTTTTTATATAAGAGTACTTTCACTTTCAGAACCGGTTCCAACCGGTGCTATGTTCCTAAACTATGTTCAGAACCGGTTCCAACCGGTTCTGAAATTGTAAATGTCCGATTATAAAAAAACTGTAATTAAAATAAAAAAAAGTAGAAACTAACAACGTTTGGGATCGGATTCAGCTATCCTATGCAAAAAAAAAAAAAAAAGTATTAAAATGCGAGCGAGAAATCTGTCAATAACCTTCTCATAGACTTAACATTAGCTTGAGTGTTTCTTCCCGTAACTAGTGTAGGCTCTTAACTCGAAAATACTTTATTGTCCTGGAAATTTAGTTCAGAATAAGGGTTATTTATTTTACCAAACAAAACATATCTTCAGACATACAAATTGTTACCAGTAAAATAATTTAATTTATATTAATTTCCTGTTGAAGGTAATAAAGTTACACATAACCAAATTTTTTTTCTACATGCTAACTTTGTTTTGTTTATGAAAATTCATTTTCAAGGCTGTATTGTGAAGTGGGTTAGTAGAACTCTTTTTGTTACACCCGTGACTGCGGCAGCTTGCACTAAAATCTCTATAAAAATGTAGTACAACTTATATGAATCAATGTCGAACAATATTGTTTTTTTCATTAAAAAATTTGCAATTTTACTTTTAAAATTACAATTAATCAATGCCCCTAAACCGATGTTTTTAAACTATGTGACAATGCATGTTTGTTTCCTAAAACAATCAAAATTGTTCGTTTGAACATTGAGAAAACTATTTAAAGATACTTTCCGACAATCAAATCCGTGTCATTTTTTAGTTTAAACGGAAGGTATGTAGGTAGGTTACATTACCGGATATGTACAACATTTGCTGGAAAGGGGTATTTACTGCGTCAACCGGGGTGACTTGGTCCACCCCAAGGTGACTTTGTACCACCCCGTGGATAAAGATAAAGCGAAAAATAAATAATTTTTTTAAAATAAAATCAATTAGTAATGTCGAATTTTAATAGATTGCAGCAGTAAAAGCGATTAATGTTTATTGAGAAAGCAAAATTTGAGATAGATTCATTTATTTCAGTCCCTGAATAATCATTTCTTTTAGCAAAAATAGGTCTTGGAGGATGAATTTTTTTAGAACCTTTGAACTTATCTTTAAAGTAGGTAGTTGGAATTGCTTTATACATAAATTATTTCATTCAGCATTTTACAAATTCAGTTTGATATCAATTCTGTTGTTATTTTGTTTTTTTTTTCGCGCGTAATATTACTGGCGGGAAACTTTTGGTTGAAAAAGTGATTTATACATGCTACTGTAAACTGGTGAGTACATATTTTATTTTCTTAATATGTTTTCTTTACAAATCAATAAGATTTACATGTTTTAATATGATATTTTAGATCTTGCATTTATTTACAACTGGTATTTTGGGGTCAGATTGTCTCGGGACAAAATCACCACAAATTTAGTTTATTACAAATTTAG
Organism: Maratus michaelseni; assembly: GCA_963931845.1. Taxonomy (NCBI): domain Eukaryota; kingdom Metazoa; phylum Arthropoda; class Arachnida; order Araneae; family Salticidae; genus Maratus; species Maratus michaelseni. Next base: position 128,491,565 of record OZ007600.1, on the reverse strand, counting down.
TTTCATTTTTCTGAAAATGTGGTGTTTAGTTGGAAATGTAATTAATAGATGGCAGCACCACAGCGAACTACGTCACCTACCGGTATTAAGTTTTGTTTACTGTAAAAATGTACCTGTTACGTGTGTTATGTTTGATGTACGTGTTTGTGATTTAAATGTAAATTAAACGTCTTTAAAGTCCACCTCGAGTAATTAATAATTATGTTGCTTCAATTACTTTAATTTAAGTATATAATATATAATAGAAAATATAAAAATAAAAGCAAACATTCACTGAAAATATAAACGTTGTACTTGTGTATATTTATTATTATTATTATTGTACAGGTGCAGGTGTAATAGTGCCACGCACGTATGAATCTCCTGTAGGTAGTCGTAATTATAAAAATTATGCTGATGAAACGATGCAGACAGCGTTAGATGTTGTTCTAATGTATTAAGGGGGTCCGAGACACAAATCATCAAATTTATAAAAAATATTTTATTGTATTAAAATATTCTTTGTTAATTTTTTGTTTTAAAAATGTAGCTTTCAAGTAGTGGTTGCTATGGAAACGTTTTTGCGTTTTCTGCATGATGGGTTCTTTTACGCATTCTCGTCTTTAAATCGTTATAAGTCAAAAACAGTTAAAGATAAATGGTTCAAACTTGGAACGTGTCTTTTTCAGTTATTTTACTTTAATTTTGATCAAGCAAATTTGAAAAAATATATACTTTTGAAAATATGATTTTTTTTTAAAAATGTTACATCATTTTTTTAAAGTTTTTACTCTAAATATTTTTATTTTTTTTAAATTAATATTTTTTTAAATGTTGAATCAAAATTAAAATTTATATATATTTTTTTATTTAAATGAAAAAAACTGAGATTCTACAAATAATATTTCGAGTTATAACGATTTTAAATTACCCCACTTTTTTAATAAATTTTAAATATTTTTTTTTAAGTTATGAGAAGTTTTATCATTTGATTTTGTTTACAGATGATATGGTTAACCATCACAAAAAATTTCAAAATTTTAACTCAATAAATAATTTTTTTTTTAAATGGGTCCCGGACACCTTTAAGTAAAAAAAAAAAAAAAACTGTTGAAAAATATTTAGTTCAAACTACCTACTTTAAAGATAAGTTCAAAGGTTCTAAAAAAATTAATCCTCCAAGACCTATTTTTTCTAAAAGAAATGATTTTTCAGGGGCTGAAATAAATGAATCTATCTCAAATTTTGCTTTCTCAAAAAAACAATCGTTTTTACTTGTTTAGAATAATGATTATTTTCGAATACAATTTCGTTTATCTGTTCATTTTCATACAAAATGTGTATTTATTTTTAATAACAAAATAATATTTTATTATTCTTATTATTCCTTTTTTTTTTTTTTTTTTTTTACTTTATTATAATAAGAGTAGGGTTATATTTCTTACAAGGTTTTTCAGGCAGATTCAGTGATTGTTTAGTTATGCGACAACATCACCCCACTTCAAAGTGACTTTGTCTCATTTTAAAAAAATCATTAAAAAAACTACTCTTTAACAGTACGAAATATGAATTTTAAAATTTATAAATGATATCTTGGAAACAGTAAAATATAATTAGAAATTGTTTAAATAAAATTTTCAATAATTTCTGCATTTTAAAATACAACAAGAGACCAAAAAATCAGAAAAAGTCACCCCGGTTGACGGTTTGTGTTTTTTTAAGTTGCTTATTTAGTTATCTAATTTCATTTTATGAAAAATTGAAATTTCGTAATAATATTTTGTTAATGCAGGAAAGTGATTCATAATATATGCCTGATGAATGATTTTTCGTTCTTTTTTATTGATGTTTTAGCTCCAGTTGGAAGAACTATCTGAACTAGCCCATTCCAACAAAAACAAAAAAAGAACCCATCAAAATCGAAGTGTCCGTTATAACTTTACTCTCGGATATACTTTAAGTACTAACCCTTTTGTTGGAAGTCAGATAATAAATAATGACAATTTGTGGAAAATCCCTTATCATCCAGGTACTTTTAGAGTGCACCTTATAATCAGCTCGCTATACCGCAGATATCTTTCTGAATTTTCACGCTGTTCGATTGGCCTGTTTATATTCAGAGTTGCAATCTTTAAATAAATTTTTCTCAAATTTTTAGGTGCGTTCGTAATTACGTGAGTTCGTAATTATATAAATACGTAGCACCTATAGTCATGGTCTAGTCGATCGCCCGTTTGTCCGCATATAACAGCGCAAAAACTACCCAACCAAATGGTTTGAAATTTAATATATATAATCGTTGCAGAATTTTGTCGAGTCATTTCAAATTTTATGAAAATCGAATCAAAAAACCTAAAAAGATATTAATAAAAATATCTATAAAGTACTTTGAATTTTTTAAATCGATACTTCCTTGTTATAGCAGCTTCCGAGGATTAATCGTCAAGCGACCGAAATGTATCGTCAAGCCATCTGACATGTATGACGTTTATAGTCATATATATAACGTATATAACATTTTATAACCTCTATGGCCAAGTTATAGTCACATTCTTCATTCTATTAAATCCTATCGTACGTAATTAATTCAATGATATCCCATGATAGGTAATGATTCTAGGTTGCTGTGCTGATTACGTCCTATTTAAGATGGAGTCCTATTATTTCCGTATTACTGAATTTAAAAACCGAATTTGTATACTAAAATTGTTTAATTATAGCAATCTTATAATCTACCGACGGTATTTTGGATATAGATGTTTCCGGAGAAATAGATATTAAATGGAAAAAGAGTGTAAATATGGATTTCAACTTCTGAAATTTTCAAAGCTAGGCTTAAGTTTCCCATTAGAGTTTTCAGTAAATGTCAACAAAAGGTAAAATGTTGCCAACTTAAAATGTACTTATTTTATTATGGAAATTAATCATATCATAATAACAGACGATACACTCTAAAAAAAAACGTGAAAATACAAGAGATTTTCCGTAAAATTTTACGGAGAAGTTTCATTTTTCCAAAACAACAGTACAATTTCCGTAAATGACATTAGTTCCGTAAAGGAGATTTCAAATCTGTAGATATGCAGAAAGTTTTCCGTAAATTTGATGGAAAATTTTCAAAACAGTACAATGTCCTACAGTACAACAGTATATTTCCCCATTTCCGGAAATAAGGTTCAGAAGTTTGTATACAGATATCGTCTTGTTTGAAATGCGAATTAAGATTGTTGTATTTACTAGGGTCCAGAGTCTTCTAGGATCCAGGCCTGGACCGATCTTACCCGTTGGCCTATTTTCTGTCATTAGACTCGGGCCAATCCTGGAGCTCATTCTAACCGGGCCCGTGTCTGGACGGTAATTTTTTGTGATAATAATAATGATATTTTTTTATTTTTTAGTGAAATCTTTAGAAATTTACTTTATTTATATAAATTACAAAATTTTTTTTGTTTTAAATCTACTTTTTTTTTCTTTATAGTGCTTCAAATTATGAATTTTTTCACTGACATTTTAAAATTTTATTTTAAGTTTATTAAAGTGAGGCAGTATTAGGTTATTAAAGGTTTCGTAAAATAATATCTTTGCAAATTATTGGTATGTAGGTGTTAAACTAAGCTGATTTGTCTTATAAATTTGTGAATTAAACTAAAATTTATTATTTTATAAATTATAATTTTACGAAGTTCATATTTTTTTCTTTAAATTTATAAAAAAAATAATTAATAACTTTTTGTTTACTTTTATAAAAATGAAGTTTATAATTTTATAAAGTTTATAATTTATTTCGTTAATTTATAATTTATAAATTGATTAATTTAAACTAAATTATCAAGTCCAAATTTAAACTTACCTATCCTAAGGTCATTAATTTCGAAATTTTCTCTAAAAATCTATTTTTTTGTCTTGATTTTTAAAAATTATTCAGTTTAACAGAATCGTACACAAAAGCTCTCAGTAAAGATTAAATATAATAATTTAATTTATTATAAAATTGTTTATTCACATAAGTTTTTAAAATAAGAGATAAAGAAAATTTACTTTAATAGCATATAATAAATACGTCTACTTAAGATAATTATTGTTTTTAGAATTGATAAATAGATCAACAGACAAATAATTTTAAAAAGTATATTTAGTATTGCAAAAAGAAGCAATCATTAGTCTTAATACAACGTTTTACGCATATAATACATAAAAAGTTAAAATTTATCTGTTATAAAGCATCAAATAATAAAGCAAGATATTAAAAATTATGAAAATAAAATATTGGAAAAAATCCATCTAACTATAAAACCTTTAAGTTTTTGCATCATTAAAAGCATGTAAAATAAATAACCACATTTGAGGAAATGAAGTGTCCGATCTTAGCGTAATGGTACAGCACGCCAGTTTCCTATACAGAAGTTTCCACGTTCGAAGTTTCCACCCTTCGTGGCAAGTGTTGGTTATTTTCTGAAAACTCGCACAGAAATGAAAGGAAAAAAAAGTGTTATAAGATGTTCCTTGAGCAATATATATATTTTTTTGTCGTATAAAATTTATTTTAACGATATAAAAAGATCTAAAAAATACGGAAGATATATGTTAAAAAACGGAAATTTAAAAACGGATATTTCAGAATCACGGAAAATTTCCTGGAATTTACTGATTTTTTTTTCGTTAAAATACGGAAATAGTACTGGCGTCTCGATTGCGAGAACAGTTTCCGTTTTTTTTTTTTTTCAGGAATTTTTTTTTACAGTGTATAAATATTTATAAAACTCGTTATAGTACGAACGCTCCTCTTTTGTCACGTTTGACGTAGAGTTTCCAATTTGTTGTTACTGCAATAAATTAGTATGATGAAAATCCTAAAACTTTAACATATATATTTCCGTTGACTCTATTTTTTAAATTGACCATTCTTAAGATGCATTTAGTAAAATTAAAACTAGGATTTTCAGTAGTGTAATTTTTTTAAATAAAAGAGCTGAGTATTATATAGTCATTTTTACTATATTATTATGTATGTCATGACTTTTTATTTATTTTTCTGAAACTAATTAACTTTTTTGGAAATCTGGACCAAACAGTTGCAGAGCCTACAAAAAAAAAAAAAAATAAATAAAATAAAATAAATAAAAATAAAAATAAAAAATGTTGCAAAAAGCTCAAAATTGTAGAAGTGTAGTTTTAAGTCTTTCTTAATTTTTTTAATTGAAATTTTCAAAAATATCATAAGATTTGTTCTTTTTCTTGATTAAATATTTTTTTTCATAAAACCATTTAATAATATGTCAAAAAAGTATTAAAAATTACTCAAATTAAAACGTGATTTAAAGGGTACCGAGTTCTTAAAAAAAGAAACCATTTTTCTCGAATTTTCCTTATGTGCAAATTTCTTTAAACTTTCGTGACTATCATCCAGTTCAGTCTTTTGCTCTTAGTTCTCTAAAGAATGTAAATTCTAGTAAATATATGTAAGAATCTTAGCTTAAAAAGGCTGAAACGCTCTAAGTTTTAGTTTAAAATTTATAGAACATCGGTACTGATTAAGATTATATTTTCGAAGGAGAAATAAGAATGATTAGGTGGTTAAGTGTTAGGAAACATCCAAGATCCCATTTTAGCGTTTAAAACTCATATAAGATGATTGAGTTTCATTTACTATAAAGTATTAATTAGTATAAATATATGTCAAGATGTGTAAAGAAAATAATTCCAGTTTCTATTGCATCGTAAGTACCAGATTAACATATCAATGAAAGTAAAATTGTATGTGCTTTAATAGTGACTGCATACAAATCTTTTAAACCATTCTTCCAACAGCAATATTTAGTTTACTAACTTCGAAATTTCTTCGTATAAATCCAATCTGATGAAATGAAACTTTGTCATTTAGTGTACGGTTACATGTACTGTCACAAATGAGACATAACTGCAGAGCCTGATTTACGAATGGGCCACATGCGCCCGAGCCCAGAGCAGCAACAATTTAAGGACGACAAGCAAAATTTTAATAGCATTTATTTCTAATAAATAGAAAAATTATCAATGTGAAATTTACGTCTTTACTGTCGCAAACAGAGAAAGAATTGAAATATTAGAGAAGTATTCTGAAGAGAGTAGAAGATTTATACTAAAACCAACAGTTGTCACAAGGTGAAACGAAAATGAAGTATTTGATATATGACCATTTTATGATATAGTTTAGCATTATTTCAGAATTTGATATTGTTTTAAATATGAGCTTCGGAAACTAGGGCTCCTTTATCAGCCTTGTTCATTGCATTTCTTTGCTTTAGAAGGAACGAAGGCGGTGGGAGGGTCTAGCCCAATCGATTAAACAAAAATCCAGCCGTGCATAGCCGTAACACTATTTTTAATCTTACTGTCCTGTTATTATCCATACTGCACCTGTCAACATTACACCGGATGTATGGGCAATCGATATAAAATTTCTGAAACCATGCAGCTTTGAAACGAGTTTAAGGTAAATAAAAATATGAAAGAAATTTAAAGAAAATAATTACATACCTGCGTTATTAAAACCTCGATTATTTTCTCGGTATTTATCGGAGCTTCGTGAAATATCCATTCAACATCTCGGTTCTACAACTTATATATAAGCAAGAAGCGTTCTATTCCGAAAACATAGCTGAGAAAAACCAGATTGAAGATACTTACAGCTTTTATCTTTCCTTTTTTTTCTCTATTTTAACTAGACGGTTAGGTATGAAGTGAAAATTTCTAACCTTGGTTTTAGAAGCGAATTAATTTAATTATATTATAGTAGTAACATAATCATTGTGCAGCGCCAGTGATGCTTTGTCAGAATGATGAATAATCGCGAAGAGTTTAAAAAGAAAAAGGGGAAAACAAGAATTATTGATTGATGTGGTTGTAACATATATTTTTTAACCTTACTTATAAGATCAGGGCCATCTTAAACGATACGGGTTCCGATTGACAAATTGATTTTTACAGGCACGTTCCTTGCAGTATTTACTTTTTTCCGGAAGATATTTAAAAATATCTCACAGTGTCGTGTTTTCTGTGAAATTGTGAACAACTTTTATACTTTCAAAAATCTTATCATAATTTTGTGAATTTTAAATTATAGTTATATTCTGGTTCTTCTTTAGCCTCTTTTAACGAGGCCGTTTAAAAATTTGTTTATTTTTAGATAGATAAGAGGTTGAGACAATTTCAACTGTTTTATATGATTTTTATGATAATTATTTAAAAAAAATTAAATATCATTTTGGAGGCAGAAAATATTTGTGAAAGGTCTCTGTTTTAAAGACAAACATTTTGTAAATGCTCCTGTTTTAAAATGAAAAAAATATGTGAATGCTCCTTTTTTAAAATGAAAAGTTTTGTGGCGGATTTTGTTTTAAGATGAAAAAGATTGTGAAGTGTCCTTTAAAAGACCCAAGTTCCCTGTAAACAGATCAATATTATGAAATGTATTCGTTTAAATTGTTTGAAGTACGATGTGAAAACGTTTGTGTTGATTTGAACCATACTTTTGGTTCTGCAGTAGCTTCTGCGCCAAAAGTTGATTGTGAAGGTTGGTTAGCTCCAAATGTTGATTCAAAAGCTGGTGAAATTTCGTTCCAACATTTTGATCTCTGGTTAAACAATAGCTCTGAATGTAATTTCAAGATTCCACCATCTTATGATTGCAGCTACTGCATCACCAAAAGACGCAGCATAAATTTTTTAACAGTGTAAGACTTGTAGAAATATCTAGATTAAATAAAATATTTTCTACTAGTACATTTACAGGTACATCTTAGAAACTATCGATATTAATAGTGCAAAAAATCACAATTTATTTAACATTTATAAGATTCACTGATACAGAAAAAATATATTTCATTATATTTTGGGCGTAATTCTGCATAATTGGGTCCATGCAAAGTGTTCACGACAAACATAAGCGACATCGACAAGAATGAGATTAAAATGCGTACATATAACACTGAGAAAAAGAAGAATCCTATATATTATATCAGTTGTCAACATCCCTTTATCTAAGCAAATGAAAAACGCAAAACGATAAATGAAATACCATATGAAAGGATTTTGAACCAGCTTCTGACATAGTACACTTACATTTCGTTAAAACATGTTTTTTGAGGAAAATTTTCTGTTAATTAAAAATTAAATCAGCATTGTTTACATAAATGAAATGATACGTTTTCCTCAAATTAGTGTTGCCACAAATATAAAATACCGCATTATATCGTGCTCTACAATAATAATAAAAAGAAAAAAAAATGTAAAAAAAGATAAAGTGGGACATTGTTGCTGCACAGGTTTATTTTTATATTTATGATTAAAAGCAAAATTTAAATTTAAATGCTCAATTTTTTTTTCATTGTCCAATGTTTTTTTTCCGAAACAGATGATGTTATATTCTAATGCAGTTAAAATACGATATATATATATATATATATATATATATATATATATATATATATATATATATATATATTTTATTTTGCATTCGCTATCAGTGATCACTTTTTACTGTAACTTTGATGGGATAAATTAGATGATACTCTGGCATGACTAACGTTGTTTGCAGATATTTTTAGTCCTTAATTTTTTTTCATATAAATTTAATCTTGCATCTAAAAAATATTAAAATGCAGTGAGAAATCTTCGGACGGGTCCACTGGTGTTGTTTAAAGTTAAGATTGTACATAACAATGTAAATAAAAAAACATTCAAATAACATTTAAAAATAACGTTACTTTTAAATGCTAAAGGTGTACAATTAACAACATAATATAAATTAAAATAACTTTTATTAGTTGTTTTACATATTTCAACTCTTTCCGAGTCATTTTCAAAAACAAAATGAGAATATTCTACAGCTGCACGGGCTTTGAAGTTATTATTTTCATGTACATTTTTTAAAAATTACGGACGTTATCTATTATTTTTTACTTGATTGTTTATTTTCATATCTTTTCCCATGGAGTAACTCTAGCCGCAGTTTCGGTAAATTAAAAGATGCCGCATCGTTACATATTGATTATACATTGCGGTATCTTTTAATTTACCGAAACTGTGGCTAGAGTTACTCCATGGGCAAAGATATGAAAATAAACAATCAAGTAAAAAAAAATAATAATAGATAACGTGCGTAATTTTTTAAAAAAGTACATGAAAATAATAACTTCAAAGCCCGTGCAGCTTTAGAATATTCTCATTTTGTTTTTGAAAATGACTTGGAAAGAGTCGAAACATGTAAAACAACTAATAAAAGTTATTTTAATTTATATTATGTTGTTAATTTTACACCTTTAGCATTTAAAAGTAATATATTATTACAAGGTGTTATAATTTATTATATTGTTATAAAAATAACGTTATCAATATTATAATCTAGAAATAGATTGCCAGAAAATTTCAACCATCTTCGCATGAATTTCAGTTAATTCTGTGTCAAAACTTAACACGTAAAAAGTGCCAGGTTGACATTAAACCAGATTATTGCAACATTCATAGTTTTGGTGAATAATCAAGTGAAATATGGATTTCGCCAAATTAGACAATTAGTGCTATGATTGCTCCATTTATGGCGACTTATTTGTGTGCTTCACATTAGTAGATTTTGGGTTTCAGATATTTTATTTTTTGTACAAATTCCATATAAGCTCTCATCTCCCCGTCTCTGACCAAAATTTCAGGCACACACAAGATTTTAAGCTTTAAACTTATTTATATGATCAATCATCTAAATTGCTATTTATTGCGCACCGAAATTTGTGCTTCCTTTTTTCTGAACCCTAACACATAAATTATTTCAAAAAATTTTAATTTAATTTTGTTGGACGTATTGGTTATTTTGCAATAATGATAAGTAAGTGGTCAATTATCTAAACTCAGGGGAAGGGGAGGGAGGAAAGCCAAAAGTTTCCCCCTTTCTTTTGCGACTTAGGAGACCATTCCTTCAGGAAGAAAGTTTGTCGCAGAAAGTTTAGTGTTTTTTCCCACAGCTTCTTCATGAATGTTGAAAACTGCTTTTCTTTTTTTTAAAATAACATTTTAAAAGGTTAATTTTTTTATTAAACTGATTTATATTTTCTTACACAAATATAAGTTTTATTACAAAATAAGGCTAGTTTAGAGCTAAAGAATGCGAGCAATTTATTTATGTATTCTTTACGTGAAACTCCTTTTATACCAGTGTAAACTCAATTAAAAAATAACACTTATTATTGAATTTCATTCAAAATATACTTTTTTCTGCACAGAAAAAATTAATACTCCTTAATGTTTTGCTATGAATGATATCAATTTCATTATGTGTGAAATGATGTAAGATCATTAAAATGCACTGAAAACGATTTTTCACTATTGACCGTACTGTAATGGAATACTTTTGAGTGTACTTGTAAACTAATAATAAATGGTACACACTTCATTTTCAATACCGGACATTCCATAGGAAATCTCAGTAACACATATCAATTATATCACAATCCGAGTGCATTTACACGAGTTAGAGGTCATCGACACAAACAGACAGACTACAACACAAATCGAATTCATAGACAGTTTTGAACTATGTTGGAAAATGTTAAAAAGGAAAAGAGAGAAAATACCTGCTACACTTACTTTCTCTCAAATGATACAATATTTAAAAAAAAAAAAAAAAAAAAGAAGATCAAAGCTGATGAGATAGAGAAGAAAAAAAAATACAATAAAAAGACAAAACAATGAAAAAGAAGATAAGGTGAAAATAACTTCTTTGAAGAAGAAAAGAGTGCTTAAAAATGAGTTGTAAAAGAAAACTGTAAAATAAAGCAAGATACAAATGTCTTAATATTTGTTTAATTTTCATTGAAATTATATAATGTAACCATCAAAACATTTAAGGTTGTCATAGGACTTTTAAAGCTTCAAAAAATTCATTCTTTTAAAAAATATATATTAAAGAGTACTTATTTCTGATCACTTTAAAACAAAATGAATTCTTAATAGTTGTTAAATATAAAATATTTTCAAAGGGAGAAATTTAAATTCATTTTTCTCAAAATGTGCTTTTACAAAATTGCACGCCAGATAGTTAAAACAATTTTCGATATTTTTTTGAAGAATTTTAAGTATATATAGCTCTGTAATGTGAACCTAAACTTTCATCATTATCGGTTGTCTCTTAAGTAGAATTGGATAAGAAAACATTTCTTTTATATGCAGAAACGTTTTGTAATTATGCGCGTAACATGTGATTCCAATTCTTTACTCGATAAATTTAAAAACCTCCTATAACAACTAATTTTCCCCATTATGATCTGAAAAAATTTTGAAATGTAAGAACAAACATGACCACCTTTAAAAATTGTGTATTTGCAATGTATACTTTTTGAAATATAAAATAACAAAAATGATTATTATTTTTACTTTCTTCTATCTTTACAAGAAGAAAGTATTGGATTCATGAAAATTTTCGACTTCCGGTTTTCGACGGATTTATACGTTTTAGAAGGTCCTGAACACGATTTGACTATTTTTAGAAAATGTCTGTCTGTGACTCTGTCTGTATGTGACAAAAATTTTGTGGGCGCTCTATCTCAAGAACTAATGCTCGGAATTTAATAAAACTTTAGATTCAGTTAGTCCCTGATATAAATTGGTGCTGATTAGTTTTTGGTAAAAATCGCCCGGCAGGTGGCGCTGCTATGCAGCATTTTTCGAGATTTCCGCAATAGCTCTATCTCAAGAACTAATGGTCGGAATTTAATAAAACTTTAGATTCACTTAGTTCCTGATATAGATTAGTGCTGATTACTTTTTGGTAAAAATCGCCCGGTAGGTGGCGCTGCTATGCAGCATTTTTCGCGATTTCCGCAATAGCTCTATCTCAAGAACTAATGCTCGGAATTTAATAAAACTTTAGATTCAGTTAGTCCCTGATATAAATTGGTGCTGATTAGGTTTTTGTAAAAATCGCCCGGCAGGTGGGGTTGCTATGCAGCATTTTTCGCGATTTCCGCAATAGCTCTATCTCTAGAACTAATGCTCGGAATTTAATAAAACTTTAGATTCAGTTAGTCCCTGATATAAACTGGTGCTGATTAGTTTTTGGTAAAAATTTCCCAGCAGGTGGCGCTGCTATGCAGGATTTTGCAGGATTTACACGATTTTAGCGATAGTTATATCTCAAGAAATATTGCACGGAATTTAATAAAACGAGTTTCAGTTAGACCTTTTCGATAAATTGGTGCTGATTCTTTTTAGTGTATGCAAAACCTTTGTGAGATAGAAGAAAGTTTTGGGATTGACACATCCGAGTAGTTTTTTTCAGTTTTCGAAATTTTAAAAGCCATATGACTCCTTAAATAAATGCAAAGCTAGTTATAACTTCGGAATGGTACAGTCTTCACTCCAGACATGAGTGGCTCACTATTGGACTTCGAGGCACTAGTGGTGCACCAAAAATTTAATATGCCCACTACTGGCCAGGGTTGTAAAAAACAAACCCGGGTTTTAAATAAACCCAGCCCGGGTGGTTAACTGGGTAGTACCCGGACAGCTACCCACTACAATCCTAATGGTTGTAAAAAACCCAGCCCGTGCGGGTAGCTGGCCGGGTAGCTAGGCGGGTAGCTAGGCGAGTACCCGGGCTGCTACCCTCTACTACTGGCGCAAAAGAAATACAATATGACCACTTCTGGTCATTAGAGAATGATAAGGTTATTTATTTTTAATTTTTTAATTTTCATTCTAACAAGTAAAAGGGAGGACTACATTATTACTTTCTATTTCACTAAACCTTTAATTATAATTAGATACATATCCTTAAGTAGCTCACAATTGGTACCCCAATTCTTGACACAGCTATAAATTATTTTTCACCACATTCCAATTACTTTAACAAAACTTCACCGTTTAATAATAAGATGAAAGATGATGGTTAAGTAAACAAGGTCATGGTAAAACCAGGAGGGGAGTCCTAGCTTTCGGCTTAAGCTCAACTAGCCCCTCCCAGCAGGTTTGTTTATCTAATTATACTGAGCATTACGAAAGTATATTTTGTGACATTGAGCAATAATTATACTAGTTAATGCTGAAATACAAATTCTGAAAATACAAGATTCCAAAAATACAAGTTCTGAAAATACAATTTACCAATCCTATTGAGCAGTACTAAATACTACTATGTGATACTGAGCAATAATACTACCATGTAATAATACTGTAAGATGCTGAAGTAAATAATAATAATGGATAGAAGTAAGTACTAAATGAACAATAATGAATGAATAATAATACTAGAGTAAACCATGATAAATTATGCTACAAATACTAAATAACACTGTATGATGTCATTAAGAATAACTAAATTGTTAAGGTTAGAGTTTATGTAGTGTTTAACGGTCCTTATGCCTATTAGAAGTCCCCTTCATAACCAATCTGGAAAACGCATAACACATTTGAAAACCCAATTTGAACAATTACCATCTGTAGCCAGAAAAATATCCGAATTTTTTGTGCAGATAGATTTGTATATATATTACTTAATATGTTAAAATTTAGTTCTGTTAGGAAGCGCAAGCACAGCTGAAAATTCCCCGTAAACAATTCTTGCCAATAAACGGAAATATACCCGAGGTTTTCTGGCCAGTCCTTTATATGATCTATGGAAATTATACACAGCACGCAATATAAAAAAATAGTTAAACTTAAAAACGCGCACCACAACTAAAAACGCACTCCCAGTATTTATTGTTCATAGACATTACTGTAACTGAATTCTTTTGTGTGTCCCTGTAAATGGATGATAAATGCCATGTATACCATATCCTATAGGTCCACTACCAGAGGGAACCGTGACTACCTCTGTAGGTTTTCACACCCCTCGAGTTCTGGTAGAGCAAGTACGGGTTGGAACATCCCGACTTAAGGCCTAGGGCCTGGTTCCCTTTTGGGTTTCTGGCTCCGAAGCTGTTGGGGGACGTCCGCCGGCCCGTCTTCAATTGTCCCGTGGTGACTCCCCGTGGTTTCACCACGTATCCCAACGGCTTACGTCGTCAACACGTGGGTTTAAGGTTAGAGGGTCCGTAGGTGACGGTCCTCTGACCGGCCGAAGCGCCGCAGGGACACAAACCTGCTGGCGCGATAAACGTCCCTTAGGACTTGGGATCGCTGGTCGTCTACGCGCAGGGCGGTCCCTCAGGGCGGATGCGGCGTAGCTTACTTTTTGTAACCATATCCTATAGTATGCATCTTCTAGTACTTCTCAGTAATGTATATCATTTTCAATATGTTTGAAATTGCGTCACATGAAAAAATACACCGGAAACGATTTTTTCCCATAGACCGTAATGCAACGGAATTCATTTTAGTGTCCCTGTCAACAAACTACACTTCTTTTTGAATATATATCTTGAAATAGTAAACGTAAGCAACGTATACAAATTACAGGGCAATCCGAGTACATTCACCAGAGTTAGAGCACAAACAGACGGACAGACAATCAGTTAGAAAGTATTAAAAATAATATAATAATAACAAGTTAAAGTAATGAGAATCACATTATGGGAAAGTATAAAAGAAGAATAGATATTTTATAAAAGAGTGGGGAATAGGGTTTTTCGAAAAAATAATATTTAAACCAATCTTTTAAATATATCGATGATGCTTTTTAAATCAGAAAGTGAAAATTAGAGGCTAAAAGACATCTAGATTATAATGCAAACAAGTTTATATTTTATCACATATTCAGTAGGGAGAATCACATTTATTTGCCTGATAGAGATATTGTGGAAATTGAAAATGATTTTTTAAAAATAAGTAGAATTTCCTAATGTTAATTGTGAAAATAAAATTGTATTCACATCTACCAGTTATTGTAAAATTCCAATGTTCTTAAAAATGTTTTTAAAGAAAAGTTATAACATATTTTCTAAAGCGTAATATAGTATTTTTTTAATGTATTTTGTAAAGTGATTAACCAATATTACTACCGCATTTTAATCTAACAAAATATGAATAATTTATCAAATGAAATAACAGTTGTTTAGGTATTATATATTATAATTCAATCGTATTAAAACCGTTAAAATAACAAACGCTTAAGAGCCCCGAAATTTATTTCAGTATTGCAATTTGAAAATGTATCAAAATTATCAAGCAGGGCGGTCGCTCTGCCAAGCCAAGCTAAAAAAAAATCGCCAAACAAACAACGCCAAGAACTGGACTTTCGACCGCTACTGCTTACTTACAGCAATCAACTTCGCAATGTTAAATCGACCAAACATGCCAGATTAAAATATCAGATATCAAATGAACCAAGCGTCATAGAAAAAAAAAACGAAAACTAAAAGAATCTAATGAAGAAATTCTTCAACTTGAGACCAAACTCATCTTCATAAGTGATTTATAAACAGAGATATAGATTTTTTTTTAAATCGTCGAGTTACTTAAAATGATCACTATTTTCTTCGTCAAACTTTTTTTTTTCAAACAACCTACAGATTTAAATATAGGACAGAAATGAAAAAGGATTGCATTTTTGGACAAGTAATAACCTAATCTACGTGCTTTTATAAAATACAGTGAACAAATAAATACATTTCTATCCTTAATTAGCAAAAAACTGTTAATTAACTTGGCAACTAAAAAAATATGCCAAAACAGAGATAAAACCCCGCCAACGACCGTGTACTATCTGTATTATAATAGCACAAATCAGTTACGGGTTAATGATATCAAATTTCATCTGCAAGTCAGCCATTTTTTCTGAAGATATTTTTTTTTTAATAAAACTTATTATTAGAACTTTATAATTAGAAGAACACACATTTTATCAGACAGTTAAATGTGACTGCAAATTGTGGCCGATGACTGTTTACAACAGGAATAAGAATGAGAAATTGCCAAGTTAGAATATCGATCTGTGTGGCTTAGTGGTAAAACTTTAGCACGGTACGCTGAAGGTCTCAGGTTCGAGTCCTGGCGCAGGTCAATTTTTTACTCATGTTGGTTTAGTGCATTTAATTGTCTGATAAAATGTGTGTTCTTATAATATTGTAAAATAAAGTAATCAGACGTAGTGTTCATGCTTTTAATATATATAAAATTTACATTTTTATAAAGATCTTAAAAAATGCTTTTAATATATATAAAATTTACATTTTTAGAAAGATCTTTAAAAAAAAATTAATTTTGAGGGAAGAGGTACCTTCTGAAATGTATACATTAAGAGTTATCGGCATTTAAAAATTCTTTCCAAACGTAAACAAACTTTTCGAAATGGAATTGAATATGATTAATTTATTTCTATAAAACCACGGTAAAGGACAAGCATTTCGTTCGCAGGCTGAGATCCTTTGACGTCATTTTTCTATAAATTAATGGAATCCTGTTGTTAAATTGTTTTTGTTTTAGAAGTTAAGTTTCCATTTAAATTTATTGTAAGAGCACAATGTTTAATTGAATAAAATAATGTAAATCTAAGAAATTGCTAAGATATTTTGCTACTTTTCACCATTAACTACGTTTTATAAAGATTCACCAATCAATGTGATTTAATGCTAATAATAAAAGAGCATGATATCACGTTTGATTTCAAAAGCAGCGCTGACGCGCTATATACATATTCCATTTTTACTCATCTCATGGATTAGTCAGTGATATTTTTTAACGAAGGATAACAAGTATTATAACAAGCCACATTTAGTATGTTGTTTTTAAGGGTGTAATTAGTTTAATTGAAAAATCTACTGGTATTTCTAGTTAACCCTTTAAACAATAACTGAAAGTAAAATGTAATTTTACATAACATTCTCATGTTAATTTCACAGAGTAGATTATTTATATTATGTATAATCTATTTTAAAAAAAAAGAAATGATATCTACAAAAAATAACTTTTCAAAAGTAAAAAAAACAGCCAAGCTTAAAAAAAAACGAAAGTTGTGGCTAAAAAATGGTGTGATATCAAATTTCCAAGCTTTTATTATAGTACTTATTTAACTTTTTTCCATTAAATAAGTTATCATATATATAAGTCGAGTGCTACGTATATGTTAATAGAAATCGTTTTCTCCTGTACTAAATACATCCTAACGTGTTTCTGAAAATTAATTTTTTTTCAAATTATGCATGATGGGCTTGGCGGTTATCTTTCCATATTTCTAAGCACCCAAATTTCTAAAGTAAAAGCGTAATATGTTTGCAATGTAATACGTTTATAACAATGTTGAACTTCAGATTTTAACTACGGACAGATAAATTGAGGAAGACTGATATTTTGATAAATTGATTTTTACTACTTTGAAATGATTAATTACTCTAAAAAATAAATCATAAGATGAATCTTTAAGATAAGTCATCATTATTTTAAGACACAATTTTCAGAACATACAAGTCCATAAACGAAACGCTTAAAATATTTCTTTAAGTTACAATTTTGAACTTCAGATTTTAACTACGGATAGGGGTGCTTAGAATTTTGTGTATAATATGGAAAGATGGCCGCCAAGCCCATCATGCATAATTTGAAAAAAATTGAATTTTCAGAAACACGTTAGGATGTATTTAGTACAGGAGAAAACGATTTCTATTAACATATACGTAGCACTCGACTTATATATATATATATGATAACTTATTTAATGGAAAAAAGTTAAAGTACTATAATAAAAGCTTGGAAATTTGATATCACACCATTTTTTAGCCACAACTTTCGTTTTTTTTAAGCTTGGCTGTTTTTTTTACTTTTGAAAAGTTATTTTTTGTAGATAATTTAATACTTTAATTATCTTTTTCTAATCTAAATTATAGAGATTGAATTGCATTTATAAAATGCATACAAATAAATTTAAGCTATCAACGCAAATTATGAAAATGTTTTATAATTGTTGACAAAAATTCAAAATTCCTATCCATATAATTATGATATATATGCATGTAAATATTAATGACGCATAAATTTTACATTCAGCAGTGTCACTTTTTTACGATTTTTTTACAAAAAATAATATTACATCAATTAGGATGCTTCATTATACGATTTCTTATCTCAATTACATATCATACATGTGCAACTCTTTCATGGTACAAGATAAAAATGTCTTTATATTCAGAATATATGCTTTTTAATTGTCTAAAATATCTTACTATATCATTAAAACTTTAATTAAACTAACGAATATTTTCACAATGTATAATAATTCAATATTTCTTTTATAATGAATAACATTCATTATATGCTATTTTAATAGACTTCCATGTGTCTAAAACACTGACAACCATAGATAAAGAACAATTTCTCCCCTTACCAACACTTTACTGACTTCTACGATGCGTCCGTTGATACTTGGATGAGGAGAAATCCAGACACAGGCATGTCATGTAATATTCTGGTGAATGTGTCGGAGAAACACATGTGAAATCAGAATTGTGTCGCTGTTTTTTATAGGTGTGGTACACAGCGAGACAAATGCTAATATTATCTTAAAGTGATTTATTTCTTGTTACTATTGATGTGTATTAGTAGGTACCATGTATTTTTCGATACATTAAATGACCCCATCAAGGAGATTAATACATGCAATGGCCAAACTTTCTTTAGTCAATTATATGTGGCTCCAAACTATATATTCAAATTATTAAAAAATCTGTCTTATTTTGTACGACTCTGCCCTATACATATCGTTGCAAGTTTTGGGCGACTTTGCTATTGGAAGAATTTCTTGTTGGTGTATACATTTTGGCATAAACAACAATGAAAAAGTATCTCTAAATCTGCTGCTCATTGAACAATAAATTATAAAGTTTGTTGAACTATTTATCAAAGTGAGAGCATCCATCATGTCACCAAGATTAAGGTAAACGTTAAAAAGAAATTCATCTCCTAAAAATGTATATAAAAGATTCATTATTCCTTGTGGAACTTGTGTTATTAAGAAAAGCAAAACTACAGCCAAAAGCATTTTTGTTGTTCTGTTTTCAGATCTGTCACTTTCTTCTCTGTTTTTTAATATTTTTCTTTTCTTTTTTGCTTTATTCAAAGCACGAATAAGACCAACGCTTAAAGCTGTAAGCGCTACACATGGTACGAATTTTATGAAAACGCTGAAAAGCAAGTAAAGAATTCTTTCTAGCAGTTTATCACGCTGCAGAAAATTTCTGAACCCAACATGATAAACGATTTCACCATCGTCATTTTCGAACTCAGCTATAGTGTAGCTGATACAATTTGGTATTTCAAATATTGCGCAAGTGACATATGTAGCTGTAATTGCATACTTCGCTCTTGTCATCGAACACCAACAGGCACTTTTTAATGGAAAACTAACAGCAATGTACCTCCAGATGGCTACAGTCACAGTTAACCATGTAGATATTGCATGATTTACAACAGTGCAAATATCAAAAAAGAACTTGAAAATCGCCCATCCGTATGAAAATCTTTCTTTTTCACTGATATTTCTAATATAGTAATGATAAGCAAAAGGCAGATATAAAAGCATGAAAAGCATATCGGCAACAGCTACTCCTGTGAGAATTGCATTTATAGACGAAACCATGTTTCTTCTTGTAAGAACGGTGATATTTAGAATGTTGGCCATGATTCCGAAAATGCAAATAATAAAACTTAAATACCCGTGAACAGCACGATATTCATTATAATAAACTTCGAAATATTCACCAAAATAGGGAGCTTCGAATTTTCTAGCAGGTAATGAAGAATTCAGAAAAGATTTATGAAATTCATCTGAATCGTTAACTGACAAGTATGTGTTATTTAATTCAAAAATAACATCTGCATCCATTTCTGCGTTAATGCCAGCAATGATGATAAATGAATTATGTTACTTTAAAATTTATTAAACATCAACTTTTTCAAAAGAAATCAGATTGTTTGTATATAAAAATATATTCTTGCATCCTGTTGTTGTGATTATCAAAATTTAGAACAATATTTAAAACTTTCACAGTTTATTATTATTATTATTATTATTATTATTATTATTATTATTATTATTATTATTATTATTATTTTATTCTTACAGAGTAACACTTTAGAACAGTAGTAACTCTTACGAAAACCTAAATTTAAACATCTTAGAAAAATATGACTGTATACTTTTTTAATAACTTTAAATTAAGCACATGCTCCAACTCTTTATCTTTACAACTACTGGATGAACCTATAAGAAATAAATCATAGAATTAAAATAATTTATTAGACAAATAGTATAAACTACTACATTAAATATCTAAAATTTTAAAGCAATAAAAACCATTAAATCACTTTTTAATTCGAAATTTCTCTTTATACATCGCCAAATTACACAAATTTTATAACCTTCTCACCGCCGCGACCTGATATATCCGTTCACTATGCTGTAGGTTTCACAGCAATACAAAGTTTGTTTAAATTAACATAATTCTACAAATATAATTCATTTTTAAAACATCAAGTAATGATTGATACTCTCAAGGATTACACTTATATACGTAATTAAGTTTTTTTTTCTCAAGTTTGAAAATTTAGATTTTTTAAGCATTTAAAAAAAATTACAGAGAAAACAACTTTACAAATTCGCCCATTTGGTCGGCGGTCAGGGGGTCAAGCACTTGTAATTTTTAGAATAAATATAATTTTGTGCTACAAGAAAAGCCTCTGTATCCCTCTATTTTTTCCTTTTTTTTAAACTTACAAATTAACCGTACATAGTTTTTTTTTTTTTTTTTTTTTTTTTTTTTTTTTTTTTTTGAAAAAAAGTTGGAGTAAAACTTTTTACTTCTAAGAAAAAAAAAATAATAACAATAATAATAATAACAGAACGGAAGTTTTATGAAAAAAATCGAGACGTGTTTATGGTGCTTTCGATGTGTTAAGGTGTTAATCCAAAGTAAGTTTTGAAAAATGCCTCTGGGCAAGGAAATGTAAATTCCCAAATGTATTATAAAAAGTCCTTCAAGCCTGTACTGGAAGGAAAAGGCAGCTTTCCTATACCTTCGTTTAAAGATTTTAGCTATTGTTACGCGAAAACGGCAAGCTAAAATGAAAATTATCCGATTACAGAAGATTCGTTAATACTGAATTGAATAAGAAATTGACGAAATTAGTTAGTTATAGCCAAGTTGGCTTCATTTATGGAGACTTATTTTTGGTCGCCAAATTTGGCGATATTTTGCAAAATGTCGCCAAGTTTGGCTAGAAATTGACACTAAGGGATATGAATATAATTTTATGCATATGTTTGGAAAAATGAGAAGAACAATGAAAGATAATTTGCGAGAAATCCCGCTCACTAAAACTCACAAATTAATCCGAAATTTGTTTTAATCGGCTGTCTTGTGTCAAAATGTCAGCCAACCTAGAATTTCAAACTGCTATATATCAGCATTTTTTTTAAATAGAAGCAAAACAAAAATGCTCCGGAATCCTTGTACCAAGGCCAAACACTTAAACCAAAAATGAATTTGATTTTCTGTTTTTTTTTTGTATATTTTTTTAGTTTTAAATCCTTGAATGGCCGCCATTTGGAAACAAGACGGCAGATCATACTGTCCAACGAACACGGTCGACACATTGGTGAGCTTAATACACACACTTACTTATATCCAAATAGGTTCATAAATACGAGTGCCATCGTATGACATAGATCATATATATATATATATATATATATATATATATATGTGTGTGTGTGTGTGTGTGTGGGTGACGATTTTAAAGGCCGAGATGATGAGAGCAACAGCAATACCAATTTTTAATAAATGTTTTTTCAATATTAGATTTTTTTTCAGAAGTCAACAGAGGGAGTTTCTTCGCTAGGATTTATTGGCAGTCGTTATATCCACAGTAGAGGGTCTGTGCGTATGCAGAGGAAAAAAGTTCCATTCAAAACACAAACAAGCTTTTCATTTCGAAGCTTAAAAAAAATCAGGTGGAGATCTGGTTTCACATGATCCATCTTTTCAGTTTCGATGACAGGTTTACCTTTAAAAAATAAGCATGATGGTTAAGCTTAAAAACAATTTATCCAGAAGTAGTAGAATAAAAGAACACTGGTCTTGCTTCATCATAATCAGGCAGGGATTCGAATTGATTAGAAGCTTAAAACACCAAACACCGACCCAGCGTCCCTCTTTCGAATGAATCTCCGAAGCAAGGAGCAGCAATATCTCATTTCGGAAAAAGTATTAATACATTGGTCACGTGATGGCTTAAGCGCCAATCGAGAACCTGGATTCTTTGCGAGAAGCGCCATAATTTTGAGGCAAAGTGGCTTCCGGTAAGAAAAGGCGCCAAAGACGCTTCGAGAATATTTTATAATGTTCGATAAATTAGCTGTGAACCAGAGAGTTTTAAGCTAACTGATTATGGTTAGTTACTGGTTTGAGAATATGGAATGATTTTTACGTTCACGAAAAGAAAAAAAAAGAAAACAAGAAAAATGGTTTATCGAACTTGGATAAAACCAGAATGGAATTAAAATAAAATGTTTTACATTTTAATATAAGAAAAAGATTTTATGATTTTGTTAGTTACTTTTAATATCTGAAATTATTAAAATAAATACAGCCTTTTTAGGAATTTAGAAATATAAAAAGGAAAAAATGCGTTTTTTTAAGGGATGAATATTAGGAAGCTTTTATAATTTAAAGATAAAGACCCCATTTATTGAATTAATTAGCAGCAATTAAAATATTGAATTTAGCTATGAGGCTTTTGGAATAATTAGAGTTAAAATACGTTTATAAACGGAGGAAATAAATATTATAGAGTAATTTAGAGTAGGATGGGATTAAAATAATTTAGCGGATCGCGATAAATTTTAAGTTTTATTATATTACCCCCCCCTCCCCTCCTTAAAAACTCTAGACTGAACAAGCTGTTTTATAAAACGGTAGTTTCAGAAAATGAAAAATAAAATAAAATTTCGAAGTAGTTTAGAAGGAGCCCGTACTGGCATTGGTGAAAGAGAATCAAACAAAAATAACGAAGTATCATAATTTTGAAGTTATACAAACAATAAGTGTGAAAATGTCATAATACAATGACACAATAATAATAATAATAAACAATAAAATAATAATAGAATAAATGAATAAAATAATAATAGAATAAATGAATAAAATAGTAATAGAATAAATGAATAAAATAATAAATAAATAAATAAATAAAAATTCTCAGGTTGAGACCGAAATTTTCTGAAAATTCTGAAACTCTGAAAATTTTAGTTCCAAGTTCATACAGTCTACTTTTAGGAACTTTTTAAAAGTCCTCAGATTACTGTCCTCAACACTACTTATAAAGTTTCATAGTCCTGAAACTGCATCATGAATATAAGGGATTATGTTCATTGACAGTCCTCTTTTGCATCACTTAAGTGCGTTATAACATTTCACAAGATTTCTCATTTGAACTCTTTCTCACTTTCTTTTTATACTCCCTTTGTTTTTCAAATCAATTGGGTATTCACCTCACTCCAATTTACTTGACAATTGGTTTTGTGCCAGCATGGAAATTAGAGCAAAATGATATCACTTTCTTTATATCATCTTAATTTTTTGGTACCACAAATATTTTCTTTCAATATAAAACACATGTTTTTTAAAACTTATATCAATTATATCTTTTTTTCGTAATAAAACTCTTAATCAGCATAATAACAAATATAGAGTACTCTCAAATAAATAGTAACAATAATAACTAATACTAATATTGTCTAATAAGTAATAAAAAAAGTAAATAATAATTTCATTATATTTTAATAATCACAACAATATATCACATTATATTATTCAATAGTATAGACGTAAATATCACAGAGAAAAAAAAATTCAGTAACATAGTTTTTAATTAGAAATTTTTGATTGAGGAAAAAAAATTACACAGCAAAATTAGATTAGTTTCCTTATTTTTGGAGGGATAAGGAAATAACTTTTTGCTAGCCAAAACATATAAAAAAATTAATAACAATAATATTTCTAACACTAAATAAATTTAGTATCCTAAAAATTTAGAAGAGGACGCTCAACCAACAATTTCTAACAATGATTTTAACCTTTTTGATACTCTTTACTCTATACCACATCCAGTAAATTTAAGACACAATAGGTAGAACTTACTAATATTCTTCAAATGTAGAATTATTTTCCTTTTTTACATATGCTTATTATGTAAGTAAATAAAGACAAAACTTGAATTTAAGAATTTAAATACTATTTAAATGTAACTAACTAAATTTTAACTACTATATTTGAAATACTATTATTGCAACTATCCACTACAATATCACGCAAGGTTTACATAAATATTAACTTTCAAGAATATAATTTAAGGCTTTTACTGAAGTAAACAAAGTAAATATTGTTTATAAAAATAATATCATTAAATTTTAACATAAAATTTTAGTATAAAAATAGTTAATTTAATTTGAAATTTATATTCTTACTTTTAGTTTTTCCACATTAATTCTTGAAAATTCCTAAATTCAAAACATATAATTTATGCCAGCATAAATTACAATTTATAAATTTGAGAATTAACAAAAAACAAACAACATCCCTGTGGCTATCAAGAATGCACTTGGTAATGTTGAAAAAGGAAGTTTATTCTTTACATTTAAGAATTTTTAAGTTTCATTAAGTTTTAGTTATTGTAGATAGAATTATTAGAAAGCGTACATTTAATATATTGTTTTCACTAATGTCTAATGGTGTGATAATGAATGTGAAGATAGTTGTGTATGTTTTAGATTTTTTGAATGTTCATGAAATAATATAAAATCATTTGGAAACAACTAAAGATGCGGGTTAGTCCGTGTTTCTAAATTACGTCCTTTATACCCTTCTGAAACTAAAATTATCACATGAGCAGCAACAATTTAAGGTTAAAATAATTTTTGGATGAACAATGAGTCTTCTATACTCTGGCTGCACTTCATACTCACTACTAAAAAAGTTCTGAGTATTCACACCATTTTCATCATTAGATGGCAAAATTATATCATCATTATAGTTTTCAAAATTTACTTTATCATCATAATCACACTTATTTCTGAAGTTATCATTTTCATATCCAAAGTTTACATTTCCATTATTACTCTGCTGTTCATCAGCAATATTTACAACATCAAAATGAAGAGCTTTCTCATTGTGCATGGACCCACCTCTGTTTATAATCCCCCCCCCCCTGTTTTACTGTACAATGTTTACAATCTACACTCAGAAAAAGAAACTGATTAAAACTACAAAACATATTTTTTGAGTGCATTTTGTTGTTTTAGCAAAATTGGAGTAAAATTGAACCATCTTACTTCAATTAACAAAACATTTTTGCTGATGATACAATTTTTTTTTGGAATTGCAAAAAAAAATTTTTTTTTGTTGATTCAAACAAAATTTTTATTGACCCATATTTAAACAAAATTTTGTTTAAATATATGTCAATGGAAATTTTGTTTGAATCAACAAAAAAATTTTTTTTGTTAAAAACCACTTTTTTTGCAATTCCAAAAAAAAAATTTGTATCGTCAGCAAAAATGTTTTGTTAATTAAAGTAAAATGGTTCAATTTTACTCCAATTTTGCTAAAACAACCAAAATGTACTCAACAAAAATTTTTTGTAGTTTTAATCAATTCCTTTTTCTGAGTGTATTGTTAAATTAAATTTAGAACATTATTGTAACCCCAAAATAGCATAGTTTAAATCCGTATTACCAACTAAAAAGTTAACATATTTACTAAATTTCCTCTCTTTAATAGGAACTCTACATTTTTGATTTACTTTCAAAAATACTTTAACTTTACCAATAGTACACTCAGAAAAAGGAATTGATTAAAACTACAAAACATTTTTGTTGAGTACATTTTAGTTGTTTTAGCAAAATTGGAGTAAAATTGAACCATTTTACTTCAATTAACAAAACATTTTTGCTGTGACGATACAATTTTTTTTTTTTTTTTTTTTTTGGAATTGCAAAAAAAAGTGGTTTTCAACAAAAAAATTTTTTTTGTTGATTCAAACAAAATTTCCATTGACCCATATTTAAACAAAATTTTTGTTTAAATATGGGTCAATAAAAATTTTGTTTGAATCAACAAAAAAAAATTTTTTTGCAATTCCAAAAAAAAAAAAATTTGTATCGTCAGCAAAATGTTTTGTTAATTGAAGTAAAATGGTGCAATTTTACTCCAATTTTGCTAAAACAACAAAATGTACTCAAAAAATATGTTTTGTAGTTTTAATCAGTTTCTTTTTCTGAGTGTAATAGTAGTTATAATTTCAATTTGTGACTTAAGTTTTGATAGAAACTTAAAAAGCAAAATGGCTATAGTAGAACCAGTGTCCACTACACATGGTAAATTATAATCAGGGGTGTGCCCATACACTATTAGTTGTCAAACATTATTAGAAATACACTTAAAAATAAAAATAAAAATTAATTTTAAAATCTTATCTTAATATAACACACAAATTCCTTCCTCAACTGCTTAAATCTGTTTTCCTGGAAATTTTAATTAAAATAACCACAAGATATAATTAAAATATAAAAAATAATTGCTTAATAACATCATTAAAATACACAACAATAAATTAATTTATCTCTATAATAAAACCGTATGTCATGTGACTGTCCTCAACAGTTCCGGGATGCCGCTTCACTTTTTCATATGCCAGGCAGCCATTTTTATTCAAAATTATTTTTTCTAATAAAACTGCATAAAAGTTACATTTTTAGAAAGATCGTTCAAAATAAATTAATATTTGAGAGATGACTTACGTTCAATTATGTATACATTCTGCAATAACTTCAGTTTCAATTAGGTTCGCAGTTAAAATTCTCTATCCATGAAAGTAAACAACAACAAAAAAAAAAAAGATTCATTCGTTGTGAACGTTTAAAATATTAAACCATGAATTTTTGGACCGCTGCCTGGTGTAAAAAAAAATAATCAGCACCAGTGAGACAGTCAAAGTTTACCATAATTCTGTTCCATACAACTCAACTTCCTTCGGATCTTTTCTTGATGTAAGTTGAACTCCGTGGTTGAACTCATGTAATAATATTTAATGGATCGAATTTCGAAACAAATTGTCATCTTTTATTTTTCGTGTGTATTAATTAGAAACGATATTTTAATTTTGAAATCAAATGTTTTGATTTATGATAATATTTCTTATTTATCTATTTTCTATTTTAAAGAAAAATGTGAACGTCATGTATTTTAAATTGGAACAGCTGTCACGGACGCACCAGGGTTGGCGGAATTTTTGTTTTGCGCCATTTTGGCGAGAAAATCCCATTTTCAGGTACCTATTAGAGATTACTAAAACAGCATATACTTTTATTTTATTATGAAATAGTTTATTTTATATTAAAAACACACACACAATGATTAATTTATTATAAAGTGGGTTAAGCGGTTTTTGTCAAGAAAGATGAAATACATAACAACAAAAAATATGCGAAATGCTACCACGATCGCAAAAGTTCTTGATTTGTCTATTAGATTTTTCCGGTTTGGCGAAGGATTAAGGAAAAAAATAAATTATGAATAAAAATAATTTGTTACAATGCTTAACATACATTTAAGGGCGACCAAACTGGTCGCCAGTGGCGGCTAGTAGTGAATAATAATAAACAACAGAAGAATTGTTGAAATTATTTAAAAATCATCAAAATGAATATATAATATTTTGAGTGAATAATCTTTCAGTTGCCTGTTTTGTTACTTCCAATTCAAACCATCAATTAACTTTTATTATCCAGCATCAATTTTCCAAGATTCACTTTCTCATGTTTTTTTGGTTTTTTTTTAACACTTGAAAGAATAAATTCGATTATGTCATCGTTACATCATAGCTGTTTGTAACAGTCGGTTGGCGTGGTTTCAGAAATATTCTTTTATTATGAAAATTGTCTTTTTATTCAGTATCAAAACGAAAAATGCAATTCTATTACGCTTACAAATCCAGATCTTAACAACATTTAAAGAAAATATCTCCCACCAAAATTTTAGAATATAAAAATTTTGTCAAAATAAATTTACTTTAACTTCTATTGTGCCTGGTAATTCAATTTGTTTTATTTAGTCATAGCTCCACTTATACCCACTTAATCTCATTAAATTCCGACAGGATGCCATTGTGACGTTACATATTATTTTGAGCGACGTCTTGCAAAAAGAGAAACCAAGCTGCCTCTCTTCAAATAGTTTCCTTGTGGCTTTAGGACTTCAATGAGAGTGGGTATAAGTGGAGCTATGACAAAATTAAACAAATCGACATACCTGGCACAGTATAAGTGGTATAAGAAAAGAAACAACCCCACTTATGTAAGTTTTATTGTTGTTTTTTGATGTTTTGATTGAGATATTTATTGTACTGTTGTTATTGTTTTATAGAGTTTATTATTGTTATTGTTATTCTGAAAGAGCGTGTTTAGTTATTGTTGAAAATATCTTATTCTAAAGGAGTGTATTTGTTCTTAAAAGTAAATTTTAAAACATTTAAATCAAAAGATAAAATGCCAGTTTGTGAAAATTCAGTTTTCTTTTCATCCATATGAAAAGTATTTCAGTGAAATTCGGTGAAATATAATGTTTTTTAGATTGAATTATTCTCTCTCTCTCTCTCTCTTGTTGTTATGATTTCTTTTTATGCAGTAAATTTATTTTGACAAAATTTTTATATTCTAAAATTTTGATGGGAGATATTCCTTTAAATATTGTTAAGATCTGGTTTTGTAAGGATAATAGAATTGAATCTTTCATTTTGATAATAAATAAGCAGACGATTTTCATAATAAAAGAATATTTCTGAAACCATGAGAGCTTAGTGTTACAAACAGCTATGATGTAACGATGACATAATCGAATTTATTCTTTCAAATGTAAAAAAAAATTAAAAAAAAAAAAAAAAAAAAAATCTTAGAAAGTGAATTTTGGAAAATTGATGCTAGATAATAAGAGTTAATTGATGGTTTGAATTGCAAGTAACAAAATAGGCAAATGAAAGATTATTCACTCAAAATATTAGATTCATTTTGATGCTTCTTGAAAAATTTCAACAATTCTTATGTTGTTTATTATTATTTACTATGAATTAATTTATTGTTGTGTGTTTTAAATGAAGTTATTAAGCATTTAGTTTTATATTTTAAATATATATTGTGGTTATTTTAATAAAAATTTCCAGGAAAACATATTTAAGCAGTTGAGGAAAGGATTTTTGTGTTATATGAAGATAAGATTTTAAAATTAATTGTAATTTTTATTTTTAAACAGAATATTTTATTGAGTAGATATTCTAATTAGAGCTTAATTTGAATTCACAAATTCTTATAACTCTTAAAATTCAGTAAGAAAAGTTTGAATTTAGTTATGTTTCTGCCAGAAATTTACAAAATAAAATATAATAAACAGAGTAATAATGAAAATATAAACTTTGGATATGAAAATGATAACTTCCTAAATAATTGTTATCATGATGGTAAATTAAATTTTGAAGAACTACGAGCAAAACTATTTCATAACATATTTGGAATGTTTAGTCCTTGTTGATACTTTGGATAAGTTTTATCATTATTTTCATGGAGTCAAATTTACCATCCATACTGACCATGCACCTCTAAATTGGTTAAAAAGTATAAAAAATCAGGTGGAGATCTGGTTTCACGTGATGCATCTTTTAGTTTCGATGACAGGTTTCCCAATAAAAATTAAGCACGATGGTTAACTTAAAAAAAATTATCCAAAAGAAATAGAAGAAAATAATACTGGTCTGGCTTCACCATAACCAGGCATATATATATATATATATATATATATATATATATATATGTGTGTTATATAAAAATTTATTTCCTTCGTATCCTTCCATTTTATTCGCATTAATATTTTAAAATTAATCTAACTTCTGTCATAGTCAGTATTTCCTTAATTCTTAATAATATCTATTCCTATTTAAAGTCCTTTTAAAAGTAAATATCCGTATATTAATAATTATTTTATTCCAAATCTTAATCTAAAATTTAAGATCATTCGTAGCTTTTATCAGTTCCCCAATCTATAAAATTCTGAGACGCGTTCTCATATCGAATGTTTTTTAAAAGCCATTTTCTTTTTATTATTATTATTATGCTAAATTTTTCGCGCGCTGAGGTAGTTTCACTCCAAAATTAATCCGCTACCAGGTTCGGAATTCTTTGCCGTCTTAGCTCCTCCTTCGCACCTCATTGGCTGGGCTGAAGTTATCCTATCACTCATTGGTTTGTACGCTCGTGACGTAAATTACTGTATGTCTCCGCTGATGGAACAAAACCAGGTCGCATCGGTCGGAGCACTAGATTTTTGACGTTTTCGGAAGCATAAACAAATATGTATCTGGTGTTTTTAATTCCGTAGAATATTCATCTGGCCCAGTAACATCTTAATTCAATGAAGTGAAGCAACGTTAGCCCAAGGGCTATAAGTTTTAGACCTTTGGGAATTGTTTCTGTGTTGTTCGTCTTCTAATAAAATTATTTGTCTGGAGATTGGCAGGATTTATTGGAAAACTTTGGTGGACTCATTTCATTGCCTTCTACTTCGCCGTACTCGCTAATATCGACTGCAACTTGCTATATCGTTGAAGGACTGCCATCTTTTCATCGAATATTATTCATCGTAATATCTCAACTTCGTCAAAATGCTACACACATATATATATATATATATATATATATATATATATATATATATGCATGTCAAAAATTGAGAAAAGCTTTGATTACATGATAAAGCGCTTGCTTTTTGGAGAAATGATATTTGAAAAAGCATTAAGTTCTTTTAGGTAGCTTTCATTACAAAGAGTATAAAGATACCTATTGCAGACGTTCGGAAGAAAGCAATTCCGGGAAATTTCCACCGATTATGACCCCTACACCCCAAAACCACCCTATGTTCAAATGTTGATTTTTATAAATATATATTCCTCCGAACGGCTGCAATAGGCAGCTTTATAGTCTTTGTAATGAAAGCTGCATAAAAGAGCTTAATGCTTTTTCAAATATCATGTCTCCAAAAAGCAAGCGTTTTATCATGTAAACAAAGATTTCTCAAAGATAGCACTGGAAACTCCTCTTAAATAACAACTGACATCAAGCGAAAAGAGAAAAGAAATGAAAAATTGTTCTTGTTTTATGTGATTTTTATAATCTAGGAAATATTTACATTGTGGGCTGGTGAAATTCCTGTCAACATCAATGTTTTATTTATCGTTATATTCAAAATGTCTTTGGTTTCAGTGTTTTTGGCCCAGTTATCCGCACTTTTGCATATTCCAACTGGACCCGGTCCCGACAGGTTCGGATATTCGGCGTTTTACTGTAAATAAATTTCGCAACATTTTATTGCCTTACTTTTTTTAAAAATAAAGTATGGTATCAAAACAAATACAATGCCATGCTTTTTGAAAATCACTTTGACAATTAAGTAGGTCGGGGCAAGAAAAGACTAAGCCACATTTGTAAACTTCTGAGATATATCAGTTTGGAAGTTAGATCAAATATCAAATCAAGATATATAACATAAAAAGTTTTTTTTTCGCAAATGTTTTAGTAACATTTGCGATATTCTGAATAACAATATGGCATTACTTTAATGATATTACTATTACGTTCTTTGTAAATTAGCTACCTTCATTGGAGGCCTAAACGTCTGGGGCAAAAACGAAACCTGGGACATATGCTGCCACCAAGCGACATTAGAAACAAATAATATGTAGGATATTATAATTAACAATAATATGCCACAGAACAGTACTAGATTTATTTCATCGAAAATGCGGCTTGGCACTTTGTTATCCCGACCATCTCATTTTTGCATTTCATGCAAAAAATAATAATTATTATTATTTTAAATACAGCATTTTTTAAAGGCATTCATCAGTTAATATTTAACCTATTAGTCACTAAGACGTGGTTATCTCTAAATGGTCTTAATCCCTTCTAGTACACAAGGAGTCCAAGGAGGTGCGAGATGAATATGTGTCAATAAACAACATTCGAAGCGATCCAGCTAAATTAGCCACTAATAAACAGCACCATTGACTGTTTCAAAAACGGAATGTAAAACATGTAAAATGCTGTAGATGTTTTGAGAATTCACCTTAGTAAGTTAACATAACATTCAGTAAATATTCAAACATCAACAAGTGTTTCCGTTACAATTATAAACTTCTAACAAACAAAGTTACATTACATATTAATAAAGTCATGTTTCTAATATATTCATTATCACTTTTTTCCCATTCACTATAAGAAAATCTTGCGTCGAATATAGATTCTGAACCCAAAAAATCGCATAGTTTGAAGCGAAATTCCATTCCCAATGAGCGGAACCCGAAAAAACGCTGAAAATCGCATTCAAAATTGCTAGAATTAAAAAATCGCGGAGTACAAAATTTATTATATTGGGATAAAAATTTCAAACCAAATTCCTTTTGCGAATGTCAAAAAATCACCACGGTACTCGAAAAAACGCTAAAAGTCGCATTATAATTCGTTAAAAATTTAAAAAAGTGCGCAAGATGTAAATTACTATATGTAAGTGTGAAACCGAATTCTTGTTCCGTATGTCAGAAAATCGCCAAAAAACGAAAAAAGAAAAAAGAAAAGCTAAAACTCTTAGGGAACAAAATTTACTTTTGTAGATTAAATGTTTGAAGTTGCATTACTTTAACTAATGTAAAAAATTGTCATGAAACGAGAAAAAACGCAATAAATCGCTTAAAAATAACATTAAAAATCACAGAAGACAAAATTTCCTTTATTGGACTAAAAGTGTGAAACCAAATTCTTGTTCCGTATGTCTGAAAATCGCCAAAAAACGAAAAAAGAAAAAAAAAAAGCTAAAACTCTTAGGGAACAAAATTTACTTTTGTAGACTAAATGTTTGAAGTCGAATTACTTTAACCAATGTAAAAAATTGCCATGAAACGAGAAAAAACGCAATAAATCGCTTAAAAATAACATTAAAAAATTTCCTTTATTGGACAAAATTAAGACAAAATTTCCCTTATTGGACTAAAAATTTGAAACCAAATTCATTTTATGAATGTCAAAAAATTCCTTTGGAAATCGAAAATCGCATCAAAAATCGCTAAAATTTCCAAAATCTCGGAATACAATATTTTCAAAATTAGGATAAAAGTTTGAAACCATATTCTTTTTCCGAATGTCAAAAAGTCGCAGCGAAGCCCGAAAAACACTACAAATCGCATTAAAAATCGTTAAAATCAGAAAATCGCGGATGACAAAATTTATTGTATTAACTAAAATTTTAAAATCCAATTCCTTTTATGAATGTCAAAAAATCGCCGCGGTACTCGAAAAAACGCTGAAGTAGTATTTTAAATCAATAAAAATTTTAAAAAGTGGGCAGGAGTGCGCAGGCAATGTAAGGCTAAAAGTTTGAAATTAAATTTATTTTTTGTATGTCAGAAAATCGAAGCAAAATGAAAACAAAAATCTGAAACTCTCAGAGAACAAACTTTACTATACTGGAATAAAAGTTTGAAGATGAATTACTTTACCGAATGTAAAAAAAATCGTCGTGAAACGCGAAAAAACGCTATAAATCGCATCGAAAATAGTATTAAAAATCGCTAAGTCAAAAAACGCAGGAGTCAAAATTTTCTAGATTAGGCTAAAAGTCTGAAAGCGAATTCATTTTATAAGTGTCAAAAGTTTTACTGAAAATTTTAATGCAAAATGGTACATGTTTTCAAGGGATTGTACAAGAATTGGGGGGGGGGGAGGGAGGCGTTGAAAATATAGTTTGCCCCTCCTGGAAAAATATCCGTCCTCCCTGGAAGCTTAATAGTCATCGTAAGACACACGGACAATCTCTTTGTTTTATTAGGATTAATACTACACCTCAAAGCTGTACGCCGAACGTAAGTAATCGATTTAAAATATCTAAAATTATTCAGCTTTGAAAATAACTTAACATTTAGAAAACAATAAAATAAATTTAATAAAAATAATTATGTACTTGCCTTATTAAAACCTCGATTATTTCCTCGGTATTTGTCACAGCTTTGTGAAAAATGTGTTCTATAGTTCGGTTCTACGACGCATTAAGCAAGAGACATTCTATTCTGAGGACGTTGCTAAGTAAAACCGGAGTGAAGATTTTAATGATTTGTATTTATTTTTATTATAAGTGGACTAGTTAGGTTACAAAGTGAAAAGTTATGACCTTGATTTCAGTAGAAAATTAGTTTCCTTATAATTTAGCGACATATTAGGGGTTAGAAAGACAGTGGAGTAAGTCAATATTTAGTAGTGCTCGCGAATATACATATAATACGTTTAACCCTTTCCGGCGCAGAGTAAGTCTGTTTGTAAAATGATGAAATGATAGACTGACACCAGAATTTAAAAACGAATTCATTACTAAATAAAAACTTGCTTATTTTCCCGTACTTTATAAAAGGAAAATTTTAATTCAATATGTTTGGTTCCGTTTGTCAGTTTTGGAATTAAAATTAGGTGTCCTTTTTTGTGGACACCGCCTGGTAAAGGGTTAAAACGTATTGTAACCGGTAACGATTTTGGATAGCTATAATATGGAAAAAAGGCTTTACAACGTAAACGTTTAAACATATAAACGTATATATACGTATATATCGCGAATATACGTATAAACGTATATTCGCGAGCACTAATATTTAGTAATTTGATAAATGAAGGGTTTTGTGTAACTTGTCGTATTGCTGTTGCATGTCCAACTTGTTTTGCTCTCTAGCGTAACATAGTTCCTAAGTGAACTATGATTTATTTGACGGTCACACTGAACAGAAATTATTATACGTTCAGTGAAAATATGGTTATCTAGATTTTTTAAAAAAATGTCATTCTAACCCTCTCATATGTCACTGTGCAGCGCTAGGGAGGATAGGGTGGAAGCAAATAATAGCGAAGAACTTAAAAGGAAAAAAAACAGGGATAGGGGACATAATTTGATAAGGTTGTAAAAGAATTTTTATCTTACATGTAAGTTCAGGGACATGCTAGTTCTGGGCGACAGATTGATCTTTAGAGGCACCTCACAGCAACATTTATTTTTTGTTAAACATGTTTTTAAAAATATGCTTGTGAAAGGTATGTCATCATGTATTTTTAAAATGGTATCCGCTGATTCCCTTTTTCAAATGGAAGATATTGATTTACTCGATTTTTTTAATTATTATTCAAGCAGAAAAGCTGGAAAAACTGGATGAATTATGCCCTGGTTAACTGGATGAATTATGCCCTCCAGGTTTGACCGGGATAGCTTAGTGGTAGAGCGTGGCGGCTTCAGCCAAGCGATCCCAGGTTCGAATCCTGGCCCGGACATTTTTCGTCCAGTTGGAAATTTACAACTTGTATGATTACTTTACCAATTCGAAATAATTGTGTTAAAAAAAAATAATCTAGTGTATTATTCAAGCATCTGTTCAGGCTTATCTCAAAAGGTAGTGTTTTTGTGAAATTGTGAAGGATTTTTATGCCTTTAAAAAATTTTATCATAATTTTGTGAATATTAAATTATTGTTATATTCAGGTTCCTTTAAAAGAAAAATATTTATAGATAGAAAAGAATTTCTTTAGCACTTTCAACTTTTTTCTGACAGATGCGACTTTACATTTATATAATCGACAGATGTGATTATATATTTGAAATGATTATTATTTTTAAATTTTCAATGAGCTCAATTTGAAGGGGCAAAAGTTTTGTGAAAGGTCTATATTTTTGTGTAAGGTAAACCACACGTTTTTACTCAATGGTGTATAAATATTTATGTAAAATTAAACTTTAAAAATACATCAAATTGACGTTTTGGTCAACTTCTATGACCATATTCAGAATATGATGTTAAGTTAAATACACTTAGAAACATCCATCTTGAAATATAATTCACACAACTTTTACATAAATAACTATGCACGATTCAGTAAAAACGTGTGGTTTACCTTACACAAAAATTTATATACGATAATGTTTTGATGGTGTAACGGTCCAGCTCAATCACAGGCATATATTTTTAAGACAAGAATTTTGTGAAAGATTTTCTTTTGAAATGAAGATTTTTTTTTTTGAAGATTTGTTTGATTGATTTGTTTTAAAATGAAAAAGTTTGTGGAGAGTCTTCTAAAAGATCCAACTTCTCCTTAAACAGATCAATTTTATTAAATACACTTGATGAAATCTTTTCAAATAGAACGTGCATATAAATGTGTATTGAAAAAATACTTTTCCCATTATTTGAAAGATCTTGGAAACCAACAAAGTAAATAGTGCCGTCACTCACAATTTATTTAAAATTTATAAGTTTCAACGATACAGAAAAATATATTTCTTTATATTTTGCTCATAATTTTGCATAATCGGGTCCATGTGAAGGGTTAGCGACAAGGATAAGCTACGCCAACAAGAATGCGCTTAAACTCAATACGCGTGCATAAAACACTGAAATATTTAACCATGTTTGCACAAACTTCAGTTAATTGTACGTCAAAACGTGATATGTAAAAAGCACCAATTTGACATTGACCCGAATTATTAAAAAAATCATGCCCATTACCTTCGTTATTGCATTTCTATATGTTCACTTTCTTCGTGGTCTATAATTTCTTCAATTTCAAGATTCTCATAGACAAATTGGAATAACAGAATAGTCCAACATATTACAGATAGTATATGAAGAGATATTTATTTGCCAAATCTCAAATCAATACCACTTCTCCCTTTTAAATTGCAATACATAAAAAATGCTTTTTTTATTTTTGTATTTTTTCCAAAAACGAAATTGCGATAGTTCTGGAGGAAAAACAAATAACAGTTGATTTTTTTCAGGCCATGTTTAGATGTAGTAAAATAACACGTAAAAAATCCACATTTCCTTCCTAAGATACATTTTTTCAAAAATTTTCATTTCGATCAATACTTCAGAAGATACTTATTTTTTATTTTATATACGTATAAGCAATACGTATAAGTATAGAAAAATGTACAAAAGTAGAAAAGTTGAGTAAATTTAAAACATTTTAAATTTTTGTTATCACTACAAAATGCATGCGACATCTTATAAACCTTTATATTCTGTAAAATAATAATAATAATAATAATAATAATAATAATAATAAAATGAAAAAAGAAAACACAAAAAATACGGTGTTTGAGTTTATTACCATCTCTAATGTTATTACAATAGAGGCGATAATTTCATAGCGATAAAGATACATAGTTTTAAGATACATACACTCTTCAAACTGTGCCTCTGATTTAAGAGGTACATTCTGAATTTTTGTGCCTCTGAATATTAAGAGGCACGTGGTGCCTTTGAAATTAAGAGGTACATGGTGCCTTTGGGATTCAGAGGCACAGCGTAAGTGCCTTTGAAATTAAGAGGCACAGTGTGCCACTGAATTTATATATTCAAATGCCTCTTATTTAAAAATACATTCTGTGCCTGTTATAATGGTGGCACATGCATGTGCCACCATTATAAGAGGTGCAGACTGTAATTTAATTATATTTTATATTAAATTTATATCTTTACATTAAATTCTGTCTACTGCAGAAAGATTTCCCACATGGCATATCCGAAGACATAGATTAAATTTTGTCTAAGGCAGAATACTATAATAGAAAATTTTCCAACCCCCCAATTTATTGAAATAAATATGAAATAAATATTAAAATGTGTGTCCATGTGGCCTAAGTCAGTTCTGTGGTTCAACAAAGAACCTTGTCAACATTTTAATTTATTTTGTGCACAACAAAATACATAAAAAGGCATAAAAGCTTTATTAAAAACAAATAAGACAAACATTAAAAACATGAAAAATGATGCAGGCGCGTTAGATTGTTATTTAAATGGCAATTTTTTAGCTTCTATTTGATAACTCCTGATCCCATTGAGATCCACTCAAAAAAGTTCATACTTTTAAGCTTATAATATTACAACAAACATATTTTTTTTTCTTTTTTTTTCTTCAAAAATTAAAAAAAAAATCAAAATTTACTTTTTAAAACTAAACATAGTCAATTTTAATATTAAATTAAAATTTATAAACTCCTCTTTAAAATGAGGGATCATAAATTTTTCTACATTTGATAGAACTTGAGATACTTAAAATTGCAAACATTTATGGAAGCCAAGAAACGGTGATTTTTCAAAATTTCAATAAATTATTATACGAAAATTTAATGCAATAAAAATAAAATAAAAATATATTCTCATTTTTATCATCAGGGAGAATGATCAATGACAGTTTAATTAAATTCAATTTCTTTAAACAAATAATATTTTTTTAAGGAACTTTTACTTGAAATATACAAATAATATTTTAGAGTGCAAAATCTGAATCAACATTGCGATTTGTGAAACTTTATAAAATGTAGAAAGTATTCAAGGCTGTAGCCAGGTGAGTAGGAAGGATCAATTCATATTATACTTTTATTTAAAAGAAAGGCACTGTAGCTTAACATCTACAAGGTAGCCCCCCCCCCCCCCTC
The DNA here is from genome assembly GCA_963931845.1 of Maratus michaelseni. NCBI lineage: Eukaryota > Metazoa > Arthropoda > Arachnida > Araneae > Salticidae > Maratus > Maratus michaelseni. The sequence goes on along the minus strand of OZ007600.1, from coordinate 128,453,064 downwards.
CTCACACACAGAAACACCAGAAAAAAAATCTGACTATGGTTTTGGAAGTACTATATATGATTAAAGAATGATTTACTATGTATTATTCATTTTATTATTTATTAAGTCCTATTTATATGCACATAAAAACAAAGATTTGCTGAGAGATACACATACATAATATATACATATACATGCATGTACGCTAGAGGGTGCAGGGTAATGCCGCCATTCCCCTAAACCTTTGAAAATAGTAAGATATAACTTGAATAACTAAGAGTTTGACGAAGTAATTATCGTTGCCCCTCCCTAATCACGAGTGTCTCCATGTGTAAAGAATCATGTTTTACATTATAACATTCACAGAAAAGAATACAAAGTTAAATATACTACTTACTTATTCCAGAGTCATTATTTGCTTCGACTCAACGTTGTTCACAGGCGTATTTACATTGGCGGGCATTGCTTCTGCTTCCCTTCCACTGATCGCAATGCATGACGGGTAAACGGCTGTAGCGCATGTCCGTTTCTGAGTGTACCTCTGAAACGCGACATGTTTTTTTTTAAAAGGCACCAATCTGTCAGAGGCGAAATGTGTGCCTCTGAGATATTTCGCTGTGTTATGGGTGCCTTTCATTTCATGTTGCCTCTAACGTTTTTCTCCTAATCAGAGGCACACTGTCTACGTGCCTCTTACATTAAAGTAATAGAAGGCACAATGTGCTTGCGCCTTTTAAATAAGCGGTACAGTTTTAAGAGTGTAGTCAATAACCAACTGAAATAGGTATTTCGCCAAATTCGCCAAATAATGCCACTCATCATTTTCAAGTTTATCCTTCAACATTTACCAATAGCTCATTTTTGCCTACAAACTTCAACTCATCAATATATTCTACACCGCAGCAATTCTGTCCAAATTATGATCAACAAGCTTCCTTGCCTAATTATTACATCTACAGTTCCAATCTAGTCTCACCTCCGGGACCTCTCATGACACAAAGTGGGTTTTAGACCTGCCTGTTGCTTTAACTGTACATAGTTATGTATATAACTCACTTTTCATCGTCTTTGCTTTTCACATCAATGTGTATGTGTACACAAAAAAAGGAACTGTATCACAAATTGTATAGAGTATGCGTATTATCTTCCGATAGTATACAATGTCACATATCTACTCATTCTAATGCATTGCACCATATTTTCATCTGGTGATGATATTCTATTCATCTCATTTTTATTTCCTCATTTTGCTTTAAATCATAATATTTATGATTGTAATCTTCTTTCTATTATTCAATTTACAAGTATTGTTTTCATTAAATATATTACCACCCCGCCCTCTGTCGCGCTAACCGGTGGGCTAAGCTTTGGCTGACTTACGTATTTTTTTATACCTCAATAAAGAAGACCGTTAAGGACATCTATGCCCTATAGACTTGGTTTTCTAGTCTGATTAGTCCTTCTCGGGCAGTAAAAGTAAAAGTAAAAGCTGGTTTCATGCATCGTGACGTAAGTTTGGTGCCCAAAATTAGTACACACTGGGTTTCATATGTTTTTATTTTTGTAATTTTAAGATTAAAAAAAGTAGAATTCAGGGGAATCATAATAACATCATACAGTAGAATTTACACCAACATGGGTTCCCGGACCATTTTTGATATTTCTTCTATTTTGTATTGAAAAATTACACAGAAAATCAAAATTAACCATTTACAAAAATTGTATACATTAATTAAAAAGTCTCCAAAACTGCGATTTTGATTTTTTCCCCATTTTTTTACAAAGTTTAAAAGCTTACAAAATTTTGCATACATTTTGGAATGCTAACAAAAATTAAAAAGGTTTAAATTTTCACAATTTTTATCACGTAGCTTTAAAATCAGTTATCATACAATTTGCACTCTAAAACGACATTTTCACAACTGAGCAAAAAATACTCAAATCTGAGTATGTCACATAGTCAAATTGGCTCCGAAACAAAATTAATAAAGTTTGAAACATGTATATACTCATTTCTGAAAACATGCAAACACTCAAGAAAAAAACACTATGTGTTCATATTTGAGTATGTCCATGTTTTAAAAATGAGTATTAACTGACTTCTATGTGCTCATTTTTGAGTATGTCCATGTTTCAGAAATGAGTATGAACTGACCTGTATGTGCTAGTTTTGAGTATGTCCTTGTTTCAATATTCTATGAGTATTTCTGGTATTTCAGAATTGAAATCACTGGGTCGTCCTATTTGAAACAAAAAGTTTCATAACAAAATGAAAACATCGATTTACTCAGATTTGAAAGTGCAATTTTTCTCAGGGTAAAAGGGAAGAGTGGTATTGATTTGAAATTTGTCAAGGAAATAGCGCTTCTGGTGATGCTTATAATCTGTTAGAATTATTTTGTTAATCCAAATAGTCTATGCTAGTCTTGAAATTGGAGAAATGATAGTCAGTCACGAAGGTAACAGAAAATTTAGAAATACGACACGGTATTAAATACGTTTTCGGGGATCATTTAGAAAATATTGCTGGAATCTACTGTAATTTTGTGTTACAATTAAAGCTTCAAGAATCAGAAGAATTTCTCGACACCATATATAATTCCCGTATTAGAATATTGAATACACAGGGATATCACATTTATATCTATGTATATGTTCATGCTACACAAAACCTTGAAATCTCCTTTTATAACCACTTTGTTGACATAAAAATAACTAAAGAAAAATACATAAGAAAATAAGTTTATTTCAACAATTTAATGATTTTCAATTGTTGAAATAATTTTTTGTTTTTGATCGTTTAACTGAGTACGTCTCTATGCTATGTTAATTTTTTTACGATGTACGTTACAGCTTTATTTCAGTTTCTGTTAGGTAGATTTTGTACAAAGTGTTGAAATATTATTCAATCGTAATTATTTTATATAGTCAATAATTATAATTCACTTTTCTATCACTTCAGAAATTCTTGAATGCATAAATTTAATCACATTGATATACGGGATAATTGGACAGTTATTTTATGCTGTAAAATTATTTATTTGTAATTAAATATATTTTAAATATCGTATAATTTTCTATTACTAGTAGAAAATCTAATGATTCATTTAATTTTGTAAATGCAATATCTATAAAAAAAAAAAAAATTACGTGTAGCATCTATGTTGTACAAATCTAATGATGAAATTATTGTTTTCCCTTTAAAAATTTCCTTTCGTAGAGCAAAATTTTAATTATGATGATTTTCATTATTATTTCTACAAGAATAAATATAAGCTAGATTATTTATTTAATTTTTAGTTACTACTGGAGGAATATTATTTTAATCTTATCAACATTAATGATTATATGAGTACTCATCTTAATAAAGTCTGATTATTAAAAATAAAATTATATAAAAGTTTGTGAGACAAAAAGGAATTCCTCAAAAATAACTAAGAAATTATGTAGTAATTAAATAGCTACCTACTTAGTTATTATTTATAGTAGTATACCAGAGAAGTTGTGAAATTAAGAAATTCTTGGTTTACCATGGATACCAAACATTTTGTTGAGTCTATATTTAATTATTAGATTTCTTAAACTCTTTACATTTTCAAGGTCTTTGTTGGAGATTCAGGACTTTAAATTTATGAATCTACCAAGGGACTATATATTAATATATATATATATATATATATATATATATATATATATATATATATATATATATATATATATTGTGTTATTTAAAAGTTTAAATTTTATTTCAAGTTATATCTTATTATTTCTGTTATTTTAAAACTAATATTTCTGCTGCTGTCTGTTTTCTATTGTTTACATTCACTATTTCAAATATTGTTACGTACTGTAATACACTTACAAATTGTAAGTGACTATGTAAACTGTATTTTGTATATTTTCAGGGGAATGCTCTCCAAATTCTGAAGTTTTACATGTATTAAAACTACTCTCTAAATTCCATAAATATTTTCTTTTGAAAGTGATTAACTAATTAATACCACTTACAATTTTCTCACTGTAGCAATTTCTATCATCTAACTTAAAATATTTTTACTTGTCTGAACTTATAGTTCTAAAAAACTACAAAATTCATCCAAAATTTGGGGAGGGGGGATTATATTACAAAATTTAAAATGCCATACCTTATTAAATTTATTGTATAAAAAATTCCTTTTATTAATATTCCATTTACAACCCCAGTTTATTAAAATATGCCCTTTCTTAAAAATATTCCATTACTATCTATATTTAGAATATTCTTTATCCTAATCTACTTAAATTCACTTTTTATTTCCCAACAAATAAGATGTAAAGATCACATTTCATAAAAATATTTCTTCGTAAAAAACGTATTTAAATCACATTTCATAAGAATATTTCTTCTTAAAAAACCTGTTTTCTTAAATCCTTTATTATATTAAATATTTCTTATTTATTCCCTCATTTAAATCTCTTTTATTTCTTTTAATCTGTGTAAATTCACCACTTCCCTTTCCTAATAGTCTCAAAAATCATTCTTTTAAATTGTTTTCAATACGCAAAACCGAAACTTTATTCTATTAATTTCCCGCCAGAAACCTAGGAGAGACGTATTTCTTCTTTATATCCACCGATAAAAAGAAATACCTGGCTAAAGTTGCACATGCATTGGTTAAAACAAGTCACGGATTACGAAATTGTTCTTGAGCCTCTTTGCTTAAAACGAACTGAGAGAAAGAGATAAAGGGGGATTTTGTCGTCGAAGTGATTGTTAAAATAAAATGTTGCTTTTATTCTAGTATGTTTTAACATAGAGAATTGCTAAGAGATAGCAATCCCCGGGAATTTAAAGATGAGTGGGTTTAAATAAAGGAATTAAAGTGCCATCGTATTCTTCTTTCATTCATTCTACGTACATACTGCTTAAAATTTATACTACGACTGCATTAATTTGGAGATGTTTACCATCTTTTTTCTTTGACTGTTGTAGGGAGCTAAAACAATAGCAGAATGCAATATATATATATATATATATATATATATGTGTGTGTGTGTGTAAGGATATTCGCAGGCATCTACATTTTTCATCTTGGTATATATGTCATATCCTGTTTCCTTCAGGTTTCTCATCACTTAGTGTAGTCGCGATTGAGTAAAAACAGTTTTTTCCTGGAATCTGACTTTATTTCCCTTTTATTGCAAACTCCTCTTGCAAGTCAGACCCAGAAGTTTGAGAGTCTATAGATGTTAAAAGCTCATGATTTATGGCATTGAGCCTAGCCAGTTGATGTAGGCATTTTCAGGACGGCCGAGTGGGTGGCTTGGGCAAGTGATTTTCTGAAAAAGTCTCTCGAAACAACCATGCTCCCTGATTTTTTTGGAATTTCTGCTATTCTCCATCAGAGGGCGAACTAATCAAATATAGGCGTGAACTCACTTTAATATGATAGAAGGCTGGATTAATGTGGTCTTATGGTGCAATAGGTTTTGCCAATTGCATCAACAACGGTCATTTCTAAATTTTATGTTAATGATTAATTATGAACCAATCATATTAATAAGTGTCAAACAGACAAAAGTTAATTAAGATTTACAACCTAAAATATAAACATTAACTTTTTACTTTGGCAATAATTTTGAATTTATACCTTAGACATAATTATTTACTTTGATTTCTTGATCCGAATGCAATAAAATCACGCCCGTCGGCCTAATCGTTCGGAGTTTTCGTGGTTTTCTTCGAGCCGTGGATTTATCCATGCGTAAATACGGGTTAGGTTCCCTTAGAAAGACCCCCACGAAGGGCACTCCCCCCGGGCCTATATCCCAAGTGTAGATAATTGGCCATCAATAATCAACTCAACCCAACCCGAATGCAATAACTGTCATTTTGCGGAAAAATTGTCACACCTTATGGTAGAAATGTACTGCAATAATAATATATTGTTTGTAATGTGTTTCCTAAATAGTCATACATCACAACAACAACTCAGTTTGTTTATATTACGAAATATTATGATTCGATTCCGATAGGAAATATCTACTTTGATTACATTCTTGGTTCATAATAACTGTCATGTTGATGAGAGCTGATTAAAATTTGTGGCTAAAGATGTTTATGACTGGTAAATTAGTTTTAAGTATTAGTTTTTAATGTTAGAAAAACTGTTTTGAGGATTTTAACTTTTACATTTTTACTTTTATTTTTGAATATTATAAAGATTTATTTTTTATACTTTCATTAATATATATATGTTGAAACATTTTGCTTTGGCTATAGATGTGTATGTCTGTATATATTAATTTATTTTGCTTATATTGTATACATAAAGAGACAAAAATGAGTTTTAATAATAAGTAGTAAAGAAATTTTAACTTTCAAAAAGAAAAATGATTTTTTTTTAATTGTGCTTAGTCCGTTCTACATTTTAGACGCACTGAGTTGAGTCGAGTCAGAGCACCATTAAGATAGAAAACAGAATAAAGAGGGATCAAAAGAATTTTTATACTGGTAAAAATACTATAATAAAAAAGAAAACTGCCCAGTGAAACTGAGGGCATTGAGCTCACAGGCTATTCACACTAATTGTATATTATACTCTTATTTCAAAGAATTTGAAATAAGCCCCTCGAAAAATAAAGAAATCAACAATATATTAAGGGGGGAGGTCATCCCCCCGTTACCCTCTCATAGTTAACTAATGAACCCCTTAAACTAATCAGGGAAGTCTCTAATTACAATGAATATATATACAAAATTTGAAGAAAATCGGATAATTCTGCATGAAAAACCCATTTATCTAAATTAAGGGGGATTAGACCCCTTTTCCCCCTTTATACTTAACCAATGAACCCCAAAACTATTCAGAGAAGCGCATTATCACAATGAACCTATATACAAAATTTGAAGAAAATCGGATAATTCTGCATGAAAAACCCATTTATCTAAATTAGGGGGGGGTTATCCCCCCTTTCCCCCTTTATACTTAACCAATGAACCCCCAAAACTATTGACAGAGCGCATTATCAAAATGAACCTATATACAAAATTTGAAGAAAATGGGATAATTCTGCATGAAAAACCCATTTATCTAAATTAAGGGGCAATTAGCACCCCCTTTCCCCCTTTATACTTAACCAATGAACCCCCAAAACTATTGACAGAAGCACATTATCAAAATGAACCTATATACAAAATTTGAAGAAAATGGGATAATTCTGCATGAAAAACCCATTTATCTAAATTATGGAGGGTTAGCCCCCCGTTTCCCCCCTTTATCCTTAACCAATGGACCTCCAAAACTAATCAGGGAAGCGCCTTATCACAAGGAACCTATAAACAAAATTTAAAGTAAAACGGTTAGTTCTATCAAGAGTTATCGCGTTACGTACATACATACATACATACATACATACGTACGTACGTACATACAGAACCGGCGGGCACATAAGCTCTCAGGCTTTGATAGCCTGTGAGCTAAAAAAGCGTAAACGGGAATATGCCATCAGATTGTAAACGAAAAAATTGTACATTGTGAAAGTTCATTATAATATTTAAAAAAAAAAAAAAAAAAAAAAAAAAAAGATAAAATTGTATTATTTTTTGAAAAAAAAAAAAAAGTTAAACGATGAATTTTCTTAACATTGTCTTCTTGTATTAAATCACGCACGATACATTTTTTATGAAATGATGTTACTGTTTCTTCTTCAATGAATGGTACTTTCTTTAAATGTATATTTCTATATATGTGTGTGTGTTTCTAAATATTACTAACATTTATTATTTTTTTCTATTCATAAGTATAATCGCTTCTCTAACTTCCCTATTTTATTAGTATTATGAAATATCTTTCATCTGTAACAAAGTAACAAAACAAAACAATTGCTTACAGAACCTTTATCAAGAATTTAAAAAAAACGTGGGTTGCTAGGCAGATCGCAATTTATATTCTGGCACAAGCTTTCAAAATTTAAAATTTTATAAATTATGTAACTCGTACACTGTATAATACTCAAGATCACCTTCTGTGATACAATGCTTCTGATTATTTGTCATTTTATTATTACATATACTTTTTTTTCATATTTTCATGGATAGCACGTATACGAGTAAACACAGCACACACGCTGCGCGCTCGCTTAGCTTGCTAACGCTGAAGGATGAGCAGTAGAAGTACTTATTCTCCCATTAAAATATTTGTGATTCATGGAGTCAGTAAAAGGAAGTGCAAATGCATGAACAAATATCAACAGTTAATTGTGTTAAAATTCAAATTTTATATGTGAGTGGAAATATCAATTAAATAATGTTTGCTTTTAAAAATTATCTTAATTGAGATTTCAGGGAAATGTCGAATTCAGGCGGGGGGGGGGGGGGGGTTGAAGAGCCTCCACCCCCACAGATTTTGAAATTAAATTGACATAACTTTTTTTCTCGGATTTTGAAATAATAGTAAAATTATTTTTTCGAGAAGTTTAAAATAATTAAAAACTAAGAGAAAGAGGAATTACGAATTTTCCGTTAAGACGGGGGGGTGGGGGGGGGGGTTGTCCCCTAAATCCCCCATGGCAGTAAATTTTTAGTTCTGTTTTCCTTTTTATGTGCATGTATCTAAATTTTTTTTTCAAATGGGGGGGGGGGGTGTTCAGGGCAGTGTACAGGGGGCGCCCTCCTCCGGGATTTTGAAATTTAATTAACATAACATTCGTTTTCTCCGATGTACAAAGACATAGTTAAATGTATTTTTTCGAGTAATTAAAAAAAATAAGCACTAAGTGAAAGTGAGGGTCTAAGAATTTTGCCTCCTAAATTCTCGCATTATAGTTAATTTTTATTTCTGTTTTTATTTTTATGTATATCTGTTTAAAGGTTTTTCGATAACTTTTTCACTTGGTCAATTAAAAACCAATATTATTTTCTTAAGGTCTAAATATTCTGTAGAATTTTAGAACATAATAATGTATATCTTAAAAATATTCAAAAAGTCTGAATAAATTCTGTAGATATTTTGCAGATTTAAATTTATATTTAAAAGATTTTCTCATACCTGTAGAATACCTGAACACAAAATTTCGTTTATCTTATAATATTTAAAATGTCTATGAAATATCTTCAAAAATTCTGCAGATATTTTAAAGGTAAATTATATCTGCAAAACGTCTGTGAAATGGCTTCAAATATTCTGCATATATTTTCTTTTATATATATCTTTCTATTATCTTTGGGGTAATATTAAAGGTAAATCTCATCTTCAAAATGTCTGTTAAATGTCTTCAAAAATTCTGCAGGTATTTTAAAGGAAAATCTAAATCTGCAAAGCGTCTTCAGATTTCTGTAGAATTTCTGAAGAAAGTGGCGATTTCTTAAGAAAATCTTCAGATTATTCTTAGTGGGGAATTTAGTATGATATTTCATTGATTAAGATTAGATATTCCAAAAACATAGTTAATATGATTAGGTTGTAAAGTGTAAGGAAAGCCACCAAGATCAAATTCAATTTTTTAAAATTCATATAAGATTAATGAGCTTCCTTTACTTTGATGTTATCAATTAGTAGAAACACATGTCAAGATTTGTAAAGAAAAAAAAACGAGAAAAGAAAAAATTAAAGTAAAATAGTTTGTGCTTCAATCGTGACTGACATACAAATATTGTTAGTCATTCCTTCAATAGTAATGTTTAACTTATCACATAAATTTAACCCGATTAAATAAAACAGTGTCATTTAGAGTACGGTTATATGCATTGTCTTAATGAAGACATAATTGCAAGGTTGGATTTATGCAAGGTTCACATGAGGCGGAGACCGCAACGGCGAAAAAATAGGGAGGGAAATAAAAGTTCTGAGAGCATTTATTTCTAATTAAAAAAAAAAAAAGAAATTTTTTCAATTCTAAATTTACGTCTTTACTGTCAGAAACATAGAACTAATTTAAATACTAGATGAGTATTCTGAAGAGGGTAAAGGTTTGTTCTAAAAAAAACCTTTGCCACATGGTCGAACGAAAATGAAATGTTTCGATGTATGGACATGATATGGTTTAGCATTATTGCAGAATTTAATATCGTTTTAAATATGAGCTTCAGAAACTCGCGCCTCTTTATTAACCTTCTGCATTGCATTTCTATGCTTCAGAAGGAACAACTAGCGATGGTAGTGAGCAGCATATTCGATTACGCCCACAGGCGTAATTTATTTTATGTAATTTTTATGCGTATTTTTATGTGTCTTTTTATCTTATACACAGCAAAAACACAATGAAGGATTAAAATGAATGATGTTAACTTATCATAGACTATATTAGCAACCATAGTTTAAATTAGTACTAAGAACTTTATAAGCGGTGCGTAGAAGCCTTTTTTTTACCTTTCCTTATTTGACAACGCATCCAAAAACACATAGTTAATAGCAATCTAGAACCGGCCAACACAGTAACAAAAGTAATTTTCACCAAATAGCTACTCATCCAAATACACACATCCAGCTACTGACGACCAAGGAACTAATCAGGTAGGACTCCGCATGAGGAGATCAGGCGAATTTAGTTTCACGACCATGTACACAAACTTATTAAACTAGATATAATGCACGGAAGGTAGGGGCCTGGTCCTTTTGAATCCTTTTGAATGTGTATTCCAGTAATCCATCACAGGAGATGACAGCTAAATAAGTTTACTTATTTCCTCTCTCGTGAGATATAGTGGCAGGGTGTCTCAAATGAGAAACTAATTTCCAGAGCCCGATTAATGTCATTTGGAGCCCAAGGCCCAGTAGTACCTTTTCAGAGCCAGTCTCAAACCAAGATAATAGCTATAAATATTTTGGGGGAGTATTCGGTGGTTATCCTTAGATATTATGATATGGTTACCAAGTTAATCAAAAATTTTTTTTTGGTGTTGTGGGAAATAATTGCAAAAAACTGCATTTTTAAGAAACTTTTGCAAACAATTTTATTTCCTTTGGGAGCCCCCATCAGTGGTGAGCCCTAGGCCACGGCATAGTCGGACTCTGCATTAATCCGGCACCGCGAATTTCTTAACCAAAACTTAGCGCATTTAACATGGGCTCAATACAATCGTATTAATAATTTGCATATCTTTAAATGCGACAATAATGTCGCTCAGTAGGCAAACACTTACAAGTTTCTTCATACATTTATGTACATACCATCTCAATATATATGTACAATGCTTTACCACAAAACCACACTGCATATGTACAGTTTTTGTTTGATTTAAATAATCTTACTCTCTTGACTACTTTAAATAAATATACTCTCTTAAAAACTAATTTTCATGATATAGGAGGGAACTATAACAATTTTTGCACAAGAGAAGAAAAATATTTCAATCAACACAATGAATCAATTTATGGATTATGTTTGAAATAAGACTTTTATTTCAACACCTCCTAGAAGCTCTTCTAATGCAAAGAGAACAATGGGTTATAAATTACACTTGGAATGTTATTTTGTTTTAATTCCTCCTACTCACGCAAGCTCCTCCTACTTGCAAGCATTCAGACTTTACCTTCAGATAATTCAATTTATAAAGCATGTTTAAAAACAGTTCTTCCGCTAATTAAAAATACTTCATATATTCATTAATTTTAAAATTAGGTCTTTATTACAAAATTCAACTTTGATCCATATAAATCTAATAATTGTGTTTTTAATTCTGGAAAACGTATTGTATCATAAGCGTTGTGTGCAAATTTCAGCAAGTCTACTATAACAAACATTTCTGGTAACAAAAAAAAAAAAAATAAATAAATAAATAAAAATAGAAAAAGCGTTTACAGATCCTCAATCGCGTTCGAAATTTTTTTGACAATTTCCAAGTTAATAAAGACAAGGTGTTTTCGATTCCATAATAATATGCCGCATTTTGTATTTTGTTTCACATACCAGTAACGGAATTCTACGTACCAGTAACCAGAGCTTCACGTACCAGTACTGGTACGCGTACCATAGTTTGAGAACCCCTGATCTCATACATTTAAAATACGATTCTTACTTTTTTTTCTAGCGCGTGCCTTTTTTTATATTTGATCACTTTTTACTGTAACTTTGATGGGATAAATGTGATGATATTCGGGCTTAATTAATGTTGTTTGAAGATATTATTAACCTTAATTTTCTTTAGAAGTTTAAACCTGCTTCTGAAAAACATTCGATACTGCTAAAAAATATTACACTGCAGTGCAAAATCTTCGCACAGGGTCAACTAGTTTCGATATAATGTTCGACATATGTTAATGTGAAGCGATCGCTTGTTTTCAATTAGCAAAACTATCACGTACCGAGCTGAAAGAGAGAGTGGAGATGTGGAAACAAATGAAAGTGAAGCGTTTAAAAGAAGATGGTAAAAAGAAAGAAATCACAATAGTCGTATCAATTGATAAGGTTGTAACAGTATTTTATAACTACACGCGTATACCCCATCAATTATCAGAATCAAAAAGGCTGTTATAAGTGGTGAAATCTTTGGTGATTTCATCGGCTATTAACTCCTGACATGCCACTAATACAAAAGTAACGCTTTTAAGAAATTTCAAAACTTTATTTGAATTCAATGATATTTTTCAAATAAAAATGCTTTTTGATGTTGTTAGTGGATAATCTAAAAAAATTATATTTAATCTAAAAAATCTATTAGATTTTCCAATAAAAAAAAACATTTTGCCTATTTTCTATATTCCGGACAGAATGCGTATAATATTGTTTCAAGTAAATTAGTATATAAAATACAATTTCATTTGTTCAATGAACTATTTCATCTAATATTTTTTTTAGAATTTCTTGGAAAAATAATGCAATATTTGATACCTACCAAAATTATCCTCTCGGTGACAATAATGATACTTTACAATTTTTTCAATAAATATGCAAGTTGAGTTACTAGAATGCAATGAACTACAAACTAAGTTCATCATAAAATATCAATAATAAATATAAAATTATATATATATAATGATAAATATAAAATTTATCATAAAATAAAAGCGTCCATACATATACCATTCTATTTATTAGTCTGGTGATTTGTCATACATTTTCTGTGTGTAAATTTATACAAATAGCTGTAAACTTTCTGGAAAATCACAGGTATTTAACACTACAGTGCATGAATTTTTCTTTTAGAATTATGTTTTTTATACTTATATTAAGAATTTAACACCAGAAATTTTAAGATAGATTTTTAACTTTATTTAGTAGCATATTTATGTTATTTTTACATGATTAATATTTCTATATAAATATAGTGGCTGCAAAGAACTTGATTTATTTATTAAAAGTTAAATAGAAAGTTTTGCCAATTGTTCTACACTATGCACTGTAGTGTTAAACCGCTTTTTCTTTACACATAAATTGAAGGTGATAAGTTTTATGTAAATATATCCAAAATTTTCGGAGCTATTTATTGTTTATAAAAATCTTGTTTGTCGAAAATCTAATTTGAGGTTTTATTTTCAATTTTTGAAAATATATCAAAATATTCAGCCCAAGTCCTTAAAACTCTCCAGTTTTATATGTTCCACATTCTTTAATCTCCATATTATAAATAATTTTCCTTTTTGAGCCTCTTTAATCATACATTTCCGGTTATTTAAGTGCATATTTCCAGTTTCAAAGATGAAATAAAATCAGCCATAAACACACGTCCATAGATAGTATTAATAAAACAAAACTAAGCTTTATAAAGCTTATTGTACAGTCATTGAAATACAAGAATTAAAAAGAAATTCTGATAATTTCACAAAATTTGGAATTCAAACATAGAGATATGCACAGGGGTGCAAAAATCTAAGCGCCAATGGGTTGATTCCCACCACTAAATTTTATTAGTATTCTCCGTTAAATTTTATTAGTATAATTCGCATAAATTTTATCAGTATTCTTATTAGGCGAAGAATACTAAAAATTTAGTGGTGGGAATCGGCCTATTGGCGCCTAGATTTTTGTACCACTGGATATACATATGAAACTTCACAAAGCAACTGATATCTATTATCTATTATCTTATATTATTGCTAAATTTATATAAATTTAGCAATTTATATACATAGCGCGGCGACAGTTTTGTACGGTTCATGTTTGTTTATATATTTTGGCCTAAACAAGTATGAAAAAGTATCTCTGAATTTTCAGCAAATTGAACAATAAATTATGAAGTTTACTGCGTTGTTTATGAAAGTGAGATAATCTATATATTTAAAATGTTAAGCGTTTTCTTTAAACAGTTCGTGAGAAAAAACTACTTCATCAAATTACATGATTCTTATTTTAAATGAAAGATATTTAGCGACAGATTTGTTATCGTGCATTCGTTTGTTCAGTATTTTTATTAAATAGCAAAAATTTTAATTTTAAATGTGTTTTTTTTTTCTTGTCTTGACAATGGTGGCAATCGGATTACATCCATTGTTACGAGGATAAACGAGAAATAATGAAAACTTTTCAGACACGTGGTTTTTTGGCCGAATCTTTTAATTTGCAAATAAAATTTCCATAAAAATATTTATGCACGTGCACTTTATTTTTATCCTCTTTAATAAAAAGCTATGTGTTGCTGACGACAGGGATTTTCGCTAATCGTTGCCACAGATTAATCTCGGAAAATGAAACATTTGAAGTTATTGAAAAAATTAATAGCTCGAAAAGTATTTGTCAGAAAATTGTTATACAAACTGCGTTAGAAAGGTAAAAAATTGTACTTTTCTTGATATAAATTTCAAATCTAATGATTATGCCGTTTTTCAAATATTGAATTTCAAAAAGTACCAAATTTTACAATAGAATACCATACCGAAATTTTCACGCGTAAAAAGAATGATAACGGCATTGTGTCCTGACGTGTATATATACTGACTATAGCACGAGTCACAAATTATAGTAGCCTTATTATTCTGTTAAAATATAAAAGTGAATTATGATGTCGCGAGTGCATGATTTTTATCTAATTCTCGACGAGTAGCATATTTTTGTCCACCTCAGTGAGGCATATTAATTTCATTATATTTGAAGTATTGTAAATTGTAGCTTCATTCAAATCCAATTTGAATCCAATGGAAATGATTTTTCCGCCTAAACACCATAATGTAAATCCCTAAGACACCCTAATTTAACACAATTCTTCATTTTTTTAATGCTGACCTATTCCATAATAAGGTCTACAGAGAATACAGAATACAAGGTTAAATTCAAAGTTAATATTTCACTTTATTAAAGGTGCGTTAAGAGAAATTGACCAGCGTAGCGGGTGTAGCTTGCTAGTAAATGAATAAAAATTCATATTTATTGTGACGTTACGGGAATATTGTCCATTGGGTTTATTTTATCTTTGTGCATTATAACTTTATTGATGACATTTTTTTCCTTACAATTAAATACAAAATATATTTTCATTTGTATACATGGTATTTAAGCATAAAAGTAACGTATTTAAAGTTCGTCTACGTGTGAAAAGTTTGCGCCGGTGAAAATGACGTTATGCTTAGCTTGAAATGCCTTTTTACATTGATAAAACTAAAGAGAAAAGTCTATGATTCTATCAACATGACGTAATTTTAACTGATTTTTCAATTTTTAATGATAAAGATTATAATTCGAGCCATTATTGATTGCTTCATCTTGATTGCATACCTTGATTACATGTTACCAATTACTTTTTTTTAATTATTATCATAGGTTAGAGGATTTAATTTTGTAATACAAAATTCACAAAAGTAAAGGATTTCAAGAAAATTAAAATGATTTAAAATAGTGTTACGGTAAAAAAAAGCTTGAAATAAGGATTTTTTTTTGTTAGAATAAACAATGTAAGGCTAACATTTTGTAGGAATTATTTATGTAGATTTAGCATAAATTCATGTAACAGTTCTTTTTTAGCGGTAAAGTACGATTTCTTTCTCTGTTTATTTCTCTCTGGACGTGAAAAAAATGGTATTCTACTTTTGGACGTCAGCCAAATCCCACTGGCAATTTTTTTAGTAATGTATAATGAATTTGACAACAAATGACGCTATAGCTTTTGCTTTTATCGAGCTTAAATCACTTCTAAATATCGCACAATTTCAATTCTTACATCATCAATTAGAAAAATGTATGATTGAAATTTGTTTAAAAACTGCTGCTTAATTTAACGACTTTTTAAATAATTTTGAAGCATGAATTATTTCTCAAATCTATCTCAACAATGGCCAAAAGTTTACTTCAATAATGTAAAATAACCCCTGGAAAAGTTGGCACAATTGAAAATTAATTTCCCTAACCAACATAAAAAGTAAATAAAAAAAAAATTACCCTCTCCTTATAAATCATAAGATAAGATCATCCATAATGTAGAGCATTTTGCCTCTAAACTAAAATCTGTCCCCACCCCTCAAAAAAAAAAAAAACAACAACAGATTTTTGGTTTATGTTGAACATAAAATAGATATCATGTTGAATCCATTGATGTATGTGTTGCATCAGAATATGCTAGGAATTGTATTTTATTATTTTTTAAAGATATACTGGGTATTTCACTGTATACGAGGAAAAAGATCCCCGATTGTAAAAAAGGGATAATCATCCTGATTATGGAAAGAGATCGAAGAAACCATGCAAATAAATTACACTTGAAAACGTTAAAAATCAGCCTCCTCTGCAGATTGTATATTATTATTGTAAAATGATTCTCCATCTTTACATAAAAATTGATTAGCTCAAAACAATGGATTCGTTTTAGAAGATATAGATTTGAAACAGAAAATCATTAAAGAGGACATTTTAAAACATTTTATTTAAACAATTGAAAACATTTTTAAAGTCGAATGTCGACAGTGCCTTTGAGAAAATCAAATGCACATGCGCTTAGGAGTTCACTCGGTTGCATTATCACAGGGGGAGAGATGTGTGCTTTATTCACTATGTTCTATTTACAAAATATGATATAGAATATAGACGTAGGAATGTACTATTTGTATGATACTCCATAGGTCTAAGAAATTTTCACTCTTGCAGGGGTGAATATGGCGGTAATGTCGAACTGATTTACATCACACACTTATTTACGAATGTTTGCATTCAAAATAGTACTGTATATTTCACTGGGTGGAAAAACTTTTAACGTCAAATTTTTGAAACACTGTTTCATACACTCCCCCTCTTAAATAATATAGAAGCTTATTTTACTGATATTCTTAAAGTATTTATTTTCCGTCAAGTTTTGACGGGTTCCATCTAGTAATACTATAATGAACAATATTCATTATTTGCTGTTTTAGTACACTCGTGTGTCTTTGAAACATTGTCGCACATAAATAATGGGCGCTGTTCTTCTGTTACAAACATATAGCAGCTACAAACTCTAGTCCCAGGTATTATCAGTTTTTGGACACTTTATAGAGTTCTACGATGCGGTCGTTGATACCTGGATGCTCAGAAATCTAGACATAGCCATGTCATATAATAATCTGGTGAATGTGTCGGTGAAATACATTAGTAAATTCGGTACGTAAGATGCTCCCATCAAGCACATTTATATATGCAATGGCTAAACTTTCTTCACTCGACTATGTCTGGCTTAATTAAAGTTCTTATTTTGGTTCTAAAGTTGTCTTATTTTGTAGGACTCTCCATTGCACATTTCGTAGCAAGTTTTCGAAGGCTTTGCTATTGGAGCAATTTCTTGTTGGTGTATACATTTTGATAGAAACAACAATGAAAAGGTATCTCTATATTTTCTGCTCATTGAACAGTAAATTATAAAGTTTACTGCGCTATTTATCAAAGTGAGATCATCCATAGTTTCACGTAAGTTCAGGTAAACGTTATCGAAAAAATCTGATCCTAGAATACCGCTAAAAAGTACTAGTAATCCAGTTGGAAATTCTGTTACTAAGAAAAGTAACAATACAATTAGAAGCATTTTGGTTGTTCTGTCATGAGAGTTAGTACTTTCTGCTCTGTGTTTCAATATTTGCCTTCTTTTGTATGCTTTGTACAAAGCAAGAATCAGTGCAAGGCTTAGAACAGTAAGTGCTACACAAGGTACTAATTTTAACATGACGCTGAAAAACCAGAAATTAATTTTTTCTAGCAGTTGATTATTTCGCTGTGACATTTGGCTCAAATAAACTCTATAGAGCATTTGACCATCTCTACCTCTGAATTTAGACACAGTGAAAGTGATATACATTGGTATACAAAATACGGTGCAAGTGACATATGTAGCGGCGATTGCGTACTTTGCTCTTTGCATTGAACACCAACTGGCACTATTTAATGGAAAACTAATTGCTATAAATCTCCAGACGGCTACAGTCACAGTTAACCATGCAGATATTGTATGAGTCGCAACAGTGAAATGACCATGAAAAAGATTGAAAACTGACCATCCATATGAATGTTTTTCTTTTTCACTGATATCTCTAATATAGTTATGATAAGCATAAGGCAGATATGAAAACATTACAAGCATATCGGCTACTGCTAAGCTTGTGAGAATTGCATTTAGAGACGAAACCATGTTTTTCCTGGTAAGAACAATGATATTTAAGATGTTGGTTATTATTCCAAAAACACGAACAATAAAACTTAAATATCCGTGAACAGCAGCATATCTAATGCTATAGGTTTTTAAAAATTCACCAAAATAGTGAACTGGAGCATGAAATTCTGAAGCAGGTAACGGAGTAACGTTCGTTTTTATTACATCTGAATCGTTAAATGACAAATCTGTGTCATTTATTTTAAAAATAACATGTACATCCATTTCTACGTTATTGCTATTGATGATGATAAATGTATTACGTGATTTTAAAATTTATTAAACATCATCTCTTTTGAAAAAAGCCAGACTGCTTTGTATATAAAAATATATTCTTGGATTTTTTATGCTGTGAATATCGTTATTTAGAGCAGTATTTAACTCTTAAGAAAGCACGAATGAAAGCGTGTTAGGAAAGGCTTGTTCTATGCTTTCTTAGTAATTTAATATTAAACATGTTTTCAAACTCTTCATCTTTACAAGTATTTGCTAAACCTGTAAGAAAAAAAATATAGAATTAATACTTTTTATCAGGCAAATGTGTAAAATGCAAATATAAATATGTAAAATTTGAAAGAAAGAGAAATTTTTGCCGGATTTTTAAAAATTTAACTGGACAGTTTATCTTACAAATGATAAAGTTACTCAAATTTTCTTTAAAGTTTTTGTAATTGGTTGAGTAAATGTAAAATAGACCAATAATGGAGTAATAGACGACCATTCATGAAAATTTTTGAAGAACTTCGTTTTAGCAGTAGAAATGAAGATTCAATCTTTCACCAAAAAACTAGCCGCCACTGGCGACCAGTTTGGTCGCCCTTAAATGTATGTTAAGCATTGTAACAAATTATTTTTATTCATAATTTATTTTTTTCCTTAATCCTTCGCCAAACCGGAAAAATCTAATAGACAAATCAAGAACTTTTGCGATCGTGGTAGCATTTCGCATATTTTTTGTTGTTATGTATTTCATCTTTCTTGACAAAAACCGCTTAACCCACTTTATAATAAATTAATCATTGTGTGTGTGTTTTTAATATAAAATAAACTATTTCATAATAAAATAAAAGTATATGCTGTTTTAGTAATCTCTAATAGGTACCTGAAAATGGGATTTTCTCGCCAAAATGGCGCAAAACAAAAATTCCGCCAACCCTGGTGCGTCCGTGACAGCTGTTCCAATTTAAAATACATGACGTTCACATTTTTCTTTAAAATAGAAAATAGATAAATAAGAAATATTATCATAAATCAAAACATTTGATTTCAAAATTAAAATATCGTTTCTAATTAATACACACGAAAAATAAAAGATGACAATTTGTTTCGAAATTCGATCCATTAAATATTATTACATGAGTTCAACCACGGAGTTCAACTTACATCAAGAAAAGATCCGAAGGAAGTTGAGTTGTATGGAACAGAATTATGGTAAACTTTGACTGTCTCACTGGTGCTGATTATTTTTTTTTTACACCAGGCAGCGGTCCAAAAATTCATGGTTTAATATTTTAAACGTTCACAACGAATGAATCTTTTGTTTTTGTTGGTTACTTTCATGGATAGAGAATTTGAACCGCGAACCTAATTGAAACTTAAGTTATTGCAGAATGTATACATAATTGAACGTAAGTCATCTCTCAAATATTAATTTATTTTGAACGATCTTTCTAAAAATGTAACTTTTATGCAGTTTTATTAGAAAAAATAATTTTGAATAAAAAAGGCTGCCTGGCATATGAAACAGTGAAGCGGCATCCCGGAACTGTTGAGGACAGTCACATGACATACGGTTTTATTATAGAGATATTTTTTTACTATCCTTTTTTTTTGGTGATGGGGGACAACGGGAGCATTTATCTGAGGGAGGGGTAAAACTCAACATTTTTAAGCAGGTCAAGTGGAGTATCCTTTATTATGTATTTTTTAAATTCTGAATCGAATGACATTATCCGCAAGTCGATACGAACATGTGTTACAAAGTTACGGCAGGTTTTATAAAGAAAAAGTCGAAAATTATGCTTTAAAACCACTTCACTCTCAGGCTTAATTTCGCTGGTGAAGGGCTATACCAGGCTATGCGGTGCAAAATGTTTGTGTCATAAATCATTTCATAACTTCCGTGATTTAATAGTAATGAATGTAAGGTCGTTAAAGGATTTACAACGTTATCATAATACGTATAAAATAATATATATAACTTGCACATTATATACATACACTGATATACATACATACAGTATATCAGGGTGGCTAGTGGTCAGGGAAAAATACAGTCAAAAAAAGTGATAAACACCAGTATATTCTTATAGAAAAATTCATCTTAATTATTTGATCAATTAATCAACATGAATTTTTCTATAAGAATATATTGGTGTTTGTCATTTTTTTTACTGTATTTTTCTCTGACCACGAGCCCCTGTATATACATAAAACTTAGGAATTTATTTTAAAAATTTATGATATTGATCAAAATGACTTCTACTGCAAATTCCTGGAAAATCTTCACAACCAGAACACATTAGCCGAATATCTTTCCTAGCATGTTTAGTTGTACAAATACGGCGTAGCTTTTGGGGACGTTTCTTTCGATCTGTGCTTGGAATCTGAAAAAGTTTATAGATAGTTTTAGTTTTGTCTTCTTTACTACTACGAGCAGAAAACATTTCTTTATAACTGTCACTGTACTCTATAAGTATTTCTTATAGATGTTCTAGTGTAGATGTGTAGTGAACATATTGGTGTACGTAATGGTCGCTGATTACTGAAATGAGAGGACGTACGCATCGTACGTTCTGGTTGCTGATTGCTGAAATGAGAGGACGTACGCAGCGTACGTTCTGGTTGCTGATTGCTGAAATGAGAGGACGTACGCAGCGTACGTCCTGGGAGTGAAGAGGTTAATACAGGTAGAACACTGTTTTACAGCAACGTGGCCATTCACGAAAATTTGGAAAAAACTTCGTTTTGGCGCTAGAGATGAACATACGATGAGTTCCCAAAAAAATAAAGAATTGAGTTGTTTTACTATGTTTTTTTTTGGGGGGGTGGGGGGTGGGGGAGGGGGGGTTAAAGGATCATTTTAACTCAGGCTGGAGGAACCCAAATTTTGTAAGTATGTTGGGTGGGGTATTTTGTTCCTGTTTTTTTTTTTTAAATTCTGCATCGCATGATACCATTTGCAAGTCACTTGCTACAATGCTACTACAGTTATTATAAATAAAAAGTCAAAAAGTATACTTTATGAGATAACACAACTTTATTACAACTATTGTACGTTCAAAACATGTTCTTTATATCATATTGAATAATCTTAAACTTATATTAAATATCCTGAAAATAGCAATAATCAAAATGCAGTTAATCTGTGTCTTTTCAAGATCATTGAAGTTTTGGACGTAAAATAAGTATAACTAAGTTGTGCTCTCTCATAAAATACAGTTTTAGACTTTACATTTATAAAACCTGCCGTAGTTTTCTAACAAGTGATTTTATAGACTTGGGAATGGTGTCATTCGATTCAGAATTAAAAACCACGTGCACTGCAAAAAAAGTGTTGATTTGACAGTATAATACTGGCACCCAGCTGCCAGTATTGTACCATAAAATCAACAGTAATAAACAGTAAAATAAGCAGTAATATGCTACTGCTTATTTTACTGTTAATTACTGTTAATTTTATGGTATAATACTTGCAGCCGGGGTGCTAGTATTATACTGTAAAATCAATGCTTTTTTTGGAGTGTGGGGAACACTACTGCATTTGACCTATTTAAAAATAGTTGACTCGCCCCCCCCCCCAAAAAAAAAAGAGTTGAAAATCCTCCTTTTTCCTCTCCAAACCGTAATCTAACAACTTTCTTTTTTTGGAGACACATCGGATTTTCATTTTTAGTGCCAAAATGAAATCCTTCCAAAATTTTTGTGAATGACCTCTATTTGTTGCTCTAAAACTCTCTTTTATATGCACTATCGTATAATTTTTGACTTTTCAGTCATAAAAACCTGTCGTAACTTTGTAACAAATGATTATATCGACTTGCAAATGGTGTCATTCGATTTAAAATTTAAAAAAATATTATATACGATACCCCACGTGCCCTACTTAAAAAAGTTGCGTTTCCCCCTACCTGTGTTAAAATGCCCCCATTCTGCCCCCATAAAACACGATATACAAATTATTATTTTGTTTATAGTCAGATTATTAGTATTTTAGGTGGACACGTTGTATCTTCATTTCTAGGGACAAAAGGAAGTTCTTCCCAAATTTTGGTGAAATAACATCAGTTGCCTCTGAAAACTCTATTTTACCTGTACTATGTAAAATAAATTTTGTGTGAAGAAAAAAATATTCAAATATAAGAACATTCTATTTTCTTTCTCTTTTAGGTAGCTTTCAATACAAAAAAGTATAAAGCTACCTATTGCAGCCGTTCGGAGGAAAGCAGTTCCGGAAAATTTCGATATATTTTCACCGATCATGACCCCCAGACCCCAAAACCACCCTCCGTCCAAATGTTGATTTATATATATAGATATATCCATATATATATATGACCTATGTCATACGATAACGCCCGTAATTATTAATCGATTTTGATGAAACTAATTGTGTGTATTAAGGTCACTAATGTCTCGACCGAGTTCGTTGGCCAGCTTGGTCCGCCATCTTGTTTCAAGATGGCGGCCATTTAAAGATGTAAAATAACTTAAAATCTAAAATAAATATACAAAAAATTTAAAAATTCAAATTTATTTTTTAATTACGTGTTAGGCCTTGATACAAGGATTCCAGAGCTTTTTTTGGTTTACCTCTATCTTAAAAAATGGCTGAGATAGAGCAGTTTGAAATTCTAGGGTGGCTGACATTTTGAAACAAAACAGCACATTAACGCGATTACTCGCAAATTATTTTCTTTCATTGTTGTAATAATTTTCCCAATCATACGCATAAAACTATATATTCATATACGTTAACGCCAAAATTGGCGACATTGGCGACAAAATTGGCAAAATTGGGCGACATTTGGCGAAATATCGTCAAATTTGGCGATCAAAATAAGTCTTCATAAATGAAGCCAATTTGGCTATTGCTCAATAATTTGGCGAATTTCTTATTTAAATTCAGTATTAACGAATCTTTTGTAAACGTTTCTTTGCATTTTAGCTTGCTGTTTTCGTGTAACATTAGCTAAAATTTTAAAACGAAGATATAGGAAAGCTACCTTTTCCTCCCGGTACAGGCCGGAAGGACTTTTTAAATGTAAATTATGATATTAGTATAAATTCACCGCCATTCTCCTTGAAAAGCACTTTGACAATTTTGCAATTCATAGAAAATGAATTATCTTAAATATAGAATTTAAAACAATTATTCACTAGTTAGTATTTATCTATATTAACGTTTTTCATAGTACCGCTTGAGGGGGGGGGAGGGTGTACGGGAAGGTTGTAGCAGGTGAGTGATGCATCTGTGTGAAAAATTTACAAACTGCACGGGTCAGCTAAGTGAGTCATTGAAAAACAACTTTTATCATTAGCTGTTTTATAAATAGAATATAAAATAAGCTAAATTTGAAGATGTCTTGCGTCTCCAAATCATCAAATTAACACCAAACAGTCAAGAAATATTCGAAAGTAAACATGTGCTCCCATCGTATTTGTATACGTTATTGCTGTGCTGCTTTACATGAAATCATTAATATAAAAGCAATATTTATAAACATCCTTTCGTTATCTTTCTTCCCGTTTTTCTATGATTATTTAATGTAAAGAAGAGGGGGTACACCAGGAGCACGTAAATGCTCAAGAGGTATACGAGACATAAAAGTCTGAAGATCCCTGAAGTATACTGTAAGTGGTGTGTAAGTTTTTATGACATGCATTGCCGTATTACCAACAAGGCATGCTTGGCACTTCTACATGGCGCACGGATTCTAGGGCTATCTATGTATAGTGTTTTTTAACATTAGTAATTTTACTGAAGAAATAGTATATAACCACCGTCAAAAATGACGGATTGTTGATCTGCATTCCATTTTCATAAGACTTCATACAAACAAACAGCATGGAGATTTTGTTATTGAAAGGTTTGTCTTGTAGAAAAGTACATTTTAAAGCCGGTAGATGGCGCCAGAACAATATTTAAATCAGAAGCGTAATACTGAATGGATCACCGCAAAGCCTCCCTACGAAAGAAATCACCGCTATTTCTGAAAAAAAAAAAGTTTTTACAGAAAACATTATTTACAAAATACATGTTTTATTTGAAATTATAGTACAAGGTGGCCATAATTAAACTGACGGTACTCAGAGTGTTCTGTAGCGCGATCTAATTGCGAGAATGGCGCCAAATTTTGTAGGAGGATTAAACAATGACGGGGGACGAAGGATTCCGCGAAAACAAATTAGTTAAGTCAACGCCAGGGGAATATGTGTCGCTGTGTATTCGAAAAAGAGAGTTTCTAAAAAGAAGAATCAATTCAGAAGAATCTGTTCTTTAAATATTTGCTATTGTGTTTCAGTTTTAGGATTAACATGCCTGTAAAAATGTAATTTCATTTACATACCAATATTGTACAGTTAGTATAATTCATGTTTGTTTTGCAAAATGTCTTTTTCTAAAGAAATTTTATTTTTAATACAACTTGCGTGCACAGTGAGTCTTAGTTTTTTCTTTACATTTTGCTCGACTACACCTTTGGTTAATTTTTACCTCGCTTACTTTAATGGCATCAAACTGCACATTATAATTGTATTATTGTCAAATATTTAACTAAAATTACTAAAGATCTAAGAATAGATTTGTTAATCTGTGCCGGGCATAGTTCAAGATATCGCGAATAACATTGGTTCTTTTGTGTAGTCGAGTCCACTGTAGCTAATAAAAAATAAACATGTACATGATAATAAATAATCTCAAAATAATTTAAATCAGATTCAATATTTATTAAATATAACTCACGAACATTATAAAAGTTATATCTACAATATAGTTCTACTTTAAAAGATCACCGGACTTGAACGTTCAACTCTGTCATATAGTTATATAAAATACAGTCACGAAGTATGGCCTTTGATTATGAACTACTCAAATAAAAAAACTTTTGGAACTAATAAATTTACTCGGAGTAAATATAAGCAAGAAATTGGCTTACTTTGTGTATACACCGCCAGGATTCTTCTGGTTATCATGATGGCATTTCAATCACAGAAGTCCGTATACACTTATTGACATCCGGGTATTCCACATGGCGCACGGATTCTAGGGCTATCTATGTATAGTGTTTTTTAACATTAGTAATTTTACTGAAGAAATAGTATATAACCACCGTCAAAAATGACGGATTGTTGATCTGCATTCCATTTTCATAAGACTTCATACAAACAAACAGCATGGAGATTTTGTTATTGAAAGGTTTGTCTTGTAGAAAAGTACATTTTAAAGCCGGTAGATGGCGCCAGAACAATATTTAAATCAGAAACGTAATACTGGATGGATCACCGCAAAGCCTCTCTACGACTTTTTGACAGATTCCTCTTTATTGACATCCGGGTATTCCACATGGCGCACGGATTCTAGGGCTATCTATGTATAGTGTTTTTTAACATTAGTAATTTTACTGAAGAAATAGTATATAACCACCGTCAAAAATGACGGATTGTTGATCTGCATTCAATACTGTGTCTTTTTTTCCCATATATATATATATATATATATATATATATAATTAGCAACAGTATTTGTTTTCGAGGTGTATAGCCTTTTAATTCTTTCTCCAACGATAATGGTCGTTGGAGAAAGACGTTTATCTAATAACGTTATTAGACGTTTATCTAATAACGGGACTTAGATAGTATCCGTTACTATCTCGTAAAGGATAATTACAATATAATTATCCTTTAAGTTAATACATATCCGGCTAAGAAAATTATTAACTTAGCTAAAACTGCAAGAACTATCTCAATCCTGCGTGGTTCTCTTTCTCGCAGGCTCAATTCCCTCGCGCTTTTCCCCGCTGATATTCCCCTATTTTTCATAATTTGCTACGCCCTGTATATTTCTTTTAATTTATATACCCCCGACTCACATCTTACTGGATAACTTCTGAGTACTTTAATTCTTTTTACTGCCTAAGTACGTTTTATTATATGTCGCAATTTTCTATTTCTTTCCCCTTTATTCGCGCGGTATTTTCACGTGTTGCTCTACGGTCACGTCTCTTACATCCCCATCCATTCTTACAGGGGCTGATTTACTACTCTTTGACTCTTCTTCCTCTTACAGAGTCTTACAGCTTTGTAGGGGCTGATTTACAAATCTGATTGTCTGATTGCCTGGCTGATTTACTGATCTTGCAGGGGCTTATTTACATCCATTCTTACAGGGGCTGTTTTACAACTCTTTGACCCTTCTCGCAATTACAGAGCCTTACAGGTTTATAGGGGCTGATTTACAACTCTGATTGTCTGATTGCCTGGCTGATTTACAGATTTTACAGGGGCTTATTTACAACTCGTTGAACCTTCACGCGTTTTCAGACTCTTCGCATCGACAGGTGTGTGGTTTGCACTTTTTCAGGGAAGGTTTAGTATGTAACATATTGTTCTACGTCGATTGGTTATAGAATTATGATGG
Organism: Maratus michaelseni; assembly: GCA_963931845.1. NCBI lineage: Eukaryota > Metazoa > Arthropoda > Arachnida > Araneae > Salticidae > Maratus > Maratus michaelseni. The sequence goes on along the minus strand of OZ007600.1, from coordinate 128,425,930 downwards.
AAAGTTCTGTTATTTTGGACGAAAAGGTTACTATTGATCGTTTTTGGCGACCATTATCGTTGGAGAAAGAATTAAAAGGCTATACACCTCGAAAACAAATACTGTTGCTAATTATATATATATATATATATATATATATATATGGGAAAAAAGAGTTTTGATAAGAAATAATATTATAAAACGAACATATTTAATTTAAACATGAAAGGACATTTTCGTAATGCTCCAAAAATATTCAATGTGAAAGATTGCAATTCAAATAAAATTTGGCGATTTATTATTTGCGTCAGCTTAAGAAAAATGCATCTGCAACTTTTATTAGATACAATCTGAGTAACAATTTCATTTTTGATTTGTTCTTTTTTTTTAATTAAAATTTTATTTTATCTATTTCCACCATCATGTGACTTACAAAAGAAACTAGCAAATGTAATTATAAAATTGGGTGTACTTGTGAGTTACATGTTATTTGTTTATTTAAGTTGTGATTTTACTTTTGTCGCCAAACAATTTCATTTTAAGCCAAAAAGACTTAAGCATTTGTCTGAGCGATGTTCACTGTAATGGCATTTTTTAAAGTATACGACAGACTTTTTGAAGTAATTTTTTATATTGAATTATATAAATAGCAGTTGATATTAAAAAAAGGGAGTCAAATATGTAAATTTTAGTGTAATTGCTTTTTTTTCAACCATATCGCCAATTTCTTTTCCAGAAATATACACTACTTCCAATGTTAAGAACTAAAGATTATTCTTCAGAAAATTTATATAATTATGCGTAATTACTGTTCCAAAAAAATTGCAATGAAAATTGCTTACTAAAATAATTTTCGATATTCTTTTTAATTGGTCTATTTTTGTTCAGTTTTTCCTTTTTTGCTTATAACATTTTTCAATAAAAATTGCTAGCTGAAATAAATTCTCGATAACCCTTTTAATAAGTCATTTCTTTTCAGTTTTTTTCTTTTTTGCATATCTTTTCTTCTTTTTGAAAATTTTTAAAAGATATTGGATAAATCTTCCGTAATTGGGTCACTCACCAATTGTCGTATTTACTATATAGTTGCAAGTTTCTTTTATATTTGAATGGAACTCTGGTCAGTGAATCCGATTGCTGGACATTACATGAAAATTGTACTTAGCAATAATAAATGTATGAATTTTCATTCTGAAGCTAACTGAACAAAGAAGATTTACTGTTATATATTTTCAATAGGGTTCATGCTATAGTAAACGACAATAACATATAAAAATTTCAGGGCAATCCGAGTATATTTACATGAGTTAGAGCTGAGATAGACGGCTAGACGACAGACAAAGCGAAGTCATAAACACTTTTCAACTAGGTTGGAAGGTGTTAAAAACTGATTAAGTTTAATAAGTACTATAAAAGTGAAAATAGTTTTTAAAAACACTCTTTGTTAACCATTTAATGTTTATCTGTTTATTAATTAAGTTTGTCTGTCTGCCTTATGTGTCTGCTGTCTGTCCGTGCTCTAACTCGCGTCAATATACTTAGATTAGCCATGGAATTGATTTTGAAATTTAATATAGCTTGTTCGGTATTGAAAATGAAGCGTGTATAGCATATATAGTTCATTTACAGGGACACTAAAAAAAATCAGTTACATTACGGTCTATAGTTAAAAATTGTTTGCGGTGTATTTTAATGAAGTTAGATCACCTGAAACATATTGAAAGTAATATCACTGAGTGCACTGCAAGATGTTTAGTACAGAATATGATGGACATGGTATTTATCGTACAATTACAGGAACACTCAAAGGAATACCGTTACATAGGGTCTATGAACAAATCGTTTGAGGTGTACTTTAATACAGTTACGCTATTTTAAATATATTGAAATTGATATATGTCACTGAGGTGCACTACAAGGTGTTTACTACAGAATAAGGTGAACAGGTGCATAGCATTAATCGTTCTTTTACAGGGACACACAAAAGAAATCTGTTACAGATTTGTCTATGAGCAATAATTACTGGAAGTGTGTATTCAGTTGTGGTAAGCGTTTTTAAATTTAACTTTTTTTTACATACCATTTCGTGTGCTACTATAGATCATATACAGGGCAGCACAAAATATATAGAATACATTTCGGTTTATTGACGGAAATTGCTGAATAGAATTTTTCAACTGATCTATGTGTTTCCCAACTGAACTAAATATGAGCATACTATGTAGTATACATGCAAATCTATAGATCATATACAGGCCACATAAAATAATTTGGTTTTCAAATGCGTTTTGCTTTTTCTAAATTGTTTACTTAAACATATAAAGTTTCACCTTATTAATAGGCAAGTTTCCTTAAAGTATTCTGGAAGTGTTGGAAAGTGCTTCAAAATCTATGCTTAATTTTCCTTTCTTGTTTAAAAAATGGCAACTGGAAAGGAAAAAAATTGAAACATTATTTAAACTGTCTTTTAGGATTTTTAAGTTGATTTCGCAACGTAATAATCATAATTTAATTAGTATGAAACTATTAATTGATTAAAGACTATTTTTTAAAAATGTATGTTACACTCTTTATTTTTTCTTTATATTTTACGCTTTTTAATGTTTAAAATAATTCGTTGGTGCAGCTTCAGAGTCAGTTGGACTATTTTGTTGTGAGTGGTTTAGCGCATAATTAAGTCCATTGTTGTAGCTTGTATACAATTGTAACCATAAAGAATATTTGGCGATTTATCACTTATGGCGGGCTAACGGAGAAATGGCTTTGAAAAATAGTGTAGTAATTTATAATTAAGTTCTAAAAATATTAAAATATTGAATATACCTGTGAACATAATTTTCATAATTCTAGTACATCAAGAAGTGAGTGAAAAAAATATTGTCTTTGCATACAAATATTGCAATTATCTTTGCATACAAAAACCAAGTTTAGTTAAATAAAAGAGAAATAAAAATTCTACACAATATCCCCAAAATGAAAAAAGAACTGGACATTTTTTTTAAATTAGAAGTTTCTTCCAATTAGATTAAAATGCGAATAAAATTTTATTTTCGCTGTTTTTATGTCGGAATTCAAATATAAATGAATATATTTTGCTAATATATTATTTTAAAGAAACTCTAATCTCTTATTTTTACGTAAAATGACAAAAATAGCAATTTCCCTTTTTTTTGCGTAAAATAAATTTAGACATCCGTAATATAACTTTTTGTAAAGATCCGAAAACTAAAAATATGCGAAAAAAGTTTTTTACTGCATCTATTTTCCTTTAAATGATTTGGAGTTGCAATCTTTAAATCCATTTTTCGCAATTTTTTGTTATTTCACTATACCAGTATGATCACAATGCTGAAACTTTAACATATATTTCTCAATTGACTCAATTTTGTAAATCCACGTTCCTTAAGATGCATTTAATAATATTAAAATAGGATTTTCAATATTTTTTTTTAATTTTTTTAAATAAAAAAGCTGAGTAAATTGTCATTTCTACATATTTTTTACATATCTCACGACATTTTATTTATTTATTTATTTAAACTAGGGCCTCTACTCCGTACGAGCTACGTTCACTAACCACCAGTATAGACTCAAGAGGCTCTAAAAACACGCTCTTTTTTTTCTGTTTTAAAAAGATTATGATGATTACAGAAGATTAAAAGATATTATCACGAACAGTGGCGATCGTGTGTAATTGGGTTGCCCTTTGACTGTGGGATTTGTCGGTCCCCAAAGCCGCATCAACCGTTGACTTGACAGCTGACGGCTGTTTCCATGATTGATTAAGAAAGATCAGTTTCACGTTTGAAAATCAGCTTGTATAAAATATTTAAGTGAAAATATCGCTCCCTCCTGAACTTTTGCAACGTCGCTAGACACAATATTCTCATTTTGGGTTCGAGGCTATCAATTTTGGGTTCGAGGCTTCATTCGCTTGGGAATAAAATTCAGAATAATGCCATTGAACAGCATTCTTTTTAAAAAATTATGCTTATATTTTATCTTTATATCGAGTTTTAGATATTTTCAGTAACAGGTACAGGCTATATATGAATTTTTGTATCTATTTAAATTCAACTCCATGCATATTTTTCATATTCTCTCTCTAAATATTGAAGTGAAAATTTTCCTTTTAGGCGCTTTAAGAAAATGTTTTTTAATACATTGTTTTAAATAGAAGTTATTTTCCCTATTTAATGCTGTTTGCACGTAATAATTTATTCATTTTAAAGTTTTCTTTTTATTTTAATATTCACATGTAAAGTATTTGGAAATATTATTTTTTCGGCTTTTTAAATATGAAGTAATTTTTACCTTTTTTCACGCTTTTCACACGAAATAAGTTAAATATTTCAAAGTTTACTTTCTCTTCTAATATTCACGTGCAAATATATTTTTCATTTGTAAAATGTTTGGAAATATTATAGTTTGCGCTTTTTTATATTTTTTGGCAACAATGCAAAAACAGGCAAAAAAATGACTTTTTCGAAATAATGAAATAAATCGCTATTGAGATAAAATTTTGAACAAAAAATTGAAAATAAAAAACTCAGAAAATTAGACAAATTTATAAAATGATTGAACTGTGCGCACCGCAAAATAGTCAAGTATGTGCCTTGTGCGATCTTAACATTGAAAAGTTTTTAAAATAAATCTTGAATTTTAAAACTGTCTGCTTCAGCGTGTTTTTCATACATTTATTTCTCAATAAAACTCACAATTTTCATATTTTTATATGCAACACTTTTTTCAATTCCTACTATTAGCTCACACTCTCTATATATCTCTATATATATTCTTGTTCAAATTACGATCGTTAATAAAATATTTTCTATTCGTCCACTCAAGTTCAAATACATTTTTTTAAACTTGTAGTGAATGACACTGGATGTTAATACAGTTTTTTTTTCAAATATTAATTTATTAATTAAATTTAGTTTTATATGGGAGAAAAAAAATTCTCCTATTGTTTTCATAAATAAAATGAAAGATTTTCTTCAAATTATTGTTGCAAAAAAAATAAAATACCGCAACGATGATTATAAAAAAATTTCAATAAAGATAACGTGGGACATTAATGCTGCACAGGTTTATTTTATACTAGCATGATACGCCCTCTGCGCTGGGCCATTTTCTAAATGTACCTTAAATCAAACGAAATGACTTTGTATTTTAAAGGAATATGGATCTTCACCTACGGATGCTATCCTAGTCAAAATTTTCAAACGAACCTTGAATCAAACAAATTATATCAATGGATTTGAGCACGTATTTTAAAGCAATAGGGAAATTCACCTGGTTTTTCCTTCAATATTGCTGTAAACGATGCAAATGACATTGCTTTATATTATATTATACATTTGACAAAATTTGGGCTAATAAGAAGCAACTCATTTAGTTGATTATTTATAGTAGAGTTTGGTAGGAAAAAGAGGCCATTATGAGATTATGACAACAGGAACTAAAATGTCCCCTAGTCCACATACTGCTAAAAAAGAGAGCATTACAATGATTGCATAGATTGACCATTGAACTTCAGTAATGTTCGGGAGATTCATTTTCATCTGTAAGATCTTGAACCCCGTCCCTCTTTCTTGTCTTTATGTGAGGTTCTGGTAACATAATTACAATCTCACTCTATGTTACGTTATATTTCGTAATATACGTCCCCTTCTGGCAAGTCTACTACGGTTTTTCATATTTCGATACCGGTAGAGTAAATACAGTCAAAAATGTAATAAATTGTTTGCACATAAAAAACAGAGTTTAACTTTCATATTTAAAACAAAATGGTGAAACATAAAAAGTGCATTTTAAAGCTGAATAGTTTGAATAAAATTAAAATGACGCCATTTTCACTGTCTTTCCTTTTTTTAGAACAGTTGCATTCGTGTAACCATTAACATGAAAAAAGAAACCGATGATTAACTCTGGTAGAAGAATAAACTTCTAGTTTACATCCAATAAAATCTTCCTAATCTTCCATAATCTTTTCAATATTCAAGTTTGACGTCAAACGTTAGAAGTGCTGGAAACGATATGGTTACTAATGTACCAGAGTTATTTGCAAAACGAAGTTATTTACGCGCCAAACTATGTTCCATTAAATAGTGTCAAATTGCTGTTAATTCAATTATAGATCTTTGATTGATAAAATTCCCTACTTTAAATAAAACTGACAATGATAAAGTTAGTTATGCAAAATGTTTAGTCATAATATTTTTGGTGAATACTTAAACCGAAGATTTTCTTTGCATTTCTGTAAAGAGTATAATTACACTCAGAAAAAAGACTCTTTTGTCACTATTTTTAGCTGCTAGGTCTGTATGTAAGTCGAAAATGCTTTATAATGATCGAAAAGTTATCTAATCAGAATTTCAGGTAGTCGTGTTTCTTATTCAGGCTGAAATGATAAATCGACAAATATTATTTATTCCATTCGCCAACATTGGCATTAAAAAGTTTTTCTGTACATTAGAAGCATCTCTTTTTTGGTAAAACTTTGCTTCATAATGAAAAAAAAAAAAAACATAAATTTAGCAATCGCAAATTTCAAAAGTCGTCTAATCTTCTGTAATCTGAATCGTCGTCCAGAGTAACCTTCAAACACAAACAAAATATCCAACAATATGGTAAAATTGCCAACTGGCAGGTGGCCGGAATACGGACGATTAGTCCAATATCTTTTAAAAATCTTCCTGAAAGAAGGGGAGATGTGCAGAAAAAACTAAAAAGAAATGACGAATCAAAAAGAGCATAGAAAATTTATTTCAGTAAGCAATTTTTATTGCAAAATGTCGTCTTTTGTGATAGTAATAACGCATAATCGCACACATCTCCTTAAGAATATTCTTTAGTACCTATCTTTTGACGCAGTGAATATTTCTATAAGTGAAATTGGCTATATATTAAAATATATATAAATAAATAAAAGAATAGACAATATTCGCCGATATGAGTTCGAGGCTATAAAAATCATATGTTTGGTGAAAACAAACCGGCATGTTTCCGTAGTAAATTTTTTAAATGTCTAAAATTCAATTATTTTACTATATGTGTTTGAGTGGCAGACATTCACTAAAATTTAAATATTTGATCCCATATTTATAACAATAGCTCCTATTTATGTAATTTGCATTTGAATATAAATATTTACTCCAAAAAGGATCTTGTATACACGAAAAAACACTATTATTGCTAATATCGCTTAAGCTGATGTCACGCTGATGCATTTTTGGCTTAAAATCACATTGTTTGGCGACAAAAGTAAAATCAAAATGGTAAATAAACAAATAACATGTAACTCATAAATGCAGTCATTTTTACAATTACATCTGGTATAGTTCCTCCTGTCTGTAAGTTACATGATATGGGAGTTATATAAAAAAAATTAACAGAAAGAAAAGAAATGTCACTAATATTTTATATAATCAAATTATTAGTTGCATTTTTGTTAACCTGACGCAAACGATAAATTGCCAAATATTGGCTTAATTCTAATCACATGCATTTCAAATATTTTTAAGCATTACAAATATCCCTTTGGTGTTTAAATTTAATAGTTTTGCTTTATAATATTATCCCTCAATAAAACAGTTTTTTTTGCGGGGGGGGGGGGGGGGGGGAAGGGGGGATTTTAAATAAAATGAATAACAGAATTTTTATTTTATTTTTCCATGTGTTTCCATCTATTTCTGGTATAGCCGTTTCAGTTCTTTCGCCAACGATGGTCGCCAAACAAATAACCTATGGTAACCTTATCGTCCAAAATAACAGAAATTTCCATCATAATTCTATAACTAATCTACGTAGAACTAAATGTTATATACTAAAACCTTCCCTGAAAAATTATTTATCCAACAGTGCAAGTTCCATCAAATTCCATTCAGCAGAACTCGAGTTATAAAGGAACGGAACGAAATTTCCGTTTGTGTTTTATATATATAGTAGATATTTATGATTAAAAAGTAGGAATTGACTTAGAAAATGTTTTTATATTACTTGTTTAATATTAGCCGAGAAATACCTCTTGTCATAAAAAAAAATATTTACGGCAATAAAAGCAGAAGCGTTAGTTACTTTTTTTTTAAATTTTTTTTAAAGAATAGAGAGAGTAAATAACTTTTTTGAAATCTGGTCCATATAACTTAAAAGAAAATATAAATAAATAGCTGCAAAATGCTCAAAATTTTAGAAGTCTAGTTTTAAGTTAATAATATTTTTTTTTTATAAGTGTTTTGGAAATTCATCATACGAATTGTGCTTTTTCTTGATTGTACCTTTTTCCTTCTTAAAACCATTTAATAACATGTCAAAAATGTGTTATATAAAATACTCAAATATGAAAACAATTCAAAGGGTACATAGTCCCTATTAACGAGAAGCTGGGTTAGTGTTACCGGGTATACTGACTTATGTGAAGCGTCCTAAATGCAAGAGATTCAAAGACATGCGAGACACCATTGTTCCCGATCGGGACAAATGGTGTCTCGCATGTCTTTGACTCTCTTGCATCCCCACTCTTATTTTTTTTTTTTTTTTTTTTAAGTTTACTCTTTTGCCTTCAATTCTTTAAAGAATGTAATTTCTAAAAAATATAGATAAATATTTTCTGTTTAAAGAGACTAGATCTCTTTAGGTTTTGTGTAAAATTTCTTTGACGGCATCGTATTAAGATTACATTTTCCAAGGAGAAATAATTAGGATTTAGGTATTAAAGTGTAAGAAAAAAATCTCATTTTATTGTTTAAAATTCAAATAATATTATTAAGTAACAGAAACAAATTAAAAAAGAATTAATTAAGAATTATTAACTGTCATTTTCTGTTAGTCACTAAATAGGACATGCCAAGAAATTTAAAGAAAAGATGTTCCGTTTTTATTGCACTGTATTTACCGAGTAATATACTAATTAAATTAAAAAAGTTTGTGTTTTAATATGACTGCTTAAAAATGTTGTTGATAATAGGTGTTGAAAAATAGCCATTATATAGTCAAATAAAGTTTTGAAATTTATTAAAACGATACTTTTATGGTATATAAGCCGGAAAGAAATGCTGAACAATTTATGTTATTTTAATATAAACGGACTTATCTTTCGTAATCGTCTGCATGCGATAGAAATAGATTAGAAAGAAAAACATGCTTGAAAATTATTTTTTAAATTATATCTAAAAAAAAAAAAAAAAAAAAAAAAAAAAGAGTAAATTGCGATACAGTTTTCAAACAAATTGCGTTTGAAAGTAGACTTCTCCCCCCTATATAACGGTGTAAAAATTGAAAATGTGCGATGCTTAGAAATTAAAATAATTGCAGCAAAAATCGCAAAACGGAAATTTCATCGTCAGGTGTTGCTATTCGCAAAATGACGTCAGCGTTGCGCACGGACATGTATGTCTTTTATAATATAGATAGAAAATTTTTCAATGCAATATTGTTTTTACTGTAGCAAACAGAGGACGAGTTTAAATGTTAGAGAAGTTTTCTCAAGAGAGCATAGATTTGTACTACAAAAAACGTTGCCACATGGTGAAACAAAAATTAAATGTTTTGAAATGTAGACATTTTGTGATATTATTTAGCATTATTGCACAATTTGATACCGTTTTAAATATGAGCTTCAGATGCTAGTGTCTCTTTGTCAACCTTCCATATTGTATTGGTATGCTTTAGAAGGAACGAAGGCAATGGGGAGAGAAGGGGATGCATTCGATAGCGCCCATAAAGGCGTAAAACAAAAATCCAGTCGTGCGTAGCCGTACCATTCTTTTTAATCTTCCTGTCCCGTTATTATCCATACTGCACTTTTCAACACTACGCCGAACGTAGACGATTGATTTAAAATTTCTGAAACCATTCAGCTTTGAAAAGCATCGTTAACGTATAGAAAACTATAAATTAAATTTAATAAAAATAATAATGTACTTGCCTTATTAAAACCTCGATTCTTTTCTCGGTATTTATCACAACTTCTAGCAAAATCTGATCAATGACTCTATTCTACGACGTATATATAAGCAACAGACTTTCTATTCTGACGACATGCGACGTACCTGCAAAAACCATACTGGAGATTATTCTTTTTCTTTTTTTGTTGTTGTTGATAGTATGAAGTCAGGTATGAAGTGAAAAAATACAACCTTGATTTCAGAAGCGAATTAGTGTTATTATAATATAATGAAAGTTGTTATTGTGCAGCGCTCGTCTGTTTTCACTATTTTACAATTAGTAAAACAATCATGTATCAAATTGTAAGGGAGGTTGGGGTCGGAAGTAAATATAGTGAAGAGTATAAAAGGAGAATGGAAATAAAAGAAATCACAACAGTCATATGAATTTATAAGATTGTAACAGAATTTTTTTTATTTTACATGTAAGTTTAGGGCCATCTTAAGCGACACTGACTCAGTGTGACATATCTTTTTGGTGGCAACTTATAGCAATATTTACTCATTTTTTAAACATATTTCAAAATATACCTATGAAAAGTATGTCTTCATCTGTTTTTACTATGGAGTCAGTTGATTCTCTTTTCTAAATGGATGTTATTCATTAACACGATTTTTTTTTTTAAATCTCAACTTATCTCACAGCGTGCATTTTTTTTTTGTGAAAATATGATTGCTTTTTATGCTTTTACAGAATCTTTTTATAATTGTGCGAATATGAAAGTATGGTTACATACAGGATCCTGTTTAGACATTTTTAACGAGACCTTCAAAAATATATTTATTTATAGATTGGTAAGGGGTTCTTTGAAAATTTCAGCTGTTTTGTGACTGGTAAGATTTTATTTCATGAGAATTATTTTAAAAATTTTGAAGGTCTTTGTTTGAAGATGAAAGGTTTATATTTTTAAAACAAATGTTTTGTAAAATATTCTGTTTTAAAATGAAAAATTTTGTGAAGGATTTTGTTTTAAGACGTAAAAGGTTGTGCAGCTTCCTTTGAAAGATCAAAATTCGTCCTAAACAAATCCATTAGATTAAATACTCTTGATGAATTCTCTTCAAGAAGGACGGGTAGAAAAATGCACATTTAAATAAATATTTATCCTTATTATGTCTACATCAAAATCTTGGAAACCAGCAATGTAAACCGTGCACAAATTTCGCAATTTCTTTAAAATTTATAATTTACAGACACAGAAAAAATTATATCCCGTAATATTTTGGGCAAAATTTTGCATAAACGGATCCATGCGAATGGTTAGCGACTGCCAGAAGATATGTGCTTAAACTTAATACGCATGCATAGAACACTGAAAAAAAGTACTTCCGGCCTATTCAAGGAGGAAAAGGCAGCTTTCCTATATCATTGTTTTAAACATTTAGCTAATGTTACTCAAAAGCAGCAAGCTAAAATGTAAAAAACAAGATTACAGACAGGCCCGTAGCTAGGGGGGGTGCCAGGGGGGCCCAGCACCCCTTGAAAATTTTTGAGCCCCCCCTTGGAAAGTTGCCAAGGCCACCAAATGAAATTCTGTTTCAAAAATCCAAATGAAACTTTGTTCAAAAATTGAACTTAGTTTTGGGAGCTTTTTACAGTTTTGCATAAATACTAAATTGTAGTATTTGTTTAAAAACTGCAAATAAGTGTTTCAATAGGCACGCATCCTATCTGCACATACTCAGAATTAGCAACCTTTTGCTGATGCAAACATTGACTTTTGCATTAGTTATATACTGATTTTTTTCATTTTGCAGCGTTTTTTATTATTAGCATGAAACAAAGTTATTCTAATGAGTTATAGGCCGATTTAAATACAAGTGGTTTTAGCTTTTGACTAGACGCAAAAATAATTTTAAAATGCAAAATACACCCTTGATTTTTCTAATGTTTTTTTATCATATAAAAACATAACTTTAGAATCCTTAAGGGCAGGGAATATTCAGAAAAAAATTAAAGGTTGCGACTCTTTTGAAACAGGTGAACTGTCAGATTTTTATTTACTTATTGACATCATCACTTATTATTTTACTAGTATAATTATACACTGAACATTTTCATTTAGCAGCTAGTGATGTAGTAGTAAAAAAACCAAAGGGCATACGATTTTAGGCAGAGGGTATACCCTAAAAAGTATATGCTATAGAGTTTTTGAGAAGAGGGTATACGGTATTCCTTAAAATAATCCAGAAGGTATACGGCGTATCCACCGTATATTTTTCATTACATCCCTGTCTGCAGCCTTTACTTTTCTGCATCAAATAAAGTTATTATAAACAATTTAATAAGAAACATAGTGCCTACAATATGAATATGCACTAATTTACCTTTCTATATAATACTTTGATCATATATATCTGTGTTTGTGTGTGCATGTGTCAGAGAGAGAGAAATAATATAACCGCCCCCCCCCCCTACATTTTCTTGAGAACCCCCTATTGTTTACTTCTAGCTACATCCCTGATTACAGAAGATTCGTTAATACTGAATTTAAATAAGAATTTCGCCAAATCAGTCAGCTATAGTTCAAATGTCCGGCTAGTTGAATGCTACAAAAAAAAAAAAAAAAAAAAAAAAAAAAAAAAATCTATATCTGATTATGTGCATTTTTTTTGCATTGTATCTAATTTTAGGTGACACAAAAGCAGGATTAAAACTATTTCTTACTGTTTTATTGAAACCTTCCCTCACCCCTTCCCCGAAATTTTAATTATATGACGTGCTAGCTGAGTAGAGCAGAAAAGAATGGCTTTTTCTGTGCATGAGATGGAAAATGCTTTTTAAATTTGATACTCCCGTTAAAAGTACCAGAAAAAAGAAACATCACTGCTTGCGGCGTACTACTAGGTATAGGGGAGAGAAAAAATGTCGCGTCTGCTCATTTCTCATTTCTCAGTTCAATGTTTGTTTAAAAAACCGAACAAACAAATTAATATTTATTCTTAAACAAACAAGGGATGACAAGGGATGATCGCCCCGGAACCCCCCAAAATTCTCAAACAAACAAACAAACAAAAACTCTGCCAAATTAAATAATGTGGTCGCCAGGTAGAAAACTTTGCTCGCCAGAGGCGACCTGGCGACCGCATTTGTCAAGACCTGAACTGAACTATAGGCTTCATTTATTTATTTTTTGGTCGAAAATGAATTGTGATAAAGAAAATTATATGATTGAAAAATGAATAAAATGTTAGGTACTTTTTCTACACGTTTGCTAAATTTGCCAAATTTTAAGACACACATCGCAAACACTGCATACTGAATTGATATAAATGCATTATTATTTTCTTTAATCTTAGGCTATGTTGAATTTTCACAAATCAATGAACTAAAAGTTTTCAAAATTAAATGATATGAATGAATAGTGATATATAATTTCCCAAATAAATAAAATTTTACAAACAATCTTCAGATTTACAAAAGTTGATAAATTAAAAAAAATGACATGAAATACATGAAAAAAATACATGAAAGCATCAAATTTGATTTTTATAACAAATTGTATTGTATACACTGAATTTAATTGGATGTCTTTTTTTTAACTTTAGCCTCGGGTTTTTTTAACATTTTGCAATGCAAGGAATTAATAGTTCTAAAATTTGTCAAAAATTACCTGATATCAATATAAAATAAACAATTGAGATGTAAAATTTTATACGACTGGATTTAAATATAGAAGATATAATTCAAAATACTTCTAAAAAACTTTAAATGAGATATAAAGCACCTAGATAAATGCAAATCATCATGATATGCATTTAATAGAGCATTGTATTTCAATCCTTTATCTTACTGCTCGCTTGAACACATCCTTAAACTTCCGCGAAACATAAAGTTTTTTTCAACCCTATATAAGGGTTTAATTTCATCTAACATGCAATAAAATGTAACGTCATTTTCATGCAGTTGACGATAACTAACTTCATAAATTGCATTAAACGTAAAAACTGCGTTAAATTTGTAACTGGGATAATAAATGTCTAATAAAAATTGCTTAAATTCACGTAGTATTTCTTATTTAAAATATTTTTATTTCACTCAAAATTAAATTTATGCGGTTTATTCTGACTCACATAGAAATAAAAATACTTATGATAAATTCAGTTGAATTTTAATAATATTATACATAAGTATAGTAAAATTACATACATTGAGATTTTACGATTAAAATATTTGGCGGTGAATATTAAAGAAGTTCGTATAATACGTAAATATATAAATGTTCTTCGAAAGTAAGTCTTTCAAAAATCATCATAGTTATAAGAAACTAAGTATAAAAATTTTGTAACAAGAACCGGTACTGACCTTTTAAAAACTTTGCTTATTTTCCTTTATTTACCACAGCTTCATGAAACATTTTCCACAAATTCAGTTCCGTGATGAATATAGGATGTTGAATGACGTATTTGGGAAACACCGACGGAAATGAGTAAGATATATAAAATATAAGATGTTTCGAAACTTATGTTATAAAAAATTAAAAATTATTCTGCTTCAATAAACATGATAAATTGGCAAATTTGAACAGGTTAAATTTAGTTCTTGTGTCAAACACTGTACAATCATTTTAACTAAATACGTCTGAATTTCCTCTAAAGTCTATACTACATTGGGATATTTTAAAACACTAAAAATACCATTTAATTTATTTATTTTAGTTTGAAATCTATCCATTTTTGTCACATAATCAATTTTTTTTTACAAATATATATATATATATATCTGTATAAAAGTATTCGTAATTAAAACTATTTATATCATATAGCTTAATGTTTATTTGTAAACTAGTATGTTGTGGCCATCTCAAAACTTTCTTCTGTATAAATAATCAAATCATCTGCAATCATGGATAAAATTATAAAAATTCATTGCAATCATAAATAATGCAATCATCTGTAAAATCGTATGAAAAATTAAAATAAAATATCTAATAAAAATAAGTTAATACTCTGAGAGCCAGGCGATGCGTTCAAACTTGATTGCGTCTACCCGTAACTAAATCTGCATACCCCAACGAGCGATAGATTACACTAGATATCGTGCACAAACAGCAGACAAAACGTCTTTTTTTAATAATTATTATAAAAAAAAGTTCTTCTATCAGGTAGTAAAATAAATGATGCATGTTTATCATGATTATTTGTCATTGTATAAGACGGAACGGGGAATATTCAAGTATTTGTAGCCAAAAATGATTAGTTAAACCGAAATATTATAAAAATAATTGTATTCCACATTTACCAGTGAAAATATCATAAGATGTTCTATTAGGGAAACAATATTTTCACCGTTAATTGATCTAATTCAACATCGTTTCTGCTGAAATTATTAGGGAAATCTGCAAGTTTACATTCCTTACATATTTCTGTACAACATATTAATGTGTTATTGAGATATTTATAAGAGTACAATTTATTTCATAGCTCTTAATCGTAATACTTAACAGCTTCTAATATTAATGCTTAACAGGTCGAAATTATAAGACTTATCACGTTTGTTACAATTAATTGACCAGTTGGTATTAAGATGCTATGGTCATTATTTTAGTCACGTAATTTTAAAACATGAAACGAAATATTAAATGCCGTGTATACTCCAAAATTGCAATCTGCGGAAAAAAATTTAATCATGTTTATATGAATAAATATCATCAGTTTATAAACTGGACTCCCCTACTAAATGACTATATTTTATTAATTAATGATTAATTAATTGGATAAAGGAATTATAACAATGATTAAGTTAATCATTAAACGAAAAATAGAATGGAAATTAATTTAATAATTAATCATTAGTCTTTGATAATGATTTAGACGAATTTTAATCGGTTATTTATTAGTCGTGTTTAAAAATCTAAATCTTTAATCGATAATCCAATTAAATTTTGCGCAACCCGGTCAACGTTCATAACTGTTTTATTAATTATGTTTGTAAGTGGACAGTTTAAAGAAATTTAAAGCAATTTAAAGCAATATAAAGAGTTACTTTTCTAAAATGGACAAGTTACGGTTAATATTTGAAGGGCTGGGGTGTAAACAAAATAACTAACAAAATACAAGTTTCAAGATATCCAATATTTAAGTTACTACTGCAAATTATTGCAGACGCTGCAAAGAAATACATACGAATTAGCGAATTCCTTCAATAGCTTTCATTTATGGATGATAGTGTAGCACTATATAACATGTGAAATCTCATATTTCTTGCGTGTTATAACGCTGGTCGAAACAGTTTTGAAGCCGACTGTCTGCCTTACTCTCTATGCCTCAACTAATACTAATATCCTGCTAATGAGCTTCCCTTATAACACTTGGACCTGCATGTGACCAAAATGTGTAAGCACCGTGACAGAAATTAGTAAGCACCGTGACAGAAACTGTATTTCCACGCTGCGGTCTCGAAACGTGGACACTATGGCGTCAGTGTTACATTTATATGTCCTGTTTTGTGGCTAATGGTAAGTAACATTATTTTGCAATTACTATGCGACTCGCGATTCAAAATTCGGTCATGGTGCTTTCATAGTGAAGTTTCGAAGTGGCAATCACCTTAGAATCATAATGTGATGATTTAAATATATGACATTTTAGTCACCGTTATGACTGTGATATGTGTTAACATTTGTGACGCCATAACCACCGGTAGTGCTGCTAAGGTTATACGCCACATATTGCTTTTGTCTATAGTTAAAGTTTCGAAGAATTAAATTTGGCTCAGCGCCAAATGTTTTATAATTTTGTTTATCAGGACAATGCACAGATAAATCCAAATAATAAATGCAAATACTATATTATTTTATTATTTATCTCTTAAGAAATAGTATCTTAAACATACATAAAGTAAAATGTTAGTTCAAAATGTGAAATCTTCAATCTTTGTGAGCAGGCAAAACAAATTAAAGCAGCAGTCTTAGTCAGTAAAATGTAGCTAACATATAATAACGCCCTTCACCAAATTGCGGTAATTCGGACTCTTTTCACTTACTTCATCTTATATTTTATCGTAAATATGATCACATTGGAACGCATTGCCCATTTCTCATTACGCGTCCAGGAAAGCATCTAACTGCACGACATCTGTTGAAAAAAGGATCCCACTGTTCATTGCCAGAACACCTCTGCTGCCTGCAAACTCTATTTCCAGTAGCTGGGTTTACATCAACTAAGCACGAAAAGGGTAATTGAGCAAAGGTAGTAACTTTCAGACTCCAACAATGCATATCATTCAATTTTTCGAAATTGCACTGAGCACAATGAATGTTTCTATACTTCAAAGACGCGTTATTTCTTTTTACTTCTTTTAAGGCCATATATGATTGGCATTTACTTCTTACTTCATCATCAGTCCACTTTTTTGAACAATCGGATATAACATTCGGTTCACAAACGTGTATGAGTTTCTCTATTTTAGAAGGTATTTGAAGAGATAAACTAACAGGAAAAGAACCAGTATCTTCATCATTCTTGACCATCCATGTGTTCATGTCCTTTTTATAAGTCAAAGAAATAGGTCTATCTGATTTCTTAGTTTCACTTTCAGAAGTTTTCTGTAAATCACTGTCACTCTCTGCCTTAACATCCCAGCGTAGAAATTCATCAGTGTTTTCATGGCACTTAAAGCAATAATAATTCTTGTAAGTGATAAATGTTTTGAGACTAGTTACAGCCACGAGCTTATCTACGTCATCGCTATCTTTCCATTCATCGTTGCATTGACTTGCTAATACGCTGTCATTGGATGAACACTGATCAACCATATAATATGATTCACCTTTATTTATTGATCGACATGCTGGTTTAACTTTAGGTTGTGGAATATCAGCATAAGGTGAATCAAAGCAACATGTGCCTAACTGAACACATTGGATACCACAGTGACAGGAACGAGATGATAGCGAATCTCTCTTACCGTAAGTACAGCTGTCTTTTTTGCATGTCAAATTAAAATTCTTAACATCTTTTTCAATGCTGTAAATGTCAGGTGCTTCCATTGGTAGCTCACTGAGAGATATTAACTGTGGAAGGCACAAGGAAATAACCAACCAACAAAGCATGATGAACAGTACCTGTCAAGACCTGAAACAAAATAACATTATATAAGAAATATATACTGACATGAATAAAAGGTTTTTAATGACTAAAACTATTGTTTGTGTGTTAACAACTATTATTTGTGAGTTAAGATAAAATTCCGAGGAATATTGTGCAGGAGGTCGTCACGAAATTATTAATATGAATGTTGATGTGTGGTATTGCATATGTCACTGAATTAAAAATCACATATACAAAACTAATAGTCACAATCCAAACGTGACGGGTCTAATGGATCGATTTATAGGAGTGTATATCCACTTTTGACGGAATTTTCACGTTTGTATTAACGCATCTTTTAAATATTTATGTGAATTTCAATGTGAAAATATTGTATTTTTAACACTTTCTTGCTGTCTTTCTTGTCTGGCCGTCTGTCTGTCTGGACATCTGTGTGGCTATCTGTCTGACCACGCATAAATCATTTAAATGTACTAGGATTGCTATGTAAAATCTGTATGTTATTGGGATTTGCTGTGGCATGTTCAGAATTGAAAATGAAGTATCTAGCATTTCTAGTTCATTTACAGAGACACTCAAAAATTTTCATTAATATTATGGCCTATTGGAAAAATCGTTGGCAATGTTTTTAAATAATGTCATCTGAAGGTCACCAGTGGTCGTGATAATATCATTCAGTCTTACGAAATAGGGTAACATAAAAAACAAAACAAAAAAACAGAGAATATTAGTATGTTTTGAGAGTCTGCGGGTGTGTGCGGGCGGGGCGGTGTCGCGAACGTAGGAATAATTGATAAATGGAGGAGGAAATCCAATAGGATTATATGGGATTTACTCCTTAATTTATCAATTATATCTGTAACTTTTTCAGTTTTCACGATATTTCACTGGTCTTTTTATATGAGTTGCCCTATAGTATTGACTATCAAATCATGACAAAAAATATTTCGCGCATACGCAGTTAAAATTTATTTCATACAAATACCCATATCGCATCAAATATTCAACATATTAATATTTTAATTGCTGTATACTATTTCTATAATTTTTTTGTCAAGTTTTTGGAAAGCGGTGTTAAATTCGGTTGAAAACTCTACATGCTATACAAAAAGATATATATAATAATAATTTTGAATTTTTCACAGAAACGTTAGCATCTTCACAACTTGCTATGCTTATACAGATGCACACAAATGTTGAACAGGACCTACATAGTCATTTTTTACAGTGACAGACCATTTTTAGCATTTTCTGAGATAGAAGATATTATTTTATTATTAAAATTATTATTTCTCCCCACATAATTATCCTCGCTACAAAATCTTCACTGAAAAAAATGAAGTTAAACATGTTCTTTACATCCTCAAAGTTCAAGGGCGTTTCGGGCATTTCGTCACCAGTTTCAGTAGATATTCGACGAAACGTCTGAAATTGGTCACTGCCCTTTAATTTCTGGACATCAGTGTACATGCATGATTTTATGAATGATCATTCGGATGATATATTTGAGATAATCATCGAGTTAATCGAGTTGGGAAAATGACGCGTCGTAATAGCTAAATAAATCCATCAGGTGTCATATGGAAAAACCTAATATAAAAAATCGGATGCGCCGAACGTGTCACGCCGAAATTTATAAGAAACAAGAAAGAAAAAAATGAATCAAGCCTAGAGTATGAGACACTTTCCAACTTATTCAGAATACTGTGATAAAACTTCACTTTTAATAAGGGGAAAGATGATGTCAAAGTAAACAAGGTGAAGGTCAAAGCGGGCGGGGAGACCTACCTTTCGGATCAAGCCCAACTAGTCCGCCCATGTCTAAGTAAACACTTAAGAGAGCACATAACACTTTTGAAAACCCAATTTTAGAAATTACTTTTTATAATCAGAAAAACATTGAAATATTTTGTGCAGCCGTGTATATGAGCTATAGATTTTTATACATACTACATTGTATACCAAAATTTAGTTTAGTTAGGAAACAATAATACAGTTGCAATTTCAACTTCAGTAATTTCCGCCAAAGAGCGGAAATGTACGCGAATTCTTTTGCGCAGCCTTGTATATTATCTATAAATTCTATTGAATTTAAAGATACAAAGAAATACGCAAAAATTTAATTCTGTTTAAAAACGTCTGCCACAATTGATAACGCACTTCCAGCAATTATTCCTGAAAGAAAACATTGTAACAAAATTATTTTGTATGTTCCTGTAAGTAAACGATAAATTCTGTGCCCAATATATTCTATAGCAAGTATTTAGTATTACAGCTCAATAATGTATATTAATTTCAAAATTAAAATAAGTTTAAACTGGTGTGCAACAATAAAAACTAAAATATCTTCTTAAAACACCATCAAAATTTTAAAAATACGCTAGGCCTTTCGAAAGATTGATTACTTATTATTCATTACTGATTGATTACTTCGAAAGATTGATTACTTATTTAATTCTTATTTTTCATCTGTTTCCATTTTTTAATATATCTTTTTTTTTAATCCCCCTTCTATTTTGTATTCTATTGTTTTGATTTTACTCTGCTGGGATTGGCTGTTGTCCTCTCCTTCTGTTTTCCTATTGATTGTTGATTTCTACTTTCCTATTGGCTGTTGTTTCAGCTTGTTTCCTCTCCCTTATCTCTCATTTCAGTCTTGCTGCTGCTTTCATAGTAGAAGCACGTCTTTTTGGACGAAGAAAGACTCAGATCTTTCGAAAGGCCTAGCGCATTTTTAAAATTTTGATGGTGTTTTAAGAAGATATTTTAGTTATTAATTTCAAAATGTTTGAAGTAGTGTAACATCATTAAAATACACTGCAAATGATTTTTCCCCATAATGTAACGTCTTTCTTTTGAGTTCCTATGTAAACGAACTGTAAATGCTAAACGTTTCGTTTTCAATATGGAGCATGCCATGATAATTCATTAACATATATAAATTGCATAGCAATCTGACGATACTTATGCGAGTTAGAGCACGCACGGCTAGATAATCAACTTCACAAAAACTTTCAGCTACTTCGTAAAGTGATAAAAAAAAATCTTCAAATTTAAGTGAAGGGAAAAAGGAGGTTATTAGTTAAGCGATTTCGCCTAATGATTATGAAAATGTACTATATTTTACATATATTTGGGTTAAATTCAAAATTGAGCAAGCCAAGGACTGTACAATTTCAATAGTTCTTATGTTAGATGTTTCGTAAGTAAAGGATAGTAATAACCGGTGTTTTTACGACAGAGTGGTCGCTTTTTAACAAATTCAAATACAGAATGGTCAGTTTTTAGCACTTTCCAATATGGTTGAAAAGTATTTATTAATTCAGTTTGTCTGTCTGTGTTTCCGTGCTCTAACTAAATGTACTTACATTGCCATGCAATTTTTTTTACGTTATTAAGGTTTACCAAATAATGTTTCTGAAAATGAAACGTGTAATGTTTATAGTTCGTTTACAGGATACACTAATATTTCCTTTACATTATAGTCTGGGTAAAAATAGTTTGCGGTGCATTTGTTACTTACCCATCATACGTAGTGTAGGGTAAGTCTTGTAATCGTTTTGAAAATCGAAAACAAAAATTTGTCCGATTTACACGTTTTAGACACTGGTGATCCCGAAAAACATATTTTTAGGAAAAAAAATTTACTGTCCATCTGTCTGTGTGTCTGTAAACGCTCTATCTCTCGAACAAATTGAGATAGAGACTTTAAATGTGGTATGTAATTATTGGTATGTACTTATGTACTTAATATGTAATAATGGGAAGAAGTTATTGAATTTCAAAACCTCGATTATCCTGAATTATTTTTTTCAAACTCTCGAAATATTCATTCAGATAAAAGGTATGAAAAAGTTTCGAAATTGTTTATTTTAAGGAGTGAATATAAAAGACAATAAAAAAAACCTAAATTTTGCATAAAGAATGAAGTCAATCGGATAATGAGTTGCCGAAATATATCCTATTTTCCACACTCTTCGATTTTTCATAACCTTGCATTTCATCCAAATTTCAATTCAAAAATATATTTTAATTGGAAATGAGACGCTTAATCCGACGTAATAAACCGTTAGTTAATAAGATTATCTATTTTGGAGTTATAAGGATGTTTCTTTTACGCAATTCAGTAATAGAGCATTTAAAGATTATGACGTCATCAATCCACGATTTTATTCAAATTGCAATGCATTTTATAAATAGTTTACGCATGTTTTATTTTCATATTTTATATTATGCATATCCATGATGGGTAAGTGTTACGGTGG
Organism: Maratus michaelseni; assembly: GCA_963931845.1. NCBI lineage: Eukaryota > Metazoa > Arthropoda > Arachnida > Araneae > Salticidae > Maratus > Maratus michaelseni. The sequence continues at coordinate 128,403,687 of OZ007600.1, read as the reverse complement.
CACCCAACGACTAGTGGTTTGACGTTCCCAAACATAATGCGATTGATCTGCATCTCTGAGCATGTTGTACACCCCGTCATGCTTTCTGAGGAATATAGAAAAAGTAGCATTTATAGTTTAATGGCATTTCTTCATAATAGTCTGTTGGAAAATGTTTTCTAACCTATTCTTGATGCATGTTTCATGATGCATATCCTTGTTAGGTGCGTTCGTAATTATACAAATACGTAGCACCTATAGTCGTTGGTTGGTCCGTCCGCCTGTCCGTCTGTCCGCATATAACAGCGCAAAAACTACCTAACCGAATGGTTTGAAATTTCATATACATAATCGCTGCAGAATTTTGTCAAGTCACTTAAAATTTTATGAAAATCGACTCAAAGCTTAAAAAGATATTAATAAAAGTTTTCTTCATTCTATTGAATCCTATCGTACGTATTCTATATTACAATAAAATCTCAACTCATGTAACTGAGGAAAGCGAATACGGGTTGACCATTTCTTTTCTCATATGTCAGGAGGCCATTTTTATTAAAAATTATTTTTTCGTATAAAATTGCATAAAATCTGCATTTCTAGAAAGATCATAAAAAAAAAAAATTGTTTGAGAGATTAGTTACAATTAAATATGTATAGATTCTGAGATAACTTCAGTTGAAATTGTGTTGAAAGCCGAATGTCTCAATCCATTAAAGAAAATAAACACAAGAGATTCGTTCATCATGAGTCATAAAAATATCAAACCATGGAGGTAATCATTCGCATCTGTAAACGCAGCATACGGAATAAAAAAAAAAAGTCATGCTCATTTCGCTCATAGCAGACGATATAATTCATTTCACTGAAATAATAAGAATGATTTTTTTACATTGTAAAATTAGTTATAATACGAACGTACCTCATTTTTCACGTTTAACATACAATTTCCAACTTGTTCTTTTAGACAACGGTCTAAGTGTTGTTTACAGATAGATAGACTACTCATAATTATGTAATTATTTTAAGTCATTCATTACTTAAGGAGTTTTCAAAAATATTTAAAATTATTAAATTCTGTGTTATTTACAAATTTTGTTTCTTCGTTAATGTAGCAAATTAAGTCTTTTAATTTACAAAAAAAAAAAACGTTCTTTCAATTTTTGCAGGTTTGTCATCTTAATAAAACGTGCCAATTTAGTTATTTATTCTTTTCCATTTTCTCTCGCTTTCTTTTTCCTTAATCTTTTTTGAAGTGGGATCCAGTTTTACATTTTGCGCAACTATGGGTACCACGTTCATACTTCTTTTATGCACTGCTATAAATCTGATATTTTCAAATATGGTGAATACGATATACAATTCATTTTTTATGGCATTTTTACAAATTTTAAATGACCACTAGTGGATCGTATATCATATTTTGAGAAACTCCACTATAATTAATTCGTTTTTAAACACTTATACGTTTATATTATATTTTTTTATAAATTTATTCATTTGAGATTATCGAAAATAAATTTACATTTTTTTTCTGCGAATTTCATAGTCGTTTAAGGAACAGCCTATGTACGGAGGGTTGTTAAGGGTACGTATTGATAAATGATGCTTGTTTGGAATTGAAGTGTGATATTATATTTTGAATTTATTGGCATTTTTTTAAATTTTTTCTTAAGTTTGAAGAAATGAGCAAATTTAAAGAGAGATTGTATGAAATTTAATTTTTTAGTCAAATAGTGTACGCTAATTCAATTAAATAAGTTTTAATTTCATTTTAACTCTAGGCTGTTTTGAGTTAATTTGAAGTGCAAAAAATCAGATTGTTAAACCGAATAAAAAAACAACTAAAATAATTAATATTAAAGAAAAACTTTTTTCTCCTATAAAAATGTCAGGTAAATAATTTAGAATACATTGAGTGTGTTATAAAAATATTAAAGCAGCATAAGTATATCCGTATTCCGTTATCAACTGCTATTTTCTTAAAGATATTTCTTTTAAAAAATTGTGTTTCAACAAAAAGCACTATCTTTAAACTTTAAAATCATACAGAAATTTACTAAAAATATAGTAAAGTAAAATCTAAAGTTCAGTAAAAATTATCCCGTACTTACCTTTTAAAAGCTTAAAATACTTTGCTGTGTATTTATGACAACTTCTAGACCTTACCACTGGTTTAGTTCTGTAAGGAATGTATAAGCAAAGAGTGTATTTATACATAACGAAGTAGCGACATACACGTAGTAAAATTACATTGGTTGAGTCGATTTTGGGCAAAAACTAATCGCCAAGGACTTTCAAAAGCTTGCCATTATCGCCAAGGTAATGTTTGTTCATTTGTTTCACTCGAACTCATCCAGGTGAATATCGCCAAGATCTGGAATGTGGGTTAGACAAAGACTTCGAGCCCTGTGCACGTGCGTTCTGTTCTGATAGCGTAGGTGCGAAAAATTAGGCTGAAGAATGTTAAGGATATATTTTTTTTAATACAAATTCGTAACGTGCAATAAACTGTGATATAAAAAATAGTATTGTTCTATATTGAGAACTGTCAAGAAAGAATCCGTTTTATTATACATTTTGATACATAGTATTTTGAATCGCTCTTTTGTTTTAGAACAAACAATTGGTAATAAATCATGTACCGATTTTGTATAACTGACAAAACAATGTGAAGTGTTTAAAATATTGATTCCCTTGCCAAAATATAATTATCTTAATCATACAGTAATATCTCCTATTTTGCAACGCTCGTTTCTTTTATAGATTACAATTAATAATAAATCATGTATTGACATCGGAGAATGTGAAAAATAAATGCGTTTAAAATTAACGAAATGAAGAAAAATGCGTCGCCAATTCCTTGCTCATCAACGCGAAAATTTCTGAGCTATTTTATAACTCATTTGGTGAGTTCGTAATTATATAAGTACGTTGTACCTATATTCGTCGTCTGGTCCGTCCGTCTGTCCGCATATAACAGCGCATAAACTAACCAACCGAATGGTTAGAAAATTAATATATATAATTGTTACATAATTTTATCGAGTCATTTCAAATTTTATGAAAATTGAATCAAAACTTTAAAAATTATTAATAAAAGTTTTCTTAATTCTATTAAATCCTATCATATGTAATTAATTCAATGATATACCATAATAGGTAATGATTGTAGGTTGCGATGGTGATCACGTCCTATTTAAGATGAAGTCATATTATTTCCGTATTACTGAATTTAAAAACCGACTTTGTATGCTAAAATTGTGTAATGATAGCAATCCTATAATCTACTGACAGTTTTTTGGATAGCTGTTTCCGGAGAAATAGATATTAAATGGAACAGAGTCTAAGTATGGATTTCAAGTTCTGAAACTTTCAAAGCTGGGCTTGAGTTTCCCATTAAGATTTTCAGGAAATGTCAACAAAAGATAAAATGTTGCTAATTTCAAATGTACTTATTTTATTACGGAAATTCATCATATCATAATAACAGACGATATAAATCATTTCCCAGAAATAATAAATATGATTTTTTTTTTTTACATTGTCTTGTTTTGGATATTTGCGAATATTATAATTCTAATGTAAGAGATTTATAATTAATTGTTTATAAATTTGTACTGAAACTTAATTTCATAAAATATAATTAATATCTATAATATGAAAATATGTACATAAAATAAATTTTGTATTCATGCATGTTTGCATAAGAGCGCAACAGTTATTGCAGCAAGATCTGAATATTTATAAAACTAAATATAGTACGAACGCATCTCATTTGTCACGTTTGACGTTTTCCAACTGGATTTTAAACGCAAAGGCATACTATTGTGAGGACTGACGATTGCTCGGGTGAGGCATCTAACGCTCTATGTTCTGGTTTTACATAGCTGAGTGGCAACCCATTAGCAGTCAGGTCTGACTATTGCAGTGATTTGGAATCGAATAGTGTTTTCTATTTTTTGATATTACATATCGAATTAAAGCAATTGTTGTTACATGACGACAGGTTTTCTTCTATCCGCGCAGCCGCGTCCCGACATTCGGTTTAATCCGACAACTTTGACACCTGCATGCGTTCCTTAGCAAACATGAATTCCTAAATGTATCAGAAAGCAGCCAAGCTGGACTTGAGAACAGCTTTATAGAAATTAACTTTTACTCAGAATTTTTTCTTTTTATGTACTTCCAGATGTTTATATTTGCAAATATAAATTATAGAAGGCATAAATAATTATGTTAATAGATGCTTTCTGTAACATGCCTGCAAAACAGGTAATTTTCAATTTATAGCTCTGTATAAAAAATGAACATCGGATGTTGAGTGAAAAATCATTGAAAATTTTAACCTAGTTTTCAACAATATATTTCTGAGAAAAGGCGTTTTTAACTGCCCAAGATATTAAAATTCGGAACTAATCTCGGCTTGAATAAAAAACAGATCTTTGTCTTGCAATAATGTAATAGGAGTCAAAAATCCATGAATTTGCTTCTAACAAGCCGGAATAATTTCACATTAAAAATGTGTGCTACATAAATAATATTTAAGATATGTGATGGTAATATGGCCAATGTAGTTAATAGGGCCAACCCACAAGAATGTTATAGGTTTGAGTAAAATCCAAAAAGTGGCAGTTGAATTCAGTCGCGAGGAGTCAGAAGAGTCGGTTTAGGACCCCTTAGGCCGCATTCCCAAACGACGTGCATTAAATATCCTGCATTAGCCTTCTCATGCACGTTAGAAATCTCTAACGTAGGATTTCTAACGTGCATGACAAAGCAGCCATTGTTGTTTTTCTGTTAGTTGCCCTGACATTTTATGAAGTTATCTCTGGTAAGTTTGTTATTTGTCTTATTAAAATAAAGTGTTTGTAATTATTTGTATACATGGTATTTCAGTTTGTTTAATATTCTTTTTAACTGTATAAACCATTTTCAATATCGCAGTACTCAGACAGAATTACGAGCACTTTTATAAAACTGGTTTTTGTTGACAATATGGCCAGGCGGATGGGAAAAAAAATATAGATATGAAACTATGCGTAGTTTTCGGTAATTATGTGCACGAGGAATGTGTCTGACTTACCAATAAAGATAGAAAAAAAATTATTTGCTCTATACGTGCAGTTAAAAAATTTTAAAAACATGTTTTACAGTATTTTTTTTTTAAATAGCTTTTAAATATTTTCTAAATTTCCAAATACTGAAGGTAAAATAACATCGCAAAAAGGAAATTGAAACTTATATTGTGAAGCATTTTATCAAGGACAATATTCTACAGTGTAAATAAATCGCAAATGATTTTTGTTTGAATATAGTAAGTGATTAAGCATAAATTACTAGCATGTATATAATTGTTTTCTCGAGAAAAAAAACTTCAAGCAAAATATTTTAAATTTGTTTACATTTTCGTGGAAACAAAATTATGTACTACTCAAAATAAAAATTGAAAAATAATCTCTATGTTTTATTTATTTGTCATCACATGTGTTTAACAATCTATTGAAGTTTAAATATTTACAAATAGGGTGGTTTTGTATGTAATATTTACTAGTTTTTGAGTTAATAAAGCATAAGCTGATATTAATATTTGGATTATGAATATCCACTTCAAATTTCTTAAATTAACAATTGAAAGACGTTTTTATAACCTTTTCCGCTAATTTCACAATTTTTGAATTTCGAAGATTTTATTTTATATATTTAGAGACCATTTATATCTTAAATGTCACCACCATGAGAAATTGCAAGAATCAGCTCCAGCAGTATATTCCAGAAATAGCAATTTTACAGCGTGTTTTGTTTCTGCCCCATTTAACATTTCGAGTTTTTTAGACGTTGTTTTTTTTGTGAGTATTTGCGTCTTAAAAGTAACACCAATGTCAAATTTCAAGTTTTTAGCTTTAACAGTTTCAAATTAATCGTAATTTAGAACGTTTTTAGAACGTTTTCCGCTCATTTCACACTTTTAAATTTCAATTTTCTTAGAATTTTTTTAAAAGAGAAACGGTGCAGAAACAAAAAAAAAAAATCCTAAAATTGCGATTCCTGTGATGTTTGTTGGGGCTAAAATCTCGAAATTTGGCATAGTAGTTGTCGTTAATATATACAAGTTAATATATACGGTTTCTAAAAACGGTTTCCCAAAGAACGATTTCTAAAAAAAGTTTTTAATTTATATATTTGGAGACCATTTATATCTTAAACGTAACCACCATGAGAAATTTCAAGAATCTAGGTCCAGCAATATATTCCAGAAATAACAATTTTAGAGCGTTTTTTGTTTCTGCCCCCTTTTACATTTCGAGTTTTTTTAGACATTATTATTTTGTGAGTATTTACGTCTTAAAAGTAACAACAATGTCAAATTTCAAGTTTCTAACTTTAACAGTTTCAAATTAATCGTAATTTAGAACGTTTTTAGAGCGTTTTCCACTCATTTCACACTTTTAAATTTCGATTTTTTTAGAAACCGTTTCTAGAATACGTTCTAACATTTATATATTTAAGACAACTACTATGCCAAATTTCGAGTTTTTAGCCCCTACAAGTATCATAGGAATCGCAATTTTAGGATTTTTTTGTTTCTGCACTGTTTTGCATTTTGAATTATTCAGAGGTTGTTCTGTGCAAGCATTTTTGTCTTAAAAGTAACAGTCATGTCAAATTTCAAGTTTCTAACTTTAACAGTTTCAAATTAATCGTAATTTAGAACGTTTTTAGAACGTTTTCCACTCATTTCACACTTTTAAATTTCGATTTTTTTAGAAACCGTTTCTAGAATACGTTCTAACATTTATATATTAAAGACAACTACTATGCCAAATTTCGAGTTTTTAGCCCCTACAAGTATCATAGGAATCGCAATTTTAGGATTTTTTTGTTTCTGCACTGTTTTGCATTTTGAATTATTCAGAGGTTGTTCTGTGCAAGCATTTTTGTCTTAAAAGTAACAGCAATGTCAAATTTCAAGTTTCTAACTTTAACAGTTTCAAATTAATCGTAATTTAGAACGTTTTTAGAACGTTTTCCACTCATTTCACACTTTTAAATTTCGAATTTTTTAGAAACCGTTTCTAGAATACGTTCTAACATTTATATATTAAAGACAACTACTATGCCAAATTTCGAGTTTTTAGCCCCTACAAGTATCATAGGAATCGCAATTTTAGGATTTTTTTGTTTCTGCACTGTTTTGCATTTTGAATTATTCAGAGGTTGTTCTGTGCAAGCATTTTTGTCTTAAAAGTAACAGTCATGTCAAATTTTAAGATTCTAGCTCTAACAGTTCCAAATAAATCGAATTTAGAACATTTTTAAAACGTTTTCCGCTCACTTTTCATTTTTAAATTTCGAACTGTTGAGAAACTGTTCACAGCGTGTATTTACATCTTAAAAGTAACCACTACACCAAATTTCAAGTTTCTAGCGCCAGCAATACCAATGAAATCGAAATTTTAGAATGTTTTTTTTTCTCCTGTACTCTCTTAAGGCAGTTGTAGCAACATGAAATATAGCCTATGTTGGAGCACAGCATGTCAACAGGATTTTGTTATCATTAGTTTTGAAATCGGCTCCATTGTTTCTGAGATTACCACATACAAACAAACACACAAACTTTACTTTTTATAGTATTAGTATAGATAATGATATATTTTATTGCGTAGTTCTCATCTGTTTTACAATTTACAATTATTAAAACAATCATGTACTGAAATGAATGGGAGGGTGTGGGTGGAGGCAAGTACTAGTGAAGAGCTTAAAAGTAGAAGGGAAAAAAAAGGAATCATAAGAGCTGTATGAATTGATATGATTGTAACGTATTTTCTTATATTGCTTGAAAGTTCAGATCCGTCTTAAGTTATACGGGCTGGTGTGACATGATTGCTTTTTGATGGCACCTTATGGAAGTATTTACTTATTTTGAAACATGCTTATAAATATACCCATCAAAGGTATGTCGTCATCTGCTTTTGAAATAGAATCAGGTGATTCTCTCTGTCTCATTTTTTTTTTTTTTTTTTTTTTTTTTTTTTTTTTAGAGCTTAACTCAGTTTTATCTCACATCGTATTGTATTTGTGAAAATGAGAATGATTTTTATGCTTTTAAAAAAACTAATCATAATTTTGTGAATATGGAATTATGGTTTTTTTCAGGGTCCTGTGGTATATCCTTTTAAACAGTACATTTTTTTATAAATAGATTAGGGATTCTTTGTTAATTTCTCTTGTTTTGTGACAAGTATGATTTTATTTTTAAATGATTACTAATTTAAAAATATTGAAGGTCTCAGATTGGAGATGAAAAAGTTTTGCGAAACGTTTACATTTTTAAGACAAAAATTTTATAAAAGGTTTTGTTTAAAAAAAAATATATGTAGTGACTTTTGTTTTAATCTAAAAAAGATTATGAAGCATCCTTTAAAAGACCTAAATTCCTCCTAAACAAATCCCTTTTATTAAATACCCTCGATAAAATGTAGATTAAATGAAATATTTTTCCCTATTATATTTACAGGAAAATTTTTTAAAGTTACAATGTAAAAGGTGCACAAAATTATCATATTAATTAAAATTTACAATATTTACAGATACAGATTTATATACATAATTTTTGGCATACATAATTTCTGATCTGTTTGAATTATACATTCAATAAGTGAACAACAAAGGTTCAGCAAGGCCCAATTTTATAATTTTCAATAAAAAGCTTGATATTACATAAACAGACTCATAAATTAAAAAATTAACTTTTTTTTAGACAGTTAAAACAAAAATTCTATTTAAATTTTATAAGTATGACTAATTTAAAATACACATTCTGTTAAAATGTATTACAACTAATAAAACACTATATTTCAACAATCTAATCTGGCAAAACATAGTTTTGTATACACATTCCGTTAAAATGTATTACCACTAATAAAACACTATATTTCAACATAGTTTTGTAATTACTGATTATAATGTGCATTATAAATTTCTATCTATGTTTTTTTTAAAGGAATAAGAAAAAGTGTCATCATTTCCAAATTCCACACACAATTCACTCCCAATATAAATTTAATATTTACTTAAAAGGGAAAATTCATTTAAACAGAAAATTCCACATCCACACAAGTTCACAAGTTACTATTTTAATAAATTAATATTAAACATTATGGCTTCACTTAATTAATTTTTATCGCTTTTATTTTCTTGGAAAAATTGCGTGTGTTTTTGTTTTGATAGTAATAGAAAACATTGAATTTTATATAGCAATGGCAATTTAACAAATTGCATTTATTTTCAGGTTTAACGACCATGCTCCATTACTGCAATGCTTAATTAGCCAATTTCCTGTAATGGACGCTGCATGTGGACATTACTAAAAAAGCAATTTCTGTAATGTTCATAGTGCATAAAATATTTTCATTTATCTTAAAAGCTAAGTAATTAAATTTAATTATTAAATTGCACTTACCAGAATATAATAACAACAATTTTTTTTTATATAAATAGCTGTTGTTATCAATTTCACGCAATTAATAAAATTTTTAAGATTGTAATCAAATTATTATTTTTTTAAATCATGCCTTGCTTATTTTATAATGTTACAATAAACACCCAATCAGGAAGCAAAGAATAATGTTTAAAGGAACAGGAAAATAAGGGGCTCGTCTGTTCAAACTCTCTCCATTTGAATAAAGACAATTTTTTAAGTCACACAAAGTTGTTAAAAATCTATTATTTTCCGTCTTAAATGTTTTTTTAATTAGAGGCGTTCAAACATTGTGATTTGGGATGCTTTTTACATAATTCAAAGGCTTATAATTCTTGCATAGATTTTGTATTGACAACAAAAATTCAAAAAGGTTAGAAATTCAGACATATGTTTGTATTAAATCATGTAACGTTTATAGATTTATCTGTAAGTATATAAGAAAAAAGGAGAGTAACTTAAAAACTACAGCAATATGGATCGAAATGTAAGTTTTTGAAAAATAAATTCTCATGAAGTGAAATAAGTAACAGTATGGATTGTTTATGTGTATTTTTACTACATCCAAACATGCCCTAAAAAGTCGGGCTGATATTTTCTTTTCCTCCCGAATTAAAACAAATTTCAATTATGAAAAAGTTTAAAAAGATATCTTGCAATTTAAAAGAGAAGAGTTCTATATTGATTTGCGATTTGGCAAGGAAATACTCCTTTTCATGTGATGTTTATAATCTGTTAGAATTATTTAGTTATTCTAAATGGTCTATGCTAATCTTAAAATTGCAGAAATGATATCAGCCACGAAGAAGTATAACGTTTAGAAGTAATACACATTTTATTAAATATTATTTTCTGCGTTCATTTAGAAAAAAGATCCTGGAATCCATTGTAATTTTGTGTAAGCTTCAAGAAGCAAAAGAATTCCTTCACAATGGATTTGATTCCTGCATTAGAATATAAAATACACAAAGATACCACATTTATAGGTTCATGCTAAATGATTTCGTGAAATCTCCTTGTATTAACACTTTGGTGATACAAAAATCACTAAAGAAAAAATATAAGAATATGTATTATTTCAATTGCTGCGCTCTTTTCATTTTGGTTCTAATTTCTCAACTGAAGCTGCCTCTATGATGTGTTTTTTGTGATGAAAATTATAGCTGTATTTCAGTTTCTTTTGGAAAGATTTTGTTTACTTTGCTGGCATATTGTTCAATCGTAATTATTTTATATATTCTGGAAATTTAAATTCACTTTCTTGTCACTTGGGTAGTTCTGAATGTATAAGTTTAATTACGTTGATATCGGGGAAAATGCGACTGTTATGGTACTCCAACGTTTCTTGGAATTTCATTACCTGTGATTTATTTTGTTGGATATAAGACTAGATGTTCAAACTGGTTTACTGGGTGAGAAAGGTCCGCCAGATTTGTCCAGGATAGCTCAACTGGTAGAACATTGGCAGCTTACGCCAAAGATGAATGGTTCGAAACCAGGTCTGGATACTTTTTCACTTAGTTAGAAAAGCACAACTCGTATAATTTATTTACAACTTAGAATAAATGTGTTAAAATAAATATAGTTGTTTCATGTTGCAAATATATTTGATTAAAATTAAATATGTTTTAAAAGCTTAAGATTTCTTTAATTTTCTAAATGCAATATCTAGAGAAAAAGATAAATAAATAGCCACCATATTGTAAATTTTTAATAATGAAAATAAATGTATTTTTGTTTATTTTTAAATCGCTGTTTCGTTCAAAAATTTAACTATGGTGGAGTTTTTCTTTATTATTATTTTTTCCAAAATACAAATTCGCCATGTTACTTATATTCTTTTTAGATAGCTTTAACATCCACAAAAGTTTAATTAACAATTACCAACTTCACAATATTTATATTTGAATACATTTTAATAAGCCTTTGTAAAGATATAGCAACAAGTAATATTTCAGTTAGGAGGGTGAAGCTTTTTTTACTAATGATTTTTTTGCAATTTTGTTTTGTTTTTGCCCAGTTTTTACAAATTGAATGCTACGTGTTGTTTGGTTCCTTGACTTATTAAAAAATTATAAATGACTGAAATACGTGCCTTATAAAAAGTTGAATTTAAGAAAATGTACACCTCGCCAAATGTTATAACTTACCCCACCAGCGAAGGCAAGTTAGGACAAACTGTTTTACATGTTACATACATTGTTGAGGTACATTATTCTAGAGAAATAGAATTTCTGCTATATGATAAAAAACAAGTAGGTAAGTGTGATCGAAGGTCGCTCAAAGGGTTTCGTTTAATATTCCTTTCAAAACACTTTATCCTTTCTTTAATAAATTCAAATAAATATCATTTAGCAACAACAACAACAAAAAAAAGTCGTTTTTTATAAAGTAAAAATTTACCGGTCTACTTTTTCGTTTTTTCGAATATCTAAACCAGCCGGATAGCGGGCAAAGCCCACTATCATATTCTGTCATAATAATATCCGTCATACAGACTAAATGGAATATTTAAAAATAAAATTCAAAATTAAACAAAATGTACACCTTCAAAATGTTAAAATATGCGAATATTTCCATAATCGGATTTTTTATCAGGATTCAATATGTTTCTCAAACTCATATATTTACTATTCTCTATTACTCATATTGACACTCACTTTGTATTATTCTCAAACATTTGAAAAATTCGTTAAACTTCCAATATGACGTCAGATTTTCTTTTTAATTCTCTAATGATGTGATATTAATCTACTTTGTGTACATGCACAGCACATACTCATACTCCTTGTATTATCGAGAAATCTTAGACATTTTCCGTTTTATTACCACTATGACGTCAATCCATTTTATTTCATATTTATCTTTTTTTCAATTGGTGAAACTTTTTATTTCATTTTCATTTTTCACGTGGAAATCGTCTGACAGAAAATTAATTTTTGTAGAAAGAATTTCATTGTGGATTTTTAATTTTTGGCAACTGCTATAACGAAAACTGTTTAAATTTAATAAGGAAAGTCTGTTAGAATTTTGTTTTTTATTTCTATTTATTAAAATAATACGAATTTTTCAAATTTTAATATTTTGAGCCCTTCACAGTTGGTATTCATCTATATACACAACGTTTCAACTCTATAAGTTATATAGTTTTTGAGAATGGCTCTGTGACGGACAGGCAACGGAGCAGGAGTAATAGGGTTTCGTGAGATGAACAAACCCTAAATATCACCAGTCATTCAATAATAAGTTAGGATCTTTAAAGGAATTTTATTTATTTAAATGTACTTACGCATTAGTAATTGCCATGATAGATTTCATTTTACTAATACATATTTTCTTGTAGTCATATTATTTATTCATAACTGCATATTAATAGGTTTTTAGATAATAAAAAATCACATTATATTAAATTTGAATATCTTACGCTTTGTATAACTTTACCACATTATTATGTGTCCCAACCTGTCCCAACTTTCTGTATTCCAATTTTAGAATTTCTCTACCTGATAGCATAAAATATGTATGTTTTTTAAAGTTTCACATTAAAAAAAAATAATAATACACTAAAAACATACTTCTAAATCAATACAGTAAAGTTACTGCAACGTTATATATTTTCCAATCTGTTCCTTGGAAGAATTTTATTTTACACTCGGAAGTAAATTGATCTGTCATCTATTCTCATCTCTGAAGTACTACTGTTTATTTAATCTACAATTCCGAATAAAATAATCTGAATACCAATAATCCGAATAACATTCCAATCACTCCATAATAAATTTACATTTAAAAAAAAATCGTAGGTATTGATGTTCAATTAATATAATTACAACATTGTTCATTCATGTATTGTTTACATATTCCATTATAAATGTACTAGCTTTACTTTTTATTCTATAAAACATTATTTTATGCTTTTGCAAACAAGTATAAATGTAAGAAACATTCAAGAACCTTTACGAATACAAATATTCATAACACATGTTGTATTCACTGATCAGTATTTCTTTGCTATGATTAGTTTATATAAGAAAATTTTCTTTTACTTAATTACTTACTATTTTTCACCACACTTTTACAACCTATTTGTGCATATTTCATTCATGACAGAAGACATTTGTACCGGCAGAAATTTTCAGTTCAGGGCATGGTCCAGACCGTTATAAAAACTAAAAAAAAATTACCCTGTCCTTGCCAGATCCAACTTAACTTCTGCCAATAAATAAATAAATAAATAAATAAATAAATAAATAAATAAAAGATTATTTTAAAGTTACATTTGTTTTACAATTACAAGTAGTGCAACACTTTTTAGCTTTTTGTGTCCCACATGCATGGATATGGATTACAATATTAATGATGATTTAGAACAGATAATTACAAACAAATGGAGTTCCATCTTTTTAAAAAAACACTGTAGTTTAAAAAAAGTAATTAGGGTTGTGAATGAAACTTCTAAGTTTCGAAGGATGTCCGCATTTATTTTTTATAAAATATATCTAATTCCCCTCCCCCCCCCCCCCGACACACCTTTACATTTTTTTTTTTTGCTTTCCCCAGCATATGTACGTAGTTTAAAATCTTTATTTTTTTTCTGCTCTATTTATTAGTTTATTGTAACAGTAAATAATCAATCATCGAAATTCCTCCCCCTTCCCTCCCCGGAAATTACCACTTCTTGTCTGCCGTCTCACTTAACACAGAAAAATGTCAAATATTTTAAAACTCAAAAATTTTTAACCTTTATATGCCATTTTTGTAACTCTGTAATAACAAGAAATAAATAATCAATCATTTAAATTACCCCCCCCCCTCTCTTTAACTCTTTACCTTTCATAAAAAATCCCACTGTATTTGTTACTTTGCTGTAACAATTAAAATGTAATCACCTAAATTCTCTATCACCTCCTAACCCACGGAAATTTCCGCATCCTCCTCATTTCTCTGCCCTTCAGGCGACAAAGTTTAAAACCTTAAAAGTTCTATATCTTTCTGTCTTATTATTTGCGGTGTAACAACAATATTCAATAATCTATAAAAAATTTGCAAATGTTTTATATATTCCTAAAGCGTTATTTTATGAGCATGTTATATTTTTTTCAATAAAATTAGTAAGAAAGAAAAAAAAATTAATTTAGGTATTTAAAAGCTACAAAATATTTCTTTTACCTTTTACCAAGAGACATTTCCGATATACCCTATATACCATCATCCGATATACCCGAATGAGCGATATCACAAGAAGCTACTGTTCATTACTAAGCCTAAAAAGAGGGCGATGAAAGCACGAATGTTTCCAAATATACTAATTTTATATCGCATTGCACGTAATATGGCAACTGTGATAATGTGCCAAGATAATATTTTTTACGCTAAAAGGGAATAAATAATTTTCTTAAATTTTCGATATTCACTATAGATGGTTTCAACTTTAGTTGCATTGTCAAAAATCGTACGAACCATTTAAAATTACAAAGTAAAATTTTCTGTGAAACCTAGTCCGCTTGAAAATTCATATTACTTTATAACAAAAATTTTGAGGTATAGAGAAATAAATGCTATAAATTTAAAATCTTGTTAATAATAACTTTTCATAGTATAAGAAATTTGAAGAAATAAATATATTTTTGGTGTCACACTACGTTTGACACCAATCAATATTATAAAACAAAAACATGTTCGCGTGTAACGGTAACATCATATTGACGGTGGCAACATCTGAGCAATAAATTTCTTTTTTATTGCAATATTTTCAACTTCTAAACATCTCACAAATTCAATTTTCCCACCGTGTAATAGAAAAAAAAATCTTTCACATGCAATTTGTTTGAAAATTTTATCTCAAATTACAGAGTTTTTATTGTTTTTAAAATCATTTTCAAGCATGATTTTGAAAAATCTATCTGTATCGCATTCAGCACGATCATGAAAAGTTAACAATTTTGCACCTAAAGTAATTTAACTTGTTCAACATTTGTTTAACGCTAATATTCTATAAATAAATCAAAACTTCGTCAATAAATAGAATAATAAAAATAATAAAACATTATAAAAATAAAATGAAATAATATAAAATGAAATAATATAAAATGAAATATTATAAAATTATAAAATTAAATATTATAAAATAATAAAATTAAATAAGATTAAATAATATCAAATAATAAAATAATATAAAATTAAATAATATGAATTAATAAAATAATATAAAATAAAATTATATGACATAATAAAATATTATAAATAAAATACAAATTTAAAAGACAGGTAATCGTATTCCGCGCCTAAACCATATAAATTAACAGAATAAAAATGCTGCTGTAAGCAATGAAATCTTTGGCGATTTCTTTGGTTATTAACACCTGACATGCTGCTAATATGAAAATATCGCTTTTATTAAATTTCAAAACTTTATTCGAATACATTGTTGAAATCTTACAAATAAAAAAATTTTTTGGTGTTAGTGGATGATCTAAATAAATATATTAACTGTAATAAGAAATCTATCAGAGTTTTTAATCCGGGAAGTCGGAGTTCAATCTTCTAGTAGTAACAATAAAAAAGTTTAATTTTTTTTTCAAAATGCATATAATATTGATTGTTTAAAGTAAATTAGCATATAAAAAGACAATTCCCTTTGTTATATAAATTATTTCAATCAATTTCTTTTTTAAAATTTCTTTAATCAATTTTATTATATTTTACTATTAATAAATTATAATTTCTTTAAATAAAATTTCTTTAAAACTTCTTTTAAATTCTCTTTTTAAAAAAATGCATTATTTTTATACTTACCAAAAATGTCTTTTTGACGAAAATAATGATAATTTACAATTTTTTTCAATAAATACGAGGGGGTTAGGATGACAGCGGAGTAAGTCAATATTTAGTAATTTGAAAAATGAAGGGTTTTGTGAAACTAGTCGTATTGCCGTTGCATTAAGTGGTCCAACTTGTTTTGCCCTCTAGCGACTCCCTAAGTGGACTATGATGTATTTGACTGTCGCACTGAGCAGAAATTAATATACGTTCCGTAAAAATATGGTTATCTAGATTTTTCAAATTTTTGACTTACTCCACTGTCATTCTAAATCCTTTATATACAATTTGAGTTACTTAAAATGCAATGAACTACAAGGTAAACCACAAAATAATATCGTACTTACATATACCAATCCATTTATTACTCTGGTGATTCTTCATACATTTTCTCTATGTTAATGTATACAAATCACTGTAAAAATTCATGAAAATCACAGGTATTTAAACAACTTTTTCATTCCATTCAAAACATCACATAAATTGAAGGCTATAAGTTTCATATAAACATAGTCATAATTTTTAGAGATAGAATGTTTGTCGCTTTTGATTGTTTTATGAGAATCATGTTCTACAGAAATCTCATTTGGTGTTTTATTTTCAGATTTTTTTTAAAATATTCAACTTCTTAAAACTCTCCAGATTTGTAAGTTGTACCTTCTTTAATCTTCATACGAGAAATTTCTTTTCTTTTTGAGATTGTTTAAACATACACTTTGGGTTATTTAAATGCATACTTCCTGTTTGAAAGCTGAAACTAAACCAGCCATAAATTCCATTGATATGATTCATGTATACAGTTCCATTGACAGTAAGAAGAAAACAAAAACTGTTTTGGATAGCTGATTATAGTGTCTTTCAAAATAAACAGTTTAAAAAATTATGATACTTACAGGGTGGTGGTTATTTAAATGTATAAAGTCACATTAAAATGTATTTTCGTCAAAAATTTCAAAAGGCCACAGATATTTATTATCTGTAAACTAGATAATCTACCCGGGCTTCCAGGGCTGCAGAACATCGTTGAAAACTATTTTTTTTGTTAATTTAAAAAAACATATTTTTTACATTTAACATATGTATACTAAAAAGAAATGGCGCATTTAGTATTTCTCGAAAATTATTATATTATAAATTATTATATTTAAATAAAAATCATGCACTCGTCAAACTATAATTCACTTTTATATTTTAACAGAATAATAAGGCTACTATAATTTGTGACTCGTGCTATAGCCAGTATACACATCAGGACACATTGCTGTTAATTATATCTTTTTACGCGTGGAGCTTTCACTATGGTACTCCATTGTAAAATTTGGTAAAATTTGAAATTCAATATTTGGAAAAAGGCATAATCATTAGATTTGAAATTTATATCAAGAAAATTACAATTTTTTTACCTTTCTAACGCAGTTTGTCTAACAATTTTCTGACAAATACTTTTCGAGCTATTAATTTTTGCAGTAACTTCAAATGTTTCATTTTCCGAGATTAATCTGAGGCAACGATTAGTAAGAAAGCCATTCCTCAACAACGCGTAGCTTTTTATTAAAAAGGATAATAATTTTTTTATAAATTTAGCAATTTATGCACTTATTGTAGCAACAGTTTTGGATATACATTTTGGTATAAGCAAGTATGAAAAAATATCTCTGAATTTTCTGCTCATCGTACAATAAATAATAAAGTTAGCTGCGCTATTTATCAAAGTGAGATCATTCATAGTTTCACCAAAGTTCATGTAAACGTTAATGAAAAATTCTGATCCTATAATACCACTAAAAAGTGTAAGCAATCCTTGTGGAAGATGTGTTAGTAAGAAGATCAAAACTACAGCTAGAAGCATTTTGGCTGTTCTGTCATGGGAATTATCACTTTCTGTTCGGTGTTGTAATATTTGCCTTCGTTTGTTTGATTTTACGATTAGCGAAAAAGCCAGTCGTCAGCAACGCGTAGCTTTTTATTAAAGAGGATTATATATATTTTTTTTATAAATTTAGCTATTTATGCACATGTTGTGGCAACAGTTTTGGATGTACATTTTGGTATAAGTAGGTATGAAAAAGTATCTCTGAATTTTCTGCTCATCGTACAATAAATAATAAAATTTGCTGCGCTGTTTATCAAAGTGAGATCATCCATAGTTTCACCAAAGTTCATGTAAACGTTAATGAAAAATTCTGATCCTATAATACCACTAAAAAGTGTAAGCAATCCTTGTGGAAGATGTGTTAGTAAGAAGATCAAAACTACAGCTAGAAGCATTTTGGCTGTTCTGTCATGGGAATTATCACTTTCTGTTCGGTGTTGTAATATTTGCCTTCTTTTGTTTGATTTTACGATTAGCAAAAAAGCCAGTCGTCAGCAACGCGTAGCTTTTTATTAAAGAGGATTATATATATTTTTTTATAAATTTAGCTATTTATGCACATGTTGTGGCAACAGTTTTGGATATACATTTTGGTATAAGCAAGTATGAAAAAGTATCTCTGAATTTTTTGCTCATCGTACAATAAATAATGAAGTTTACTGCACTATTTATCAAAGTAAGATCATCCATAGTTTCACCAAAGTTCATGTAAACGTTAATGAAAAATTCTGATCCTATAATACCACTAAAAAGTGTAAGCAATCCTTGTGGAAGATGTGTTAGTAAGAAGATCAAAACTACAGCTAGAAGCATTTTGGCTGTTCTGTCATGGGAATTATAACTTTCTGTTCGGTGTTGTAATATTTGCCTTCTTTTGTTTGATTTTACGATTAGCAAAAAAGCCAATCGTCAGCAACGCGTAGCTTTTTATTAAAGAGGATTATATATTTTTATTATAAATTTAGCTATTTATGCACATGTTGTGGCAACAGTTTTGGATGTACATTTTGGTATAAGTAGGTATGAAAAAGTATCTCTGAATTTTCTGCTCATCGTACAATAAATTATAAAATTTGCTGCGCTATTTATCAAAGTGAGATCATCCATAGTTTCACCAAAGTTCATGTAAACGTTAATGAAAAATTCTGATCCTATAATACCACTAAAAAGTGTAAGCAATCCTTGTGGAAGATGTGTTAGTAAGAAGATCAAAACTACAGCTAGAAGCATTTTGGCTGTTCTGTCATGGGAATTATCACTTTCTGTTCGGTGTTGTAATATTTGCCTTCTTTTGTTTGATTTTACGATTAGCAAAAAAGCCAGTCGTCAGCAACGCGTAGCTTTTTATTAAAGAGGATTATATATTTTTTTTATAAATTTAGCTATTTATGCACATGTTGTGGCAACAGTTTTGGATATACATTTTGGTATAAGCAAGTATGAAAAAGTATCTCTGAATTTTTTGCTCATCGTACAATAAATAATGAAGTTTACTGCACTATTTATCAAAGTAAGATCATCCATAGTTTCACCAAAGTTCATGTAAACGTTAATGAAAAATTCTGATCCTATAATACCACTAAAAAGTGTAAGCAATCCTTGTGGAAGATGTGTTAGTAAGAAGATCAAAACTACAGCTAGAAGCATTTTGGCTGTTCTGTCATGGGAATTATCACTTTCAGTTCGGTGTTGTAATATTTGCCTTCTTTTGTTTGATTTTACGATTAGCAAAAAAGCCAGTCGTCAGCAACGCGTAGCTTTTTATTAAAGAGGATTATATATATTTTTTTATAAATTTAGCTATTTATGCACATGTTGTGGCAACAGTTTTGGATATACATTTTGGTATAAGCAAGTATGAAAAAGTATCTCTGAATTTTTTGCTCATCGTACAATAAATAATGAAGTTTACTGCACTATTTATCAAAGTAAGATCATCCATAGTTTCACCAAAGTTCATGTAAACGTTAATGAAAAATTCTGATCCTATAATACCACTAAAAAGTGTAAGCAATCCTTGTGGAAGATGTGTTAGTAAGAAGATCAAAACTACAGCTAGAAGCATTTTGGCTGTTCTGTCATGGGAATTATCACTTTCAGTTCGGTGTTGTAATATTTGCCTTCTTTTGTTTGATTTTACGATTAGCAAAAAAGCCAGTCGTCAGCAACGCGTAGCTTTTTATTAAAGAGGATTATATATTTTTTTTATAAATTTAGCTATTTATGCACATGTTGTGGCAACAGTTTTGGATATACATTTTGGTATAAGCAAGTATGAAAAAGTATCTCTGAATTTTTTGCTCATCGTACAATAAATAATGAAGTTTACTGCACTATTTATCAAAGTAAGATCATCCATAGTTTCACCAAAGTTCATGTAAACGTTAATGAAAAATTCTGATCCTATAATACCACTAAAAAGTGTAAGCAATCCTTGTGGAAGATGTGTTAGTAAGAAGATCAAAACTACAGCTAGAAGCATTTTGGTTGTTCTGTCATGGGATTTATCACTTTCTGTTCGGTGTTGTAATATTTGCCTTCTTTTGTTTGATTCATTCAAAGCACGAATAAGACGAAGGCTTAGAGCTGTAATTGCTACACAAGGTACTAATTTTGTGAAAACGCTGAAAAGCCAGAAATTAATTTTTTCCAACAGTTGATCATGCCGCTGTGACACTTCGCTGAAATCCACTCTATAAAGGATTTCACCATCTGTGTCTCTGAATTTAGACACAGTGAAAGAGACATAAATTGGTATACAAAATACGGTGCAAGTGATATATGTAGCGGCGATTGCGCATTTTGCTCTTTGCATTGAACACCAAATGGCACTATTTAATGGAAAACTGATCGCTATAAATCTCCAGATAGCTACAGTCACAGTTAACCATGTAGATACTGTATGAGTCGCAATAGTGAAATGAGCATGAAAAATAGTAAAAACCGCCCATTCATATGAAGATTTTTCTTTCTCACTGATGTATCTATTATAGTTATAATAAGCATAAGGCAAAAATGAAAACGTTATAAGCAGATCAGCTACTGCTAAGCCTGTGAGAATTGCGTTTATAGACGAAACCATGTTTTTTCTTGTAAGAACAAGGATATTTAGGATGTTGGTTATTATTCCAGAAACACAAACAATAAAACTTAAATATCCGTGAACAGCAGCATATCCAATACGATAGGTTGTTAAATATTCACCAAAATAGGGAGCTGGATCCTGAACTTCTAAAGTAGGTAATGGAGAGTTCAGAAAAGTAAAGTTATCTCTCATCACGTCTGAATCATTAAATGGGAAGTCTGTGACATTTAATTTAAAAATGATATCTGCATCCATTTTTCAACGCTATTGCTATTAACGATGATGTTTTGTATTATTTTAATTTTTTTCTTAATATCATCTGTTTCGAAAAATATCAGACTGCTTTGTATACAATAATATATTTGTTCATCCTATTGTGAATATTATAATTTAGAACAGTATTAAACTTTGACAAAATGTTCGCAGTAACTCTTAAAAAAGCACCATTGTATGCTTTCTTAATAATTTAATATTAAATATGTGCTCAAAATCTTCATCTTTAGAAGTACTCCATAAACCTATAATAATTAAAATAATTTATCAGACAAATACGTAAAATGCTAAAATAAATATGTAAAATTTCAAAGCAAGAAAAAATATTGCATAAATTTAATTGTTTTAATTTAATATTTTATCTTATAAATCGCAAAATTGCAAAACTTTTTTTATGGTTCTTGTAAGTTGTAATATAAATATAATTTTGTGTTAGAAGAAAAAAATATTTAAATGTAAAATTATATAAATTATTTAAATGCAAGATTATTTAAATAATTTAAATCCAAATTATTTAATTTAATCTTTTGTTGTTATTTCATTAATATAAATTATGATATGTGTATAAATGTACCTTCATGCTCCTTGAAATGCACCTTGACAGTTTTGAATTTCATAATGCATTATCTTAAATATGGAATTTTTAAAACGTATCCACTAGTTAGTATTTTCCTAGATCAGTGTTTCTTAAAGTGCAGTTCACGTACCTCTTGGGGTACACAAAGAGGTGTTAGTGGGTACGAAAATAAATTGTGTCAACAATCTACAATCGGCGCGGCGCAAATAAACGAGTAATAAAAAATCCCATTTTATCCTTAACTGATTTATAAACATAATGTAAGACAAACTAAATGTTTAAGATGTCTTGCGACATTATCTCAGCAAATTAATTCCAAACAGTCAACCAATAGTTAAAAAGTAAACATTTGATCCTATTACAATTATAAACGTTGGTCCCCCAAATTAGTAAAATTTGGACTTCAGATATTTCCTTTTTTGTAATTTTAAAATTAATAAAAATAAAATTCAGGGGAATCATAGTAAGATCATATCGCAGAATTTCCTCCGACATGGATTGTCGGACAATTTTTGATTTTTTTTTTTATATTTTGTATTGGAAAATTATATAGAAAATAAATTTAACCATTTGCAAAAATCTTTTTTTTTCTTTTAAGGCACAAAAACTGAGATTTTTGATTTTTTCTTCTTAATTCAAAGGTTTAAAAATTCTTCTATAGCTTGTGTAATGATAACAAAAATTGAAAAAGATTTGTAATTTACACATCAGATGGGGCAAGATGAAACACGTTGTTTCATTTGTATTATAAACTGTATAAGTACATTATTCAGTAAGTAAAGATTAGAACTAGTGATATAACGGCAGTAAAATTCATTAGTCATTTAATAATAAATTCGGATCATTAAAGGATATATTATTTACTTAAAATATTTATGTTGTAATTTGTAATTTACACATCAGATGGGGCAAGATGAAACACGTTGTTTCATTTGTATTATAAACTGTATAAGTACATTATTCAGTAAGTAAAGATTAGAACTAGTGATATAAAGGCAGTAAAATTCATTAGTCATTTAATAATAAATTCGGATCATTAAAGGATATATTATTTACTTAAAATATTTATGAAAACGTTGCGAATTGACACAGTTGAGCTAATTTTATTAATACACTTACGCTTGCAGTGACATTATTTATTAAAAAATGCATATTAATAGCCTTTTAGGTAATAAAAAGGCTACATTTTCTTATATTTAGCACCTTATGCCGCGTATACCCTGCCCCATTACAATGTGTCTCAACCTGTCCCGACTTCCTGTATTGTGATTTTAAAATTTCTTTTACTAAGCTTGAGCCTACAATGAGATTTCTAACAATAAATTATATAATATGTGTGTATATTTCATAAGTTTCACATTTATTTTTTAAATGTTTGTTTTTATACTAGAAAAATATCTGTAAATCAACAGATTAAAGTTACTGCAACGTTGTTAAAACAAACAAAGTTGTATAAATTATAATCTGCTTCTTCTTTGAGTTTTATATTACTTTCAGAAGTAGATTGATCTGTCATCTATTTCAGTTTTTGGAGTACTACTGTTGATTTGATCTACAACACCTACAGCTTAAGTTGTTACAAGGTGCCCCACTATTCGTAATAGGTGGATATTATTAATTTATTGATTAATTTATACATAGTATTAATTTATTGATAGTATTAATTAATTGATTCGTATTATTGTTCAATTTCCACCTAAACAATTATCCGACTATAATCACAAACAACCCGTAAAAAAATAAAAAAAATTACAAAATTAAAATACATAGATTTTTTATTTTCCGAATGTAAATGAATTATATGAATTTTTATTTCATTTTATTTTCTTTTATTTTTTTTTGTTTATAAAGCATTTTTTTCCTTTTGCAAACAAGCATGAATGTAAAACACTTTCAATATTCTGTAAATATTGAGAAACAATGTTGTGTCTTTATTATCCAAAATTGGCAAATATTGATTTAGTTTTATTAAAATGTATGAGTACCACTCCTGGTAACTAAATGTTATAGAATTATAGTTTAAATACAAGACTGAGCAGTCTTATGCATTAAAATTCAATTACTTTTAATTGTACATACTGGTTTACGTTCGATTTGATATTCTTTTATAGAATTTCCAACACTTCAACTGTACATCACTCTCTAGTGTATAATTTTACAGTCAAACAGATTGCAATTTGCAATATATAACTATAAAAACTTACAATTTATAGAACTGCAAACTAAAATCTGCACATAGATATTTGCATAATTTTTAATATATGTTTTGTATAATGTTTTAACATACAACTAAATAAATATACAAAACTATTATGAAATTAAAAACAAAAATTAATGAACACAAAGGCATACAGTAAAACACCTGTGGAAAAGTCTAAAGGAGAAATATTATAGATAATAAAGGAGGAGGGATTGGGTTTTGAAAAATACATTATTTAAACTTCAGCTGTTTAACCGGCGTTCGCGTAATACGAGGATTTTTGCATTATTCCATCGCAGAAATTCCGAGTTTAAATAATACGAAGATGGCTGTATTGGTATTCTGTGGGTGCCGGGTTATACAGACTTTATTTAAACCAGTCTTTCTAGAACATATATGGCGGTTTTAAACGACGGTTAAGTTAAACGATATTTTAGAATATACGGCAAAACATTGACAGTTTTTCACAAAAGAAATAAGGAGAAAATACGTTTATTTATCTGATAGAGACTCTGCCAAAAAGTTAATGGTTTGAATGAATCTTTTACGTTTCGCGGATTTGCGCTTTAAAAAAATAAATCTGGATATATATTTTATTTTTTCGCTCGTTTTGTTACTTTGTTGAAACAATAAAAAAGTAATCATCTAAATTCTCTCCTTCCACCGAAATTTTCACTCATTCTCTTGCATTTCAAGCGATAAAGTTTAAAATACTTAACATTCTACATTTTTCTGCCTTATTTGTTACATAGTAATAATAATAATCAATCATCTATATAATATTTATAAATGCTCTATACATATCTAAAAAGCCGTATATTTATGAGAATATTACAATTTTTTGAATAAGACTAGTAAGAAAGAATAATATTTATTTATTTTTATTTGCATGTATGTGCTTAAAAACTACAAAAAGTTATCAGACATTTTTTCTTCTTTCCGGGAAACATTTGATTAACCGATATATGGGGACAAGCAATATAAGGAGAGACTATTGTACTTCATTTCTAAAATTATAACGAGGGAGAAGAATGCATGGATGTTCATTTTATATTTTATTATTTTCATTATTCATTTTTCAGATGTTCGAACTGACCGTATTCTGGCAACTGTGATAATATGCCAAGATAAATGGAAGTAGATAATTGAATTTTAGTTGCATCATCAAAAATCGTGTGAATCATTTAAAGCTACAAAGTAAAATTTTCTATTAAATCAAGTCTACTTAAAAATTTATTTTAATTTTGTAATAAATAAGATTGAACCATAGAGAATAAATGCTGCAAACGTAAAAGCCTGTTAATCACATTTTTTCATAGTATGAGAAAATTTAAGAAGTAAATATATTTATGGAATCACATTTAATCCCAATAATAACAATAAAAAAATATTTTTTTATATTTTTTATGCTTATAATAGTGATTGCTTCAAATAAATTATCATATAAAAATACAATTTCATTTGTTAAATTAATTAGGTGGAATTTTTTATTTAAAATTTTATGGAAAAATAATGTAATGTTAGATATTTACCAAAATTATCCACACGACGAAAATAATAATAGTTAGTATCTAATATGTTTAGACTAATATGTTTTTCAATAAATATACAGTTTGAGTTATTTAGAATGCAATGAACTGTAATATAATCCATAAAATAAAAGCGTCCACAAATGTACCGGTGAACCTTTTATACTTTATCGCAAGCCTTCGCCAATCCGCAAAAACTCGCCGAGGGAGTAGCCATAACTTCTGATGTGTGGTTTGATGAGAATGAGCATCGTTCTGCTGCCACCGTTTTCTTCTTTCTCTGTGAGGAAAATAAAAGTTAGGGCCGATTATCTACGTGAAGGATATTTTGCCGAGGAGAGCGTGCCCGTGGTGGAGATTTTCGAAGTCGCACAGACCTCTTACTCAGGGGTATTAAAAAGTAACCTACCACCCGTTTTTCGTTAGCTAACACCCCCTTAAAGGAATTGCAACACCCACTAATCGCTTACAAATCTTCTGCATCTTTTCCGTCGAAAACAACCATGTCGCACCCAGGATTACGCTTTGAGAGGGGCTAGTGTAGTTTATATAGGCTTGTAGAGTCTGGGCTCGGGTCATTTTTCTTTTATTAGATTTAAAGCCAGACTTATTTTTTACCGAAACATGTCGGACAGACTTTTTTTTTTTTTTTTTTTTTTTTTTTTTTTTTTTTTTTTTGTAAAAATAATAATAATATTGTACATATTCCGATGGAAACTTTAGAAATTTATTTTGATTTAATAAATAAACGACAAATATTTTAATCTTTTAATAATTTAATCTTCTTAATAATTTAAAACTTTTAATCTTTAAAAGTGTGATATTTTTAATAATCGTTTTCTTTCTTTCTAAACTATGTTCCTGTTTATTTGATTATTTATGTGGTAATTCCTTATACCATGTCTTGCAAACATATAATTTGAAAAATGATGGACTGTTTATAGCGCTATGAGTGTTATTCTTTTAAAAGAATTTAAAAATTGAAAGTAATGTTCGTTAAGAAATATAGAGATATTTCGAAGAAATTGGCTGAGTATAATTTGAGTGAACTTATTCAGGGCGAACTTTTAGCTTTTACACTGGGTCGATGCCAGGCCAAGATAGCTTTTTTCCGGGCCGGCCTTGACCTGGTTCTGAAAATTTTGACCAGTGGAGACTAGTATATTTGTGTGATACCTTTGATCAGACGACAGTCAATTCAAATTGGGCAAAATCAAGCTAATTTTAAAACATTTTCGACATTCGACCACTGCACTTCATATTATGGCTGTTATAATTTTGAGTAAAATGAAACCTTTTTAATTAGCGTGTAACAAACGTGTTTATATTTTTAATTTAAAAAGACAATTTAAAAATATGATACATTCTGAAGCAAAATCAATATTTCCCCAAATTTCCGTTTACTAATAACCTTTTATAAAAAGTTAATGTTTCATAGTTTTAGGAAACTTTAAATCGTTAGTCTAAATCTCCGCTTTAGCCCCTTTAGCTTCCCCGTGGTGCGCCACTGTTTTGTCGATGATTTAGCGAATTTAAATTCGGTCTAACAAGCACCGATTATAATGCCCCGTCTGGATGTCCAATTGAAGCATCAACTTCAGACAACAGAAAAAAAATTGTTTCGTATGACCGTAAACTGAAAACCAGAGAGGTAGTGGACATTGTAAAGATATCAACAGAACGTGTGAGGAATATTTTACATAAACATTTACATAGGAAAAAACTATGTGCGTTTTCTAACACAATTGAGTAAAAGCAGCAACATGGCGGTGATTCAGAGCGTAGTTTGGAGCTATTTCGGCGTAATCCAACAAAAGTTTTGCGCCGATTCGTGACAATGAATGAAACATGAATCCAGCACTATACTTAATAGGCAGTTGGAAGAGTGATTGGAGCTGAGCGAAATTTGCCCAAGTTCAGGTTCAGGTTCAGCTGAACGCGGTGGCCAAAGAAATCAAAGACACAAATAAATTGAATGGGACGGTCTCGGACAGTAATTTTTGGGGATGCACGGGGCATAATATACATTGACTGCCTGTCTTGTAAAAGGAAATTCAATCACAAGAGAATATTAAGCAGCTCGCAATTTTTATCAGAGTATGTATCAAATTAAATTCAAACACTGCATTTCTTTACTGGAAATTTCTGCCATCTGTCTATATATTTTTATGTTTTTCAAAATTTTTATAAATTTTTGAAGAAGCAATGTAATAATAGATAATTGTTGTGAATTAGTAGGTTTAAATCTTATTAATTACTAGCAAAGCTTCGCCCGATACGCTGGTCGGGTTATCCAAACGAATTTTGAATCAAACTAAATTTACCGGTGGATTGCATTCATCCAACAATGTACGCTTTTGGTCAGACAGTTACAGGAAAATGTGAAAAGAGATCGCATATCAAATTATTGCCTTGGACTACTAAGTATTTTTCTGGCTTTAATTATGATCCTCATATTGATTATTTCAGGAATAAGGCTGTTGATCTCGGATCTCAGTTACCCTGCACCTCGAGCCGTGCCTTGAAGTTGCAAGATGAGACTTCCTGAATATGTTGCAGTGGCGGTAGTAAAGAAGATATAGTAATGGATGCATTTTTAAAAATTATAACTTGTAATGTTAGAAATATTGATGAGTTGGCGCTAAAGGTATCACCAAATTATCGAAAATGTGCAATATCGAAACCGTACAGACCCTCGAAACTTTACTTCAGCAAGCATATTTTATGTAAAAATCTTGTTGAAAAAAGTCTTGTTGAGTCGTGTTGAAAAAAGAATTTTTCGTTATACATGGCATTATTTCTGTATTTTTTTCAGATTTCGTTTAAATTCTAATGAAAAAATATTTTATGTTTTTTCGTAGGAACAAATAAGTGACTGGAAAACTGTTTATCTATTAATATTTTTTCAATATAATTTTATTTTATTTCTTTCTAAATATTTCCCAGAGCTAAAAAAATTACAGAATACGAATTTACTAAAATTCATTAAATTTTTTAGTAAGTGAATTTTACTAAAATTCATTTATATTTTTAAATGTATTTCGGAAACATTAGCAGTCTGTTCGATGTTGCACTTGTTTGGATTATACACTTTGCATTCAACGTGAAATAACTTCTTGAATTTTGAATTCGATGTCTTTAAATGTTAAATTTCATTAATGTAGAACAGTGATTTCCAACATTTAGAATTTGCGAAGACCTCCTTAGAATAATTTCTATAGAGGAAGCCTTGAAGTTTTGTGTACATTACAAGTTAATGGTGTTTGAAAGTAATGTTACAGCCCAAAGAAAGAGGTGATAAATAGCAAGGGAATGTAAAAAAAATATTGGAACAATGTTCACATGAAAAGAAATTATATATTTTACCAACATACTCAATTTAATCTCAACTATCAACATAACACATAAGACTGTCAAAGCATTGCCACGCATAAAAGTTTCTTCAAATGTTCAATAAATCAGACTATTAGCATTGCAACAGAGTTTACATTTTTTCTTAAGAGCAACGGCAAAGACCATAAAATAAAGTGTGGACGCCAATAAAACATCCGGAATTGAGAATTTTCTTTGCACAGATTATTTATATCACGTATAGTTTCAGGATAATGTCTACGAACTAGAAGCCGCAGTTCTGCCAAGTATAGACTGCAGTAGGAGGCATGAAATTGAGTTTGGAAAAAAATTTCTGAGTATACTATCTAGTTTTCTGATTTTTATTCCATGTTTGTGCTTCTAGATCTTTAATTTCATCCAATTTATTTTTCTTCCTGGAGTAGCTGCGGGCTCATGGAATTTTGAGATACACAGCTGATGTAGAGTTTGATTCGTGTAAAAGCAGATTTCTTTATCTCAAGCAAAATTCATTGTTTTAGTAAGACATTATTCATACCAAATGCAAACAAAACGTAACATGTAGGTGGTCAACAGAAAGGAACCCGCGATGCTATGTTGTTGTTGTCGTGTCAGAGAAAGTGACATGGCACTTCTCTGTAAGAAGGAATGCCAGAGCCTCAAGAGAGGTTGGACTTCTAGAGCTGGTTTCCTAATTTGGAACTAATTCCAGATGAGAGACCTGCACCTGGATTGTCACCCCCATAGGTATCGTTTTTCAAACTTAGAGGACATTGGAGCCACGAACAGATTTTACGTGCACCAGCTCCGATTAACGTACATGGTCCTACAGCAGTCGCAGTCGAGAGAGGTTGTCACCCTCCCAAACAGTGACCATGGTCGATGCTGCTTCACTTTCGATGATCTTACGGGAACCGAAACTTTCTTCTGAGCTGTGAAATTCTTTACCCAATAACTCAGAATCTAATGTGCCAACGGAGATCTATTTCAATTTATTGCATTTTATTAGGGGTTTCTGCTCATTCTCATGGATTTCTGAGAAATACAGAGTGAGTTTAATTATCTGCGCCACTGCGGGTTGATTTATCGATGCTATTTATCACCGACATAACACAGAGAGATGTGATAAGTACCATTCGAGTGGAATTTGTATCCTATAAAATTCTTCATGACTAAAGAAATGCTAGGAAGGACGCCTCCAGGTTAAAACAAAGACAAACATTAAAACATTTAATACGAACACTTAATTTTAACATTATATTTGAATTCTTCGGTAAATGTTACCTTCAGGCACCATAATTATCATCATGTAATAATCCAGAGAGTTTCATAATTTAAATAGCAAAAATCAAAAATATTTAAAAATTTATATATTCCTCACTTTTCCTATTACGTCCCTTTTTCTTTTTTATTACGTTTTAATAAATTTATTTTCACACGTGTAACTCCATTTTTTTTCGAGAATTAACCAGGAAAATATCATATAGACAATGACAACAGCAGCATCATTTTTCTTTTAATTTTTTAAAAACATAAAGTCCCTATTCTTAAGTCAAAAAATAAAATACGAACCATATGACAAAATATATTGTATCTGAATGCTTTTTAAAACACATATCATCATATTTTAATATGTGTGCAAGGAAAATTGACGTTTATATCGTAAACTCTTAACGGCATTTCACCATCTATGTTAAAACATTTACTAGATATAATATTTTGCTAAATATATAATTATTGAAAAAAGTTATTTTACCTTTTTAAATAAATAGATTTTAAATCATAACATACTCACAGATATTTAAGGTGTATTTAGTGAGATGTATAACTGGATAGGTCAGCTCATATATCACCCTCACTTACCCATATTTAAATTAATTACGACCTATTAACTAAAAGTTATTAAATATAGCTTTAAAAAAGCTACAATCAATTGAAACACATTCTAATTTATATTAAAAAATATAAATCTTCGAAATATGCTCGCCAGAAAAAAAGATGCGCCAAATTTTACTAAATTATGTTTTGAAAATTTTAGGTATAATTCTAGCATTACATCTCATAAAAAACCAGAAAGAAAAAAAGAACAATGTTGAGTGGTGCACTTGAAAACTGTTTTTGTACAAAGCGCATATACTTAAGAAACTACTTTCCTGTAACAAATTATGTTAAAATACATGTTCTCTGCATTTCCCTCTTAGATATACATATTTTATTCAGGAAACCTTATTAAAAATGAAGGGCAGCTTACTATTTATGCTGAACCATTCACCATCAATAATATTTCGGCAAAGTATAATTTGTTCCAAAATTAATTTACTTAATTTGTTACCACATTTTTCAGATATATTGGGCGTATTCAGTAAAATACTGCAAACAGTATGCAGAATTTTGTTTCGTAGAGGTGGATAACATGAAAAGTTTCACCTTATGTGAATTACGGAAATGGACTAAATTAAAATTATGCACAAAATTAGGTCAGACTTTTAAAGAGTTAGTTGATGCATCACTCCAACCATAGACACCTCTATGCTCCACACAACCTGATTGATTACCCGTGAGATCAGCACACTCCCATTTTCGGAGGGGGGTAGCTTTCAGCCCTCCTCTGCGTACGGCCATGTTGTAGAACAGTAGCATATTCATTACAATCACTTCAAAAATAAGTCAATTAAAGACCATTAGCTTTTATACTCGACAAATGCTAAGCAAGGTCGGCACCAGAATTTGTCCGAGCTCGGAGAAATTTTATTTCATTGAACTCGGGCCGAGATAAATTTTTATGTGAAGACTCGGGCTTAATTTAATATATATTTTTTCAAAAGTACTTTTAATCCTGCAGGAAATTGTGTTACTAAGAAGAGAAAAATTACAGCTAGAAGCATTTTCCTTGTTCTATCATGAGATTTGTCGCTTTCTTCTCTGTTTTTCAATATTGTCCTTATAATTCTTGCTTTATCCAAAGCACGAATACGACCAAGGCTGAGAGCTGTAAGTGTTACACAAGGAACGAATTTAATGAAAACGCTGGAAAGCGAGAGAGTAATGTTTTCTATGAAAAGTGAGTGCATTCTGTCGTCAACATCATAAATGATTTCACCATCTGTATTTTTGAATTCAAATACAGAGGAGGTGATATAATTTGGTATGTAAAATACTGCGCAGGTCACATTTGTAGCTGTAATTACATACTTTGCTATTCTCAATGAACATCAACTGGCACTTTTTAATAGAAAACTGACCGCTATAAATCTCCAGACGCAGTCGCGTAGCCGGGGTGAGGAGTCCAGATGCTCTTTGTACAACTAATTTTGAAAAGTTTTCTTTGCCTTATCTAATCTGAGAACTTTCTGCTATAATTAAGGAGAGGAACACTTTAAAATATTACTGGTATCCAGAGCATTTGGACCCCCTCCCTGGCTATGGTACTGTCCAGACGGCTACAGTCACTGTTAACCATGCAGATATCGATTGATTCACAATATTCCAATTGTCAGAAAAGAGATTGAAAATTCCCCATCTATATGGCAATCTTCCTTTATCACTGATATTTCTAATATAGTTATGATAAGTATATGGCAGATATGAAATCATTAGAAGCATATCCGCAAAAACTACTTCGAAAAGTTCTTTGACCGAGGTTCCTGTGGTCGTTACACACATTCCCGGAGTACAAGACAAGTGGAGAAAAATGGACTGGAAAGAGTACTGAACTGTTGCTGGTAGCTAAAATTAAGGGGGGCGGGGAGAAGTAGCAATACTGATATAACGGGAACATGAGCTAATAGAAAAAATATAAAAATATGAAGGTTACGGTTAGCGTTACAACAAATAGATATTTTTATGAATTTTTTTTTTAATTTTTAAAAATTTTTATGTATTGACTTTTTGATAATTTTTTATAAGATAGGGACACAAATAGGTTAATAGGAGAAAAATAAGGAAACAAGAAGGATTAATAGTAGGTGATTCTGAATTATGTAGTTCTGCGCCGTCAGTGAAGAGGCTTTGGTCATCAGACATCATCAAAATGGGCAGCGGAGGCCTGCTCCGGTAAAACTGGCCTTGAAAGAGTACTACAGAGAGGCGAGGGCTCACGCCGCAAGGAACTGCATTCACAAATTCTGTGAGTATTGCATTTATAGACGAAACTTTGTGTTTTATTCTGGTAAGAACAGCGATATTTAGAAAATTGGCTATGATTCCGAAAACGCAAATAATAAAACATAAGTACCCGTCTTTCGTAATTTGATTTTTGCTCGCATATATCCATCCTTTGCTTCTACTCCTACAACTGCTAATGATGCTTCAGTAACTAATTGCACGCATCTTTCAAAATAAAACTTTCAATCTTTTGGAAATCTTTGTTTCAAAAAATCTAATGGCACCATTCTTTCTAATAGTGTTTACAGCTGTTTAGTCACATCCTGTAGCCATAAGTTTGTCAAGGTTTAAGTTGTTTTCAGTTCAGTATTTTAAAATGCTTTCTGCAATACGCTTTCCTGAACCAGAAGATGGTGCAATGTGTCCCAGATACAATGAATTTAGCTCTTCAATGAGAGATACATGTTCTTCACTTATTCGATGTAATCTATCTCCAATTTTCTCTTGATATATTCTTGATTTTCTCCAATTTTCTCTTTTATGTTTTCTTCCATCAAGATATATACTTTCGATTCCTGCTTCTAAAGCTTTAAAATCATCTTTTGTAGCACATTCTCTAGTTTTCTTACGTTCTCTGCGTATTTTGCTTCTGTGAATTATATGTGATGAATTGTTTTCTGTTACAATGCCAACATCCTGTAGAGTTGTAGAAGCTATTTCTGCCACGCATCTGTCAGAAACTCCATACAGATCTGAGACTCTTGAAACCGTTAGGTAGATGTGTTCTCATTTATCTTTGTGACTCTTCTTTAGAAGTAGATGCTTGTGATACGGATATTAATTCTTCACACCCTGATGAAGATCTACTACTGCTTTCTTCATCACCACTGTCAAAATACATAACAACTGTACTGTCCCGATTAAGGGCAGACTTTAAACTTGGTTTTTCAACCCTCATCGAGTCCCTTGTTTTCCTGTCTTCTTATTGCCTCAATTTACTTCTCTCGGCTTTATAGAGCGTGCCAATCAGTGGCGTATATAGGATTTAATTTTTTTTTTTTTTTTTTTTGGGGGGGGGGGGGTGACTTAGATTTCGATAATGTTCTGAGTCTTACGAAACATGTTGCTTTATAAACAGAAATCATGTTTGATAATAAGGCCGTAGGCAGAGAAAAACAGGGGGTAAGGGGTACTGCACCCAAGCCCCCCCCCACGCCGAAATAAGTTGAAAAGTGATAATGGATTGTTTCATATATTTTCATTTAAAAAACAGTAATTGTAACTTATAATCTGTAAAGTTATCTCTCTCTCTCCTAAATCCTGGCTACGATTCTTGATAGACAATAAATTAATTTTGCTTGGGACAATCTCAAACAATTTTTTTTATATAATTTCTTTTCTATTTTATGATTAATTCCATATTACTGCCAAGGCACGCGGGGCACTTTCCCAGAATCCACATATTTAAGAGGCCCAAAAATGTATGCTGTTTCAAGTCAATTTTATTGTAAACAATCTTAATAGAATAAGAAATTAAAATTTTTAGATTCATTTTACAACTTATGTAAGCTAAAATTGTCAGTGATATCATAAGTGTATTTATAAATTTTCTTCTCATTTGAAGATATAATTTTCTTATAATGCACTCAATTTATTTCAGTTTCTTCATATGTGTTTTAAACTTGTTTAAAAATGTTTTAATTTTATGACTTATCTTATTTATAAAATATATAATTTTCTTTGGGTTGCGCATGTTTTTAAAGTTCGTGCAACATTAGTTCATGTTTATTTAACGTGATATTTGAGTCTGTCAAGATAATTTTTACGAAGAAATTTCAATTATAATAATAATCCAACTTCAGTTCATTTATTCTCAGTCTTTCATTTAAATTGATGCATTACATAGTTATATTCATACACTTCTCATTCACAGTATTTGTAAAAATGTGATAATCTACAATTAGAGCCTCAAATATTTTCTGTTGCCAGGGTCCAAAATTTTGATGGTCAGTCTCTGTTCAGGATAAACAAACTTTCTTTATAGAATCTCTTTTTTAACACCAACAAAAATTTAATTCAAAATCTTAGGGGTAGCAAGCATTCCTTCTTGATCTACCCCTTCCCTTCTTATACATGCTCCTGGGATGTTGATCAAACATATGGCTATTAACCTTTAAGAAATATATGTTAAAAAAACTCGTCAAATTTTTCAGTCGCCATGCAAAGCAATTTTAAATAAATAATTTATACAAAATCGGTGTAAGATGTAAAATCATACAAACTTTAGATTTGTTTAATTTTATTATCACGTGCCCGAGCAACGCCAGGCGGGTCATCTAGTGATATATGTTACTGTATAGCGCTCGTCTGTTTTACAATATAAAATTATTAAAACAATCATGTACTGAGTTGAAAGGGAGGTTGGGGGTGGAAGCAAGTTAAAGTGAAGAGTTTAAAACAAGAAGTAGAAAAAAGAAATCATAAAGGAATTTATAATATTGTAATAGATTTTTTTTATGTTAGTTGAAAGTTCAGATCCATCTTAAACTATATAGGCTGCGTGTGACAAGATTGCTCTTTGATAGCACCTTACAGCAATATTTACTTATTTTGAAACATGTTTAAAAATACACTCATCAAAGAAATGTCGTCATCTGTTTTTCAAATAGGATCAGTTGATTCTGTTTTTTTTTTTTTTTTTTTTTTGCTGTTCAGAACTCAACTCAAGCTTATCTCACATCATATTGTTTTTGTGAAAATGTGACTGATTTTTATGCTTTAAAAATTTTTTTATCATAATTTTGTAAATATGAGATTATAGTTATTCAGGTTCCTGTGGTATATCCTTTAAAAAAATTATTTATTTATAAAAAGATGAGAGGTTTTTCGTTAATTTCACTTTGTTTTGTGACAGGTACGATTCTATTTTTAAATAATTACTATTTTAAATTTTTTGAAGATTTCAGATTGGAGATGGAAAAGTTTTGCGGAACGATTATATTTTTAAGATTAAATTTATAAAAGTTTTTGTTTTAAAATGAAAGAAACGTGAAGGATTTTGTTTTTAGCTGAAAAAGATTGTGAAGAGTCCTTTAAAAAACCTAAATTCCTCCTAAACAAATCCCTTTTATTAAATACCCTCGATAAAATGCAGATTAAATGAAATATTTTCCCCTATATTTGCAGGAAAATCATGGAAAATTACAATGTAAACGGTGCACAAAATTCTCATATTATTTAAAATTTACAAGATTTACAGATACACATTTACATACATAATTTCTGG
This sequence comes from Maratus michaelseni, assembly GCA_963931845.1. NCBI lineage: Eukaryota > Metazoa > Arthropoda > Arachnida > Araneae > Salticidae > Maratus > Maratus michaelseni. Next base: position 128,367,133 of record OZ007600.1, on the reverse strand, counting down.
CTTTTTTTTATATCTGTGTGAATTATATATTCAATAAATGAACAACAAAGGTTCAGCAAGGCCCAATTTTATAATTTTTAAATAAAAGGTTTAATATTACATAAAAAGACTATCTTTCAAGCAATCTAATCTGGCAAAACATAGTTTTCTAATTATTAATTATAATGTGCATTATATATATCTATCTATGATTATGTCACCATTTCTAAATTCCACACACATTTCACTTCCAATATAAATTTAGGAGAGATGGAGGATGAATGGGACATTTTAACTAAAATATTTATTTTAAATATATTTTTTAAGTTATTATCAATATTATATATCACATATCATACATTAAGTGTTTGACTACATCTTATGCACAATATCTATTCAAGATTATTATTATACAGATATATATTATGAAATTAAAAAAAGTTCCTCCTTGTCCCAATCATCCCCACAGCAGAGATGAATGGGACACAAATATTTTCCTCCCTGTATTCAGTGTTAAGGACTAAAAGCTGACAAAAATGCCTCCTTGGCAAAAGCTGAGAGATTATAAATTGTAATATGATCTCCAGGATTAATTGTCAGCCAATCATCTTGGACTCATCTCAACTTTGTCTTAAAAGGCCCATAAACGGAAGCATTCAATGGCTGAAGACGATGGCTACAATGAGGATGAAATGTTAAAAGAATATTTACCATAAATTATTAATTTATCAATCTTTATAACATTATTTAGTTAATAAATATGTTTTTCAGCATCATCTAGGGATGAATGAGACAGTCCAATCCATCCCCATTTGAAATGTCCCAATCATCCCCATGATGCATCTATTCAATTGTCAGCCATTTTGTCTCAAAAATTATTCTGTCACAATGGTTAATATTCATTCATTTTAATTACCAATATTGAGCCTTGAAATAAACAACTACAACATATCTTAATTGTTTATATTGCATAAGATATTTAAGTAACTTCAAATGTAAAAAAATTACTTTTGAGAAGAGATTTCAGGAATGCAAATTTGAGGGAAAATAAAAACAGCCATTTGGACTTGCTTTTGGTTCTGAAGCACGCTATGGTAGTGAAATCTATGAGGATTAGGAAGCAACTAAAAATAAATGTTTATTGCTTGAAATATTGAGAACGTCCCATCCATCCCTTGTCCCCACTCATCCCCCATCTCCCTTAATATAAGGGAAAATTCATTTAAACAGAAAAATCCACATCCACAGAAGTTCACAATTTGTTATTTTAATAAATTAATATTAAACATTATAATATTAAACATTATAGCTTCACTTAATTAATTTATATCTTTTTTATTTTCTTGGAAAAATTGCATGTTTTTGTTTTGATAATAGTAGAACACTTTGAATTTTATATAGTAACTAGCATGCTACGCCCGCTGCGCTGGACCATTTTTCAAAATGTACCTTAAATCAAACGAATTTGCTTTGTATTTTAAAGGAATATGGATCTTCACCTACGGATGCTACCCTAGTCAAAATTTTCAAACGAACCTTGAATCAAACGAATTATATCAGTGGATTTGAGCATGTATTTTAAAGTAATAGGGACGTTAACCTGGTTTTTCCTTCAATATTGCTGTAAACGATGCGAACGACGTTGCTTCACATTATATTATACGTTTGATCAAATTTTGCTAATAAGAAGCAACTCATTTAGTTGATTAATTGTAGTCGAGTTTAGTAGGGAAATGAGTCCATTATGAGATTATGACTACAGGAATTAAAATGTTCTCTAGTCAACATACTGCTAAAAAAGAGAGCATTACAATGATTGCATAGATTGACCATTGAACTTAAGTATGTTTGGGTGATTCATTTTCGTCTGTAAGTTCTTGAATCCCGTCCCTATTGTCTCTATGTGAGGTTCTGGTAACATAAGTACAATCTCACTCTATGTTACGTTATATTTCGTAATATACGCCCTCTTCGGGCAAGTGTACTACGGTTTTTCATCTTTCGATTCCGGCAGAGTAAATACAGCCAAAAATGTAATAAATTGTTTGCACATAAAAAACAGAGTTTAGCTTTCATATTTAAAACAAAATCGTGAAACATAAAAAGTGCATTTTTAAAGCTGAATAGTTTGAATAAAATTAAAATGACGCCCTTTTCACTGTCTTTCCTTTTTTCTAGAACAGTTGCATTCGTGTAACCATAAACCTGAAAAAAAAAACCGATGATTAACGCTGGTAGAAGAATAAACTTCTAGTTTGTATCCAATAAAATCTTCCTAATCTTCCATAATCTTTTCAATATTCAAGTTTGACGTCAAACATTAGAAGTGCTGGAAACGATATGGTTACTAATGTACCAGAGTTAGTTACAAAACGAAGTTATTTACGCGCCAAACTATGTCCCATTAAATAATGTCAAATTGCTGTTAATTCAATTATGGATCATTCATTGACAAAATTCCATAACTTAAATAAAACTGACAATGATAAAGTTAGTTATGCAAAATGTTTAGTCATAATTTTTTTGGTGAATACTTAAACCGAAGATTTCTTTGCATTTCTGTAAAGAGTATAATAACACGCAGAAAAAGATTCATTTGTCACTATGTTTAGCTGCTAGGTCTGTATGTAAGTCGAAAGTGCTTTCTAATGATCGAAAAGTTGTCTAATCAGAATTTCAGGTACTCGTGTTTGTTATCCAGGCTGAAATGATAAATCGACAAATATTATTTATTCCATTCGCCAACATTGGCATTAAAAAGTTTTTTTGTACATTAGAAGCATCGCATTTTTGGTAAAACTTTGCTTCATAATGCAAAAAAACATAAATTTAGCAATAGCTAATTTCAAAAGTCGTCTAATCTTCTGTAATCTGAATCTTCGTCCAGAGTAATCTTGTTGTTGTTGTTGTTATTGTTGGTTTGGCCCATGGGCCCGGTGAACAGCTTTTTATTCCTATACAGCTGTCTTACTCCGCAAAAACCCGACTCCAACCAGAGGTGAAACAAACCGAAATCATAAAAAACCTGTAATCAGCGGACGCCAAAAACTCCAAACAAGGCCTGATACTCCCCTACCCTGCACCGTCAATCCAACTCGGACAATGTACATAGATCTCCTCCAACAACTGAGAAAGCAAAATAATATGTTCTCCACCTTTACGCCCAGTCGCACCAAAAAAATGTGGAACGCTTCACGATTTTGCGTGTCATCCTTGCGCAGGGGCCATGCTAATCTTCTCTGTATCGTTCCAATTTTAGTATATGTACTGCCGAAGCAAGTACATCCAGAGTAACCTTCAAACACAAACAAAACATCCAACAATAAAAATGCCAACTGGCAGTTGGCCGGAATACGGACGATTAGTCCAATATCTTTTAAAATCCTTCCTGAAAGAAGGGGGGATATACAGAAAAAACTAAAAAGAAATGACGAATCAAAAAGAGCATAGAAAATTTATTTCAGTAAGCAATTTGAATTGCAAAATGTCGCCTTTTGTGATAGTAATAACGCATCTCCTTAAGAATATTCTTTAGTTCCTAACTTTTGACGCAGTGAATATTTCTATAAGTGAAATTGGCGATATATTAAAATAAATAAATAAATAAAAGAATAGACAATATTCGCTGATCTGAGTTTGAGGCTATAAAAATCATATGTTTGTGGTGATAACAAACCGGCATGTTGCCATAGTAAATATTTAAATGTCTAAAATGCAACAATTTTACAATATGTGTTTGAGTGGCAGACATTCACTAAAATTGAAATATTTGATCCCATATTAATAACAATAGCTGCTATTTATATAATATGCATTTGAATATAAATATTTACTTCAAAAAGGATCTTGTATACACGAAAAACACTATTATTGCTAATATCGCTCAAGCTGGTGTCACGCTGATGCATTTTTGGCTTAAAATCACATTGTTTGGCGACAAAAGTAAAATCAAAATGGTAAATAAACAAATAACATGTAACTCATAAATGCAGTCATTTTTACAATTACATCTGCTAGTTCCTCCTGTAAGTCACATGATAGGGGAATTATATAAAAAAAATTAACAGAAAGAAAAAAAATGTCACTCATATTTTATCTAATCAAATTAATTATTAGTTGCATTTTTGTTAACCTGACGGAAACGATAAATCGCCAAATATTGCCTTTATTCTAATCTCATGCATTTGAAATATTTTTAACCATTACAAACATTCCCTTGGGGTTTCAATTAAATAGTTTCACTTTATAATATTATCCCTCATTAAAACAGATTTTTTTCTTTTTCTATTTTTTTTTACGGAGGGGGGGTATTTTAAATATAATTAATAACACAATTTTTCTTTTATTTTTCTATGTGTTTGCATATATTTCTGATATAGCCGTATCAATTCTTTCGCCAACGATAATGGTCGCCAAACAAATGACCTATGGTAACCTTATCGTCCAAAATAACAAAACTTTCCATCATAATTCTATAACTAATCTACGTGGAACTATATGTTATATACTAAAACCTTCCCTGAAAAAATATCTATCCAACAGTGCAAGTTCTATCCAACAGTGCATCAAATTCCATTCATCAGAACGCGAGTTATAAAGGAACGGAACGAAATTTCCGTTTGTGTTTTATATATATAGTAGATGGCAATTTACAAATTGTATTTATTTTCAGATTTAACGACCATGCTCCATTACTTTAATGTTTAATTAGTCAATTTTTAGTCATGGACACCCCATGTGGACATTACTAAAAAAGCAATTTCAGTAATGTTCATAGTGCATAAAATATTTTCATTTATCTGAAAAGCTAAGTAATCAAATTTAATTATTAAATTGCACTTACCAGAATGCAATAACAACATATTTTTTTATATATAAAGAGCTGCTTTTATCAATTTCATGCAATTAATAAATTTTTTAAGATTGTAATAAAATTATTATTTTTTAAACCGTGCCTTGCTTATTTTATAATATGGCAATAAACACCTAATTAGGAAGCAAAGAATAATGTTTAAAGACTTAGGAAAATAAGGGACTCGTTGGCTCAAACTCTCCCCATTTAAATAAAGACATTTTTTTAAGTCACACAAAGTTGTTAAAACCTACTATTTTCCGTCTTAAATGTTTTTTTAATTAGAGGCGTTCAAACATTGTGATTTTGTTTGTGTGCTTTTTACAAAATTCAAAGGTTTATAAATCTTGCATAGATTTTGTATTGACAACAAAAATTCAAAAAAGTTAGAAATTCAGACATTTGTTTGTATTACATCATGTAACGTTTATAGATTTAGCTGTAAGTATATAAGAAAAAAGGTGAGTAACTTAAAAATTACAGCAATATGGATCGAAATGTAAGTTTTTGAAAAAAAAAATCTCATGAAGGGAAATAAGTAACAGTATGAATTGTTTATGTGTATTTTTACTACCTCCAAACATGCCCTGAAAAAAGTCGGGCTGTTACTTTCTTTTCTTCCCGAATTAAAACAAATTTCCATTATGAAAAAGATTAAAAGTAACACTTTTGATATTTTTCAATTTAAAAGGGAGAAGCGGTATTGATTTGAGATTTGGCAAGGAAATAACCTCTTTTCATGCGATGTTTATAATCTTTTAGAATTATTTTGTTAATCCGAATGGTCTGTGATAATCTTAAAATTGGAGAAATGATATCAGCCACGAAGAAATAGAACGTTTAGAAGTAAGACACATTTTATTAAATATTTTTTTCTGGTTTAATTGAGGAAAATATCCTATAATCCACAGTAATTTTGTATAACAATTAAAGATTCAAGAAGCAAAATTATTCTTCGACCACAGATTTGATTCCTGTTTTAGAATATTAAATACACAAACATGCCACATTTACATATTTATGTTCATGCTAAACGATTTCATGAAATCTTCTTTTATTAAAAGTTTGTTGACACAAAAATCACTAAAGAAAATATATAAGAATATATTTTATTTCAACTTCTGAGCTCTTTTCATTTTGGTTCTAATTTCTCAACTGACGCTGCCTCTATGCTGTGTTTTTTGTGATGAAACTTTTAGCGGTATTTCAGTTTCTATTGGGAAGATTTTGTATTCTTTGTTGGCATATTATTCAGTTGTAATTATTTTATATATTCAGGAAATTTAAATTCATTTTCTTATCACTTTTAGGAAGTTTTGAATGTATACGTTGATATCGGGGACAATGGGACAGTTATGGTACTACAACGTTTCTTGGGGTTCCATTACCTGTGATTTATTTTGTTGAACTGATTCAGATATAAGACCAGATCAACAAGGATGATCAACAAGGATTACTGGGTGAGAAAGGTCCGCTAGATTTGACCAGGATAGCTCAGTTGGTAGAACATTGGCGGCTTACGCCAAAGATAAATGGTTCGAATCCTGGACTGAACACTTTTTCACTCAGTTGGAAAAGTACAACTCGTATAATTTATTTACAAATTATAATTATATTAGTGTTAAAACTAATACAGTTGTTTTATGTTGTAAAAATATTTATTTAAAATTAAATGTGTTTTAAAAGCTTAAGATTTCTTTAATTTTGTAAATGCAATATCTAGAGAAAAAATAAATAAATAACCACCATATTGTATATTTTTAATAATAAAAATAAATGTATTTTTGTTCCTAGATATTCTAATCACAAAAATTTAATTAACAATTACCAACTTCACAATATTTACATTTGAATGCATTTTAATAAGCCAATGTATTTTATTTCAACTGCTCCGCGCTTTTCATTTTGGTTCTAATTATTCAACTGAGTATCACCTCTATGCTGTATCTTTTATGATGAAAATTATAATACATAGAAACAAGTAATAAGATAAAACAAGTAAAGCTAAGACAATTAAAGATAAGACAAGATAGGACAAGACAAGTAAAGATATAGAAACAAGTGATATTTCAGTAGAGGAGGGTGAAGCTTTTTTTATTAATGATTTTTGTACAATTTTGTTTTGCTTTTGCCCTAATTTTACAAATTGAATGCTACATGTTGTTTGGTTCCTTGACTTATTAAAAAAATACTTAAATACTTGCCTTAAATACTTGACTTAAATACTTGCCTTATAGAAAGTTGAATTAAAGAAAATGTACACCCTGTCAAAAGTTATAACTTACCCCACCAGCTAGGGCAAGTTGGGACAAACTGTTTTACATGTTACGTACAATGTTGAGGTACATTATTCGACAAATAAGGAATAAAACTTCTGGTATATGATAAAAAAAATTCACCAGTCACTCAATAATAAGTTAGGATTTTTAAAGAAATTTTATTTATTTAAATGTATTTACGCATTAGTAATTATAATTATAGATATCATTTTACTAATACATATTTTCTTATAGTTATATTATTTATTCATAATTGCATATTAAATAGCGTTTTAGATAATAACAAGAACGGAAAATCATGCGTCAAGCATAGATTATGTAATACTTTCCAACGCTTCCAAAATAATTTTACAAATCATTACCGTTTAATAATCTGAAAGATAACATCTAAGTAAACAATTTGGAAAAGGCATAACATATTTAAAAACATAATTTCAGGAATTTCCAACATATACAGTATTCGGAAAAATATCCGAATACTTTTACTCAGCCCTGTATAGGATCTATAGATTTGTATATATACTACATAGGATGCTAAATTTTAGTTCAGTTAGGAAACGCGTAGCACAGTTTAAAATTCTCCTTCTGGAGTTTCTGTCAATAAACGGAGATGTGTTCGAGAACTTTTGTGCTTCCCTGTATATGATCTACAGAATTTATACACACAACGTAATAAACAAACTGTGAGTAAAATTTAAAATCGCGTTCAGAAACTTAAAACGCACTTCCAGGAATTATTGTTAACAGACAGTAGAGAATTCTTTTGTGTGTCCCTGTCAATGAACGATGACTGCTATACACACAATATTCTGTAGTAAGCCTCTTGTAATGCACCTTAGTGATATATATAAATTTCAATGCGTTTAAAATAGTGAAACATTATTTAAATAAACCGCAGGCGATTTTTCTCCATAGACGTAATGTAATGGAAGTCTTTTGACTGTCCCTGTAAAGTAACTATAAGTGCTATGCACACCCTATTTCATATTAAGCTTCTTGTAATGCACCTTAGTGATACATATCAATTACCATGTGTTTGAAATTGTGTAACATGATTAAAATAAACCGCAAATGATTTTTCCCCATAGACCGTAATGTAACGGAATTCTTTTGAGTGTCTCTGTAAAGAAACTATAAGTGCTACACACTTCCATTGAAATAGGGACCATGCTATAGATAACGACAATATCATATAAAAATTTCAGAGCAATCCGAGCATATTTGCGGGAGTTACAGCACGGACAGACCGCAGACGGCAGACGGTAGACGGCAGACGGCCATACGGCAGAAAAACCGAAGTCATTAACACTTTTCAACTAGGTTGGAAAGTGTTAAAAATGCACATTATCTTAACTTGAACATCTTACGCTGTGTATGATTCGCTCCATTATTACGTCTCCCAACCTGCCCCAACTTCCTGTATTCTAATTTTACAATATCTCTAGGTATTATGTATTAGCTTAAAACGTTTTTTTTTTTTTTTTACACACACATTTTTTTTTCACAGTTCACATTAAAAAAGTTTTATACTTAAAAATTACTGATAAATCAATATAGTAAAGTTACTACAACGTTATTCAATTTCCAATCTGTTCCTCGGAAGAATTTCATTTTACACACAGAAGTAAACTGATCTGTCATATATTCTCATCTCTGAAGTATTACTGTTTATATAATCTACAATTCCAAATAAATAATCTGAATACCAATAATCCGAATAACATTCCAATCACTCCATAATAAATTTACATTAAAAAAAATCGTAGGTGTTGATGTTAAATTAATTTAATTACAACATTCTTCAATCTTATATTTTTTGCATATTCGAATATAAATGTACTATCTGAACTTTTTTTTCTATAAAACATTTTTTTTTTGTTTTTGAAAACAAGTATAAATGTATGAAACATTCAAGAACCTTTACGAATACAAATATTCATAACACATGTTGTATTCACTGATCAGTATTTCTTTGCTATGATTAGTTTATATAAGAAAATTTTCTTTTACTTAATTACTTACTATTTTTCACCACACTTTTACATCCTATTTGTGTATATTTCATTCATGACAGAAGACATTTGTACCGGAATGTACAATATATACGGTACCTAGTATAGAAATTTTCAGTTCAGGGCATGGTCCAGACCGTTATAAAAACTAAAAAAAAAATTACCCTGTCCTTGCCAGATCCAACTTAACTTCTGCCAATAAATAAATAAATAAATAAATAAATAAATAAATAAAACATAATTTAAAAGTTACATTTGTTTTACAATTACAAGTAGTGCAACACTTTTCAGCTTTTTGTGTCCCACATGCATGGATATGGATTACAATATTAATGATGATTTAGAACAGATAATTGCAAACAAATGGAGTTCCATCTTTTTAAAAAAACACTGTAGCTTAAAAAAAGTAATGCTTTAAAATCATTATAATCTCTAAATTAGGGTTGTGAATGAAACTTCTAAGTTTCGAAGGATGTCCGCATTTATTTTTTATAAAATATATCTAATTCTCCTCCCACCCCCCACCCCCAGACACATCTTTAATTTTTTTTTTTTGCTTTCCCCAGCGTATGTACGTAGTTTAAAATCTTTAATTTTTTTTCTGCTCTATTTATTAGTTTATTGTAATAGTAAATAATCAATCATCGAAATTCCTCCCCCTTCCCTCCCCGTAAATGAAACCTTTACGAATACAAATATTAATGACACATGCTGTATTCACTGAAGAGCATTTCTTTGCGATGATTAGTGTATATAAGAAAGTTTTCATTTACTAAATTATATATTACTTTTCACCAAAATTTTATGTTATTTTTGTGTATATTTCCTTCATGACACAAGAGATTTGTACGGGCAAAAAGTTTCAGTCCAGACCGTTATAAAAACTAAAAAAATTTGCCTTGCACTCGCTTAATCCAACTTAACTTCTCCCAAAAAAAAAAAAAAAGATTATTAGGTAGATTTCGTAAGAAATACTACCTATTACATTCTCACCTAAGTTGGAAATTTTGAAAAATTTTTGCAGATCTACGCCGATCATGACTCCCAGAACCCAAAACCACCCCCAGTTCAAAACTTTATATATCTATCTATCTATCTATCTATCTATCTATGTATCTATCTATCTATCTATGTCACTTTTTTCTGACCACGATAACTGGAAAAATTCTGCATAAATCTCTTCTAAACTGATACATAAAATCAAGGGTCATAAAATCTCGGTCAAGTTCGTTAATGAGCAAAATCGAACCAAAGGGGGGGGGGGGGGAAATGGGGGGGCTTTTTGTGAAAACAGAAAAAGCCTCATAATTTCTTTATTGTTATACGTATCGAATCTGTTTAAAGTTATTATTACTTCTAGGAAAAGGGCCGAAAATTTATGTATGACAGATTTTTGATATAATTAAAAATGGCCCCAAGGGGGGGGAGAAAAGCGGGGTTTTAGAAGAAAAAAAATCATAGCTTCGTCAATTCACAAGATATGAAATCCGCGTAAATTTATTATTAATCCTCTTAGTATTATCTAAAACTTTTATATTGACAAGTTTTTTATAGGACCAACCGTTATAGCAAAAAATAATTAAAAACAAAAAAAAAATCACTGCCGGCTCCGCCTGCAAACAAGTTATTTTTCGAAGTAGGCGGTTCCAACTCCCGCATCTTTTCGATACTGATACATAAAATCAAGGGGCATAAAATCTCGGTCAAGTTTGTTAATGGGCAAAATCGAACCAAGGGGGGTGGGGGCTTTTTGTGAAAACAGAAAAAAACCCATAATTTCTTAATTATGATACGTATCGAATCCGTTTAAAGTTACTATTACTTCTAGGAACAGGGCCAAAAACTTATGTATGACAGATTTTTGATATAATTAAAAATTGCCTTAAAGGGGGGGGGAAGGGGGGTTTTAGAAGAAAAAAATTCAGAACTTCGTCAATTCCCAAGATTTCAAATCCGCTTAAATTTATTATAAATCCTCTTAACATTATCTAAAACCTTTATATTAACAAGTTTTTTATAGGACCAACCGTTATAGCAAAAAAAACAAAATTAAAAACAAAAAAATCCCTGCCGGCTCCGCCTGCAAAAAAGTTATTTTTCGAAGTAGGCGGTTCCAACTCCCGCTTCTTTTCGAAACTGATACATAAAATCAAGGGGCATAAAATCTCGGTCAAGTTTGTTAATGGGAAAAATCGAACCAAGGGCGGGGGGGGGGGACTTTTTGTGAAAACAGAAAAAAACCCATAATTTCTTAATTATGATACGTATCGAATCCGTTTGAAGTTATTATTACTTCTAAAAGAAGGGCCGAAAATTTATGTATGACAGATTTTTGATATAATTAAAAATTGCCTTAAGGGGGAGGGGTAGGGGGGTTTTAGAAGAAAAAAATCCATAACATCGTCAATTCCCAAGATTTCAAATCCACTTTAATTTATTATAAATCCTCTTAATATTATCTAAAACTTTTATAGTGACATGTTTTTTATAGGACCAACTCTTATCGCAAAAAAAAAAAAAATCCTTGCTGGCTCCGCCTGCAAACAAGTTTGGTTTCGAAGTAGGCGGTTCCAACTGCAGCATCATCGCAAAAAGGTCATTTCTTCCGCAATTCCCGACAAACAGGCGCCCCACGGTCTGCGTCTTCGAAATCTACCTGTGCCTGTAGGCCGAGCCGTCAGGGATTTTTTTAAATTACAGTTGTTTTACAATTATACGTAGTGCAACACTTTTCAGCTTTTCGTGTCCCACAGTCATGGTATATGGATTACATTATTAATGATCCCTTAAAATAGATATTTACAAACAAATGGAGTTTCCTTAAAAAAAAAAAATCACTGTAGTTAAAAAAAATCCTTTAAAATCATTATAATCTCTAAATTAGAGTTGTGAATGAATCTTCTACGTTTCAACGGATGTACGCTTTTTATTAACACTTTCCAACCTAGTTGAAAAGTGGTTATGATTTTGGTTTGTCTGCTGTCTGGCCGTCTGCCGTCAGTGCTCTAACTCGCGTAAATATGCTCGGATTGCACCTGAAACTTTTGTATGTTATTATTGTTTACTACAGCATGTTCCCTATTGTACATCATGTGTGTAGGACTTATAGTTTTTCTACAGGACAATCAAAAGTATTCCGTTACATTACAGTCAATTGGAAAAAAATCGTGCATTTTGATGATGCTACGCCATTTGAAACATGATGAAATTTATATATAATTATGAAGCGCATTAAAACATGCTTTTTGTAGAATATGGGGTCAAATCATTTATTACTCATTTACAGAGTAAAAAAAAAAAAAAGAATTCTGTTACACATTGTTCTAGGGCAAAAACTCATTTGCAGTTTAATTTAATAATGTTTCACTATTTCAAACATAATGAAAATTATATGCATTAATGAGGTGCACTATAAATTGCTCGCTTAAAAGTATGTTGTGCATTGCGTTTATCGTTCATTTACAGAGACACACAAAATATATCGGTTACAGGATAGGTGCGATATATACAGTCTATGTAAGTGCGCTTTCAACTTTGGTTTGCGTTTTTTAAGTTAAACTATATTTTTTGCCTACTACGTGGTGTGTGTAAATTCGGTTGATCATATACAGGGCTACACAAGGAAATTCGTAAATATTACAGACTATGGGAATGAATTGCTGAAGAGTAGTTTTTAATTGTGTTACGCATTTTCCTGCTGAGGTATATTTAGTAGACTAATAGAAGTTTGTGAAATATAAATAAATTCTTATACAGGGCAAATAACAAGATACATTGTCTTTTACAGTTGGTAATTGCTGGAAGCAAGATTTTAGTTGTCTTATGTACTTTTTACCTGAATGCGTTTTTACCTTTTATCTTAATATTTGGAGTGTACAAAAATCTTTAGATTATATACAGGGCTAAACAAGAGTTTTCGAGTGCATTTCCATCGATTGGCGAAAATTTCTAAATGTGAATTTTCCAACTGGACTAAATTTTATCATGCTATGCAGAACATATCCAAATATATAGATCATATCCAGGGCTACACAAAATAATTTGGCTTCTTTTTTGACCATGGAAGGTAGTCGCTAAATCTGTATTTTTCAATGTTTTATATGTTTCCTATACTGTTTACTTGCATATTTTCTTTCACCTTATTTAACAGTGAATGTTAATTACTGTTTTCTGGATGTGTTGGAAAGTGTTTAATAAGTAATCTAATTCCCCCTCCCCCCCCCCCTACACACACCTTAAACATTTTCTTTTTATTTATTTTTTCTTTTTTGCTTTCTCCATCATATGTAGTTTAAAATATTTAAAAGTCTTTAATTTTTTTCTGCTATATTTATTACTTTGTTGTAACAATAAATAATCAATCATCGAACATCCTCCCCCCCCCCCCCCCGAAATTCACGCTTCTTGTCTGTCGTCTCATCTAATACAGAAAAATGTAAAATATTTTAAAACTCTATAATTTTTAACTTTTATATGTCATTTTTGTACATCTGTAGTAACAATAAATAAATAATCAATCATTTAAATTACCCCCCCCCCTCTTAAACTCTTTACCTTTCTAAAAAATCCCACTGTATTTGTTACTTTGCTGTAACAATTAAAGTGTTATCACCTAAATTCTCTACCATCTCCTCCCCTACGGAAATTTCAGCATCCCCCTCATTTCCCTGCGGCGACAATGTTTAAAATCTTAAAAATTCTATATCTTTCTATCTTATTATTTGCGATGTAACAATAATATTCAATAATCTATAAAACATATGCAAATGCTTTATATATGCCTAAAAATCGTTATTTTAAGAGTATATTATATTTTTCTCAATAAAACTAGCAAGAAAGAAAAAAAAATCTAATATTTTTTGGTAATTTTTAAGCATTTATGTAGAAAAAAATAAGTAAGTTTTATTTTTATCTACATGTAGGTATTTAAAAACTACAAAATATTTTTTTTCTTTTTCCAAGAGATATTTCCGATATACCCGATATACCAATCATCTGATAAATGAGCGATATCACAAGAGGCTAGCTTAAACAAGTGGGTAAGTGTGATCGAAGATTGCTCAAAGGGTTTCGCTTAATATATCTTTCAAAACACTTTATCCTTTCTTTATTAAATCCAAATAAATTTCATTTAGCAACCAAAAAAAAGGTCACATTTTTATTTAAGTAAAAATTTACCGGTCTATTTTCCCCATTTTTTCGAATATCTAAACCAGCCCGATAGCGGGCGAAGCCCACTATTATATTCTGTCATAATCATACCTGTCATGTGGACTAAATGCGATATTTAAAAAAAACTTAATTTCAAAATTAAACATGTTGTACACCTCCAAAATGTTAAAATATGTGAATATTTCCATAATCGGGTTTTATCATGATTCAATATGCTCCTCAAACTCATATATTTACTATTCTCTATTACTCAAATTGATATTCGCTTTGTATTATTCTGAAACATTTGAAAAATCCGTTAAACTCCCGTTATAATTATCCGTTATTAAATCCATTAATATGTCGTCAGATTTTCTTTTTAATTCTCTAATGACGTGATATTAATCTGCTTTGTGTACTTGTACATACACATACTCATACTCCTTGTATTATTGAGAAATCTTTGCGTTTTATTACCACTATGACGTTAATCAATTTTATTTCATATTAATATTTTTTTTCAATTGGTGAAACTTTTTATTTCATTTTTATTTCTCATGTGGAAATCGTCTGATAGAAAAATAATTATTGCAGAAACAATTTCATCGTCGATTTTTAATTTTTGGCATATGCTATAACGAAAAATGTTTAAATTTAATAGAAAAAGGCTGTTAGAATTTTGATTTTTTATCTCTATTTATTAAAATAATACGAATTTTTCAAATTTTAATATTTTGAGCTCTTTATAGCTAGTATTCATCTATATACCCAATGTTTCAACTCTGTAAGATACATAGTTTTTGAGAATGGCTCTGTGACAGACAGACAACGGAGCGGGAGTAATAGGGTTTCGTGAGATAAACGAAACCCTAAAAAAGGGCGATGAAAACACGAATGTTTCCAAATATGTTAATTTTATAAGTTTATATGTTGTATCTTCTAGTAGTGGCAATAAAAAAAGTTTTCAAAAGTTTTCAAAATCAATATAATATAATTGTTGTCAAATAAATTAGCATATTAAAAGACACTTTCATTTGTTAAATAAATTATTTTGTGCAATTTATTTTTCAAAATTTCTTAAATGTATTATTTTATACTTACCAAAAATGTCCTTTTGAAGAAAATAATGATAGTTTATATTTTTTTTCACTAAATATACATCTTGAGTTACTCAGAATGCAATGAACTACAATGTAAGCCACAAAATAATACCGTCCATACATATACCAATCCATTTATTACGGTGGTGATTCTTCATATATTTTCTGTATGTTAGTGTATACAAATCACTGTAAAATTTCATGAAAATCACAGGTATTTAAACCACGTTTTCATTACACTCAAAACATCCCATAAATTGAAGGCGATAACTTTTATATTATCACTAGTATATACCCCCTGTCAAAAATGACAGGATATTGACTTAATATTCAATTTTTGAAATAGTTCAACGAATGGACAAAACATTCAAATTAAATATTTAAAAAAAATAATCCATGTGTGAAATTTTCTGAAAAAAAAAAGAGTGTTATCAATGAGTTTCTAAAGAGCTTGACTCACCACATAGCTCATTTTTTGATTATATAAGCAAAATTAAATGGAAATTACTGGGTACTATTTATTCCTTATATTTTAATTAAGTTTCATAAGAAAAAAAAATAATTTTATTTACGATGGAAACAAAATTTAAAAATTTGTTTGTATTATCTACCGGTAGATGGCACCATCTTCCCTTATACGTTCCAATGTTGCTTGTGATTTCCAAGCAAGCCACCTTGACTGTCTTTCTTTAATTAATCGCCGTCTACGTTCAATAGGCGTTTCATCATTTTAATCAGGCATCGCTAAAACAATCCTTAAATAATATAAAACAACAATAACAACTGATTTGATTGAACATATTCAAATCCACCGCGCGTTCAAAATAGCATTTAGAAAGATCAACAAAGATGTTAAAGCAGTAAAACTCACGTTGCCAAATAGCAATCAGTACAGCACAAATAATTTTGATGAATGATTCTCAAAAGTGAATGACTCACATTTTTTTTTTTTTTTTTTTTTTTTTGCAACAATAATAATAATGATTAGCAAAGTGAAATGTAATTTCTGAAATTTTCACATTAAATTTTAATATGCTAATTATATGCAAATATTAACTTGTATTTTTATGAAAGTTCGATTGTTTATATTAATTGACGAAAGATGGCTGCAAAAATAGTTTTTGAAGGTTTTAAACAAAATTAAAATATTTAAAGATTTTAATATGCTTTTACAAATATTTTAAGAACAGAATCAGATAATTAACCTTTTTTTTCTTTTTAATGAAGCGTTCAAAGAGTCATTCATTTGTTTCAAGATTTAGAAATTCTGAACGGCAACAGTGTTTGTTTGTTTATATATAGTAATTTGATGTTTATAATACCTTATTTTTAATTTGTAACTTAATACATTATAATTGGATAAGATATACATGTTTTATGTGAAAATATGCAGAACAGACATGATTTCACGTAGAAGAAATTATCGTTTAGTGGTCATATGTTAGCATATCTTTTTCAGTAAGCCTAACATGGCGTTTAACTACGGTCGACTCGCAGACCCAGAGTGGTACAGCCCGGTGGATTTTATTATAAGTAAGATAGACATAATTTTTGGAGATCGAACGTTTGTCTCTTTTGATTTTTTATGAAAATCATGTTATTCAAAAATCTCATATTGTGTTTTATTTTCAGAATTTTTAAAAAATATATTCAATTCAACTTCTTAAAACTCTCCACATTTATATGTTGTACCTTCTTAAATCTTAATACAAGAAATTCATTTTCTTTTTGAGAATGTTTAAACATATACACTTTAGGTTACTTAAATGCATCCTTCCAGTTTGTAAGCTGAAATAAAACCAGCCATAAATTTCATTGATATGATTTATGTATACAGTTCCATTGATACTACGAAGAAAAAAAACTGTTTTCGTTAGCTGATTATAGTGTATTTCAAGTAAAACTGTTAAAGAAAATGTGATACTTACAGGAAAGGGGTATTTAAATGAATAGATGGACATTAAAATATATTTTCGTTAAGAAATTCACAATACTACAGATATTTATTATCTGTAAATAATAAATTTATATAAATTTAGAAATTTATGCGCATATTGTGGCAACAGTTTATGAAAAACTATCTCTGAATTTTTTACTCATCATACAATAAATAATGAAGTTTGTTGCACTATTTATCAAAGAGAGAGCATCCATAGTTTCACCAAAGTTCATGTATACGTTATTGAAAAATTCTGATCCTAGAATACCGCTAAAGAGTGGTAGTAATCCTGCTGGAAATTCTGTTAGTAAGAATAATAACAATACAATTAGAAGCATTTTGGTTATTCCGTCATGGGAATTATCACTTTCTGCTCTGTGTTGTAATATTTGCCTTCTTTTGTTTGATTTATTTAAAGCACGAATAAGACCAAGGCTTAGAGCTGTAAGTGCTACACAAGGTACTGATTTTATGAAAACGCTGAAAAGCCAGAAATGAATTTTTACAAGCAGTTGCTCATACCGCTGTGACACTTGGCTGAAATCCACTCTATAGAGGATTTGACCATCTGTACCTCTGGATTTAGACACTGTGAAAGCGATATAAGTTGGTGTACAAAATATAGTGCAAGTGATATATATAGTGGTGATTGCGCATTTTGCCCTTTTCATTGAACACCAAATGGCACTATTTAGTGGAAAACGGATCGCTATAAATCGCCAGCCCGCTACTGTCACAGTTAACCATGTAGATATTGCATGAGTTGCAACAGTGAAATGAGCATGAAAAAGAGTAAAAACTGCCCATCCATATGAAAAATTTTCTTTCATACTGATATCTCGAATATAGTTATGATAAGCAAAAGGCAGATCGGAAAACATTATAAGCAGATCGGCAACTGCTAAGCCTGTGAGAATTCCATTTATAGACGAAACCATATTTTTCCTTGTAAGAACAATGATATTAAGAACGTTGGCTGCGATTCCAAAAACACAAACGGTAAAACTTAAATATCCGTGCACAGCACTATATCGTTTTTGATAAGTTTTTAAATATTCACCAAAATAGGGAGTTGGATAATGGAATTCTAAAGCATGTAATGCAGTGTTCAGAAAAGAAAAGTCATCTCCTATCACAACTGAATCCATGTTGAATCTGTGTTATTTAATTTGAAAATGATATCTGCATCTTTTTCAACGCTATTGCTATTAACGATGATAGATGTGTTGTATTATTTTATTTTTTTCTTAATATCATCTGTTTCGAAAAATATCAGACTGATTTGTATACAATAATATATTTGTTCATCCTATTGTTAATATTATTATTTAGAACAGTATTAAATTTTGAAAAAATTTTGCAGTATCTCTTAAAAAAGTACCATTTTATGCTTTCTTAATAATTTAATATTAAATATGCACTGAAAATCTTCATCTTTAGAAGTACTCCATAAACCTATAAGAATTAAAAAAATTTATCAGACAAATACGTAAAATGCTAAAATAAATATGTACAATCTCAAAGCAAGAAAAAATATTGCATAAATTTAATTGTTTAATTTGACATTTTATCTTATAAATTGCAAAATTGCAAACCTTTTGTTGTAGTTCTTGTAAGTTGTAATATAAATATAATTTTGTGATAGAAGAAAAAAATTATTTAAATGTAAATATATATATATTATTTAAATGTAAGATTATTTAAATCTTTTAAATCCAAATCATTTATATAATTTTTTAATCGTATTTCGTTAATATAAATTATGATATGAGTATAAATGCACCTCCATGCTCTCTGAAAAGCACATTGACAGTTTTGAAATTCATAAAAAATGCATTATCTTAAATATAGAATTTTTAAAACGTATCCACTCGTTAGTGTTTTTTAGATCAGTGTTTCGCAAAGTGCAGTTCACGTACCCCTTGGGGTACACAAAAAAGGTTTTAGTGAGTACGAAAAGAAACTGTGTCAACAACCTACAAATAAATGAGTAATAAAAAAAAACCTTTCATCGTTAACTGTTTTATAAGCATAATGTAAAACAAACTAAATGTTGAAGATGTCTTGCGACTTCATCTCAGCAAGTTAATACCAAACAGTCAACTAATAGTCAAAAGTAAACATTTGCTCTTATTACAGATATAAACGTTGGTCCCCCAAATTAGTAAAATTTGGAGTTCATATGTTTTCTTTTTTGTAATTTTAAAATTAATGAAAATAAAATTCAGAGGATTCATAGTAAGTGAGGAATCATAGCATTTCCTCCGACATGGGTTGTCGTGCAATTTTTGATTTTTTTTTTTATATTTTGTATCGGAAAACTATATAAAAAAATGATTTAACCATTTGCAAAAATCTTTTTCGTATTAATTAGAAAGGCACAAAACTGCGATTTTTGATTTTTTTTCTTAATTCAAAGCTTTATAAAATCTCGCATAGATTGGGTAATGATAAAAAAAGTTAAAAAATATTTGAAATTTACACATCAGATGGAGCAAGTTGAAACACGCTGTTTTATATGTACTCAAAACTGTGTAAGTACATTATTCAATAAGCAAAGATTAAAACTAGTAATATAAAGATAGTAGAATTCTTTAGTCATTTAATAATAAATTTGGATAATTAAAGGAAATATTATTTATTAAAAAAATTATTAAGCATTGCGAACTGACGCAATTGGGCTAATTTTATTAATACATTATCGCTTGTAGCGAAATTATTTATTCCAAAATGCATATTAATAGCTTTTTACGTAATAAAAAGGCTGCATTTTCTTTTCTTTAGCACCTAATGCCGTGTATAATTTGCCTCATTACTATGTGGTCTCAACCTGTCCCAACTTCATGAGCTTGAGACTACAATGAGATTTTTAGCAGAAAATTATATGATAAGTGTGTATATTTTGTGAGTTTCACATTTATTCTTTTAAATGTTTGTTTTTATACTAGAAAAATATCTATAAATCAACAGATTAAAGTTAATGCAGTGTTGTCAAAACAAAGTTGTATAAATTCTAATCTGCTTGTTACTTCAATTTCATATTACTTTCAGAAGTAGATTGATCTGTCATCTATGTCAGCTTTTGGAGTACTACTGTTGATTTGATCTACAACACTTACAGCTTAAGTTATTACAAGTTGCCCCACTATTCCGTAATAAGTGGATATTATTAATTTATGTAATGATTCGTATTATTCGTATGATGAGAGTATGTAATTGATTCGTATTATTCTACAATTTCCATGGAAACAATTATTCGAATATAATCACAAACCACCCGTAAAAAATTAAAATTTTTACAAAATTTAAATACGTAAGTTTTTTTTTAAATGTAAATGAATTATTTGAATTTATATATATATATATATATATATATATATATATATATATATATATATATATATATATATATATATATATATATATATATATATATATATAAAGCATTATTATTTTTTTTTTTTGCAATCCAATATTGGCAAATATTAATTTATTTTTATTAAAATATATAAGTAGAGTAACATTCCTGGTAGCTAAATGTTATAGCGTGGTATTTTAACTACAATACTGAGGAATATTTTGCATTAAATTTATTGCATTACTGCATTAATTGCATTACTTTTAATTGTACATACAGGTTTGCGCTCGATTTGATATTCTTTTATAGAATTTCTAACACTTTAAAAACTATACATACCTCTCTAGTGTATAATTTTAGCAATTTGCAATATATAACTAAAATAACTTACAATTTATATTTAGAACTGTAAACTAAAATCTACACATAGGTATTTGCATCATCATTTTTAATATATATATTTTTAATGTTTTAACAAACAATTAAATAAATATACAAAACTAATGTGAAATTAAAAACAAAAATTAATGAACACAAAGGCAGACAATTGAGCACCACACTGTGGGAAAGTCTAAAGGAGAAATATTATAGATAATGAAATGAAGGAGGGATTCGGTTTTGAAAAATACATTATTTAAACCTCGGCTGTCTAACCGGCGCTCGCGAAATACCAGGATTTTCGTTAAGTGATTTTTGCATTATTTAATCGCAGAAAATTGCAGTTTAAATAAAACGAAGATGGCTGTATTGGTATTCTGTGGGTGCTGGGTTATGCAGTCTTGATTTAAACCAGTCTTTTCAAGACATAGATGACGGATTTTTACGTGAAAATGATAAGTTAAAATACATTCTAGAATACAATGCAAAAAGATTGACAGTTTTTCACATATGAAATAAGGAGATAAGAGATACTGCTAAAAATAAACCATGATTTGTAGAAGAAAAAAAATAGATACATGTCAATTTAAAGTGTGATTGGAACGGGAGTAAAATTGTTTTTATATCTTCCAGTTAATTGAAGAATCCCAGTGTTCTTAAGCAAAATTTTAGAACAAAAGATATTTTCTAAAACATGAAATGTTGCTTGTTGAAATGCAATTGGTAAAATGCGTGGCAGTTTACGTGCTCATTTTTATTTTACATAACTATGATGGATCAGCCGTTTAGATATATATATATATAATATATTTTTCCCCTTCAATGAATGCAAGTCTTTCGAATAAAAACTATTGAAATACAAAAATTTCCATAAATTTAATTTCGATTTTATTTACACTCATATAAATATTAATAACACATATTGTATTCGCTGAACAATATTTATTTGCTATGGTTAGTTTACATAGATATTATGTCATTAAACGCATTCTTATTTAGAATTTTCCCCGTCAATTGTGTATTATATTTGTGTATATTTCCTACAATACACAAGATGTCTGTACAAGCTGAAAATTTCAGGTCAGAGTATAGACTAGGCTGTTATAAAAACTAAAAATTCAGCCCAGGCCTTGCCCTATCAAACTCAACTTCTGAAAAAAAAATGCTGATATTCTTATGTTACAGTTGTTTTACAATTACAAAAAATCCATTTCTTTCTATGAAAAATTTTAATGTTTTGCTCTTTTAAGAATTTTACGTCTCTCAGCTGTGGAATATGGATTAACAATATTAACGATGACTTAGAAATGTACCTACAAATAAAGTTCCCTTTGAAATAGTCAATGTAGTTATTAAAAAATATTATATATGTCCTGATGCCGTAAACATATAATGATTTCTAAACCAGAGGTGTGAATGACTCTCCTACGTTTCGGCGCATTTGCGTTTAAAAAAAATCTCTATTATTTTTAGAGTTTCGTTCCTTTCACGAAACCCTATTGCTCCCGCTCCGTTGTCTGTCCGTCACAGAGCCGTTCTCAGAAACTATATAACTTACAGGGATGAAAATTTGTGTACTTATAGCTAAATACCTACTATGAAGATCAAAATATTAAAATGTGAAAAAAATCGTATTATTTTATTATAGAGAGATAAAAAACCACAATTCTAACAGCCTTTTCCTATTAAATTGAAAATTTTTCGTTATAGCAGTTGCCAACAATAAAAATCCACAATAAAATTCTTTCTACAGTAATTAATTATCTATTGAAAGATTTCCACGTGAAAAATGAAAATTAAATAAAAAGTTTCAACAATTCAAAGATTAATATAACGTCATATTGGTAATAAAACGAAAATTTTCAAACATTTCTCAATAATACAAGGAGTATGAGTATGTGTATGTACAGAAAGCAGGTTTGTATGATGTCATTAGATAATTAAAAAGAAAATTAATCTGACTTAATAAGAATTTTACTAAGAATTTTAAGAAATTTTCTAAAACTTTTTACTTTTTTTTTTTTTTTTGGAAAATGAAATTTAATTGGATGTATTAAAGAAAGGATAAAGTGTTTTGAAAGGAATATTAAACGAAACCCTTTGTGCGATCTTCGATCACACTTACCCACTTGTTTTAATTTCTTCTCTATTTGTTACTTTTTTAAAACAATAAAAAAAGTGATCATCTAAATTTTCCCCCTCACCCCGAAATTTCCACATCCGACTAATTCTCCCACATTTCAAGAGACAAAGTTAAAATCTTTAACATTCTATATTTTTCTGCGTTATTTGTTACATTGTAATACCAATAATCAACCTTTTTAAAGTATTTATAAATGCTTTATACAGGTCTAAAAAGTATTATTTTATGCGCATATTACAATTTTCTGAATAAAACTAGTAAGAAAGAAACAATAAGATTCATTTATTTTTATCTACATGTAGATATTAAAAACTACTAAAAGTTATTAGAGTTTTTTTTTCTTTCCGGAAGGCATTTGATCATGCGATATATCGGAGCAAGCGATATAACGAGATAATATTGTACTTCATTACTATGATTGTAAAAAGCGAGAACAATGCATGAATTTTTCCAAATACCTTCATTTTATGTCGAATTGCACGTATTCTGACAGCTATATAATAATATGTCAATATAATATTTTGGACCCTAAAAGCCAGTATACATTTTATTAGATTTTCCATATTGAAACAAATGGGTTGAATTTTAGTCGCATCCTCAAAAATCGTGTGAATTATTTAAAGCTACAAAGTAAGATTTTCTATGAAATCGGGTCCACTTAAAAATTTATATTACTTTTATAATAAATAAGATTGAGCCACAAAGAATAAATGCTGCAAACGTAAAATCTTGCTAATCTCATTTTTTTATAGCATGAGAAATTTGAAGAAATAAATATATTTATGGAATCACATTTGACCCCAATAATAACAATAAAAAAATCATTATTATTATTATTTATTATTATTTTTTTTTTCAAAATGCTTATAATATTGATTGTTTCAAATAAATTAAAATATAAAAAGACACTTTCATTTGTTAAATAAATAAATTAGGTGGAATTTCTTATTTAAAATTTTATGGAAAAATAATGTAATGTTTGATATTTACCAAAATTATCCACACGACGAAAATAATGATAGTTAGTATAGATAGTTAATATGCTTTTCAATAAATATAAAGTTTTAGTTATTTAGAATGCAATGAACTGCAATCTAATCCATAAAATAAAAGGTCCCAATATGATTAATCCGGTCATTATTAATGATAACCGGTTATTATTAAATACCGGGTAACCTTTTATACTTAACCGCAAGCCTTCGCTAATCATCAAAAACTCGCCGAGGCAGTGGCCGTAACTTCTGATGTGTGGTTTGATGAGAATGAGAATCACTCTGCAACCCTTTTCTTGTTTCTCCGTATGCTCCTCTTCTGCGACAGAAGGCGCGTGTTAGGAAAGTGAAGGATATTTTGCCGAGGGGAGTGTGCCGGTGTGCCCTTGGTGGGGATCTTTCGAAGGGAATCTAATAACGGCTTACTATTGTATATTATAGTTGCCATAATTTGGCCAGCTTTTCGGTATTTTGCCCCACTGTGCGTCTGTTGGATGAGGAAATTTTTACATTTCGGAACATTTTCAGAATAACCCTTGTATATTGACGACAGGGATTTATTTTATTTGAAGCCAAATATTATATTAAGAGGCCTCATACAAAAATTAAATTGTATTTCTTTGTTGTTAATAGTCGAAAAACATGCAATTTTGTTTTCTTGATTAGCTATGACGGAATATCTTTCAGTGATTGTCTTCTGAATACAGATATAGTATTATATTATTCAAACAGAAATCTCTAAAAGCAACTACCGAGAACAATTATAAAATGAATATCAAAATATTTTAAATGTTAATTTTGCTATTTTTCATTTACCAAGTATTTTATTAGACTCTGCACTTATTTAATATGCTTTTGTAATTGTGTTAAATTTCAAAACTTTTTATCTTAAAAGCCCTAAAATACTCAAAAAATTGTAATAGTCTTGTAGAAAATTGAACATATTACCTTAAAACTCAAATAAACCTCTAGATTGCATTAACGACAAACTCTCAAGAAGCCATTTTCAATAAAAGATTTGGGCTGTTTGACTTTTCACTTTGGTGAACTGCAAATATCAATGCTATTTATGGTTGATAAATTAAGCCGAACTAGTGCTTTTTATTTCAGAAATATTTTTTGTTAAGATCTCAATACTTTTTGTATGTTTTTTAAAAATATTCTTCAGTCTTTGTTAAATACATATATAGCTGTTTAATATTTCTTTTATTGCGCATTACAAATATATAATTTTTTACTTGTGTTTTATATTAAAATATGAGGTGACAAATTGACTTTTTACAGTGCATTCTTAAAAACCTGCTGTAGTTTAAAATGTTTTTTTCCTAAATGAAAAGTAATTTTTAATGAGAACTGAAAAAAAAGGACACAACTATAAAATATTTTATTTTTCTCAAGAACTGATTCACAATAATTTACAAATAACGCAACATATATCAAAACCTATATGATTGGTTTTCTGTGCTGCTTGCGATGTAAAGTTGTTTAAAAAAATCCAAAAAAAGAAATTAGTTTCCTGGCGCGCTATCTGTCAAACACAAATAAAAGTATCTACCATAATCGGGCTCCATGAGATATTGGCAAATTTTGTGCAACATTAATTGCAGCTAAAATGACGTACTTTTTGTGATGAACATAGAATGCTCTATTTTTACTGAATTTCTTATAGCTCTCGCCAACACCTGATATAGACCCCGATCATACAAAATCTGAAAAACGATGATTCAACATATCTATATCTATCTATGTTAACTTTTTATATCTATAACTATACCAAATCCCAAATAATTTAAAAAATAATAATCTAAAACATTTATGTAATTACATATTTATTGCAAATAATATCTACGTAGAAGTATTGAAATTAGAATCCCGATATTCGTAATAGAATTTATTTTAAGGAAATAGAAGGCAGAAAGATGGACAAACTGAAATAATTACTTTATCAAGAATTTTAGAGACGCATATAAAAATTTCGTTGAGCTTTTGTTCAGCCTTTGTGAAAACGGAGACTATTATTCTGTAATCGAGCGTTGGCGTCCAACGGTGATTCTAATCCGATTAGGACGTCAAACATGAGCAGGGAAATGATCACCTAAGAGACCATCATTATTTAAATGTTTACCAAAGAACGAAAAACATACATGGTTGCAACAGTAATTAGTTTTGAGCAGAACCACTTTCGCCAAAATTCGCGAATTGACTATGCACTCGATTACGGAAGTGTCCAACCCAAAGAAATTATCGTCAGAAAACCGTGGTTTATTTTGTATATGTTTGCATTCCTCTATATTACCTACGAACTAATTATAAAATTCATAAATATCATTAATACGCATTTAAAGCAATAACAACACATTAATGGCAGCACTTTAACAGTAGGTAAATGCCTGATTGACTAGAGAATATTGTTGCGTTATTAGAGAGCAGCCCGCTTCGCTGGTCAATTTTTTC
This sequence comes from Maratus michaelseni, assembly GCA_963931845.1. Taxonomy (NCBI): domain Eukaryota; kingdom Metazoa; phylum Arthropoda; class Arachnida; order Araneae; family Salticidae; genus Maratus; species Maratus michaelseni. The sequence goes on along the minus strand of OZ007600.1, from coordinate 128,340,496 downwards.
CAAACGAACCTCGAATGATTAAAACATCTTTTAGTTTCACCTTCTACCATTAGGGAGCTCATTATGTTCTAAACAAACCTTTTTCCGCGCGAAACTCCGGAAAGGGTGTCCGCTGCTTACGGCACCGTATAGCAGGCGTGCTGTGCACGCCCTTCAAAAGTAGATTAGTTCCACCACCAGGAGCGCCATATCTATATAACTTTAACATTAACGCGACATTTAACTTACGACCGAATTACTTCTCCCTCAAAATTTAACTAATGATCTTTAACATTAACAAATATCGGTATTATTTTAAATAGAAAGAAAATGGCGCATTTTTTGGTTTGACTTTGCACTTTATTTTTTTTTATTTTTAAGAAAGTACATAGAGTATAACTAGAAATTAGTATTCAGTTGTAGTCTTATCTGTTATCATGCGGCAAATACCCAAATTTGTATTCTCTGTATTCTAATTAGATTTCTTTCTCGTTTTTAAATATAAAATCCAAACCAAATTACATCGATTTGGAAGTTATAAAGAATGTAAAGTAATTTGCTTACCTATCATTTCGTACACGAAAAAAATTACGTGGTCGTGTCGTACGTAAGAAGTGAAACTTCTAAAAGTCAATCTATAATCACAAATGTGTGCGTCAGTAACGTTCACGCCATAACGATACCGACATCAATGAGGTTAAAATGCATTAGTTACAACAATGGAGCTAATGTTTCCATTAATAATTAAAACAATCGCAATGTTGTCTATAAGGGAAAATTCAAAATTTTAGAGCAACATTTCGACGTGTCGGGGCGTTTATTTAGATATAGGGTTATTCTAGTTGCCTCAGCCGTGTTTTAGTACGCTTGTATCTAACATTTGACGATTCTCCCATCTAAACTGTTGATTTGTACAGAAAGACAGACAGACAGACAATTTTTCATTTTTGTATATTAAATATTATTATTGTTTATACATTACTTTATATGTTCAAATCCACACATCCTGTTTCAAGGGTTTAAATACGTAGATGCTGTGTTTTAAGATTTTTCTGATAGACAAAACCTACTTATTTGTCTAATTTTAACATTCTACGTCTGTTAAAAATACCTTTGAATTTGAAGATAACCAGTGATTGAATGTATGAGTGAAAAAAAAGTAGATTTTTCTGATTCTGATATTTCGTAAAGTATTAAATGCAGAAACAAAGGATGTAGAAACCAAGTACAGTTTTTTTCGGTCAATAAGTGAAAAAAAAGAAAATGTCTGTAGCTCTCTCCAAAACGGAGTTAGTAGGGGGGGGGAAGTATGCTGATTCGACACAAGGGAAAGTAGTAATCTACATGATATATAATAATGAAAATGTATCTGTCTGTCTGTAATTTTATAAAAATCCACACTTTAGAAGCAAGAGTTGTGAAATTTTACCTACAGGTGTATTAAAACACGGCGGAAGCAACTAAAGTAATCCGGAATGGAAACAAAGTATAGTTAATTTTTAATTAAGAAAAAACCACCAATCTAACATCCATTTCCTATCAGATTTCAACATTATTCGTTATAACAGTTGCCAACAACTAAAAATTCACAATAAAATTCGTTCCACAACAATTAATTTTCTACTGAAAGATTTCCACATGGAAAATGAAAATGAAATAAAAATTTTCAACAACTAAAAAAAAAGATGAATATGATGTCGTAACGGACATTTTCAAAGAGATCTCAATAATACTAGGAGCATAAATATGAACAGAATTATAAGTACAGAAAGCATGTGAATATGACGTCAGCAGGTGAGTATATAGCGTCATATGACTTTGAGAAACGTATTGAATCATGATAATGGAATATCATGGAATGAATAATATCGGAATATTGGAATATTTTAACATTTTGAGTTTCTCTGAATTCATTTTTGCTATTATTAAATCTATTCCACTTGCATGTGTGCATGCGAGTATATTAGAATTTCCACAAATGTTTAGGTCTCCAGAGCTTATTCTTAGTGAAGAACTGAAATAAAGATTTCAGATTTTTTCTTAAAATAAAATTCATAGAATTTTTGTAAATGTCCTTTTTTGTATTACGAGAAACTTTTTTATGTAACAAAATACGCGGAAGCAACTTTTCAGCAAAAGGTTTTAATCTCCGTCACAATCTGAACCACAGATCATTTACTAAATAAGTGGATAACCTATCGTCCGGATTAAATTAAAAAGAGGACAAAATTGCGTAAATTAAAACGCAGTCGTTATTTTTTTTAGAATTGCAACACATGTGCTTTATTTACATGCAGAGTTACATTTAAAAGAACTTTAGCTGATCAATTTTGTGTTTTACGTTGTATTTCTTAATTTACATTCTATAAGACTGTTCTGCAAGGCGGTCTGTGCTTCAAACACCCCCAGAACCGCTGAAGTCACTTATGGACAATGATACAGATAGTTCAAATCCTTTTCTTAAGAACATAACATTGGTTACTGTTTTGAAACAAATTTCAGGTATTTTATTGGTTTTGTTTGGGGTTAGAATTTAAAAACCTATTAGCAATTGAGAAATTTTATTTTATGTTACGGATAAAATTGAAATAAGGAAATGGTACCAAAGAAAAGAGCTATATATGTTGGAAATACAAACAATTTCACACAGAATAAAATGCTAGCGGCAGATATACAATCTTATCGGATAGTGGAATCTCAAGAACAAAGATATAGAAGACTGGAACATTATCGTATAACTCATGCTGTTTTCAGAGCTGAAGAATCTCAGGAACAGAGAAATACAAGAACAGAAGCTGGTCGTATATATATCATCCTGTGGCTAGAGCTGAAGAATCTCAGGAAGAGAGAAATACAAGAACAGAAGCTGGTCGTATAACTCATGCTCTTGCTAGAGCTGAAGAATCTCAAAAAGAGAGAAATACAAGAACAGAAGCTGGTCGTATAACTCATGCTCTTGCTAGAGCTGAAGAATCTCAAAAAGAGAGAAATACAAGAACAGAAGCTGATCGTATAACTCATGCTCTTGCTAGAGCTGAAGAATCTTAGGAAGAAAGAAATACAAGAACAGAAGCTGGTCGTATATATCATGCTTGAGCTAGGGCTAAAGAATATCAGAAACAGAGAAATGCAAGGTTGGAAGCTGAAAGAACAAGACAAATTGCTGTAACATATAAAAATTTAGAATTACAAGGTGCAGCTTTTGTTTACAGTCCAGTAAATACAACGGCTATTTCAAAAAGGTTTGTTAATAGAAGGATGGAACAAGCCTGCCGTCGTTATGGTACCTTGAAGTAGAATAGCGAAACTAAAAGCATGTGTTACTTGAAAAGAAAAGTAAGACTGTCTGTGCTTCAAACACCTCCAGAACCGCTGAAATCACTTATGGGCAATATAAGAGATAGTTCAAAACCTTTTCTTAAGTACACAAGACTCAACAATTCTGCTTTTCAAATTAAATCATTTGGTTCAATGAGCGTTGATGCTGAACGAGGATTTATGCCGACATTCAAAGGTCAAGGGCAAGTTTATTATAGAATTGGAGCCATGTTACCCCTCGAAAATGAAGACCACCAGTTCCTTTAAATATACTTTATGGGAGATGAACGGTAATAGGCACAACATCGTTGCATCACCATTCCGGGAACAAATGCAGATATTATCTTACAGTATACTCTTTTGAATAGATGTAACAATTTTGTATAAAGTTTTAAAATTGCACTGCATAGTATGCCGACAGATGATTACAGGTTAGTCATGGAAGTTGACAGGACACCGGGTGGAGAGCACGAGCGACGTTTCAATGCTCCAGTTATAAATGAGGTGGCCATTGTTATTCCAAGGAATGAATTTCAATAGTTTTACACAAAAAGACAACCGCCTTCAACGTGTATGCGAAACACACAGATCGTATGAGGCTTTTCTATATCCGTTTATGTTTTGGCAGGGAGAAGATGAATATAATTTTGAAATCATGCAAGTTGATCCAAGAGCAGAAGCAACTTCAGCTAAAAAAGTTTCTGCAATGAAATTTTATTTTTATAGATTGATGGTACGAAAAGACGATTTCAACATTATTGTACGTTGTCGCCGACTTTTCCTTCAATTTATTGTAGAAAAGTACGCCAAGATAGAAAGTGAACGACTATTGCTTGTCACACTCATCCAGAAGAAGCTCCGTGCTGATAAGTAAATCTATCTCCGAAGTGTTATGAACAAGCGATGCTAATTCGACAGAAGTAGTTAAATTGGTTATTTTGTTCTCAACGTTTACTGGAAGTCCACGACATATGAAAGAATACACACAAGGTGCTACGACATATGTGAGAAATTATGGAAGACATGACTTCTTCATAACTTTTACTTGCAATCCAAGTTGGCCTGAAATTCAAGCAGAATTGATAGAAGGACAACCGCAATTTGACCGGCATGGTTTGACTGCAAGAATGTTTTGCCAGAAACTCATACAGTTCATGAAATCGTTTACAAAATTACACATCTTCGGTCAAGTCCGATGTTGGATGTGCACTATTGAGTGTAAAAGGAGTAGTTTGCCTCATGTACATGTTTTGGTGTGGCTCAAAAACAAAATCATGACAAGTGACGTTGATAAGATTATATAAGTGGAAATTCCAGATCCAAAAGAAGATACCATCCTCTTTGAAGTCATTGTCAAAAATATGATTCACAGTCCATGCTGAATTATCAATTGTAATTCTCCATGCCTGAAAAAATGCAAGTGTATATAGAATTAACGAAGGAATCTCATTAAGGAAACTCAGACAGGAATAGATGGTTATCCCCTATACAGAAGGAAAAGTCATAAAGAGGGTGGAAAAGTTACGAAGATAAAGATAAAAGCATGAAATTCGTACAAAGAATTTGAAATTGACAATAAATGGGTTGTCCGTTACTGTCCTTTACTGCCAAGGTTATTTTAAGCGCATATTAATCTTGAATACTGCAGCTCATTCAAGTCCATCAAATACATCTACAAATATATAAATAATGGTAGAGATCAAGCAGTTTTTTTATTTTCAGGAAGATGGATCTGTTGCCAACGAGATTGAAAAATATCAAATAGGCAGGTACATTAGTAGCAATGAAGCGATTTTGAGAATTTTTAGTTTTTCTATACATGAAAGGATCCCTTCAGTTCTTCACCTCAGTGTACATCTGGAAAACGGCCAGCATGTTTATTTCTCTGAAAAAAAATTTACAACAGAAAATTTTGCACCTACCGAAAGCAACGTTGACTGTTTTGTTTGAAATGTGTCAAAATGATGACTTTGCAAGAACTCTGTTGTACTACAAGCTATTAAAATATTATACGTAGAAGGATTCTCGAAAACGTTTTATGTGCAGAACACAAGGAATTGCTGTAGATGGCCATCCTGCTATCATAGCAACAGAAGTTCTTGGTCGTGTTTACACTGTACATCTGACAATTTTTGAATGCTTCTATCTTCGAATGTTGCTTCACACCGTTACAGGTCCTACTTGCCTTGAAGAAGATTTTTGAAGAATGTTGGTGGGGACGTTTGTCACACATTTCGTGAGTCCTGCCCAAGGAGAGGATTGTTCGAGAAGAGGATTGTTGGAGGAGGATGCACATTGGGATGGAACTATGTTGGAAGATGTTGCGACTAAATCGTCCAAAAAGCTGAGGATTTTATTTGCAATCATCGCCGTTAATTGTGGAGTTGCAGATTCCATGAATTTATGGAATACACACAAAGAGAGTTTTTCTGAAGACATACGTCTGCAAACTCAAATAATGATTTATACTGCAAATGTTGAATTTATCCTTGCAATATTCAATAAATCTCTTATCCTTATTAAAGATAATGTTTTAGAAATTATAGGAAAACGAATCCAGGAAAATGGGCATCTTACAGATATTCCAATACAATCACTGCAGAGATGATTAAAGAGAGATCATACAGCAAGAAGAATTGAGAATTTACATATCCCAATGAACCACTTTTAACTGATATTCAAAGAGTCTACGAGGTTCAAAGAGTCTCAGAAGTCTAGATACAGCCATATCATATATATTACTTTTGTTGTGAACAACCGTTTTTCAATGCATTTACAAAACGTACAACAGTGAATGAAGTATCATTCGAAAGGTTTTTGAACCGGTTTCTGACATAGTATACTTATTTTTCGTTCGTTAAAACATATTTTTTAATTCTATTTAATTAAAAATTAAATGAGCATTGTTTTCATAAATGAAAGGATACATTTTACTTAAAGTAATGTTGCCACAGAAATAAAACACAGAATTATATCATGCTCAGTAATGATTGTAAAAAAATAAATAGTAAAAAGAATAATAATAAAGTCACCTCACGGGCTTTTTATATATTTATGATTAAAAAGCAAAATTGAAATGTTTAGATGAAAAATACCATCGATCGATTGAAGCACTGGCGTGTAGCCTAAAACGTATATTTGTTATGTTAGATTAAATTATATTTTAAATACATTCAATTTATTTTTCTTTGTCCCATGTTTTTCTAGAAGCGGATGACGTCATTCTCTAATGCAGTTAAAATACGATTGTTACTTTTTTTTCTCGCGCGTGCCTTTTGCTATCTTCGATGTGATTTTTCTGTAACTTTGGTGGAATAAATGAGTTTATATTCTGGCTTGACTAATGTTTTTTGCAAATATTTTTATCCATAATTTTCCTTTAGAAATTTAAACCTTGACTCTAAAAAATATTTGATAATGCTAAAAAATATTAGACTGCAGCGCGTAATCTTAGGATAAACTGGTTAATGTGTCGGTGAAGTACATGAAAAAGCAACAATATCTTGCTGTGTACTACGTGTGTTACCGAGTGAGATACAAGATTTTGATTTTTTACTTGCGTCTGTTCACATGTATTTTATATATACAATGGTTAAAGCTTTTTCAGTCGATTATAGCAAGTTCTTAAATAACGATTTTCAAAAATCTGTCTTATTTGAAGTTGGTTTTTCATGTATGACTATGCACATTTCGTAGCAAGCTTTAGGCTGCTTTACTAATGGAACAATTTTTTGTTGGCGTATACATTTTGGTATAAACAACAATGAAAATGTATCTCTAAATTTTCTGCTCATTGTACAATAAATTATAAAGTTTACGGAACAATTTATCAAAGAGAGAGCCTCAAAGGTGTCACCAAGTTTAACTGAAAAATTATCATTAAAGTCTGCTCCTAGAAATATGCATAAAAGTAACATTATTCCTTGTGGAAATTCTATGAGTAAGAAAAGCAAAACTACAATTAGAAGCATTTTGGTTGTTCCGCTATGAGATCTTTCGCTTTCTACTGTATTTTTCATTTTTTTCCTTCTTATTCTTGCTTCATTCAAAGCACGAATAATACCAAGACTTAGAACTGCAAGAGCTGCACAAGGTAAGAATTTTATCAAAACGCTGAACAGCGAGAAAATAGTAATTTGTAGGCGTCGATCATGCTGCCGAATCACTTTTTTTGCAGCCAAAACAATTTCATCTTCTCTACTCCCAACTTCACGTACAGCGACAGCTATATAATTTGGTATGTGAAATACTACACAAGTGACACATGTAGCTGTAATTGCATACTTTGCTCTTGCCATTGAACACCATCTCGCACTTCTTAATGGAAAGCTAACCGCTATATATCTCCAGATGGCTACTGTCACAGTTAACCATATAGATATTGCATGACTCGCAAAAAAGCAATGAACTGCAAAGAGATGGAAAATTGCCCATTCATATGAAAATCTTTCTTTTTCACTGATATTTCTAATATAGTGATGATAAGCATATGGCATATATAATAACATGTAAACCATATCGGCAACAGCTAATCCTTTGAGAATTGAATTTATAGACGAAACCATATTTTTTCTTGTAAGAACAGTGATATTTAGTACGTTGGCTATGATTCCGAAAACGCAAATAATAAAACTTAAATAACCATGTACAGCACGATATCCATAGTAATAAATTTCTAAATACTCATCAAAATAGGGAGCTGGATCGTAAAAATTGTTAGCAGGTAATGAAGAGTTCGGAAATGAAAAGTTAGCTTCTGCTACATCTGAATCATTAAATATCAAATCAGTGTCATTAAGTTTTAATGTAATATGTGCATCCATTTGTACGTAATTCCTGATAAGTAAGATAAAGGGATTATGTAATTATAAAATTTATTAAACATCCACTCTTTTAAAGAAAATCAGATGGTTTGTATGCAAAAATATATTTTTATATCCTCTTGGGGCTATCATAATTTAGAACTGTCTTTAACTTTTATAGAGTTTTCTCTTTTTCTTTTTACTCTTACATAGTAACTCTTTAGAACAGTAGTAATTTTTAAGAAAGCAGAGATGTAAAAATTTTAGTGAAAGATGATGTATGCTTTAATAATTAAAAATTAAGTTCGTGTTCCAACTCTTCATCTTTACAACTAGTCGATGAACCTATAACAAAGAAATTATAGAATTAAAATAATTTATCAGACAAATAACATACAATGCTATAATAAATATTTAAAATTTGAAAGTAAGAACAACTATTGATTCACTTATTAATTCAGCAGTTTATTTCACAAATCACAAAATCGCACATATTTTATTTATACTTCTTGCAATGTTTAGAATAAATATAATTTTGTGCTACAAGAAAAACAAAATTACACTAGAACGTTTAATATCCGAATTGCTATTAACACCCAATTATAGAAATTTTTATGAATCTCTATTTTTCCCTTTTTTATAATCTTACGACTTAAACATACATACATACATAATTTGCAGTATATATACATTTAACGTCTGAATTTAAAAATCATTAAAACACCAAATAAAATAAATTAAGACAGACTTGAGCACAGTTAAAAAATAAAATTTTATAAAAAATATACTTAAAAACAATTAAAAATACAATTTGTAAACGTTTCGCCAAGCGACACGCAAGGCATCATCAGTACAAAAAATCCATTGCATAGCAAACAACTGAACAAATCAAGAACAGTCAAAGTTAGTTATTTTAAAAAACGACAATATTCACTAGGAATAGAACGAGCTTAATTCAAAGTCTGCCAACGCAATTGAGTGAACCAACGCTCAAGGAATAATCTACCATGATCGCTGTTGCAACCCGATTTCAAAATACTGGCGTTCGCAATTAGCGGGATGTGATTCGTTTGAAGTAAATACTGCACAATTTTTGACATAATTTGTCTTTAATAAAGAAAAACGTTATAGTAAAACCTAATAATAATAATAATAATAATAATAATAATAATAATGACAATAGTAATAGTAACAACAGCACAACTGAAATTTTAGGAAAAAAATCGAGACTTGTGTTTAAGGTGCATTCGGTGAGTTAAACCGTTATTTTAAAATAAGTTTTGAGAAATGCTAGTGGGTAAGGAAATGTACATTCTCAAATGTGCTATAAAAAGTTATTAATGTTTTTTTCAATCCCCTCAAAGAAAGCAACAACGTTATCCAGTAAACAAAGCTTTTCTCAAAGTGAGCACTGGAAATACCTCTTAAATAACAATGAACATCAAGCAAAAGAAAATTTTCCAAAATCGAATTGGAAAACTTTTCTTTTTACCTTATGAGGTGTTTATAACATACACTGTAAAAAAAAAAATGGGTTGATCTATTAAAAAAAGTTTAGTTTTTCTAACAGATTTTTTGGAAATTACTTAAAAATTTTTAGTATATTTGTATTCCACAGATTTTTTTAGTAACCGGTACTAAAAATCGGATTCATTGCTAGCTGTTTTCTTAGTAATTCTTACAGATTTTATAGTTAGTAAGTAAGAATACAAATTTTTTTTTAGTCTTTTAGTGCCAATTTTTAGTACCGGTTACTAAAAAAATCTGTGGAATACAAATATACTAAAAAAATTTTAGTAACCTGAGAATTTTTTTTTACAGTGTAGGGAATATTGACACTGTGGACAGCTGAAATTATCGCAGCAACTTGAATATTTCACCGCAGTGGTGCAATTACGTTTTCTTCAATGTTATAATCAATGTGCTATTTGCCTTCATTTGTTCAGTTATGCGAACTTTTGCGCATTCGAACTGGAACCGGAACCGATAGGTTAGAATAATCGGCGCTGAACTATACTTAAATTTGAGAGCATTTTATTGCCTTATTTTTTTAAAAACGGATTATGCTATCTATCTATATTATAAAGGACAAACGTGTCCGTGCGTAACTCTGACGTCATTGTGCGAATGGCAACAGTTGAAGGTGAAATTTCGGTTTTGCGATTTTTGCTACTGCATTTTTTAAAATTTCTAAACATCGCACATTTTCAATTTTGCACCTTTATGGAGGAAAAAAAGTCTACTTTCAAATGCAATTTGTTTGAAAACTGTATCGCAATTTAATCATTTATTATAGAAATTAAGTTAAATTTCAAGCATGATTTAAAAAAAAAAAATCTATATCGCTTGCAGACGATTGCAAAATATAAATCCATTTTCACTTTAAACAATATAAAAAGTTCAGCATTTGTTTCCAGCTAATATTCAATAACGAAATTACAAATTCATTAGGCAATAAATACAATAGTATAAATAAAACTCAAATTTAACAGACATGTAATTGAAATGAGCGCTTAAAACCGTTGAAATTGTCGGAATAATAATAAACAAACACTGCCGTAGATAGCGAAATTTTTAGCAATTTCTTCCACTATTAACTTCTGGCTCGAGACCAATACGAAATTACCGCTTTTTAATAAATTTCAAATTTTATTTGATTATATAATCGATATATTTCATATAAAAATGCTCTTTGGTGTTGTTAGATCACAATCTAAAAAATATTAAGTGTAAAAATCTATTAGAGTTTTTAATAAAAAAAAAAGTAATTTGTTTTCACACATATTCTCAATCCCGGGAGGCCCGGGTTGGATGCCCTAGTTAACATAATTACATGACCATGCTCTTTGAAATTCACTTTGATGATTTTGCATTTCATAAAAAGTATAAAGAATAAAGATGACTGAAATTTAGAATGACAAGTAATAATGACCAGTAATAATGACAACTAATAATGACTATCATATAACATTCAGCAAAATTTATTCTTACATCTCACATATTTTTCGATCACTAGAAACGACAATATTTCGAGAGACGTAGCAAAGCCCATACCGAAGGAGACTGGCACTCTTATATATACAGCTAGATTGAGATCAAAGGAAACGCAACAAACCGCCGTTTAATATCTCGCCAAATATGAGGATATCGTTCTGATTTTTTTCACAGCAATCTTATATCTCCCGTCTAAATCTATACTGAATTTTAAGCATTTCTACATGCAGTATATTTTAAGATCTGGAAGTCTATTTTTAAGTGAGACGGTGCAGTGTCCAGGTGTCATATTTTTACTCGAAAGCGGCTTGTGCGATTTTTTAAAACTTAATATATGATATTAATCAGTTATCGATACAGCGAAAAACGTTTTTCGACTTCATAGGAAAACTCTCGTTTCTTATATAATCCGGTTTAAAAATGGGACTATATTTCTACGCTTGTTTGTATCTTAAATGGAAACTCTTACTTCACGGTCTGAGCAAAAAGTCCTCCGCGAGTTCATTGTTACATTTTACAGTTCGGTTCAGAGTTAAAGCTGGATATAGCCAATAAATTATATTAAATTATACTTTTAATGCGAAAATAATTTACTATGTATTTTGATTATTTAATATGTATGTATTACATGAAATTGCTAGTTATATAATTTTTCTTTTTTCTTAAGAATAAAATATTTCACATCATAAATCTGAATTTGGTCTCAAAATTATTTAGATTCACTCTTTAAAATGAGGACATATTTTGTAACTATACGTATTCAATTTAATTGTTATTTATATTGAGTTTTCGATTTTTTAAAGAGAAAATAATTCACATTTTTTTAGAGCAGCAAAGGCCTCAAGCGCGACAATCAACCAATCGTTCTTCTATTCATGCGCGGATATTCATAGGCGAAGAGAAATTACTGAGATGCAAAATTCTATATATAATAGCTTTGGTAAATTGTTTCGGGGAATTAGGATAATACATATTAGATATTTTGTTATTTTTATTGTTTTTTTATTTATTTTTATTTGTTGGTTGTCCATTTCAAAATTTTCTTTTGATTTAGTTACTTAGATTGTCAGATGATGATCTATAGCATTACCTAGCTTATCGGTTATATGTTAGAAATGTTTTAATACCCTTTAGTAATGATTCTGAAAGTGCCTTCTAGCTTCATAATTGCTACTGAATTTGCTACTGCTTTGCTACTGAATCTGTGCATATTTCGAGGTTGTGGAAACTTTTGGTTAATGATTAACCAAAAACGTTCGGGTCTTTAGAAAATGCAACTGAAATGATTATTTTAACAATTGAACCACATACAAAAAATCGTATTAAATTAAGCAATATAAACTTCTGTGGAAACTCCGGGACTAAAAATTAATTTTTTTAAAGTAAAAATCTTAAATTGAAAGTTCAATAAAAATGTTTTGAAATATTAAAATGAAAATTTTAAATATTAATAAATTAAGGAAATAAATGAAGATTTTGTTTTATTTAAATTACATCTGAGGATTATTTTTTCGCAAAAAACTATACTAAAAATTATAACTATTACGGAGTCTCAATAGTCTTACTTTTTCACTGCAGATGAAATTTAATGTCATGTCACATTTAATTTTATTTCTCATTCCTCATAAAACACAAATAAAATTTTTACGACTAATACAATACAAAACTTTCTACAACTGATATTTTATTTTCTTTTATCTTTAATTTTGATAAAAATTTTAAAATTATTTTTTTGCCTTGCGTGCAAGATTGTAGCAAATCTATTGGTTCTAGAGCCCTAAAATTTATTGATATTGATGTAACACTAATGTACCTTGAACGTATACTTCATTTTTAAACAATTCATAACATATTGTTTTTTTTTAAAATTTAAATTTAAATTATAAATTTTGAAAAAAATTCACTATTTTGTAGAAAAAATGCTAATTTTAAATAACCAATGCTAAATTTACAATACTAAATTTGAGGTATAAGTTATTACCAGCATCAAAAGGAATGTATCTGTGAAGTTTCATACAAATTGCTTTGTAAGTTTTTAAGAAATGTTGCGTGCAAGTAAAAAAAAAAAAAAAAAAGAGAGAGAGAAATTAAACGTTTTAAAAAAGTTAAATGTCTGTTGTATAATATTGAAATAATTATGCTACATAGAACATATATTAAGCTGTCAGTATTAAAAATTTTATGCATTTGTGTTATATAGGGAATGAGAAATAAAATTAAATGTGACATGATGCTAAATTGCTCCTTCAATAGAAAAGTAAGACTCATGACACTCCTTAAGCTGAAAAAGACTGCAACTTTTCATTTAACAAGGAATGCACACACTGAAATAATTTTAAAATTCAAAGTCACAAACAGAAAATAATTGAATCGTTTATTGCAGAATCCACATAACTGTAAAAATATTTGAAAATGAGTAGCCACTATTTTCTTTATGTTTGTTGAGACTTGATTTCGATTGGTGGTAAAAACCATCACAATAACGTTCAGTAAACTTCAAATAACGTTCATCATATAATACATACCAATAGCAAACTAAAAAAAAGTTTCGATCTGATAAAAACCAAAGAACTTATTAAGATTAGATAGCTAAATGAAAAGTAAAGTTCCTAATGGACATCCAAGAAATCGGAATGAATAAATAAAATTTATAAAATACCCTAATGTGTATCAGAGATTCCCACAGACAGTTTCAGCAGGGTGCTGCACCCTGCCTATCCTATAGTTTAAAAGTAGCACACTTCTTGCCCCTCAGTCAAAAAAACGTTCCCTTACTCATTTTTGTATTAAAAAGTTTGGCTCAACTAGGGAATTAACCCCTGCTTGGCGCGATTTCAAAAAATTGCCAATTTGACTCGCTCTTGTGTCTTGTCTCCCGGAGAATCATATAATACATACCAATAGCAAACTAAAAAAAAGTTTCGATCTGATAAAAACCAAAGAACTTATTAAGATTAGATAGCTAAATGAAAAGTAAAGTTCCTAATGGACATCCAAGAAATCGGAATGAATAAATAAAATTTATAAAATACCCTAATGTGTATCAGAGATTCCCACAGACAGTTTCAGCAGGGTGCTGCACCCTGCCTATCCTATAGTTTAAAAGTAGCACACTTCTTGCCCCTCAGTCAAAAAAACGTTCCCTTACTCATTTTTGTATTAAAAAGTTTGGCTCAACTAGGGAATTAACCCCTGCTTGGCGCGATTTCAAAAAATTGCCAATTTGACTCGCTCTTGTGTCTTGTCTCCCGGAGACACTCTGCAAGAGCACGCAATTCAAGATGGCGATTACAATCAAAATAAAGCAAAAATGGGCTTTTTGCAACAAATCACAAATTGTCAAAAATACAGTTTTTAACAACTTGCCTTTTATCCAAAATACCAAAAAACGAATTTTCTTATTTACCTTAAAACTTCAAAAGCTATGTTAGTTCTAAGTGTTTGTGTGTGTGTAAGGGGGGAGGGACTTTTCTTTGGCCGGACCCCCCCCCCCTTCCACCGATAATTATTTTTCTCAAACATTAATAATTATTCTTTGATAGCAAATAAATAATTTTAATAAAATTAAATTAATAATTTAGCACAAAGTGAGTAATTGGCGATAATTTAAAAAAAAAAAAAAAAAAAAAAAAAAAAAAAATTAATCGTAACTCTAAGCAGTGTAATATAGCTCAAAGTAAAAATCTTTCAAACATAATAACATTCAAACACTCTTTATTGTCAAAAGACGAAAAAATGCAAACGTACAACTACCTAAATCTACAAAACAAACTATTTTTAATTAAAAGACACTTGATACATGGGTTTTTAAAAATATATACATGTAAGACATTTAAAAATCTTTAAAACATAACAAAATAACATTTAAACTGTCCTTATTGTCAAAAGACAAAAGTGTAAACAAACCCACTTTTAAATAGAAATAAAACCATTTTTAATTAAAAGACAAACTATTTTTAGTTAAAAAAAAACACATAAAAAAAAGGTTTTGTAAAGAAATATATGTACAGTGCATTTATATGACCACGGTTGAATACAAAATCTTAGGTCAAAAGAGCAATGGCAGCTTTGAAGACAATGGTGTCCGATGTTCAGATCTTGAATTGAAAAGGGTGCCATATTTCTTTTCTAGGATGTTCCCCTCATCTTTCATGCAATCTGAGAGCCAGAATGAAAATAAAACAGACAAAGCATGCACAAAAATATCTGCCCACTTTAAAAAACGAAGTTATGTGAGAAATGGATATGGAGGTTGCCAGACTTGGCCAGTTAATCGCCTGTCGTCAAAACGTCGCCGAATCAGCCACAAAACAGAGTTAGATTCCCTAGTTTAGCTATCAAAAGAATGCTTTTAAAAATCTAAAAAATGCCCTTAAGAATTAAAATAGTGCCCTTATCCCACCAGCAGCACCACGCCTTTTTTAAACTAAGGAGAAACTTTGATATACAAGGTGGCCATGATTAAACTGACGGTACTCAGAGTGTTCTGTAGCGCGATCTAATTGCGAGAATGGCGCCATATTTTGTAGGAAGATTAAACAAGACGGGGGACGTAGGATTCCGGGAAAAAAATTAGTTCCAAAAGTCACCGCCAGGGGAATAATAAGATAACTGTTTGGTGTGGTTCCACAGCAGATATGATCATAGGTCCATTCTTCTATAAGAACTTTACTCCGACAGGACCTGTAACTTGTTCGGTTACCGGAGACAAATATCGCCAAATGCTAAACAACTTTGTTATTCCGGCACTTCAGCAAAGACAGTGCCTGGAGAAAATCATTTTCATGCAGAATGGAGCCCCTCCACATATTGCTTTGCGGGTACAGCAGCTGCTACGACAGAAATTCACAACAGAAAGAGTCATTAGCCGCTGTTTTCCAACTGCATGGCCACCTCGTTCCCCTGATCTTATACCCTGCGACTTTTGGCTATGGGGTTACCTAAAGTCCAAGGTCTATCACGGAGGTGTTCAGGACCAGGCTACGTTGAAGGATAACATATCGCGAACTGTACGGGAGATTCCTGCAGACATGTTATTCTCTGCTGTTGTAAATGCTGTGCACAGAATGCAATATGTGGTCCACAAAAACGGCGGCCACATCGAACCTGAGTTGGATGTGCTAAATAAACGGTAATTTTACTTCAGTATTGATTTATTTTTTTAATTCTCTTTTTCGAATACACAGCGCCACATATTCCCCTGACGGTGACTTTTGGAACTAATTTTTTTTCGCGGAATCCTTCGTCCCCCGTCTTGTTTAATCTTCCTACAAAATTTGGCGCCATTCTCGCAATTAGATAGCGCTACAGAACACTCTGAGTACCGTCAGTTTAATTATGGCACCTTGTATATATATATATATACTAATTTTTTTTCACACATCATAAACCACAGCTTTTTTCATAAGCAACTATTGACTACAATATTTAAAATATAAGAACACAAAATATTTTGGTACTTTTTTTGTTATACCAACACCAATGCCGCCAAGTGAAAACAGTTGACCCCAAATGAATCATTTGAAAAGAAAAAAAAAATTGTTGCTGAGAATGTGATTATTTAAAAAAATACAACATTTGAAAATTACAGACTTTCACGAACTATTTTATTATATCAATACAAATATATATTTAAAATAAAAGAACATATACCGCGTATACTCGCGTATAAGTCGACCCCCCAACTTTTAAATGCAAATTCTGCAAAAAAACAAAAACCCGCGTATAAGTCGACCCCTTAAGTTTTTACTTAAATTTTGCATAAAGTCAAGCCAATGATTTCACTTTCTCCATATGGTAAGAGAGATTCGCCAATGCGAAAAAGTGGTAAGTAAACAAAAGAAAATCAATGAAATATTTTTTAATGATAAATTATTATTATTTGTATATTTTAAATATTATTTTATTATTATTACACATAAGAAACCAGAATTTTGGCAGTATTTGAATTTTTCTTGTTGTTTTAATTGACTCGCGTATAAGTCAACCCCCAATTTGCTTGCCAAAAATTGTCAGAAATTCCTCGCCTTATGCGCGAGTATATACGGTAATTATTATACAGAATGATAATAAAATAAAATTCATTTTAAACTTCAGTTATGAAATTGAAAATGTATCTCAGTAATGCGGTATATATTTAATTTTTTCAATAAAGACATCGTCATATGAACTCTGTAAATCAGGATAGCGAATAATGACGAACGGCGCAGCCCTGTCTTTTATTACACAATTTTGCAGTGCCCGATTGTTATATCTTATTTTCATAAATATCAGAAGTATATAATAGCATAATATCTCAACATATTGGGTATGAAATCCAGTGTTAGGGTCAACAAAATTATATTTGTGATTTACTGTAAAATGTGTGTATATTTTGTAAACAGCCTAGGCTCTTTGCAAAGAGCCGGATTTCCGAATTAGCCTACGACATATAGCATTTCGCAAAAAAAAAAATCTTTATGTACAAGTATAATTTTATAGCTCTGAAACAATGTTATTGAGATTCCTCAACATCTGGTGACTGCCAAATGTTAAAATCCTTCTTACCTCAGCAAAATTGTAGGTTATGGTTTAATAAAAAATATTTCCGATTCAATCGATAGTAAATTAAGATTTTTTTTGTGATTACGATTAAATAATTAAAAAAAACAGATTCCCTTTCTGTAAATAGCGATTCACAATATTTGGGATAGTTTGCAATAAAAATTCTTTGCAAGGTCAGTGATGAAAAAATTGGCACATAAGCATGTATTTTGGCATGGTGTTGGCATAACGGAGAAGTACCAAATATTTTTGAAATATTTACATAGTTAAATAATTTTAATAGTTGCCGAGTGCCGTGTACTCCGGCAAATACCAAGTAGTAGTGTGTAAAGAAAAAACACTTGCACACACATAAATGAAAGATTAGAGGTAAAACTTAGAAGATAAATAAAATGTTACAAATGCAAATGCACGTAGACTTTCACATACACATAAGTGCAGTTAGATACAGCATTTCTAAAATGCTTGAAAACATACATTTTGAGAATACAAGTATATTTTTAAAATTAAATTAAATTCTAAATTTAATAAATTATGCACATTGTTTAAAAGAAATTTATATATAATTCAAAACTTTACAATGTTTTAAGCCAGCCGTAGTATTTGAAAAGGTGTGAAAAAGAAAATGATAAGCAAAAAGAACAACTAATAAAAGAAAATTAAATTGGTTCTTGAATACATTATTGCTGTTTCTGATATTAATTCTGTTTATTGCTTGCTATAACAATTTTGATATTAAGAACGTAATGTTTATTGAACATTGAATATTTCACATTTTGTAATTTTACATTATCTTATCTTTATTTTAGAAATTATTAGTAGTTTATATACAGTAGTAGAGATAAGCCACCATAGTTTAACGTGTACTCGTCAAATTGTTGGAGTACCGAGTATTCGGTAGACATTTATTTTTAAGGCTAAATTTATTGTATGAATTTATTAAATTATGAGTTAAAAATGTAAACAATGACTGAAGAGAAGACCTGTAAAGAATTATACTAGAATAACTACATTAAAACAATACTACACATGTATATGTTTGTTACACAACTACACTAACAGAGCTCATGTATAACACAATCTAATGTTTGTACTTGTGCTTTGTTGATAGTCATACAAAAAGCCAGATGTATCAGATTAATTAAGAATAACCAAGAAATATAATCATATTTAAATATAAATGATTATTTGAATGTTATTTTGTTCTATGAAATATGAAGAAAATCATTAAAAATTTCTTCATAGAAATTAACAATGAAATTTAGGTACTTCTCTATTATCCCGTCGACCACTTTTCATAACAAAAAACTATCGCCAAACTGTAACGCCAAATAAACGGGAGAACGTTGCCATTGGAATATCAAAATAAATAGATAAATAAAATATAAGAATTTAAGAACACAATTGTTAATTTAATTAATGAAATAACTAATAAATCAGTAAAACATAATGAAAAATACACGCAAATATTGAATTAAAAACCACTTGATGACATAACAAACACGTATAATGCTTCTGACATCAAGTAAATGGGACTGCATTTTTGGCGTTTAATCTTACAGTTTGGCGATAGTTTTTTTTTTTGTTATGAAAAGTGGTCGACGGGATAATAGAGAAGTACCGAAATTTAAAAAGTACATAAATGTACAACTTAGCTCCTTTCATATTACAGCGGTTGCAAATCAATGCATAATTTTCATATGTACACTTACATATATTCATGCAACATCATTATCTTAATTAGAACAGTTAATTAATCTCACAAAACTGTCGCATTAATGGAAACTGTATTTCCACAGTCAACTTTCTCATGAACGATTGTCATTATCCAACATCTATCCATAAATAAGTTATTCACAGGACTAAGTGGGGTGTACTTGTAAATATATTTTGCACTAATAGGGAAAAACTAGTGGAATCAGACTCCTTGACGAACACGAATCTGAAAATGCATGAATTTGGAAAACTCTGCGAACAATGTACCTCATAAATGTGCGAAAGAAAAATCTGCACGACACTGATAAATCGTACGCGGTTGACGTTATCAGACAATGCTGCATATGCTATATGTATTCATTTACATTACTCGCTTTCCCATCTACCTATTCTATGGCCATTTTTTGTCGGAGTGTATATGAATGTATTTATGCTGTTTTGGTAAAATTCTTTGGAAAATTGCAATCACACACAGAGTTTCCCCCAGGTTTAAAAAGGGCAGGGTGCTGCTGCTGGGAAATGGGCACATTTTTAATTCTTAAGGTCAGTTTTTTTTATTCGTAAAGGCACTTTTTAGATTTTTAGGGGGAAGCGAAAATATTGGGCAGCGTAATAAATTCAATGTTGTAACAGATGTAAATAACTTTGTAGAAATAGTTAAACTTTACTTCAGTAGGTAGCAGCACTATACATCTCTTTTGTGTGTGCTCAGAGATACTTTTCCCATCAGTCTTAGCGACGTGGTTGGGCCGAGACGGCCCTAGGAAATGGTTGTGTTTTGATTCGCACAAAAATTAATAATGAGTAGAAGGATTTCATCAACTTTTAATCAAGTTGTACATAATCCCCTGTGATATGTCGTCAGTACTGTAATCCAGAATGATATATTAAAAGTTTTCTATAAGACCCCCGAGTTTTCTCTGAGTGTAAAAATTAGTGTAAAGTCTTCGAAATTGTAGAAGCTAGGAATCAGCTTTTACAATGTCCATTTATTGTCACTAGACAGCATTAAAAAGGGCAGAAGATTTTTTAAGCATCAAAATAAAGATTAAAAATATTTCAGCGTTCTTTGTATACTGGGGAGGGGGGGGATAAGAGAAGGAAGCGTCAGTTTGGGAAATTAGTTTTGGGTGCATTTAAAATATTTCAATCTCTGTATGCTGGTGCTGTTGGAGGTCAATGGGAAATTGTAAATGTTTGTGGTTTAAGGGCAAACAATAACAGTTTTTTAAAACGTGTTTCCCTACATCTAATACAAGGATTTAATGGCTGAATTGGTGGCGTCAATAAAATTGTCAAGACCAGCAAAAGTGTTTTGTACATCGAAAAAAAAAATAGCAATGAACTTCGACTTTTGGATTTTTAGAAATATATGTTGGGAAAATGGTAAATGTTTTCTCATGCAAATCGCAAATAGAGATGCTAGATGAATTAATGTAGAAGATTAATCGAAATATCTATTCTAACTGCTGGAAAGGGATAAAGCTAAAATATGAAATATAATACATGTTGATGAACGACGCACAGTGGGGCGTTTTGATGATCTAGGGGGACAAAATTAATTTTTCCGATTATCTCGGAATTTAACAAGACCGCGTATACTGGTAGCTGAATGTCTCTTTTGTCGAGATCCGTATGAGTTTTGTCGAAAAGATCCAATGTGTTGATTAACTACGACCGTAAAGAAGGCAGTTGGTATGAGGGAGTTTCAACAGTTGCACAATTTTTCTGTAAGTTCGAAAGCAAGTCGTGACTTTTCTGTTTTATTTGAAAGCAGGAGTTTACTGGAAATATGTCACGTGTTTGTCACAAGATTTAACCTATTGTTGTTTGAAAATAAGCGCCATTTTGTTTTTAAACTTCATCTTGACTTTTAATCAGTATTAAGCATTATTAAGAAATAAGCATTTTTTAAAATCAAAGTGCCATTCCTAAAGCATTGGAAACATAAGAAAGCTCCTGCGAAAGTTTGTGAATTATTAAGTTATATTAACTTGAAGTGTAGGTATGTATGTTTAGTTAAATCTTTCAAATCAATTTTAGACCACTTTTAATTATCCGAATGAGCTGAAACTTTGAATACATGTGTAGTTTCAATGACAATACAATATTTTAACATAAATAAATAAATAAATAATAATATAAATAATAATAATAATATAACTACTATTAATAATATAACTACTACTAATAATAATATAAATAATTAAATGAGCCAAATATTTATCACTGTTTGATTATTTTATTACTGATACATTCGAAAACCCAGCAAAACTTCAACGCAATAATTTTGTCCACCTAGATCCTCAAAACGCCCCACTGTGCGACGCACAGTGGGGCGTTTTAACGATCTAGGTGGACAAAATTATTGCGTTGGAATTTAATTAGGTTTTTCTTATTTTTCGAATGTATCACTAATAAAATGCTCAAACAGTGATAAATATTTGGTTTATTTAATTATTTATATTATTATTATTATTATTTATATTATTATTATTATTATTATTTAATAAAAGTGGTTTAAAAGTGGTTTAAAATTGACTAGCACGATTTGAACAAAACATACATACTTACACTCTAAGTTAATATAACTTAATGATTGAATAATAATTAAAATAATACTAATAAGGTTTCACTCATCTACCAGGGTGGCTTTTATTTAAGACTTTTTCGTTTTCTATTGCTTGAATAACGCAATCTGGTATGAGAAAGGTTCCTTGAAACCAGGCGGAATTGTATTAATAAAAACATTGTCTATTTCTTTTCGATTTAGACTATGTTTGTTGAATTTGAAAACAAAATGTCCGGACACGTGATTTCAGGTTCTTAAAAATGTCTTCAGTTAACTGAGGATTCCTCAGTTTTTCCAACAAAAATCAAAGGACAGCTTCGAATTTGCTTTCCTTTTCGTTGGAAACTCATAAGTCAACAACAGATTGTCGAGAAATTTGTGTAGTCATCCTGAAAAAATAAAAGTTTTAAAATAAAAACATATTTTAGAAAATAAGCTTTTATGTTTTGTGTGACTCTGTAAAAAATATATATGTTACGCAAATTACTTTCAGTTGAAAAAATGCTGTTGTGTAAATCCATAATCTATATAAATTTTATTGAATTTGAAATAAAATTTTTGCTTATAGACGGTGATGCATCCGAATTATTATTTGTGTGGCCCTTAACAGAAATATAGCTGCTGCTCACTTTATTTTCACTTTATAAGATGGTATTGTGCATCTCGATAATCTAGATTAATTTTGTTGAAATTGAATTAAAATTTGTGTTTACAAATAACAATCCTTTGTGTGTCCCTGTAAAAAATGCATAATTGCTACGTTCCTCAAATTATAATATAATTAAATTAGCATGTAAAATAGACATGTAAGCTAAGTTTCAGCTCAATCCGATAATTATAAGTGGATTAAAATTGATTTGCAAGATTTAAACTAAACTTTTGTGTAGCCCTGTAGATACTGTATAACTTCTACTTTCCTTAAATTACAATAATATTATATTGTCATTAAACTACACATGTATTGAAAGTTTTCGATTAATCCAGTAATTATAAGTGGTTTAAAATTAACTTGCAATATTTAAAATAAACTTTCGTGTAACCCTGTAGAAGCAGTATAACTTCTACGCTCGTCAAATGATAATAATATTGTATTATCATTAAAACTAGACATGAATTCAAAGTTTCAGAATAATCGGATACTTAAAAATGGTTTAAAATTGACTTGCAAAATTTTCACTAAATATTATACATACACTGAAAATTAATATAAAGCTGGTTTATTGAAAAAAACTTTACGATTCGCAATCTTTCGCAGGAGTTTTCTTAAATTTCCAATACTTTAGGAATGACACTTTTACTTTAAAAAAATCTTTCTGCTTAATAATGCTTAATAATGTATTAAAAGTCAAGATAAAGTTTGTAAACAACAACATGAATCATCCAAAAATATAATTTCTTAAAAAAGCACTTTAACCGATTTAATGACGCTTATTTTCAAACAACAGTAGGTTAAGTCTTACCTTGACAAATATGTAATATGTTTTCAGTAAACTCTTGCTTTTACATTAAACATAATAGTTAAGACATGCTTTCAAACTTAGGGAAATAAATGCAATCGTTGAAACATCCTCAAACCAATTGCGCAAATGTCTTCTTTAAAGTCGTAATTAATCGACACCACGAATTTTTTCGACAAAAATCGTACGGATCTCGACAAAAGAGACATTCAGCTACCAGAATATGCAGTCTTGTTAAATTCCGAGAATATCGGAAAAATTAATTTTGTCCACCTAGATCATCAAAACGCCCCACTGTGCGACGTGGCGAGCCTCTTATGCCGGTCACATGTAAACAGTCTGAAAGTTGATTTGATCAGTAATACTTCTTTCCCCATGAATAACCCCTATGGAGTTAGAGATGCAGCTGCAAATCGTGAACAATAATGAAACGTTCTAATACAAATTTTAAATAAATAAATTTATAACAATTATACATTTTCCATTTGTTTTTTGAAAGTAGAAGTAATTTCCATAAAAAATGGAAGTCATGGAGTTAGAGATGCAGCTGCAAATCGTGAACAATAATGAAACGTTCTAATACAAATTTTAAATAAATAAATTTATAACAATTATACATTTTCCATTTGTTTTTTGAAAGTAGAAGTAATTTTCATAAAAAATGGAAGTCATGGAGTTAGAGATGCAGCTGCAAATCCTGAACAATAATGAAACGTTCTAATACAAATTTTAAATAAATAAATTTATAACAATTATACATTTTCCATTTGTTTTTTGAAAGTAGAAGTAATTTCCATAAAAAATGGAAGTCATGGAGTTAGAGATGCAGCTGCAAATCCTGAACAATAATGAAACGTTCTAATACAAATTTTAAATAAATAAATTTATAACAATTATACATTTTCCATTTGTTTTTTGAAAGTAGAAGTAATTTCCATAAAAAATGGAAGTCATGGAGTTAGAGATGCAGCTGCAAATCGTGAACAATAATGAAACGTTCTAATACAAATTTTAAATAAATAAATTTATAACAATTATACATTTTCCATTTGTTTTTTGAAAGTAGAAGTAATTTTCATAAAAAATGGAAGTCATGGAGTTAGAGATGCAGCTGCAAATCGTGAACAATAATGAAACGTTCTAATACAAATTTTAAATAAATAAATTTATAACAATTATACATTTTCCATTTGTTTTTTGAAAGTAGAAGTAATTTTCATAAAAAATGGAAGTCATGGAGTTAGACCCAGACAACCACAATCGTCCTTCGGACGATCTATAATGATCCAGAAAATCCTGTAGTTGTCATATCCTATAAAACTATCCAGTGAATATCCGGAAGATAGTTGACAACGGACCGTCTGATTACATTGTCCACAAAACAGCCGGCGAATGTCATAGAACGCACATCCGCAAATTGACTTTCTTCCTTGGCTTCCTTCCTCTGCACGCTACGCTAACGTATCAACCAACCTACCTACCAGACAAGTTTATTTTCATTTTGCTTTTTGGTGAATGAAGAAACGTGATCGGCTTTTCAGAATCTGATTAATAAATAGTAATCTGATGTCAATAAAGGTAAGAATTATCTTTTTCATTTGTAATTCTATTCTTTATAACTTCCGTTTATATACTTATATTTTCTTGTGTAAAAGCGAAGTGTATATCAGACCTAATTATTCATGTAGGCTTAATGGTAAATGTTAATAGAGATGGTAGTGTAAACGCAACAGTAGTGGGTTGTATTTATTTAACAGTTTGATAAATTATTAAAGAAAATACAACCACTTTGAGTACTTTCTGAGAATTTTCAAGTTTAGATTACATTTTCTGTGTGAAAATGAAGATTTACTTACAGCTCCAGTTTGAACTCCTTTTTTTTTTTTTTTTTAACTTCAAACACTTAAAAAACCAAAAATATGTTTTTCCCTCATTCTTTTTAACTTAAAACACTTTAAAAGCAATTAAAAAATGCCTCCCCCCTCTTTTTTCTTTTACAATTAATTCCCAGAAAGACTTATTTCTTTACATAGATTTTAATGCATATTGATATATATTAATTAAAGCAAATGTATATATTCAAATATATATATAATATACATGTATGTATTTGCTAAACATTTTAATAATATTTATTAAATCTTAACAAATTAATACATTTTTAACCACTTTAAAATTATTGTCACTTAAAAAGAAAAACATACTTCTAAACGTAACAATATGTTTTAACTTAGATGACAATGTCAGATTTTCTCACAGTTTTAGAAAAGCGTAGAGTGCTGGTAGTTGGAAAAGGACACATTTTTGACTCTGAAGGGCATTTTTAAGATCCATATGAGCACTTTTTATATTTTTTAAATTCATTCTTTCAATTTTAAATGCACTTTTGATATTTAAATGTTACAACTCTCCTATCCAATTGCAACAATGTGTCAATTTTTACTATGCAAGTAATTTTTTTTTTACAAAACTGTAAAGGCTTAATTTTCTTGGTTGAAGGGCAAGAAGAGCACTAATTTTTTGATGAGGGGCAAGAAGGGGGATGTTTTTTAAACCAAAGGGCAGCCAGGGTGCAGCACCTTCCTGAAACTGCCTACAGGAAACTCTGCAATTTGAATATAAAATAGCTTGTGATCAAAAGTAGTGAAATTACTGTAGCTGCTAATTATTTTCTTAGTTTTGTGTAACGTAACACGTTACTTTTTGAATAAAAGCGAATGGGGCGAATAGCACAATACAAAATTTAGTTGTTTGTTTGTAGCAAGCATCAACATTTCTTTGAACACAATTTCCAGAAACAAATGAAAGTCTTCTTTAACAATTGTGTGGTCACCCATGGTACTATTATTTAGAAAATTGGTAAAAAATTGGCAGTGGGAACTGCCATATATCTGTAAACAAATACCAGTTTTAGAGTTTAACAAAGCACTATATAACCATTGTGTCAGAAATGTTCTTGTTTATGGGGTTATAATTTTGGAATGCAACTTTTGTGAAAAATGAACAAACATATTTTTAAATAAGCAATTTTTACTTTGAGATAGTGCTAAAACAGAAGATGCTCTGATGATCACACTAAAAACATTATTATCCTTTACCTGTTTTTTATTTTCATAATTTTCAGGGTTAAAGTTTACTTGTATTTTACGCAGAAATCGCAGAAAATTTTTGAACCATCACTCAGATTTTACAAAAGTGAGTCAAAAAGTGACTCGCAGATATATTATATATCCCACTTCTCTCTTTTTTTTAAAACTTCAAACACTTGAAAAACAGTTAGAAGATCACCCCCCCCCCTCCTTTTTTTCGCTTTCAAAACAATTTCTGAAAGTGAAAGTATCTTAATAAAAAAAAACTTGTAATCAAAATCGAAAAAGTATAAAGAAGTGTGCATAGAGATTGACCTCAGCTATCCAATGCGAAAAAAATCATTTATAAATATTGAAATGCGAACGAGATATCATAAATTATTTCCCCCATAGAATTAATATTAGTGAATGGGTGTTTTGGCCTAAGTGAAGTAGCCTCTTAAAGCTAAATAAAGAAATTGGTATTAAAATTTACTAATTTTTTTTCCTACATTCACTATGAGTTTCTCTTATGCATGTGTGACTTTAATACTGATGTTTTCAATATTGATAAATAATGCTATTAAATTCTAGTGCAATAAAATGCCTAATATATATATTAGTTACAGGGGTCGATGCAGGTTTTTTTTCTTGGGGCCCATTTTGTGAAAAGTAAAGTTTATTTTTGTGTAATGTATTATATTTTTGTGAAAAATAACATTTTGTAACGAAAGTTGAAATCCAGTTAGTCAAATTTGAACCAAGCTTTTATAAACAAAAACTTTTTTTTAATCCTTTTGCTGAATTTTTCCTCTCTGGTGAAATTGTTTGTTCAAATTACACATTTTAAAACAACACAAAATAAATAATAAATAGTAAGTTTTTATAGAATAGAATTTTGTGAAGTGTATGTTTTATCAAATTGATTTTTGTGAAGGGGGCCATTTTATCAAATAGATTTTTGTGAAGAGGCCCATTTTATTAAATAGATTTTTGTGAAGGGACCCTAAATAACCCCAAATTTTCCCTGTATCGACCCCCGAGTTAAGCTATAAAAATTTTTATCTAAGGAATTATAGTTTATAAGTAAAATGCTTTAAAATGTAAAAGCTAATGGCAGTTAAAACTAAAATTAGTAAAAGCCACTTTTTAAACATTTCAAGCTGACTTTTTTGTAATCCTGCTTTATATAATACACAACTAATTTGAAATCGATACTTTTAGCCTGAACTGGTTTTTGAATTCGTACAATCAGAGTTTCCCCCAGACAGTTTCAGAAGGGTGCTGCACCCTGCCTGCCCTTTGGTTTACAAAATAGCACCCTTCTTGCCCCTCATAAAAAGAATTAACACCCTTCTTGCCCCCTCCAGTAAAATAATTAGCACCCTTCTTGCCGCTCAGTAAAAAAAGTGCTCTTTCTCCTTTTTGCATTAAAAAATTTTCTTTCATAGTAAAAACTGACTCAATGTTGTCTTAAAAAGAGTGCATTAACTTTTAAATATCAAAAAATGGCTTTAAAAACCAAAAGAATACCTTTTATAATTAAAAGAAGTGCCAATAAGAATCTGAAAAGTGCCCTCAAGAATCCAAAAAGTGCCCTTAAGAATAAAAATAGTGCCCTTTCCTCACCAGCAGCACCCTGCCCTTTTTTAAACCTGAGGGAAACTCTGTGTACATTATTATTAAATAATACTAGGGAATCAAACTCGGGCTTCCCAGGTTACAGAACATCGCTGAAAACTTTTTTTTTTTTTTAATTTAAAATTTTAACAGATTTTTTATATTTAATATATATATATACTAAACAGAAATGGAGCATCTAGTATTTGTCAAGAATTAACAATTTTCTGACAAATACTTTACGAGCTATTAATTTTTTCAGTAACTTCAAATCTCTCATTTTCTGAAATTAATCTCTGGCAACGATAAGCTAAAAAACCAGTCATCAGCAACACGTAGCTTTTTATTAAAAAAGATTATGTATTAATTTATCTTTTTTTTTTCTAAATTCTGTTCTATAAAACTCAATCTATTTGAGATTACTTTCATAAAGAGAACTCTGTTACTTTCCTTAATTTCAGATATTTCAATTTCAAATCATAATTAAATCCTAGTGCTAATTAATAATTAAATAAAAATTGGAAACATTTCTATTGAAAACTTGGTTCTTAACCCGTCAGCACATGCGCCCCTTTCCATTACGTTACTACACACGCAGGATAAATTTTACCCCAATGGGTTTTCTTGTGTCAATTTCCCCCCGGTTTGATTATAAGCAAAAATTTATATTTTGAAATAAACTGTAAATCAATAAAGAAAATAATTTAACTTAAAATAAGAGGTTTTTTCATATTTAAAGAAAAAAAAAAACATAAAATCTAGCACTAAGATTTTTTTCTGCATATCATTACATACGAAGTTTTTTCAATCCAAATTTAGCCATAAAAATACAAAAAATATAAAACTGATATATAGAAACTGTATGTGCAAGAGTTGTTAACGTTTAAAAGAAAAATTATATTATTATTTGCACACTATATTTTTTACATAAACATTTGCATTAACATTTTCCTATCATTATCGGTTACGTTATAACACGCGTGGGGTAAATTTCCTCCCACGTGACATTTTTATAACAAAAGAATGGAAAATCTCACAACCGGAGGTAAATTCTTTTTGGCCACATCTTGATCTCTTTCAACTTGAAAGGTACTGTAAAGCTCAGAATGATCCCGAACAATTTATGCACATTTTTAAGTAATAGTTCTGAGCTGGGGTAGATTTTATCCCAGTGTGTGTGCTGACGGGTTAAAATGTTAATTTGACACATTTATTTACACATGCTTCATTTTAAAGTTATTTCTTTATTTTAGAGACTATGCAAGTAATTTTTGAAAAATCCAGCTGTAAATTGAGCTAAATGCTGGAAAAGAAGTCTGCAATGGACTCTAAGCAGTGGTATGTTTAATTGATTTATTATTATTATTTCTTTTTCTTAAAAATAAAAGAATATGTGAGCATGTAGTTTTATAGCTTTTATTGAATTGTCATATTTTTGCATTTAAGCATATTTATGAATTGTTGTGCTTTGGAACATTTTGACTTATTTATTTATTTAAATGGGCAATTCCATTGTAACAGACTAATTCACATAGCGGAAAAAAGGCTTTATCTCATTTGAAAAATAATAATTATGTAATTCAAAACGGGCTACAATTAGCATGATGATATTTATTAGAAGATAAATTAATATAGTTATTATGAATAAATTATTTAATGTAAATAATTATGGTTAAAAAAATGTTAATGTAACAGACAAACATGAATTACCATGCTTTTCAGATACCTTGATGTTTATCGATATATTACTTATAAAATAATTTACAATTTATTATTATAAAAATGTATTTTCATTCAGATGGCGTTCTGAAACATATATCTTTCTCAAAATTTGACTGTTGCCATAAGATAGTTATGAAAAATATGTAATCTTACCTGTAACAGACCAACATTTAACATGTAACAGACAAACAAATAAACACGTAAACAGAAGCGATTATAATGAATTTTATTGATTTTGACTATTCAAAATTTTATAAAATGCATTGCAAATATAAAAAATATAGGTATAATACTATCAGAAAAAATATATATTACCTATTTGATCTAAAATATAAAATTCTAGAAATGGTAAATTGGCTTGGAATTGCCCAAATGTTTATATTCCATGGCTTGTTTTTGAAAACTGATTTTTTTTTTCGGTAATTTCTAAAATATTCAGTTAACATTGATAGATCTCCCAAATTAATTTTTGTATTGGTACCCTTACAAAAAAAAAATTCAGCCCGGCCCGATACAAAAATTAAAAGTTCTACTAGCATACCTGTCAAAAGGCAATAAATATCTTTTTAGCAGTCATATAAGTATAGAAAATCTTCATTTTATCTTAAAGTACATTTAATTCAAACTATTTTTTTTTTTTTTCAGAAGAAATAAACCATAATTTTATGTTAAAGTTTTTGGTACTTTTCGGTTAGCCGGGTGCCAGTGACATATGTACATATATAAATACATATGTATATACATATATATAATATGTATGTATTTGCAGATATATGGTATATATATACATGTACATATATCAGTGGTAGAGGTCTGCACGGGCCGAAATTTCCAGGCCCGACCTGATACAAAAATCAAAAGTTCGGCCCGAGCAAAAAAAAATATTAGCCTGACCCGGCCTGATTTAAAAGTAAGTTCGTCCCGGTATAAAAGCTAAAAGGCAGGCCCGAGTTAATTTCCACAAAACATTGATTTTTACGATGATTTGGTTAAAAATTTGCCTTGTAGGAGTAGATCTAACCAAAAATTCCTATCTAAGCTCTTTTTTTTTTTCATGTTTACAATCTTCATTTTTATAGAAGTGCCGCGGTCTGCAATATTTATTTTTTTAATAAATCTCTATTTGTTGTATGTATGTGTTTGAGTTATCATTAATATTGTTAATCCATATTCCATGTATTGAAGTGTTAAAAATCAGAAAAATGCTATACATTAAAATCTTCTAAGACGGAATTGCATAGGGGGAAAAAAATGAGTTATAGACAATTTGCCTTCTTAGCAGGTGTAAATATATTATATATTCTTTTCTTACGTATTAGTATATTCATTTTGCATGGATCAACACATTTTTCAGTTTAAGACAGGATTCCGTCATAAGCAGGTTCTTTTTCACACGTTTCACTATATTTTAATTTAACCATATTTTAATAAGTGTACAAATCTACTTTTCTTTAAAAATAATAAATTTTAATGTTTAATTGTAGAATAATGGCAATTTAAAAATATATGTATTTTTTTTCAAAGATTTTTGTGCCAGGTCTTATTTTACTGACCTTCGAACGGACCAGGCCAAGCCGAGACAATGATTTTTATAGGGTCAAAACCAGGACTGAAAATTTTGGGGTGTGAAGACTAGGAAGGATGAAACCAGTCCCGGCTCTATACGGAAAAAATAATTTAAGACACGGCCTGATCCTTCAGGAAAAAAGAAAGGCCCGAAGACGGGCTGTAAAGAGTAATCACTAGGCCCGAGCTCAGCCCAAAACGAGTGGAGACCAGGCCTAGCCCGAGTGCAGTGAAGGAAAATAGGCCCGAGCCCGGCCTGTGCAGATCTCTAATTAGTGGTGCCTGGCTAACCGAAAAGTACCAAGATTTTAAGTATATTGACATTTATTTTAAATGTAAACATTCTGCAGCACTTTTTGATTATTAATATTCAGGGCTGAAACTAAAGGCAGCACAGAGGGGGCATGTGCCCCGGGCGCCAGAATGGAAGGCATGGGGGACGACAAATAAACATTTGGTTTGTTGCTTGATACAAAAAAAAGTATATGAAATTTGGGCAAAAATGTTTTGTAAGTTGGAAAATTCAAAAGAAAAACTGAGAATTCATGGGACACTAAAATATAAAAGGTAGAAAATTCACATAATAAAATACTTATTAAAAACTTAATTTTTTTTTTTTGTTCCGAGTCACTATTATAATTTGGAATTTAGGTTCAGGAAAGTATCTAAACATATTAGTCTATAAATAGGAAGTGCAGTATAAATGACAGCTCCATGAAACTGTATGTAGATAACATACAAAGATGTTTTACAGTATTAGAATTCATTGTTATATTCCTACAGAAAATTCTGGTTTTTCAGTTCTTAAGACATTGTGACTTATAATGCTAGGATTTTAAACATCTGTTCAATTGTAATGTAATACTATAACTACAGTAAAATCTTTCTGTAATAGAATCCTGTCTTAAAGGAAACAAGAACGAAAAATCATGCGTCAAGCATAGATTATGTAGCACTTTCCAACGCTTCTAAAATAATTTTACAAATCATTACCGTTTAATAAGCTGAAAGATGACATCTAAGTAAACAATTTGGAAAACGCATAACATATTTAAAAACGTAATTTCAGGAATTTTCAATATATACAATATTCGGAAAAATATCTGACTACTTTTATGTAGCCCTGTATATGATCTATAGATTTGTATATATACATAGGATGCTAAATTTTAGTTTAGTTAGGAAACGCGTAGCACAGTTTAAATTCTCCTTCTGAAGTTTCTGTCCATAAACGGAAATGTGTTCGCGAACTTTTGTGCTGCCCTGTATATGATCTACAGAATTTATACACACCACGTAATAGACAAAAAGCTAGTTAAGATTAAAATCGCGTTCAGTAACTTAAAACGCACTTCCAGGAATTATTGTTAACAGACAGTAGAGAATTATTTTGTGTGTCCCTGTAAATGAACGATGACTGCTACACACACACTATTCTGTAGTAAGCCTCTTGTAATGCACCTTAGTAATATATATAAACTTCAATGCGTTTAAAATAGTGGAACATTATTTAAATAAGCCGCAGACGATTTTTCTCCATAGACGTAATGTAACGGAATTATTTTGACTGTCCCTGTAAAGTAACTCTAAGTGCTATACACCTACTATTGCATATTAAGCCTCTTCTAATGCATCTTAGTGATCTATATAAATTTCAATGCGTTTACAATAATGAAACATTTTTAAAATAAACCGCAAATGATTTTTCCCCATAGACCGTAATGTAACGGAATTCTTTTGAGTGTCCCTGTAAGAAAACTGTAAGTGCTACACACTTCAGTTGAAATAGGGAACGTGCCATAGATAACGACAATAACATATAAAAATTGCAGAGCAATCCGAGCATATTTACGAGGGTTAGAGCACGGACAGACGGCCAGACGGCCATACGGCCAGACAAACCGAAGTCATAAGCACTTTTCAACTAGGTTGGAAAGTGCTAAAAAATACACGGATCCAACAGTAACAATAGCATCAATTCTATTTGCTAAGACGAAAACTTGTATAAAACTGAATTTTGTCTTGTTCCTTTTGATTCTGTACTCACAGGTTTTATTGAATAAGTATTTGACAAAACACAGAGTTCACTATTACGTATTTTATGATTACATATTTTTCAGTTTAAAATAAGTCAGCTATTAAAAACTTAGTAAAATTATCTTTATAAATTTACTTTGCGAGAAAGGTAGGGTTAGTGGGGGTGCCAAAATCCCTGTTTGCCCCTGTGAAAAAAAAGCTAATTTCGGCCCTGAATATTTAAATTCTAGGTATCTCTAAACTGTCTTATATCAACACTATTGTCGTCAAGTGTAATAGTTAGTGCCAAATGGGAAAAAAATTGAGCTTCAAGCAAACGGAAAAAATAATTAAAAGAAAAAGAATGAAAAGCAAAACCTGTTTTTACCTTACTATTAAAAAAAATAATTGATATCTCCATCGTCAATTGACGAAATTTGTTCAAGTTTTCAGCAAGTTCAATAATAGTAAATTAGGCTGTGTGACAAACTTTTATTAAAAAATAATCAATTATTAGAAAATGAGAGCATCCCCACAAAAAAGCAACTGCAAAGAAAAAGGAGAGAACTATCTGTGGTTTTTGTTTTGTTTATTAAACTATTTGCAGTCGGAAGTCGCCGAACGTTATCAGAATAAGATCATCTGCTTCTGATGGTATAGATTAAATACTGTATTTTTCTCTGTTTGATTATTGCTTCGGTGACGAAAAGGTGCTTTTAGCAGTAGTCAGGGGAGTTAACATAAAACTACATATTTTAAAAATGTTTTTATAATGGTTTATTACATAACATTTTTCAGTAATATTTTGCTTGTTTAATTTTTTTTGTCATTTGCATACCTTAAATCTAACATGTCTTTTGTCAAAAGGAATCTCCCTCCGCCCTTAAAAAAAAAAAAAAAAAAAAATACAGGAACATAGCTCTAGTTATGCTACAGTAGTTTCGGCACAAAGTCTCTATATGATATCCTTATATACATTTTTTTTTTCAGCACTTAAGTTAAATTATTTATATATTACTAACAGAGTTTCCCCCAGGTTTAAAAAGGGGCAGGGTGCTGCTGGTGAGAAAAGGGCACTTTTTTATTCTTAAGGGCACTTTTTGGATTTTTGAGGGCACTTTTCAGATTCTTAAAGACACTTTTTTTAATTGTTAGATGTATTCTTTTGATTTTTAAAACCACTTTTGATATTTCAAAGTCAAAACACTCTTTTTAAGACAACATTGAGTCAGTTTTTACTATGAAAGCAAATTTTTAAGGAGAAAGGGCACTTTTTTTACTAAGGGCAAGAAGGGTGTTAATTATTTTACTGAAGGGGGCAAGAAGGGTGCTATTTTGTTAACCAAGGGGCAGGCAGGGTGCAGCACCCTTCTGAAACTGTCTGGGGGAAACTCTGTTACTGATATTACGATAGTTCTTTATATTTAATTACTAGTTTAATTTTTTTGTGTGTGTGGCATTTAAG
Organism: Maratus michaelseni; assembly: GCA_963931845.1. Classification (NCBI taxonomy): domain Eukaryota; kingdom Metazoa; phylum Arthropoda; class Arachnida; order Araneae; family Salticidae; genus Maratus; species Maratus michaelseni. Next base: position 128,305,658 of record OZ007600.1, on the reverse strand, counting down.
TGAAAATATTTATACGTAAATTTGAGTTCCTTGGGTGCGGCACTATACATTTTTAAAAAAGAGATTTTTGCAGGTGCGCCGCTTACGTGGATATACTTTTTTTAAAACAGATTTTCATTGGTACGGCTGATATTCCCAATAATACGGTAGATATGTAAGTATATTAACCCCTGACATTATTTTAATGGTTAAAAAAGCATTTTCTCACCATATTACATTTGCCGTGTGTTCAAATACTGCGCACATTGTTATTTTCTTTTTGAATTTTTTACTCTATACAAAAATAAGTCTTATTTTAGAGCATTATAACTTATAAGTTTGATAAATCATAGCTTTTATAAAAATAAATCTTATGTTCTCATAACAAACACCAATTCAGCATAAGTGCAACAAGCATTTTAAAATGAAACACCAGGGGTCGATCCAGGAAAAATTTGGGGTCTATTTAGGGCCCCTTCACAAAAATCTATTTAATGAAATCGCCCCCTTCACAAAATTCAATTTGATAAAATGGACCCCTTTACAAAAATCAATTTGATAAAATGGGTCCCTTCACAAAAATCAATTTGATAAAATGGGCTCCTTCACAAAATGCTATTCCATAAAAACTTACTATTTATTATTTATTTATTATTTTGTGATTTTTTAAAATATGTAATTTGTAAACAAGCAAGTTCACCAGAGAGGAAAACTTCAGCAAAAGGATTTTAAACGGTTTTTGTTTTTAAATGCTTGGTCTGAATTTGATTAACTGGATATCAACTTTCGCCACAAAATGTTATTTTTCACAAAAATATAATAAATTTCACAAAAATAACCTTTACTTTTCACAAAATGGGCCCCAAGAAAAAAAAACCTGCATCGACTCCTGAACACACAAGTTGTAGTTTGTTAATCTGTAAAGTATAGGATTGATGTACTAAATCTGGTGCAGCGGAACGCAAATACCGTTTAGTGTCAAACCAATATTGATGACTAAAATTGTGCTTCTACAGAAACTTCTCCATCGAGTGTTTCCTTCACTAACGCAACCCGGTATCCATACCCGAACACAGCGAAGTATAGAAAGATGTACGCTGGCATAACTGGAAGAGACAGAAAGAGAATAACCTGGATGAGAAGTTAGATGAAAGTTTTTGACGTCATTGAAAGAATTAAACGTCTAAAATGGAAAATGGGCGGGGCACATTGCAAAAAGATAAGACAGTAGATGGAGCACAAACACCCTACAGTAGTATCTTAGTGATGTAATACGACCAAGAAGATGACCTCAAGTAAGATGGAGTGACGAAATCAGATAAGTGGTCAGTGTTAATTGGATGACTAAAACACTAGACAGGAAACAATGGGAAAATCTGGATGAGAATCCAGCAGTGGATTGAAAACAGTTGTTGATGATGATGATATCTAATCTTTATTTAGCATACTTACGCCTTACACATTACTAAATACATACTTGATCTTTACTTTTTATATTTTAATCAAGTTTTACATTTTCTTAATATTTAGTACTTTATTGTTTTACTTAATAATTTACTTTATTATAGACATATTCATTGTAATTTCAAATGCATTATTACATTCGTATTACTGCTTAAAAAATGTAAATAAACCAGAAATCTGCAAATAATTCAAAAATGTGCACAATTTCAGTGTTATGATGGACTCATGTGGATTTGGGGAGTCTACTGTGTAGTACATTTTGCTTGTAATTACCATCATTTTTAATTATTAAAAATATGACATTATCATCAGTTATAAATATTAAGATTTTTTTTTTATTCGACACAAAACAAGGCGGGTGCTTTCATGCTGTATGACGTTTTTCGACATAAAATAAGATGTGCTTTTACTTTTTCATAGTTGTTCAAATATCCCATAAGGCTTAAATAGTAAAGTTCCTAAAAATAACTTAATAAATTTTACTGTAAGATCTTTTGAAGAAACAAACGGTAAGAAATTATTGTATATCTTGTGTATATATACTGATTTATTCATTTTGAATGAATGTGATGCACTTATAAAGTTAGGTAGAAATGTATATTTTTTCTTTTCTTCTTTACAGACGTGTGCCGAGCAGAAATTTCTGTGACAACAGCAAGGTGGAAGAAACCAGATTGTTGTAAAGAAGAAAAAAAATTATGTTTTGTGATGTGGAAAGTTGTAAATAAATATTTGTTTTGTATTTTATTGTGGAAAGTTATAAATAAATATTTGTTTTGTATTTTATCGTGAAAGTTGTAAATAAATATTTGTTTTGTTTTTAATGTGAATTTTTTTATTGTGCAATTTGTAACATTATAGAATTTTTAAAAAATAATAAGATTATTCAACAGCAGTTATCATTTTCCCCATACTATCTTTCATGACATTGTGAAATATATTTTTTAATTTTTATTCCTTTACTGATTTCCAATTAAATTGGGAGTAAAATTTTAAAATTTTCAGGTATTCACTTCTGATGACTTTTGCATAAAGATTTAATTCTTGTATGTCATATAATTTAAGTTTATTATTTTATATTGAGCACTTAGTGTAATATGTGCAATTATTTAAAATACAGAAGTTGTTTATTCATTAAAGTTAGAACAATGAAAGCAAACAATATCTTAATATTGCTCAAATTTGTGTGTGACATATATTAAATGCACTTTCTGGGCCATTAGCATTTACATAATCATGGTACTGTCTCATTTTGTTAAAGTAAGGTAATGTATTTAAGTACAAAGGTAAGTAAAACAAATTGAATCTGAAGCTGTATAGCCAAATTATCACAGCAGTAAATGTGTGCTTCAGTCACTAAATATGAAAGGGAATACTTTTCTGTCCTTTATTTGTTTTGAATGCAAAAGTATTAACAGATGACTTATGCAGTAGCTTTATTCTAGAAAAACAATGTAAAACCATCATCAGAGGGACAAAACGATACTTTTAAATTTCATGTGGCACCTTATCAGAGGACAATCAAATGCATAACATTTGTTGCATATACCGGGTGTTCCTAAAGTGGATCAGGTATTTACATGCTTTTTTTAGTAAGTAAAACAAATAATTGCAAAGTAAGAAAAAAATTGTTATTTAAAAAAAACTTAAGGGTGTATTCAAATCGAAAGTGCTTATTTTGAAACACATTTTTAAATTCATTTTTGCTCGAAAATGCATCAAATTGGCAGGTTCTCTTATTCAGAAACTTTATAATGTCCGTGTTGTCACGATTTTTTGATAAAGGCAGAATATATTTTTTTAAATGCTGTCAAAGTGGACATTTTGAACCGAATTTCCCGAAGCGATAGCGCTGGAAACAACAAAAAAAAAAGTACTTTGAAAATATTTGTTTGTAAATCAATTTCTAATTAATTGAACGAAAAATAAAAACGTAGGTCCCTTATAAATCTCTTCATAAATCACGCCGCCAAGTTTCATGTTTTTACTTTTAAAAATGGGTTTGAAAATGTGTCATAAAATTTTGAGTTGTTGAGCATGGAAAAATATTTTTTTTGAATACTGCCTTAAGTTTCTATATGACTTCTTACGACAAGAATGATATAAGTTCCACTTCAGACATAGCACTTAAAAAAAGGTCATGAAAATTTTTTAAATTGCATCATTTTATATAATATTTGCTCAAATTAAGAATAAAATATGTAAAAAATAATGATATACAAGTAAGGAATTTTACAAAATATCCTAAATTTTCTTGAATTTTATCGAGACTATAAGAAGAAAGGGCTATATAATTATATATGATATATATCAATATATATAAGTAAGGAATTTTACAAAATTTCTTAAATTTTCTTGAATTTTATCGAGAATATAAGATATCTTCTGCCTTCAATTTGCATTTTTAAAATTCATATATACCTCAATATATTGTTACTGAAAACATTTTTTATTAAATAAATTATATAGTGTATGAGATCTTTGTTAAATTGGATATTTTTTTTTAAAGAAAGATTATTCAATAACCTTTCTTAAAAAATAAAAACTTTTATTCCCTCTAATAAATCTAATAAATGAAGATATTTTTAAACTATAAAATTTATTAAATAAATGTTTTCAGTAACAATAGATCTATGCATTGTCATATGTTTATGTACATATGAATTTCAAAAATGCAAATTGAAGGCAGTAATATCATGAAAACCATCCACAGGATGCTGACAGGTGTGACATTTTGACACCCAGAGGATGCCCTATAACCATCCATAAGGTGTTGTGTAATGACATCCATAGGATATTGACAGGTGTGATATTTCGACACCCAGGGGATATCCTATAACTGTACAGGATGATTTCACCCATCCGCAGGATATCAGCTTATCCTAAATATGACATTATGTGGATGCTTTTAAGATATCAATAGGACCATCCAGAGGATGTAATGCAAGTGTCCTATAACCGTCCAAAATGTGTCATGAGATGACATCCATAGGACGTTGAAAGGTGTGACATTTCGAAACTTAGGGGATGTCCTGTAACTGTCGAGAGGACCATTTCATCGGTCCACAGGATATCAGCTTGTCCTAAATATGACATCTTTTGGATGTTTTTAGGATGTGTTTGTGTTGTCTGGGGAGATGCAGCTGCAAATCGTGAACAATAATGAAACGTTCTAATACAAATTTTAAATAAATAAATTTATAACAATTATACATTTTCCATTTGTTTTTTGAAAGTAGAAGTAATTTTCATAAAAAATGGAAGTCATGTCTGATAACGGAGAAGGGAAATTATGCATATAGTAACCCCGCAGCTTTATTTTAAATCTCTAATCATGGGCGCCACCAGAAAGAGAAGAGGGGATTGGAGGGCCATTCCTTCACCCTCAATTTTGAAATTTAACTAACTAAATTTTCTTTTGCTCCGATTTTCTGAAACATAGTAAAATTTATTCTTTTCGAGTTACTTAAAATGAAAGAGGAACTAAGAATGTTTCGTTGGGGGGGAAGGGGCATAAGAGAACCATAACCCTTCCATTGATTTCGAAATTTATTTAATAAAAATTTCTTTTTCTCCAATTTTGAAAAACATTCTACAATGTTTATATTTCTAGTGTCCAGATTTCCGTTGGTTGAGGCTTCCTCCCTTAACTCCCCTGGCAGTTAATTTTCTGTCTTGTTTTTCTTTTAATGTGTATGTGTTTAAAATTAATCGTAAACGGCAGGTTCAGAGCATTGTTGAATACGGGGTGTGGTCCGGGGGGATATGCCCCCTGGATTTCGAAATTTAATTAACTAAATTTATTTTACTCTGATTATAGACATAATAAAATTCATTTCAAGTAACTGTAACTTAAAATAAATAAACACGAAGAGAAAGAGGGAACTGAAAATTTTCCGTGAGGGATGCTTTCCCCCATAAATTCCCCAGTTAATTTTAGCTCTGTTTTTCTGTTTCTGTTTATGTGTTTATAATTTATGCTAAACATGGGTTCTGTGCAGTCTTGAATTCAGATGTAGCCTGGAGATTCTCCCCAGTGCATTCATTCTCCCTCTAATTTTGGGGGACGCCCCCTAATTTTGTCTAAATAAATGGATTTGTGACCCTGGTTTCCTATACAATAAATGCTTGTTAACACAGTTTATGGTACAGGTCCTGTACCAACCCTTAAAGTGTATACCCTGGATTCGGGATCTCCCGCACAGTAATCAAACAATACATTTTTATAGTACTCCTATCTCTAATTATCGAAGATCTTTCTCTTATTATAGACTAGCCATCCGCCCGGCGTTGCCCGGGCACGAGATAATAACAATCTCAGTGCAAGGCGTTAACCCCGTCCCTCCCCATACCCTCAAATATAACGAATAATTTGTTCAAGAAAACCACCTTCACCTACATTAACGCGATCATTAATAAAATAATTACATTTGTCTGATAATTAGAACATAACGAAGACGTTACGCTAAAATATCCGGCAGATCACAACACTTCCCATCCTCAATTTCAGATCTATATCTTAATTAGTTATCTAAATTTTGTTCATTAGTAAAAATTGGCAATTATTTCCTTTCATTTTTGCAAACTAAATGGAGGGATCGGCCAGAAACAGATCTCTTTGTAGTTCAGTTTTTAATGAAAGCAGATCCCTGTCTGAAACTGTCTCGGATTTTTTTTCACTGGCACCAGCAGATTTTTAGCAGTTTTTTGCATAAATTAAGAAAAATTACCGGTCGAATTTTTCAAAAATTGCATAGACGGATACAGAAATTTTTTTATATAGGCTCAGAAATTTTCAAATTGATATCTTAATTAGTTTTCTTAAAATTTGCTAATTAGTAAAATAATTTCGAATTCGTTCATTTCCGCTTCCAAATCCACAACAACAGTTCTTTTCTTTAGCCATTTTGATTTAAAAAATGGCATTTTCGATGCGATGTTTAATGATATTCTAATTAATATCTAGAGTAATTATCAAAATATTAAAATTCTGAGACTCAGGTGCACATGGTCAGACCATGGACTATCCACACCTAAATTTCCAGACTTCTAGGTGGGCTAGATTTTGCAAGTCATCGCCAACAGACACACACACACACACACACACACAGACACACACACACACACAGAGCGAAACTTTCTTTTATTAGTATAGATTATATAATTCTTATTCCTGTATGACAATACTTTTGTCGATAGATCTAGCCGCAATTTTTAATCAAAAAACCTGTTTTAACGAAATGTGAGTGTACTATGTGAGAGGCCGATTCAAAAGTATTTGAAATGATGCCTCATCCATTGTTGTACGCTTTGTAAATGGATTAAAAAAGGGATGTTGACAACAGAAATAATATATATGATTTAACTTCGACTTTTTTGCTGAGCAAAGTACTTTGTAAGAAAAATAAAAACTTCTTTGTTTAATATGCAGATTAAATAAATTTTTCTTTAATGGTAATTAAAACTATACCGTCGGAGGCGTAAAGAGTTAGCTTTTTACTGGCACATATATCAATACACATATTCTTTAAAATTATTTTACATAAATTTTTTAAAAATTTCTAAAAGTAAACGCATTAAAATTTTTCGTTACAGTGGAAAGCGTATCATAGTTTGATACATCCATATGTATTTGGAAATAATTTTGGATACAAAAATGATTCTTGATAATCTATTTCAGTAATAGTGCTTAGCATGCGTTTTAAATCTTAAAGTTAGATAGAATTCTATATCTATGAGTGTAATATTCATTAGGCCAATAAAACAACGTCCAAGGAACATATTTAAAATTACACTGTAAAAACAAATTATTTTTAGCTGCCCGAATTTTTCAGAAACGTTTCCGAAGGGTTTTTATAGTGTATTAATTAGTGTCCTCGGCCTGGAATACCTGTTTTTCGAATGCTATCCATTCTAAAGTAAACATTTTCATGCTCAAAAAAAATGTTTAATAGACAAACATGCAAAATTAACAGTGTTAACAATAACATTAAAATTAAGATTATTTCTTTACTCTTTCATGTATAAATTAACTTACGTGGCTGAAAACGTGTACTTGAGAATGGATAACATTCGAAAAACAGGTATTCCAGCCTGAGGACACTAATTAATACACTATAAAAACCCTTCGGAAACGTTTCGGAAAAATTCGGGCAGCTAAAAATACTTTATTTTTATAAATTATTCTTTAAATTTTGAAAATGTATTCGTTTCTGGGGATTCAAAAGACAATGTAACATTCTATTTAAAATTTCGGATAACTCAGAAGATTATATTATATTTTCGTTTGTGGTTATAACATATTTTCATAAAATAAGAAATATTGGTCATTTTTTACAGTGTAGACATTAAAAGTTAGAAAATATTTAATTGGAAATTAATTTAAATTTTAAGCTTGAAATGAGGTTTTAATACCTTTTTTATTAAAAATAAATATTACAATGAGTTTGGCGCAGCTCCTGATCAGATTGCACCTAACTTCATTTCAACTGAATTTTAAAATTATCTCATTTCCAAGAAAAAATTCCAAGATCACATTAGAATCATTAAGAACACTTTTTAAAGCTTTATGCTCCGAATTATGAATCAAGAAAATGTTCCACCTCACAAATTATCTCCCTTAGTGTATGAATAAAGATATTTTAGAATATTTATATAATAATAATGTGAAATTTAATTAAGTTTTTTCATTAAAACGGATTTAATAAATAGGTAGTTATAGCTCTTTTTGTAAAATGTGTACAAGAATTGTTAGATTAACTAATAACAACAACAAAAAAAATATATACTGTTATCAAAATCTTGCATATCTTATAAAAATGTAAAAAAAATTGTATTGTAAAATTCTATCTATAAATGGAAAAAAAAATTGTAGGTGCAAATTTTTCATGTGACATTTTTTAATAAAAGAAAAACTTCCCCTATGCAAATTGTTAAGAATATAGCCGCTTAAAAAAGTACCAATGGACGCGTGCGAGATTTCGCACTGCAGTCTAATATAGTTTAGCACTATCTACTATTTTTTAGATGCAGGTTAAAATTTTTAAAGAAAAATTAAGTATAAAATATCTGCAAACAACATTAATGAAGCCAGAACATCATCTCATTTATTCCATCAAAGTTACAGTTAAAACTAATCGAAGATTGCAAAAGGCATGCACGAAAAAAAAAAAATAAATAAATAAAAATCGTATTTTAACTCCTTTAAAGGATGATGGCATCCACTTCGGGACAAGCATGGGACAAAGAAAAATAAATTGAATAGATATACATTACAATTTAATTTAGTGTAACAGGCATACATTTGAGGCTACACGTGAAATACCATATCGTTCGATGGTGTCTTTTCTTCTAAGCATTTGACTTTCAATTTTGCTTTTAATCATAAATATAAAATAAACCCGTGCGGAAACCCACTTTACCTTTTTGGTACTATTTATTTTTTTATAATCATTGTTGCGCACGAAATATTGCGGTATTTTATTTTTGTGGCAACATTTATTTGAGAAAAATCTTTCATTTCATTTATGGAAACAATGCTAATTTTTATTTAATCACAATTTTTAATCAAAAAACCTGTTTTAACGAAATGTGAGTGCACTACGCCAGAAGAGGTTCAAAAGCCTTTGGAATGATGTATCATTCATTGTTGTGCGCTTTGTAAATGGATGAAAAATGGGATGTTGACAACAGAAATAATGTATATGATTTAGCTTCGACTGGTTTTGCTGAGCAAAGTACTTTGTAAGAAAAATAAAAACTTCTTTGTTTAATATGCAAATAAAATAAATTTTATGTTAAATTTTTCTTTAATGGTAATTAAAACTATACCGTCGGAGTCATAAAGAGTTAATTTTTTTCTGGCACATATATTAATGCACATATTTTAAAAATTCTTTTACATAAATTTTTTAAAAATTTCTGAAAGTGAACTCATTAAAAATTTTCGTTACAGTGTCAAATTATATTTACATTATACTTTTAAAACAATAAAATCTCCCTAGTAAAAAAAAAATAAAATAAAAAAATAAAATAACGGACGTTGCTGTTGTCGCTGGCGATGCCGCATTTTAATATAATGTGACCGAGGCTTTTTCTAGGCTTATATTAAAAACACTATTGCATATAAAAATATAAAACCTGATAATTTTATATAGAAATGTATGATAAATATGCTGAAGTAGACAGTTTTTAAATTAAAGAATTATTTTAGCGCTCTTTAGTGTTGAAGTTGGTGAAAAAAGTTCTATTAAAAAGTGTTATGAGATCATAAACTATGCATAGACCTTTAATCAATTTTTTCAGGAACTAATTTTTCAAGAAGTAACTAAATTCCGGTGTACAGTGTCTCCAATCCGTTTTTAAATGTGTGTATTTTTTTAAATTTTTTATTACAAATTTAATGATTTCTATAGAGATTAATTCCATATTCCGACGCCAAATTTTATTAAATCGCGAAAATAATAATATTTCCAAACACTTTACATTCAAAAAATATACTTACACGTAAATATTAAAAGAGAAAGAAAACTTACGCGCGAAAAATGTTTAATGATGAAAATTACGTCATATTTTAAAATTCGAAATAATAATATTTCCAAATACTTTTCAATGAAAATCATTAAATGAGGAAAACTTCTATACGTTATTATCCGGGAGTCCGGGAGGCAGAAACACTTTTTACTTCCATTATGTACAAACTGATTTTCAAATGTGTGAGAGACACTTAATCAATCAAGAAAAACCCGTCAGTTGTCAGGACTAATATGATGCAGCTTTGGGGGCTGATAAATTCCTAATTCAAAGGGAAATGAATGGCAATCCGATTAAAGAAGATCGCACTGGTCGTAAGAATATAATTCAATCTTCCATAATCTGACTGATCTCTTCTAAAACATATCAAATTAAAGTAATTTTAGAGCCTGCGGGGTGCGGACGGGGGTTGGCAAGCCTAACTTTTAAGAGCAGGGCCGTGCTAAGAGAAATCTGCGCCCGGGACGAAGTTTCAATTTCGCGCCCCTTCCTTCCTTTTGTAACAGTTGTCACAAAATTGATTATGTACAGAAACAGAAATAAATAATATTGATTAAGTATTTCGCGTTTATTTTGGAACTTTAAAAGGTTTAATTTTCATTCAGAAATTCCAAACAACTAATTAACATAAGAGAAAATTTCACTTATTTGTTTGTTAGAGAGATCCTGATGTTTTCCGAGAGATTTTTCTCAACCTTTTACACATTTTTTTGTAATCATTTTCAGTTGTTGTTTGTATTTGAGTTGGAGAAAATGGGAAAATTGAGGAAGGTAAGAATCGCTAACAACGAAGTTGAAAATAAGTGGTCCCTTTAGTCCCCATAAGTACTGAAAAAAAAGAAACTGCAGAACATAATATAAAAGATGAAAATCTATAATACTAATATTATAAAGAAATGTGTTTGTTTGTTTGCAAGGGGTAATCTCTGGAACTACAGAATCGATTTCAAAACTAATGGTGGCAAATTGATGGTAACACTCCCTGTTCCAACATTTGGCATATTTAATGCGGTGCCAATATCCACAGATGGGTGCAAGAGCGAAAAACGATCTAAAATTACGATTTTTGTGATACTGAAGGGGCAAGAAATTTGAAGTGGTAGGTACTTACAAGATGTAAATTCTCTCTAAGAACAGTTTTAAAGAAAATTCGAGATTTAAATGGGTAACATACGTGAAAAGTATTCTAAAAACGTTCTAAATTACGATTTCTATCGAATTGTTAAGGATAGAAACTTGAAATTTGACATGGCTTCTATCTTTAAGATGCAAATACACCCACAGCACCGTTTCTTTAAAAATTCGAATTTTAAAAGTGTGCAAGAGAAGAAAACGTTCTAAATTGCGATATTTGTGATACTGAAAGAACTAGAAACTTGTCATGACGGTTACTTTTAAGGTACGAATGTTCGCTAATCATGGTTTCTAAAATAATTCTAAATTTAAAAGGATGAGAGGAGTGGAAAATGCTCTAAATTACAATTTGTATGTAGTTGTTAGGAATAGAGTCTTGAAATTTGACATTGCCGTTACTTTAAAGCCATGTTCGCCACCAATATAATGTCAGACTATTTTTTCTTTAAATAGTGGTGCGAGTGGAATATAAAAATAGTCGTCATTGGTAGCCCTGAAAAAACTATTACACATTAGAACGAAGCCGCGGGTAACAACTAGTATTATATAATTAATTAATTAATTGATTTAATCGAAATATGCATAAAACGAAACAATCAGAACACTTACTTACAATCGCATTGAAGTCACTTTTGAATTCTTGGACAAACTGGAATTATTTTCTAGTACCGCATTCAGAGTATAATATTAGAAAATACTTTTCATTTAAACACAGGCTTAATAGTAAAGCACGTAGCAGTTCGTTCTTACATAAGAAATAATTGTTGATTTAGGTTGATTAGAATAAACGTCACAACTGACCCATTTATTAGGTGGAAATGAAATTGTGTTTTCGACAACTATTAAGATTTAATCATACGGAAATGTAATATACCGGAACAACATCTGAACTTGAACTCCGGAATTAGATAAATTTGGAAGGTTCAATGTTACTAGGCGTATTGTATGAATTAACACATGGGCTGATAAGTTCCCGGTCTAATAAAGAAAATACAACTTTTTAATATAATTTTATAACTTTATAACTTTAAAACTTTAAAACTTTAATAAATAACATAACTTTAATAATAAATAATAATAATTTAATAATAATAATAATAATAATAATAATAATAATTTAATAATAATAATTTAATAAATAAATAATATTAATAATTTTATAATAAATAACATAATTTTATAACGAAAAAGCTCCAAACAGTGCTTAGAATCATCTATTTGTGTTTTTTTATTTTTGGTCAAAAGTCAACACGCGCGGCACCCACTTTGACAACAGCTTTTTCATAGTTCATTCAAAATAAAACCTACACGTTCCTTGGATATTTTCAGAGTCTGAGCTATCTGCTGCAACTTCGCTTTACGGTTCCCCAAAACGATTTTGTGGACTTTTTTGATGTTTTCCGGAGTAACAACCTCTTTTGCGTGGTGCATCACTGGTGTCCGTACGACCACGTTTAAATTCAGCAAACCAGTCAATAATGGTTGAATTACCTGGTGCAGTGTCCGGATAACGCTTATACCTTTTGTTTGAGCGGTGTTTTTCCCCATCAAATAACATTTCTTGAAATTCTTGTTTATCCATTTTTTTGTTTATCAACAAAGTCGTTCAACTAAAACCACTCTAACGTTTTATCCACACAGCGAATCGTCATGACATATTTTCTGCTATGTTTTAAAGGTTAGTATTTACTAAAAAAAGCATTGGTTCGGCGATTGCAACGCCATCTGTGTGCCAGAACGGGAACTTATCAGCCGATGTGTTATCCTCCATACACACACTTTCCTACCGCAAGTTGTTTTCAACTAATATTTAAATATTTAAACTCTTTTTAACACTTTACAACGTAGTTGAAAAGTGTTTATGAATTTGGTTTGTCTGTCTGTCTTTCAGCCGTCAGTCTGCCTGTCTCTAAGTGCTCTAACTCGCGCAAATATACTCGGATCGTCATGCAATTGATATATATATATATATATATATTTATATATACAATGGCATGTTCGGTTTTTAAAATGAATTGTGTAGTTTGTATGGTTCGTTTACAGGGACACACAAAATAATTCCGTTACATTAAGGTCTATGGGAGAAAATCGCCTTCTGTGTTTTTTAATGAGATTAATTTTAAACATATTGAAATTTGTATATATTACTGAGATGTAATACAAGATGCTTACTATAGAATATAATGCGCATAGCATTCATTGTTCATTTACAGGGACACACAAAATGATTCAGTTACAGTAATGCCTAGGAAAAATAATACCTGTAAGATCATTTTTAGTTGTGGTACACGTATTTAAATTTAACTAATTTATTGCAAATTATTTGGTGCGTATAAATTGTATAGATCATATACAGGGCTGAAAAAAGATCTCGAATACATTTCTGTTTACTGACGGAAATTGCTGATTGTGAATTTTCCACTTTGCTTTGCGTTTCCTAACTGATAAACATTTTAGCATACTATGTAGTATACTTATATACAAATCTATAGATCATTTGCTGAGCTATAGAAAATAATTCAGATATTTTTCCGAATATTGTTGGTATTTCCTGAAAATAGGTTTTCTAATGTGTTATGCGTTTTCGAAATTGTTTACTTAGACCTTATCTTTTACATTGTTAAATGGTAAAGTTTTGTTAAAGTACACTGTAAAGAAAAAGTATCTCAAATTGACAGAAAAAAAACCCTGCCAATTTTGGCGCCAGTAGAAAACTGTTTAATTTACAGAAAATATCTGCATATTTTCATTAAACAGTTTTTTTCTGTAAAAAATACAGTATTTTTCTGCCAAAATTGCAAATTTTTTACAGTGTATTTTGGAAGTGTTGGAACGTGTTTCATAATCCGTGCTTGAAGCATCATTTTTTGTCCGTTTTTTGAACTGTTTACTTAGATATTATCTTTCACTTTATTAATATGTGATGTTTTGCTTCAGTATTTGGAATGTGTTGTAAAGTATTTCATGATCTGTGCATGATTTTTCGTCCTTGTTAAATTTTAAATGACTTTAAATTGTGAACTTTTTATAATGTAAAAAATAATCTTGTACTGCATTGTGTAACTAGATTTTATTCTATATACAATCAGATACTCTAGTTTAGTCATATTAGTGTTTGATTTTTCATGTAAACCGTCGTTATAATAAATTTTGGTGTTAGAGGTATATCCAAAATTTTCCATATATTCTTGAAACAATCCTTAGTATCGACCTTGTTCATCCAAACTTATTTGTGGGACCACTTTTTGGAAGACTAATTTCTCCTAAAAATTTTTACTGAATGTGAAGATCCTTTTTGGTAAAGTCGAAAGTTGATTAATTAGATCGCGACATTAAAAGACGGTTACATATCATTTCAGATTCTTTGCTAGTTTGTTCGTAATATATTAAAATTTGTGTTCTTAAACAATTTCACTTATATTTGGATGGATAGCTTTAGTAAAATAAGCCGTTGAAATTTGGGATATTTTGGTCTCACAAATGAGTAGTCTCCCCCCCTTCAGTATTTTGTACTAATATTTTGTCTTAAATTTCTCAACTTATACGCGAGTATAAATTAGTAAATACAGAAATATATCAATTTATGTAGCTGTTTGTTATAAGAGCCTCGACGAGATAGAGAAAGTGACCATGGCAAAAGAAGGAAAAATTGCATGCAATTTTTCTGGCAACCTATTCACTGCTTCAAGCACACAAGCATTTATTTTTCAATTTTTAATCAATTTATTTAATATTACATAGCCATTTATTTATTTTTATATACCAACAGAAGTAATTTATCTAATGCATCTAATTAATGGAAATTTTTAAATACATATATAAACAAGTATAAAAAATCATCAGGTTTCTTTTCATAGCAGTTTATATTATTGGCAACAATTCAAATTTTCCGAAACCCAAAATGCGCCAAGCTTAAAAAAGATAAAAAAATACGCTAATGTCCCTATAACAAACAAGTATCCAATTTCTTATAAAAAAATTCTGCAGAAATATTTCATATTTGTAATTGAAAAAAAAAATCGAATTGTCACAAAATATCATACCTAATAATTACTAATTATTACTATTTTTCTTATTTCTGTATATTATAAAGTAAAAACCTGGCCATGAATAATGCTGACGTCGACAGTGACACCAAGTTTAGCTATCAATTTAGCCCCTGTTGGATTTCTTTTTAACTAAACGTTGCACAATTTCAATTTTTACACTGTGGAATAATAATTTTTAAAAATGCGCTTTCAGATTCAATTTGTTTGAAATATATATCTCAATTTACTGTTTTCATGGTTTTAAAATAATTTTCAAGCTTGAATTTTTTTAATCTGTTTCAAAATTGATGGTTTGTTTCTTTGGACTAAGGAGAAATTTGCAGATTTAACCACAATTCGCGATTGGTTACACATGCTTATCGAGAAATTCTTCCTAATAGGGCATAGGAGGCACATTGCCCATTCCTGCAATTTAAAATTTAATTAACTAAATTTAATTATTTCCGATTTTGAAAAACATAGAAGAATTTATTTATTTCGATTTATTTATTTATTTTTAAATAAGCGAGAAAGAAAAAAAATTCCGTTGGGTGCGATGCAGGGCGCTTCTCCCTAAATTCCCCTCACTGGCAGTTAATTTTCAGTTCTTTTTTATGTTTAAGTGTTTAAAATTTATTGTAAACGGCAGGTTCAGAGCAGTGTTGAATTTGCGATGGTGGGGGTGAAAGTAGTACGAGAGGTATATCCCACGGATTTTGAAATGTAATTAACTTTTTTTTTCTCTCCGATTAAGATATAATAAAATTTATCCAGTTCGAGTAACGTAAAATAATTTAATACACTGACTAGAGAAAGAGGAACTGAGAATTTTCGGTAGGGATGGATTCCCCCCCCCCATAAATCCCCCATGGCAATTAATTTTAATTCTGTCTTTCTTTCTTTCTTTCTTTCTTTTTTTTAATTTTATGGTATAAATGTGTTTAGTGCAGTGCTGAATTTGGGGGGTAACTGCGGGGGCGGGAGCATTTCCCACAGCGCATCCACCCCCATCAGAAGATTTTAAGTTTTATGCTGTGTTTAATGGTTAGAAAGCCAAGTTTCCCTAGGAACTTGATATTGCCCATCCCCTATGAAAAAGAAGTTAATGCTTTAATTCTCTCTATTGAAAAACGCTAGTAGAAATGTATTTTTGAATATTTCATATATTATTGTTAAATTTCTGTAATGCTTTTTTTGATGATATGTTTGTAAAATTGCCTTGTATAGAGTTTCCGACAAAAAATTCTCGTTTAGCTTTTTTTTTTTTTTCATGTGTATATTAATCTATTTTTAGAAAAACTGCGGACCGCATGCATATCTTTCAAAATCTTGCCTCTCGCTGGATTTGATTCTGTGGTGCCTATGTCTATTGATATTTACTTGGTAGGTGTTTTAGAGACATAAGATTGCGCTCTATAATTGCGGAAGAACAACTTTCTAAACTTTCTCAATTTGCAAATAGTTTTGCACTTCCCTTTCCAGAGCGGTGGGAATGCCTTTTATGGAATATTGTATTTTGCCATGGCAATACAACACTAATTCACTTAAAAAGTACAAGGCATAGAAATAATGCAAACTTGGAATATACAAATATTTACCTTAATAAAAAAATACACACTTTTTGCAAAATTGGAATTTACAAATTCTTTTTTAGAAGAAAAATGAACAATTTTTAGCAAACACAGAATATGTACTTCTTTTATGCAAAACATACGCACAATTTTTGAAAACAAGAATATGAACTATTTTGCATGCATTAAAATTCAGATAATTTGCACAAAAAGTGTATAATTTTTAAAGTATTCAAAACTATTCGCTTTTTATGTATTAATTTAGAACAATCAATACTATTTTGCAAAAGAAGTGCAAGCATTTTCTAATTGGGAAGCATTTGCTGACATACATGCTTAGAGTCATGCACGGGTAGGGTTGCACCTAACCCGAACCCGCAAATTCCATTTGAAATCAACTGCATCCCGACAAAAAAATTTCATTGACCCTCAAATCGACCTGAACCCGACAAAATAATTTTTGACGACAAGAAATGCTTCAACCCACAATCCGACCCGAGTCAGAAATGAAAGGAAGGTATATCATGTTTTAATGCAATTATGAAAAGTAATCTAGAATTATATCTGGAATACAAATGTTACTTTTTATATAGAAAAACGCACATACCTATATTCTTTAATATTATATATAGTAGAACCTCCGAATACCGGACAACTCGGACACATTGAATAGAATTCCACATCGGCTTGGGTTGTCCCTAATTTTCTTTTTTTGGCCGGGTAAATAATTCTCTTTTTGTGGGTCAGGTTCACACTAGAATAATTCTTGCGAGTCAGATTTAGTTTTATTGCAAGTCGGGTTGTTGGGAGTTTCGCAAAATGTTTAAGTAGAACTATGTTTCAGATGAAAATAAGTACGTATTTGAATATGGATGACTATATACTAAATTTACTGAATAAGAAATAATGTGTATATTATCAGGTTTCTGACTTTAACAGAATTTATGTTTTATATATCTTATTAAATTAATTAATTATATTTAGTTATTATTGTATATTACTGTATTCATTTATATATTTTCTTTTCCTGTAAATGTAAACTTCTTTGTGTGATTGACAATGGATTTTCTCCTGATCTGCATAGTTATTTTTAGTGTATTCATGGAGTCATTATGAAAGGAGTCTAATCTATTTCTGGAATGTGGACACAATGAGCACTGAATTCCTAACGAAACAAGTTAGGAACGTGATAGGAAAAAAAGGGTGAATGTTCTAGAGAAATACATTCCCACGTAGGGGGAAGTCCGTAAAGGAAGAAAGAAAGTCCCCGGAGATCATAAGAAGGAGGTGAAGAGTCTGACACGAGGCGAGTTCCCACTGTGCAACGGAGGAGGTAGGACAGGCAGTGTCCTGGACGAAGTACATCGTAGACGAAGCCGGTCGGAGCAGACCCAGGGAGATGTCGAGACCGTACCGGAAGGACCAGTGCAGGATACAGCCAGATGTAGGCAGAGCGAATGTGGGGAGTACCTTTAGAGGTGGCTGTGAAACTCCATTGGAACTATGCGTGTTAGTACTGCATAACGAAGTAGAGTATAGTGTGCGATCAGGAAGATCGTTGTTCTTAATACACATTCGTCAATCATATAGAAAAAGTGCAAATAATATCTAATTAAATGGACAAATCTGTAATTTCCAGCAATAAGAACTGTTCCTGTATTTTTTTATACTAATTTAATCAATAAATTAATAGTTGATTATCTTAGTGAGGCATTCTGTTCGCAACATGTCCGGTATCAGTTTAATACCAGTGGTGGCAGCAAAAACCATACTAACAAGGTCTCACTTTTATTCTCTTGAATGAGCGGTGATTATAACACGGGAGGAGGCTAGAAGAGAAACTACGGCGAAGGGCAACAACGGTAACAGCGAAGGGATCAAAAGCCCAACATTGGCGGCAGTGACGAGATCAAACCACAAGGACCAGTATGCAGAAAAGACGGAAAAATTATGACGGGGGTAAACTACGCAGGCCAGTATACAGGAAAAACGAAATATAGCGATGGTGCTAAAAACGGAGGACAGTATCCAGAAAAGACGAAATATAGCGACAAGGCTAAACTACTGAGACCGGTAGACAGAGGGACAGAAAAACGTGATTAAATTGAGGTGTGTAACAAAATGCATAGATTAGTGTGATCAGCAATTTTAAGCGCATGCCGAATGAAGTCTAAAAGGGACAAGGTAACGTGTTTTGTTATTTTTTCTGCTAACAAATCCATTACTGAACCGTAAGATAGGAGTTTAATGTAAAATATGTATTGTGAAATTATTTATATAAATAGCACTGAAACATTTATCTGTTGGTATTTATAGGTAGTTTAATAATTGTGTTGAGATACGTAATGGTTTAAATTATGGTATGCATCATTTAAGAGTAAGTAATTTTGTTCAATTGAGAATAAATTTACTAATTTTTTTTTGTTAAAGTCAGATAATCAGGTAATATTAAACTAAAACTGACATCAGCATTTTAAGAAAAATTTTAACTGTATAGTACTATGCCATGTTAACGGTACACTTTTGGGAAGAAAAAAAAGTGAAGCTAGTGCAAAGGAAAAAAAGTCTGTCTAATGCTCTTAAGAGTAAGAGAAGATAAAAAGTGATAAAAAACCATTGATTAGAATTTTTCTTTTGTGTAAGAACCAATAAAGAAGTGTAACTTGTTTGCATCGATATTAAATTAAAATTGTCTTGTCTCAGTATTTTTATTCAAAGTATTTTTTATAATAGCAATATTCTAAATTAAATTGTTATACGTCTGTACTACTCTTACATTCAAATTGTTGTAGTATTAATAATCTTATTCAAATAGTCTTGAACCGATGCTATATTTTATATCAGCGCTTCCCAACCCCTTTTCTTTCACGTACCCCCATTTATCATAACCACCCACACACGCCTCTCCTCCCCCACATATTATTAAAATCTTCATATCCCATGAATGCGAAATCCATGGGGCCTCCGTGGCCGAGTGGTTAAGACATCATGCCACTAATCGCTTGAGAGCGTATGAGTCAGGTCGGCAGGTTCAACTCCCGCCAGCTCCATTGCACACACTTGTGGAGCTCACGGGTGTAACTCTCTTGTGTGTAAATTTCCTTGTGGCTATCTCGTCCCTGTATATTGACGATGACTTATAAGCGGGCACTTGATGTCAAGCACACAAGTCAAATGTATGTTCTCAATAAACAATGCGAAATCCATATTTCAAGAATTATTCATTATTATATTTTCTATTCATTATGGGAGCACTGATGTTTTCAGTATTATTTAAAGTATTATAAAGTATTATTATTCAGTATTTATCAGTTATGAGAACATGCCTATTAACAGCTGCATTCATGTTCTCTTGCAATTCTAAATAATCAAACTGTTTTGAAGAACTTGCAGTTCCCGAATAATCAGGTTGAATTTCAATCGCGGTTGCAATATTCTTAAAAATTCCAGATTTCAACTAGTTATCCATTTTAAATATAAACCAAATCATTCAAATTATAAGCAAATACTTTAAATTAAATACTCATTAAAAGAAAGGAAGATTTCCAATAAGTACACGTTAGTGATATATCTCCGCCTATTTGAAAATGAAAATGAGGGCTTGCTTTTCTTTTCAGCACGTTTTAAAATCAAACATTAAAACCAGAAGCTCTGGCGTAATTTAGGCGTTTTGTAATTATTATTAGAAACGGGAATAAATAAGGCGTGGGAAAAGAACATTGTAAAATGATCAATGGAAGTTTTATCAAATATTTGGAAAATATATAAGTACTCATGCAATATGATGAGCAGTAGGCGGAGCTAGTGCCATAGAATTATCAATTGATTATTAAGTTTAGTGGGCTTTTACCCTCATTTGAGTGTAACATATTGGTGTAACACCATGAGACTAACTTTGTAATCCAAAACTACCAACTTTCTTTATGTGTTTTCAGTTAAATCATTTTTGTGATTTCCGCCATTACCGATATGATTTTCACGTACCCCCAGCAGGCCTGCCACGTACCCCTAGGGGTACGCATACCCCAGGTTGGGAATCGCTGTTTTATATTGTCTTGCACTTGTGTTTTTATTGAAATCGTTTTGCATTATTATTAAAAGTCTATTTTGGGGGTATCAATATTCAAGTGAAAGTATATTGGGATATAAAAAGTGTTAATTTCTTATATTTATATATGTTAAAGAATAGTAGTGTTAAGGTAACTGTGTTGGAGTAAATGTGCTGGGAAAGTTAAGTTATTAAAGTGTAGAGTAACATTAGTTAATCAGCAGAAACTATGGCTTATTTACTAAAATTTAAAAAGGTTGACCTGCAGACAGTAGCTCAGGAAATAGGGTTGGAAGTTTTAGAAGGGGATACCAGGATAACCCTTAAGAACAAAATTATCGAAAGTGAAGGGTATGAGGAAGAGAGCATTACGAAGTTAGCTAACACTGTTTTGGCTGAAAGAGAAGAAGAAGAAAGGGTTGAGCGGAAAAGGTTAGAAAAAGAAGCAGAAAGGATTTATTGAGAAAGGACCGAAAAATTGAGAATGGACCATGAGTTAGAGATGGAAAGGTTAAAAATTCAGATGTCAGCAAATCATAATAATGGGGATAGGGAACAAAAAACTGGATCTAGTATGGAGAAACTTATTATAAGTGTCAAAACTCTATCGATCAAGGTACCAGAAGGGACCGAGGGATGGAACTTATTTTTTAACAGTCTGGAACGGAGTTTAAAACTAAAAATGTACCGGAAAACCAGCAGGCTAAAATTTTGTTAAATATGTTAGGAAGTAAGGCGGATAATTTTCTAATTTATATCAGATGGAGAACAGTTATATCTATCTGTAAATTGACTGTTTTTAGAGAATCTGCCTTCTCTTGTACGACTCTTGCCTACACATGTCATTGAAAGTTTTGGGGGGCTTTGCTGTTGGAACAATTTCTTGTTGGTGTATACATTTTGGTATAAACAGCAATGAAAAAGTATATCTTGCTGCTCATTGAAAAATGAATTGTAAAGTTTATTGAACTATTTATCAATGTGGGAGCATCCATTGCGTCACTAAAGTTAGTAAAAACCTTTTCAATAAATTCTTCTCCTAGAAATGCCCATAAAAGTATTATTAATCCCTGCGGAATTTGTGTTAGTGATAAAATCAAGACTACAGAGAAGCATTTTTGTTGTTCTCTCATGACATCTAACACTTTCATCTCTGTTTTTTCATATCTTTCTTCTTTTTCTTGCTTCTTTCAAAACACAAATCAGACCAAGGCTTAGAGCTGGACGTGCTATACAAGGTACAAATTTTATAAAAACGCTGCTAAACCCGTACTTGATATTTTCTACGATTCGATAATGCCACGGTAAAATTATTCTGGAATCAAGATGATATATATTATTTAATCATCTGTATTTTCGAAATCAGTTATAGTTAAGGTAATATAATTTGGTATGTAAAATATTGCGCCAGTGACATATGTAGCTGTAATTGCACACTTTGCTCTTGTCATTGAACACCATCTGACACTTTTTAATGGAAAACTAACCGCTATATATCTCCAGACGGCTACAGTCACAGTTAACCATGCAGATATTGCATTACTCAAAAGAGTGAACTGAAGATAAAGGAGATAAACTTTGTCCAGACATACGGAATTTTTTCTTTTTCACTGATATTTCTAATATAGTTATGATAAAGATGTGGCAGAAATGAAAACATGAGAAGCATGTCGGCAACTGCTAATCCTGAGAGAATTGCATTTATAGACGAAACCATGTTTTTTCTTGTAAAAACAGAGATATTTAAAATGTTGGTTATGATTCCGAAAATACAAATAATGAAAGTTATATACCCGTGAACAACACGATTTCCATTAGAATAAACTTTTAAATATTCGTCAAAATAAGGAGCTGGATCGTGACATTTTTTAGCAGGTAATGAAAAGTTTAGAAAAGAAAAGTTTGCTTCTATCATATCTGAATCACTGAGCGGTAAATAAATGTAATTTAATTTAAAAATATCGTGTGCAGGCATTTCTAAGTTTTTGAATATGATAAAGATAAATGGATTATGTTATTTTAAAATTTATTTAGCATCAACTCGAAAGAAATAAGATTATTTTATGTAAAAATATATTCTTGCATCCTGTTGTGAATATCATAATTTACAATAGTATCTAACTCATACAGAGTTTACTCTTTTTCTTTTCTTTTACCGAGTAACGCTTTAGAGCATTAGTAACTCGTAAGATAGCACGAATGTAAAAATCTTAGAAAATGATAACTGTATGCTTTTTTAGTAATATAAAACTAAGCACTTTCTCCAACTCTTCAGCTTTACAACTACTTGGTAAACCTAAAAGAAAGAAGATAGGGAATTAAAACAATTTATATGATAAATCATAACATGATATAATAAATATATAAAATTGGAAAGTAAATTAAATTTTTATATCACTTTTTAATTCGATAGTTTGTTACATAAATCACAAAATAGCACATATTTTATTTATACTTTGTGTAAATTTCAGAATAAATATAATTTTGCGCTACACGAAAAACATTATACTAGAGCGCCGATTATCCGAACTCCTATTAATCGAACGTCTAATTATACAAACCTCCATAGATCTCACTATTTTTTTTTTAAGTGATAAGACTTAAATATACATAGATCATTTTTCTTTATTAAAGAAAATTAATGGGAGTAAAACCTAAACATTCTAAATAATATTAATAATAATATTTATAACACAACAGAAATATTTTGTAAAGACAGATATTCTTGTGTTTACGGCGCATTCTTTGTTTTTTACTGTTAATGCAAAGTAAGTTTTGAGAAATTCCAGTGGGTAAAAAATTGCAAATTTCCAAAGGATATACAAAAAGGGCTTAACCTTCTCTGAGATCTCATCACTACTTAAATCAAGAAATTTATCCTGTAAAGAAATCATTTCTGCAAGAAAAGGGGGCTGGAAAGACTACTTTAATAAAAATTGACATTAAGCAAAAGAAAAATTTTCATAATAGAAACGGATTTTTTTTTAAATCTTATGAGAAGCTTATAAACTAGAGAATAGAGACAGGGTGAACAGCTGAAATTACGGCAACAACTTGAATATTTCATAGCAGTCGTGGAATTACGTTTTCTTTAACGTTAATATGCTCATTTGTCTAGTTATACGAAATTTTGCGTTACCGGATTCGGCCCACTCCTAATAGATGCGGACAACCGGCGCACTACAGTAATTAAATTTAAGAGCATTCTATTGTCTTTATTTTTTTAAATATAAATTATGATATCAACTTAAATATGCCGCCACGCCATGTTCATTGAATTTCACTCCAAGTAGAATACAACTGTTGCAGCAATTTTGGCTAATTGAGGATTCCCACGGTTGGGCAACGATAATAAATACCGGCCTTGCCTTATCATTGGCCAACGAGTCCTTTGCTATAACAAAAGCTATACGATTTGTCTATATTACAAAGGGCACACATGCCTATGCGTAACGCTGACATCATTTTGGTAATGGCAACACTTGACGACGAAATTTCGGTTTTGCGATTTTTGCTACTGCAATTTTTAGATGCGTTCGTAATAAAAAATAATATTATGAAATAAAAATATATAATTTATTCTATAATTATAAAAATAGGTAGAACCTATAGTCGTCGTCTGGTCCGTCCATCCATCCGCATATAACAGCGCAAAACTACCTAACCGAATGGTTTGAAATTTAATATAGATAATCGTTGTAGTATTTTGTCGAGTCATTTCAAATTTTATGAAAATCGAATCAAAACTTAAAAGAGATATTAATAAAAATATTTATTAAGTAATTTGAATTTTATAATAATAAGCACTTTCTTGTTACAGCAGCTTCCGAGGATTAATCGTCAAACGACCGAGATGTATCGCCAAGTTATCTCACATGTATGACGTTATAGTCATATATGACGTATATGATATTTTATAACCTTTATGACCAAATTATAATGGCAATCTTTATTCTATTAAATCCTATCATACGTAAATAATTCAATGCTATCCCATGATAGGTAATAATTCTAGGTTGCTATGGTGATTACGTCATATTGAAGATCGAGTTCTATTATTTCTGTGTTACTGAATTTAAAAACTGAATTTGTATATTAAAATTGTTTAATTATAGGAATCCTATAATTTACCGACAGTAAAAAGGTATAAAATATTCAAAGAAAAAAGCAATTCAAAGGATAATCAATTTCTTTAAAAAAGAAGCTGCTTTGATGTTGCCGGCAAGCATACTTAATCCTAACACCGTCCAAAATATCAAAGATTCCAAGAAAAGCGGGACACTATTTGTACTTTTTCTTAATGCGCGAATTCCTTTAAATTTTCGTGAATCTCATGCAGTTTAGTCTTTTCACCTCAATTCTTTAAAAATATAAATTCTAAAAATTATAAGTAAGTATTTTCAGTTTATAATGACTGGACCTCACTAGGTTTTAGTGTAAATTTTACATGTTATTTTATTGATTAAGATTAAATTTTCGAAAAAGAAATAAATATGATTATGTGATAAAGTGTAAGGAAAACAACCAAGATCAAATTTAATTCTTTAAAATTCATATAAGATTATTCAATTTCCTTTGCTTAGATGTTATCAATGAATAGAAATACATGTCAAGATATCTAAAGAAATAAAAAAAACTAATTAATTTTTCAGCAGAGCTGAAATTACGCTGTAAATTAATGAACTACAAAGGATGTGAATTATCACTTTACTTAACAGCGTACAACCAATAGAGTGAAAAAATGTCAAGACCGCGGTTCGATCCCGGATCCCTTGGTACAGCGCGCCAAGTGCTTTACCAATTAAGCCATCTGGACGACATCCGGCCTAGAATTCTCTCACTCTTATATGGCTAGGCTACAACCTTGCAGCACAAGATGGAAGGTCATGTAGCCTAGCCATACAAGAGTGAGAGAATGCTAAGCCGGATGTCGTCCAGATGGCTTAATTAGTAAAGCACTTGGGGCGCTGTACCAAGGGATCCGGTATCGAACCCGGTATGGACATTTTTTCACTCTATTGATTGTACGCTGTTAAGTAAAGTGATAATTCATATCCTTTGTAGAAATAAAAATCTTCAGTTATTATTGGTAGAATAATAGATTAATTAAAGTAAAATACAGGGTGGTCCAAAATTGTTGAGCGCATTTCAAGTTTATTTTAAAGAACAAAATGAGGTACGTATATGTTCGCTGTTTTTTTGGAAAGACAATTTAAAACAATTTTACATAACAACATTTTAAACCTTAAATAAGTTCCACATCTCTCATCTCCTTAAATTGTTGGTACCAAAGTTTTATAGAGTACTTGACGACGATTTGAGTATTCTAAACGAAACCGTCTCAGAACAGTTACGACCGAAATGCGTTCATGGAGCAACAAAATGCACATTGCTTTTTCCTGTACGGTAGCCATTTGTAGACGAGCCCCACCAGTGGCTGAAAGGTTCTGCTTTCAAAGCTGGTAGAAGGAAGGTGCTGAGTTCAGAACCCTGTCGCGCTCATCGACCTAACCGTTCGGAGTTTTCCGTGGTTTTCTTCGAACCTTGCCGTAAATACGGATTAGGACCCCTTAGAAAGACCCCTCCACGGAGGGCACTCGCCCCTAGGGTTTATAGACCTCGAGTAGATAATCGGCGGTCATAAATCAACCAAGCAACAATTTGCAGACTGGCGCAATCAGTAAATTTTCCTAGCTCAACGTTGTCGTGCCATCTACCGGCTTATGTGCACTGTAAAAAAAATGCAGTAAAATTACGGGCAGAGGCCGGCAGAAGAGATTCCAGTCATACCCCGTAAAAAAAAAAAAAAATCCATGCCCATCATTTTGTGCAGCCCGTAATTTTACGGGGCAAAGTATTATAGCATTATAATTCACAGGATATAATCCACTTTAAAACACAATAACACTTTGCTTACTATTCCGTAGCACGTAGCACGTTAAGTAATCATCACAGAATCGCTGTTTTGGCGGGTTAAAATTTTCGAAACCCGAGTAAAATGAAGGGTTACACCCTAGCAGAGGACAATGTATGGGGTCGTACCGTATTTTTGCTAACATATGGGCTAGAACTGTAAGAATATGTGGATTGCTCTTCATTTTCTAAGTATCTAAGGGATAAGACCGCTTATTTAGTGGATCAGACCGTTTTTCATCAAATAAGGCTGTTGCCCGTGAAAATTGAAGGGCAAACGCTCATGAATTTACAGTTTTTTCTGAGAGTGTGGAACTTATTTAATGTTTAAAATGTTGTTGTGTAAAACTGTTTCAAATTGTCTTTCCAAGAAAACATTAAACATGTACGTACCTCATTTTATTCTTTTTTTTCAAACGTCAAATGCGCTAAATAATTTTTGTAGTTTGTGCTTCAATTGTGACTGGCATACAAATATTTTTAATATTTCTTTCAATAGTAATGTTTAGCTTACTAACTTCAAAATGCATTCCTTCTGATAAATTTAATCTGATTTTATAATACAATGTCACTTAGAATACTGTTATATATGTGTAATAATAAAATTTTTTCGCCATTTTTCCTTAGTTAAATTATTCCAAATTCTTACAATTCTAAATTTTCCCTCTCTTTTAAAATATCTCTTAAATCTATTTTATATTTTATTCCATAACTTAATCAAAATATTCTTTTATTTATCATTCTAAAAATCTTAATCTGTTAAAAACTACACGTATTTATTAAAACCTTATTCTCTTAAATTGCAACACTGCCTCTAAAACGCACCTGCCTAATTTCTTCTTTTGAGACATTGAATTTTTATTCTTTGGAACTTTTGTAATACCATTTTTATTTCTATTTAATTATCATTCGGCATCCCAGGATTCCTGGCGGTTTCGCGCCCAAAGGCTTTTTTACCTTTTTAAATTGCCGCTTCTGATAAAGAGTTTTGGTCATATGTCAGAGACACACCCTAGTGGCCTCATTTTTTTTCATCCATTAGCGAGCAGGCCCGCCTTTTCTGCCCCCCTTGTTTCCCGCCGAACATGGCTGTCAGTGGACTAGCATTTCGTGCGTTTGTAACTTTGAGCAGAAATCTCGGAATATTTATACTGTTACATTGGCTTCGGACACAGATTTTTGTACGTTTTTCTTCTGTCAACTAGGCCCTGTCACTAGGGGGTTAAAATACGTATTCATCGGTAGAGAGTCTTCAAAAAACATAGCTTTGTGCTGTCATCTAATGTATTAAATATCTTCGAGTTTTTGATGAGATTTAGTGGAGTTGTTACATCAACGTCATCTAATAAACAGTTGTCTCGGCAATACCATGTGTCTTTCTTGAGTGGGAAACTGCCTGGATTCATTTACTTAGCCTGTTCTCCGGTCACATGCGACTGCCTCTAAGAAGTATAATTCGTCATCATATAGCATGGAACAGCGTTAGTAATTTGTGGCGGTGGAATAATAGTGCTATGATCTGGTGTAAATTTATAGAGATCGTGGCTGGCCTGTCAACGGTTGCTGGATCTAGAAATTTTTATATCATATATTATTTTAAACGTGATGTAACTTCTTTTTTAGGGTTTCGTTCATCTCGCGAAACCCTTTTGCTCCCGCTCCGTTGTCTGTCTGTCACAGAGCCATTCTCGAAAACTATGTAACTTACAGAGTTGAAACTTTGTGTATAAATCAGAATATCAGCTGTAAAGAGCTGAAAATATTAAAATTTGAAAAAATCGTATTATTTTAATAAATAGAGATAAAAAACCAAAATTCTAACAGCCTTTTCCTATTAAATTGAAACATTTTACGTTATAGCCGATGCCAAAAATTAAAAATCCACGAAGAAATTCTTTCTACAATAATTAATTTTCTATCAGACGATTTCCACGAAAAAATGAAATAAAAAATTTCACCAAATGAAAAAAAAAGATTAATATGAAATAAAATTGATTGACGTCATAGTCGTAATAAAACGGAAAATGCCTAAGATTTCTCAATAATACAATGAGTATGTGTAAGTGCACAAAGCAGATTAATATCACGTCATTAGACAATTATAACGAAAATCTGACGTCATATGGGAAGTTTAACTAATTTTTCAAATGTTTGAGAATAATACAAAGCGAGTATCAATTTCAATAATAGAGAATAGTAAATATATGAGTTTGAGGTTTGAGAAACATATTGAATTGTGATAAAAATCCGATTATGGAAATATTCGCATATTTTAACATTTTGAAGGTATGCAATCTGTTTAATTTTGAAATTATTTTTTTAAATATTGCATTTAGTCCGTATTACGGATATTAGTATGACAGAATATAATAGCGGGCTCGGCCCGCTATCCGGCTGGTTTAGATATTCGAAAAAACGAAAAAATAGACCGGTAAATTTTTACTTTATAAAAAACATGACTTTTTTTTTTTTTTTTGCTAAATGAAATTTGTTTGAATTTATTAAAGGAAGGATAAAGTGTTTTGAAAGGAATATTAAACGAAACCCTTTGAGCGATCTTCGATCACACTTACCCACTTGTTTCAATAAATACACAATTTAAGCTACTTAGAATGCGTCAAAATGTAGTCTAAGGCATAAAATAAAATCTCCCATAGATATACAATTGCGTGCATTACTCTGTTGAGTCTTCATACATTTTCTGCACGTTAATTTATACAAGTATATTTTTTCTGTATGTTAATTTATACAAATAGCTGTAAAATTTCAGGAAATTCACAGGTATTAAAACCACTTTTTCATTATACACACAACATCAAATAAATTGTCAGTTTTATATAAATATTACCAACATTTTCAAAGATAGAATGTTTTGTCGCTATTGATTGTTTATGAAAATCTTGTTTGTCAGAAATATAAATTGAGGTTTTATTTTCAATTTTCGAAAAAAATATCAAAATATTCAATTTCAAATATTCCGTTAAAGTCCTTAAACTATACATATTTATACGTTTCACCTTCTTTAATCTTCATATTAGACAATATTTTCCTTTTTGAGGCTCTATAGTCATACACTTTTTCATACACATAATTCATACTCAAAATTCATACACATAATTCATACACATAATTCATACACAAAATTTCATACACATAATTCATACACATTATTCATACACAACATCACAAGCATGCGCTGGAGCCACATGAGCCGGAAACCAGTAAGACAAAAAATTAGGGAGGGAAAGTAATGAGAGCATATACTTCCAATTTTAAACAAATAAAAAAATTACAACTAAAAATTTACATCTTTACTGTCGCAAACAGGGAAAGAATTTAAATATTAGAGGAGTATTCGTAGGAAAGCAAATGTTCGTACTAAAAAAACCGTTGCCACATGGTTAAACGAAAACGAAATGTTTCGAAATATAGACATTTCATGAAATTATTTAGCATTATTGCAAAGTTTGACATTGTTTTAAATATGAGCTTCAGAAACTAGTGCTTCTTTATAAACCTTCTGCATTGCATTTCTATGCTTTAGAAGGAATACTGCTGATGGGTTGGGCGTAGCCCATAGGCGTGTAAAACAGAAAAACAGCCATGAGTAGCCGAACCACTATTTTTACGCCACCACTTTGTAACGTCACACTGTGACCAAACTGTGAACGTCTTGGAGATCTAAAGAAAACTTAAAATAAACTTTAGAACATCTTATGGCATAAAGAAAATTACTTTTTGACAGCTTTAAAAAATTTTGTGACGTTGCAATGACGTCAGTGCAAGTCACATAAGTCACGTAAAACCTATGACCAAAATGCCAACACTCTGTGACTGCACGGTGTGATCGGAGAGTGAATTTGGAAAAAAAACTCATAAAATATAGATTTGAATTATGTCATGTACCTAAATCATTAATAAAAATACTGTCACACTCTATTTAAATATATTGAGTATTTCCAAAATAAAATAATAAATAAATATCTGTCTACATATATGAGGCAGATAATGTTTTACAATTTTCATTACCATTTTCATGAAATGTAACAAAATATACTATATAATACACAGGTAAAAATCCTTAAATAGAAATTTACTTACTTATCGAGTTATAAGCAATTCGTGTCACGTGACAACCAGTTTTTCTCCTGTCTTTCACTGTCACGTCGGATATTCAAATCAAAACGCCGACTTTGACATTTTTTTCTGAAAGATCTTCTGCTTTTAACAAAAAATGGAAAAGGTTTTTCAATAACATAGTTTCTGAATACAACCACGAGCCAATTTCGTGTATTTCCGAGCAAAAATGAATTAAAAACATGTTATAAAGTATATGTTATTCCTATATCAATTTATCCAAAACTGGCCAGCGCTTAGTAAGATGTCACCTCTATTAAATATATTGCTGTTTTCGATAGAGTGTAAAAAATGAAAAAAATTTACTTAGGAAATTTGATTGCAATTTAAATTTATATCGAAATTACTTTATAAAGCCTATTAAATCAATTTTTATTTAAAATTTATCTTTACTTTTGACGTCTAAAGCAAATGCAATGGATTAAAAAATATATATAAATGTAAATTTTCACAGCTTATTTCTAAGAATACAAAACTCTCTCATATAAAAAAAGAATATTATAGCATCATTAGAAGTTCATTTTTCAGCCATATAAATTATAAAGCTTTTGAAATGTCTTTATTTAAATTATTTTCTTCCTATATCATTTGCGGTAAAGTTGGAAACATCTGCTAGTTGTTATTTTGTTGTGTTTAAACAATACTGCGCGCGCATATTGAAGGCAGACGATTTTTTCTCATTCCAAGTTCGGTTTTAGCGTGTGTTGCATTCTTTTAAGTTTGTAGATTTATACTGTGTAGGTAAACTAACGTTTTAAAGTGAACAATCTCCATTTTAAAGTAAACCATCCATTTTAACATCTCCTTGTGTCTAGCCGGGTGCGTTCATAAGGCCTGGGTGATATTTGATTTCTCAGATCTATGAACACACCTCTTCCGCTGGAATAATTTGAAAATTATTGGAGTGGATTTACAGTCTAATTTTTCAATGAAAGGGAAGGAGATAAGGAGAATTCAAACGTAACCCCTTTACCTATAGATCAGCAGGTAACTTTTAATGTCTTCGCAGTTTTGTTAATAGTGCATGTTTAGTGCTAGTACATTTAATAGTGCAATATTTAAAAGTTAAGATGTTTAAATTTTCTTTAAAAAAATCACTTGTATTAAATTTTATCTTTAATGTTTTAATTTTTTTTAAATAGACTGTTTGGAAAAAAGCTTAAAGTATTTACTAACAATATGTATTCTAAATGTAAAGTGTCATTAAAAATGAGGAATTTATTTAATATTTTGCGTTTCTTAGTTCAATTTTCATAGTTATTCATTATAATTAAAAACATCGCAATTTTTAAAACTATTAATATTTGATTTGCAATTTGATAATTTCGTTGCTAGTGTAGGTTTTCAGAAATAATTTTCTGGTATATGTGAAAAAAATGTGACAATTTAATGCATTGAATAATTTATTTGTCGAGATATGTCAATGTTAGGTGCACAAAAATAATAAATATTCATGAAACAATAAAATAACTGTTTAGTTAAGGTAATTTTTCCAGTTGTGTTATCGAATGTTTTTACTGTAAAAATTGATATTTAAGTTCTGCATTTAGTATTCTATCAAAAACTATAAATAAAATAATTTGTAAATAAAAAAAAATATATATATTTTTTGGCATTTATCATTTTAATTTCTATATTTCATTTACAACGAAAACTGTTTTACTGCTTGATACAATGTTTATTATTTAATAATATCGCACAATAGGTAATATATCTATTATTTAAATTGATTCCTAATATAAATTTTTCAGAATGCTTATTTTAAAATATATACTTAAATTTTTTTTTAAGTTGTTCTCAAATCCAAAATAGCTAATTTCTGACATATTTCTGAATTCATTTTTATTCGGAAATACATGAAATTGGCAGGTGTTCTTATTCAGAATAGGGTAGATGTGCCAGTAATGGACCGCCGTCCAGTAATGGGCCACCTTCAATGTCTTTGGTTTATAAAAAAATAACCAATAAAAATTCAGCTTTTTTTATTTCATTAATATGCTATCTTTAAATTCTAGTTTTAAATACAATCATAATATCAATTATCTATTCCTTTTTGTGAGGTGTCCATTACTGGAATTTAGGGTGTTTTGATTTATTTCTGTTATTTACAATTATATTTCGATCCACATTGGGAAATGTGACTATGAGCATGGTTAACTATTGTTGGTAGAGTAATATAATATTAAAAAATGTTGAATATAAAAATTATAACTATTAATTAAAAAATAATTTTTAAAGAAATTCCTTAAGGGTGTCCATTACTGGCACATCTACCCTATATATAATCGAATGGCGTTATCCATTTTTTGGTAACGGCAGATGATGTTTCAGAAAACACTATCAAAGTCGGTGTTTTGAACCAAATTTCCGACGCGCAGCGTCAGATACGGGTAAAACGTGACCGAAATTGATCTTAAGTATTACATTTATCTAAAAATGGAAAACGCTATTCATTCCAAATAGCTTTAATAATCAGGCATGCAAGTGCCAAGCGTTTAAAAATTTGTTCATAAATGTGTCAGAAAGTTTCGTGATACTGAACGAGGGGAAATATGGCAAAGTATACACATTTAAAAACTTCAATACTTACAGCAAAATAGCATAGTTTTAATTATTGTCAATATTTTTGGTGTTTACATAAAACGGAAATGGAAGTAGAAGTTAAATTAAAAAGTTGTTATTTGCACAATAGAATTTCATATTATTGAATTATTTACTTTTATTATAATTTTTAATGGATTCATCTTTTATTTTTATATTAGTATGCGTTTTTTACATTTATAATTTTCTTGCTTAATGGCTACATTAGCCGGTTTCCCAATCAGATGCAAAGTTTTAATTTGAATACGAGTTGCATCAATAAAAATGATTGCCGATCCAATCCTTATCGTCGATCTTATCCGTATTTGGTGAAATCTTGTTATCCGAATCTATGCGAAATCATTTATCAGGTTCGGTCGGGTTGTGGGCCTACAGATTTTTTGTTGTTGTTGTTGTTGGGTTAGGGTAAGAATACGGGTTGAATCGAAATATAGTTTCAGTCAACCATCATTCATGTTCAAGTAGACATTCAATCATGTTCATGAAGTATATAACCGGATTCGTGTATGACTCTAGATCCAAGCCGACATCAGAAATTGTATCGTAACACAATTTCTGATAAAATCTGGTTATTCGGTCGTATGCAAGATTCTATTCCAAACAAGACTTACAGGAAAAACATTATACCCGACTCGGGTCAGATCGGGTTCACGAAAATAAGGTCATACGACAACTAATCCAAATCTATTCTGTAGCCAAACAAATCCAAAAAGATCGATCCGAAGTTTCTGGATTGGATTCGGGTAAAATCTGGTCACCCGACCAGGTGCAGTGTCGTCACAAACGTCACAAACTTGAACCATAAAAAAAATTTGATTCGTACAATCCGTATAGGTTGGTTGGTTGATTGTATGACGAACGATTATCAACACGAGGGATATGGGCCCTGGGGGGAGTGCCCTTCGTGGGAGTCTTTCCAATCCGTATAGGATTCGGGTAAAATCTGTCACCCTATCCGATGCAGATTCGTCACATTTTTCACATTGGAGTCGCACGGTGACTTCACAAAGTAGTCACATTGTGAGGTCACAGAAAGCCTTGAAAACGGCCATAACGACCTCGCATTTAGGTCACAGTGACTTCACATCGATGTCACTTGACGTCACGACGACGGTCACAAAGTCACAGTGTGACTTCACAGTGACGTCGCCGTGACGTCACCATGCCTTACGGGTAATCTTCCTGTCCTGTTATTTTACATACCGCATTTGACTTTTGATTTAAAATTTCTGAAACCAGACAGCTTTGAAAACCATTTAACGTATGGAAAATTAGAAAATAAATAATGAAATTGCCAATATAATAAATTATAACACCTTGTAATAATATATTTCTTTTAGATGCTAAAAGGTGTAAATTAATAACATAAAATAACTTTTATTAGGTTGTTTGACGTGTTTCGGCTCACTCGGAATCATTTTCAAAAACAAATGAGAATATTCCATAATTGCACGGGCTTTGAAGTTATTTAAAATGGTATCATTTAATTTTCATGCACTTTTTAAAAAATTACGCTTAAATTATCTTTTATTTTTACTTGGTTGTTTATAGTAAAAATAAAAGATAACGTGCGTAATTTATAAAAAAGTGCATGAAAATTAAATGATACCATTTTAAATAACTTCAAAGCCCGTGCAATTATGGAATATTCTCATTTGTTTTTAAAAATGACTCGGAGTGAGTCGAAACATGTCAAACAACCAAATAAAAGTTATTTTAATTTGTATTACGTTGTTAATTTACACCTTATAGCATTTAAAAGAAATATAATGAAATTGCCTTATTAAATCCTCGATTATTTTCTCGGTATTTATCACAAATTCAGATAAAATATCTTATCGATGGCTCTAATCTTCGACGTACATAGAAGCAACAGAAGTCCTATTCTGACGGCACGGCGCTTCGTAACTCGTAACTGAGAAAAACCAGACTGAAGATTCTTAAGGATTCTTCTTCTTTTTTGCAACGATTGCCTGTTTTACAATTTACAGTTAGTAAAACTGTCATGTACCGATTTGAAAAGGAGCGTGGATATGTGGAAGCAAATAATAGTGAAGAGTTTAAAAGAAGAAGGAAAAAAAAAAAAAGAAAAATCCCAAGAGTCATATCAATTGATAAGATTGAAACAGAATTTTATAAATACGCTCTTATACCACAGAAATTATCCTAATCACAAGGCAGCTGTAAGTAGCGAAATATTTGGCGATTTCTTCGGCTATTAACTCCTGACACGCGCTTATACGAAAGTAACGCTTTTAAGAAATTTCAAAACTTTATTTGAATACATTATTGATGTTTTTCAAATAAAAAGGCCTTTTGCCATTGTTAATGTATGATCTAAAAAAATTATACTAAATGTAAAAAAAAAAAAAAAAAAAAAAAAAAAAAAAAAAAAAAAATTAGACCTTTTTAATATTTTTTTTTTTTACCCGATAGACCGGATTGGATTTTTTTAGAGATAATAATAAAAAAAAATTTAAAGATTTCAACGTGCGAATAATATTAATTGCTTCAAACAAATTAGTATATAAAAATACAATCCCCCTCCCCTTTTATTTGTTAAATAAATTATTTCATCAAATTTCTTTTTATAAATTTCTAGGAAAAATAAAGCAATATTTAATACTTACCAAAAGTGACCTCACGATGAAAATAATGATATTTTACAATTTTTTTCAATAAATACAAAATTTAAGTTACTTAGAATGCGTTGAACTATAGTCTAAGCCATAAAATAAAATCTTCCGTAGATATACAGTTGCATTTATTACTCTGTTGAGTCTTCATACATTTTTTGTGCGTTAATTTATACAAATATACTTTTTCTGTATGTTAATTTATACAAATAGCTGTAAAATGTCAGGATATTCACAGGTATTAAAACCGCTTTTTTACTATACACACAGCATCACATAAATTGTCAGTATAATTTGAGGTTTTATATTCAATTTTTGAGAAAATATGAAAATATTCAATTTCAAATATTCCGTTAAAGTCATTAAAACTATACATAGTTATACGTTTCACCTTGTTTAATCTCCATATTAAAAATTCTTTTCCTTTTTGAGGCTTTATAATCATACACTTCCGTTATTTAAATGCATATTTTTAGTTTGAAAGATGAAACAAAACCGGCCATAAATACAATTCCATTGATGGTACGAAGAAAACAAAACTGTTTTGGACATTGTACAGTCTTTCAAAATAATCAATTATAACAAGTACAACAAATTGTAATACTGTCATGAAATTGGCAATTTAAATATATAGACCTATCCTAAAATATAGTTTCGTTAAAAAATTCACAAGGCAACTGATATTTATTATCTATAAATAATAAATTTATATAAATTTATCAATTTATACACATATCGTGGCAACAGTTTTGTACTGATCATGTTATACATATTGGCATAAACAAGTATGAAAAAGTATCTCTGAATTTTCTGATCATTGAACAATAAATTGTGAAGTTTACTGCGCTATTTAACAAAGTGAAATAATAAGGTTATAATGAATAATTTTCTTTATATGCTATTTTAGTACGCTTTTGTGTCTTTGAAACATTGTCACCCGTAGATAACGGACGCTATTCTACCCTTACTAACACATAGCTACTACAAATTATAGTCCCTTGCTTTATCAGTTTTTATAAAATTTATAGTTTTATGATGCGTCATTTATACATGGATGCTTAGAAATCCAGGCATAGCCATTTCTATATAATATTGGTGATATATCAGGTTTCATAAATATCTGGTTGCTGAAGTTGTTGCTTAAACACATACAAAATTAGAGCTATATCGCAGAGTATTACGTCTGGTGCACAGTGAGACAAATTCTAATATTATCTTAAAGAGATTTTTTTTCCTGTTTCTATTGAGATGTATTAGAAATACGGTACGTAATATGCTCCCATCAAGAACATTTATTTATGCAATGTCTAAACTTTCTTCACTTGATTATGTCTGGCTCTTAACTAACGTTTTTAAGGAATCTGTCTTATTTTGTATGACTCTCCCCTACACATATCGTTGCAAGTTTTGGGCGGCATTGCTATTGCAACTATTTCTTCTTGGTGTATACATTTAGGTATAAGCAACAATGAAAAGGTATCTCTAAATTTTCTGCTCATTGAACAATAAATTATAAAGTTTACTGCGCTATTTATCAAAGTGAGAGCATCCATAGTTTCACGTAAGTTCAGGTAAACATTATCGAAAAATTCTGATCCTAGAATACCGCTAAAGAGCACTAGTAATCCTGTTGGAAATTCTGTTAGTAAGAATAATAACAATACAATTAGAAGCATTTTGGTTATTCTGTCATGAGCTTTATCACTTTCAGATATGTGCTTCAATATTTTCCTTCTTCTGTTTGCTTTATACAAAACAAGAATCATACCAAGGCTTAGAGCTGTAAGTGCTGCACATGGTACTAATTTAAACATGACGCTGAAAAGCCAGAAATTAAATCTTTCTAGCAAATGATCAGGCCGCTGTGATATTTGACTCAAATAAATTGTATAGAGGATTTCACCATCTGTGCCTATGAATTTAGACACAGTGAAAGCGACATAAATTGGTATACAAATTACGGTGCAAGTGACATATGTAGCGGCGATAGCGCATTTCGCTCTTTGCATTGAACACCAACTGGCACTATTTAGTGGAAAACTTATCGCTATGAATCTCCAGATGGCTACAGTTACAGTTAACCATGCAGATATTGTATGAGTCACGACAGTGAAATGACCATGAAAAAGATTGAAAACTGTCCATCCGTATGAATGTTTTTCTTTTTCGCTGATATCTCTAATATAGTTGTGGTAAGCATAGGGCAGATATGAAAACATTACAAGCATATCGGCAACTGCTAAGCTTGTGAGAATTGCATTTATGGAAGAAACCATTTTTTTTCTTGTAAGAACAATGATATTTAGTATGCTGGTTATTATTCCAAAAACACAAACAACAAAACTTAAATATCCGTGAACAGCATCATATCCAATACTATAGGTTGTTAAATATTCACCAAAATAGGGAGCTGTATTATGAACTTCTAAAGCAGGTAATGGAGAGTTTAGAAGAGAAAAGTTCGCTTTTATTTCATCTGAATCGTTAAATGTCAAATCTGTGTCATTAAAGTTAAAAATAACATGCCCATCCATTTCTACGTTATTGCTATTAATGATGATAAATGTAGTACTTGATTTTAAAATTTATTAAATATCATTTCTTTCGAAAAAAAGCCAGACTGCTTCGTATATAAAAATATATTCTTAGATTCTTACTACTGTTAATAGCATGATTTTGAGGAGTATTTAACTGTTAAGAAAATAACTCTTAAGAAAGGCCAAATACAAACATGTTAGGAAAAGCTTGTTCTATGCTTTTTTAATAATTTAATGTTAAACATGTGTTTTGACTCTTCATCTTTACATGTATTCGATAAACCTATAATTAAAAAAAATAGAATTAAGACATTTTATCAGACAAATGAGTAAAATGATAAAATAAATATGTACATTTTGTGTGAAATTATTATTTTAATTCGGTAGTTTATCTTACTAATCACAAAGTTGCACAAATTATGTTATAGTTCCTATAATTTGTTAGTACAGGTAAAATAGACAAAAAATTGAGTAATAGACGACATTTGGTGGCCACTCATGAGAATTTGAGAAGAACTTAGTTTAGTCGAAACTAAAAATAAAGAACCGATGAGTGCAAAAAAATATAGTTTTTTTAACTTTTTTTTGGTGGGGGGGGGGCAAAAGGGGTGCACTTTTACTCAGGGAAGGGGGGGGTACGCAACTGTCAAATAGTGTACTGTTCGTAATGTTTTTTTAAATTCTGAATCGAATGGCATTACAGTCTAACTCGCTTATAACGAGCCCTGATTTAACAAGAACCCGGATTTAACGAGGAAATCAGAAATACTTGGTTGGTACAATGTTAAGTCTATGGGAGCATAACTTGCTTTTAACGAGTAAACCCCGGTTATAGCGAGCAATATTTTTGTGATTCATAAAATTTCTATTGATTTCCACCTCTCCAGCTCAGCCAATCGTTTCTTGGAAAAATTTCTTTAAAACTCCGAAGTCAACTGAAAGTTAGTGATGAGTTATAAATCCTGAGAATAAGTGATGCCGGAATTTTTCATCGTGTGGAGAGCACGTGCGAGGAACTCCCATGACAAGTTTACTCTGCGCAGGAGTGGCCGAGTAAGGGATTTGTGTGGTATTCATTCTTTGATCTGCATTCATAGATTACGCTCGTGAAATTTTATCTTGCGATGTCGAAACGTAACATTTTATCAGTTGACGAAAAGTATGGATTTTACGGGAATTGAGGATGGCTTAAAAATTTCGAAATCTGCAAAAAGTATGATTTATCTTCTTCTACTTTCAACTTTGTTAAAGAACAAGGAAAAATTAAAGGCTGCGTTCGGTCAAAATAAGAATGACTGTAAACGTTTGAAGAAATGCACTAAAGAGGATTTGGATGAAGCTCTTTTGAAGGTGCAACATAGTGCAGATTTACCTGTATGAGGTCCACTTTTAAAAGTTCAAGCAGAAAAATTTGCTGAACAATTTGGCTATTCTGGATTTGTATGTTCGAATGGATGGGTTGATCGATTCAAGAATAGACATGGGATTACTTTTGGAAACATTTGTGGCGAAGTAAAGTCTGCAAACATGGCGGATATCACAACATGAATGAATGAAAAGTGGCCAATTTATCAGAGAAGGATACACAAAAGATGACATTTACAGTGCTGATGAAACGGGCATTTTCTACAGCATAACCTCACAGCAGACTTTTAAGTTGAAGTGTGAAAAGTGTGCCGGAGGCAAGCTCTCCAAATATCGATTGACAGCTTTAGTGTGTTCTAATATGTCTGGCACTGACAAGAAAAAACTGTTGGTTATTGGCAAGTCCAAAAATCGTAAGTGTTTTAAGCATGTAAAAAAAGCTTCCTGTTAATTATGACCATAGCAGGAATGCCTGGATGACTCCGGACATTTTCACAAAATTCATTTCAAATCGGGAGAGACAACTAAGGAAAGAAAAGCGTAAAATTCTCCTTTTAATTGATAATTGTTCCGCACACCCCGAAGTCACTGGACTTACAAACATCACGATTGAATGTTCACCACCGAATTCTACAAGTGTTATCCAGCCTATGGACAAAAGGGTCATCAGAAGTTTTAAATCAAACTTTCAAGTAAGCACTTGATTTTGATGCTTCTCGATAGAAGAGAAAAAATAGTAACAACCTCAAATGCTAACGAAACACACTGGAAGCAATACGTCTAATGAACGATGTATGGGAAAATATTGCATCAACATGCTTTACCAATTGCTTCCATAAGTCTGGATTAGACATTTCTCAAGAAGGGCAAATCT
This sequence comes from Maratus michaelseni, assembly GCA_963931845.1. NCBI lineage: Eukaryota > Metazoa > Arthropoda > Arachnida > Araneae > Salticidae > Maratus > Maratus michaelseni. The sequence goes on along the minus strand of OZ007600.1, from coordinate 128,264,839 downwards.
GTGAGGAAGAAGAAGCAGAGAACTTGAAAAAATTGGAAATGAGTAGAGAAGAATTTGAAACTTTTGTATCTGTTGACGCCAATGTTATCACTTCCGAGATACCTACTCCCGAGGATATTGTAGCTGAAAAGCAAGCTAAAGAAGATGAAAAATAATGATGAAAGCAACGATGATAACGACGAATGTGAAGAATTTCAAGCTGAATCGCTCCCAACATACTCAACGGCTTTTGAGTGCGCAGAAAACCTTCAAACTTTTTCCAAAGCCAGGTGTGCAAATGACGATGTTTTTCGAGCCACGAGTCGAGCCATTTGATCCATGATTTTCTCCGAAGAACAATAATACAGTTCAAAGCAAATTAACAAACTTCTTTCGAACTGTACAAAAATAAAATATAAATAAAGTATGTATAATAAAGTAAATATGCATGAATTTTTATATTTTTTTACGAACCCGTTTTTTACTAGCACCCGGTTATAACGAGCAAATATCACGGTCCCTTCGAGCGAGTTCGACTGTATTCGCAAAGTTGATACAATGAAAAACACAAAGTTACGGCAGGTTTTATGGATAAAAAATCGAAAATTATAATTTAATACATAGGTAAAATAATGCTTTACAGCAACTACTGAGAATTGTATAATGGTTGGGCAAACGTTATACTACCTTCTAAAATAACACTTTTAACAACGTAATCGAAAAAATGCAGTGTTAAACATACGTCATGTCCTGCTGTTCAGCATCTGAATGGTACAGATGCAAAAGTCACTTTTTCATTAGCCGCTTTTTTAAGGTATTGAGTTATTCGTATCACCATGTTCGTCTTTTTAAGGCGAATCGGACTGCAATAGGATTTGGACAAAAAGAAAACATATTAAGGTTTAAAAAAAAACGCTGAAAATCTCGTTTTTATTCATAATTCATATTATGCAACAACTGTTTTACACCAAAACTCACACTCTCCAATTCAACCAATCAGGGTGGTACAGAAGTAAAATGTTGCAGTACTTTAATGACAGTGAAGAAGTTGAGCCATGTCTAATAGTAAAATTTTTGTACAAATTATTTTTAATAAATGTTTTTCGATTTTTGTTGTTTATTACCCTCCAAAATAACATAATGAAAACTAATGTTCAGATTTTTATTTTTGTTCTTGTTGTTTTGAATTCATGACTATTTTGGTTTATAACTAACATTCCCCATAAAGTTTGCTGCAAGACTCACATTTTCCATATTTAAATTCAAATTCTAGCTTTACCACAATTATTACAGGTTTAGGACTATGTGCAACTAGTTTTTATGGCAACAAATATATCACACAAAAACAATTGAGCCAATATATCATGTTTATTAATAATAATAATTTTTTTGCCTGTTTCTAAAAACTAGGTTATGTGGAGAGTGTGAATTTTGCATCTACACCCTTCATCTATCACATGATCAACTAGGAACCATTAAGGTAAATATTTCCATTAAGGTAAATATTTCCATTAAGGTAAATATTTTATTCGCTGTGTCATTCGAAATAACTTGTTGTAGAACACTGTGGATTTCACAGGCTATAAGCAGATATGTTTAAATTATACTCCGATATGAATTCTCAATCCAATTCCGATTCAACATACAATTTAACTGTATGCATATCTATCCGAAATGAACTGTATTCATCACCTGAAGTGATAACATAAACTAACAGTGCTCTATATCCTTTATCTTTATCCTTTGCTTTTATAGTAGCCACTTCTAATCCGAGGGATAAGTTTTCATTTCTCCAAAAGCATATCATGGAAAAAGCATACACTTAAAAGACTCGTAAATAATCCATTGCAACAAAGTCAGAATTGAAATTGCATAAAATGGCATATAGTAGTTCACCGCCTTCTCTATTAAGACTGTTTAAATTAAGTATTCGGGTAAAAAAATTAAATAATCGCACGAAGAAATTAACCACGAAGGGGTAGTTAAAGTCACAAAATTGTTGAATATCAAGTAAAGAAAGTTTGATAGAAAGGAGAAAGACTGTGGAGAAAGCAGTTTTGGTGTAGAAAATTGTTGACAGAGTGTTTCATAAAATCATCCTACCAATTATTACTAAACCAAGATAACTTCTCAACATCTAAGTCCTTGTTAAAGAGTAGAATTTTTCATTTTGGTTAATCTTCTCACAGTAAATTGGTAAATATATTAATTTTTATCGAGTTGTATCTATTTTTTATTCATCTGTTTTTTTTTTGTGTGTTTTTTTTTATTTTTTTTATTTTTATTATTATTTTTTTTTTACTTTTTCAGAAAATAATGAAAATTTTTTAACTACTTATAATTTTTTCTGAAATTTTTATGTTAACTTGTAAATACTTTAAACTTTTTTCTTAATTTGCAATTTTTTTTAAAACTTTTTGTTAATTTAGAAACATTTTTAGAAAAGTTTGAAATATTTTTACTAATTTGTATATTTATCCATTCATCCGTTTATTTAACTTTTTTAGAAATCATTGAAACTATTTTCACTAACTTGCAATGTTCTTTTGTTAACTTGAGAATTTTTTTAAAGATTTTTGAAAACTTTTTGTTAATTTGTAAATATTTTTAGAAAATTTTGAATTTTTTTTTATTAGTTTGAAAATGTGTTGCTTGGTATTATAAAAGCTAATTTCATATGTTTTCTAGTAAATATATTATTCATTGCTGAAAATGTTGTTTCGTTCAATGTTAAGAAGATTTATTCCAAGTCTTCCGTAAAGTAAAATCAGTTATTAGCTAGCATGTGGAAATTTAAAGTTTAAATCTTAAATATATTCCGATAATGAAATAGGTTTTATAAAAATAAATACACAGATATGTATAGATCAAGAAATATTTGTTATGGTCGTTTAAACAAAACATTGTGAATAATGTCTACATTCATATGAATTAGGAAATCATGGATAACATAATCTATGTGATCTAAAAATTCTTTACAATGGTAAGTATGCTTATTATTTACATTCTCTATAGATATATATTTTTTCAAAATCACAATTTAATATCGTGATATTATTATTCGCTACAAGCGAAGACGTTGGATAAATAGTATCAAAGTTAATAATTTTCTTATGAAAATCATTTCATGTTAAAATATCCATTGTTATTTCTTGGTGGGTATATGTTAGTTTTACGATTGGAGCACGATTAAACTGTCGTATATGAATCATTAATTCAGTATTCTGCTGTTCTGAGGATAAAGACAATAGGTTTATAAGTTCCATTTTCAATACTGTAAAACTGGGTGATCATAAATTTAATAATCGAATCGTTTACTTATGGAATTAAATATTTCAAAACTTCAAGTTCCACATTAGCTCACTTTTATTTTAGATGATTTAGATTCATTTACATTCTGCACATACACCCATGTTTGTGAAAATTGCAACACAATGAACAAATTATGAAAATTGAACCAAACTTACAGGAAATGTAAAGTGAGGTAAGACATGCTAATGATTAGAATTACAAAGCGATTGCTGGTGCGTGGAACGAGAACCGGCTCCTTATCAGTTACTTGCTCCAGGTATATAAAGGACTGTAAATATGCGTTGAAATCTGTTTATCTTCTTCTGTCTGTGGTAAAAGTTTCGTTGATGGTCAATATGCGTTGTCAAAAGCGGAAGAAGTCATACCAACAACTAACGAAGTTCGTATGACGCCGCCGTTAAAAAGAAGCTGGGTTAGTGTTGCTGGGTAAACTGATTTATGCGGAGCGTCTTAAATGTTAGAGATTCCAAGACACGCGGGACAGCATTTGTCCCGATTTTTTCTAATGCATAAATTCCTTTAAATTTTCGCGTGTTTTACCCAGTTTAGGTTTTTATCCTCAATTATTTACAGAATGTAAATTCTAAGAAATATAAATCCGTACCTTCTGTTTAAAAAGACTGTATCTCCCTAAGTTTAGCGTAAAATTTGTAGACGACATTGTATTGATTAAGATTATATTTTGCAAGGAGAAATAGATATGATTTGGTGGTTAAGTGTAACGAAAGCATGCAAGATAGCACTTTATTGTCTAAAATCTATATATGTTTATTGAGTTTCATTTATTAAAATGCTATCAAGTATCAGTAAGTTAATCAGTAGAAAGGCCATGTCAATAATTATAATGAAATGACTTTCCATTTTTATTGCATTGTTGGTATTAGATTAATACATTAATTAAAGTAAAATAGCTTGTGGTTTCAATATGACTGACATACAAATGTTGTTAATCCTTCATTCGTTACCCTACTAACTTCAAAATCTACACCTTCGCATAAATTTAATCTGATTAAATAAAACAGTGTCACTTTGAGTACAGTTGGATGCAATGTCTAAATTGACACATAACTACAGATCTAAATTTACGCAAGGACCACATAGACCCAAGCTCAGAATAGCAACATTTTAAGGATGGAAAACAAAGTTTTAAGAGCATTTGATTCTAATATTAAACAAATAGAAAAACTTTCACATGTCTTTACTGTGTCAAACAGAGGAATAGTTTAAATAATATTAGAGGAGTACTGTCAAGAGAGCAAAGATTTGTACTAAAATAAAACCGTTGTCACGTGGTCAAATGAAAATTAAATGATTCCAAATATGGACATTTTACGGTATGGTTTAGCATTATTGGAGAATTTGATATCGTTTTAAATATGAGCTGCAGGAACTAGAGACGCTTTATCAGCCTTCTGCATTCATTTTTATGCTTTATAAACAACGAAGGCGATGGGAGGGTGCAGCATATTCGATTATGCCCATAGATGCGTAAAATTAAAATACAGTTCTGCGTAGCCGTACAATTATTTTTAATCTTCCTGTCCCGTTATTATCCATTCTGCACTTGGTAACAGTACGCTGAACGTAGATAATTGATTTAAAATTTCTGAAACCATTCAGCTTTGAAAATCATCTAACGTATAGAAAACTATAAATTAATTTAATAAAAATAATAAGGTATTTACCTTATTAAAACCTCGATTGTTTTCTTGGCATTTATCCCAACTTCGAGAAAAATCTTATCGAGGACTCTTTTCTACGATGTATATATAAGCAAGAGACGTTCTATTCTGACGACGTAGCTGAGGAAAACAAGACTGAAGATTCTTGAGAAATCATCTTTTTCTTTTTTTTTTTTGTTATTGGGAACAAGTAGTTATGTGTGAAGTGAAAACATATAACCTTGATTTCAGAAGCGACTTAGTTTTACTATAATATAACAACACATATTTTCGTGCAGAGCTCGTCTGTTTTACAATTTATAATTAGTATAACAATCATGTACGAAATTGGAGGGTAGCGGTGGAAGCAAGTAATAGTGAAAAGTTTAAAAGAAGAAGGAATATAAAATAAATCTCACGAGGCATATGAATTGATAACATTATAACAGAATTGTGTATTTTACTTATGAGTTCAGAGCCATCTGAAACGACACTGGCTCCATTTGACAGATTGCTTTTAGTTGGCACGTTATAGCAATATTTTTTACACATAATTAAAAATATACCCGTGAAAGGTATGTCGTCATCTGTTTATGCTAGGGAATCTGTTTATTTCTTTTTCTAAATAGATGCTATTTATTTACACGAAATTTTTTTCCGTCCATGCGTATCTCACAGCATACAGTTTTTGTGAAAATGTGATTAATTTTTTATGCCATTAAAGAATATTATCATAATTTTGCGAATATGAGAATATGGTTACATTCAGTTTTTATTAACCTTTAACTTTAACCTTTAAAAAATTATTTTTATATACATAAACATTTCTTTGGATATTTCAGCGTTTTTGTGACAGGCATGATTTATTTTAAAATGATTATTATTTTAAAAATTTTTGAATATCTCATTTTGGAGATTGTAAAATGTTTTGTGAAAGTTTTGTATTTTTAAATCAAAATATTTTGTAAAAGGTCCTGTTTTAAAATGAAAACTTTTGTGAAGGATTTTGTTTTCAGATGAAAAGATTGTGCAGCGTCTTGTAAAAGGTCCTGTTTTAAACTTTTGTGAAAGATTTTGTTTTAAGGTGAGAAAGATTGTGAGTCGTCTTATAAAAAACCCAAAATCTTCATAAACAAGTCTATTTTATTAAATACACTCGATGATATTTGTTAAATTAGGAGACGTAGCAAAATGAAGATTAAATTAAGTATTATTCTATCCTATTATATTTACATGAAAATCTTGTAAACTAACAATGTAACTAGGAAGAAAAACTCGAAATTTATTTAAAATTTATTATATTCAAACATACAAAAAATATATTCTTTATATATTTTTTAAAATTTTCATAACCACTGGGAAAATGTTCCAAAAGCTTAAAAAAAAAAAAAAAAACGTACTTTTGTGTTATAGCGGTCCCCACAATTATGATTATGTCAAGGTTGCAGTTATGATTTCGCCAAGATCACCGCAAAACTTATTTATGCATCCTATATATACATTTATATATATTCCAAACACTCCAATATGAGCCATATACTTCATTATACGCGTATTATTTACGTCTTATATGTCGTATATACATCATATACGCATGTCATTTTTATATGTATCATATATGCATGTCATTTTTATATATATCATATATGCATCATATATGACTGTAACTTGGCCACATACATCAAGAAATGTTATATATATATATATCATATATTATCATAATGATAAATACATGCTTTATAATTTGGCGATAAATCTTGGTCGCTGGCGATTCATCCTTGGAAGCCGCTATAACACGAAAGTACCAAATTTACAATATATTAATGAAAACAGAAACAAAAATATTTCATCCTTGGAGGCCTCTAGAACATGAAAGTACCAAATTTCTACTTTATTTTTTATATGTGATAATTTGAATCTATCCTTTTTGTAACTTTAATATTTTTGCAACGATTTTATGCATTTCTATTGCTTATTCAAAGGTAATTCTTCTGAAGTTACAGAATTTCGTTAAAAACGGTTAAAATAGTAAAATGTAAACATCATTTACTCCATTCTCGACCGAAAGCAACAACCATTTTCCCAATAGTTAATAAACTTCATTTTCCAAAAAAAAAAAAGTCATGTTTTTTATAAAGTAAAAATTTACCGGTACATTTTTTCTCATTTTTTCGAAAATCTAAGCTGGTCCGATAGTGGGCGAAGCCCTCTGTTATACTCTGTCATAATAATATCTGTCATGTGCACTAAATGCGATATTTAAAAAAAAAATCAATTTCAAAATTAAACATGTTGCGTTGTATAGAGACCTTCAAAAGTTTAGACGTCAGATTAATTTTCTTTTTAATTCTCTAATGACGTTATATTAAGCTACTGTCTGTATTTATACATACTCATACTCCTTGTATTATTGAGAAATGTTTGAAAATTTACGTTTTATTACTAGTATGACGTCCTATTAATCTTTTTTTTAATTGGTGAAACTTTTTATTTTATTTTCATTTTTCACGTGGAAATCTTTCAATAGAAAATTAATTATTGTAGAAAGAATTTTATTGTGGATTTTTAATTGTTGGCAACTGCTATAACGAAAAATGTTTCAATTTAATATGAAAAGGCTATTACAATTTTGGTTTTTTATCTCTCTGTATTAAAATAATACGATTTTTTTTAAATTTAAATATTTTGAGCTTCAAAGTAGGTATTTAGCTATAAGTATACAAATTTTCATGCGTGTAAGTTATGTAGTTTCTGAGAACTGCTCTGTGACGGACAGAGAATGAAGCGGGAGTAATAGGGTTTCGTGTAATGACCGAAACCCTAAAAAGAAGAATGTTGTTTAAACTTAATGTGAATGCATATAAAATTGTAAAAAAAAAAAAAAAAAAAAAAAAAAACGTACAAGTGGCACGTAAAAACAACGTTAGCAAAATTGAAATCTACAAATAAATTGGCAGGAAAATTAATTCATAGTTGCAGGAATTTCTGTTAATTCTGCCACAAAACATTGACAGATAAAAAGCGCCAGTTTGTCATGGACTCGGATTGTTGCAGCATCCATAGTTTTCGTTAAAAACTTGGCATTGAAATGGCATTTCGCCAAATTAACAAATTAGTACCAATTTGGACTTATTTAGGTCAACTGATTTTTGCTGTCTTACATTAGTAGTAATTTGGGTTTCATATGTTTTCTTTTTTTTTTTTTTAACTTTAAAATTAATAAAAATAGAATTCAATGGAGAAATCAAGAAGATCAAATAAGATCATAAAACAGAAATTCCCTCAACATAGGTTGCCGGACCATTCTTGATTTTTCCCATATTTTCTATTGGAAATCTATTTAGAAAAAGGTTTAAAACCATTTTTTTTAGTATTTTTTTTAATAGAGGCATTTAGAAATTGAGATTTTAGATGTTTTTTACAAAATTCAACAATTTACAAAATTTTGCAAACATTTTGTACTAATAGCAAAAATTTTAAGTTTACACATTTTTTTTTTCTTTTTTATATTAGATCATGTAAATTTTGCACAGTTATATTTAAGTGTAAGAAAAAGATGAGTATCTTAAAAACTAGTGAAATATTAATCGAAATGCATGTTTGTGAAAAATATATCTCATGAAGGGAAACAAATATCAGTATGGATGTTTACTTTCTTCTAATTCCTGTAAAATTAATTTTCTCCTTCCCTTTCTAATTTTTTCTATTTTTACAACAAGAAAGTTTTGGATTCATGAAAATTTTCGACTTCCAGTTTTCGACATACGTTTTAGAAGGTTCTGAACACGATTTAACTGTTTTTAGAAAATGTCTGTCTGTGAGTCTGTCTGTCGGTGTGTCTGTCAGTCTGTCTGTTTATCTGTCTGTATGTGACAAAGACTTCGTGGGCGCTCTATTTGAAGAATTAATGTACGGAATTTATAAAACTTTAGATTTAGTTAGACCTTCACATAAATTGGTGCTGATTAGCTTTTGGTGTAAATCGCCCAACAGGTGGCGCTGCTATGCTACATTTTTCACGATTTTCACGATAGTTATATCTCGAGAACTAATGCACAGAATTTCATCAAACTTCAGATTTTGTTAGACCTTGATATAAATAAATGCTCATTGCGTTGGGGTGTAAGTAGCCCAAGAGGTGGAGCTGCTATGCTACTTTTTTCATGATTTCTGCTATAGCTCTGTTTGTAGAACTATTGCACGGATTTCTATAAAACTTCAGATCCAGTTAAATGTAGGACATATGTTAAATGTAGTTGTTCCAGTTAAATGTAGTTGTTTCTGATTTGGTTTTGGTGTAAATCGTTCAACAGGTAGCGCTGCTAAGCTACATTTTCCCAGGGTTTGCACGACTTTAGCGATAGTCATATCTCAGGAATTAATGGACGGAATTTCATCAAACTTTAAATTCAGTTAGACCTTGATATAGTCTGGAGCTAATTCGTTTTTGGTGTATGTGAAACCCGTATGAGATAGAAGAAAGTTTTGGAATTGGCACAAAAAAAAAGGGGCTTTTATTTCTTTGTTCTTTTGAATTAAAACAATTCTAATTTTGTAAAAAAAAAGCATTATTGTCGCCTTGAAATTTAAAAAGAAGAAGTGATTATTTGATATTTGAAAAGAAAATACCTCTTTGTCTATAATCTGTTAGACTTATTCTTTTACTCCAATTTCTCTGTTGATATTATTGGAATTGGAGAAATGATAGTTAGCCATGAAGAAGTAGAACATTTAGGAATAAGATACATTTCATTCAAAAACACTTCTACTTTCTTTCAAAAACAATTCCTGGAATTCACTGTAATTTGTGTAATAATTAAATCATCAAGAATCAGAATGATTTCTCGACAACATATTTTATTCCTGCTTTAGAATATTGAATACACAAAGGCATAGTTGCCAAATCTCCGGATTTTTGCACACTAGTAATTTTTTAGAGAAAATGTTCTTCTTTTAAATCGCAAAATGCTCTGATTAAATAAAACAACATTTTCTGCTCTAAATTACTGGTATTCAAAAAGCCGGAGACTTGGCAGGTCTGCACAAAGGCACAACATTTATCACGTAGAGTAAAAAGTTTTCCGCCAAATTTTTTTTAGTGTAAAATGATAAATACATACGAAATCATCAAATCTAATGATTATAGTAATCTCCGTTTAAATCTACAATCGTTTGCCAACGTTTTAATAACTTTTCAATCCTTTCTGCGAAAAGCTGTGGCGTGCGCGAGTCCAAAAAGAGATCGACCTCAATTAGATTGTGCCATCAAGATACAGCTGCAGATGTGAAAAGAAATAGAAATCTGCAGGGGTCATGTCGCGGCTGTATGGTGGATGTTGCATCAAATCCCACTCTTGCTTGTATAGCGTCCAGCAGGTAATCGTACTAACGTGTGGCCGGGCGTTATCTTGATGAAAGAGAACCACCTTCCTTTTGAACTGGTTTCATCGTTTTTCACGAATGGCATCGTGAACTTTGATTAACATGTTGGTGTATATTGCACTATTGATAGTCTATCCGTTTTTCAGGTACTCTTTGTACAGAATTCCACGATAATCCCACCAGATGCAGAGGAGCACCTTCTTGTTAGTTAAGGCACGTCTTGCAACCGAGCCAGCTGATTCCCCAGGTGCTGACCACCCTCTTTTATGGATTGTATTGTTGTAGTACACCCATTTTTCATCACAGGTCACAATTCTGTCCAGAATGTTCTCTTTCCTTTGATCTCTGAGCAGAGCCAAACAACAGTTTTTCTCATGCGCTTGTTTTCAGTAGTCAATTCGTGAGGCACCCAGCGGTTGAACTTAAACGTTAGGTTTATGCATTTTAGAGCGTTAACTATTGTTTTTTGGCACACATTAAGCTCTAACGCAATAGTTCGTGTTGAAACATTTCTGTCTTGATCAATGATTTGCTTTAACTGCTCACAATCAACTTCAATAGGGCGGCCGGAACGTGGTTCATCTTCACTGTCGAAAGTTCCAGCTTTAAACTTCCGAAACCAAACTTTGACTATATCATAATAAACAGTATTGATTTCTAAACTTTCACACATCTTTCTGTGGCATTCAGTCGCACTGAGTTTATTACGGAACTCATAGTAAATAATCGTTCTGATCTGCCGACGTGATAGCTCCATTCTAAACACTTTTTTGAAGCACAAGATAATAAATTTTTAACAGACAAATTACACAGGCATGTAGTTCCTGTGCTCTGCTTTTGAATGCAAAAATTGTTTGGCTGAAAAGCTCACGACCGCACAAATGGCAGCTGTTTGCAAGAATGTATCTCCCCTTGGCGGAAAACTTTTTACTCAACGTAATATATCTATAAGTTTATGCTATACGAATCCATAAAATCTCTTTTATTAGTACTTTGTCGACATTAAAATCTCCAAAGAAAATGCATAAGTGTATATATTATTTTAACTGTTGCGTTCTTTTCAGTTTTGTTTTGATTGCACATCTGAGGACTCCTCTTGCTATGTTTTTTGGAATGAACATTACAGCTGTATTTCAGTTTATATTGGGAAGATTTTGTATACATTGTTAGAATATTATTCAATCGTAATTATTTTATATATTCATAGAATTTAATTTGACTTCTGGTGATTAAAATGTTTCATTGTTTTTTTTTTTTTTTTATTTTTTTTTTTTTCTACAGGCTGTAACTTTTTGCATCTAAAACTTCTTGTATTTACATTTAAAATATGTGGTACAAAATAAAGATAACTAATGCCAGATTTTCTTTAAATAAAAATACAGAAAGAAGATATGACAACATATTATGTTGTTTTATATATTAAATAAATGTCAGGTTCATTTGATTGAAGGGCTTCAATTAATTCTACAATAGGTTTAAAAATGTGAACCATTTTTTTTTCGATTATGAATCCAAAACACATTTCCTAAAAGTTTTCCCTTTAGCTGACGAGCTTCTTCATTAACTACCATAATTTATATGTTACTTTTTATGCTTTTAATCCTTTACAGTTCTTCGGGATAATTGCTTCCCACCATAGGCTAATTTTCGCACTATTGCTTTCTAAAAGTCGGCGCATCTTATTGGTTCATTTGTGCACGTTAATGTATCACCGCAATTTCTATTAATTTCGTCACACGGCTTGGTACTTGCATAGTCAAGTTTTTGTCGCTGTTGGAACATAAACAGCTACAATTTCTCGTTTTTTTTTTTTGAGTAAATTGCTATTTCACCTTACAAAAGTGTTACAATTAACATGATGTACTCCCATCCTACTTGTATTACGTACTACTACTACGAGAACGGAAAGAAAACTTTCTGCTGCTCTTATACTAATTCATAATAAGGCCTTTTTGTGATTGATGAAGAAATATTTTTAAAACGCGTTGGATTCGCTTCTTTTTATTGTGTATTTATTTAAGACGTGACTTTCGTTGGTATTATGAGACAAAATTGCAGAAGTCCTAATTTCTTTGAAGTTTGATTTTTTTTTCTTTTTTGTAACAATCTCACTGAAATAAAAACTCCTAAAATAGACTGAGCGGTAAAGGCTTAACAGAATGTAAATAACTTTCGCAAATTCAAGGAATCAGATTTTTTTACCTTATTCATTTTGAAATTGAGCGAACTCTGCATGTAAACGGTTGCTGTGCTCACTATAACAATTACATTTGTAAATAAAAATTGCTTAATTGACTAGTATCTTAAAATATCAGAACATTTTAAATGTGAAAGATCGGCAAGGCCACTCAATCGGACAACGTGCCGGTATTATTATTTTACTAAAGTGAAATCTGCGGTCATATTTGAAGCATTGTAACCTATCATTTCAAGAAATTTTTATCAAGATTATGATATTTTACAGTGAAATATGCAAATACCCAATTTTTGGGTATTGATCACATGCTTGGGAATATAATCATACTCAGGTATATGCCCCAAAAATAAATGCCTACCCCCTTCCCACATCACTGGGTATACAACAGCACAATAGCTATTGCTATCCTGTCCCGAAAATCGAATAAAATTCACTGTCACAACACCACATTCAGACCGATTTTCTCCAAAATGTGGCTTATTACGTTACATCTAAATATAAAATTTTGTCGAAAAATATTCATAAATGTTTCGCTTAAATTGCAAAAGGTCGCACAAAAATCAGTATCACATCAACCCATTCCTCGGGAATGTCCCCATTTCCAACTAGGTCCTGCTGACCATAGTAAAAAATATATGTATGAAATTTGGTTTAATTCTATGCATAACTTCATACACTTTTCGATGATACAATAATGACAAGTTGGAAATTGTACGTTGAACGTGACATATGAGGTGCGTTCGTTTTATAACTAGTTTCACAATGTAAAAAAATCATCCTTATTATTTCAGTGAAATGAATTATATCGTCTGCTATGAGCAAAATGAGCATGCCTTTTTAACACTTTCCAACATAGTTGAAAAGTGTTTATGACTTCGGTTTGCCTGCCGTATGGCCGTTGGCCGTCTGGCCGTCTGGCCGTGCTCTAACTCCCGTAAATATGCTCGGATTGCCCTGCAATTTTTATATGTTATTGTCGTTATCCATAGAACGTTCCCTATTTCAACTGAAGTGTGTAGCATTTATAGTTTTTTTACAGGGACACTCAAAAGAATTCCGTTACATTACGGTCTAGGGGAAAAATCATTTGCGGTTTATTTTAATAATGTTACACAATTTCAAACACATTGAAATTGATATATATCCCTAAGCTGCATTACAAGAAGCTTAATATGGAATAGGGTGTGCATAGCACTTATAGTTACTTTACAGGGACAGTCAAAAGAATTCCGTTACATTACGTCTATGGAGAAAAATCGTTTGCTGTTTAATTAAATAATGTTTCACTATTTTAAACCCATTGAAATTTATATATATCAATCACTAAGATGCATTACAAGAGGCTTACTACAGAATAATGTGTGTATAGTAGTCATCGTTCATTTACAGGGACACACAAAAGAGTTCTCTACTGTCTGTTAACAATAATTCCTGGAAGTGCGTTTTAAGTTGCTGAACGCGATTTTAAATTTAACTCACTTTTTGTCTATTACTTGGCGTGTATAAATTCTGTAGATCAAATTCAGGGCAGCATAAAAATTCGCGAACACATTTCCGTTTATTGACAGAAACTCCAGAAGGAGAATTTTAAACTGTGCTACGCGTTTCCTAACTAAACTAAAATTTAGCATCCTATGTAGATCATACACAGGGCTGAATAAAAGTATTCGGATATTTTTCCGAATATTGTATATGTTGGAAATATATATTGGAAATTCCTGAAATTATGAAAATGATGTAATTGTCAGATATATTTTATTTTCTGCATACCAAGCAAGTAAATAAAAAGAAGTTCCTTCTATTTAGATGCAGGAATAAGGGTCTATAAATATGACGTCATACTGACACAATATTAGTAAAATACTTTATATTCATGGTGGAAAATTCATTTTTGTTTTCCAAATGACGTCATTTTCGTCATCGGAAACATTTCGTTTTTCATATTACTTCTTATGATAGATTATTTACTGTTATTTTATTTACATAGACTACTCAATATTATTCCTCAACAAATAATATGTATTCTGCTCTTCTGTGATTACCGCATAATTAAACGAAATCATTTTACTACGCTTAAATTTTATGAAAAACCATTGAGATTCTTCTTTTAAATATGACGATATTTACACTAATGGAATTCCGCTTCCGATAGGTGGAATGTGATAAGGCAAATTAATCTTATGTTGTACAGATAAAATCTTAACCCAATTGCCACCATTTTAAAGAATTTTCATAAAAAAAACTTTTAAAATTAAAATTAAATATAAAAATGGGAACATTTAAAAAAATAGCTAGTGCCGGGCAGATCTGCAAATGAATCGCTTTTATTTAAAAAAAATAATAATTAGCAAAATTAGTTCAGTAGAATGTTCAGGGCAGATGACTAAAAACACAGCCTTCTGTTTTAAATATATACCTGATTTTTTTACATTATAAAACTAGTTATAGTACGAACGCACCTCATTTGTAACGTTTACCGTACAATTTCTAACTTGTTCTTATTACGACGTTTACAAATGCGATTTTTTTTTACACCATCGCTGCAAAATTCACCATGGACATCATGTTTTACGAATGATTACCTCCATGGTTTAATATTTTTATGACTCACGATGAATGAAGCTCTTTTGTTTATTTACTGTAATGGATTGAGATATTCGGCTGTTAACCTGATTCCCACTGAAGTTATCACAGAATCTATACATTTTTAATATAACTCATCTCTCAAGATTTTTGAACGATCTTTCTAAAAATGTAACTTTTATGCAATTTTATACGAAAAAATAATTTTGAATAAAAATGACCGCCTGGCAAATGAAAAAAGAAGTGGTGTGTCCGTATTTGTTTTCCTCAGTCACATGACTTGCGCTTTTATTATATAGGTTACGTACAATAGGTTTTAATAGAATAAAGAAAACTTTCATTTTAATTTTTTATGTTTTGATTCGATTTTCATAAAATTTGAAATGACTCGACAAAATTCTGAAACAATAAAATATCTTAAATTTCAAACCATTCGGTTGGGTAGTTGTTGCGCTGTTATATGCGGACGGACGGACCAGACGACGACTATAGGTGCTACGTATTTATATAATTACGAACGCATCTGAAAATGACACGAAAGTTTCTAAAACAGCACCAACTTTTTGCGAAATATCGCCATATTCAAGTTGAACCTACCGGCCATAGCCATATAGGGTGATTTTTTTTTTAAGTTGTGAAAGTAAAACACTATAACAAAAGAACCACTGATCCAAATGAGCTAAAATTTCACCAGTATGCTCCCAAAGCAAAGGGAATTTTTTTGGCATGGTTAAAAAAACTTAAAATCGCACCGACAGATGGCGCTGTAAGGTAGCAGAAACAAAGAATATCGTCTGTGGGAGGAAAACAATGGACGGTACTTTGAGAAACCATCTTCCGTAGACCCTCTGTCGTCATTGGAACTTTTCTTAAATTCTTAAGTGTCCTAAATCTCTTAAGAGCAGTTTCTGCGCTGTCATTATTCTGATAATACAGTTTCACTAACAACGCAGGGATGGCGTCAATGGCGTTGTCATTGAGAGGATTTCCGTAGAATAATGAACACGAGATGTGCGTACTTCACGTTTTTATCGTCAATGTGCGTGTGCCGGGCGCAGGTTCGTCTCCCAACTTTACTGCATGTACAGCGCTATCTGTCGGTCCGATTTTAAGTTTTTTTAGTCACTCCTAAAAAATGCCCATTGCTTTGGGAGCATACTGGTGAAATTTTAGGTCATTTGGATAAGCGGTTCTTTGTAATAGGGTTTTACTTTCACAACTTTAAAAAAAATCACCCTGTATATATATATATAATTTGGTTCAGTTCTGTATATAACCCTACACTTTTCGATGATACAAAGAGGACACACACACACGTAGACAAACATTTTGTAAAAACATGTTTCTTTCTGGATCTCAGAACCATAAAACGTGTAAATCCGTCGAAAACCGGAATTCGAAAAAAAAATCGATTACAAACCTTTTTTTCTATTTTGATAGACGAAAGTAAAAAAGATGCTTTAAAAACATAATAACCTCTAAACCAGGGCGCTGTGAATAAAACTTCTACTTTTCGCCGAATTTCCGCCTTTTTTTTATATAAAAAATTTATAATTTCTCCCTAAATTTCATTTTTACTCTTTGCTTGTCTTAGCATACAATGTTTAAAATGTTTAAAAGTCTTTAACTTTTTCTGCTCTATTTATCAGTTTATTGTAACAATAAAAAATATCAATCATCTAATTTTTTCCCACCTCCCGAAATTATCGATTCCGCCACATCTAACACAGAAAAATGTAAAGTTTTAAAATCTGTATTAACTTTTAATCTTTATATGCCATTTTTGCAACTGTGTACTAACAGCACATAAATAATCAATCTTTTAAATTAACCAAACCCTCTATTTAACTCCTTACTTAAAATAAAAAAAAAATATCCTTCTATTTCTTACTTTGCTGTTACAATAAAAAACTAATCAGCTAAAAGACGTTTTTCCTTGAAGAAAAAGTATAAAGCTCAGAATGATAACGAACGAGTTTCTCACATTTTAAGTAAGGATTCTGAGCTGGGGTAGATTTTATCCCAGCGCGTGTGCTGACGGGTTACAATCTTTATCTATAGTACATATAATAAAAGAATAAAGCATTTGACAGTCATTAACAGTTTCGGGATGCCCGTTTCACGCTTTCATATGCCCGGCGTTTGTACATTTTTGAGTCCAATGTGATTGTTAATTTTGTATTGTTGCACTGCAAAAAAAAAAAAAAAGTGTTGATTTTACAGTATAATACTAGCACTCCAGCTATTAGTATTATACCATAAAATTAACAGTAATAAACAGTAAAATAAGCAGTTATACGTTTCCACTCATGCGCGGCAGCGTATTACTGCTTATTTTAGGGTAAGTCTTGTAATCGTTTTGAAAATCGAAAAAAAAAAATTGACGGATTTACACGTTTCAGACACTGGAAATTTCGAAAAACATATTTTTAGAGAAAAAATTTGCCGTCCGTCTGCCTGTATGTGTGTCGGTAAACGCTCTATCTCCCGAACAAATTGAGATAGAGACTTGAAATTTGGTATGTACGCAGTACGTAATAATGGGAAGTGGCTTATTGAATTTCAGTAACCTCGATTATCCGGAACTATTTTTTTCGGATTCCCGAAATATTCGTTCTGATAAAAGGTACCTATATAAAATTTTTCAAAATTATTTATTTTAAGGAGTGAATATAAAATACAATAACAAAACATAAATTTTGCATAAAGAATGAAGTCGATCGGATAATTAATTGCCGAGTTATTTGTAATTATATTTTCCATACTCTTCGATTTTTCATGACTTTGTATTTCATTCAAAGATATATTTTAATTGGAAATGAGACGCTTATTCCGACGCAGTAGACCGTTAGTTAATAGGATTATCAATTTTGGAGTTATAAGGATGTTTCTTTTACGCAATTCAGTAATAGAGCATTTAAAATTTATGACGTTATCAAGCCATGATTTTATTCGAATTGCAATGCATTTTATAAATAGTTTACACATGTTTCATTTTCATATTTTATATTATGCATATCCATGATGGGTAAGTATTACGGTGGCCCCACAACGACTAGTTTTTCTTCTTTCCAGGAGACATTTGATCACCCGATATATCGGAATGGGTCAAAAATCGAGTGAATAATTTCAAGCTACAAAGTAAAACTTTCTATAAAATCCAGTCTACTTAAAAATTTATATTACTTTATTATACTAGGGGGCCTACACCCTGCGAGCTACGCTCACCAACCCCCGCTCAGACTTCGAGGCCTCTAAAAACATGACAGCGTGCTTTATTTTAAAAATATTAGTAAATCTGTAATTGGGTTGCCATGCTTTTATTGTTTTAATTGGGCCTTTTTTGATCATCATAGTCTCATACACAGCTGTTGCTACAACTGACGACTGTTTTCGGGATTGATAAGTAAAATCAATTACAACTTGAAAATCAGCTTGTATAAAATGGTTAGGTTTAAATTGTGGCTACCTCTCAGACTTTTATAACAACGATCTTATATTCCATTCTTCCTTTGCGTTTAAGGATGAGAAAAATTCCATCTGCTTGTGAATAACATTAAGATCCACGGTATTGAAAAGTACTATGTTATAGACATTTTCAGTAACAGGTTTTAATTTTCTCTCTATTTTAGTGCACCATCATGCATATTTCCATGTTATTTTAGATATGTAAATTATTTATTTTAAATAATATGTATATACGAATTTTCTAATAATTATTTTTCATACAAAATTAATTAAATATTTTGTGCGTGCATGCCTGCATTTATTCGGCATCAATTGATGAGATATTTAAACAAATTTGCTATCCGCGATAATTTTACACCATGTTATGTCACTTGAATATTGTCCATAAGAAAATCGGGTACTTTTCCAGTATAGGATCCTTTGCTTTTAGGTTTGGCGTAATTCGAGCTTCAAAAAGGGATAGATTCGTTAATATACATAGATTTGTTCCCAAAAGTTATGAAAACAAACCCAATGAACTT
This sequence comes from Maratus michaelseni, assembly GCA_963931845.1. NCBI lineage: Eukaryota > Metazoa > Arthropoda > Arachnida > Araneae > Salticidae > Maratus > Maratus michaelseni. Next base: position 128,245,736 of record OZ007600.1, on the reverse strand, counting down.
TTGGTGCTTTTCTATTATAGAGGACTTGACGCTTTTTTAAAAGGCTTGGCGGAAAAAAACCAAGCAGGATAGAAAACCAAGCAGGATATTTTATTCTCCTTCCGTTCAGTTGGGCAATTATTATTTTATATATTCGTTTGAAATATCCGAATTAGTGATTTTATAAATTCGTTTAGTTAAATTTTACAAAAAAATAACAATATGATATCAATAAATAATAATTACTATTGATTCCCTTTTCCTCTTTTCTTTTGCGTTTGCATAAATGACGTCATTTGGACAAATTTATTCAAAATATTTTCAGTTTATAAATTAAATTAAATGCTGACAGACGATTGAATCCTGACGATAGAAATGTGATTTTTTTTTTTCAAATTTTCCATAAAAAACATAATTTAATCACAATCTTGTCTTCATTATCGATTGAAATAAAAGATAAATTCAATTTCAATTTGAAAATGACGAATAAAAAGAAATCAATAATCCCTATCGGGATCCTTTTCAATTTTTTTCCCTTTTTTGGCACAAAAAGACTGAGTAATTAGTTGCCATCATTACAGAAATGTCATTAAAATTAGAATATAATTAATATCTCGAAAACTAAATCCAATTTCAAAATTCAATTACCAGTTTTGACATCCGCGGATTTTTATGGACAATTGGTATTAGTTTCACCATCAAGCGTTTAATATTTTATTAAAAATAGCCCTGAAACATAATCAGTCGTTTCATAAAATCGTTTCATAAAATCGTTTCATAAATTTGTTTCATAAAATCGTTTCACAAATTCGTTTCATTAGGATTTTATATATATAGGGTAGATATTTTATATATCTACCCTATATATATAAAATCCTAATGAAACAAATTTGTGAAACGATTTTATGAAACGAATTTATGAAACGATTTTATGAAACGACTGATTAAACGACTGATTATGTTTCAGGGCTATTTTTAATAAAATATTAAACGCTTGATGGTGAAATTAATACCAATTGTCCATAAAAATCCGCGGATGTCAAAACTGGTAATAGAATTTTGAAATTGGAATTAGTTTTCGAGATATTAATTTTTTTCTAATTTTAATGACATTTCTGTAATGATGGCAACTAATTACTCAGTTTTTTGTGACAAAAAAGGGAAAAAAAATTGAAAAGGATCCCGATAGGGATTATTTATTTCTTTTTATTCGTCATTTTCAAATTGAAATTGAATTTATCTTTTATTTCAATCGATAATGAAGACAAGATTGTGATTAAATTATATTTTTCAGGAAAATTTGAAAAAAAAAAAAAATCACATTTCTATCGTTAGGATTCAATCGTCTGTCAGCATTTAATTTAATTTATAAACTGAAAATATTTTGAATAAATTCGTCCAAATGACGTCATTTATGTAAACGCAAAAGAAAGGAGCAAAAAAATATTTATACAATTTGTTTAGCGTAAAATGTCATTTATTCTATTTTATATATATTCAGAAGTAATTTGTATAGAAAAAACAATAATAATATACGTATAATTAAAATACGCATATAAACAAAAAAATCGTCGAATTTTTTTCCATGGCTGTTTATGTCATTTGGCACCAAATCTCACTTTCTGATGCCCGAATTGCGCCAAGCTTTTTAAAAAAGCGTCAAGACCCCTATAATAGAAAAGCACAAAAAGCTCATTGGGTTTATTTTCATAACTTTTGGCAACAAATCTATGTATATTAACGAATCTATCCCCTTTCCGAAGCTCTAATTACGCCAAACCGAAAAGCAAAGGATCCTATACTGGAAAAGTACCCGATTTTCTTATGGACAATATTCAAGTGACATAACAAGGTGTAAAATTATCGCGGATAGCAAATTTATTTAAATATGTCATCAATTGATGCCGAATAAATGCAAGCATGCATGCACAAAATATTTAATTAATTTCGTATGATAAATAATTATTAGAAAATTCGTATATACATATTAATTAAAATAAATAATTTACATATTTAAAATAACATGAAAATATACATGATGGTGCACTAAAATAGAGAGAAAATTAAAACCTGTTACTGAAAATGTCTATAACAGTACTTTTCAATACCGTGGTTCTTAATGTTATTCACAAGCAGATGGAATTTTTCTCATCCTTAAACGCAAAGGAAGAATAGAATACAGAACGTTGTTATAAAAGTCCGAGAGGTAGCCACAATTTAAACCTAGCCATTTTATACAAGCTGAGTTTTAAGTTGTAACTGATTTTACTTATCAATCCCGAAAACAGTCTCAGCTGTGTATGAGGCCATGGTAATCAAAAAATGCCCCATTAAAAAGTTAAAAGCATGGCAACCCAATTACAGATTTACCAATATTTTTAAAACAAAGCACGCTGTCATGTTTTTAGAGACTTCGAAGTCTGAGCGGGGGTTGGCGAGCGTAGCTCGCAGGGGGTAGGCCCCCTAGTATATATATATAAAGATTGAGCTATAGAAAAATAAATGCTATAAATTTAAAATTTTGGTAATCACATATTTTTCCTAATGAGAAATCTGAAGAAATACATGAATTTAAGGTGCCACACTTCGTTTGACGCCAATCTATATTATATAATAAAAATATACCCGTGAGTAACGATGACGTCACATTGGCAGTGGCAACACCTGGGCAATAGATTTAACATTTATTGTTTTTTTTTTCTAAATATTGCACAATTTAAATTTTTCCATAGTGCAATAGGGAAAAAATTCCTTCAAATGCAATTTCTTTGAAACTTTTATCAATATTTTTATTGTTTTTAAAATAAGTGCCAAGCTTGATTTTTTTTTTAATGCGACAATATTGCGTTCAGCTCTTTTATGAAAGATTAGCCAGTTTACACTTAAAAGAATATAAGTTCAGTTTTTGTTTCCGGCTAATATTGTATAAAGAAATTAAAACTTCGTGAATCTATACTAATATTATAAAGTAGTAAAGATTGTTTTGTTTGTTTGTTTGTTTGTTTGTTTGTTTGTTTGTTTGTAGGGGGTAATCTCTAGAACTACTGAAGCGATTTCAAAATTGATGATTGCAAATTGATGGTGACAATCCCTGCTCCAACATAGGCTATATTTTATGTCTGTGCTACTACCCCCAGGGGGTGCAGAAGCGAAAAACGTTCTAAAATTTCGATTTTTTATATACTGAAGGAGCTAGAAACATGAAATTTCGCATGGTGGTTACTTATAAGATGTAAATGCTCTCTAATAACAAATTCTAATAAAATTCAAAATTTAAAAGGGTGAGATGAGCGAAAAGCGTTCTAAAAGCATTCTAAATTACAATTTCTACGGAATCTCTGGAACTACAGAACCGTTTTCAACAGTGATGGTGGCAAATTGATGGTGACAGTCGCTGCTCCAACATAGGCTATATTTTATGTCGGTGCCACTACCCCCAGGGGGGTGCAGGAGAGAAAAACGTTCTAAAATTTCGATTTTTTTAATACTGAAGGTGTTACAAACATGAAATTTGGCATGGTAGTTACATATAAGATGTAAATGCTCTCTAAGAACAAATTCTAAAAATTTCGAAATTTAAAACTGTGAGAGGAGCGAAAAGCGTTTTAAAAACATTCTAAATTACAATTTCTATGGAATCTCTAGAACTACCGAACCCTTCTCAAAAGTGATGGTGGCAAATTTTTTATGATGATCCCTGCTCCAACATAGGGTATATTTTACGTCGGTGCCACTAATCCCAGGGTGATGCAGGAGTGAAAAACGTTCGAAAAATGCATTTTTTGTTATACTGAACGAGCTAGAAATTTGAAATTTGGCATTGTAGTTACTTATAAGATGCAAATGCTCTCTAAGAACAAAATTAAAAAAAAATCGAAATTTAAAAGGGTGAAATGAGAGAAAAGTGTTCTAAAAACATTCTAAATTACAATTTCTATGGAATCTCTGGAACCACAGAACAGATTTCAAAAGTAATTGAGGCAAATTGATGGTGATAATCCCTACTCCAATATGGCTATATTTTATGTCGGTGCCAGTAACCCCAATGGGGTGCAAGAGTGAAAAATGTTCGAAAATTGCAACTTTTTTTTTATAGTGAAGAAGCTAAAAATTTGAAATTTGGCATGGTAGTTACTTATAAAATGTAAATGCTCTTTAAGAATAAATTAAAAAAAATTTTAAAGGGTGAAATGAGCGAAAAGCGTTCTAAAATCATTCTAAATTACAATTTCTATGGAATCTCTGGAACTACAGAGCCGATTTCAAAAGTGATGGTGACAATCCCTGCTCCAACATCCTCTTTAATGTAAAGCTATGTGTTGCTGACGACTGGGTTTTTCGCGAATCTTTGCCACAGATTAATCTCGGAAAATGAAACATTTGAAGTTACTGAAAAAATTAATAGCTCGAAAATTATTTGTCATAAAATTGCTAGACAAATTGCGTTTTAAAAGTAAAAAAATGTATATTTCTTGATATAAATTTCAAATCTAATGATTATGCCCTTTTTCAAATGTTGAATTTCAAAAATTACCAAATTTCACAATGGAGTACCATAGCGAAACCTTCACGCGTAAAAAGATAATGATAAAGGCGACGTGTCCTGACGTGTATATTGGCTATAGCACGAGTCACAAATTATAGTAGCCTTATTATTCTGTTAAAATATAAAAGTTAATTATGAAATGTCAATATTTTGTTTGATTAAAGGTTCGTTAAGAGAAATTGACCAGCGTAGCGGGCGTAGCTTGCTAGTAAATAAATAAAATAATATAAATAAAATACATATTTAACAGACATGTAATCGAACTACCCGCTTACACCTCAGAAATGATCAGAATTAGCACGTTTTCAGCCTTGTTAAAATCGCCGCAATTTTATTTTATTTAGAAAGTTCGAATTCATACCAGAAAATACTAATAGCAATATTTACTTTATTTAATTACGGACATTTCGTGATTACATAAAATAAAAATTCTTCTTTCGAAATTTCCGGTACGAATTCGTAATTTTAGATTTAAAAACCACGAGAATACTCGTTGTTGGCAGCAAATGGTTTAAATCGGCTGCTGTAAGTAGCGAAATCTTTGGCGATTTCTTCGGCTAATAAGTCCTGACATGTGACTAATGCTAAAGTATCGCTTTTAACAAATTTCAAAACCTCATTTAAATACATTATTGCTATTTTTCAAATAAAAATGATGTTCTTACTAGACAATCTAAACAAATTATATTAAATGTAAAACATCTGTTAGTTTTTTCAAATTTTTTTCACATATGTTCTATAATCCTGGAAGTCCTGATTCGATCTTCTAGTAATAAAAATAAATAGATAAATAAATAAATCCAAAAAGCGTATAATTTTGAGTCTTTCAAATAAATTAGTACGAGGGAAAATCATTAAGTAAGTCACAAAAGATAATTAAATAATAACTTACAATGATATTTACTTCAAAACTATTTTTATTTCTCAACATATTCTCCACCAATATTTATGCACTTCAATCACCGTTTTATGAGTGCCTCAACACCAGCTGCATAATATTCTTTGGGTTGCTGTCTCAGCTACATTAGGACTTCAAGTTGAATACAGAAGACGACTCAAATATTTGGTTGGCAACATCTTCAACATCCACCATACTACTTCGACTTAGATTCAAGCGATTCTCATCTGTTTAGTCCACTTAAAAACCATCTTGGAAGAAAGATAATGTTCACAGATGATGAAAAGTTTCAACTTGAAGTCCTAATGTGGCTGAGACAGCAACCCAAAGAATGTTATGCAGCTGGTGTTGAGGCACTGATAAAACGGTGATATAAGGGCATAAATATTGGTGGAGAATATGTTGAGAAATAAAAAATTTTGAAGTGAATATCATTTTAAGTTATTATTTAATTATGTTTTGTGACTTACTTAATGACTTTCCCTCGTATATAAAAAGGCAATTTCATTTGTTAAATAAATTATTTCATCCAATTTCTTTCTTAAAATTTCTTTAAAAATAATGCAATATTTGAGACTTACGAAAAACGTCCTCACGGTGAAAATAATTATAGTTTATAATTTATTTCAATAAATATACAACTTGAGTTACTTATATTGGACTGCAATCTAAGTCATAATGGTCCATACATATACAATTGCATTTATTACTCTGGTGTTTTTTCATACATTTTCTGTACGTTAATTTATACAAAAAAAACTGTAAAATATCAGGAAATTCACAAGTATTTAAATCACTTTTCCATTACACTCACATCACATAAATTGTAGGAGATACGTTTTGTGTAAATATAACAATAATTTTTGGAGATAAAACATTTGTAGCTATTTAGTGTTTACGAAAATCAGTTTTTTTATAAATCGCATCTGGTGTTTTATTTTCAGAATTTTTTTTCGAAATATTCAGCTCGAGTCCTTAAAACTCTCCAGATTTATATGTTCCACATTCTTTAATTTCCATATATAAGAATTCTATTCCTTTGTGAGACTCTTTAAACATACACTTCCAGATATTTAAATGCATACTTCGGTTTGAAATCTCAAATAAAAAAATTCACAAGGGCACTGACATGTATTATCTATAACTAGTAAATTTATGTAAATTCAGCAATTTATACAATTATCGTGGCAACAGTTGTGGACTGTACTTGTTTATTTATACATTTTGGTATAAACAAGTATGAAAAATTACTTCTGAATATTCTGCACATTGAACAATAAATTGTGAAGTTTACTGCTTTATTTATCAAAATGAGATAATAATAATCTAATGAACAGTATTCATTATATGCTATTTTAGTACGCTTTTGTGTCTTTGAAACATTGTCGCCCCATAGGTAAGGGACGCTATTCTTTCCTTACCAACACATAGCAGCTGCAAACTCCAGTTCCTAGTTATATCAGTTTTGGGCCGCTTTATACAGCTCTATGATGCGGCCGTTGATATTTGGATGATCCGAAATCCAGACACAGCCGTGTTACATAATATTCTGGTGAAAGTGTCAATGAAAGAATAAGAAATCAGCACTGTATCTCTGTATATTATAGGTGTGGTACACAATGAGACGAATGCTAATATTATCTTAAAGTGATTTTTTTCTGTTTCTATTCACTTGTAATAGTAAATTCAATATGTAAAATGTTCCCTTCAAGCAGATATATATATGCATTGGCTGAAAATTCTTCTCTCGATTATATCTGACTCTTAATTAACGTTCTTAAAAACTTGGATACTCAGAAATCCAGGTACAACCATGTCATATAATATTCTTGTGAATGTGTCGTTGAAGCACACACATAATCAGCACTGTATCGCTGTGTTTTATAGGTGTGGTGCACAGCGAGACGAATGCTAATATTATCTTAATATTATCTTAAAGTGATTTTCTTCCTGTTTCCACTGATGTATATTTGTAAATTCGTTATGTAAGATGCTCCCTTCAAGCAGATTTATATATGCATTGGCTAAAAATTCTTCTCTCGATTATATCTGACTCTTAATTAACTTTCTTAAAAAATCTGTTTTATTTTGTACGACTCTCCCCTGCACACTTCGTTGCAAGTTTTGGGCGGCTTAGCTATTGGAATAATTTCTTGTTGGCGTATACATTTTGGTATAAACAACGATGAAAAAGTATCTCTAAATTTGCTGCTCATTGAACAATAAATAATAAAGTTTACTGCGCTATTTATCAAACTGAGAGCATCCATAGTTTCACCAAAGTTCTGGTAAACGTTACTGAAGAATTCTGATCCTAGAACACCGCTAAAAAGTGTTAGCAATCCTGCAGGAAATTGTGTTACTAAGAAAAACATCAATACAATTAGGAGCATTTTGGTTGTTCTGTCATGAGATTTATCAATTTCTGCTTTGTGTTTCAATATTTGCCTTCTTTTCTTTGCTTCATACAAAACAAGAATCAGACCAAGGCTTAGAGCTGTAAGTGCTACACAAGGCACCAATTTTGACATAACGCTGAAAAGCCAGAAATTAATTTTTTCTAGCAGTTGATCATTCCTCTGTGACATTTGGCTGAAATCAACTCCATAGAGTATTTGACCATCTGTACCTCTGGATTTAGACACAGTGAAGGCGAGATAAATTGGTATACATAATATGGTGCAAGTGATATATGTAGCTGCGATTGCGTATTTTGCTCTTTGCATTGAGCACCAACTGGAAGCGTTTAATGGAAAACTAATTGCTATAAACCTCCAGACGGCTAAAGTCACAGTTAACCATGCAGATATTGTATGATTCACAACAGTAAAATTTGTATGAAAAAGAGTGAAAACTGACCATTCATATGAATATTTTTCTTTCTCACTGATATCTCTAATATAGTAATGATAAGCAAAAGGCAGATATAAAAACATTACAAGCATATCGGCAACTGCTAAGCTTGTGAGAATTGCATTTATAGACGAAACCATGTTTTTTCTTGTAAGAACAATGATATTTAGAAAGTTGGCTGTGATTCCAAAAACACAAACAACAAAACTTAAATACCCATGAACTGCAACGTATCCAATACGATAAGATTGTAAATAATCTCCAAAATACGGATGTGGATCATGAAATTCTAAAGCAGTTAATGGAGAGTTCACAAAAGAAAATTTAGCTTCTGAATCGTTAAATGGCAAATCTGTATCATTTAAATTAAAAATTATATGTACAGCCATTTCTAAGTTATTGCTATTAATGAAGATAAATGTGTTGCACGATTTAAAAATTTATTAAATTTTATCGTTTTTGAAAAGTGTCAGACTACTTTGTATATAAAATACATTTTTACATCCTGTTATGAATATCATGATTAACAGAATTTAACTTTGAAAAAAAATTGTAGTAACTCTTAAGAAAGTAAGAACATGTTAGGAAAAGTTGATTCTATTCTTTCTTAATAATTTAATTTTATATATGTGTTGAAACTCTTCATCTTTAGAAGTATTGGATAAACCTATAAGAAAAAAATATATAATTAAAATAATTTATCAGACAAATACGTAAAATGCTAAAATAAATTTGTAAAAGAAAGATAAATTTTTGCATGAAATTATTTTTTAATTCGACAGTTTATCTTATAAGTCACATAATTTAAAAATTTTGCTATAGTCCTTGGAATTTTTTGTTAGGAGAAAAAAATATTTAAATATAAGAACTTTCTATTGTTTTTATTTGTTTAATGTAAATCTTAACATTTGTTTAAATGCATCACCATGCTTCTTCTAATTCGCTTTGAAAATTTTGCATTTCACACAAAAAAGAAATATCTTAAATATAGCATTTTTTTTTTAAACATTGACTAGCTAGTATTTATTTAGATCAGTACTTCTAAAAGTACAATACTGACACCCCTTGAGTTACACAAGGAAGATGTAGACAGGCCGCTAAAATTTACATATCCATTCGTTCTGTGACTGGATATTGGCAAATACCTGATCAGCATTGATGTGATTGGCTCTTCAGGTTCAGGTAACTAGACCATTGCTCACATTTTATATCTTGAAAGCGGTGATCGTTTTAATCACGCAACGTGTATTTTTGATGCACAATCACAATGATTTAATGATTAAATTTAATGATCATTATCATTTAATGATGATTGTGAATAATTTTAAAAATAAGTACATAAATAATTTCCGTACATTTATCACATATATTTTTTTTCAATTTCTGAAAGCAAAATAAAGTAAAAATACGTATTTTACAACTGGGTATAATGGGTTTATAATGTTTTTAAATTGGTAATCTATTTTAATAATATCAGCATTGTTTGTGCAAGGTAGGTTTGTAAATTAGTATTTGTTTTATATTTATCCAATATTTCATGTATGCGATCACTAACGCATATATGAGTGCATCGCAACCTTGGAAAAAAAATCACTATATGCAGCAAACGCGTTGTGTAGCAATCTCAAAAATGCTTGAAATTCCTTTAAAGCTGTGATCACTAATGTATGTAGTAACACATCGCGATCATGAAAACAAAAATAAAACATCACTGGCTACAGCAGTCTGGTCTTGTAGAAATCTCAAAAATGCATGAAATTCGTTAAAGCTGCGAATTACCTACACTAACGCTGGTACGACCTCTTCGCGTCCATGAAAAAGAAAAAAGAAAAAAAAAAGCATCACTGGGTGAAGCAACCTCGTGGTGTAGCCATATAAAAAATGGATGAAATTCATTAAACTGCGATCACTAACGTATCCATGAGCTCCTCGCCCCTATAAAAAAACATCAGTGGATTCAGCAACCTCTATGTGTAGCAACCTCCAAAATATATGAAATTCTTTAAAGCCGCAACACTATAACACGCGTATGAGCCCCCAATTAGCACTCATTAAAAATATATATATATATGTGTCAATTCGTCTAAATCTTTGTATTTGTGTCTCTAAAAACAGGAAATTCGTTATAACCGTAATCACTATAATGGATATTAAAAAAATTCTCATTATATAAACTGTTAATATTGTTTCAAATTATTTTTATGACTTAATTAAATATTGAAAAATAGAAACTTTCCATTTTTTCATTTAAATTATTCTTTATACCTAAATTAAATATCGAAAAATTAAAAATTTCTATTTATTCGCATTTTTCGCTGCTTGGATCCGGTCTGGATTCTCAAAATATAAAGATAAATGTGTGAAATTTAGATATCTGTGCAAGAATAACCTGATCGTTATAGCATTAATATTTCAGTTCAAAGTCTGAAATTTTCCTTTCCTGAAGAAAGTTTTGATCCCAGGCAACTTGTTTTTGAATGCTGAAATCTGAAATTATTAAGTTAAATATAAAAGTTAAATATTTGGAATTTAGAATACCAGGTAGTAAGACGATGATATTACGTCAGTGATATTTTATTCCTGTATGTGAAGTATCTTCTCAGATACAGGAAAAAATGAAAATATGTAAAAGGGGTTCGCGTAACTTATAGTTTATGGGGCGTTCTGCATAAACTTGACCTATGCATTGTTTTTCACTATGATTAAGATAAAAAATACGTACGACACTCATTTAATTATGCATTAAATATGTGTCTGTCTGCCTTCCCAAACTTTTTTTTTCTGGTAAGACTGCATTTCTTAAGATTCAAATTGCTAAATTTGAATGGTCTAGAGGAACTTAATTTATTTTTCAAAAGTTATAATTTACATAGTATATGACTAATTTTGATCAAGCAGGACCGTTCATTGTGCCAAGCCAAGCTAACAAAAAAATACTAAGCCCGCCAAACAAATAAACACTAAGAACCAGACTACAGGCCGCTACTGCTTACTTACAGGAAACTACTTCTAAATATTAAATCGACCAAACATGTCAGATTAAAATATCAGATATCAAATGAACCAAGCGTCGCAGAAAAATAAAGCGAAAACTAGAAGCATCTAAGAAATTCTTCATTTTGAGAACAAACTCATCATTATAAGTGATTTATAAACAGAGATATAGAATTTTTCTAAAACGTCGAGTTACTTAAAATGATCACTCTTTTCATCGTCAAATATTTTTTGGTACTTATGTATTATCCGGGTCAGGTTTGAGCCAAATGCGCTATGCATGATGCCAATATTACTAATTATAGTAACCCTTCTTTTTTTTTCTACATGGTAACTGCAATTACCGGCTTTGTCGAGGAGTGACGCACTATGGAGCGGATTAGTCCAATTAGAAATCCCAATATAGAAGGTGGGAACAGTGGAAAAGAGGAGATTGGGAGGGTAGAATTAACGTCTATATAATGTCTCAGGTCGTTTAGACGTTGAGGATAAATATTGTTTGAGTTTTCCTCCCTAAATTTTCTGACACGCTTAGCAGATGTTGTCGCTGGTCGTGTAAACGTTAAGGGTACAGTTTCTTTGAGTTTTCTTTTCCCAAATTCTCTAACATGCTTAGTATATGTTGTTGCTGGTCGTTTAGAAGTTGAGGGTCTTGACTCTTTGAGTTTTTATCCCTAAATTCTCTGACACGCTTAGTAAATGTTGTCGCTGATTGTTTGTATGTAAATAAATTTTGGTCTTGTACTAAACAGTCTCCACATTTTCTCACTCGCTTAGCACATGATTTAGCTGACTGTAAACTTTCCAAAAAACAAATATCATCCTCAACACGATTTTTTTCGAGAATACATTAAAACAGATCAAGTTAAAGATATGGCATAATGTTCTTGCACAAATATTTGCACATCGCAAAATCGGAACAGATGACTTTTTAAATAGGCGTTCAAGCGTTCAATGAAATTACAAGCTACAATAAAAATTATGATACTAAACCACTATTTACAAATCCAGCTTCTTTTTGCTAAACATGACTTACATTTTAAGACAAAATAAAATATAAGTTTAAAAAAAATCTTGCTGTGACACAATATTAGTTTTTGTATCTAAAAAATTGCTACTATATATTACACATTTTTTTTCCTGCGGTAAACTTTACCAATACTCAACTTCCATGCAATCACTTCAAAAATATTTTACTGGGGAATAAACCAGTTTCAGCAGACATACTGATACGTTTATATCTAACAAGACGTCTGCAATGACGTATTCGCTTGGTTTTAAAGGTCTTATCATAACTCTTAAAATTTCTAAATTTAAAATATTAAAAAAATAATATTATTCAAATATTAATTTGTTTTAACTTTGAATAGCATTTCTCTATTAGCGGCAACATTTTTTTTGTTCTGGATGAAAGAGGGGAAAGAGTACATAATGTCATTTTCGCATTATTGGTGTCATTTTCTCATTAAAATTTAAAATAACACCAAGGAGTAAATTTTATTCTCTTTGCATTCAGTTGGGCAATTATTAGATCAGATATTCGTTTCAGATATCCAAATGGTTCCAAAAGCCTCATAATAACTCTTAAAATTTCTAAATTTAAAATATTAAAAAACTACTATTAGTGAAATTTTAATCTTTTTTAAATTTTAACAGCATTTCTCTAATATCTATAAAAGCGCTTACATAAATGACGTCATTTAAACGAATTTATGCAAAATATTTCCAGTTTAGGAATAAAGTAAATGCTCAGAAAATGGTATTTTTCTCGCTAAACCATTTCAGCGTTAAATGCCTTTGTGAAAAGTTTTAATGTGCAATCATAAGAAATAATTATCTGAGGAACTGGGTTTCTTCTTTAAATTCATTTCCTGTAAGTAAGGGAAAATAAGATCGTTACTTAAACGCAAGGAGCTGAAATGTGTTTTTGCTTAACATCCTTGGATAAAGGTAAAACTGAAAAAAAAAACTATGACGAATTTTTTTTTTTTTTTTTTTTTTTTTTTTTGTCAGTAGAATTTATGTTAATGTTCAAGATGACAAATGATTTTTGGCTTTCTATAATAAACTGATTCGTAAAGATCAAATGCGTGAAAATAAGTTTGTATTGCATATTATAAAATAAGTTTGTAAGAATGTTTTATTATTCCGAGAACAAAAATAAAAAAAAATAAGTAGTTTACCTTAACATTGCATAAAATTGTGTTTAATGTGATACTTTTAAAATTTCAGGAAGCCCAATCAATAATCAAAGACATAAAGGTCTGACAGAACGAGAAATTTAGTTCCATCCTGTAGGTGCCGAGATATAGCTATCACGGAAACAGTGAATAATGGAACTTAGCAAAGCCACAAGTTCGTCTATATACACCAAAACATTACTAGCACCTCTAAGTGTCATTACCGAACTAAATATGACTTTTCGTAAAATTCCATCCCACAGATGTCGAGATATATACCTATCTCGAAAAACTTGAAAAATAGAGCATAGCAGTGCACACCTGTTGAGTAATATATACCCAAACCTAAAAAACAAAAGTTTGTACCAAGGTCGAACAAAATATAAAGTTTCGTGAAATTTCGTGCATTAATTCTTGATACAGAGTATCAACAAAATTCGTGTCACATATATACAGACAGACATTTTCTAAAAACTGTGGAAAATTTTCACGATTCTAAAACTTTCTTCTTATGTATATAGAAAAAAGTAAAACATGCAGAATTTTTTGAATATTTCAAGGGCCCTTTTATAATACCTCGAATATGCGTACTATTTTTACACAAATGAATACAAATGTTGTACAGGACCCACATAGTAATCTGCTACTGCTAAAGATTGTTTCGTGCATTTTATTTTACAGTATGTTTGCAAAAGTTATTTGCCCTCAATTACCCTCGTGACTAAACCTTCACTGAAAAATATGAAGTCAAATATGTTTTCTACATTCCAGCAGTTCCAGAAGATTTAGTCAAGTATTTCTCTAGATATTCGACAAAGCATCTAAAACCGAAAGTGTTGGGTGACTTTTGCCCATGTAGGTGATATATCATGGATGTCATGAAAACACAGCATAGCAGTGTCATTTTTTTAACGATAAGCACCAAAAAGTAATGAGCACAAATTTAAATCAAGGTCTAAATAAAATCGAAACATCATAACATTTTGTGTATTAATTCTTAAGCTGTAGCTAACATAGTAATCCTGGAAAACACGTATAACAGCGCCATCTTCCGAGCGGTATGCACTAAAATTTAACCAGGACCAATTTATATCAATGTCTAACCAAATATGAAGTTTGATGAAATTTTGTGCACTAGGTCTTTAGCTAGAGTAGCCACAAAATTAGCGTCACACACAGACAGACATACTGAACTATTCCAAAAATAGCGAAATCTATTCAAGACTTTCTAAAATGTGTAATTCTGTCAAAAAAGTGATATTTGAAAATTTTCACGATTACAATACTTTCTTGTAAAAAACAAAAAAACAAACAAAAAAAAAGGTTTAGAACTTGCTCTCAGCAATCAATTGCCTAATGTGGCAACTTATCTGTCACTACATACTTTTCATTACTGTTGCAAACAAATGTTCATTGTTGGTATAGATTTTTTAGAAAACCATGCTTGAAAATTATTTGTTCCTAAAATGAGCTACAGTTTCAAAAATAGTTCATTCGAAAGTTTTTTTTCCCTACTCGATGATGTAAAAATGGAAATTATGTGAACTTTAAAAGTGAAGAGGAATAAAAGCAAAAGCCAGAGCACCTGTCGTTACCATCTTCCCCATATAGCAAGCGTTCTACTGTAAATAAATTCAAGAACATTCTATTGTTTCGGTGGTTTTAAATGTAAATTGTGATTATAATATAAATACCACAACATGCTCTTTGAAATTCACTCCAAGTAGCACAAAACGGTTCGGCCAATGTTGGCTAACTGGTGACTCTCACTATTGGCCAACGGTAAGAAATGCTCGCCTTCCCGTATCATTGGCGAACAAACCATTTGCCAACAAATGCTCAACGAACTATTACTATAAAGACACAACTATTTATTTCTATAAATGCCCAACAATTTATGCCTGTAATGACCCAGCAATAACAACCCAACAATTATCTAATATATATAGATGGTACCGTGAAAATAGAAGAGAATTCTATACTTCTAGCCTCTGACGGTCTTCAGGTGCCACAACCTAACCATTTGAGGTAGAATTAATCAGTCTTTTGGAATTTTTTCTTAATAAAAAATAGAATAATTACTCGACTTTATAACTAGTATAATGTGTTTAGTGAACTTTTATATATAAAAGCACACTTATTCAAATCCATGGAAATACTGATCTTACTATTTTTTATAGTTACGGAAAAATTCCAGAAAACTGTTAGTTATAGCCTAATCTTTTCAGGTTCTGACACATTCAAACATAAAAAGCAACATGTCTTGAAAGTGCTTTTTAATTATATCATCCAAATTTTTTGCGTTATTGGTGGGTAAAAATCAAGCCTAAAGTATAATTCTTTAACTATTTTGTAATTCTTCCATGCTCATTATCATCATTTGAATTTTTACCAGTGTATAATTAATTAAAGATAGCATCTCATTTTTCATTTCTTGTCAAAAGTTATTAACTCTATGTTCTCAGCAGTATAACTCAGACTAATCTATATGAGGGAAGTCCTAGTAAAAATTAATACACAGACACATATAAATCTTATACAAAATCGTATATAATGGATTTCTTAAATTATTGTATATTCATCACATAGCATGAGGGGAACATTCCTTAAGCTTTCGAAATACATGATTTTCTCTAATTTATATTATGGTCAGCTGAAAAGATAATTTCAGCAGATGAGCAAACCAAAGATCAATTATAAGGAGGACGTATTTTTTACATTGGCATTGGTTCAAAAATGTGTTTTGACTGGTTTTGAAATTTCTCACGAAATCCTCTTTAGAAAATCCTTACGTAGAATTCGTATATTTGCTATCTCCCTGAAAATCAGGATTGAGAATTTTATTCGTCAATAAATAAGAAATTGTTTTCTAAAATATTGTATCCGTAAATTTAATAAACCAATTTTACACTAATTATTGTGCTCAATGTTATCATAGTGCAGATACAATTTTCTTAATGGTTTAAGTGAAATTGTTGCATACTAAGTATTTCTGCATATTTCATTATTATTATTTTTTTATATAAAATAATGCATTTTTATCGCTTAAATAATTTTGGCTGCATTCATTTACAATTTCTGCCTAAATTCTTTTATTTAACAATATCCTGAAATTCAAATACTTCTAAAAGAATGCATGCATTTTTATACAAAAATCTTTTGTAAATAGCATTTTTTAGATTCTTATGTGCACAAGACATGGAATATGGAATGGAATGTATTAATCATTACTTAGAGAATCACGTACAAGGACAGAATCGAAGTGCCTTTTTTGGACAATTCACAATAAAATATATTTAACAATACTTTATATCAAGTCCAACTAAAATTAGTTTAATTTTCCATGTTGCATTCCTGTAAGCAAAGTTCTGGTAAGCAACGTTCTAATTTCTGAATTTAATGCATTAAATAATATTAAATCATAACAAAATACATTGATAAATTTTCGATGAGCATTAAATCATGTTCATATATCAGAGCCTTCTTCAACGTAAGTTATTAATAATATAAATAAATATGCTTTATTAATATGACATTTGGAAAATCTCCATTCAGCCAGAGCTATTTTAAGGTTATGTTCCGCAACAGTTGCCAAGTCTACGGGGTTCATAGGTTCATCGGCAGCTTCCGTTATCACTATTAATACATCGGCGATCGATAGAAAAGAAATAACAAAATCATTAGCACGAGGAAGGGAACACAAAAATGGAGTTTTTTGGTGAAGTATGGCATAATGCTCAAATGAATAAATAAACGAATATTATCATAATCAGAATATCTTTGTTAAAAACGACTGAAGCACTAATGGGGGATTTGAAAGGTAAAACCTCTGAAAAATATTGAAAAATTGAAATGTTTAATCTGAAATATTGCGTTCAAAGATGTATACGCGGGATATGCAAACTAGAGTAAAGGAAAGCATATATTGTAAAAGCAAACTCAGGTGAAAAACGGAAAAGGTACTGGCGGCAGAGTTACCATAACTTTTAAGATTTTTCACAGAAATTCAGTTTTCTGATTTTACAGTTTTATAAATTCATATTTTCTGTTTTAAGCACAGTTATTTTCAGTTTTAAAAACCGATAGTTTCCATTTTAATCACGTTTATTTTTCGCTTTCAAGCACTTCAAGCACCGCTACTTTCCGTTTTACAAACTGGTTTTTTCATTTTTTTTTTCGTTATCCGTTCAATATTTCCCCATAAACAAACGATTGTTTTTCACATATTGCCGTTGATACTGGGGTACTTTTTTCTCAGGAAATACTCAATTTTATTTATTTTTTGTGATATTAAAATTAGCATTATTTCGATTGTTATCTCCTTCTGCATAATTAACTATTTTTAATAACTTTAATTTAATTAAAAATACCCTAGATATTTTTTGTTTAGAATTACTGCCAAAGCTATTAAGAAGATTTATTGAAACCACTTCAATTTTATAAGCCCATATATTTTATTTCAACTGCTGCGCACTTTTCATTTTGGTTCTAATTATTCAACTGAGAGTGGCTTCTATGCCGAGATAAAAAAGGTACATCAATATAATCTGTTTTCCATTTTCACAAGTACTGTTACCACCTTAAGTACGCCGATGTTTGCATTATTTTACATTTTCTTTTCAATATTTTACCATTTTGTGCATAGAAATTTTCTTTCATCTTTTTGTTATTTTTATACTCAATGTAATTTTATTTTAATCAAAAGAGATTTTACACCCTACACAAAATCATACGTACCATCTTGATAAGAGTAAAAAACCCCTCCTTTTGATATATTTTTACTGACACATTTAACTTAATATTCGAATTTTAATTGCTTAAAAGGCGTATAACCAACATAGTTAAAAAGTGCCCTAGCCGGGATTCGAACCCGGGTCATCAGTATAGCGCACTGACGCTCTACCAACTGAACCACTTGGGAACGATACTCAGCCTGGCACATTTTCACTATAACATATTGGCAAGACTACAAAGAATTAAAGAAATAGAATTAAAATTTGAATATTATGAATGCAAGGCGTGCGAAATTTTCTATGGAAAAATTTCCAAGTATTAAATATAGATTTATTCAATTATCGATGTTGGATTTTCTTTGGTTGCGTGTTTGCCCTAGGGTTGGTGGAACACGGAAAATATTCCATCTTGTGCTGCGTTTGTAGCCTTGCCAATATGTTATAGTAAAAAAGCGCCTGGCTGAGTTTCGTTCACAAGTGGAATATTTATTTATTGTCCAGTTGGTAGAACGTCAGTGCGCTATACTGATGACCCGAGTTTGAGTCCCGGCTTGGGTACTTTTTCACTATATTGGCTATACGTATTTTAAGAAATTAAAATTTGAATATTATGAATGAAAGGCGTGAGAAATTTCCTACGGAAAAATTTCCAAGTATTAAATATAAATTTATTCAATTATCGATGCTGGATTTTCTTTTTTTTTTCTTGTTTGCCCTAGGGTTGGTGGCTCAGGGAAAATATTCCATCTTGTGCTGCGTTTGTAGCCTTGCCGATATGTTATAGTGAGAAAGTGCCAGGCTGAGTATCGTTTCCAAGCAGTTCAGTTGGTATAACGTCAATGCGCTATACTGATGACAGGGGTTCGAGTCCCGGCTTGGGTACTTTTTCACTATGTTGGCTATACGCCTTTTAAGCAATTAAAATTTGAATATTATGAATGCATCTATGTTTTTTAAAAAAGGGATAAGAAAAAATGTCACCATTTCCAATTTCCACACATATTTCACTTGCAATATAAATTTAATATTTACTTAAAAGGGAAAATTCATTTAAACAGAAAAATCCACATCCATCTAGTAAATACATAGAGTTCATAAGTTGCTTTTTCAATAAATCAATATTAAACATTATAATATTAAACATTATGGCTTCACTTAATTAATTTATATCTTTTTATTTTCTTGGAAAAATTGCGTGATTTTGTTTTGATAGTAATAGAAAACATTGAATTTTATATAGTAATGGCAATTTACAAATTGCATTTATTTTCAAGTTTAACGACCATGCTACATTACTGCAATGCTTAATTAGTCAATTTCCAGTAATGGGCACTGCATGTGGACATTACTAAAAAAGCAATTTCAGTAATGTTCATAGTGCATAAAATATTTTCATTTATCTGAAAAGCTACATAATCAAATTTAATTGTTATATTGCACTTACCAGAATGTAATAACAACTTTTTTATATATATAAATAGCTGTTTTTATTAATTTCACGCAATTAATAAAATTGTTAGGGTTATAATCAAATTATTATTTTTTAAAACCGCGCTTTGTTTATTATATAACGTGGCAATAAACACCCAATCAGGAAGCAAAGAATAATGTTTAAGGGCATAGGAAAATGAGGGGCTCCTGTGGCTCAAACTCTCTCCATTTAAATAAAGACAAATTTTTAAGTCGCACAAGTTGTTAAAAATCTATTATTTTCCGTCTTAAATGTTTTTTAATTAGAGGGGCTCAAACATAGCAATTTCGGATGCTTTTTATAAAATTCAAAGGTTTATAAATCTTGCTAGATTTTGTATTGCCAACAAAAATTCAAAACGGTTAGAAGTTCAGACAGTTGTTTGAACAGTTGTTTGTGTTGTTGACAGTTATTCTGCGTTCATTTAGAAAAAGATCCTAGAATCCACTGTAATTTTGTATAACAAGTAAAGCTGCAAGAAGCAAAAGAATTCCTCGACAACCGATTTGATACCTGTATTAGAATATTAAATACACAAACATACCACATTTACATACATATGTTCATGCTAAACGTATTCGTGAAATCTCCTTATATTGACACTATGATCACACAAAAATCACTAAAGAAAAAAATATAAGAATATATATTATTTCAATTGCTGCGCTCTTTTCATTTTGGATCTAATTTCTCAACTGAAGCTGCCTCTATGCTATGTTTTTTGTGATGAAAATTATAGCTCTATTTCAGTTTCTATTGGAAAGATTTTGTATTCTTTGTTGGCATATTATTCAGTTGTAATTATTTTATAAATTCAAGAAATTTAAATTCGCTTTCTTATGACTTAGGAAGTTCTGAATGTACAAGTTTAATACTTTGATATCGGGGACAATGGAACAGATATAGTACTCCAATGTTTCTTGGCGTTCCATTACCTGTGATTTATTTTGTTGAGCTGACTCAGATATCAGATCAGATGTCATAATCAGCAAGGTTTACTGGGTGAGAAAGGTACGCCGATCATGATCCGATTTGTTCAGGATAGCTCAACTGGTACAACATTGGCAGCTTACGTCAAAGATAAATGGTTCGAATCCAGGACGGGATACTTTTTCACTCAGTTGGAAAATTACTACACGTATGATTTATTTACAAATTAGAATAAATATGTTAAAACTAATATAGTTGTTTTATGTTGTAAAAATATTTATTTAAAATTAAATAGGTTTTAAAAGTTATAGATTTCTTTAATTTTGTAATTGCAATATCTAGAGAAAAAAACAAATAAATAGCCACCATATTGTAAATTTTTAATGATGAAAATAAATATATTTTTTATTGTTTTTAAATCACCTTTTCGTTCAAAAATTTAACTATGATGGAGTTTTGTTATTATTATTTCTTCAAAAATTCAAATTCGCCATGTTATTTGTTTCCTTTTTAGATAGCTTTAGCATCAACAAAAATGTAATTAACAATTACCAACTTCACAATATTTACATTTTAATACATTTTAATAAGCCCATATATTTTATTTCAACTGCTGCGAACTTTTCATTTTGGTTCTAATTATTCAACTGAGAGTGGCCTCTATGCTGTATCCTTTGTGATGAAAATTATAAGATACAGAAACAAGTAATAAGATGAGACAAGTAAAGATAAGACAAGTAAAGATATAGAAACAAGTAAAGATACAGAAACAAGTAATATTTCAGTAGAGAAGGGTGAAGCTTTTTTTTATTAATGATTTTTGTACAGTATTGTTTTGTTTTTGCCCAAATTTTACAAATTGAATGTTACGTGTTGTTTGGTTCCTTGACTTATTAAAAAATCAATAAATGTCTTATAAAAAGTTAAATTAAAGAAAATGTACACCCTGTCAAATGTTATAACTTACCTCATCAGGTAGGGCAAGTTGAGACAAAGTGTTTTACATGTTACGTACAATGTTGAGATACATTATTGTATAAAAAAGGAAAGAACTTCTGATATATGATAAAAAAAATCACCAGTCGCTCAATAATAAGTTAAGATCTTTAAAGGAATTTTATTCATTTAAACGTATTTACGCATTAGTAATTACCATTATAGATCTCAGTTCACTAATACATATTTTATTGTAGTCATATTATTCATTCATAATTGCATATTAATAGCTTTTTAGACAATAAAAATGCACATTATCCGTCTTACACTGTGTATAACTTGCCCCATTATTATGTGCCCCAACCTACCCCAATTTCCTGTATTTCAATTTTAGAATTTCTCTAGTTAATAGCATAAAAAATGTGTTTTTTTATGTTTCACATAAAAAAAATATTTATACTAAAAAAATACTTATAAATCAACATAGTAAAGTTACTGCAACGTTATATATTTTCCAATCTCTCCCTCGGAAGAATTTCATTTTACACTAATTGAAGTAAATTGATATGTCATATATTCCCCTATCTGAAGTACTACTGTTTATTTAATCTACAATTCCGAATAAATAATCTGAATAACAATAATCCGAATAACATTCCAATCACTCCATAATAAATGTATATTTTTACAAAATCGTAGGTATTGATGTTCAATTATATTAATTACCACATTCTTCATTCTTGTATTTTCGAATATAATTGTACTATCTGAAATTTTTTTCTATAAAACATTTTTTTCTGTTTTTGCACACAAGTATAAATGTAAGAAACATTCAAGAACCTTTACGTATACAAATATTAGATGACACATGTTGTATTCACTCAACAGTATTTCTTTGCCGTGATTAGTTTATATAAGAAAATATTCATTTACTTTATTACTTATTATTTTCACCACATTTTTATATGGTATTTGTGTATATTTCATTCATGACAGAAGAGATTTGTACGGGCAGAAATTTTCAGTCCAGGTATAGTCCGTTATAAAAACTAAAAATTTTGTCCTGTCCTCGCCTGATCCAACTTATCTTCTGTCAAAAAAAGGGGGGGGGGATTATTTTAAAGTTACAGTTGTTTTACAATTACAAGTAGTGCAACACTTTTCAGCTTTTTGTGTCCCACAGTCATGGAACATGGATTACAGTATTAATGGTCATTTAGAATAGATGATTACAAACAAATAGAGTTTATTTTTCTATAAAATCACTGTAGTTATAACAAGTTGGAAATTGTACGTAAAACGTGACAAATGAGGTGCGTTCGTACTGTAGCTAGTTATATAAATATTCAGATCTTGATGATTTTGAATTCTGTGAAGTGAATTATGTCGTCTGCAGATTAATTTCTGTAATAAAATATGTATCTTGGTCGCTTGACGATTAAACCTCGAAAGCTCCTGTAACAAGAAAGCACCGATTTTAAAAAAAATCAAATTTCTTAATAAATATTTTTATTAATATCTTCTAACGTTTTGATTCGATTTTCATAAAATTTGAAATGTATCGACAAAATTCTGCAAAGATAATATATCTTAAATTTCAAACCATTCGGTTGGGTAATTTTTGCGTTGTTATATGCGGACGGACGGACAGACAGACAGACAGACGGACGAACCACACGACGACAATAGGTGCTACGTATTTATATAATTACGAACGCACCTAAAAAAGGCTTTAAAATCATTATAATCTCTAAACTAGGCCTGTGAATGAATCTTCTACATTTCGACGCATGACCGCTTTTTTTTTTTGTATAAAATATATCTTATCCCCCCCCCCCTCCACACACACATACTCACCTTAAAAAATTTATTTTTCTTTTTTATGTTTTCCCCAGCATATGTAGTTTAAAATCTTTAAAAGTTTTTAATTTTTTCTGCTCTGTTTATTAGTTTATTGTAACAGTAAATAATAAATCATCGAAATTCCAACCCCTCCCCCCTCCCGGAATTACCACTTCTTGTCTGCCTTCGCACCTAAAACAGAAAAATGTCAAATATTTTAAAACTCAAAAATGTTTAACCTGTATATGCCATTTTTGTAACTTTGTACTAACAAGAAATAAATAATCAATCATTTAAATTACCCTCCCCCTCTCTTTAACTCTTTACTTTTCTAAAAGAATTAAATTCTATTTGTTACTTTGCTGTAACAATTAATTCTCTACCACTTCCTCCCCACGTAATTTTCCGCATCCCCCTCATTTCTTTGCCCTCCAGTCGACAAAGTTTAAAATCATAAAAATTCTATATCTTTCTGTCTTATTATTTACAATGTAACAACAATTTTCAATAATATATAAAACTAATGCAAATGCTAAAAAGCGATATTTTATGAGCATATTATTTTCTTTTCAATAAAACTACTAAGAAAGAAAAAAAAATGTAATTTTGGTATTTAAAAACTACAAAAATTTTTTTTTTCCTTTTTCCAAGAGACATTTCCGATATACTCGATATACCCTATATACCATCATCCGATATACCCGAATGAGCGATATCACAAGAAGCTGCTGTTCATTACTAAGCTTAAAAAGAGGACGATGAAAGCACGAATGTTTCCAAATATATTAATTTTATTTCGCTTTGCACGTATTATGACAACTGGGATAATGTGCCAAGATAATATTTTTGACGCTAAAAGGGAATAGATAATTTTATTATATTTGCGATATTCGCAATAGATGGATTCAATTTTAGTTGCATCGTCAAAAATCGTACGAACCATTTAAAACTACAAAGTAAAATTTTCTGTGAAACCGAGTCCACTCGAAAATTCATATTACTTTATAATAAAAAGAGTGAGGTATAGAGAAATAAATGTTATAAATGTGAAATATTGCTAATGGTAACTTTTCATAGTATCAGAAATTTGAAGAAATAAATATATTTCAGGTGTCACACTACGTTTGACACCAATCAATATTATAAAGCAAAAACATGTTCGCGTGTAACGGTAACGTCATATTGACGGTGACAACATCTGAGCAATAAATTTCTTTTTTTATTGCAATATTTTCAACTTCTAAACATCGCACAAGTTCGATTTTCCCACTGTGTAATAGAAAAGAAAAGGTCTTTCGCATGCAATTTGTTTGAAAATTTTACCTCAATTTACTGATTTTTTATTGTTTTTTAAATAATTTTCAAGCAGGATTTTGAAAAAATCCATCTCTATCGCGTTCAATGATATTATGAAATATCAACAATTTTGCAGCTAAAACAATTTAAATAGTTCAGTATTTGTTTAATGCAAATATTCCATAAATAAATCAAAACTTCGTCAATAAATAAAAGAATAAACGAATGAAAATAATAGAAAATAAAATAATATAATATAAAATAAAGTATAAAAATAAAATAATATGATGTGAAATAAAATAAAACAATAAATAATTTTATATAAAATAAAGTAAAACAATAAAACAACATAATATAAAATAAAAAAAATAATATAAATAAAATAAATAAAATTCAAATTTAAAAGATATGTAATCGAACTCAACCCACAGAAACGCTTAACCACATAGCGATTAAACACCAGAAATTATCAGAATAAAAAAGACTGCTGTAAGCAACGAAATCTTTGGCGATTTCTTTGGTTATTAAAGCCTGACATGCGGCTAATATGGAAATATCACTTTTAATAAATTTCAAAACTTTATTCGAATATATTGTTAATATTTTTCAAATAAAAATGCTTTTTGTGTTACTGGGTAATCTAAAGAAATATATTAAATGTAACAAAAAAATTATCAGAGTTTTGAATCCGGGAAGCCCGGGTTGGATCTTGTAGTAGTTTCAATAAGAAAAGATTAATAAAAATGTCAAAATGCATATAAAATTGATTGTTTCAAATAAATTGGCAGTCTTTTTATTATATAAAAACACAATTCCATTTGTGAAATAAATTATTTCGTGCAATTTCTTTCAAAAAATGCACTAATTAATACTTACCAAAAATTTCCTTTCGTGGAAAATAATGATATTTTACACTTTTTTTAATAAATATACAATTTGAGTTACTTAGAATGCAATGAACTACAATATAAGCCATAAAATAAAATCATCCATACATTTACCATTCCATTTATTACCCTGGTGTTTCTTCATACATTTTCTGTATGGTAATGTATACAAATCACTGTAAAAGTTCCTAAAAATCACAGGTATTTAAACCTCTTTTCCATTACACTCAAAACATCACATAAATTGAAGGCGATAAGTTTCATATAAACATAGTCATAATTTTTAGAGATAGAATGTTTGTCGCTTTTGATTGTTTTATGGGAATCATGTTTTTTCAGAAATCTCATTTGGTGTTTTATTTTCAGAATTTTCTTTTTAAATATTCACTTCAACTTCTTAAAACTCTCCAGATTTATATGTTTTACCTTCTTTAATATCCATACAAGAATTTGTTTTTCTTTTTGAGACTGTTTAAACATATACACTTTAGGTTATTTAAATGCATACTTCCAGTTTGAAAACTGAAATAAAACCAGCCATAAATTTCATTGATATGATTCATGTATACACTTTCATTGATACTACGAAGAAAACAAAAACTGTTTTAGTTAGCTGATTATGGTGCCTTTCAAGTAAAACAGTTTCATTTTTTTTTTATACTGTCAGGAAAGTGAGTATTTAAAAGTATAGAGATACAGTAAAATTTATTTTCTTTAAAAAATTCACAAGGCCAGATATATTTGTTATCTGTAAATAATAAATTTATATAAATTTAGCAATTTATGCACATATCGTGGCAACAGTTTTGGATATACATTTTGGTATAAACAAGTTGGAAAAACGTTGTCAAAACAAACAAATTTATATAAACGATAATCTGCTTCTTGTTTGAATTTCATATTACTTTCAGAAGTAGATTGATTTGTAATCTGTTTCAACCTTTGGAGTACTATAGTTCATTTGATCTGCAACAGCTACAACTTAAGTTGTTACAAGGTGTCCCACTCTTCCGTAATAGATGAATATTATTAATTTCTTGTGAGAGTATGCAATTTTTCATGTTGTATTATTGTTCAATTTCCACGTAAACAATATAATCTGAATATAATCACAAACAGCCCGTAAAAAATGAAAAATTTTGCAAAATTAAAATACGCAGGTTTTTTTATTTTTCGAATGTAAATGAATTATCTGAACTTTTTTTTATATATAAAGCATTTTTTTCTCTCTGCAAACAAGCATAAATGAAAAACACTTTCAATCTTCCGTACATTTTAAGAAGCAATGTTGTGTCATTATTATTAAATATTGGCAAATATTAATTTATTTTTATTAAAATGTATAATTAGAGTACCACTCCTGGTAGCTAATGTTTATAGCATTATAGTTTAACTAAACGATTGAGGAGTCTTACGCATTAAAATTTAATTACTTTTAATTGTACATACAGTTTTACGTTCGATTTTATATTCTTTTATAGAATTTCTAACACTTCAACAACTGTGCATCCCTCTCTAGTGTATAATTTTACAGTCCAGCAGATTGCAAAATTTGCAATATATAATTAAAATAATTTACAATTTATATTTAGAATTGCAAACTAAAATCTACATCTAGGTATTTGCATCATCATATTTAATATATGTTTTGTATAATGTTTTAACATACAATTAAATAAATATACAAAACTAATATTAAATTAAAAATAAAAATTAATGAACACAAAGGCAGACAATACAGCACCACACTGTGGGAAAGTCTAAAGGAGAAATATTATAAATAATAAAGGAGGAGGGATTGGACTTTGAAAAATATATTATTTAAACCTCGGCTGTCTAACTGGCGCTCGCGTAATACCAGGATTTTCGTTAAGTAATTTATGCATTATTTAATCGCAGAAATTCGCAGTTTAAATAAGACGAAGAATGCTGTATTGGTATTCTGTGGGTGCTGGGTTTATATAAGTCTTGATTTAAACCAGTCTTTACAAGACATATATGACAGTTTTTTAATATACAAATGACAAGTTAAAAGACATTATAGAATATGCTGCAAAAAATTAACAGTTTTTCGCAAATGAAATACGCACAGAATACGTTTACTTATCTAATAGAGATGCTACCAAAAATGAATGGTGTGAATGAATTTTCTATGTCTCGGCAGATTTGCGTTTAAAAAAAAATATCTGGATATTTTTTCCGCTCTTTTTGTTATTTTGTTGAAACAATAAAAAAGTAATCATCTAAATTATCTCCCTCCACCAAAATTCCACTCATTCTCTCGCATTTCAAGCGATAAAGTTTAAAATCTTTAACATTCTATATTTTTCTGGCTTATTTGTTACATAGTAATAATAATTATTATTCGTCTATATAATATTCATAAATGCTTTATACATGTCTAAAAAGCATTATTGTATGTACGCATTACAATTTTTTTAACAAAATTAGTAAGAAAGAATAATATTTATTTAGTTTTATCTACACGTAGATTCTTAAAAATTACAAAAAGTTATTAGAGCTTTTTTCTTCTTTCCGGGAAACATTTTATTATACGATATATGTGGAGAAGCAATATAACCAGAGACTATAGTACTTCGTTGCTATAATTATAACGAGGGAGAAGAATTCATGAATGCTGATTTTATATCGAGCTGCCAGTATTCTGACAACTGTGATAATACGCCAAGATAATATTTTTGAAACTAAAAAGCAGTAGATAATTTTATTAGATTTTAAATATTGACAACAAATGGATTGAATTTCAATTGCATCATAAAAAATCGTGTGAATCATTTAAAGCTACAAAGTAAAATTTTCTATGAAATCGAGTCTACTTAAAAAAGTATGTTATTTTTATAATAAATAAGATTGAGCTATAAAGAATAAATGCTTTAAACGGAAAATCCTGCTAATTACTTTTTATCATAATATCAGAAATTTGAAGAAGTAAATATATTTATGGAATCACATTTGACCCCAATAATAACAATATATATATATATATATATATATATATATATATATATATATATATATAATTATAATATCTATGAATTTCAAAAACATATCAAGTTCTTGTAACTTTCTAATTAAATATCCAAAGAGATAATTAATAATAATGTGTAGACAGATATATATATATATGTTTTAAATGCTTATACTATTCATTGCTTCAAATAAATTAGCATATAAAATGGCAATTTCATTTATTAAATAAATTAATTAGGTGGAATTTCTAATTTAAAATTTTCTGGAAAAATAATGTAATGTTTGATATTTACCAAAATTATCCACACGACGAAAATAATGCTAGTTAATATAGGTAGTTAATATGTTTTTCAATAAATATACAGTTTTAGTTATTTAGAATGCAATGAACTGCAATATAATCCATAAAATAAAAGCGTCCACATATGTACCGGGTAACCTTTTATACTTTATCGCAAACCTTCGCCAATCCGCAAAAACTCACGGAGGCAGTAGCCGTAACTTCTGATGTGTGGTTTGATGAGAATGAGCATTATCTGCAACCCTATTCTTCTTTCTCCGCATGCTCCTCTTCCGCCACAGAAGGTGTGTCTGTGTATTAGGAAAGTGAAGGTTAGGGTCGATTATCTACCCGAAGGTATTTTGCCGAGGGAAATCTGCCTGTGGTGGGCATCTTTCGAAGGGAATCTAACAACTGCTTACTATAGTATATACTTATTCTTCTATGACTTATAGTAACCGTGATCTAACCCTTATTTATACAAGGTTACTCAAGGTTCAAAGAAAACCACGGAAAAACACATTTTCACAATCATCTATAACTAATTGGACTTCAATGACTTGGAGTAGAGTCCTGCATCGGGTCGAATTACGCGCTTTTACCCGCACCAGACCCGACCCACGGTCGGGTCGAGTTGGCGCTTTATTTTTCCGTTGCGGTTCGGGTTCGGGTCGGGTTGACTTCTACTCTTTTGTTGCGAATCAGGTTCGGGTCGGGTTGCGGGTTGAGGTATTGCGGGACCGTGTTGACCCGCTTTTCCCAGAAGAATGTACACAATATTTTTGCAGGTTAAAAATATGTATACAATAAGACGTCCATAACGGACTCTCTCGAAAATAGACCTTTTACGCTACTTGAAAAGGAGGAAAAAATGCCATTTTTCTAATTACCTGATCATAACTCTCTTTTTTTTTTTTACAAAATGTGTTCTGTGAAACAATTTTCGAATGTCAGCGACAAAAAGATTCAGTGGCAGTGTCATAGATTTTTCCATTGACTTTTGCTGATAAAACGTGCTAACTCACGTAAAGAATAAATTTTCTTGCAGTTAACCCTTTATCTACTAACGCATTATTATTTCTAATGTTTTAATACCGGGTATCTTCTTTGTGGACTACTTTTTCATAATTGTATTGAAATATGGATTAATTTTCTGTTCCTTTTGTTTCGAGTTGACTTTAAGCAGAATTTTCAAGTTCGGGTCGGATACACAACACGACTCGTGCAGAATTATAATTCCATGTCCTCAATTTCGAGTGTAGATTGAGTCTTGACAAAATCTAAAAGTAGCGAAATAGGGGCTACTTTTGAAAAGTAGTTTGAAATCGCTAACAAGTAGTTGTAGTTGTAGTTACAAGTTGAATTTGTAGTTAACTACATTTTTGATAAAGTAGTTGTAGTTCGCTACTAAAAATAGTAGTTTTTCAGACTCCCGACGTATTCACATTCAAATACGCACACCCAGAAAAAAGTTTTGTTTAATCAACAAAAAATTGGTTGACCCAACCAAACTCTTTGTTTAAATATAGGTCAATGGAAATTTTGTTTGAATCAACATTTTTTTTTTTTCTTTCTTTTTTTTTTTTTTTTTTTTCTTTTTTTTTTTTTTTTTTGCAATTCCAAAAAAAAGTGTTTGTATCGTTAGCAAAAAATGTTTTGTTGATTCATGTTAAATGTTTCAATTTTACTTGAATTTTGCTAAAACAACCAAAATGTACTCAACAAAACATGTTTTGTAGTTTTAATCAATTCCTTTTTCTGGGTGCATTTATTTTTCATAGTTCTTTTGATACTTTTTGTGAAAATCTCAACAATCGGACATGCTGAAACCTAAATATGAGCCGAAAGAATTATTCAAGGTTGAACCTGACTCGCAGAAAGAAAATAAGTCATCCCGACCCGAAAAAAAAATAAAAGCAACCCGACCCGCTGCAGGATTCTTTTCAACGATTTTGAGGTGTCCGCTATTCCGAGCTTTCACTATATTTGAATATTAAAGAATATAGTTTTGTCCATTTTTTTATATAAAATATAAAATTGGTATTAAAGATATAATTACTTTTCATTATAGCATTGAAACATGAATTATTGTCTTTTCATTGCGGGTTCGGGTCGGGTTACGGGTCGCCGAAAATTATTTTTGCGGGTTCGGGGTGGGTTGCGGGTTGACTTCAAATATAATTTTCGGGTTCGAGTCAGGTACAACCTGACTCGTGCAGGACTCTAACTTGGAGTATGCTTTAAAGAACATCAGGAACTAACTCCTCGCCTGATACAATGCGATGAAAATAGGGCATGGTACCTGTGGCTCGCGTTCCAGGCGCGTTGGTGCAGGGGATTTGGCACGCAACCCCTGTGGCATGCGTAATTGGGCTCAGTTCTGAATATGTCGTTGGCGAATCTTCAGGCTGTAATGCTATCGCCGACCAACCGAAGATTGCTAAACTCCTTAGTTTGCAACTGCTAGAATATTTTGGGGAATCCGAGGATAAGCAGCCAACGACTGAAGAGAAGGCCATTAGTCAGCGACTATTCAACACAGTGAAGGGGATGATCGAAAACGAATTTTTCCGGTCGCTCGATATTCTGTATGAGAGCAACATCGACGAAAATAAACTGACAAGTAATTTGGAAAGAAATACGGTCTCACTTTCGAATATGAAGAACCTGCGAAAAAAAAAGCTGACAGGAAGTGATGGAGTATCAGTTGAATTAATGGCGAAGCAGTAGAAACGTATAAGAAGGCAAAAAAAAAAAGAAAAAACTAAAGGCTGTGCAACATAAATGTAGGCAGGTAAAAGACCACAAGATGATTCAACGGTGGTCACAATACGTAGGGAAAGGTGAGAACATGCAGATCAAGATGAACTTAATTTCCAAACACGTGTGGTTGCAATTTTATCATAATTGCAGACAGTTAAAGGTGACCGTTCATGACAGGGGCCTCAAAATGTGGGCCATTGACAAATCATTGGAGCTTGGAGATTCCGGTTTCACAGCAAGTTAACACTTCATCAAGAATTTCAAACCGGCACATAAAATATCAAATTGAAAGGTGACACAAATCGTAACAAAATCAATTTGTTTCCGTGAGTGGCTTTGCAATCCGTGATCGACGATTTCTGGGAAACCGTGAAAAAAATTATTGAGCATCGAAAGTGTCCACTGTCCATCGTCTTGAACACCGATCAAAGTGACTTCCAATACGAGATTGTATCTAACAGAACTCTGGATATGAAGGGATCTAAAGACATGGGGGCATCTGTAATGACGTGCCTCATTACATATCCTCTTTTTTTTTAAAATTAATCCCCCCCCCCTTTCTTGTTTCAAAATTACTTAATTTATTTAACTTTTCCTATTTTTTTTATTAACAGTAAAATAACTTTATTCTAACCTTCTCCATTTTTGCTTATTAAATTTTAAAATCCGTTTTTATGCATTGCGGTTTCACTTAATTTATATTACGCATTTTTCTTAACATGTCAGTTTCATTTCTCAGCCTGCAGAAATAAAAGAAGTATGTATTCACACCCATATACTGCGATTTTCTCGTCCTTTTCATACCAGCCGGCATTTGCAAATAAATAAAAAAAAAAGAAAGATAAAGTAGTTGATTTCTTTCTACTTCCTTCTAGGCTGTCATTTCCCTAACGAATTTTCATTTCTCATAAGCAACCAATATCTAAATTTAGCACGCAGTATTGTCTAAGTTCTAACGTACATGCATTCCAATTTAATCTTCCAAGTTCGGTCGGCACCTCATTAATTACAGAAATTTATACAACCCTGTCTTCCCACGAATCTTGTGCCGGGTCTGTCTTTTTCCAAATTACTCCCTTTAACTCTCTAAAATACTGTGTTCTTTGCATGATTATCGCCAAATTCATAGTATATGTTGGCGGCAGATAACGAAAACCGCACACCAAAATAAAAAGTGCATATTATGTTTGAAAAATTTTGTACCACCTCTCTCGCCTCTACTGTCTCTGTATGTAGTTTGATCTGTGCACCTCCTCTTCAGTGATTATTGCCTGTTACGAACCTGGTCACCGAATCAATCGATGAATAAAGATATGCTTTCGATAATTTTGTTGTCAAACTTCTAGTTTCTGCCACATCTACATTAATTTCCAGCTTATTTATATATACATATATATCTTCCTACACTGACGTCGCAGCTATGCAACCATTCTTCAAAATCCAGATTCAACAGTATAGCATCGGTAATCAGTAAAAACAAAACGCTTCATTCCTATACTTCCTATACCGTGTGAATGTGTATTAACGCCGCTGGAAAATTTATGGGAATTTTACTACATGTAACACAGGAATGTCAGGGCAAATTTGGTCCCAAAGTTATGGAAAATGTTCAACGAATATCATCTTCAAATTTTGCTCATCACATGATCCAAGTCAGGAAAGAGCACAAAACAAATAACTGTAGCATATTTCGATAAACTAAAAGAATAGATTGGTGATCAGGAAACAATTACAGTGCTGGATAGTTGGAGTGGCCAAGCGCATCTACGTTTATGTAATATTTTTATTCAATGTGGAGTCTGTTATTCTGCCACCGGGCACGACAAATTTTCTTCTTTAGACATTTATTTCTTTCATAGATACAAGTACTTAATAAAGAGATATTCAGAAGCTCATCAGAGTGTTTGTGGAAATGTCGACATGACCACTAAAGAAAGCATAATAAAATTGCATAAGTTGGTCTATAACCAATTCTCCTTGCCCACTTTCGATGACATGCGTCGAAATGCCTTTTAAAAGGATTTAATTAGAAACACTGATTCCGTCTTCCAATCAGTTAAACAGGCATGCTTTAACTTAACTAATAACTCTTGTGAAACTGCGAAACATACCCTTTCATTGTGTGTACTTGGTGTTGCAAACACTCGTGATTCAGCGAGTTCTATTGAAAAATGCACTGCCATCCGTGAAGTTACTTTTTCTACCAAGCATAAACTGTCTTCTCTGTAATCTCTGTAATGTATCAACTCTCTTTACTACTTCCCAGAGTGTCTTTCCTGCATGGCTAGCGGCCTGCAGAAATCAATAAATGTCAGAAATACATCGGCTAATAACTCTTCACCATTTGCATTCGGACGGGTAGTTGTATACATTTCCTTGATCCCCATGGTAAGAGCTTTCCAACGACACCACTCTCGACAAAATCTCGATCTGGCAATTCGGGACTTCCCTACTGAAGTAGTCCCTGGAAAAATATGTTACTTCCCTAAATCTTATAATTACTCGAATTATGTTCCATTTAATTGCTAAATAATGTTGAATTTCTGCTATTTTTATTCGGTACCTTATTTTTATTATTTTTTATTTTGCTTCTGAGACACACATACATTTTCCCACAGAAATACGCTCGTACTGCATACATAAAAGGACTTATGCTATTTAATTAAATATTTGTACATTTCATAATTATTTTTGTATTAGTAAGTAAATAAAAAAATGAGTTGAGAGTCAAAATATTTACCCAGTATTGTGAATCGTTTTCGGTAGCCTTCAGAGTCCAAAAAAAATGAAATTTTTGCTCATATAATATATTGTGGAAAAGTGGATTGGAGGAATAGGTTTATTGCACAGTATAAATGCATGAAATTTCAGGTGACGTCCAATAAGACCTTGCATAGGAAAATGAAACTGGTATTATGAAGACAGTCAGCAGATATTAAGAGAGAAGGGATTTCTTTAAAATCTCCAAATAATCTAACAATGAAGGAATAGATAAATCACAATTAACAATATTTGTATAATATTTATGAACAGGAAATACATCTAGTAAGTCTATTTCAAGTAAAGACTTGGGGTTACTGATAAATTTAACAGAACTGAAGTCGAAAGTGTGGTTTATTACCTATCAATGTTTTGCAAATGACCAATGTATTATTTTATTGCTTCTAAATACATGAAATATCCAACTCATTTCGCTAAACTTATTTTTAGGTGCGTTCGAAATTTTATAAATACGTAGCACATATAGTCGTCGTCTGGTCCGTCTTCCGTCTGTCCGCATATAACAGCGCAAAAACTACTCAACCGAATAATTTGAAATTTAATATCTATAGCCGATGCAGAATTTTGTCGAGTCATTTCAAATTTTATGAAAATTGAATCAAAACTTGAAAATATATTAATACAAATATTTATTAAGTAATTTGATTTTTTTAAATCGGTACTTCCTGTTATAGCAGATTTCGAGGATTAATCGTCAAGTGACCGAGATGTATCGCCAAGTTATCTGACATGTATGACGTTATAGTCATATATGACGTATATCACATTTTATAACCTCTATGACCAAGTTATATACACATTCTTCATTCTATTAAATCCTATCATATGTAATTAATTCAATGACATCTCATGATAGGTGATGATTCTATAGATACACGGATATAACTAGAAAAATCGACAGTTATTGTCGAGAGTATATCGTGTGAATTTCTTTTTCGAGAGTATATCGTGTGAATTTCTCTTTCGAGAGTATATCGTGTGAATTTCTCTTTACGATTACCGTTCATTTACCGACACTTCTTAGAATAGGACGAAATTTAGACAATCTTGCTGTTGGGTTTTGCATGAGAATCCTAGTATATTTACGTGACTTAGAGCACGGACAGATAGACAGACAGACGAACTGATTTCATAAAAACTTTCAACTATTTGGGAATCGTTAAAATTGTGTAAATCCTGAAAAAATGCAGCATAGCAACTCCACCTGTTGAGCTATTTACACCAAAATCTAATCAGCAACAACTTATGTCAACGTCTAATTGAATCTGAAGTTTGATGAAAACCCGTGCAATTGTTCTTGAAATATGACTATCGCTAAAATCCTGAAAAATCTGAAAAATGAAGTATAGCAAAGCCACCTGTTAGGCCAAAACCTACTCAGCAACAACTTATGTCAACGCCTGATAGAATCTGATGTTTGATGAAATTCTGTGCGTCAGTTCTTGAGATATAGCTATCGTGAAAATCGTGAAACATGCAGCATAGCAGCGCCACCTGTTGGGCGCTTTACACCAAAAACTAATCTGCACCCATATATATCAATGTCTAACTGAATATAAAATTCTATTAAATTCCGTGCATTAGTTCTTCAGAAAGAACGCCCACAATAATTTTTGTCACTCTTTACTCACAAACATACTCACAAACACACACATAGAGAGAGAGAGACAGACAGACTCACAGACAGACATTTTTTGAAAACAGTCAAATCGTGTTCAAGACTTTCTAAAACGTAGAAATTCATCGAAAAGTCGAAATTTTCATGAATCCAATACTTTCTTCTCGTAAAGATAGAAGAAAGTAACAAGAAGGAGGAATAGAGTTTTGAAAATATATTATTTAAGATATTTTTTTAAGGACATGGATGATTGTTTTTAACATTTTCCAACATAGTTGAAAAGTTTTTATGAATTCGGTAAATCTGGTCGTCTGCCTATCCGCACTCTAACTTGCGTAAGTACAGTCTTATTACCATGTAATTGATATATGTTATTGAGGTTTACCATAGCATATTTGGAATTGAAACTGAAGTTTGTAGCATTTATTTTTAGCGTTTACTGGTGCACTGAAAAAAAATGCGTTACATTATGCTCTATGTGGACAAATCGTTTGCAGTGTATTTTAATGATACTACACTATTTCAAACATATCGAAATTGGTATACATCACTTAGTTTTACTACAAGATGCTTACTATGAAATATTGTATGCGTAACATTTGTCGTTCATTTACAGTGACACCCAAAAGAATTCGGTTACTGTACATTGGTGATACTATGAACAACAATTGTTGGAAGTGTGGTTTCAATTGTAGTGTGCGTTTTAAAATCTAACTTTTTTTTGCGTGTTACTTGCTATACAGGATATACAGGGTTGCACAAAAGAATTAGAGTACATTCCCGCTTATTGATTGAGATTGTTGCAGGGGAATTTTCATCTGTGTTATAAGTATTCCTAACTCAACTAAAATTTACCATACTTGAAAAATTAATATGTATACAAATCTATATATCATATACAAGGCTGCTGAAAAAAATTCAGATTTTTTCCAACTATAGATAATGGATTTTCAAATGTGTTATGCGTTTTACAAATTGTTTATTTAGATATCATTTTTACGGTGAATTTTGCTACATTATCCTGAATACGTTGGAAAGTTTTTCATAATCTATGCTTCAGGTATGACTGTTATTTCTTGTTTAATGGGAAAATGGGAAGCTACAAGACATCTAGAATATAATGCAAGGAAGTTGAGAGTCTATCACATATTCAGTAGGGGGAATCACATTTATTTATGTGATAGAGATGACGCTGAAATGTTAAATGATTTTTAATAAATAGGTCAAATATATGATGTTAATTCAGTGTATGGTTGAAAGTTGCGGAGTAAAATCCTATTTGTATCTTCCAGGTGTTAATAAATCCCAGTGTTCCTAAGACAAAGAAAATCTAAAATAACGTATTTTCTAAAGCGTAATACGAGTGATTTTTTAAATGTGTTTGGTAAACTGAATCACCAATTTACTGTCACATTTGTATTTAACACAATATGAATACTTTTACATATGAAATAACAGTCGTTTCGATATTATACATTATAATTCATTCGCATTAAAACCTTTAAAATAACAAAGACTTAAGAGCCTCGAAATTTAATTTCAGTATTACAATTTGAAAATGATCCAAAATTATAAATTAAACCTTTAATTATTATTCTTTTAAATCTAAATTACAGAAAATGAACTACAGTTATAAACTGCATGCAAATAATTTCAATATATCAACTCAAATTACGCAAATGTTTTATCATTGTTGGCAAAATTACAAAATTTCTAATAATATTTATGAACACAAAGGATGTGAATTATCACTTTACTACACACAGCGTAAAAACCACAGATTGGAAAATGTCCACTCCGGGGATCGAACCCGGATACCTTGGTATAGCGCACCAAGTGCTTTACCATTCAAGCCATCAGGACGACACCCAATGTAGCATTCTCTCACTCTTATAAGGTAAGGCTAGAAATTCTGGAGCACAAGATGGTAGGTAAATCATGAACACAACTTCAGTGGCATGCACGAGACAAATTAAACCCAGTATCGGTGAATAATTGTATATCTAATAAAATTTTCAACAGAGCTGAAATTACGTAAAGTGATAATTCACATCCTTTGTATTCATCAATTCCCAGCGTAATTTCAGCCCTGCTGAAAATTTAATATATTTATGATAAATATGCATACAGATATTAATGACTCATAATTTTTACATTGAAATGTGTCTCGTATGCTATATTTATTTTACAAAAATAACATTACATCAAATAGGATGCTTCATTATATCATTACTTATCTCAATTACGTATCACACATGAGTAATTATTTCATTGTACAAGATAAAAATATCTTTATATTCAGAATATATGCTTCTTAATTATCTGAAATATCTTACATCATTACATATACATCATAAAAAACTTTTTTTAAACTAATGAATATTTTCATAATGCAAATAAATCTATATTTATTCTATAACAGGGGTTCCCGAACTATAGTACTGGTACCCGAAGCTCTGGCTACTGGTACGCATAAGTCCGATACTGGTACGTGGATTAAAATACAGAATGCAGCATATTATTAGAGAATCAAAAAAGGCTTGTCTTTATTAACTTGGAAATTTTCAAAAATTTTCGAGTGCGATTTAGGATCTGTAAACGCTTTTCTATTTTCTTATTACGAGAAATGCTTGTTATAGCAGACTTGCTGAAATTCGCACACACCGCTGATGATACAATCAGTTTTCCAGAATTAAAGATATAATTAATAGATTTATATGGATAAAAATTGATTTTTAAAAAAAATACCTAATTTAAAAAATTAATGAATGAAGTATTTTTAATTAGCGGAAGAGCTATTTTTAAACATGCTTTCTAAATTGAATTATATGTAGGTAAAATCTAAATGCTTGGAAGTAGGAGGAGCTTGTGTGAGTATGACGTGTTAAAGCAAAATGATATTCCAAATGTAATTTATAACCCATTGTTCTGTTTGTACTAGAAGAGCTTTTAGGAGGTGTTGAACTAAAAGTTTTATTTCAAACAAAATTCATAAATTAATTCATTATGTTGATAGAAATATTTTCCTTCTCTTGTACAAAATGTGTATTGTTTTATTCTATTTCATGGAAATCAGTTTTCAACAGAGTAAGTTTATTTAAAATGGTGATCTGAAATCAAATAAAAACTGTGGTGATATGAGTGCGAATTTGAGGTAAAGCATTGTATATATGTATTGAGATAGTGTATAGGGTGAAACCCCCAGTAACTTATACTTTAAGGATTCTTTCTTCAATCATTATTACAAAAATTTAAATCTATTTTATACTTATCTTTGTTTTTGAAAGGATAGTAGAGACATAATAAAAAATTATTGTTGGCAAAATTTTGAAAAATTGTGCAGTTTATTATTAAAAATTAATTTTATTCATAAATATGGTCAAAATCTCCAGTAACTGACAACATCTCTATTTTGAAACACCAGTAACTGACACAAAGTGAAGCAGTGACTGACACTTTATTTTGAAAGATTAAAATGCTTTTAAAAACTTTATTCTTTATTATTAAAATAATTACAATAATTATTAAAATTATTAAAATAATTACAATAATTATTAAAATTATTAAAATAATTACAATAATTATTAAAATTACTAAAATAATTACAATAATTATTAAAATAATTAAAATAATTACATTACAAAATTAAAATTATTAAAATAATTACATTATATTATTAAAATAATTACAATTATTAAAATAATTACATTAATATTTACTATAACAAGTGGTATTTAGTAAACTGTACTACATTGTTAGTAATGCAAAGTATATAGTAAGAGCATATAGCAGTAATATTTAGTATTGCATTATTAGTAATGCAGATATATAATAACTGACATTTATGAACCAGTAACTCACATCAGGTGTCACACACAGGTAAAATAACTTACATTTTAATATTGTTTATTACAAGATAAATTTAACTTATTATTATGCATTTTTAAACAGCTCAAATAGTAAATTTCAACTTTCTTTAATATAACCCATATCTAACACCTCTATCAGAGACTGGTGAAATTAAATTCTAGGAACCAATAACTGGTACACCCCATTAAGCTAAATTAAATAACTATAAACCCTAAACCATGGCCCTAATATATCATATGCATGTTAAACTAATTTCTACAAGTATAACTTAAAGAAAAAAAATAGGATGGTTGCATTACAAATAGATTAAAAAACACTTCCTTAATTTTAGAAATAAGATGGTTGCTTCAAAATGGCACCGGTGAAAATTTTTAAGATGCAGTTTTTATTGATGTTATTAAGTCAAATGGTTTTATGATTTAATCAAAATAAAACGTAACTATTGAGATAAAATTAATTTTGTGTTTAAAATATTCAATTGAAATCATTTTAAAGAAAATTTTAAAACCTTGTTTTTTCCTTACACTTTTTCACTTTTCTCAGCATTGACCACATTTTCAAAAAGTTAATTAGTTACAATGTCATGACAAATTAAAAAATACAATAAAAGTGACTTTTTTGTTTTTAGAAAATAAATTATTTATATTGCCGAAAATACTATTTTTAATGTTATGAAATGCACCTTCAGGATTGTCAATAAAGAAAAAAAAATAGCGAGTCAATATTTTATACGATGATTTTCGGCGAAGTTAGTAGGTGGTAGTGCATTTTTTTCCAAAATATCATTTTATTTTTTATTGTTCATAAAGTATGGCTAATTGTCATTTACTATGAATCTGTTAATTATTAGAATGGCATGTTAATATTTAAGTAAAACAAGAACGAAAAATCATGCGTCAAGCATAGATTATGTAACACTTTCCAACGCTTCCAAAATAATTTTACAAATCATACCGTTTAATAAGCCGAAAGATAACATCCAAGTAAACAATTTGGAAAACGCATAACATATTTAAAAACATAATTTCAGGAATTTCCAACCTATACAATATTCGGGAAAATATCCGAATACTTTTATTCAGCCCTGTATATGATCTATAAATGTGTATATATACTACTTCTCCTTCTGGAGTTTGTCAATAAAAGGAAATGTGTTTGCAAACTTTTGTGCTTCCCTGTATATGATCTACAGAATTTATACACACCACGTAATAGACAAAAAGCGAGTTAAAATTAAAATCGCGTTTAGTAACTTAAAACGCACTTCCAAGAATTAGTGTTAACAGACAGTAGAGAAATCTTTTGTGTGTCCCTGTAAATGAACGATGACTGCTATACACACACTATTCTGTAGTAAGCCTCTTGTAATGCACCTTAGTGATATATATAAATTTCAATGCGTTTAAAATAGTGAAACATTATTTAAATAAACCGCAGACGATTTTTCTCCATAGGCGTAATGTAACGGAATTCTTTTGACTGTCCCTGTAAAGTAAGTATAAGTGCTATGCACACCGTATTCCATATTAAGCTTCTTGTAATGCACCTTAGTGATATATATCAATTACAATGTGTTTGAAGTTGCGTAACATCATTAAAATAAACCGCAAATGATTTTTGCCCATAGATCGTAATGTAACGGAATTTTTTGAGTGTCACTGTAAAAAAACTATACGTGCAACACACTTCCGTTGAAATAGGGAACATGCTATAGATAACGACAACAACATATAAAAATTGCAGAGCAATCCGAGCATATTTAAGGGAGTTAGAGCACCTTCAGACGGTCAGACGGCAGACGGCCATACTGCCATACAGAAGACAAACCGAAGTCATAAACACTTTTCAACTAGGTTGAAAAGTGTAAAAAAAAAACAGTTATTCTTATATTGTGGGCACCAGAGTAATACACAAATAAATGTAAAATATTTATGTTTCATTAGTGAATACGGACTGACATACCATAGCCGTTTGTTAACCATTATAAAGATCAGCAATGCTCAATTTACTAATTTTAGAAAGTTGTGCTCTTCATATAAATTTAAAATAAGGAAAAAAAAACCTGTATCATTATGAGTGTGTTTATATATATTGTCTCGTTTGAGGCACAGCTACAGGTATGTATTTACTCATTGGCCACATGGGCCGCAGGCTGCAAAAATTTGGGGGGTTGTAAGCAAAGTTTAGAGCGTTTCGAGTTCTAATTTTGTGAAGTTGGAACATTTTTGTAGGACAAATTGATAAATCTTTATTGTCGCAAACAGAGGCAGAATTTAAATATTGAAAAGTATTTTCTAGAGAGCAATGATTTGTACTACGCAATTGTTGTCACATGGTCACACGAAAGTGAAATGTTTTAAAAGTAAATATTTTATGATATCATTTAGCATTTTTGCAGAATTTGATATATTTTTAAATATGAGCTACAAAAACAAGTACTTCTTTATTAACGCAACAGAAATTGGGTAGGAGGGGTACGGGGGTAAATTTTATTCAGCTCATGGGCGCATAAAGCGGAAATCCAGACATTAATAGTCATTTAATTTTCTCTCCCGCTATTTTC
This sequence comes from Maratus michaelseni, assembly GCA_963931845.1. Taxonomy (NCBI): domain Eukaryota; kingdom Metazoa; phylum Arthropoda; class Arachnida; order Araneae; family Salticidae; genus Maratus; species Maratus michaelseni. The sequence continues at coordinate 128,203,325 of OZ007600.1, read as the reverse complement.
CAGATTGCTTCTACGACAAATATAGGAAAAAAATTTTAAATTTCTAAAATCATTCCGCATTCTTTCACTATATCATATTATTTCAATATATAGAAACTTATAAAATGATATTTAATAAATATAATTATATACTTACCTTTTTAAAATCTTCATTATTTGCTTTGTATTTATCGCAGCTTCTTGGAAAATCTTTCCAATGACTTTGTTCTATGAAATATGTATAAACAAATGATGTTCTATTCTGACGGGGTAGATGAAAAAACCGGATGGAATAATTCCACCCGGGGCTATGTAGTAGTAGAGTGGCGTCTCTCTCCCTTGCCCATTAATATTTTTAGAAGAAATCCTGAATAAATCTTTTCAGGTGTTCAATAAATCTTTTCAGGGTTATTTGCATAAGATAGTGAAAAAAAAAATCAAACACACTATTAACACATATGCATATTTAATGAATTGTTTTGTATAATACCAATTTTTGTATGTATAAAAATCAATTCTTTTTTACTCGTTACGAAAAAAGTATAAAATATAAAATGTAGTGAAAATATGTCACATCTATCAATTAAAACTTTACTTAACGACCTCTGTTTGCTGCAAAGTTTTATTATCAGTCCTTATATTACTTAAATTTGTAAATAGTCACGTTTTGGTAAATTCTTCAAATGTTATGATAAACTTAGTTTTCAAACTAAAACGTCTTCCGCTGGAAACGGCAGATACAAGATATAAAATCATTTTGCTCATCAAGTACATGATAACATCTTTATCAAGTAAAAATTCTCGTTTTAAAAATGGAAATTTTATTTACATGCAAAATAGCACTTTTAAAGAATCGAAAGATGAAAAGCTATATTTCTGCACTTTCCAAAGAGAATTATTTGTATTCGGTTATTAAACATTGCTGTGAAGGGCATGTTTTTTCTTATATCTAAAACGGCAGTAGGTAATATTGTTAATAAGAAAGGTAAAAACTTGCATGTCTGGCTTCAAGTAGAAAAACTGTTCCAAATATGTACCCAAGAACAAAAAGGAATTCTTTGAATACTGCAAAGGTAAAATATTTCATGGTAAAAGAAAATCCTGTAAATCAAAGGATGGTTGTTAAATCACTAAAATGCTCATTATCAATCGTTAATAAAATCATTAACACTGATTTAAATTTTAAAAAGACAAAAAACATAATGTTCATCGCTTTTCTCCACGCCATATCAACGAATGTAATACACGATGCAAAATTCTTTATAAAAAGTATTTATCCGGAGAAAAATGGAAAAATGTTGTTACAATAGTTGAAGCTCGGTCTATTTAAACGATTGTAAAAAAAAAAAAGGAATCCAATTATTATCATCAAAGAAGAGAAAAAATCCTCATAAAACATGGTTTAAAGTATCTCAAGAAAGTTTTAGAGAAGGATTCACGATTGTTGCTAACTTTTGCATGTGATAACAAATTAAAAATAAAGAGAGTGGGGGAAAAATATTAAAATAAACTTTACATACTATCAGAAACACATTTTTACTCTCAATCTTCAAACATGAAATACCATCTCTTTACCCTCACTACTATGAATCTGTTGAACTGCTATAAGATAAAGCAAGCAGTTAAACATCACAATCCATTGTTAATTTCTTTGAAAAAATGGAACAAAAAACGGTTATCAGGGCTATACCCTTCACTTATATAGGGTAAAAGTAATAATAGTCGGCCACTTAAGTAGTGAATTTTTTGTATATATATTAAAGTAGAATTTTTAAAAAGCGGCACAACATTTTTAACCGTGACATATGTTAAAATATACTTTTCTTTTTATATTTCAGAAATTATTTAAAAAAAATATGATAATACTTTTTTTCAGAGAAAGTTAAATTTAAAAGGAACAAGCTCTCTAGTAGTCGGCCGTTGAAATCTATAGTTCGGCCATCATTGAACCAGCTGTAGGCTACTTCAGAGTTTTGTTATTGTAGATAACGTAAAGAAGAACTCTTTAAAAACAGAACAACTTTTTTAATAGTGACATGTATAATTTTCTTACAATGTCTCAGCAATTATTTTACAAATATGTTTTTTGTAATTGAGAGTTAAATTTAAAAATAGCAAATCCCTTAGTATTTGGCCTTTGAAATTTAGTTATCAGCTACGATAGACCGGGCTGCGTACCGGCTGCGACCTAAATGACTAGGTCATCGATTTTTTAGATAAAATTATGATGTAGGATAAGATTATTAACAGTACATAAAATAATGGTTTGCCTCGACATGTCTTAATATGATATGAGCAGCGGGGGGTGCCAATTTGTCATTTTGGCGTTACTACCAGGTCAACGAATTTCGGAATGAAATTTTAATATGTTGCATATCTCGACTACTACAATACAATTATTTTAGTCTGACTCGTGATATCTTGGTACGATATGAGCAAAAGTGCCAATTCTTCATTTGGCGGTACTATCTCGTCGTCGAGTTTCGGCATGAAATTTAAAATGTTACAAGTATGAATTATTGTACTAATCTTGTTTTCGATTACTGTACTAATGTGATATGTTTAATGTGTTAAAAGTTTATGCCGCCACCATATGACATGATAGCACCGCCAATTACGAATAAATGCCACCCTCTTCTGCTCATATTGTACCAAGATATGCCGAAGCAGACCAGTGATTGTTTGAAGTACTATTATTAACCTTGTCCTGTATCATAAATTCATCTCATAAGTCGATGACATAGTCATTTTTGTGCCGCAGCCCGCTTTATATGTAAGTTTTTTTATTATAAAATCATTAAGCTCTACTTTATCTTCCTAAAAACAATATTTCTTTTGTAAAAAAATCTTTTAGGAAACTCATAAGTTATTTCTCATGGGTGTTACTTTTCAAAGCAACGTCGATCAAAATCCTGAATCATAAACAATATTTTTAAAATTTTTGATATTATCTGAAAAATGATTACTTTCTGAGTGTTAAACTACAAGAAATTAATATCACAATACCTTTTAACATGTAAGTGAAATTAATTTTCTGTGTTGTGTAAATCTTAAAGTGGCAGTTCATTTAAAAAGACGCATGTAAAAAGCTTCATTATTTTATTTTATTTTACTTTTTTTAATATAGAGACATAGCATAGTCGGAAGAGAGAGGGGGGGGGGGGATCGATTACAAAATTCCATAAAATACAAAAAACAATTGAAGTTAAGTAAGTATCACTCTATATTAAAAAAAAGTAACCACCGCCACTGCAGCAGCTGTCAATGAAGATTTTGAAGCAGACAGTTTTTAAATCGAAGAATTATTTTAAGAGATATTTAATATTAAATTTGGTCAAAATAGTTTTCTTAAAAAAATAGGAACTAAATAATTTTATAGGAACGAAAACTATGCACAGGAATAAACGTAAAAAAATAGTTATATTAAAAACATTCTTCGATAACCATTTAATGTTTATTTTGCAATCCACACTGTGATGACTGCAGTTCATGTTTTTTAACAAAAATGTTTGTTAGAATAACATTAATTTGGCTTGGATACAAAATTTGATTATGGGAAATTCACTGGGGTTTTTTCTACGCTTGTAGATAGCGCAAGAAAGTGAATTTATTTTTAAAATATATAAATGTTGCTTTGTTTCTTTTAACATTTTCCAACGTGGTTGAAAGGTGTTTATGAATTCGGTTTGTCTGTCGGCCGTATGCCTGCCGTCTACCATTTGACCGCACTCTAACTCACTTAAATATGCTCAGATTGCCATGCAATTGATATTTTATATTGATATTTAATATGGCTTGTTCCGTATTGAAAATGAAATATGTAGTATATATTGTTCATTTACGGGAACACCCAAATGAATTCCGTTACACTACGTTCTATGGGGAAAAATCGTTTGCGATGTATTTTAAGTGGTGTATGTTAAACCATATGAAAAAAAAATGAAAGTGATATGTATCACTAAGGCCCACTATAAGATGTTTAGTACAGAATAAGGTGGGCATAGCATTCATCGTACATTTACAAGGATACTGATAGGAATTTAGCAACTATGCAGTTACATAAGGGTTTATGGGGAAAATTTGTTTGCAGAGTATTTTAATAATGTTACACTATTTCAAACGTATTGAAATTGATATTTGTCACTGAGGACCATTACAATAGGCTTACTATTGAATAAGGTGTCCAGAGCATTCATCGTTCTTTTACAAGAACACTCAAAAGAAATCTGTTGCAGTTTTGTCTATGAGCAATAATTGCTGGAATTGCGTTTTCAGTTGTGGTACTCGTTTTTAAATTTAGCTTTTTTTTTGTTACATATTACTTGGTGTGTATAAATAGTATATATAAAATAGAAGGCAGCACGAACATATCGAAAACATTTCGGTATATTAACGGAAATTTCTGGATATAAATTTTCAACTGTGCTATGCGTTTCCTTACTGAACTAAATATTAGCATGCTATGTAGTATATATACAAATCGATAGATCATATACAGGGCAACACAAAATAATTGGGATATTTTTCTGACTATCGATGGTAATTCTTGAAATTGGGTTTTCAAATTTGTTATGCGTTTTCCAAATTGTTTTAAGCCGAAACATCCTAACAGAAGAAAATAAACATATTCCTCTGATATCATTGGATTTCAGCAACGATTTTGATAATCTTCCTTCCTTTACCCAACAAGAGTTCCAAAATTTGAGCGTATACCAACCATACCAAAATACACCGCTCAAAACAATTAAAGGATATTGCAGTTTTAGGTGGATTTTGTATCTGGGAAACTTTTTAGCTGATTGATACATGGTCGACAGACATAGTAGGTTATATGAGAATAAATTACACATGTTTGGCAGAAAAAAATGCATTTTATTGCGCATTTGTGTACAAAAGGAAAAAAAAACAATTTGTGCATATGAGAAAAAAAGAATAAGAAAAGTTGTTTTCTTCAAAGAAAATCATTTTCAGTAGGGGGTATGGTTTCCACGGGTGGCCAGCAACGTTGAACACCTTTGAGGCATGGACTCAATGAGGCTATTAATGACGAGTTGGGGTATTCTGACCCACTCTTCCAGAAGAGCCCTTTGCAGTTCTTCGAGAGTTTGTGGGGGTTGTTGGCGGCCAGAAACTCGTCTTGCTAGAGCGTCCCAAACGTGTCGATTGGATTCATGTCTGGAGAACACGCTGGCCATTCCATTCGAACGATTCCTTCCTCGAAAAGGAAATCCTCCACCAGGTTTGCACGATGTGGCCTGCAGTTATCGTCCATTAAAATGAAGTTATCTCCGACTGCTGCAGCGTAAGGGACTACAATAGGTCTGAGGATCTCATCCCTATATCGGCGACCAGTCAGAGCTCCATCTCGAATGATGTAGAGGTCAGTGCGCCCGTCAATGGAGATGCCACCATACACCAACACTCCTCCACCGCCAAATCTGACACTTTCGTGCACGAGCGCAGGATTATTCCTACTGCCACGGTCCCTCCAGATGAAAATACGCCTATTATCCGGATGCACAGAAAAACGGGACTCGTCAGAAAACAGAATATTTCTCCATTCATTTCTCCTCCAGTTGACATGCTCGGTTGCCCACTCTCTGCGGTCGCGACGATGTCTTGATGTTAATATAACACATACCATCGGTCGGCGAGCATATAGACCTACAGCATGGAGCCGGTTTCGGACAGTCTGAGTTGAAATCGTGGTGCCTGTAGCCGAGCGAAGGTGTTGTTGGAGAAGAGTAGCGTTCATGTTTCGGTGTCTCCGAGCTGTTAACGCTAAATACCGATCTTCATTGGGCGTTGTTGCCCGTCTACGACCTTGCCCTGGTCTTCGGCCTGCACATCCACTCTCCAAAAAACTGTTCCAGATCCTGGAAATGACACTTTGTGACACTCCAATGGCTTGCGCTACTTCGGCTTGAGTTTAGCCCCCTTCTAACCTACCAACAATTCTCCAAGCTTCTGAATCTGTCAAATGACTTCGCTGAGACATCGTACTCATCGAAACAAAGCAATCACTGAATGCCGAGCATCCTTGTCTTCATTCTCTTTTATCCAGTTGAAAGTCAAATTTCATTCGCTGCCGCTGAAGCGACGTTTTTGACGTCGAACTCAAAATTTGCATACTCCACAGTTTGAAAACCAGAAAAATTTGCATTTGTGATTCTCTTCTTCTATTTTCGGCAAAAAATATTTCGTTTATATCTTTATTTTATATAAAACTTCAAATATCCTTTAATTGTTTTGAGCAGTGTATTATCCTTTCATTTTTAACGAGTCGTGGTGCTTACCCCAACTGGCAATCCGGAAAAATACACTGGTTTTCTCGCGAATGCCCACACGGTTCGTGCCTCGGCCCTTTCTTATGGAGAATATTTATGAATGGTTTAATGAAAATTCTCCGAAGACTCGGTATAATAGCAATTGCATATGCGGATGGCTTACTACTCATTATACATGTTCTCACAAGAAAACTTCTGGAGATGATGGGCAAGTTGGCCTTGGAACGCATCAGTGACTGGGCAAAGGAAAACAAATTAATTATCTCATATAGAAAGTGTAAAGTTTTAAACCTTCGAAAACCCAGATATTTAAAACGTGCACCTATTTATAAATTGGATAATTAATTATTCTCTGTCAAAAAGCAATACATTTTATCTTATACCATATTTGGGTATCATCCTAGATGCAACTGTCTCCTTTATCCCTCATCTCCGCAACAAAAGATTAGAAATAACTCAAGTAACACACAACCTTTTAAAATTTTCACCATCATCAGGTGGGATTTCTAGAGAGATTCTCAAAGTATGGTATAATAATATGCTGGAGAAATAAATCACATATGCTGCATCGATATGGTTTGCTTGAAATCAAAAGTCACATGGTCTAAGGTTTATTTCCTCAATTCAGGCTCAATGCCTACTCCTAGTCATGGGTGCCTATAAAAGACATCTAACTGCAGCTCTTTGCGTACTGTCGGGAATTCCCCCTCTCGCATTACAGCTGAAGAAAATATCCACTCTCGGAAGGGTACTTCGTCTTGGGGTCCCCGTGGATGAACATAACCCGATGAATTACCAACCGAAATCAACTAAAAACATAATATCTTCATACATTGAATATTTTAAGTGGCAAACATAAAGTGAGAGGATAATCGATATTCATATATTCACCGACGGATCAAAAATATCAGATGGCACTGCATACGCTTTCTGTGCATATAAAGATTCAGTTTACAGGGAACAAGACAGATTCTCTTACACCAAGAAAATAGTGTCTACCAAGATGCAATAGACTGGGCCAATTCTAATAATTTTCAAAGCTACACAATCAATTCTGATAGTCTGTCTAGCCTTCAGGCATTAGCAGATATATTCACTTCCAATTTACTCGTATGTGACATGATCACAGCCTTGCAACAAACATGGAAATCCATTTTCTTTAAATGGGTGCGTGGTCATTCTGGCATAGCTGGAAATGAATATGCTGATAAACTGGCCCGCAATGTAACTAAACCGTCACAGGACATCTTACAAAAATTGTACCCATTTCCACCATCACATGTAAAGAAGATAACAACATCAGAATTAATAAGATCATGGCAAATGGATTGGTATCTGGGAACAACGTGTCGCTTTACTCACGCCTTAATCTCAACAGTATCAACAGATCTCCAACTTCAAAATAGGCACCACTGCATCTTTGCTACAAACCATGATCCGTTTCCTCAATATCTCAATAAATTCGGCAAGGCATCGTCACCTAGATGCACCTGTGGGAAAAGAGGTACCTCCTTACATTACATCCTGGATTGTACCCTGACTGCCCACCATCACATTAGAAAGCCATCACAAATGAATCTGTCGGCCTAGTTTGCCTACGTGCTGAAACAGCCAAAACTGCTTCAAAAAATAACAGATTGTATGTGTTTCTGCTAGAACGCAATCCATACTTATTCATGCTGCCTCCATTGGACTTATTGGAGGTTGAGGATGAAGTGGACTTATTGGAGGTTGAGGATGAAGTAGACTTATTGGAGGCTGATGATGAAGTGGACTTCTAATATGTATAAGGACCTTTACGCACTACATAAAGTCTAACCTTAATAATTTAGTTATTCTTAATGGCATCATACAGTGTTATTTAGTATTTGTAGCATAATTTATCATTGTTTACTCTAGTATTATTATTCATTCATTATTGTTCGTTTAGTACTTACTTCTATCCATTATTTTTATCTACTTCAGCATCTTACAGTATTATTACATGGTAGTATTATTGCTCAGTATCACATAGTAGTATTTACTACTGCTCAGTAGGATTGGTAAATTGTATCTCATCAAAAACGTCACCTGTAAAAATTGCAGCCAAGTCTCGTGACTCTTTTTCCGTAAAAAGTTCTGAGATCGTGTAAAGCCAAGTTTAGCTATCTTATTAACTCTGAAATTTTCATTCACAAATCACTCCTAGTCTCTACATCTTTAGTTAAATATTATTTTGTGACTTGGCAATTACGCAGCACAGGGAAGTTATTACACCTTACTATGTTATGGGGGACGGGATGAGATAATATGATTAAGGCTAATTATATACGCACAGGGAAGTTATTACACCTTAATATGTTATGGGATGGCATGGTATTATTTGATTAAGACTAATTATATACATCACATTCTCGTGCTACGTAATTGCCAAGTCACAAAATAATATTTAACTAAAGATGTAGAGACTAGGAGTGATTTGTGAATGAAAATTTCAGAGTTAATAAGATAGCTAAACTTGGCTTTACACGATCTCAGAACTTTTTACGGAAAAAGAGTCACGAGACTTGGCTGCAATTTTTACAGGTGACGTTTTTGATGAGATTTCACTTCTTTTTGTAAGTAATCCTCCATTTCTTGATTTTGGGTTCTTTTTGGAGATCATCCAATGATTTCCGCTAAACCCACACTCTGTACCTATTATTTACAGGTATAAAAAATTTGAAGCTTTAGTTTTGTTTGCAAAGTACTGTAGATAAAAAGATATCAGGTTCCTAGGCCAGCACTAAGTTATGGGAGGGGGAATGTCAAAAGTACTCTCAATTGCTTCCAGGATAGGTGCTATCCATCTGAGATAATACTCGCAGTCCTAGATACTTGATATTTAGCATAAAAGAACTTTTTAGTATAAAAAGAAAGCCAAAATTAAAATTTCCGGAAATTTTTAATATATCAAACTATATTCATTTTTTCGATGTTTTTTTTTTTTTTTTTGGCTTTTTTTGTACATTTACGGATTTTTTAATTTTTTCTTACTTTGTATACTAAACCCTACCAAATGTCAAGCTTCTAGGACTACAAAATCAGATTATTTTCAAATTTTTGACTTTTTATAAATTTATTGATTTTTCGATTTTACTTCTAAGTTACCTGATTGTCATGCCAATATAGTAATTTTTTGATACGTCTTCTTAGGATCATTTAGGTTCAATTTAGAGGTAAATCAAGTGAATGTTAGAGTCACCATGATTTTATTTAGAAAGAACTATCACACCATAACCAGCCAGTAATGTCGGGAGGGTAGGGGGAGCTGTGAAAATTTGTGTGGGGCTGACATCATTTAACAACCCATATTTCATATGCGAAGTAAATAGAGAACCTGTGAAAGAAAACAAACCTGTCTATAAAGAAATCGCCTATAACGTAGCCTGTATATAGTGGAACTTTCCTATAACGAAATTCGTAAACGAAAGAAAAGAAAACGGAGGAAATAACATAAAACAATTAGGGGCGTTGTACTAGCTAATAAGACTAACTACAAAACTAATGTTTGTAGCAGTACAAAATCAAATTGTTTTCGAATTTTCGATTTTTTAAAGATATTTCGATTTTATTTTCGAATTTAACGAATTTTTTAATTGTTCCTTTTATTGAATAGTAAATACTACCTTTACACCAAGTTTTAAGTTTCTAAGAATACAAGAGTAGAGAAGAAACAACGGTCCGACCTCATGAGGAGAAATGAGCCGGCGGAGGAGGAGGGAACCCCAGGAGGAACAATGAGCCGGCGGAGGACGAGGGAACCCCAGGAGGAGCAATGAGCCGGCGGAGGAGGAGGGAGGGAAATCATACTATAGGAGGAGGGTATAAATGTGAGGGGGGTAACATTTTTTTAAGGGGGGCTTAGTTTTTAAGGAGGGCTTAATTTTTTTTAGGATCAAATTTAAATGTTAGATTGAAGTCTGCTATAGGAGGGGGTATAAAATGGAGGGGGTATTTTTGAAGAGGCGGCTAACTTTTTTGAAAGGGGGGGGGCTTGTTTTTGAGGGGGGCTTAATTTTTTTTTTTATTATTATTTTTTTTTAACGACTTAGAGTATGAACGTAAATTTTTGAGGGAGCTTATTTTTATTTATTTTTTTTATTGACTTTAAGTTTGAACGCGAAACGGGGATTAAACTTTTTTTTTTTTTTTGGTTTCGCCCTATCCGTGCAGGAACTGAAATGATTGAAGTTTAAAATAGGTTTTCTTGAGAAGATTTCACTGAGGATTGAACCCAGATCCAAAATAGTTTCTTGACTTGATAATTTGTGGTAGGTTTAACTGATCAAACCAAGAAGCTATATATGAATGTTTAGATTTTAAGTGTTTAAAGACAGGTATCGCGGTACCGGAAGTGAAAAGGTTAAGGTTTATTTTATACTGAATTTAAATGAAACCGGAAATTTATCTTTTTCAATATGATTGGATTGAATATTAACATATTTATTTTAAAATGTATAGTGCAAGCAATGGTAAAAATAAGACATCTTAAGGGGTAATTACTGTTTTTATTGTGTTTGGTGTAGAAAACATAGGAAAGAGGTGTAGTTAAAAAACAAATTAAATTTTATTAATAATTTTCCCAATGCAATACATGTGGACCCACTTTTCGTTTTTTAGTGGGTTTTGACAAATCTAATACAGAATCTTGTTTAATGTTTGTTGACAAATATTTATTTTTAATAAAATTTCGCGGGACATTCATTTCGTTTAATGTTTCTAATATTCCTTTCTGTGCCTTGATCGTTTTTCTTTTATTCACAGAAAACAAAAGATTAAATAAATCTGCCAAGTTCGATTCGGGGATAGGTTTTCCTTCGAAACTTACAGTCAAATTTTTATCTTTTCGAAATTTTCTTGGACGTGCCATGACAAACTGAACTAATGCTTTGATAATTTAGGATAGCTTTATCTCGATATCATGATTGTTAGATTACGGATATTTGTGTTTGGAATAACGTGATTTTTAATTTTGCCTGTTCAGTTTCAATTGTATTGTGAAATGAGGGTTTATTTTTGAAAGATAATGTTAACTTTTTGTGATTATCTTCTAACAGACTGCTTTCATTAAAAGCGTATTTTAGAATTGTAAACTACAATTTTGAAATTTTCGCCTGCTTGGAAAAAAAGCACAGGGAAAAAAAATAAAAGTATTAAAAAAATAATAACAACAACTGTTCAAAAATATTATAACAACTAAACAATTGATCAAAAATAATAAAAAATGTTCAAATAATAATAACAACTGTTCAAAAATAATAAAAACTATTTAAAAAATAATAACAAATAATAAACAATTGACTTTATACAACCAACATTTAAAAAAAAGATAATCGAATCTAGTTTTTTCTAACATGACTTATTTGAAATATTCACTTTTTCTAGTTAGATTTATAACACGTAAGTGATTCGATCAGTAAAATATTATTTATAAAAGCACTAAATACGAGATTAATAAGAATTTTTAACTTACAAACATATGAACTTCTGATACACAAGTGATTCGACCAGTAAAATATTATTTAGAAAAGCATTTTTGACTTACAATTGTACGAACTTCTGATATGTAACCCTTTCTGAATCAATGTGTAAGAATTAACTGACTATTGAACTTATAACAGAGTATGATAAAATAATCACGTGACTTTTTTAAACCAATAAAATGTTATTATTTTTAAACAAGCGCCCTCTATCATTTTATGAACTTCCAAGAAACGAGTTAATATGATTATATTGTTTCCTGTTACCACTGTGAAAGGTTGTGTTTTCCGTTTTAAGTTAGTTTACATTTAAGTGAGTACGGAACGAGTCATGGATTCTGCTTTGTTAAGTGCTAATGATATGTCTAACGTGAAGAGTGAACCCTCATCGCCAGGATTAAATGACCATGACATGGAATTTTTAATACAGCCAAAAGAAGAACCCGTTCCGAATTGTGAAGTGCAACCCACCTCATCAGGATTAAAGAAACAGAAGTTACCCTTTGTGTGTTCTACTTGCGACAAAGCTTTTCCCCGAAAGGTTAACTTAACGTTTCACATGAAATGTCATCTGGAGAAAATACCTCTTTTGTGTATAATTTGTGAAAAAACATTTGCTAGAAAGTATCATTTATTAAATCACATGAAGGTCCATTCAAGCACCCCTGTGATTCATAATTGTAATGTATGTGGCGAAGTATTTTCACAAAAGAGTGATTTATTAAAGCATGGGAAAATTCATAATACTTCCAGTCCAAATCAAAGGAAAAGTACACAGTCACCCAGTCACTGTAAATGCGACGACTGTTTTGAAACATTTAATAATAGATCTGACTTAGTGAAACATAGAAAAATTCATCTCTCACCTAAAGAACTTAACCCGTCTGATAAACTTTCCTTGGGAAACAGTTCGAAATATGAAATTTCAGACATCACTCAGTTTAGTAAAATATTTAAGTTTTTCGATGTTTTTACTCCTGCTCATTGGAATTTAGGTGAGGAAATGATTGTTGAAGTACAAATGAATAAGAACTATGAGCTTTATGTTCACATACAGAAATACGAAGAATTTGAAAAGAACGGTCGTTAACTTACCCCCACAAATGAAGGAATTACATTATCATGTGCAACATTCGACAAATTTGAATCGAGATTGGATAAATTTAATTTTGTTTCTGAAAAAGATACATTCGTATGTAATAATGACTTACTAATCGCTTATGTAAATAAGGAATCATGCATACTGCAAAAATTATTCAAATCGAAAAAGTTTGGGTTTTGTTTGAAGTCTGATTTTTTACTGCTTACAAAAGATCAATATTTGAAACTAGTGAAAAATCGCTTTAAAATTACCGAATGTCTCATTGAGACGCTTTTAACTAAACTGATTCCTGTTTTGGTTTTAGAAAACTTAAAAAAATGTAAATGTACCCACCTCACAATCGAAGAGACTTTGAACTATTTCTTAACATGTTTCGATGACGAGTTAAAGTCATCCGTTTCTCGCGTGTTTTATTGCTATCAATGTTCAATCAGAGAACCAATTAATATGAAACACGAGAGTGATAGTTATACTTTGCGTAGAAAATATAATTGGTGTAATGAGAGTGCACTGCTAAATTTCAACGTGACTGAATTTGTAAAAAACCTATTCAAGCAATGTTCATGTAATTATACTCATTTATTTTTTGAAACTATGAATATGGACTTTTATAATAACCATTTAAACAATGTATTTATAAATTAACATAGAAATGTATTTATTTAATAAATATTTGTTTATATATTACATATCTGTTTTTATTTCACATGTCTATTTATTTATTTTATTTTTTTTTTATGAAATCAATCTTTGAAGTTTTATTTTCAAGGAAAGAAAAGTGAATATATATTTATGAGTAGGCAAAAATTTTTTAATTGTAGTCTTTAAAGTTAACACTTTTTGGTTAAATGAAATCTCTTTTTAAGAAAAATTTATTATTTTTATTTGAATAGGTATTAAACTTATTTATTGATAAGAAAGTTTAATTTTTCTCTCCTTTTAAACAATGACATTGCATGTTTTGATAATTTCCATCCCACAGTTAACATTACAGTATTTAACATAGTTAAGAAAATGTTTAACTTAAACCGTCACTGTATTTATTATAGATAAGTAAACATTTTATCTTTAACCTAAATGTAATTTAAATGATTAACTATAACTGTGACTGCTTTTAATCTAGATAAGTAAATGTTTCCAGGAAACACAATCAGTTTACTGTAGACTTTTATCGAGATTACACCAGTTAGTGGAATGCTGATTAAAAATATTTTATGACATTAATATGCAGAAAAAATCTCACGAAGAAGTACTTTCACCTTCAAAACGTCTACGTTTAGAAAAACCCATGGAAAATTTAAATACCTATGAGAAGGAGTTAAAAGACCCAAGATTAAAACTTTCTAAAATGGGTAATAACTGTGTAACTACTAAGGACTTAAAAGATGTGAAACCCGAGATCGCTATGAATTTTTCAAACTTTGCCTATGGGAATGATACAACATCTTTCGAGAATCCCGGTCGAATGCCAAATTCTGCCACGGACTATTTGAATACATTTTTCGAAGACATGAATTTTGAAAATTTAGATTGTTCTACTACCTTAGCGTCTCAAGAACCTACAAATAATATTTTACAGACTACTGTTAAACGCGAGGTCAACGAGCTACAAGCAAGCAACCTTTCGCAAACAAGTGGTGAATTACAAACCACCATCTCACCTGCAAATGACATTAAAAGTGATAAATTATGCAATTCCTATGTGTTTCACAAAGAACTAAGTGACTGTTTCTATTTAACTTTGAAGTTAAGAACTAAACAATATTATATACTTATACGAGAATTTAAACGCAATGTATCTACTAATGAAGAAATCCCGACAAACCGCGTGGTTAATATGGATATTCCTAGCTGGTTTGAGTTTCAATATAAACTTATTGCATTTAATTTAAGATACAAAAGCACGTCCTTTGTTTCTAATAACATGATTTTAGTGTTAAATCAAAATTCTACAATCCGAATTAAAAATTTAAAGAATCATTCTTATATTGACTTAAACGAACATCAACTAGAAAAATTAAAAGAAAGTACCTCTCATTTAAATAGTGTACTTTTACAACATATGTATACAAAACTTTTACCATCTCTTATTAAAAAGAAATGTATGGTGAGTAATATATCTACAGAAAATGATGAGGTGTTAAAGTATAAACTTAACACATGTATCGAGAATAATATGTTATCAATACTTAATCAATTGTATGAATGTCATGCATATGCACTACGACATTCGAGCAAAAGCCTTCACTCCTGTTTCACATTTAATAATAGGGAAAAATTTAATCAATTAGGGGAAGCTTTGTTAATGCTCGTAGATTTCGATTATGTAACTTCAACGTTTCTAAACGGAGTTTATAATGTTAGTGAGCACTTTTTATGTAAGATTAATGAACAAACTATTTGTAATGAATTATTTAAGACCTGAAAATAAAATGTTTTGATTAAGTTCTGTGTGTTTATTTTTTGCAAAGTGTCTATGAGTGAATTTAATAGTTTATAATTTAGTAGAACTTTTAAGTGAAGTCATGTAATCCAATTAAAAAAAATTAATCTATTACAAAAAATTAATTGAAATGAAAATATTTACGTTCGAAAAAAAAATTAGAAGTTAATGAAATTGAAACTTATCAAAATTAAATGTTAACAAAAAATAAATAAATAAAGGTTAACAAAAATATAGTTTGAAAATAAAAGTAAACAAAATATATATAGATATAATAAAATTAAATAAAATTAAATAAAATTTAACAAAATAAAGTTAATAAAGCAAAAGAAGGTATATGTTATAAAGAGAGGGGTTGAAGTAACTTACAAAATGTATGTGTGTGTGTATTTATTAGTTTAGCATTAAGTAGAACTTTTAAGTGAACAGTTAGAATTTATGTTTTCTATATAACTTAGCACAAAATAAAAATTTTCACTGTTGCAAAAATATTCAACTATTGAATGGAAATATACATATTAGTAAAATATATATATATATATATATCACAAGTTAATAAAATTATTTTAAATTTCATACAATTTAACAAATATATACGAAACACATTACGGATTTAAATATTATAAGATATGTTTGATTGAAATTTTCAAGACAGATTTTATTCTTGGTCCTTCCATATATAGTTTGAATTTATTTTAAAGATAGTTTTTAACAGTCTAGAGGTTCAAACTTGACAAAATGAAATCAAGACACATTGATTTGTATGTTATTTTAATCATTATGTCATAACTTCATGCCTCTGAAAGTGCATTTAAAGGTTTGTCTAGGTTTATTCAGTGTTACTAAGCGTTTGTGAAACCGAAAATTAATGAAAAAACAGATCGCCTTCTACCAATTACGCTATGAAGGCTTCATTCAATTATAAAAAATAATAAAACCTTTTAGAAAATTGCTTATTTTAAATTTAAAATAACAAAAAGTTAAAGTTAAAGTTAACAAAATAAATAAATAATTCCTCTATTCATTATAAATAAAAGTTTACAAAAATAAAGTTTCAAAGTTATAAGTTTATAAAAATTATAAGTTAACAAAAGAATTGAATAAAATAAAATTTTAAAATAAAAATTAACAAAAGTAAAGTTTATAAAAATTTTAAGTTATGTTTAAAAATCTTCAAATTAATCAAAATTGACTTTTAGTTTTATGTAATAGTAGTTTCAATATTTTAAATATCGAGCTAACTGTTTATCCCCATAATCATTTGCTTACCCATCTTCCAACCAACCAACTGGTTGCCTAGCCAACCATATACTTTGCATCTGCACATGCGCAGAAAAAAGACACTGACTTCTGCACTAACTTGAGTTGTACTTTAAAACCTTAGCTATATTATACAAGTCGAATATCTTTCATTCTTAGAAAATTTATTATTTTTAAATAATCGTTCCTATTTTAAAACATTAACAAAGAAATGTAATTTATATACTTACAAAAACAGGATAATTTAAAAAGGGGTTCATACATTTCAGCTTGCTAACATCAAGTGTATGGTCTATAACAGAATAAGGTTAAACTATCAGTTTACTTCCTTATCACGCACGTGGTCAAGACCTTATCAGTTACATGTTCAAGCCGATAACATCTATAAACAGCATGTTGGTCATTTTAACTTCTGCCGTCGAGAATTGTGGTTCGGTAAGTTTTATTGGGTACCATTTTTTCTTTTTGGAAAATAAACTAATTGGAAAAAATTTCTTTTCATACCCAGCTACTTTTAAATCACAATGTTAAAAGACTAAATTTTATTATGCTAAATTATTCTTTTAAATGTCGAACAAAAGATCTTGCAACATATTTGCAAATAAGTTCTTACAAAACGGTTTTATTTAGTTAAAAAATGAACATTGTCAATTTAACTACACATTATTTTTAGAATTACTTTAATTTTATTTTGAAAGCGAAAAAGACTAATTCACATGAAAATTAAACTTACCTTATTTATGAGCTTGACAACATGGTTCATACATGGTCTGGCTCTTGCGAGGACTTGTAGAGATTTGAAAGTTAGTACAAGTGTATATCATATAATATGATGACGTTACTAGTAACGTCATCCACCGCAGGTTAATCACGTGACTACGCGATCTTAACCTTCACATTACTAATGATGTTTATATCACATAACTAATTGTAACTATCACAAAATATATTTATAAAAATATATTCATAAATTAATAACTAATTTATTTGTGTATTATTTTGAAAAGCATAGCATTTTAAAATAAAAAATTAATTAATTGTTATTACTAATATGTACATTCAATAGTTGAATATTTTTGCAACAGTGAAAATTTTTATTTTGTGCTAAGTTATATAGAAAACATAAATTCTAACTGTTCACTTAAAAGTACTACTTAATGCTAAACTAATAAATACACACACACATACATTTTGTAAGTTACTTCAACCCCTCTCTTTATAACATATACCTTCTTTTGCTTTATTAACTTTATTTTGTTAAATTTTATTTCATTTTATTTAATTTAATTTTATTTTATTATATCTATATATATTTTGTTTACTTTTATTTTCAAACTATATTTTTGTTAACCTTTATTTATTTATTTTTTGTTAACATTTAATTTTGATAAGTTTCAATTTCATTAACTTCTAATTTTTTTTTCGAACGTAAATATTTTCATTTCAATTAATTTTTTGTAATAGATTAATTTTTTTTTAAATTGGATTACATGACTTCACTTAAAAGTTCTACTAAATTATAAACTATTAAATTCACTCATAGACACTTTGCAAAAAATAAACACACAGAACTTAATCAAAAACATTTTATTTTCAGGTCTTAAATAATTCATTACAAATGGTTTGTTCATTAATCTTACATAAAAAGTGCTCACTAACATTATAAACTCCGTTTAGAAACGTTGAAGTTACATAATCGAAATCTACGAGCATTAACAAAGCTTCCCCTAATTGATTAAATTTTTCCCTATTATTAAATGTGAAACAGGAGTGAAGGCTTTTGCTCGAATGTCGTAGTGCCTATGCATGACATTCATACAATTGATTAAGTATTGATAACATATTATTCTCGATACATGTGTTAAGTTTATACTTTAACACCTCATCATTTTCTGTAGATATATTACTCACCATACATTTCTTTTTAATAAGAGATGGTAAAAGTGTTGTATACATATGTTGTAAAAGTACACTATTTAAATGAGAGGTACTTTCTTTTAATTTTTCTAGTTGATGTTCGTTTAAGTCAATATAAGAATGATTCTTTAAATTTTTAATTCGCATTGTAGAATTTTGATTTAACACTAAAATCATGTTATTAGAAACAAAGGACGTGCTTTTGTATCTTAAATTAAATGCAATAAGTTTATATTGAAACTCAAACCAGCTAGGAATATCCATATTAACCACGCGGTTTGTCGGGATTTCTTCATTAGTAGATACATTGCGTTTAAATTCTCGTATAAGTATATAATATTGTTTAGTTCTTAACTTCAAAGTTAAATAGAAACAGTCACTTAGTTCTTTGTGAAACACATAGGAATTGCATAATTTATCACTTTTAATGTCATTTGCAGGTGAGATGGTGGTTTGTAATTCACCACTTGTTTGCGAAAGGTTGCTTGCTTGTAGCTCGTTGACCTCGCGTTTAACAGTAGTCTGTAAAATATTATTTGTAGGTTCTTGAAACGCTAAGGTAGTAGAACAATCTAAATTTTAAAAATTCATGTCTTCGAAAAATGTATTCAAATAGTCCGTGGCAGAATTTGGCATTCGACCGGGATTCTCGAAAGATGTTGTATCATTCCCATAGGCAAAGTTTGAAAAATTCATAGCGATCTCGGGTTTCACATCTTTTAAGTCCTCAGTAGTTACACAGTTATTACCAATTTTAGAAAGTTTTAATCTTGGGTCTTTTAACTCCTTCTCATAGGTATTTAAATTTTCCATGGGTTTTTCTAAGCGTAGACGTTTTGAAGGTGAAAGTACTTCTTCGTGAGATCTTTTCTGCATATTAATGTCATAAAATATTTTTAATCAGCATTCCACTAACTGGTGTAATCTCGATAAAAGTCTACAGTAAACTGATTGTGTTTCCTGGAAACATTTACTTATCTAGATTAAAAGCAGTCACAGTTATAGTTAATCATTTAAATTACATTTAGGTTAAAGATAAAATGTTTACTTATCTATAATAAATACAGTGACGGTTTAAGTTAAACATTTTCTTAACTATGTTAAATACTGTAATGTTAACTGTGGGATAGAAATTATCAAAACATGCAATGTCATTGTTTAAAAGGAGAGAAAAATTAAACTTTCTTATCAATAAATAAGTTTAATACCTATTCAAATAAAAATAATAAATTTTTCTTAAAAAGATTTCATTTAACCAAAAATGGTAACTTTAAAGACTACAATTAAAAAATTTTTGCCTACTCATAAATATATGTTCACTTTTTCTTTCCTTGAAAATAAAACTTCAAAGATTGATTTCATAAAAAAAAAAAATAAAAAATAAAAAATAAATAGACATGTGAAATAAAAACAGATATGTAATATATAAACAAATATTTATTAAATAAATACATTTCTATGTTAATTTATAAATACATTGTTTAAATGGTTATTATAAAAGTCCATATTCATAGTTTCAAAAAATAAATGAGTATAATTACATGAACATTGCTTGAATAGGTTTTTTACAAATTCAGTCACGCTGAAATTTAGCAGTGCACTCTCATTACACCAATTATATTTTCTACGCAAACTATAACGATCACACTCGTGTTTCATATTAATTGGTTCTCTGATTGAACATTGATAGCAATCAAACACGCGAGAAACGGATGACTTTAACTCGTCATCGAAACATGTTAAGGAATAGTTCAAAGTCTCTTCGATTGTGAGGTGGGTACATTTACATTTTTTTAAGTTTTCTAAAACCAAAACAGGAATCAGTTTAGTTAAAAGCGTCTCAATGAGACATTCGGTAATTTTAAAGCGATTTTTCACTAGTTTCAAATATTGATCTTTTGTAAGCAGTAAAAAATCAGACTTCAAACAAAACCAAACTTTTTCGATTTGAATAATTTTTGCAGTATGCATGATTCCTTATTTACATAAGCGATTAGTAAGTCATTATTACATACGAATGTATCTTTTTCAGAAACAAAATTAAATTTATCCAATCTCGATTCAAATTTGTCGAATGTTGCACATGATAATGTAATGCCTTCATTTGTGGGGGTAAGTTCACGACCGTTCTTTTCAAATTCTTCATATTTCTGTATGTGAACATAAAGCTCATAGTTCTTATTCATTTGTACTTCAACAATCATTTCCTCACCTAAATTCCAATGAGCAGGAGTAAAAACATCGAAAAACTTAAATATTTTACTAAACTGAGTATATGTCTGAAATTTCATATTTCGAACTGTTTCCCAAGGAAAGTTTATCAGACGGGTTAAGTTCTTTAGGTGAGAGATGAATTTTTCTATGCTTCACTAAGTCAGATCTATTATTAAATGTTTCAAAACAGTCGTCGCATTTACAGTGACTGGGTGACTGTGTACTTTTCCTTTGATTTGGTTTGGAAGTATTATGAATTTTCCCATGCTTTAATAAATCACTCTTTTGTGAAAATACACTGCTCAAAACAATTAAAGGATATTTGAAGTTTTATATAAAATAAAGATATAAACGAAATTTTTTTTGCCGAAAATCGAAGAAGAGAATCACAAATGCAAATTTTTCTGGTTTTCAAACTGTGGAGTATGCAAATTTTGAGTTCGACGTCAAAAACGTCGCTTCAGCGGCAGCGAATGAAATTTGACTTTCAACTGGATAAAAGAGAATGAAGACAAGGATGATCGGCAATCAGTGATTGCTTTGTTTCGATGAGTACGATGTCTCAGCGAAGTCATTTGACAGATTCAGAAGCTTGGAGAATTGTTGGTAGGTTAGAAGGGGGCCAAACTCAAGCCGAAGTAGCGCAAGCCATTGGAGTGTCACAAAGTGCCATTTCCAGGATCTGGAACCGTTTTTTGGAGAGTGGATGTGCAGGCCGAAGACCAGGGCAAGGTCGTAGACGGGCAACAACGCCCAATGAAGATCGGTATTTAGCGTTAACAGCTCGGAGACACCGAAACATGAACGCTACTCTTCTCCAACAACACCTTCGCTCGGCTACAGGCACCACGATTTCAACTCAGACTGTCCGAAACCGGCTCCATGCTGTAGGTCTGTATCCTCGCCGACCGATGGTATGTGTTAGATTAACATCAAGGCATCGTCGCGACCGCAGGGAGTGGGCAACCGAGCATGTCAACTGGAGGAGAAATGAATGGAGCAATATTCTGTTTTCTGACGAGTCCCGTTTTTCTGTGCATCCGGATAATAGGCGTATTTTCATCTGGAGGGACCGTGGCAGTAGGAATAATCCTGCGTTCGTGCACGAAAGTGTCAGATTTGGCGGTGGAGGAGTGTTGGTGTATGGTGGCATCTCCATTGAGGGGCGCACTGACCTCTACATCATTCGAGATGGAGCTCTGACTGGTCGCCGATATAGGGATGAGATCCTCAGACCTATTGTAGTCCCTTACGCTGCAGCAATCGGAGATAACTTCATTTTAATGGACGATAACTGCAGGCCACATCGTGCAAACCTGGTGGAGGATTTCCTTTTCGAGGAAGGAATCGTTCGAATGGAATGGCCAGCGTGTTCTTCAGACATGAATCCAATCGAGCACGTTTGGGACGCTCTAGGAAGACGAGTTTCTGGCCGTCAACAACCCCCACAAACTCTCCAAGAACTGGAAAGAGCTCTTCTGGAAGAGTGGGGCAGAATACCCCAACTCGTCATTAATAGCCTCATTGAGTCCATGCCTCAAAGGTGTTCAACGTTGCTGGCCGCCCGTGGAAACCATACCCCCTACTGAAAATGATTTTCTTTGAAGAAAACACCTTTTCTTATTCTTTTTTTCTCATATGCACAAATTGTGTTTTTTTCCTTTTGTACACAAATGCGCAATAAAATGCATTTTTTTCTGCCAAACATGTGTAATTTATTCTCATATAACCTACTATGTCTGTCGACCATGTATCAATCAGCTAAAAAGTTTCCCAGATACAAAATCCACCTAAAACTGCAATATCCTTTAATTGTTTTGAGCAGTGTACTTCGCCACATACATTACAATTATGAATCACAGGGGTGCTTGAATGGACCTTCATGTGATTTAATAAATGATACTTTCTAGCAAATGTTTTTTCACAAATTATACACACAAGAGGTATTTTCTCCAGATGACATTTCATGTGAAACGTTAAGTTAACCTTTCGGGGAAAAGCTTTGTCGCAAGTAGAACACACAAAGGGTAACTTCTGTTTCTTTAATCCTGATGAGGTGGGTTTCACTTCACAATTCGAAACGGATTCTTCTTTAGGCTGTATTAAAAATTCCATGTCATGGTCATTTAATCCTGGCGATGAGGGTTCACTCTTCACGTTAGACATATCATTAGCACTTAACAAAGCGGAATCCATGACTCGTTCTGTACTCACTTAAATGTAAACTAACTTAAAACGGAAAACACAACCTTTCACAGTGGTAACAGGAAACAATATAAGCATATTAACTCGTTTCTTGGAAGTTCATAAAATGATAGAGGGCGCTTGTTTAAAAATAATAACATTTTATTGGTTTAAAAAAGTCACGTGATTATTTTATCATACTCTGTTGTAAGTTCAATAGTCAGTTAATTCTTACACATTGATTCAGAAAGGGTTACATATCAGAAGTTCGTACAATTGTAAGTCAAAAATGCTTTTCTAAATAATATTTTACTGGTCGAATCACTTGTGTATCAGAAGTTCATATGTTTGTAAGTTAAAAATTCTTATTAATCTAGTATTTAGTGCTTTTATAAATAATATTTTACTGATCGAATCACTTACGTGTTATAAATCTAACTAGAAAAAGTGAATATTTCAAATAAGTCATATTAGAAAAAACTAGATTCGATTATCTTTTTTTTAAATGTTGGTTGTATAAAGTCAATCGTTTATTATTTGTTATTATTTTTTAAATAGTTTTTATTATTTTTGAACAGTTGTTATTATTATTTGAACATTTTTTATTATTTTTGATCAATTGTTTAGTTGTTATTATATTTTTGAACAGTTGTTGTTATTATTTTTTTAATACTTTTATTTTTTTTCCCTGTGCTTTTTTTCCAAGCAGGCGAAAATTTCAAAATTGTAGTTTACAATTCTAAAATACACTTTTAATGAAAGCAGTCTGTTACAAGATAATCACAAAAAGTTAACATTATCTTTCAAAAATAAACCCTCATTTCACAATATAATTGAAACTGAACAGGCAAAATTAAAAATCACGTTATTCCAAACACAAATATCCGTAATCTAACAATCATGATATCCAGATAAAGCTATCCTAAATTATCAAAGCATTAGTTCAGTTTGTCATGGCACGTCCAAGAAAATTTCGAAAAGATAAAAATTTGACTGTAAGTTTCGAAGGAAAACCTATCCCCGAATCGAACTTGGCAGATTGTTCTTTTCAGCATCTTTTGTTTTCTGTGAATAAAAGAAAAACGATCAAGGCACAGAAAGAAATATTAGAAACATTAAACGAAATGAATGTCCCGCGAAATTTTATTAAAAATAAATATTTGTCAACAAACATTAAACAAGATTCTGTATTAGATTTGTCAAAACACACTAAAAAACGAAAAGTGGGTCCACATGTATTGCATTGGGAAAATTATTAATAAAATTTAATTTGTTTTTTAACTACACCTCTTTCCTATGTTTTCTACACCAAACACAATAAAAACAGTAATTACCCCTTAAGATGTCTTATTTTTACCATTGCTTGCACTATACATTTTAAAATAAATATGTTAATATTCAATCCAATCATATTGAAAAAGATAAATTTCCGGTTTCATTTAAATTCAGTATAAAATAAACCTTAACCTTTTCACTTCCGGTACCGCGATACCTGTCTTTAAACACTTAAAATCTAAACATTCATATATAGCTTCTTGGTTTGATCAGTTAAACCTACCACAAATTATCAAGTCAAGAAACTATTTTGGATCTGGGTTCAATCCTCAGTGAAATCTTCTCAAGAAAACCTATTTTAAACTTCAATCATTTCAGTTCCTGCACGCATAGGGCGAAACCAAAAAAAAAAAAAAAAGTTTAATCCCCGTTTCGCGTTCAAACTTAAAGTCAATAAAAAAATTAAATAAAAATAAGCTCCCTCAAAAATTTACGTTCATACTCTAAGTCGTTAAAAAAAAAAAAAAAAATTAAGCCCCCCTCAAAAATAAGTCCCCCCTTAAAAAAAGTTAGTCGCCTCTTCAAAAATACCCCCTCCATTTTATACCCCCTCCTATAGCAGACTTCAGTCTAACATTTAAATTTGATCCTAAAAAAAATAAGCCCTCCTTAAAAACTAAGCCCCCCTTAAAAAATGTTAGCCCCCTCACATTTATACCCTCCTCCTATAGTATGATTTCCCTCCCTCCTCCTCCGCCGGCTCATTGCTCCTCCTGGGGTTCCTTCGTCCTCCGCCGGCTCATTGCTCCTCCTGGGGTTCCCTCCTCCTCCGCCGGCTCATTGCTCCTCATGAGGTCGGACCGTTGTTTCTTCTCTACTTACAAGATAAAAAAAAATTTCAACTTTTGATTTTTTCGATTTTATTTTATAATTTTCTGGATTTTTTAATTTTTTCTTTTGTATCCTTTATTACAAATTTTAAGTTTCTAGCGCTACAAAATCGAATTATTTTGAAATTTCCGATCTTTTTCGAGTTTTTTTGTTCTATATTCGAATTTATTGTGTTTTAATTTTTTCTTTTTCTGTATCCTAATCAATAACTTTTTTCGAATTTTACAGATTTTTTTTTCTTTTTTTGTATCCTAAATACTGCCTTTATTCCAAATTTTAAGTTTCTAGCTCCACAAAATTGAATTATTTTCAAATTTTCGTTTTTTTCGATTTTTTTATTTTATTTTCGATGTTTGTTGTGTTTTTCTTTTTTTTATTTTTCTGAATCCTAAACACTACCTTTACACCAATTTTTCAGTTTCTGAGACTACGAAACCATATTATTTTCAATTTCTCACTTTTTTTTTCTTTTTCTTTCTTTCTTTTTTTTTTTTTTTTTTAATATTTGAAAATTTCGATTTTTTTGTTCGAATTATCCATATTTTTTAATGTTCCCTTATTTAGTATCTTAAATATTACTTTTATTCCAAATTACAAGTTTCTAGCGCTATGAAATCGAATTATTTTTAAATTTTCTTTATTTTTCGATTTATTTATTTTATTTTCGAATTTTATTGCGTTTTTATTTTAACTTATTCTTAATCCTAAACACTATCTTTACCGCGAAATTTAGGTTTCTAAGGCTAAAAGATCAAGTTATTTTAATCTTTTCATTTTTTTCGAATTTTTCTAATTTTTGAATTTTTTTTTCTAATTTTCCTTATTTTTTAATTTTTCCTTATTTTGCATCCTAAATACTACCTTTATTCTGAATTACAAGTTTCTAGCGCAACAAAATCGGATTATTTGAAAAATTTCGTTTTTTCCGATTTTTCGATTTTATTTTCGATTTCTTTGTATGTTTTTCATGTTTTCTTTTTCGGAATTCTAAACATTACCTTCACACCAAATTTTAAGTTTTTAAGACTACAAGATCGTGTTATTTTCCATTTTCAATTTTGTTCGAATTTGTTGAATTTTCGAATGTTTTTTTTTTTTTTTGGAATTTTCCGGATTCTATAATTTTTCCTTTCTTTGTATCCGAAACGCTAGCTTTACTCCAAATTTTAAGTTTCTATGGCTACGGGATCTACCCAATCTTTTTTATGACGCGAGAGTGAGTGAGTGTGTGAGGGACAAAAAATCGAAACTTTGAGTTTATATACCGTCTGCACTAATTTATGGGTATTTTTTGAATTATCCATATTTTTTAAATTTTCCTTATTTAGTATCTTAAATATTACCTTTATTCCAAATTTCAAGTTTCTAGCGCTGTAAAATCGAATTATTTTCAAATTTTCCTTGTTTTTCGATTTATCGATTTTATTTTCGAATTTTATTGCGTTTTTTATTGTAACATTTTCTGATTCCTAAACACTATCTTTACCGCGAATTTTAAGTTTCTAAGGCTAAAAGATCAAATTATTTTAATTTTTTCAATTTTTTTCGAATTTTTCGAATTTTCCGGATTTTTTAATTTTTCCTTATTTTGCATCCTAATTACTACCTTATTCCGAATTCCAAGTTTCTAGCGCAACAAAATCGGATTATTTGAAATTTTTCGATTTTTGTCGATTTTTTCGATTTTTTCAATTTTGCTTTCGATTTTTGTGGTGTTTTTGATGTTTTCTTTTTCTGGATGCTAAACACTACCTTCACACCAAATCTTAAGTTTCTAAGACTACAAGATCGTCTTATTTTCAATTCTCAATTTTGATGGAATTTGTTGAATTTTCGAATGTTTTTTTTTTCGAATTTTCCGGATTTCATAATTTTTCCTCTCTTTGAATCCTAAACACTACCTTTTTTCCAAATGTCAAGTTTCTAGGGATACGGGATCTACCTAATCTTTTTGATGACGCGGAACGAGTGAGTGAGTGAGTGACAAAAAATCGAATGTTTGAGTTCATATATCGTCTGAACTAGAAAAGACAGAAAGTTGTAATTTTAAATTTTGGTTCTCTGTGCCAAATACTCTAGAAAAACGAATTTTTGAATTTTTGGGATACTCCAGCGCGGAGATATGGGGGGGTCAAAAGTGCCCTGAGTTGCTTCCAGAAAAGTATGCTTACGGCCGTGCTTTCTCGACTTGGCGGAGGCACTGCCGTGCCTCCAGATTTTCAGAACTTGTATTTTTGGAATCTTGTATTTTCAGAATTTGTATTTCAGAATTACATAGCTTAATTATT
The DNA here is from genome assembly GCA_963931845.1 of Maratus michaelseni. Classification (NCBI taxonomy): domain Eukaryota; kingdom Metazoa; phylum Arthropoda; class Arachnida; order Araneae; family Salticidae; genus Maratus; species Maratus michaelseni. Next base: position 128,175,984 of record OZ007600.1, on the reverse strand, counting down.
GCTCAATATCTCAAAGTATAATTTAGTAATGCTCAGTATAATTAATTAAACAGACCTGCTGTGCGGGGCTAGTTGAGCTTAAGCCGAAAGGTAGGCCACCTCACCCGGTTTGACCTTGACCTTGAAATTAGTTTTATTAAGTTGAATGAATCAATTCCCGTGGAAATCGGGCCCATAGAATTCGAGAAAATACCCCCCCCCCCTCCGCCCTCTAGATTAATATTCATAAATAGTGGTAACCAAAAGAACTGAAAAAATTATACCGACGTTTATTTAGTACCTGGGAGACCTGGGAAGAATGTTAGAAAACATTTTGGTTGACTCGTACCAGTATTAAATGCAAATTCTTTTAGCTCCATTTTCCATCTCAAGGGGCCACACTGTGTTCTAAACAAAACACTTTCCAAACGAAACTCCAGGAGGTGTTTCCATATCTTATGGCACCGTATAGGAGGCGAGCCATGCATGCATTTAAAATGTTTTAGTTCCACTTCTCACAACCAGGGTGCACAAAATCTATGTCTTAATTAGTCATGTATATCATAATTAGTTCTGTTAAGTTGAATGAATCAATTTCCATTGAAATCGGGCCCATAGAAACCGAGAAAAAAAATTCCCTATTGGAGATTAATATTCTTAAATGGTGGTAACCAATGCCTGAAAAAATGATACCAAAGTTTATTTAGTATTTGGTAGATTTGGGAAGAATTTTAAAAAATATTTCATTTCAAGCGGTCAAATTTTAAATGCAAAATCTTTTGGTTCCACTTTCCTCCGACAGGGCCCGCTCGCTCCTCCGAGTGTTCTGGAATCGACCCTTTGAGTAGGGGAGAAGACCCGGAGCTCGGCATTGCGCGCAGTAGCGTCGACACGACGGGAGCCGGTGACTGACGAATCTCCACCTCAACGTTGGTGAGCGGGTGGTAGCGCGGTAGCGGAATAGCCAACTTCGCTGGGTGGTGGGTCGACTAGCGGCCCACAGAACCTGGGTTGTTCCCCCTTTGGGCCGGTTCTCGGCTGCAGGGGCTTGAGGCCTTCGGGCGGCAAAAAACTACCGCATAGGCTGAATTCTCGCACATAGACGGTTGACTGTGTGTTGCCGTCTTGGATGGTGATGTGAGAGCAAAGGCTAGCGAACGGAGATAGGACAGTCACCACCTTTGTCTAGGGCAAGATGGAGGGGAGGTCGGACTCTGTATGACAAGGGAACGCAGGTGGTTTCGTAGTGACGCTTGTCAGTGCGCGAGGCGGCATGCAGCAATCCTCGGTACTGTGCAGGCGGCGGAACATAGGTGGCGGGTTCGAAGAGACTCGTACGCCCTGGCGTCGAGTCTGTAGGCCCTTCGAACCCCATACACCCACTGCGTCTCCCCTTGTAGCTGGAGTAGTTGTGTGCCGCCCTCAGGGTCGTTCAGGAAAGAGAGCGCCCGTTAGTACCAAGAGCGCCGGCGGTCGTCGAGGTGCCCCATGCCCAACATGACCCAAGCGCCTTCTCTGGGAGGGAATCTGGATCACTCTCGGAACTGTTCGACTGCGAGGAACCGGGCCGGTGGCTCGTCTTATGACGGCGACAGAACCTCTCATCGAACCTGGGGCCGAAACCAGTCCAGCGCGTCTATGCGTAGTCAGAGCTTTCTGCGCCTGACAAGGTTGGGACTAGTAGAACTCTCATAACAATACCTTCTTTTACTCACCTCCAGCCGGGTCCGTCTCTTTGGCGCACTTGAGGGGATTTTCCACGTCCTTCAGAGTCCGGTAGTGGTCCTTCATTCTTCCGTTATAGTGCATTTTTATGAGCGTGATCTCCCGGGAGTACCATGTCGCTTGGATCTCGATGCCTCGCGGGTGCTCCGTGGTGAGGGACAGCCCAGCCAGACGTGTCTATGCGTTGGGACCAGTTTTCTTCGAGGTTGAAGAACCTCCTGCTCTTTTGTAGTGATATGATATGTGCATGACCCGTTGAATGGTTCGCCATTCGGCGGTGACAACCCAGCCAGGCGTGTCTATGCGCTAGGGACCGAGTATCTTCGAGGTTCCGGGTTGGCGAGAAGCACCTCCTGCTAGCCGCCCCAAATGAACTAGTATCTTCCTCCTTCCCTAGGATTTGATATTCGGAAGGGGCGGTAAATTAATGGGAAGTGAGAGTGCTCACTATAGGCTGAGGACCCGTTTACCCTTATGGGATTTCGGCAACGAGGCTGGGGTTCACTCTTGCTATCCGCCCAAGGGAAATTTAGTGGGCCTTAGAGAGGGAAGGTTCCACTAATGTTGCTTCGACCTATATGTCATCTACTCACTTGGGAAAGGGTCGTAGAAGTGCAGGTAGGCGTATGCCCCCGCTTCTCCCCCCGGCCGAAGAGCGCCACATAGGAAGTCCCCGGGTAAACCGGGATCTTTCCTGGTCGTGACTCGTATGGGTTCTGCACGAACCTGGAATTGGCGGTGATGCGTGGCCGCCTTCGGCGGTCGCGGCCTCTGTCATTTCCTTCGACAGGGGAAGGGGTTCTCCCTGTTCTCCAGTAGACTCCATGTTCTATACAAATTGCTTTCCGACGGAAACTCCGCCACGTGTAACCACTGCCTACGACACCATATGGCAGGCGTGCTGCTCATGCACTGCAATTTTTTTCGGTTCCACTTTCCACTGCAAGGGGACACAAAATCTGCATCTTAAGTAGTTAACTATATCTTAATTAGCTCGTGTTAGGTTGAATGAAACAACTCTCGTGTTGCAATCGGGCCCGTAGAGCCCGAGAAAATAATTCCCCCCCCCCCCCCCCCCTCCTTGTGATTAATGTTCAGAAATAGTGGTAACCAAGGGCTGAAAAAATTATACTGGAGCTTATTTGGAACTTAGGGACCTCAGAAGAATGTTAAAAAAGTTTCATTTGAATGAGAACAATATTTAAAAAGACCTTCCGGTCTGTACCGGGAGGAAAAGGTAGCTTTCCAATATCTTCGTTTTAAAATTTTAGCTAATGTTACTCGAAACAGCAAGCTAAAATAGTAAAAAACCCGATTACAGAATATTCATTAATACTGAATTTGAATAAGAAATTTGCCAAATTAGTCAACTATAGCCACGTTGGCTTCATTTATGAAAACTAATTTTTGGTCACCAAATTTGGCGATATTTCGCCAACTGCCGCCAAGTTTGGCGAGAATTTGGCGCTAACGGATATGAACATATAGTTTTATGTGTATGATTGGGAAAATGATTACAACAATGAAAGATAATAATTTGCGAGAAATCTGGGTCACGAAAACTCATAAATTAATCGTTGGTTTTTTGTAATGGGCTGTCTTGTTTCAAAATGTCCACCACCCTAGAATTTCAAACTGCTCTATCTCAACCATTTTTTAAGATAGAGGTAAAACAAAAAATGCTCCGGAATCCTTGTATCAAGGCCTGACACTTAAGCAAAAAATAAATTTAAATTTTTAACTTTTTTGTATTTTTATTTTAGTTTTAAATATTTCAGTGGCTGCCATTTTGAAACAAGATGGCAGACTAAGCTGGCCAACAAACTCGGTCGCGACATTGGTGATCTTAACACACACAATTTTTTTCATCCAAATTGATTTATAAATACGAGTGTTATCGTATGACATAGATCATATATATATACTAGCTGTTACCCGTGACTTCGTTCACGTAACATTAAAAAAAGAATAAATGCATTAATTTAGCAAAACATTTCACTTGATAATTAACAACATATATAATTAACCAAAGCTTTATCACATTTTATAGGAGACCACACGGTATTTCTTTGCTATAGGGGCCTTGACATAACGCAGTCTTAAAAAAGTTAAATTTCATGCCAAATAATATATACAATCGCGAAAATGAAACTGCAACAAATGAAAAAAGGAGGACCAAGTAAAATCGTGAAAATCGAGGAATACCTCTTCGTAAAACGAAAAACAACAGTGGCAGAATTCTTCTATAAAACAGTACATTTTAGATGGTATTTGGTGTACAATTTGTATATGTGTGCATTGCTAAATGGGCATAATTATATTGTTTATTTGCATAGACATATGTTATATATTTCTTACTACATTATCTTGTTTATGTATATATTAAATTAAGTGCTTCACGCTAAGTGGTGTAAATAGTGAACAAACTGCTTGTGGATTTTATACATTGATAACTATTTCACAAAGATATAACAATCTGATGCGATTCTAAAATGTAAATAAAGGTTGCTGGAAAGTACTTTAAATTCTGCCCAATTTAACCTCGATATTTTCTCTATCGCGTCAAGAACACTATAGGCAAATAAATACCGACGACACAAATCTGATTATCTAAATTTACATATTTTTGTTAGTATATAGAAGATTATTTTAATTTATTTCATGCGCTTGAAATTTTTTACGCTTTCTCTAGGTTTAGGTGTCGAATAAATGTACTTTTTTGTTATTTTATTTTGCCATTTCTATTTTCCATTCATTCCATTTATGGATATTGATTTAATTTACATATTCGTGTCAAAGAATATTCTTTAAAGTTATTATCAGGATTAGGATAGGGTACGATTAGGGTTAGGATTAGGAATAAAAATTGAACGACAATGGCATGACCGATTCAGGTTTAAAGTATGAAACAGGATGTCTATTTACATAATGACGCAATAAGAAAATTAGAAAATTATCGGCTAATATTTTTTAATATGTTTTACAGTCATAGTTGACATCAAAGGTGAGCGGGGAAATGATCATCTAAAATACCATTAAGTGTTTACCACGCAAAAAAAAATCTGGTTACAACAATGTATTTTCACGTTTATAATGTTATGAATTGGCACGATCGGCTTGTTCAAGTTTACACAATTCGGCTGGAAGAAAAGATTCATTACTTTTTGATTTCTTCTTTGCTTTTGCATTACGCGAATTTGTTGGTAAAATCGATTTTCCTTTCGATAACATTGTTGTTTTTTAAGTTTAAAAAATATTGTAAATTTACTTAAACATTGCTTTAAAATCTATGCAATTTTTCTTATCCTACAAGACTTTACAAAAATCTATTATGAAACAACTTAAAAAAAAGCTATATTTAAAAACGACAACAAAGTTCTTCCTATTTTAAAACTAAAAGAAATGTAATATGAAATTCCGGTTCTAAACGACGATTTACAAATGTGTTTCGATTGTGGGAAAATGATAGAGGAAAAATGCTGTTACTTCGACATAATCATATTAAATCTTTAGCTTTTATGAGAAAAGCAACTTTCTTTTCAAAATTATAGTTATTTTTATTAAGATTTTCTGATTTTCGATACGGATAATTTTGCGATGCATATCATTGACATTTGCCATCCAATATATATATATTTATTTTTTTTTAATTTATTTATTTATTTATTTTTTACTTTTTTAATTTAAATTAAGAATATAGTAACTTTATGTTAGCTGTGTGCAGACGATAAATCGCCAACCTATCGCATCATTTGTATTGAATTCATTAAAAATATAAATATTTCACTCATTTCATTTAAAACACAGAACTTTAATTTACAACACATACATTTAAAATACATATATCACGTACATTTAAAATAATTCCTTTCATGTGAAAAAGAAAAAGAAAAAAATAAGACAAATTAATCACAAATAATTTGATAACCCAAGATAATTTTATTTTAACATCAAAACAAATCTGTTTTATTTTTCAATATAGGACATCATATTCGCTTGCTATCCATACTTACTCGTATTTATGCACTTTGTATTATTATCAAATATTTGAAAACGCACGTTTTGTTTCTAATATGACATCATTTCATATTCTGTTTAATTCTTAAATAATTCATTTCCTTTTCATTTTTCACATGGATATTTTTCACGTGAAAATAAATTGTTGATTAAAAATTATTACTCAGGGGTTTTATTTCATACTGGCAACGATAAAGTATTAGCAACGGTAAAATAAATTTAACAATTTTAAAAAAAAGCTGCAAAACCGGGCACTTTGGGCCAAACCAACCAACCATTTTAAAATATACGAAAAAATGTCCATTTATTCTCTATGAAAATAATGAAATTTTGAATTATTAAGAAAAATATTGAAATAAAATAAACAAAAACAGACCTATGTTCATATGAGGGTTATAATCAACTTATATGCAAAGATACAGGATAATTAAATGCTTCATTTTGACGCTGGCTTCAGCCTAACATTTGCACACAATCAGATTTATAATATTATTAGGATTAGGATATACATGAAAACACATGTGAAAAACGAAGGACAAGACACCATAAAAAGCAATGGAATGGACACTGAAAAAAACCACACCCAATAGGATGAAAAAGCAAAAATTAGAAAAGCAAAATTGCAAAACCATGAATATCCCATAGAATCCCCAGAAAGGGCTCCTCAAGAATACTCGCAGTGCGAATCGTCGAGATACCGGGGTGCGATCAGCCGATGTATTATACTAAACAACGAAAAGTCCACCTGTCCTGTACCGGCAGGAAAAGTTAGTCTTCCTAATTCTTGGTTTTAAGATTTAAAGGCTAATTTTATTGAAAAACACGAAGCTAAAATGCGTGGAAACAGATTACAGATGAGTCATTCCCAGTTCTCGTCAATATTGAATTTGAATGAGAATATCGCCAAATTAGGCAGACATAGCCAAGTTGGCCTCAAATATGGCAACGTATATTTATTGCCAAATCTGGCAATATTTTGCCAATTGCGCCAAGCTTGGCGAGAATTTGACGTTGACGAATATAAATACATAGTTAAAATTCATTAAGATACAAATAAATGTAAATATATCGCTTGAAGGTGCGTAAAAACATACATAAAAACACACTAAAGTCCTTTTAAAATCAAAACGTTTTCAACCGAACTCACTCGGTCTTCATCAGTGAAAAACTAATAGTTAAGCTCTTGTCTCTTCGCGTCGTCTATCTTTCTCGGAACAAACCATTCTACTTCAAGGGTGGGGAATATAAGGTGGGATGGGAAAGGTCATTCAACATTTCAAAAACAAGTAGAGATTAATCAATCATGTAATAATTATTTCCAGACTGCGTGGATATCATATGATAATACATCATTTACAGACTATTTCTTTTTTAGATATTATTTCCAGAGACTCTCTTATGATAGCTTCCTGGTGATTACTTGTGCGGAACATAATTTTGGATCCATTTCAATCTATTTTTATAGGTTCAGTTTGTGCTAATCTTGCTAACGCAGTGTGGGGGTCTATTTAATCTCAGATCTGCTTCATGTTCTTTTATTCTGTCCCGAAATTTCCTCAGTGTCATACCTACGTACATAAAATCTTTATTATCTTTCTTGAGTGGTATAATATATATACCCCTGATCTATTGATAGCCTGGATTGGGTCAATTTTCCTGTTTAACAAAACCCGTAACTTTGGGGGAGGGACTGCAATTAATGTAATGCCAAACTTAAAGAGGGAATGTCTCATACTTTCAAAAAACCTTGGGATGTAGTTAACTTTACAAAATTTCAAACTTTTAATTGGACCTGTATTTCGTTTTTCTGCATCTTACACTTTAAATTTGTTTATGATTATTTATTACATTTATTAAACAGGAAAATTGACCCAATCCAAGCTATCAATACATCAGGGGTATATATTATACTATTCAAGAAAGATAATACAGATTTTATGTATTTAGGTATGACACTGAGGAAATTTTGGGACAGAATAAAAGAACATGAAGCAGATCTGAGATTAAATAGACCCCACACTGCGTTAGCACGATTAACAAAAAATGAACCTATAAAAGTAAATTTCTGGATCCAAAATTATATTCCTCACAAGTAATCTCCAGGAAGATATCATAATCTGGAAATAATATCTAAAAAAGAAACAGTCTGCAACGATGTATTATCATATGATATCCACGCCAACTGGAAAGAATTAATACATGATTGATTTACTTGTACTTGTTTTTGAAATGTTGAATGACCTTTCCTATCCCACTTTATATTCCCCACCCTTGAAGTAGAATGGTTTGTTCCGGGCAAGCTAGAAGACGCGAAGAGACAACAGCTTAACTATTAGTTTTTCACTGATGAAGACCGAGTGAGTTCGGTTGAAAACGTTTTGATTTTAAAAAGACTTTAATGTGGTTTTAAATGTTTTTATGTATGTTTTTACGCACCTTCAAGCAATATATTTACATTTATTTGTATCTTAATGAATTTTAACTATTAAAGAAGGTGAATTTGCACTGAAATTTTAACTTTTTGTTAAATATATAGTGTTAAGCATGTAATAGTTGAAACGTTGGTCACAACAATGGAAGGAAATTTGCCGAAACCATGTTCACTACTAGTCGGATATGCCAATCCCAAAACGTTATTCTATATCACACATGTTAATGATTCAAAATTCGCTATCACACCACTAAAAAAAATCAATATTTTCCGTCATTCTGTTGTACGTCAGCTGCTTCCGAATCGTCGGACTACATGGATGCGAGCAGCCGATGTATTATACTAAACTACGAAATGTGCTTCTGGCCGGTATCGGGAGGAAAATATAGACTCCCTGTTGCTTGGTTTTGAGCTTCTAGCTAATTCCACTGAAAATACGTGAAACTGAAATGCGCGGAACCCGATTACAGAAGAGTCATTTCCAGTTCTCGTCAATATTGAATTAGAATGAGAATATCGCCAAATTAGACAGACATAGCCAAGTTGGCTTCATATATGGCACTGTATTTTTGTCGCCAAATTTTGTGATATTTCACCAATCGTCGCCAAGCTTGGCGAGAATTTGACGTTGTTGAATATAAATATATAGTGTTAAGCATGTAAGTGTTGATACGATGGTTACAACAATGAAAGAAAATTTGGCGAAACCATGTTCACTAAAACTCATAAATTAAACCTGTTTATGGAGGAATCCTGCTGTATTGTTTCAAAATGTCCACCCTATAATTTCAAACTGCTATATCTCAGCTATTTTTTAAGATACAGGCAAAACAAAAAATGCTCTGAACTACTTGGATGAAGGCAGAACATTTAACGGAAAAAGTTTTAGTATTTCTAATTTTTTTGTACAACTTTTTGAAATTGAAATCTTTAAAAAGGAGCGTCAGATATTATGAAAATCACCTTTACTCAATAGATGGTGCTGACTTTCGCATGGGCGAAAAACTTCTTTTTCTGGTAGCCCTATTTTCTAGGAAACGTCACTTCCCGTTTGAAGCCGATTCTGAGTAAACACAGAGTGCCAAGTAAATGTAAGTTAGAAGATTAGAGATTAGCTTTTGGTTATAGATCTGTATAGAGGATGGGTTTTGGTTTTGGACTTTACTTTCTGGGGACTCCGGAACAAGATGGCTTCATTCGGGCCGGGCCCAGTTGTGAATATTTCAGCCCATGCAGACCTCCAGCGCGGTTTAAGCCAGTTTTTTTTATATATAATTTAATAGATATCGACTGGTCAATTGTAATCTCATGTTATTGAGAGAAACACATGGTTCAGCTATAATTAAAAAGGGGATTTTGTAATGTAACAGGAGGAAAATAGCTGCGCTAAATAACGCTTTTAAATTAAAGGATCGAGATTCAGAATTTCCGAAATATTGATATGTTTTAATTATATTTCCTCAAATTTGGAGTTAAATTGGTAATGTATTTAGCTATCCAAATTAATGGTTCTTTTTTTTTGGGGGGGGGGAAGCATTGTACATCAATATTTCTGCTTACCCATATCAATAGAAACCCAGTAATCCGAACCGAAATTGAAGAAAAAAGTAATCAAGATTAAGCGAAGCTTTGTAAATATAAATTTAATTAAACACAAAAAATAATTAGAATTTTAAATATATGATAATTATCAGTAAATATATTTTATTAAATATTATTACATAATGCATTTGTTTTATTTTCTGACTTAATTTTTTTGCATATACATTTTATTTACTTAAAGCTGTTCTGAAATCCAAACTGTGCACTTTCTGACACATTTTTTAATTGATTTTTTTAAATTCCTACTATTAGCTCACACTCTCTCTATATATATCTTGTTCAAATTTTCAGTCGTTAATAAAATATTTTCAATTCATCCACTCAAGTTCAAATAATTTTTTTAAAACTTGTAGTGGATGACAGTTATGTTAATACAGTTTTTTCAAATATTAATTAATTCATTAAATTAAATTAATTAATTTTAGTTTTAAATGGGAGAAAAAATTCCTCCCATTGTTTTCATAAATGAAATGAAAGATTTATCTCAAATTAGTGATGCCACAGAAATAAAATAACGCAACGATGATTATAAAATAATCTTCAATAAAGATAACGTGGGACATTAATGCTGCACTGGTTTATTTTATATATTTATGATTAAAAAGTAGGAATTGACTTTAAAAAAAATATTATATTACTTGTTATTCACAAACTTATTAAGAAACTATGTAATATATATATATTTTTTTATTTTCCTGTAAAGACAAAAGATTTTCAAATAATGCTGTCAAAGTTGTCATTTTTAACTGAATTTTAGGACGTGACAGCGCAGGAAAGGAAAAAATTGCCGTCCTTAGACAATAATAGCCTATAGCTTAAGATGTAATTCCTTTATTTGAAAATAAAGAACTGTTTAATCATTTCAATAATCATGCTTGCAAGTATTATGCTTCCATGCTTAAAAATGAATCAGAAAATCGCTAGCAGCAATACATTTACTAACAATACCATTTGATACACGTGAAAGCTATTCTACGATGTTTGCATAGCTGCCAACTTTTACGCTGTTTTCCTTCTACTATTTTTTAACATCAAAATCACCTTAAAGTGATAAAAAATTTGAAACACAGTTTGATTTATTACACGAGTAATATAAACTAAAAATAAATTACAAAATAACTGTGATAAGAGACCGATTTACTTTTTGGGTAGATTTCGTAAGAAATACTACCTATTACATTCTCACCTAAGTTGGAATTTTTGAAAAAATTTTGCAGATCTATGCCGATTATGACTCCCAGAACCCAAAACCACCCCCAGTTCAAAACTTTATATACCTATCTATCTATCTATGTCACTTTTTTATGGACACGATAACTGCAATAATTCTACACAAATCTCTTCCAAATTGATACATAAAATCAAGGGGCATAAAATCTTGGTCAAGTTCGTTAATGGGCAAAATCGAACCAAGGGGGGGAGGGTGGGGGGGGCTTTTTGTGAAAAGAGAAAAAACCCATAATTTCTTAATTGTGATACGTATCGAATCCGTTTAAAGTTATTATTACTTCTAGGAGAAGGGCCGAAAATGTATGTATGACAGATTTTTGATATAATTAAAAATGGCCCCGAGGGGGGAAAAAGGGGGGTTTTAGAAGAAAAAAATCATAACTGGGTCAATTCACAAGATATCAAATCCGCTTAAATGTATTATTAATCTTCTTAATATTATCTAAAACTTTTATATTGACAAGTTTTTTTTATAGGACCAACCCTTATAGCAAAAATAAATAAATAAATAAATAAATAAATAAAAATTCCTGCTGGCTCCGCCTGCAAACAAGTTATTTTTCGAAGTAGACGGTTCCAACTCCCGCATCTTTTCGAAACTGATACATAAAATCTCGGTCAAGTTCGTTAATGGGCAAAATCGAACCAAGGGGGGGGGGGGGCGGCTTTTTTTAAAACAGAAAAAAACCCATGATTTCTTAATTATGATACGTATCGAATCCGTTTGAAGTTATTATTACTTCTAGGAGAAGGGCCGAAAATTTATGTATGACAGATTTTTGATATAATTAAAAATGGTCCAAAGGGAGGGGGTAAGGGGGGTTTTAGAAGAAAAAAAACATAACTTCGTCAATTCCCAAGATTTCAAATCCGCTTAAATTTATTATAAATCCTCTTAATATTATCTAAAACTTTTATTTTGACAAGTTTTTTATAGGACCAACTCTTATAGCAGAAAAAAAAAATCCCTGTTGGCTCCACGTGCAAACAAGTTAGGTTTTGAAGTAGGCGGTTCCAACTGCCACATCATGGCAAAAAGTTCATTCCTTCTTCTATCTTCCCAACAAACAGGCGCCCCACGATCTGCGTCTTCGAAATCTACCTGTGCCTGTAGGCCGAGCCATCAGGGATTTTTCATATATAAATTACTTGAGTTGCAATTATACCTAATTGTATGTATTTTAATATTTTATATAGGCTTTCATTTTAAGAATAAAAATGTATGTAATTTTTCATATTAGAAGTTTTAGATTTATCATACAATAAGTTATCATTTCTGACTTCCTTGTACTTACATATGCTTTAAAATTTTACATGAGTTAATCATATGTATTATTTCTGTTGCCAACATCCCTTTTTCTATGCATTTACAAAATGCACATAAATGAATGAGCTATCATTCGAAAGGTTTTTGAACAGCTTCTGACATAGTATACTCACATTTCTTTAAAACGTGTTTTTTGATTAAAAATTACAGTTAATTAAAAATTAAATCAGCATTTTTTTTTTCAATGAAATGAGTTTTTTTCTCAAATCATTGTTGCCATAAAAAAACATATATACTACATTATATTGTGCTCAACAATAATTAGAAGTAAATAAATAAATAGCACAATAAAAGATAAAGCGGGATGCACGGGTTTATTTTATATTTATGATTAAAAAGCAAAATTCAAATTCAAATGTTTGGAGAAAAAGACACCATCGATCGATCGAAGCAGTGGTATTTTATGTGTAGCCTAAAATGTATGTTATGTTATATTAAATTCTATTTTATATGTGCTCAATTTATTTTTTTTTGTCCCGTGTTTTTCCCGAAGTGGATGACATCATCTTCCAATGAAGTTAAATTACGATTGTTATTTTTTTTTCCCGTGCGTGCCTCTTGCTATCTTTGATTAGTTTTTACTTCAATTTTGATGGGATGAATGACATGATATTCTGGCTTGACTAATGTTGTTTGCAGATATTGTTAATCCTTCATTTTTTTTTTAAATTTAAACTTGCATCTAAAAAATATTAGACTGCAGTGCGAAATCATTGCACAGGTGTACTGGTAAATTTATAATTACCTTATCTGTAGAATTTATATTTTCTTTGGTACACGTACATTTTAGGATTGTGTGGCATCAATTCATGTGTATATTATATCATATTTAAATCTGCCAAATTAATTTTTTTTATAAAGAAATCTTAATGTTACTAAGAACATAACTGGTGTGCCCAGTGATTCTTAGTTTTTCATTTACATTTTTACTTTTCGATCACATCTAGTGCTTGGAAAATGGTTGTAATCATTATAAAAACCTTATTATGGAAATATTTATGTATCTTTACATTTTGAGGATGTCTTTAAATGTTGAAGGTTTGATATTTTTTACAATTATTCCGTAATGTATACATGAATGTTGGTATTTTTTCGTTTTCAGACCATGTGTGTCTTTTTATGGTACTTTTATGATGATGCCTAATATATGTATTTGTATATATGTGAGTGAACACAATAGCGTCTAAACGTTTCTTTTGATTGAGCTCCCATTTGGCGCATATGATATATCAGCTGTCGTAAGAACTGTACTCATTTTTATCAGACAACGTGTTTAGTGTTTGATCATTTTTTTTTTTAAGATTTCTTAAGAAATACTACCTATTACATTCTCCACTCTGCTGGAATTTCTGGAAAATTTTTGCAGATCTACACCGATCATGACTCCCAGAACCCAAAACCACCCCCAGTTCAAAACTTTATCTATCTATCTATCTATGCAACTTTTTTATGGACACGATAACTTGAAAAATTCTACATAAATCTCTTCCAAACTGATACATAGAATCAAGGGGCATAAAAATCTCTGTCAAGTTTGTTAATGAGCAAAATCGAACCGGGGGGAGGGCGGCCTTTTTGTGAAAACAGAAAATCCCCATAAATCTTAATTATGATACGTATCGAATCCGTTTAAAATTATTATTACTTCTAGGAAAACGGCCAAAAATTTATGTATGACAGATTTTTTATATCATTAAAAATGGCCCCGAGAAGGGGAAAAAGAGGGGTTTCAGAAGAAAAAAATTCATAACTTTGTCAATTCACAAGATATCAAATCCGCTTAGATGTATTATTAATCCTCTTAATATTATCTACAACTTTTATACTGACAAGTTTTTTATAGGACCAACCCTTACAGCAAAATAATAATTATAATAATAATAGAGCTGCTTATAAATAAATAAGACATAATACATTTTACACATTTCACGCAATTGAATAATCTATACAAAGAATTCATAATGTAGGTTATACTTTACAGTTTCATTCGAAATACATATCCGTTTCCTTCAGAAAAAAAAAAAAAAAAAGTGTTCGAGGATTCAAGAGTGCAGCCGATTATAAATAAATAAGACGTGATACAGTTTACACATTTTACGCAATTGAAAAATCTACAAAGAATTTATAATACAGGTTTTACTTTACAGTTTCATTCAGACAGTTTTTGTATAGGAAACCAGGTTCTAATCCATTTATTCAAATACAGAGTATTTCACTTCAAGCCGAACTTGAATTTTTTTCCCAACTTTAATTATAGTAAAGATATTGTTACGATATTTTTATCAGACTTACACTGCTTTATCTGAAATATGATATTACGAAAAGTGGTAGAAACGAAATTTGTATTAATTTATTTTAATTCACATAGACAGCCAAAGTTAAAAGCGTTATTTACAAGTATTAAAGTTATAATCTTATTTAATAATTCGAAACAGATTTTTTTCCCTTCTCTTTTTAGTGTGAAGTTTACTTGTGAGAAAGTAATGTTCATAGAAATAGGAATAAAGTTAAAAGTTAGAGAAAAATTTTAAATTGAGGCAGCATTTGTATTAAATATGAGATAAAGCTATTTTAATATTTAACCTTTTAATATTTTAATCCTGGAACATTGGAGTATTCAGCCGACCGAATATTCGGTATTCGGCTTACTTGTGTGTGTCGAATTTACATTGGGCGCAATTTACATTGTTTAGACGTTAAATTCTCTTTCACACAAAAATGTACATCAATTTCTTTCAATTAAAAATTGTGTACATCTAATGCAATGTCAACTAAAGGTAACAAGGAATGAAAACCATTTTTTTAAAGGGAAAAGTTATACAACGAATGTATTTGAAGGGAAAAATCAAAGAAACAAAAATCGCCTGCTTCACTTTATTTTTAGAAAGTAAAACTTTCGCTAACAGAAAGTTACCCATTTTGAAGATATCCCTTCGCAAACCTAGTGATTCTGAAAATCTGAAACCTTCGGAACATAGAGAGTGGGTCAGGGGGTCAGGGGTCAACCAACAGTTCGCTTTCCCAGATTCAATAAATGCTTTCTACAAAGCAGACAAATTTCCTTTTACAGAGAGAAAAGCAAATGACCACAAATGTAACCCTCCCCCCTCCTCCCGTTCCCTTTCCTTTCAAAGGCAAGCATAGAGAAAAAGGTGATATCGGAAATCTCATCTCAACCCCCCTGTTGTTTTGCCTCAACGGAAGTGTTTTAGGGTTGCTGAAAATTTGGAAAAATTTGTCTTTCTGACATGGCAGCTGGGAATAAAATTACTGCAGCAAAGGCAAAAATGCTTGTTGAACGATATTTTTTATATAATATCGTGTAAAAAATACCCCTTATTAAATTTATAACAAGATAATGACAACAATTAACAAGAAAATATATAAAAACTGCCTGAAACAATCGTTTTGTAACTTATGCCGAAAATCTGCAGTACCCGCAGTGCCCTCTGGTGAAATCTATTGGAAACAAATTAAAAAATTTAAAATTTAAATTAAAAAAAGGGTAATTACATCTCACTTATGAAATTTGCGTCGTTTCAAAGAAATAAGTCATATTTATCACCAAATTTTTTTTTAAATAAATCGGTTCAATAGTAAATGTGCAATTCTGATGTTAAAAATTTAGCATTAGCAGTATAAGGAAAATATAAGTGATGATCACCCTTAAATGGTTATCACAGCGGCCCTTCAGGCGCAATATCCCCAAATTCAACTGGGACCTGCAGCCATATTCAAAAACATTTACAAAAAATTTGGTTAAATTATCTGCATAACTTTATACACTTTTTGATGATACAATAGTGAAAAAGAAACAAAAATCGAAATCGCAGCGCCCCCTTTTGTCGAAATATCCCCACATTCGTGTGGAACCTGCGGGTCATAGCCAAAAACAGAGAAAAAAAAATGGGTTCAATATGAAGCATAACTTCATACACTTTTCGATGATACAAAGATGACAGACAGACGGATAGACGGACGGACGGACGGACAGACAGACATTTTGTGAAAAACATATTTTTCGGAATCTCTGATCCCTAAAACGTGTAAATCCGGGGAAAACCGGAAGTCGAAAAAAATTTCGATTACAATACTTTCTTCTATTATAGATAAAAGAAAGTAAAACTTATTGTTAACTTTTAAACAGAAACAAAATGATGCGTTGTTATTTGTATTGACGTGCAAATACAGTAAGTTATCTTTGCCAATTTCTAAAATCAAATACACGAGGCTAACGAAAAAGAAAGGCTACCGCGGTTCTTTACTCGTATCTTTTTTTACAGACCGCGGGAGTCACGTGTGATGCTCGAATCCACCAATGCAGGTTAGGGTGTCCCAAAAAATAATATTTTTAAATATTTGAACTCTCACCCCTTAAAAAGTTTATTTTGGGGTACTTAGAATCTCTTGTAAAATTTCAGCTGGAAAAAAAAAATATTTAGAGTTCCCTCAAGGTCGCCAAACAGTTTAAAAAATAATTCCATAATATTTTAGTTACTTACCAAACTATTATTTTTTTAAATATATATATATATTTAAAGTTACACGCATTTAATATGTTGTTTCTAAAAGAATGTGCTCCATCGCTAATATTTAGTATAGAAAACAAGAAAAAATACGAAGAAAATAACTAAAGCGAACGTTATTCAAAATTGCAAAATGCGATGTAAAAAGAGCTTTTAAAGCAAAATTTCCCTGTCAAGTTTAACAAGATAATGAAGAGGAAAATATTGCATAACGTTATATAAATAACAATTAATCACTTTTACATATTTTGAAGATCTTACGGTTGCACTAATTGAAGTTCTTTCTATGGATGTCAACTACCTGCAATAAATGCTGTTTTTGTTCATCTTTTATTGCATCATTAAAACTTTCGGTTAATGCTATGTCTCGCTTAGCACAATCATTAACACACGGCAAATGTTTAACAATTTCTTCAGCTTCTTTAAAATATTGTGTTTCTGGTCATTTCTCAACAGGCAGGCTTAGGAAGCTGTCGTCTATTTGCGCGGTATGAAAGAGAGATATTTTAGTCATCAAATTTTACATTAAATTTCTTAATTACTGATGCACCACGTTTGATAGAAACCTGGAGCGAACTGCGTATGGGCGAAAATGGCTAGTCCATGTCGAAAATGGGGAAGTCCGTAAGCCGTAAGTATGCTGCCTAAGATAAAGAGTGGTGATTTCAGCTTCTTTTGCCGGGGCTATTCTCCCTACTGTGTGAATGGAATCGGCTTGGCATTCTGCCAACCGGAGTTCTCAGAAGCGTGGTTGAACAGTAAGTACAAATTCTTTTTTTCACTGATTTTATCAACTTCTATTTCACCTTGGCACTCTGAAGTTTTGAAAACAAACAAAGAGTGGCAATTTCTTCACTTAAATACTAGGAGTGATGTAGAATCATCTTTAGTCCTCTTTTTCGTATTCTTCATCATATGAATGCAATCTTTGTATCAGTAAAATGTCGTTCACTGGTCCATCTACAATAGACTGACATCTGTACCATGATTGAATGTGTACGCATACAGCAAACTGATTGAACCTTTGAAGGCCTTGAAATTGTTGAGGTGTAAATTGCGTTATAGATTCATTTCCATCAAACAGTAGTTCAATTTTTAATGAATAAATGGCTTTTGTCTCCCATCGAGCTCTGTGGAGAGCACTTGGTTTCCAAATAATCTCGTTCACATCTATTCCAATCATAAGAATTTAAAGATTTAATAGTTCTCTGTAATCATCTTTAGGAGAGTGTTTAGAAAGTGGCCGAAGTTGATTCATAAAAATTTGCAAAAGTGTCAGATGCTGGTATTAATCGAGTTATTTGACATTTCGGATTGTGGTGGTTAAGTTCAATCCATTTTTCTCTAAATCTTTTAAACATAATAATTTCAGGCCCACTTGACGGTCTAACACATACATTCAATATATCTAAAAGTAACACTTTAAATATGGTGTCTATAGGTTAACCGCTAAAGGTTTCTTCCAGTTGTATATTCAAAAAGAACATATGTTCCTTTGAACTTACCTGTATTTGAAGAAGTTGTGTCGAAACACATACCAATAACCTGAGAATCACATTTTCATGTCTGTAAAAGTTCAAAAACCGCATCAGCTGTTGCTTTTTCTGTACCAGATAACAACTTAGGAATTCCAAGAATTTTTGTACTACTATCTTTTAGAGAGGAAACTACCACTCATAAACGGTCTACCTTTCTTGTTTCATTTAATAATAAATCAGGTAACAACTTTCCATCCCAATGAACTACTGATTTGGAAGCATTAAACTCCATTTTTATCTATTGCACAGTTTCATTACGTAAGTGTTCACGATGAACAGTACTTTTTGAACAGTCTGCTTCATTATCACCATCAGCAGCCATGTTCAAGACAGATGCAAGTAACAATGTTAATTTTCTTGTACTTATATTATTTCTGCAAAAAGGAGCAGCAACTTTTGGTGTTATGACAGACCATCTTTGTTCATCTTTACCTGTGTGCTTCTAATATAATTTTTTTTCTGGTGTAATTTCGGCAGCATATTCATCATCAAAGTCTTCTTTACAGTTTTTACTATCAGTCTTAGTCTCATCCATTGTTGATGTAAAAGATGCAGTTGATAAAGCAAAGGAATTTTGAGATAAAGCAGCTTCTTTCAATCGCTTTGCAAATTTTTTCTGTTGTTCACCTGATCTTTTCTCAAGTGTAGGAAGGCCTTCTGTCCAGAGATCCAATACAACTTTTCCTAGTTTCTTTTTGTAATCTGAGAAACGACCGATCAACTTCATTTTTAATAAGCTGTTCCGAATTAGCTTGTGACTTACGTCAAATAAGATACCAGATTTTCGCTCTTTGATTGTCTTAGTCTTTTGCATTATTCCTTCTTCGATTTCCCATTAAGTCCTATTTGTTTGCCATATAAATCTTTAATCTTTTTTTAAGATATGCTGCTTATATATATATTATTGACAAACTTAATTTGGTACTTTTTGGTTAGCCGGGCGCCAGAGATATATGTACATGTATATATACACACACATATATATACACATGTATCTAGACATATACATATGTATACATACATATATATATATATACACTTATATATATGAATATACATATATATATATATATATATATATATATATATATATATATATATATATATATATATATATATATATATATATATATATATATATATATATATGTATATACATATATATTTATATATGTACATATATCACTGGCGCCCGGCTAACCGAAAAATACCCTTAATTTTTCCCAAAATGGTACAATGTTATTGTATACAAGAACAGCACTATCGTGAAAGTATACAAAATTAGCAGGTGTGCAGCTTTTAATTATGTTTTTGTATTTAATCCTGCTTTTTATTATTTTATTTTGTTAAAATAAATACTAAAAATTTATTAATGGAAATAAAATATATAATTAATCAATACATATACTTTTGATTAAAACTCCATATTTTTACAAAAATCAGTAAACTTGTGTGACCTTGAGGGACCTCTTAATATTTTCCAAATGAGTTCTAACTTCATATATTTTAATAATAGTAGTAGAAGAAACTTTTTAGAGGGTGAGACCCACCTTTAAAAAAAAATTACATTGAAATTTGGGACACGCTAACGCAGGTGTACGAAAAGAGCATCACGTCACTCTAGCGGTCTGTAAAAAAAGATAAGTGGAATGCACCGCGGTAGCCTGTCTTTTTCGTTAGCCTCGTCAAATACATAAATGACATCACGTACATCAGAAAACGACATACAACAAATAGCTGTTCAAATTCAAAATAATTTTTACGTAGCAAAGCTTTCAAAAACTGGGGACACGCATTTTTTATTGGAAAAATTTAACAAAACATAGACTTAAAGAATTAATTTATGTAATAGTTTAATTATTATAGTATGTTCTATTATAAAAAAAATGCTTGCACGTGAGAATGAGAATGTTATGATCCTAAATAAACAATATCTTTCAAAGAAATTTCATCTTGGGACAGCCTAAAAAGTGGGTGATGAATTTTTTAATATTTGTTTTTTTTTTGCTTAGTAAATAAAGTCTTAAACATACTTAATGTATTTTTTTAATGAACAAATAAGATATATTAAAATTGTTAATAACAGTGGGTGAAAATATTAAAAACTTTTCAAGCAAAAAAGTCTTCATTTTCAGAACATGAAATCTGCATGTAAAATTGAAACGACTTGTCAAACATCGCTTTTATTTGACCATTCGACATACATGGCAGCCCAATAAAGGAACATTTAAAAAAGAAAAACAGTACCTATACCAATATACCAATACGCATTATTGGTATACGCATATACCAATAAGAGCAAAATGCTTAATGAAATACTTAATTTAGACAATATTTCATTTACCTTTTATAAAAATTTCCAATTATGAACAAACATTATTCAAAACACGGCGTTTGTTTACATTAGCAGATTCACACTAAATTTTGCTAAATGTATTAAAATTTCTTTTAAACACCTTGTTGTTCTGGCTTTGTACGCTGGAATGAAATAGAAGTTTCTAAACTTCTCAGAAATTAGTACAAAATTGCTAATTAATAATAAAAAGTCACAATTTTCATTCCAAAATTTCACTTTTATCAATAGAAATGTAAAAAAATTGCACAATTCCGAACCTTACATCTTAACTTTTAGTTCATAGAACAGGTATATTTATGTAAATGATTGTGAAAAACCTTAAGAATACCTGTAACAGTTTTGGAGTACCAAAATTTACAGCTAACTAAATTTCAAGTTTTTCACAAAACATTCGTATCGTTTTAATTCTTAAAAATAAAAAAAAGTTTATTCCTTTGGTACATGTCACTTCTCTTATTGCTAGTCAGTATTTTTTTATTTTTAAGCTTACTCTGTCAAAAAATGTTAATTGTTAGTGTTTGATGAATTAATTTTATTCATTGCACATTTATTATATAAGCACTAAGTATCAATTCTACCAAAACTAGGTTTCATTATGTTTTACTAGAAACTTCTAGTTCATTGCAGAACACAAAGACAGAACAACAATACGTTTAAAAAATATATTAATATGCTTAGCAAAATTTAATGTGAATTTTCTAATGTAAGCGCCGTGTTTTGAATAATGTTTGTTCAAATTGCAACATTTTATAAAAGAGAAATGAAATATTGTCCAAATTAAGTATTCTATTACACTTTGCACTTAACAGTATATCAACCTAAGAATGACTTTATCATAGTGTTTCTTGCATAAAAAAAAAGTGAATATTTATCCTAAAAATAAACTGGCTTTACCATAAAATCTGGTGTAAGAAACATAATGTTGGGAAAACGCAACGTCAGTTTTTAATGGGTACACATGGGATCACATACTAATAGGTGAAAAAAAATCAATTTTCTGTATCTCTCTCCAAAACGAAGTTAATCCGACCGTGTGAACTTGCGGACCAACAGCCGTGCTCCCAGATGTATATACTTTACACCTGTCAGTACTTTAACAGCCGTCAAAATCTCAATTATGGTTTCGAATGTTGAAAGTTCAGAATGAGTACAATATGGGATATTGCGCATATTATTGTTTAGTATTCGGTTTTGCTTTAGAATAAGATATTGTATACTAGGTCTACTAGTCTGTAAAATAATGTCAATGTAATGTTAATTTTTTCAAATATATTTCCATCGAGGGAAAAGGAGTTTTTCCCACTGTCTACGTCCTACGCGGAGCCAGACGCAGCTTTGGTCAGGACGAGAGGTCTGCAATATCAAAGGTATTTTCCGGGGCTGATCACTTGTTTGAAGCCTGCAGTTAGTAGTTTACCAACCGAAGGTTTTTAGGTTAACAACCGTTTTGTTAGGCCGCCCTGTTCGGTTCAAAGTGCCAGAGATTTATTTGAATTTACAGTATTCTGTAAAATGTTTGGAAAATCAAGTGAAGTCACTTCAGAGTTTTTTTTTTTTTCAAAAAATCGACATGGTATATTGACATCTGTGGAATGCTAGAACACAGAGAAACAGTATCTGACTTTGTATGGTATTCGAATTATATTTATTATTTTATGAATAACAGTCATTACATACTATTTTAATATACTTTTATGTCTTTTAAATCATTGACACCCATAGATAATGGACACAGTCGCTACTTACCAATACATAGCAGTTACAAACTCCAGTACATAGTTTTTAAACAGTTCTACAATGCGGCAGTTGATGCCTGGATGTTCAGAAATTCAAAGACAGCTATGTCATATAATAGACTGGTGAAAATATCGGAGAAATACATAGAAAATCCGCACTGTCTTGCTGCATACTAGTTGTGGTACAGTGTGAGACAAAAGCTGGTATTATTTTAATGTATTTTCCTTGTTTCTATCCATGTGCATTAGTAAACTATATATGTAAGATTGTCCCAATAAATAGAGTTATATGTGCAATGGCTAAAAAATTTTCTTTTAATTAACGTTTTTAAAAAATATGTCTTATTTAGTACAATTCTCCTTTACACATTTCGTAGAAAGTTTTGGCGTCATTGCTATTGGAGTAATTTCTTGTTGGTGTATATATTTTGGTATAAACACTATTAAAAAGGTTTCTCTAAATTTTCTGCCCATTGTACAATAAATTATAAAGTTTATGGAACTATTTATCAATAACAGAGCATCCATGGTGTCTTTAAGGTTAACGAAAACATTCACACTAAATTCTTCTCCTAGAAATACACATAAAAGTACTATTAATCCTTGTGGTAATTGTGTTAATAGAAAGAGTAAAACGACAGCTAGAAGCATTTTGGTTGTTCTATCGTGACAATTATCCCTTTCTTCTCTGTTTTGCAATATTTTCCTTATTTTTCTTGCTTCATTCAAAGCACGAATAAGACCAAGACTTAAAACTGTAAGTACGACACAGTGTACGAATTTTATAAAAACGCTGAAAAGCGAGTAAGTAATACTTCCTAGGATGTCATTATGCTGAAGTACAATTCTGTAGCCAATAACATCATAAATGATTTGACCATCTGTACTTTGGAATTCATATATAGAGAAAAATATATAATTTGGTATGCAAAATACTGTGCATGTGACATATGTAGCCGTAATTGAGTACTTTGCTCTTGTCATTGAGCACCAACAGGCACTTTTTAATGGGAAACGAATCGCTATATATCTCCAGACGGCTACAGTCACAGTTAACCAGGTAGATATTGCATGAGCCACAACAGCATAATTAATAGTAAAGAGGTTGAAAATTGCCCATCCATAGGAATATCTTTCTTTCTCACTGATATCTCTAATATATCTATGATAAGAATAAGGCAGATATGCGAACATTATAAACAGATCGGCAACTGCTAATCCTGTGAGAATTGCATTTATGGACGAAACCATGTTTTTTCTTGTAAGAACAATGATATTTAGAATGTTGGCTATGATTCCGAAGACACAAATAATAACACTTAAATACCCGTGTACAGCACGATATGCATTACAATAATTTTTGAAATAATCACCAAAATAGGGAGCAGGATCGTCAATTTTTTTAGCAGATAATGAAGAGTTCAGAAAAGAAATGTTAGCTTCTATCACTTCTGAATCCGTAAGTTGTAAAATTGTGTTATTTATTTGTAAAATAATATGTACAGCCATGCCTAAGTTATTGCTAAGTAATGAAGATAAATGGATTATGATATTTTAAAATTTATGAAACATCAGCTATTTCGAAAAAAAAAATCAGGTTTTTTTTTATACAAAAAAATATATATATTCTAACATCCTGTTGTGAATATGATAGTTTAGAATGGTATTTAACTCTTATAGAGTTCAGTCTTTTTCTTTTTGCTATTAAAGAATAACTCTTTAGAACAGAAGCAGTTTTTAAAACCACACAAATGTGAACAACTTTGGAAATATCATTCTATGTTTTTTTAATAACTTTCAACTAAGCATGTGTTCCAACTGTTCATCTTTCAAACTACTTGATGAACCTGTAAGAAAGAAATCACACAATTAAAACTATTTATTACACGAGTACATAAAATCCTAAATTAAACATATAAAATTTGAAAATAAGATAAATAACACCATGTAACACAATTTTTGTTTCTGGGTTATCAGTATCATTTTCTACTTGGATCTATTATAAAAAAATGAAAAAACTTTACTTCCCTGCAAAAACTTTGCTTTTGTGGTCAGGACAATGAAAAGTTGAAATTTGCGTATAGTCATTAAGGAAACATACAAATTTTCGTGTTTATCTTTATTTAAAAACAAACTAGTCGTTGGGGGCCACCATAATACTTACCCATCATGGATATGCATAATGTAAAATATTAAAATAAAAATGTGTAAACTACTTATAAAATGCATTGCAATTCAAATAAAATCGTTGCTTGATGACGTCACCAACTTTAAAGGCTCGATTACTGAATTGCTTGAAAGAGGTTTTTCCTTATAACTCCAAAAATAATAATCCTATTAACTAGCGGTTTATTGCATCTGATTAAGCGTCAAATTTCCAATTAAAATATCTCTTTCAAGTGAAATTTGGATGAAATACAGGGTCATGAAAAATCGAAGAGTGTGGAAAATAGGATTCCAAATATCTCGGCAACTAATTATCCGATCGACTTCATGCTTTATGTAAAATTTATGTTTTTTTATTGTCTTTTATATTCATTTCTTAAAATAAACAATTTCGAAAAATTTTATATACCTTTTATCAGAACGAATATTTCGAGGGTCCGAATAAAATAGTTCCGGTTAATCGAGGTTAATGAAATGAAATAGGCTTCTTCCCATTATTACATACTAAGTACATACCAAATTGCAAGTCTCTATCTCAATTTTTTCGGGAGATAGAGCGTTTACAGACACACACACACACAGACACACAGACACACAGACGGACGACAAAATTTTTTTTCTAAAAATATTTTTTTCGGAATCTCCAGTGTCTGAAACGTGTAAATCCGTCAAAAAAATTTTTTCGATTTTCAAAACGATTACAAGACTTACCCTATACTACTACGTATGATGGGTAAGTAAAAGGGAACATTATATTACAAATCAATAGTATATTTTAACCAGAATTCTACAAATTGATGAAAAAAAAAACCCCTAGAAATGTGTAGATTTGCGAGTGTCTGTCATATCACCTTCACGAATAAGTCCCCAAAGATAGTCACCCATCATGTGTTCATTGCAGGTTCCCTACTAGCGACGTTCAAAATATTGCATGTGCTAATGAAAGCACTCTTCTTGCTCCTCGGAATAGGTTCTCTTTGAAGCTATCAAGGTAGGCATCAAGGATATGTACTTTGCGTGACATCCTGTAGCCCATTTTGCTGTACTTTTTAAGTTCGGGGCCATGTGGCACAGGAGCAATGGATGATGGTATAATGGGATAAATGACTGCAGGCGCTTTCTTGCCAGTCCGTCGTATTGAAGAGTCCACCATGCAGAATAAGCAGTTCGTAGAATGGCCCGTGGGTTCGCGCCAAATTCTTGGAACACCAAACTTCATAGCCCTCTTTTCCCCTCGGTACCATCCTTCCAGAGTATTCTTACAGGTCTCACAAGTTACATGTGGAGCCCAGAATTTGTCCTGGTCTCCAGCAGGCATCCCGAAGTATGCCTTGTACATTTCACACATATTAACTAATGATGAAATGGGGAATTTGTTTCCTCTCGTTTTAATAAATTCCCCATAAATAAAACAGAAAGCATCTGCTGTATGCTTGCAACTTCTTGAAGCCATATCTGAGTTGATTCAACAGTCAAACAGTTTTGGAAAAATCTCTCTGACTGTGGGTACTTTGAAAATTGAAAAGAAATCTTTATCAGTATCAAACTTATGAAACAAACCATAATTTGTATTCAGTTGCCGAACAGTTGATGTCGGTTAAGGGGCTTCCGAGTTGCGATCAACTTTACGCCCAGTCTATATGTGAGTAACCTGTCTTGTAAATATTGAGCCGTTGGGAAAAGTTAAATGTAGTAATAACTACAAAAGAAAGAACAATTAAAAATAGAAGAAAAATTAAACAATGGGAATAAAAAGGTAAAGCTATAGAGATTACGGATAGAGTCTAATAAATGGAAAAAAAGTAAAATGGTATAGCTGTAGTTAAAATTAACTACTGAAAAAAGTTGAAAAAGTGTAAAATAGGGTTCGGAACATGTTCGAAAACAGTACATAAATGCCAGGTGGAAAAGGCAGGCAAAGCTAAGCTTTAACAAAAATAGCACTTAAAAAATAACAAACATTTTTATATTATTATTATTATTATTATTATTATTACAAAAGTTTTTTATTAATATTAAATTTTATTATTATAATGTATAGCATAGAAATAAGTTTAAATAGGAAAATACAAATTTATATAAATGTAAGAGAGAGAAATTTGCAGGATGGTGAGCACTAATGCTCATAATCAATAATGCAAGAATATTTTGGACGCTTGCGGTGATGTGGTTCGAATGCGTCATAATCCGGCAATTCTGCGATTATATCATTAGGGAGGTCATATAATTTTTCATAAAATTTTTTGGCAAGGTGGTTGATTCTTTTATTTAATGTGGTAGTTTTGAGGTCTTTGCGAACAGTGCTATTACGGAGATAGCGAGAGGCATTTCTGACAGTACGCAGATTTTTGTTATGAAGTTGGCTGAGGTTTTTCATGGAGGATTTGCAGATATAGCCCCAGACCGGACAGGCGTAGGTGATAATTGGTAAAATGCAGGAATTATAAAGGAGAAGTTTGTTATGGATAGCCAGTGTTTTACTATTAAGGAGAGGTTTTAGTGCAATCATAGCTCCAGCGACTTTCCCCCTGATGGTGAGGATATGTTTTTTGAAAGAAAGTCTTTGGTCAAGGGTGACCCCCAGGTACTTTGCTTCATTAGTCCAAGGTATAGTGGTATTATTAATGGTTATTCTATTGGGATATGTTAGTTTTCTAGAGAAATAAACAGCAGCAGTTTTGTTTTCATTGATTTTAATGCGCCATAGGTCGCACCAGTCTAAGAAGGCATCAATGTGAGTCAGGTATCTGCAGACTCACATTGATGCCTTCTTAGACTGGTGCGATAAGACTTTTAGATGATTAGAAAAAAAATCTTCTAAAAAACGTGGTACCAAAAGAATAAAAAAAAGTAAAATTGGCAGCTATGTAAATATCACTGTCACAGCCAAAAAAGCGAAGTTTTAGGGGCATAATTACTCTTTTATACATATTTGCTGCTCAATTAGACAGAAACCAATACTGTCAAACCAGAAACAGACCTTGCATGAAAATTTGTTACATAGTGTAATTGATTCGAATTTTAATTCGAAAGATTGTTTCATAAATCACACAGTCGCGAATATTTTATTTAAACTATTGTAATTTTGAAAATAAATATCATTGTGTGCAAAAAGAAAAAAATTACACTAGAGCACCAATTATCAGAACCCCTGTTAACCATTCAGACAATTATCTAAACCTCTATAAACCACTATTTTTTTTCCTTTTTTAGAGTTTCGTTCATCTTACGAAACCTTATTCGTCCAGCGTCTCTATCTGTCCGTCACAGAGCCGGTTCTCAGAATCTGTATAACTTACAGACTTGAAATTTTGTGTATTTAAAGCTGAATACCTACTGTCACGCTGAAAATCATTATATTTTTGAAAAAATCGTATTGTTTTAATATAAAGAGATAAATACCAAAAATCTAACAGCCTTTTCCTATTAAATTTAAACATTTTTCGTTATAGCACTTGCCAACAATTAAAATCCAGAATAAAATTCTTTCTACAATAATTAATTTTCTATTGAAAGATTTCCACGTGAAAAATTAAAATGAAATAAAAAGTTTCACCAATGGAAAAAAAAGATTAATATGACGTCATGTTGGTAATAAAACGGAAATTTTCAAACATTTCTCAATAATACAAGGAGTATGAGTATGTGTAAGTACAGAAAACAGGTAAGTATGACGTCATTAGAGAATTAAAAGAAAATTAATCTGACGTCATATTGGATATTTAATGGACATTTCAAATATTTTAGAATAATACAAGCAGCGTATCAATATGAGTAATAGAGAAAGCAAGTAGATATGACGTCAGCAAGTAATTATAACGTCATATGCGTTTGAGGATTGTATTGAATCGTGATAAAAATCCGATTCTGGAAATATTGGCATATTTTAAGTTTGAAAATCTCTATACAACTTGTTTAATTTTAAAATTTGTTTTCTTTTAATATCGCATTTAATCCAGATAACAGATATTATTATGACAGAATATAACAGCGAGCTTCACCCGCTATCGGGCCGGTTCAGAAATTAAAAAAAAAATGAGAAAAATAGACTGGTAATTTTTTACTTTATAAAAAACATGACTTTTTTTTCTGGAAAATGAAATTTATTTGGATTTATTAAAGAAAGGATAAAGTGTTTTGAAAGGAATATTAAACGAAACCCTTTGTGCGATTTTCGATCACACTTACTCACTTGTTCATCTTAAGACTTAAAAATTCATAGATCATTTCTGCTTCTTTGAAAAAAAGTGTGAGTAAACCTAAAAATCCTAATAATAATAATTAATTTAAAAATAAAATGCCCACATAATTAAATTAAATTCAAGACTATTGAAATTATATTCAATATTCAAGAATAATAATCACACAAGTGAAATTTTATGAAAAAATACAGATTTGTCTTTACGGTAGATCTTTATATCTTTATGATAACAGGAATAGTTTTAATTTTTTTACAAGAAGTTTACCTCATTGGTTTTCTAATTTGCATTTTAAAAATTATAAATACATTAATAAATGAAATTACTAGATTCAGTAAAATTTGCATTAACAATTTCAAATTTAGTAAACAAATATAAGTTTTTGGAAAATTTATTTTATAATAATAATTATCCATGCAATTTTTTTACATTACATTAAATTACTTTTGAAGAAAAATCGGTAACAGTGCGGTCTGAAGGCGTGACCTGATATGGCTACAGTTTCTGAAATTTACTATATGAAACGACTGCCCTATAGTCAATGTTATAGAACCGGTAATGGTGTATGTTACAGTAAAGTGAAGGATACTGCAGATTTGAATTTTCTTTTTGGTCAATCTTGGAATATTGCCGGGACAATTAATAAAACTTTTTTTTTTAATTTATGAGTTGATGGACTGACGCTGAAGGTCAATTAGTAAGAAGGCAGTTTTTTAAAGTGTTTTATTTGCAGTTATGTGTGGAGACGCGTTAACTTGGATTTTGCTTTAAAAAAATGAATTGTTTACATATAAATTATTGAATACATTAAGGTTTTTTCACAATTATTGG
This sequence comes from Maratus michaelseni, assembly GCA_963931845.1. Lineage (NCBI taxonomy): Eukaryota > Metazoa > Arthropoda > Arachnida > Araneae > Salticidae > Maratus > Maratus michaelseni. Next base: position 128,146,321 of record OZ007600.1, on the reverse strand, counting down.
TATTGTATTAGATTTAATTAGTTTAATTTGGAAAGTTATATTTTGTTGAAAAAGTTTTCGGTTATATTAATAACTAGTAAAGGATTTATTTCATCTGTTATTATTTTTCGTTTAATGCAAGATTGGCTCGACTTACGAAGCCTGCTCATAGTACTGTTTTTATTTATTTATTTATTTTTTAAAGAAGAAATGGGAGTTTAAATTGTCTTGCTACCCACTGAAGAGTAAAGGCTGGTCAGTGGGAGTGTAATATCGATTTATTTTTTATATGTTTTTCAGTATATTCTGTTTTTGTCATTGCGCAAAATATTTCATAGTTTTGCTTTATACATCTGCATTTAAGTCTTATAAAGTTTAAATTCATGAATTGATTAATAATCGTACATTATATATATATAGTATATGAATATATATACATATATATAACCATAAATGAAACATTATCATAACACCAACTTAAACAATGAAATAATAATTAAGTATGTAATAATTAGTTGACAATGAAAGATTCCCCAACACTCTGAATATGGAAACATAAACATATTAAAAGAATAAGAATTTAAATTAAAAATTGAATAAATGGAATTAAATGAATGAAATGAAATGAAATTTGTGAAATTTAGACAAAATTATCAAGTCCCAAATGCCTAAATACCACAAATAAAATGAAATGAGAGGTTTCATCATCATATTAGTCAAACATTGCTAAAGAATATGATTTTGGGACTACCAGCTCATAAGCATTGAATCAAACCTGTGAAAAAATAAAATATAAATACAATATTAAAAAGAAAAGAAGCCATACCTATAATATACAGAGAAAACATTAAATAGATTCAGAAAGTATAAAATCCATTATGATTTAAAAAGATACCTGTGAACCACAAGTACCACACATGACACCCAACCAAAACTAGGAAATGAATTACAAAAAAATCATTACATGTTGCCAATTTTAGAAAAAGAAAATGCTTTACAATGTTGCCAGAAATGATGTTTGAATAATATGAATATTGTAAAGCAAACAGGAACATTAGTGCTGCCATCTATATTAGTAAAAGTGAATCTAATCTGAATAAAAAGTATTGGATGAAAATTAGTGTTTAATAATTAAACCAAATTACTATCTTAACTGATAGCAATTATTTAAATAATAAATAAATGAAATTAATTAATAATTAGAATATCTAATTACATTAAAGTAATATATATATATATATATATATATATATATATTACTTTAATGTAATTAGATATTCTAATTATTAATTAATTTCATTTATTTATTATTTAAATAATTGCTATCAGTTAAGATAGTAATTTTGTTTAATGTGTATATATATATATATATATATACAAATTCATATATATATATACACATGTATAAAGTATGTCTTTTTTACAGTGCTGATTTTCTCGGATACATTCATAGATAAGAAAAATTATAAGAGATTCTTATATATTTCATGTCATTGTAAATTTCATAGACAGGGCTAAACGGTGTTAGGTTTATTTTAGAATGTCTATAAACAATCTTGAATGTCTCTTCTTTTACGTATTTAAAAGTATGTTTACTGTTATTTTGAGAAATCGATCTGTATAGAGTCTAAAATTGTGAAGAAGTTACTATGAATACTTCAATTTCTAAAGAAAAGAATAAATAACACATTTCAGTTAATTTGCTAGCTCTTAGCAAGTAATAGAAGATAATCCAGGTATCTTAATTTAGATAGGGTGTCTATCCAGATCTAAGTGATATTTTAACAAGAACGAAAAATCCTGCATCTCACGGTATAGCTTACTAAACACTTTTCAACACTTTTGAATGCTATCTAATATTGATAATAAATGTCATATTTGGTTTTTTGATAATAAATGTTTGTTTGTACTTACTGTTAAATGAGGTATCTATAAATAAACATTAAAAAAAAGTGTAAAAATTCATTTTCCGTAATTGCTGTTCATAACCGGTAATGTGTGTGAAATATTTCGTGCAGCCCTGAATATAATCTATGCACTTTGTAATACGATAAAAATTAGTTAAGTAACACAAATCCACCGTTTTGGCTCCAGTTATGGACAAACTGTCTGTCTATCCGTCCACAACTCCCCAACCAAATGGCTTGAAATGTAATATATATTATCGTAGCAGAATTTTGTCGAGTCATTTAAAATTTAATGAAACTCAAAACAAAACTTTAAAAGCTATTAATAAAAATGTATTTATTCTATTAAATCCTATCGCACGTATTCTATACAGTAAAACGCAAGTCATGTAACTGAGGAAAACAAATACGGGCAAACCACTTCTTTTTTTCATACGCCAGGCGACCATTTTTATTCAAAATTATTTTTTCGAATAAAATTGCATAAAAGTTACATTTTTAGAAAGATCGTTCAATTGAATGAGCAATGAGTTACATTAAAAAAAGAAATAGATTCTGAGATAACTTCATTAGAAATTAGGTTAACAGCCGCATATCTCAATCCATTAAAGTAAATAAACACAGGATATACGTTCATTATGAGTCATAAAACTAATAAACTATGGAGATAATTATTCGCAAAGCAAGATCTCGATGGCGAATTTTGCAGCGCTGTCTGGTGTAGAAAAAAAAATTGTATTTGTAAACGGGGCATACGTAATGAGAAAAAGAAAGGAGGCATTCTCATTTCGCTCATAGCAGACGATATAATTCATTTCACTTTAATAACAAGTTGGAAATTGTACGTCAAACGTTACAAATGAGGTGCGTTCGTACTATAGCTAGTTATATAAATATTCAGATCTTGATGATTTTTAATTCTGTGAAATGAATTCTATCGTCTGCAGATTCATTTCTGTCATAAAATAAGTATCTCGGTCGCTTGACGATTAAACTTCGAAAGCTCCTATAAAAAAAAAGCACCGATTAAAGAAAAAAAATCAAATTTCTTAATAAATGTTTTTATTAATATTTTCTAAAGTTTTGATTCGATTTAAAAAAAAAAAAAAAAAATGAAATGTCTCGACAAAATTCAGCAAAGATAATATATCTTAAATTTCAAACCATTCGGTTGGGTAGTTTTTGCGTTCTTATATGCGGACGGACGGACAGATCGACGGACCAGACGACGACAATAGGTGCTACGTATTTATATAATTACGAACTCACCTAATAAGGATGATTTTTTTACATTTTGAAATTAGTTATAAAACAAACTCACTTCATATATCATCTTTAACATACAATTTCCGTACAGGTTCAACTTGTTCTCTGCTTGGGATAGTAAATGTATACTAATTCATTTCTTACAAATTAATCACGTTTTCAAAATTAAAAAAAAAAAAAACTTTTTATACTTTTATTGCTTTTTTGCTTAAATCCAGCAACCGATACCAGTGTCGTTTTCATACGACGATTTTTGGTACAATTACTACAGAGATTTCCATTTTTTCCCCAGGAATGTGCAATAAAACACTTCCTGAACTTTTGAGACACAGGTAAAACTTACTCTAAGAATCCAAATATTCGATAATATAATCTTTTACTTTTAATAAAAAAATAAATGAATAAAATATCTAAACAAATGAATAAATTGAACTCTTACAGCGTGTATTGTACAGTTATTTTTATGAAACATTGATTTAGAAATGTTTTTGCCAAAACAGTCTAATTACACGGGTGTAGAGGGAGACATAGGGATAAATAAAAATGTTAGTACATTTAATAATACTTAGTGTACAGAGTTTGACATACGTATAAAATACTACAAAAAAAGAAAAAAAAAGAGAAAAATTGTTGGAAATTAGAATTTTTTTGGAAATAAGGTAAAATGTGAACAAAATGTTATTTTCACAGTATTATCATCCGGTAATTCAAATCTATATTACAAAGTAAAAACAAGGCCGCCAGTAATGCTGAGGTCATATTGCCTTTGGCAACATATAACCAATAGGTTTCGCTTATATTAATATTATTTTAATTTCTAAACATCACAAAATTTCACCTTTTACACAGTTGAGTAGGAGCAAATGTTGTTTCAGATGCAATTTGTTTAAAAACTACATCTGAATTTATTTTTGTTTATTTTTGTATGGTTACTAAAGTATTTTTCAAGCAGGATTTTTCTTTTTAATTTATTTCTATCGCGTGTATACCGATTATAAAACAAATAATACGTTTGTACTTAAAACATTATAAACAGTTCAGCAAGTGTTTCCAGCTAATATCCCCATAACCAAAAAATAACTTCATCATTAAATAAATAAAATAATAAAATATAATAAATGAAACAGATCTTTAACAGATATGTAATGGAACTACGCGCTTATATCACGGAAATTATCAGAATCTAAAAGAATTTTGTAGACTCAATATCAAATCTCAAACATTCTTTAGCAATTTTTTACGCTATTAACTCTTGGCATACGGCTATACAAATATCGCTTTTAATAAATTTCAATTTTTTAATAGAATGCATTATTGATATTTTCCATATGAATATGCTTTTTTATGTTGTTTGTGAGCAATCTAAAAATATATTTTAAGTATAAAAAATCTATTATAGTTTTTAAAAAATGGTTTTCCGCTATAAAGTGTAATCTAGAAAACTCGGGTTGGATCCCCAGTAAAAATTAATAAGGTAAAGCCAGGAGAGATGGCGCGGTCGGAGAGATTGCGCACATAGAGGTTCGGGGAGAAAGATTAGAGTGAGCGCGCAGCCATTGTAGGTAGCTGTACAACAGTAGTAGTGGAGTGTCTACTTGAAAGTGCACATTGATTGTTTCGAGCGTCTAAGATAAAGCATTGATATTTTGTTTTGTTTTCCCGAAGTAAGTGCTTGAATTTTCATAGCTATTCATCAGAATTTCTGTACAATGTCAGTAGTACAAAATATTTGAAATTTAAACGATTTTACATAAGCTACTAATCTAGACTAACAATGTGAACATCAACGGTTCTTTTTAGTAGCGGCCATGTTTAAATAAAAGGCCGCGCAATCTCTCCTGTCTAATTTGGAGAGTTTGGGCATCTGCTACTTAGGAGAGATGGCGCATTGTTCCCATTAGTTTAGATGCTAGGAGAGATTGCGCAGCTTATTGGTAAATTTGCGCAAAAAAATGAAAAATGAAAAAGGACTAATTTTAAGTTAAACGTGTTATCAAGTAACTTAATGTTATTTTGTGATCTTATCTGGACTTGCTTTTTCTGATTCTTTATTTTTTTTCCTTTAATTAAAACTTTTTAATTGTTTTTTAAATTATTTCCTTTTTTAGATTCTTTAATCATTAGGTTGAAATATTCACTCCTAACACAATAATATTTCTTCACAAAAACTGTACAACAATGTCATTTAAGTGTAATTATTATTGTTAACAATTTAAATGTAGTTATTATTAGTAACAATCTCTCCTACCCATTTGCGCAATCACACCAACCCTGTAAGGACAGATTGCGCAAAATAAATTTCTTGGTTTTATTACAACTGTTCTATTAAATTGCAACATGACAACAAAATAGCAATGGAAATGCATAAAAGACAAATGAAGTAAAAATTATTCATGGATAGTTTAGCAAAAAAATTAACATTTAGATTTTTTATTGTTATTCTTTTGAATTGTGCGCAGACTCTCCTAGCTTTACCTTATATTTTGTGAATATGTTATTTTAAGGGAACTCTGCACCCTTCAATTTACGAAAAATTTCGAAAATATCACGTCTACAATTTTTTGCTTAAAATGAATTTAGACATTCGTCATATGAAGTTTCGTAAATGTCTGATAATCAAAAATATGCGAAAAAACCATTTTACCGTATTCATTTTCCGGTGCCTTTCCAGTATAGGGACCTTGGCGAGAGAAGGAAATTTGGCAATATATTTTCTGACAACCTGTTCACTGTTTCATAAACAGAAGCACTTTTTTCAATATTTATACAGTTTATTTAATACGAGCAGGGAAGACCGACCTATGCTCGGTCAAAATTAGCTTTCAATTCAAATATCATCACCCATGACCAAAAGGACCCAATCATGAAATTTTCTCGAATATGTGACCAAGTCCAATTGTCTTCTCGTGCCCGAAACCTGTAGGATATAAAATTTAATCAAAATAGTCTTAGCCGGTTTTTAGATAAAATTAGCCTGACCCACAGTGACCCCAAAACAACCCACTAATCGGATTTTCTCTAGCACGTGACCTAGCCCAATGATTTTCTCGTGCCCAAAAACCGTGGGATACAAATTTAGTTCAAATCGTCTGAGCCGTTTCTAGGATAAAAATAGTTTGACCCATAATGACCCATGACCAAAATGACCATCTAATCAAATTCTCGTACATGTGACCTAGTCCAATAGTCTTCTCGTTCCATAAAACTGTAGGTTACTAAATTTAGTTCAAATCCTCTGAGCCGTTTTAAGATAACAAGTAATATAAAAAGTGTTTTTTAAGTCAATTCCTACTTAGGTCAAAAATAATTTTTTTTTTCCAGCGATCTACACGCTTCGCCACTGATGGTATTTATGCCTAAATTTACATCTTGCTAAATATCTTATATAAGAGAAATTTTTGAAATGTATTATAAATTAAATAAAAAATAAATAGCTAAAATATCAAAAATTAACAACTCGAAAAGTATTTGTCACAAAATTAATAGACAAACTGCTTTAGAAAGGTAAAAAATTGTATTTTTCTTCATATAAATTTCAAATCTAATGATTATGCCGTTTTTCAAATATTGAATTTCAAAAATTACCAAACTTCACAATGAAGTATCATAACGAAACCTTCAAGCGTAAAAAGATATAATGGCTGTTCACGGACGAAAATCAGGCGGCGCACGGGCGAAGGGGACTAAAACATGAAGTGAGTCTATACTTTTGAACAGAAATGAAAAGGAGTGAGTCTATACTTTTGAACAGAAATGAAATGGAGTGAGTCTATACTTTTGAACAGAAATAAAATATAAAGCTAAAATTAATTAATTTAATTTAATTAATGAATTAATATTTGAAAAAACTGTATTAACATCAATTGTCATCCAGTACAAGTTTAAAAAAATGTATTTGAACTTGAATGTTTGAATAAAGAGTATTTTATTAACGATTGAAAATTTGAACAAGATATATAAATATATAGTGGGTGTGAGCTAATAGTAGGAATTGAAAAATAGCTTGACCCATAATGACTCATGACCAAAATGATCCACTAATGGAATTTTCACGAACATGTGACTTAGCCCAACAGTCTTCTCGTGCCCGAAAACCATGGGAAGCAAAATGTAGTCTAAATAGTCTGAGCCTTTTTTAGATAAAATTAGCTTGACCCACAGTGACCCAAAAATGACCCATTAATCAAATTTTCTCGGAAATGTGACCTAGCGAGCAATGATTTTTTCGTGCCCAAAAACCGTAGAATGTAGAAATTAGTTCAAATCGTCTGACCCGTTTTTAGGGTAAAATTAGCTTGACCCATAATGACCCATGACCAAAATGACCCACTAATCGAAATTTCTGGAGCATATGACCTAGCCTAATGATTTTCTCCTGCCCAAAAACCGTAGGATACACAATTTAGTTCAAATACTCTGAGCCATTTTTAAGATAAAAATAGCTTGACCCATAATGACCCATGACCAAAATGACCCACTAATAGAATTTTATAGAACATGTGACCTAAACCAATAGTCTTCTCGTGCTCGAAAACTGTAGGATGCAAAAATTATTCTAAGTAGTCTGAGCCGATTTTTAGATAAAATTAGTTTGACCCACAGTGACCCAAAAATGACCCACTAATCAAATTTTCTCAGACATGTGACCTAGCCGAATGATTTTCTCGTGCCCGAAACTCGTTAGATACAAAATTTAATCAAAATCGTTAGAGCCGATTTTTAGATAAAATTACGATTAATTTAGATACTTACTTTAGATACTTATTTAGATAATTACGAAACATTTAGATAAAATTGCGCGGCTTAACCCGCGTTGACCCACAAATGACCTACTAATCGAAAGTTCTCGAACATATGACCCAGCCCAATAGTCTTCTCGTGCTCAAAAATGGTAAGATACAAAATTTAGTCAAAATCGTTTGAACCGTTTTTTAGATACAAATAGCTTCACCCTGCCCATGGAGACCCAAAATGACCCATTAATCAAATTTTCTCGAACATGTGACATAGCTCAATGGTTTTCTGGTGCCCCAAAATGGTAGGATACAAAATTTCGTCAAAATCGTTCGAGCCATTCTACTTATAATAAAATCCGAAGGCAAGAAAGTGTCTGTAACCATTCCGGGCAGGACCACTCTGGTCTGCGAATCGACCGTAGTAAAACGCCATGTTAGGCTTAATGAAAAACCTATGCTAACATATCACAGCTAAATGATAATATCTTCTACTTTTAATCATGTCCGTTCAGCATATTTTTCCTATAAAACATGCATATCATATCCTATTATAATGTTTTAAGTTCTTAATTTAAAATCCAGATTAAACATCAGAATTCCAAATATAAACAAACAAACACTGTTGCGAACAATATTGTTTTGACGCCATCTATCGGCTTTAAAATGTACTTTTCTACAAAACAAACCTTTCATGCTGTTTGTATCAAGTTTTATGAAAATTAAACGCAGATCAACAATCCGTCATTTTTGACGGGGATTATATACAAGCTTTTTAGAAACTTACTGCATACTTAATTTTTTACAAGCATAAGGAACTACGGTTAGAAACAATTATTCAAAGCTTTTTTGTTTTATTCATAAGGTGAAATAGCCATAGAAACTTTCCAAATTATGTTAAACTTGGATTTTAATATTTTTTATGTCATTTTAAACATTTAGTAAAGTTATGATTTAAAAAAAAATCAGTTGATTTAATTCAATGATTAAAAGAAAATCAGTTGATTTAAATCATGATTTAATCATCAATTTAAATCATCTGATTAAAATCGTGGACACCTAGGTTATTTTGGCACCATCTACCGGCTTTAAAATGTACTTTTCTATGAAGTCTTATGAAAATGGAACACAAATCACCAATCCGTCATTTTTGACGGGAGTTATATACTAGAATGTATATATAACTACACACATGATTTCCTCGTATTAGAATATATGATGAAGAAACAATTTATCTATTTTTATATATAAACAGAAGTAAATTGTATATAAAAAGCAACAATTAGAACAATATATATATATAATGTTTTGTATGTATGTGGTTTATAGATTTTAGTTGGCTTTTTTTTATATTGGTTCTGTATGTATTTTTTCATTGCAGTCTATTATATACTAGCGACCCGTCCCGGCTTTGCACGGGTAGACAATGTAATTTTTTAGTACATTTGTTTTCCTGAATTTCGCGCTCCTACCAAAAACTCTTGCTGAGATATGTCGAAATGACCTAAAACTTTCGAATCCCCCTTTAACCACCTTTGGGGGGGGGGGATTTCTAAATCCCCTGAAATACGTGTTTAATAATTTGTTTAGTAGACTTGTTTTCCTGAATTTCGCGCACCTACATAAAACAGCTGCTGAGATATGGCGAAATGTCCTAAAATATTCGAAACAACCCCTTTAAAACCCTTGGGGGGGGGGATTTTTAAAATCACTGAAATGCGTGTTTATCCACTTTTAGTAGATGTGTTTTCCTGATTTTCACGCTCCTACCTAAATCTGCTGCTGAGATATGGTGAAATGACCCAAAACTTTTGAATACCCCTTTAACCACCTTCTGGGGGAATTTTCGAAATCGCCGAAATACGTGTTTAACTAATTTTTTAGTAGATTTGTTTTAATTAATTTCGCCTTCTTACATAAAATCTGAGATATGGCGAAATGACCTAAAAAATCGACCTCACCCCAATTTACCCATCTGGGGGGAATTTCCAAAATTGCTGAAATACATGTTTTATTCATTTTTTAATAGATTTGTTTTCCTGATTTCCGCGCTCCTAACTAAAACTGCTGCTGAGATATGACAAAATGATCTAAAACATTCGACCCTCCTTTTAACCCCTTTGGGAATAAACTTCTAAAATCGCTGAAATACGTGTTTAACCAATTTTTTAGTAGATTTGTTTGCCTTAATTTCGCGCTCCTACATAAAACTGCTGCTGAGATATGGCGAAATGACCTAAAACATTCGACTATCCCCCTTTAACCCCTCGGGTGGGGAATTTCTAAAATCGTTGAAATATATGTTTAATCATTTTTTTTGGTAGATTTATTTTTCCGATTAACGCGCTCCTACCTATAACTGCTGCTGAGATATAGCGAAATGACCTAAAACATTCGACCACCCTCCTTTAAATCCCTTCTGGGGGGAATTTCTAAAATCGCTGAAATAGGTATTTAATCATTTTGTTATTAGATTTGTTTTTCTGATTTTCGCGCTCCTAACTAAAAATGCTGCTGAGATATGACAAAATGATCTAAAACATTCGACCCTCCTTTTAACCCCCTTTGGGAATAAACTTCTAAAATCGCTGAAATACGTGTTTAACCAATTTTTTAGTAGATTTGTTTGCCTTAATTTCGCGCTCCTACATAAAACTGCTGCTGAGATATGGCGAAATGACCTAAAACATTTGACCACCCCCTTTAACCACCTTCGGGGGGGGGGGGGGATTACTAAAATCGTTGAAATACATGTTTAATCATTTTTTAGTAGATTTGTTTTTCTGATTTTTGCGGTCCTACCTATAACTGCTGCTGAAATGTGGCGAAATTATCTAAAACATTCGACCACCACCCTTTAACCCTCTCCGGGAGGGGAATTTCTGAAATGGCTGAAATACATGCTTAATCATGTTTTTAGTAGATTTGTTTTCCTGATTTTTGTGCTCTTAACTAAAATTTGCTCAGATATGGCAAAATGACCTAAAACATTCGACCCCCTTTTAACTCCCTCAGGGAGGGGAATTTCTAAAATTGCAAAAACTACATGTTTAATCATTTTTTAGTAGATTTATTTTCCTGATTTTTGCGCTCCTACCTATAACTGCTGCTGAGATATGGCGAAATGACCTAAAAAATTCGACTATCCCCCTTTAACCCCTCGGGTGGGGAATTTCTAAAATCGTTGAAATATATGTTTAATCATTTTTTTTGGTAGATTTATTTTTCCGATTAACGCGCTCCTACCTATAACTGCTGCTGAGATATGGCGAAATGACCTAAAACATTCGACCACCCCACTTTAAATCCCTTCTGGGGGGAATTTCTAAAATCGCTGAAATAGGTATTTAATCATTTTGTTATTAGATTTGTTTTCCAATTTTCGCGCTCCTAACTAAAACTGCTGCTGAGATATGACAAAATGATCTAAAGCATTCGATCCTCCTTTTAACCCCCTTTGGGAATAAACTTCTAAAATCGCTGAAATACGTGTTTAACCAATTTTTTAGTAGATTTGTTTGCCTTAATTTCGCGCTCCTACATAAAACTGCTGCTGAGATATGGCGAAATGACCTAAAACATTTGACCACCCCCTTTAACCACCTTCAGGGGGGGGGGGAGGAATTACTAAAATCGTTGACATACATGTTTAATCATTTTTTTAGTAGATTTGTTTTTCTGATTTTTGCGCTCCTACCTATAACTGCTGCTGAAATGTGGCGAAATTAACTAAAACATTCGACCACCACCCTTTAACCCTCTCCGGGAGGGGAATTTCTGAAATGGCTGAAATACATGCTTAATCATGTTTTTAGTAGATTTGTTTTCCTGATTTTTGTGCTCTTAACTAAAATTTGCTGAGATATGGCAAAATGACCTAAAACATTCGACCCCCTTTTCACTCCCTCAGGGAGGGGAATTTCTAAAATTGCAAAAACTACATGTTTAATCATTTTTTAGTAGATTTGTTTTCCTGATTTTTGCGCTCCTACCTATAACTGCTGCTGAGATATGGCGAAATGACCTAAAACATTCGACTATCCCCCTTTAACACCTCGGGTGGGGAATTTCTAAAATCGTAGAAATATATGTTTAATCATTTTTTTTGGTAGATTTATTTTTCCGATTAACGCGCTCCTACCTATAACTCTTGCTGAGGTATGGCGAAATGACCTAAAACATTCGACCACCCCCCTTTAAATCCCTTCTGGGGGGGAATTTCTAAAATCGCTGAAATAGGTATTTAATCATTTTGTTATTAGATTTGTTTTCCTGATTTTCGCGCCCCTACCTATAACTGCTGCTGAGATATGGCGAAATGACCTAAAACATTCGACCACCCGCCTTTAACCCCCTTCTGGGGGAATTTCTAAAATCGCTGAATTAGGTGTTTAATAATTTTTTTAGTAGATTTGTTTTCCTGATTTTCGCGCTCCTACCTATAACTGCTGTTGAGATTTGGCGAAATGACCTAAAACATTCGACTACCCCCCTTTAATCCTCTTCTGAGGGGAATTTCTAAAATCGCTGAAATAGATGTTTAATCATTTTTTTAGTAGATTTGTTTTCTGGAATTTCAAGCTCCTACCTGTAAATGCTGCTGAGATATGGCTAAATGAATTAAAACATTCGAACCCCCCTTTAACCTCCTTTCGGGGGGAATTTTCAAAAATCCCTTCTTATTGCTTGCCTAGGCCATAACAGCAATCTACAGTCCAAATTGCGTGACCCTGACTTTAGTAGTTTCGGCTGGGCGTTGATGAGTCAGTCAGTCAGTCAGTCACCGTTTCCTCTTTATATAATACTACGATTACTATCAGAATTTTCAAGTTATGTTTTTGAGACTTTCATAAAAGTTGGTCTATACATTTAGCTAATATATTATGCACAGTATATTTTGATTAAATTCGCGCATGCGCAGTGAAACAATATTTAGTAAACCTGCTCATTTTTCATACAATTATTATTATTTTTTAATTCTAATTGCAGGGTATTATGTACAATTTTGTTTGTCATATTTTCTGAAAATAACTTGTTTTTATATTAAAAACTCTGCAAATTATAAGCAAAAAACTTGATAAAATTTGGGACTGTTTTTATAAAAACCTGAATTTCTCTTCGAGTATACATGCTATCTTCATAAAAATGAACCTAAATTATTACAATAATCTACTTAATCATAACCTACAGTTTGAATGCTTTTGCAATATTAGTTTTTACAGGGTTATCCAAAATATATTCGTTTTTCTTCAATTTGTTGACGCACCCTTATGGGGTTTCGGAAAAAAATCTTCGCGGAAATATATGATGTCGATCATGTTGTTTACACTCCTGAAGTTTCAGGATAGATCCTCATGTAGCTTTTCAGATATTTAACAAAGCGTCTAAAATCGCAAGTGACCAGTCATCATTGGAAATATAGTGTATAACAAGCTTTCAGAAATTCCAAAAATTATCACGGTTGGGCAGTAAAAACTCAAAAAATCCTTAAAAATCGAGTAAAAAATCTTTTATTGAAAAAGTCCTTTTTTAATATTGTTGCCAATTTCTAAATAAGCGCAAAGGATTATGTTTTATCTCAAATAAGAAATGTATTTGTGCGAGACTATTAAAAACAATAATGAAAGTTTAAAATAATAATTAAATGATCACGTGTTGAAAGCAGGAAATAAAGAAAATTACGTCATAAAAATTGTGTTTACACATGAATATTAAAAATAAAAAAGATGAATTAAATGAAAAAGCATTATAACCTGATTACAGAAGATAGTCGCCGTTCGTGATATCATCACCATCATCTTTTTAAAACAGGATACATTACCAGGTTTTAAGAGGCTGTGAAATCAGTACGGAGGTTGGTGAGCGTAGCGAGCAGGGGACAGAACCCCCTAGTATATATATATATGTGTGTGTGTGTGTGTGTATACATATATAAACAAGAATAAAAGTTCATTAGACTAGTTTTGATAGCTTTTTATATTATTTGGTAACAAATCTCACTTTCTAAAAAGCATTATAACCGTCGTCCGAATGCGACCGTCGTCTAATGTCGTCCGAATTGCGCCCAGGTTTTTATAAAAACACCAAGGCTCCTATAGTGTAAAAGTATCAATTTTCCTGTAAATAATTCAGAGTTGTATTCTTTAAATTCATTTTTCTGAATTTTTGCTTTTTCAATATATCACTACGCTCAAATCTATCTCTTAAACATATATTTTCCAATTGGCTCGATTTTTTATATCGACGATACTTAAGGATAATTTAATATCATTCAGAATAGGATTTTCAGTAATATAGTTTATTTAAAAAAATTTTTAAATGTTAAATAAATAGTCTTTTTTACTCTATTTTTACGTGTCACAAAAAAAAAAAAAAAAAAAAAAAAAAAAAAAAAAAAAACTAATCACTTTCTTAGAAACCTGGTTCAGACAGTTATGGAGCCCATCAATAAGAAAATTATAAAAAAAGTTGCGAAAAATTCAAAATTGTAGATGAAGTATTTTTTTAAATCTTTCTGATTTTTACACTATTTTTTAACTCAATTAGGATTTTGTAAAGTAGGTATTTTGTACTCAATGTTTAACTCACTTCCTGATATGCTAGAATTATAAAAAATTTCCCTCTCACCAGTATGATTTCGATGACAATACACACTTTTAATATTCTTAGGACTTAATTATAAATTAAAATATTAATTTTAAGGCTTTTTACCGTTAGCCCGCCAAAAGTGATAAATCGCCAAATATTCTCTAACTCGTACAATTGTATATACGAGTTGAAACAAGATAAGATTTAATTATGCGCTAATTCCCGCTTGCGAAAACCTGCCAAATGGCTCAGAAACTGTAACAATGAAACATTTTAACGACTAAAAAGCAGAAAAAATATTATAAATAAAAAATAAAGAGGGTAATATTAAAAAAAATACACTTTTATAAATTAATAGTTTTATTTAAATTAAGACACAATTATACGTTGAGAAATCAATTTAGAATTTAAATAATGTTTCATTTTTTTATGTCCAGTCGCAATATCTAAACTAGTCATTGGGGGCAACCGTAATACTTACCCATCATGGATATGCATAATATAAAATATCAAAATGAAACATGTGTAAACTATTTATAAAATGCATTGCAATTTGGATAAAATCGTGGATTGACGTCATAGACTTTAAATGCTGTATTACTGAATTGCGTAAAAGAAACATCCTTATAACTCCAAAATTGATAATCATATTACTAACGGTTTACTGCGTCGGATTAAGCGTCTCATTTCCAATTAAAATATAGCTTTGAATTGAAATTTGAATGAAATACAGTGTCTTGAAAAATCGAAGAGTGTGAAAATAGGACTACAAATATGTCGGCAACTAATTATCGATCGACTTCATTTATTATGCAAAATTTGTTTTTTTTTTATTGTCTTTTATATTTTCTCCTTAAAATAAACAATTTCGAAAATTTTTATGTACCTTTTATCAGAACAAATATTTTGAGAGTTCGAAAAAAATAGTTCCGGATGATCGAGGTTACTGAAATTCAATAATCTTCTTCCCGTTATTACATACTAAAAACATACCAAATTTCAAGTATCTATCAAAATTTGTTCGCGAGATAGAGCGTCTACAGACACACACACACACACACAGACGGACGGGAAATTATTTTTTCTAAAAATATGTTTTTCTGAATCTCCAGTGTCTGAAACGTGCAAATCCGTCAAAATTGTTTTTCGATTTTAAACGATTACAAGACTTATCCTATACTACGTATGATGGGTAAGTAATACCCTGCATTACGTATGATGGGGTAAGTAATACCCTGCATTACGTATGATGGGTAAGTAATACCCTATACTACGTATGATGGGTAAGTAAAAAAAAAAAAACAGGGCAAAAATTATATACTTTTTTAATAAATTAATTTGCTACCGCTTTCTACCAAGTGTAAAAAAAAGCAATGAATTTTTCATAACCGAGTTCGGTATCCACGTAAAATTACTGTGTTGTAAAGAAATTGTTTTTGAAAAAATATGAATTGCAGTCAACAAAGTTGGCGCTTGAAAAAATTAAATGCTTATAAAAGAGCGCTTTTCTTTCTTTCGTTTTTTTTCTTTTTTTCTTTGTAAAATAATTTTTATATTTATATTTATTTTTTAAATTTGAATAATTGAAAATTTATCATCCGGTTTACACTTTTATCATTATACTGTTTTTGCTTAAAAAAAAGTAATATAAAATATAAAATAAAAAAGTAATTCAAACTGTACCTAGTCTTTTTAAAAATCAAGAAAGAAAAAGCATGCATGAAGTATAAATTAGGAAACACTTTTCAACACTTCCCTAATATTTTAACAAACTTTCGCTGCATAATGAGATAAATGAAATACCCAAGTAAACATTTTAGAAAACGCACAACACATTTGAAAACCAGATTTTAGTAATTATCATCCATAGCCAGACAAGTAATCTAATTCTTTTGTGCAACCCTGTATATAATCTGTAGATTTGTACAAACTCTATATAGTATGCTTCAATGTATTTTAGCAAAAAAAAAAAAAAAAAAAAAAAAAAAAAAAAAAACATATAATACAGTTGAAAAGTCACCTTCATCAGTTTCATCAATAGACGGAAAGATATTTGAATTATTTTGAACAGTGCATTATATTAACTTAAAATTTTTATACATACCACATATTAAGTTAAAATTTAATTCACACAGTAACACGATGAAAACTACTGAAGTTACACTTCCAGAAATTATCATACACAGGCGGCCACGTATCCAGTTCTTTGGGTGTCCTTGTATATGATTTTATTTATATTCTACAAACATCATCTCTTAGTATACTAAATACAGTTAACGTTCAAAATGCATAGCTTGATTAACGAACCTTTTTAAGCAATTTACGCTGATACACAGTAACATTTACGAATTCCTTTGTGTAGCCCTGTATATGATCTATATCATATATACACACCACATAGCATGCAAAAAATTATTTAAACTTAAAAATGCATACCTAACTTAAAGCGCAGTTCCGACAGTACTTCGGACACAATACTGTGTCCCAAAACTTTTGTGTTTCTCTGTAAATGAACGATACATTTTATGTACATCATAATACAAAACAAATATTTTTTAGTAAAACTCAGTTGTGTATATATCAATTTCATTATATTTGAAATAGTGTAACATAATTAAAATACGCTGAAAACATCTTTTCCTCCTACACCATTATGTAACCGAACACTGTTCTGTTGTTTGTAAATGGATGATAAATGCTTTACGCTATATGCCACAGAAAGCATGTTTTAGTGCATCTCTCAAAAACTGATATCAATTTCATTATTTTTGTAAAAACATAACTTGATTAAAATTCACCACAAACTTTTCCCCAGAGACCATAATATAGAGGAATTCTTTTGAGTACCCCTGTAAACTAACTATAAGTGCTACATGTACCATCTTCGTTAGTAAGCAAGCATCTTGTAAAGCACTTCATTTATGTTTATCAATTTTTATATATTTGAGACACTGTAATATCATTACAATACATTTCCAAGGATTTTTCCCCATAGAGCACAATGTAATGGCATTCTTTTGAGTTCCCCTGTAACTGAAGTATAAGCACTACAGAGATACTAAGACACGCGGTACGAAAGTTGTCCCGATTTTTCCTAATCCGAAAATTCATTTAAATTTTTGTTGGTATCATTCATCCAGTTCAGTCATTTGACCTGAATTCTTTTTAGAATGTAGAATCGATGAAATGTAAATACAAATCTTCAGTCAAAAAAAAAAAAAAAAAAAAAACTACAACTCTGTTAGTTTTAGCGTAAAAATTGTATCACATCGTATTGACTAAGAAGAGGAAGGAGAAATAAAACTTATTTACTAAGCTAAAGCTTAAGTACTTATTTCTAGAAGGATAAATAAGTATGATTAGGTGATTAAGTGAGTAGGGGAAAAACAGCTGTTTTACTCAAGCAGCTTCAATGTTCAGCAGCCGCGGACAACTTTAAATATAAGCGGAAACTTGTGCTTTTTTTTATCAAACTTCTGCATTGCATTTGTATACTTTAGAAAGAATGAAGGCTATGGGAGGGAGCAGTGCATTCTATAACGTTCATAGGGGTGCAAAACAGAAATCCAACCCTGCTTAGCGGCACCACTATTTTCAATCGTTCTGTTTCATTATTATTCATACTGCACTTGGCAGCACTACGCCGAACATAAGCAATTGAGATTTAAAATTTAAGAAAGCATTCAGCTTTTAAAATCATTTAAGGTGTCGTAGGACATTTAAATCTTCAAAACATCCAATGATTTAGTCTTTGAAAATATATGTATATTAAAGAGTAGTGATTTTTGAACACTTTAAAACAAAATCTATGACATTCTTAATAGTTGTTAAATATGGAATTTTTTCAAAGAGAAACTTTTAAAGCAATTTTTCTCAAAATGTGATTGCTCACAAGGTAGTTAAATATACATGGATAACTCTATACAGTGATCTTGAATTTTCATTATTATTTTGGTGATTTTTTGATAGTGTTATAGTGCTAAATTTTTGAAAATTTTATATAAGCAAAATAGAGTTTTGTTTTTAAAACATAAAAATGCTAAAAATAAACACTTTTTTTTAGGTTCAGTTTCAGCACAGGACTCTCAAGTATAATTATAAACCAAACATTTTGTTTTACATGCAGAAATTATTTTTTAATCATGCGCGGAACCCGTAATTCCAATTATTTTGCTCAAGAATTTTACCCCCCCCCCCCTATAATAACTCATTTTTCCCAGTATGATCTACAAAATATAAAATGAAGGAAGAAACATGTTACCACTTTTAAAAATCGTGTTTTTATAACATATACTTTTTAAGATATAAAATGTCCAAATGTTTCCTTTTTTTGCATTTTTCAACATTTTAAAAGACTTATGACCCCTTAACGTATAGAAAACTATAAAATACATTTAATAAAAATAACAATATACTTGCCTTATTAAAACCGCCATTATTTTCTTGGTATGTATCACAACTTTGTGAGTAAATCTCATCGATAGCCCTATTCTACGCCATACATATAAGCAAGAGACGCTCTGTTCTAGCCACTTAACTGACGAAAACACAACTGATAATTCTTAAGGATTAATTTTCTTTTTATTTTATTGAAAGCAGCTAGATATGTATGTAATGAGAAAATATAACCTTGATTTCAGAAGACAATTAGTGTTATTATAAAACTAGCTCCGAGGAAAACTTTTGTGTGTCATTTAAATTACATGAAGTCTTTCATTGTTTGGGAGAAAAGATATCAAGCTGGATTATACGTTACAAGTTTCTAGAATGACAGTTCCTAATGAATCGTTTTTTAGAATGTTTTCCTCTAATTTCCCCTTTGTAATTTTAGAATTTATTAGAAATTGTTTTTTGAGAGCTGTTACACCTTAAAATAGCTTTTGTCAGCGGCTTACGTAGAATGTAAATTTTGTAATTCGAAATGCAAATTTGATGTATAATTTTATTAATTTTAGGTAGATTTCGTAAGAAATACTACCTATTACATTCTCCCCTAAGTAGGAATTACAGAAAAATTTCTGCATATCTACGCCGATCATGACTTCCAGAACCCAAAACCACCCCAGTTCAAAACTTTATCTATCTATCTATCTATCTATCTATCTATCGATCGATCTATCTATGTCACTTTTTTATGGACACGATAACTTCAATAATTCTGCACAAATCTCTTCCAAACTGATACATAAAATCAAGGGGCATAAAATCTCGACCAAGTTCGTTAATGGGCAAAATCCAACCAAGCTGGGGGGAAATGGGGGGCTTTTTATGAAAACAGAAAAAAACCCGTAACTTCTTAATTATGATACGTATCGAATCCGTTTAAAGTTATTATTACTTCTAGGAAAAGGGCTGAAAATTTATGAATTACAGATTTTTGATATCAATTAAAATGGCCCAGAGGAGGGGGTGCGGTTGAGAGGGGTTTAAGAAGAAAAAAATTCATAACTTCGTCAATTCACAAGATAACAAATCCACTTAAATTTATTATATATCCTCTTAATTTTATCTAAAACTTTTATATTGACAAGTTTTTTAAAGGACCAACCCTTATAGCAAAAGAAAATTAAAAACAAAAAAATCCCTGCCGACTCCACCTACAGACAAGGTAAATTTCGAAGTGGGTGATCCCAACTGCTGCATCATGGCAAAAAGGTCATGTTTTCTGCAATTCCCAACAAACAGGCGCCCCACGGTCTGCGTCTTCGAAATCTACCTGTGCCTGTAGGCCGAGCAGTCAGGGATTTTTTTTTTTGTATAATTTATCTAAAGAACAGTGCAAATTGCATAAAAATCTGTTTGGCAGAACTTTAAAAATATCTAACCTTTCGTAATCGGGTTTACCTAATTACAGAACTTTCTTACATAGCTCTATAATTAAGCAACGTAGAAAGATGTATTATATACTAAAACCTTAACTCGATATTGTCAAACTAACAATGCAAGTTCCATAGAAATCCATTCAGCAGGGCTTTAATGATCGGGTTCCTCTGATTATAGAATTTTCTCCCTTAATTTTATAACAATGCAACGTAGAACGATATGTTACATACTAAAACCTTCCATGAAAAATTATCTAACTGACAGTGCAAGTTCCATAGAAATCATTACAGCAGAATCTTTTAAAAATGGCTAATCTTTCGTGATCGGGTTTATCTGATTATAGAATTTTCTGCCATACTTCTATAACAATGCAACGTAAAACGATATGTTAAAGACTAAAACCTTAAATGGAAAATTATCTAACTAACAGTGCAAGCTACATCGAACTCATTACAACAGAATGTTTTAGAAAGATTAATTTTTCGTAATCGTGCTCATCTAATTATAAGACTTCCCCCATATTTCTATAACTAACGTAGAACGATATGTTACATACTAAAACCGTCCATGAAATATTATATAACTAACAATGCAATCCCCATAAAAATTCATTCAGCATAATTCAAGTTATAAGAAACCGGAAATAAATTCCCATTTACATCATTTTTTATATATAGTAGATGTAACTACCGTGCGAAATTTCAAATTTTTAGTCACAGCGATATCACAGAAATAACAATTTCAGAATGTTTTTTTTCCCTGCAGCATTTTGAATTTTGAATTTTTTAGAAACTCTTCTGTTTCGAACATTTACGTCATTAAAGTAACAGCCACGTTAAATTTCTATAGCTCTAACAGTTCCAAATAAATCAAAATTTAAGGCGTTTTTAGAAAATTTCCACACATTTCACCCTTTTAAATTTCGAACTTTTTAGACACTGTTCATAGCGAGTATTTGCATCGTAAAAGTAACCTCTACTCCAAATTTCAAATTTCTATCCCTAACAATAACTGATAAATTTCAACTTTAGAAAGTTTATTGCTCCTGCACAACCCTTGGAGGAAGTTGTACCAACATAAAATATAGCTTATTTTAATGCAGAGATGGTCACCAGCATTTTGTCCCTTGAAATCGGTTTGGTAGTTCCAGAGATTACCCCCTACAAACAAACACACAAACATACAAACGTAATGTCTTTATAATAACAGTATAGATAATTATCAAGGAAACTCGATACAGTTTCTTGCCAAGCAAAAGAAAGAACAATGCAATGAGCAGCGAACGAATGTAATTTCCGCCAATTTATGCCAAACGATTTCATAAGAATTTTTGGTACTTACGTATTATCCGGGCCAGATCATATTCACTGCGCCAACAATGGTGTCGAAAATATTAATTATTACAACCCTTATTTAATTCCTTTCTTGATTTTAAATGCATGTTTAATATTATATAGTTGTCATATTAATGGCAGTGGCAAAAGTATTTATATACATATAACTATATACAGTAGACTCCCTTAAACCCGCAAAGCTTAAAACCAGAGGTTGTGCAGATTTTAGAATTTTGCAGATTTCTGGTCACTGTTTTGTTTACATTTTTTAAACAATAATTTCAAAATAAAAATGCACTCAAAATTATAATGAATGCTTATAATTAAGTAAAATAATAAAAATTAAGAAAATTTTGAAAACATTTAAAATAAAATTAAGAAAATTTAAAAACTCTTTTAAAATATTAAAGGTAAAGGTCAACCAAATAATTAATAATCCATAACTAAATATGCATAATGACGATGAGCTATTTTTCTCTTGAATTATTCAGTGAAACTTACCTTATAAATGTACACTAATAATTCACATCAGAATCTTAAATTAAAGTTTTATCGCATGTTTAGCTATACTTAAACCAAAAAAGCTTGATTAATTCATATATTATTTGGTAAAAATATCGTTATCAAAACTGATATCATCACTATCTTGATTTTCTTCAGAAATAAATTTATGCTTCCTTCATAAGAAAACTATGAGTTGAATCATATTAACCAGAATTACATTATTAAAATGTGCACAGAATGATATAAAAATAAACTTGAATTTTACACCTACTCTCAACTGTAAGTTTCATTGTTTAATAATAACATGCGGATTTTAGGGAGCCTACTGTAACATTATATAGCATATATACACATATATTAGATTAATTGATACAGTATATTTAAATTACATAATATTTATATTATATTCCTTCTTTTGGGTATAAGAAACGAATAGAATAAAACTTAAATATCATTTATTTTTAAAAGTCGTCAATTAGATGGTATTTATTTAATAAATGTATGCAGTATTTATTTAATACAGTCGCATTTTATCTTGCTTTTATATTATTTATCATTATTAACAATATTATGTATTTATTATATGCACATTAAATTACTCTTTTGAGTATGATTTGCAATTCACAAAGAAAAACTAAATTTGGCGATTGACAACCACTTTTGGTGATCTCTCTACAAGGCCCGGGTAATACGAAAGTACCGAATTATTTAGTACTCTGTCTAGTTCATATTTTTCGGACTGAACAAAATGAGATATTGACACCTCTATCATTTGCGTTCTATTTGTCATAGAAACGAAATTCTAGTTCCTATAGAATGAGGCATGTCAAGTGACACATTAACCAAAAATTAAGCGGAATTCGATGAATAGGTATCCAGAAAATTCGATTTTAAAACGGCACCTTTTTCCCTTTTTAAATTCTTTTTCATCCCACATATTGTGATTAGGGCTGCAAAAATATGTAATTATAAAATTTTTACGCAGTTTACTGCATTTTATTTCTTTTTATGAATAGTTCAAACATTTAAAGTTTCATTAAAAAATATTAAGTAGTTTTTATTTATATCAGTTAAATAGCAAAAATTTAAGATAAGACACATTAGCATCAATCCACCTAATAATAAACGTTAACTAAAATGAGACATACACAATAAAACCTGTGTAATAGAAATCGCAAGTGACTGAGGAAAAAAATCCGTTTTAGACAGGTTTCCGTCTTAATAGTATAATTATATATTACTAATTCTATTGGGAACATAACATTTTCCATTAAAAAAGGATTCTATTGTAAACAAGTCCCTTTTTTGAAAGTTTCACCGTAATTATGAAATAATAGACAAAGTATTTTATATTAAGGAACGTTGGAAAGTATAATTGTGATAATACATGATTAGTGTAAGTCATTGATAATTAAGGGGGTCGGGGCAAGAGAGGCTAAGGCACATTTTTAATTTTGTAAAATGTTTTAAACAATTCTTATAAAATTATTCCGTAATTTTTATGCATTTTTCTTTCTAAAAATTGTGTAAAATTTAATAATTTATAGAAATTTATATATATATGTTATATAAAAATTTATTTCCTTCGTAGCCTTCAATTTTATTCGCATTAATCTTTTAAAATTAATCTAACTTCTGTCATAGTCAGTATTTCCTTAATTCTTAATAATATCTATTCCTATATTTAAAGTCCTTTTAAAAGTAAATATCCGTATATTAATAATTATCTTATTCTAAATCTTAATCTAAAATTTAAGATCATTCGTAACTTTTATCAGTTCCCCAATCTATAAAATTCTGAGACGCGTTCTCATTTCGAATGTTTTTTAAAGCCATTTTCTTATTATTATTATTATTATTATTGCTCTGAATTTTTCGCGCGCTTGGGATTTTAACTTCTAAATTGGTCCGCACCCAAGTAAGGGGATTCTTTAATGTTTTAGCCTCGCCCTCTAGCCTCATTCGTTGGGCTGGAGCTAGCTTCTCACTCATTGGGTTGAGCGCTCGTGACGTAATTCTGTGTATGTTTCCGCGGAGAGATCAAAACTCGCCAGCACCGGTCGGAGCGGCAGATTTTTGACTTTTTCGGAAGCTAAACAAGTATGTGTCTGGTATTTGTATGACCGTAGAATATTCAACTGACCCAGTAACATCTTAATTCAATGAAGTGAAGCAACGTTAGCCCGAGGGCTGTAAGTTTTAGACCTTTGGGAATCGTTTCTGTGTTGTTCGTCTTCTAATAAAATTATTTGTCTGGAGATTGGCTGGATTTACTGGAGAAATTCTGTGATCTCATTTCATTGCCTTACTACTTCGCCATACTCGCTAAATTCGACTGCAACTTGCTATATCGTTGAAGGACTGCCATCTTTTCATCAAATAGTATTCATCGTAATATCTCAACCTCGTCAAAATGCTACAAAAAAGCCGGTCAGGATGCTGTGAACTTGCGCTGAACTATGCCAATGTTCTGATGGAAGGAGGATCTGCGAATGTATTGCCGGGTGCTACTGTGCATATTCACTGCGGCGTGTGTGATGTGATTTATTCTCACGGGATGTGCATCGAGTATTTCAAAAAGTGATGGAATCGTATATCTGGAAACACCAGATACCAGCCTGTGTGAATGTTCTACAAAAATCTCAATTGTGACGGAATAATCTAAAATAATATTTTCTTTTACAGAAAAAAATGATAAAAAATTATTATTCTACAAATTAATTAATAAAATTATTGGTCGTATTAAAATTTCAAAAAGTAAACAAGCAGACAACTTGTGAACGGAATTACGTAAGTTGAAAAAAGTTATTATTGTATGTATTATTTATTATTTTATTTATTTTTATGTTATTTAAGTTTCGCTCAGATTTTCTTATTTGTTGTATTATTATTATTACTATCATTATTTATTAGAGATGGAGGTATTTACATTTGTTATTTAATTTAAATTTTATTTTACATCTGTTGTGTTAATTCTCTTTAATTTTTATATTAATGTTATTGCGATCTGGACTTGTAAAAGTCCTTGGTGATCACGAAATGAGTGAAAATGAAATAAACATCATTCCTTTTGATTTCGAATTTGGAATGAACATACAATCTTGGTTAAACCATTTTGACAAAACATGCCTTTCTGAAAAGAAAGATGAAAATTGGAAGATTAAAAATATTTCAAAATATTTGAAAGGAGAGGCTCTGAAGGTATTTATCAATGAATGTTTAGAATGTAAAGCTTTTGACAAAATAACTGATATTCTTACTGAAAAATTCATAGCTGTTCATGTTCCTCGATTTTCAGAATTTGCTTCTATGAAATTAAATGATCTCAATGATTTGGATAAGTACTTTCGAAAAAAGGTTGAAATAGGTAGACAACTTTGTTTATGTGAAACTATAATAGTACAGGGATTAACAGACGGTCTCAAACCTGAGTACCAGAATTATATGATTAGTAATCCTCCAAAAAATACAATAGACTGGTACCTAATGGCTAAACAGTTAGTAGTAATTCCTACTTCCCATGTCAACAATAGTAATTCTAGGAGTAATTTTCAGAATTATAGATCATTGCCACAATATGATCAGGCACCTAGACATTGGGTTCGCCCAAGTCGAAATTTTCATATGCCAAATTCCAATTTTCATTCACAGAGCAATTTTAATGCTCCAAATTCTAGATTTATCAATCCTAGGTTGCCTACTACCCATTTTCAGAGAAATTATCCAAGTAGACCACGTCGAATGTGTTTAAATAGAGGTATCCAAAATGTTTACCACTGGGAGAGGGATTGTGTATTCAATGTGAGCCCTTTGCAATCTTCTGCACCCCCTCTTAGACAACCACAACCATCTACTGATAATATATGACAGTTAATTGTATCAGGATATGTAAATAACAGAGAACTTCCTTGTGTGATTGACTCTGGCTCAACCATAAGTATTTTACCTTTTAAATTTGTTAAATTGTTAAATGCTAAAGTTATAAATATTCCACCTGTTATTATTGGCCAAGCCAAAGGAACTGTTGTAATAGATAAAGCTTGTAAATTATTGTTTAAATTAGGTAATGTGCAACAAAATATTAGATTTTTGATACGTAATACAAATTTAGATTATGCTATATTAGGTTTACAAGAATGCTGTAAGTTTAATTTAATTATTGATTGTGCTACATGTCGAGTATTACAAGGAGACCTTGTTTTAAATGAATCTAAGAGCATATCCAGTGATAAATTAAGATTACTTCATTTTAATGTTAACTATGATTATCAGAGAGTGCAACGCGATTATGGAAAGATCATATCTCCTCAATCCTTTGTTCCATCTAATGTTGATAATTCTAAATTAATTGGGGAAATAAATTCTATAGAAAATGAAACTTTAAGGGAAAGTATAAGGGATTATTTAGACATTTTTTCTAAAAATAAATTTGATGTCGGGAGAATTAATATTGAACCGCAACGTATTTTTCTTAATTCTGACCTACCAATATCTCTGAGGCCATAGAGAACTTCCCCTTTAGAAGAAAAAGAGATTTCGGATCAAATTCATTCACTATTAGATGCTGGTTTAATTAAAGAGAGCAATAGTCCCTATTCTGCCCCTGTTACATTAGTAATGAAAAGAGAAGAAGGTAAGAAAACTAGATTATGTGTTGACTATAGAAAATTAAATGCAATAATGAAAAATGACGCCGAACCCCTACCTCGTATCGATGGAATTTTAGATAAACTGAGTAGTGCACAGTATTTTTCAACTTTAGATTTAGCCTCTGGCTACTGGCACATACCCATACATCCATCCGATACTGAGAAATTGGCTTTTGCTACCAACTTTGGGCTCTTTGAATGGTTAGTTCTGCCCTTCGGGATTAAATTAGGCCCCCCGATATTTAATAGAACCCTTAGAAGAATACTTACTAAATACAAAATAGACTTTGCTTGCCATTATTTTGATGATATCATTATTTTTTCTTCCTCATTAGAAGAACACATGCAACATTTAAGCCAAATATTTGAATTATGTAGATGTGAAAACATTAAACTTAAACTATCTAAATGTAATTTTGTTCAAAGTAAAATTAACTTCTTAGGATATACCATCCAGAATGGCACATTAACCCCTGCTAATGCTAATATTGAGGTAATAAAAAAACTAAAACCCCCTTCAAATGTAAAAGAACTTCAGAGATTCTTAGGATCTATCAATGTTTACCACAAGTTTATAGATAAATATGCCGAAATTCGAGTCCCTCTTAACAGATTACTCAGGAAAAATACATTATGGGAATGAAATACAGATTGTCAAAAGTCTTTTCAAAAATTAAAAGATGCCTTAATAGCCAAACCTATCTTAAAAATTTATGACCCTAAGTTACCCCTCCATATGTTTGTTGATGCCTCACAGGTGGCAGTAGGTGCAGTCTTAAAACAACCTGATAGTAATAATTTTTTACATCCAATTGCTTATTACTCTAGAGGATTGAGAAGTTATGAGAAAAATTATTTTATTACCGAGTTAGAGTGTCTTGCCATCATTGACACGTTAGACAAATTCTATCATTATTTTCATGGTGTAAATTTTACCATTCATACTGATCATGCATCTCTTGTATGGTTAAAAAATACTAAACATTTGAGAGGCAGGTTATTTAGATGGTCTTTGAAGTTGAGCATGTTTGAATATAATATAGTTTACGAAAAGGGATCCACAAATGTCGAAGCCGACATGTTGTCGAGAAACCCAGTTTCACATTTTATTCAACCACTTACTTTTCTTCTGGACGTTAAAGAAATTATAGAGAGGCAGGAAAAAGATAATGTATGTGGTAAAAATTATCTAAATGAAAACGGACTTATGATTATTAAAAGGAAAGGATTTCGAAAAATAGTAGTCCCCATGTCTTTAAGGAGAAAAACACTAAATGTTGCTCATGAAAAATTTGGTCATACTGGTATCCAAACAATGTTAAATTTAATCTCCCCTAATTATTATTGGCCTGACATGACGCAAGATATAACCAATTTTGTAAAACATTGTGATATTTGTCAAAAGAATAAAAAACCCAGGCAGAAAAAAATTGGCTTATTACAAGCTATGCCCACCACAGATCAACCTTTTGAATGTCTTTCTATTGATACTGTGGGAGGATTCAATTATTATAACTCCACCAAAAAATATCTACACATCATCATCGACTATGCAACCAGATATGTTTGGGCATTTCCTTCCAAAAGTGTTACCACAGAAGCATACACAAATTGCTTAAAACAAGTCTTCAATATTCAATTCCCTCAACAATTATTCTGTTTCAACAAAATTTTCGATATACAGGGTCCTCAAAAGTTATTAAGTGATAGGAATGCAGCCTTTACTTCACCTAGATTTAAAAATTTTTTGCGGAATCACAATATTAAGCAACGTTTAACCACATCACATCACCCTCAAACGAATGGCAAATGTGAGAGAGTGAATCAATCAATAGTTACAAGATTAAAGTGTAAAGTTAATTCTACTACCTCCAAAATTCCTCGGACCAAACTTCTGACTGAAGTAGTTAATGAATACAATAATACACCCCATTCCATAACCAAATTCCCTCCTGCTTATTTACTTTTTGGCAAATTACCCTATGATTCCCCTCTTAAGCAAAATTATTACCCTCCTGTCCAGGAAGCCCTCAACATTGCTAAAAAACGCACGGATGAATTTTACTGGAAAAGTAAAAAATATTATGATAGAAATTATGTGGAGCCAAAATTTGAGATAGGAGATCTTGTTATTTATGAAGAATTCCATTATCCCAATACCAGAAAGCTCTCACAAGTTTTTAGTGGTCCCTATCAAATCTTTAAAAAATTATCTGATGTAAATGTTGAAATTAATAGACAGACTCAAAATAAATTTACTGAAATAGTCCATGTATCAAAATTACGCCCTTATTACCCTCCTGACAAATTAAAGTTATCCCATGAGCAACAACAAACTAATGTTAAATCAATAGCTTAATATTAAACTTAGTAAAGCAAAAATTAACTAAATTTAATGAAATCAAATTATAATTGACTAATCAATTCTCTTCTGTATAACAGTATGTTCTTGAATATAGGAATTCCCAAGAATATTACTGCCAATATTTTTGCTTGAGTTAACTTTTTATGCAGGCGTAAATTAGTTGATTTGAGTTAAGAATTTTTTATATTGGAGTGAATTGAATTAGAACAATAAAGTAAATTGGAATAGCAAATTAGATTAGAATAATACATTAAATTAAAATAAATTGAATAAAAATTCACTGGATTAAATTAAATTATAATAATAGAATAAATTTCTCTACTAATAGTAACAGTTAAACTTATTATCCACCGTTCACTTCAAGGTCTTATTTTCATTGAGCAGCTTATGTTTCTCTTGTTTGACTGAAAACAGAGAGCACATTATCTTACTGAATTGTTGATAATTTTCCACAGATATTTCTTATTTTACTATTTATTATTTTTGTTTTCTTTTATTAAGTATATTTTCATTCCTCACTGATATTGAAAAATAATGAGGAATTAAATTATATACAGATGAATTACTGATTTAGTATTATTTTGAAGTTGTTTGTTATTGTTGATATTATTATGTTGTTATTATAAATTTGTTGTTGTTATTTATTATGTGATAAGATTATAAAAGAGAATATTCTTGAGAATTATGATAAAAAAGAACCACTGATAGTATATTAGTTGATGATAAACAGTCACATCTTACTAGCAAAACATCTAATACTCATATCTAATTGATGGAACATTATTAACTGACTGGACTTCACTTAATAAGTGCACTTATCAAGCTATGCCTACTTATCAAGGCATAAAACTTATCAAGCTATACCTACTTATCAAGGCATAAAACTTATCAAGCTATACCTACTTATCAAGGCACAAAACTTATCAAGCATCACAAACCAGTACTTTAATTGTTTATTGAACTTAGTGGTGATGAAACTTTCTTATGTTTTTTAACTTTATGATTAACTGGAATTATCCTACTACAGAATCAATACACTGTATTGCCGTAAACTGTATTACTGGCTAATACTTGACATATCTGTGCCTTCATATCCATATAAAGAAACTTTTTTTGGAAATGAGAGGTCTATAACTCAGACTGTTACTGATTAAGAGAACTATTAGACATTTATACTTTTCACTACTTAGACAAAAATGCTTTGTTTACTTCATTTTCATCCTTTTCACTATTTATGTTTGAAGAGTGAAAAAAAAAATTATTTGTTACTAACTTATTTATATTGTAATTGTATGTATTTCTGTATTTAAACAATTCCCAGAGGTTCGCGTTTACAAAAATAATTATTGAATTAACTTTAGTAAAATCAAAGAATTTTTGGCATTAACTAGAATACCAGATAAATATTTTGTAATCCAAATTCTTGCTTGCCTTAATGAACTTGTAGATCAACGGATCTACCCGTCATTCGGATTTTTAGGGGGGGGGGGGATAATGTTATATAAAAATTTA
Organism: Maratus michaelseni; assembly: GCA_963931845.1. Taxonomy (NCBI): domain Eukaryota; kingdom Metazoa; phylum Arthropoda; class Arachnida; order Araneae; family Salticidae; genus Maratus; species Maratus michaelseni. The sequence goes on along the minus strand of OZ007600.1, from coordinate 128,115,661 downwards.
TTTCCTTCGTAGCCTTCAATTTTATTCGCATTAATCTTTTAAAATTAATCTAACTTCTGTCATAGTCAGTATTTCCTTAATTCTTAATAATATCTATTCCTATTTAAAGTCCTTTTAAAAGTAAATATCCGTATATTAATAATTATCTTATTCTAAATCTTAATCTAAAATTTAAGATCATTCGTAACTTTTATCAGTTCCCCAATCTATAAAATTCTGAGACGCGTTCTCATTTCGAATGTTTTTTAAAGCCATTTTCTTTTTATTATTATTATTATTATTGCTCTGAATTTTTCGCGCGCTTGGGATTTTAACTTCTAAATTGGTCCGCACCCAAGTAAGGGGATTCTTTAATGTTTTAGCCTCGCCCTCTAGCCTCATTCGTTGGGCTGGAGCTAGCTTCTCACTCATTGGGTTGAGCGCTCGTGACGTAATTCTGTGTATGTTTCCGCGGAGAGATCAAAACTCGCCAGCACCGGTCGGAGCGGCAGATTTTTGACTTTTTCGGAAGCTAAACAAGTATGTGTCTGGTATTTGTATGACCGTAGAATATTCAACTGGCCCAGTAACATCTTAATTCAATGAAGTGAAGCAACGTTAGCCCGAGGGGTATAAGTTTTAGACCTTTGGGAATCGTTTCTGTGTTGTTCGTCTTCTAATAAAATTATTTGTCTGGAGATTGGCTGGATTTACTGGAGAAATTCTGTGATCTCATGTCATTGCCTTACTACTTCGCCATACTCGCTAAATTCGACTGCAACTTGCTATATCGTTGAAGGACTGCCATCTTTTCATCGAATAGTATTCATCGTAATATCTCAACCTCGTCAAAATGCTACATATATATATATATATATTAATTTGTATAAATTAATAGTTTTTTTTAAAATTACATTAGAATGTTATGTATTTTTGAACAGTTAAAAAAACAACCTATATATAAGTAGTGACTTTAGATTTAATGACCATTCGACTTAACGTCATATTTACAGATAACATAACATTAAATTATTGTATATTTACGACAGAGATTCATTTCCTTTGGAGTGGAATTTTATATTAAGAGGTGTCGTAATAAAATTAGAAAGTATTTCTTTTTTTCTTAATCGTCGAAAAACGGGTAATTTTGTTTTCTTGATTCGTTACGTCGGAATACCATTCAGTAAATGCCTCCTGAGTGTATAGGTTTTCATTATTAAAAAATTCAAAATGGATTTTCTAAAACAACTAAATACTGAGAATAAATTATAAAGTAAAATATCAAAATATTCTAAATGTTAATTTTGCTATTTTATTAATTATGCATTTTATTAGGTTTTTCAGTTGTTTTATTTGCTTTTTTAATTGTGTTACATTTCAAAACTTTTTACACGATCAAAAGGAATAAATTGTTGGTATAACTTGTTTCTAAAATAATGTCAGTGTGATCTTAATTTGTAAAATGTATTTTCGTCGAGGGAAAGAAGTTTTTCTCACTGCCCTCGTCCTTGACGGAGTCAGCAGTAGTTTTGATCGGTGGTAGGGGGTGGTCGATATCAGATGTATTTTTCGGAACCGATTACTTCGTGGTGGCTCTCAAATAGTAGTTTACCAAGCTGCAGCCATGTAAGCTGACACTGTCCTCTTCAGTTGAACATGTTAAAAATTATTTGAATCCTCGATATTCTATAAAATGTTCGGAAAGTCGAATGGTGACACTTCATATTTCGTTAACAAATCGATGTGATTCACAGAGAATCATAGAATGCTGATACACAGTGAAAAGTATCTAACTGTGTAGCATTACAATTATATTTATAAGATAATGAATAATACATTCATTGTATGCTATAATAGTACGCTTTTATGTCTTTGAAACATTGGTCCATATATAAGGAACATTATTCTCCCCTTACCAACATATAGCAGGAACAAAATCCAGTCTCTAGTTTTATCAGTTTTTGAATACTTTATAATGTTCTACGATGCGTGCGTTGATACCTGGATGATCAGAAATACAGACACAGCAATGTCATTTAACATTCTGGTGAATGTGTCGGTGAAATATATACAAAATCAACACCAGTCTTGTTGTCGTACTAGATGTGGTACACTGGAGATGAAAGCTAGTATTATCTTAAAGTGATTCTTTTGCTGTTCGTATTCATGCAAATTACTAAACTCGGGTCGCAAGAAGCTCCCAATAATCAGATTTATATAGGAAATGGCAAAAGTTTCTTCAATCGCGATAACATCTACTTCTTAAATAACGTTCTTATTAAATCTGTGTTTTTTTGTACGACTCTCCTCTGCACATGTCGTGACAAATTTTGGGCGGCTTTGCTATTGGAACATTTTTTTGTTGGTGCATGCATTTTGGTATAAACAGCAATGAGAAAGTATCTCTAAATTTTTTGCTCATTGTACAATAAATTATAAAGTTTATAGAACTATTTATCAAAGAGAGAGCATCCATGGTGTCACCAAGGTTAGTTGTAACATTTCTATTAAATTCTGCTCCTAGAAATACGTTTAAAACTAATATTATTCCTTGTGGAAATTGCGTTAGTAAGAAAATCAAAACTACAGTTAGAAGCATTTTGGTTGTTCTGCTATGAGATTTATCAGCTTCCTCACTGTTTTTCAATATTTTCCTTATTTTTCTTGCTTCATTCAAAGCACGAATTAGACCAAGGCTTAGAACTGTTAGTACTACACAAGGTACGAATTTTATCAAAATGCTGTAAAGCGAGAACAGAATATTTTGTAGGACTCGATAAAGCCATAGTGGGTTTCTGACATTAATATCGTAAAGGATTTCGCCATCTGTACTTTTGAATTCAGATACAGTGAAGGTAATATAATTTGGTATGTAAACTACTGCGGAAGTGACATATGTAGCTGTAATTGCGTACTTTGCTCTTGTCATTGAACACCAACTAGAACTTTTTAATGGGAAACGAACCGCTATATATCTCCAAACGGCTACAGTCACAGTTAACCATGTAGATATTGAGTGATTCACCACAGTGCCATTAACAACAAAGAGATTGAAAATTACCCATTCATACGAAAATCTTTCTTTCTCACTGATATTTCTAATATAGGTATGATAGGCAAAAGGCAGGTATGAAAACATTAGAAGCATATCGGCAACAGCTAATCCTGTGAGAATTGCATTTATAGACGACACCATATTTTTTCTTGTAAGAACAGTGATATTTAGAATGTTGGCTATGATTCCGAAAACACAAATAACAAAACTTAAATACCCATGAACAGCACTATATTCATTATTATAAATTTTTAAATAGTCACCGAAATAGGGTGCTGAATCATTAAATGTTTTAGCAGATAATGAAGAATTTAGAAAAGTAAAGTTAGCTTCTATAACTTCTGAATCGTTAAGTTGCAAATCTGTGTCATTTAATTTAAAAATACCACATGGAGCCATTTCTACGTTATTGGTAATGAAGATAAATGGATTATGTTATTTTAAAATTTATTAAACTCTTTATTAAACATAATCTGTTTCGAAATAGATGAAATTGTTTGTATATCAAAATATAATCTGAGATCCTGTTATGATTATCATAAATTTGAACAGTATTTAAATTTTACAGCGTTCAGTTCTTTTTCTTTTTACTCTTACAGAGTAATTCTTTAGAAGAGTAGTACCTCTTAAGAAAGCTCAAATGTAAGCATCTTAGGAAAAGCTGATTCTATGCTTATTTATAAATTAAAATTTAGCAAGTGCCTTATCCTTTCATCCTTAGAACTTCTCGGTGAACCTATTAGAAAGAAAATACAGAATTAAAATAATTTATCAGAAAAATATATAAAACACTAAAATAAATATGTAAAATTGGAACGTAAGATAAACCATTGAATCACTTTTTTATTCGACAGTTTATTTAATAAATCCCAAAATTTCACGGATTTTATTTATACTTCTTGTAGTCTTTAGAATAAATATAATTTTTTGCTGCAAATAAATAAATAAATAATAATAAAAAACTACATTACTGCGGCGAATATCCGAACTCCTATTAACCAAACGTCTAATTATCCAATCCTCTATATACTCTATTTTTTTCATTCTGACGAATAAGACCAGGGCTTAGAACTGTTCGTATTACATAAGGTACGAATTTTATGAAAATGCTGAGAAACGAGAATACAATATTTTGTAGGACTCGATAATGCCATAGTGGACTTTTGACATTAACATCGTAAATGATTTCACCACCTGTACTTTAGAATTCAGATACAGTGAAGGTCATATAATTTGGTATGTAAAATACTGCGGAAGTGACATATGTAGCAGTAATTGAGTAGTTTGCTCTTGTCATTCTTAGACATACATAATTTTTTTTTATTAAAGAAAAAAATGGGTTTAAAACCTAAAAATTCTAGTAATAATAATAATATTAATATTCCCTGAAAATGTTTACAGATGGCAGTAGGGGTGTGGGAGATATTTCTGGCAGTGGTGTTCACATTGAGACACCGGATCGTACATTCGACATAAAGACAAAAAATGCTAATTATTGCTCGGTTTTTAGATCTGAGCTTTTGGCTATTTATAAAGGCCTTTGTTTTATTGATTTGACACCAGGACTCGAGTACAAGGACATTTGGATTTTAACTGATAGTCGTGCCTCTATACAGCATCTTATTAATTGGACAAATGATGAAATAAACAATCGATGAAATGATCGCAAAGGAGGAAACTAGCAGTGAAGAAGAGGACAATTGCACTGCCAAGTTTTTAACAAGCTTTGGCTTGTTTTATCACCATGCAAGAATACCTCATTAGCAATGATTTATATGATAATGTTACGATGGCACTTTTAAATGTGCACAGTTAACTTTTTTCTGTGCATTCCAAAAAAGCTCTAAAACTTAAAATAACAAAATATTTTGTACATGCTGAATAAATATGAATAGTAGTACTAGTTGTACATTAAATCTGGAATAAAAAGTTTAATATTACTGTTGGATTCAACTGATTGAACTTAATTTCTTTATGGACTGTAAGCTGGATTTGATAAACACAAAAAAATTCGTCGTTCTGCTTGGTAAAAGGTATTTAATCTGTACTAAAATTGAATGAATCACATTGCTTTGCCCGACACATTTCAGGCGAATAATTCACAACAACACGTCGAGTCTTACATGCTCAACTGAGAACAAAAAAGGAAAAGAAAAATTTATTATCCCTACGCAGAGGGAAAAATAGTGTACTGGTTTATATCTTCCCTGCGCAGAGGGAAAAGGGTTAGAAACATTTATTTTTCTTTCGCTTTAAAATGAAATGGAATTTTAAGAACTAAACATTCTCCCGGCCTTGAAAGCCGAAAGGGTTTCAACAGTTATTCTAAAGGTAATTTACACACTTTAGTAATCGGCCTTTGTAATTCACTGCTTTCAGTTTTCACAGTTACTACGCGAACCTTTTGATCAGGTCCAGGATGAGTTTTAACTACTCTAGCTAATTTCCACTGTAAAGGGGAAAGGCCCTCATTCTTTATTATTACCAAATCGCCTATTTTTATATTAGGCTCTTCCTTTAGCCATTTCCCTCTCTGTTGTAAATTAGAGAGGTACTCGTTGCTCCATCGCTTCCACAAGTGCTGAAGCATTCGTTGTACTAATTGCCATCTGGCCAATTTTGACTCAGGTACCTCTGAAATATCACCTTCAGGTATTGAAGTAAGAGGAGCCCCAATTAAAAAATGGCCAGGCGTTAAGGCCGTTAAATCATTAGGATCAGAACTTAAAGGACAAAGGGGTCTAGAATTTAAACATGCTTCGATTTGAGCTAAAAGAGTTGAAAGTTCTTCGAAGGTTAAAACTGAATTACCAATGGTTCTTTTTAAATGAAATTTCATAGATTTAACACCGGCCTCCCAAAGTCCTCCAAAGTGAGGAGCTGAGGGAGGATTGAAATGCCAAATAATTTCTTCAGAACTTAAGTATTTTGCCACTTCTTCATTATGCTGAGAAGAAGTTACAAGTTTGTACATTTCTGTCAACTCCTTGCTCGCACCAACGAAATTTTTTGCACAATCACTTACAATTTTTCTTGGCTTACCTCGTCTGGCTACAAATCTTTTGAGACAAGCCAAGAAGGCTTGAGTTGATAACTCAGAAACTAATTCGATGTGTATTGCACGAGTAGAAAAACATATAAATAATGAAATGTAACACTTAAATGATTTAGCACCTCTACCTTTTCTAAGTTTACATAGTATAGGTCCAGCATAGTCAACTCCTGTAAAAAGGAAAGCACGTGAAGGTTTCACTCTAGTAGAGGGTAAATCAGCCATGATCTGTTTAGACATGGAAGCAGAAGCACGAGCACAAGTAACACAGCTTCTGACGATTTTTCTTACTACACTTCTTCCACTTAAAATCCAATATCTCTGTCTTAAAACACACAATAATAATTGGGGGGCAGCATGATAGTGGGACAAGTGAAAATATCGGATAATTAAAGCAGTTACTGGATGACTTTTGGGTAATAAGATTGGGTGCATTTGATCTTGAGTCAGATTTGAATGACGAAGACGTCCTCCCACCCTGAGTATTCCTTCCTTATCAAGGAATGGAGATAGGTTCAAAAGTTTACTGTTGCGAGGTAAACACTTATTTGAAGTTAAACACTGAATTTCTGCACTAAAAGATGATATTTGAACTTGTTTAATTATGAACCTTGAAGCACACTGAATTTCTGAATTTATAAGATTACCGAAGTTTCTTTGAGAAACAGGTAAACGAGAATTCGCAAGAAATCTCAAACACCAAGCAATTACACGTTTTAATTTGGTAAATGACGATATCTGTGAAAGAATAGGCATTTCTTCATTTAACTGAGCAGTAGCACAAAAATAATTTTTTCTTTGCTCTCGTAAAGCTTCATCACACAAACCACTAAATGAGTGTGATTCTGGATTGGTGAAAGATGAATCACTTTCTGACGGAGATGATGCATCAGTTATGTTAAACTCCGATATTCCATTTAAAGGCTGACTTAACCAGTCAGGTCCATGAAGCCACAAGTCATTAGTCACAAGTTGAGAAGGTAGTAACCCCCTTGTACCAAGATCAGCTGGATTGGAAGTTCCAGGAACATGATACCATTTCACTGAGGGAATAGTTGTTTGTATCTTAGAAACTCTATTGGCGACAAATGGTTGCCAGCGATAAGGTTCGGTTGACAGCCACGCTAGTGTTATGGTGGAATCTGTCCAAGCCATAGTGCTTTGGATTGGTAAGTGGATGTCCCTTAAAACCACTTCTAAAACATTAGCCAGTAATAATGCTGAACACAGTTCTAAGCGCGGTAAAGATTGGGTCTTTAAGGGAGCAACTCTTGTCTTGGAGGTAAGTAAGGAGACACAAATGTCAGAATTTGACAAAATACAACGCACATAAACTGCAGCACAATATGCCTTTTCAGAGGCATCGCAGAATGCGTGCAACTCTATCTGAACACATGAGGGATTTAGCACACATCTTGGTATCTTCATTTGTTTAATAAGGTGCAGCTCTTTTCTAAATGAGATCCACATTTTATTGAGATCTTTAGGAATTGGTTCATCCCACGTAAGCCTATGCTTCCACAATTCTTGAAGTAATATTTTCAGAAATACTACACATGGCGAAATTAAGCCCAAGGGATCAAACATACGAGAAACTTCAGATAATATTTCTCTTTTGCTATTATCTACCTTCTCTTCCATCGGCAGTACCGAGAAACTAAAACTGTCTGTTTTTGGATTCCAGTTGATACCGAGGACCTTCACTTCACTTTCAGAATCAATGGGTATCATCTGCTTCTCTTCAGCCGATTCTTCAACAATTGTAGAAACATTAGACTTCCACTTTCTCAGATTAAATCCCCCATGGTTCATCATTTTCTTTAGTTGATTAACAAGCTCAACTGCTTGTTCCTCCGATGCAGCGCCAGATAAAAGATCATCTACGTAAAAGTCATTCAAAGCAGCATGAGAGGCTAAAGGATAATTATCCTTTTCGTCTAATGCTAGTTGTTGCATTGCTCTAGTAGAAAGAAATGGGGCGCAAGCTGTCCCATAAGTGACGGTGAGCAGTCGAAATTCAAGTACTGTGTTTTCAGGAGTATTTCGCCAAAGAATTCGTTGCCAATTGATATCATCACGATGTACCTTAACTTGACGAAACATTTTTTCTACATCGGCACATACGGCCACTAAAAGAGTTCTAAAACGAAGTAGAATAGGGTATAAATCTTGTTGTACGCGTGGACCTATCATCAGTAAATCGTTAAGTGAAAATCCGGTGGATGACTTAGATGAAGCATCGAACACTACACGTAGTTTTGTAGTGCTACTAGATTCTCTTAAGACAGCATGATGCGGGAGGTAATATGCCTCTTTTATAGCATACTCTGATTGAGGAACAAGTTCCATATGTCCTAGCTCCTGATATTCTTCCATAAATTGTCTGTACTGTTCATATTTCACAGGGTTAGAAGTTAATGAACGTTCCAAAGATTTTAATCTAAGTAAGGCTGACGGTCTAGAATCACCTAATTGTGATGGCGAAGAATGCAAAGGCAATTTCACAATATACCTTCCAGTTTCATCTCTGGAATGATTTGATACGAAATGTTCCTCACATGCCTTTTCGGCAGTTGTTTGCAAATCGGCGGTCGGAACGGAGTCCAGTTCCCAGAACTTATTTATTAGTTGCTCGTTTACTAAATTAATATTGTTCACATGAATTGTAGGCGATTCTTCAGGTGCAGGAACATTACCTGCAATGATCCAACCGAGGTCTGAACGAATAGCAAAAGGCTTTCCTTCACCCGATGATAGCATTTGACCCTTTAACATAGGTAACGCAATATTAACACCAAGCAGAATATCAATTGTAGAACCTTTATAAAATGTTGGGTCCGCTAACCTTAAATCACCAAAGGGTTCAGACCAGGCAGAATCCAAACTAACATGAGGAAGTTGACCAATAATTTTTTGTACTGCATAAACAGATGTAGAAAAATAAGAATTGGATGGGAAATGGGGAGAAAAACTAATTCGTGAAACACCATTGATATAGGTATCCGAAGCACCTAAACAAGAAATTAACACATTTGCTCTCTTTTTTGGTAGACCAAGCCTTCTAAGACAATCATTTGTGCTTAAACAGGCTTGACTGCCTGGATCAAGAAGAGCTCGACACAATTGAACTCCTCCTTTAGAATCATTCACCTTTATGATTGCTGTACAGAGTAGCACTTGGGCATCTGAGGCAAAATTAGAACAACATGAAGTAATACTAGAGTTTTTCACAACTTCACTAACTGAATTAGAATCACTATTGGAACCGATAGAAGCAACAGGTTGAAACACCTTAGCTGTTGCAGATAAACTACTAGCATTTGATGAATTTGTCACTGATTGATCACGATCAATTCTTGGCTCAAAATTATTCTCAAAATGTAATAAAGTATGATGAGATTGTTTACATTTGTGACACCTAGCCGTACTTTTACAATTTGATTTACGATGAAATGGAGTTAAACAATTAAAACAAACATTATTAGACCTCACAAAATTCACTCGTTTATTTACGGATAACTTTAAGAACGAATCACATTTATTTAATGAATGAGAACCCTTACAAAAAATACACTGAGTTTGAAATCCTGAAGCTAACAATGTCACACTTTTAGAAACATTCTTTTTTACTGCCTGATTACCTGAAACAATTGATCTGGCATGATTAGAAAGAAATTCCAGCAGATCGTTTAAATTTGGAAGTTCATCGCCCTTTAACGATCTCTCCCACCAACTTCTAGTAATTGGATCAAACTTAAATTGCACGATAAACATAAGCATGGTGTCTGCTGCGTCCTCGATTTTTAAATCTAAAGTTTCTAACAATCTAACGTACTCTTTAGTCGAATCAACTAAATTTAAAATGTGAGCATGCGATTCGTTATTTAATTGAGGCATGTTTAAGAGTTTCTTCATCAAAGAACACAAAATTTCGCGTTTATGAAAATACCTTTGTGTCAAAAGGTCCCAAGCTATTTTGAAATTTTCATCAGTGATCGAAAGTGAATGCACTATTTTTTGTGCATCATTCCTTAAAACTCCCTTAAGATATTGTAGCTTCTGAGCCCCTGATAGTTTTTGATTATCTATAACAGCAGCTTTAAACAAATCGGAAAATGTCAACCATTCATCTACAATTCCCGAAAAAATTGGAAGTGATAACGTAGGTAATTTAATCTCATTAGAATTAGAAGTAGAATTAGAATTGACATTGTTTATCTCATTCCTTTTATCACTACTCTTTAAATTGATTCTATCAATAGTAGCCAACATTTCATCTAAAGTTTCAAAAAGTTCTTCCCTTTCATTACTAAATTTCTCAATCTCATCATCCTTACATAACCCAAAAATATTACGGAAAATAGTTTTTAATTCCTCTCCTATATCACTAAATCTGTTTCGAATTACGTTTAATTTAGCTGAATCTAAACTATCCAATTCTTCCGTAGTTTTATTCTTTAATCGGGTAAGAGCCGATTTTGCAACCTTTTTTTGATTTAAAAATGCTTTTATATCCATAATGAATTACAATAAACAAAATACAGAAATACAATCTCAAACACAGAAATGAAAAATTAAAAATATTACTTAAAACTGAACAAATGAATGAATAACAAACACAATATGAAACGAATAATACGAATTCGGATAAACAACAACATGAAATAAAGAATAAAACGAGTCAAAACCACTCACTTATTGTTTGAAATATCCAAGAGAAGAAAAAATTAATTCCTCATTATCACATGAAGTGACATTGCGAATAATAGAACACTTACAAGCAGAAAAACGAAAGTGAAGTACCTTATAAATTCACACCTCACGCTCAAGACGGACCATATGATGGTTTCAACTGATTGAACTTAATTTCTTTATGGACTGTAAGCTGGATTTGATAAACACAAAAAAATTCGTCGTTCTGCTTGGTAAAAGGTATTTAATCTGTACTAAAATTGAATGAATCACATTGCTTTGCCCGACACATTTCAGGCGAATAATTCACAACAACACGTCGAGTCTTACATGCTCAACTGAGAACAAATAACAAGAACGAAAAATCATGCTTCAAGCATAGATTATGTAACACTTTCCAACGCTTCTAAAATAATTTTACAAATCATACCGTTTAATAAGCTAAAAGATAACATCTAAGTAATCCGAATACTTTTATTCAGCCCTGTATAGGATCTATAGATTTGTATATATACTACATAGGATAATAAATTTTAGTTCAGTTAGGAAATGCGTAGCACAGTTTAAAATTCTCTGTCTGGAGTTAAATAATACGGAAATGTGTTCGCGAACTTTTGTGCTTCCCTGTATAGGATCTACAGAATTTTTACACACCACTTAATAGACAAAAAGCGAGTTAAAATTAAAATCGCTTTCAGTAACTTAAAACGCACTTCGAGGAATTATTGTTAACAGACAGTAGAGAATTCTTTTGTGTGTCCCTGTAAATGAACGATAACTGCTATACACACGATATTCTGTAGTAAGCCTCTTGTAATGCACCTCATATAAATTTCAATGCGTTTTAAATAGGGAAACATTATTTAAATAAACTGCAGACGATTTTTCTCCATAGACGTAATGTAACGGAATTCTTTTGACTGTCCCTGTACAGTAAGTATAAGTGCTATGCACACCCTATTCCATGTTAAGCTTCTTCTAATGCACCTTAGTGATATATATAAATTTCAATGCGTTCAAAATAGTGAAACATTATTTAAATAATCCGCAAATGATTTTCCCCCATAGACCGCAATGTAATGGAATTCTTTTGAGTGCCCCTGTAAAAAAACTATAAGTGCTACACACTTCCGTTGAAATAGGGAACATGCTATAGATAACGACTATAACATATAAAAATTGCAGAGCAATCCGAGCATATTTACGGGAGTTAGAGCACGGACAGACGGCAGACGGCAGACGGCAGACGGCCAGACGGCCAGACGGCCAGACGGCAGACGGCCAGACGGCCAGACAAACCGAAGTCATAAACACTTTTCAACTAGGTTGGAAAGTGTTAAAAAGGAAAAGAAAAATTTATTATCCCTACGCAGAGGGAAAAATAGTGTACCGGTTTATATCTTCCCTGCGCAGAGGGAAAAGGGTTAGAAACATTTATTTTTCTTTCGCTTTAAAATGAAATGGAATTTTAAGAACTAAACAATTACATACCTCTTGTATTTCATTTTCATATAATATTTTATTGTACCTCTGATTCTTTATTGTTGGTTATTATGAAAATACTACTTACTTTTCTCAGTTCCGTTTATATGAATTTGAAGACAAACGACAAATGAAGACAAATTGAAGAAAAACGAATATATTTTTTATAACCCTGTAAAAACTAATATTGCAAAAGCATTCAAACTGTAGATTATGATTAAGTGGATTATTGTAATAATTTGGGTTCATTTTTATGAAGATATCATGTATACTCGAAGAGAAATTCAGGTTTTTATAAAAACAGTCCCAAATTTTATCAAGTTTTTTGCTTATAATTTGCAGAGTTTTTAATATAAAAACAAGTTATTTTCAGAAAATATGACAAACAAAATTATACACAACACCTTGCAATCAGAATTAAAAAATAATAAAAATTGTATGAAAAATGAGCAGGTTCACTAAATATTGTTTCACTGCGCATGCGCGAATTCAATCAAAATATACTGTGCATAATATATTAGCTAAATATATAGACCAACTTTTATGAAAGTCTCAAAAACATAGGTTGAATATTCTGATAGTATTCGTCGATAAAATAAGCTCGAATTTCGCTGTTCCCAAAAGGAAGCAAAAAGATGAGGGGTTGTATCAGATATAGAATGAGAGACACTTCATTCTTATTATGTCAACTTTCATAAGCTAGTATATGTGGATACAACCCCTCATATTTTTGCTTCCTTTTGGGAACAGCAAAATTCGAGCTTATTTTATCGACGATTACTATCAGAATTTTCAAGCTATGTTTTTGAGACTTTCATAAAAGTTGGTCTATACATTTAGCTAATATATTATGCACAGTATATTTTGATTGAATTCGCGCATGCGCAGTGAAATAATATTTAGTAAACCTGCTCATTTTTCAAACAATTTTTAATATATTTTAATTCTGATTGCAGAGTATTGTGTATAATTTTGTTTGTCATATTTTCTGAAAATAACTTGTTTTTATATTAAAAACTCTGCAAATTATAAACAAAAAACTTGGTAAAATTTGGGACAGTTTTTATAAAAACCTGAATTTCTCTTCGAGTATACATGCTATCTTCATAAAAATGAACCCAAATTATTACAATAAGCCACTTAATCATAATCTACAGTTTGAATGCTTTTGCAATATTAGTTTTTACAGGGTTATCCAAAAGATATTCGTTTTTCTTCAATTTGTTCACGGCCCCTTATGGTGTTTCGGGAAAAAAATACTTCCGGAAATATATGACGTTTATCATGTTGTTTACACTCCTGAAGTTTCAGGATAATTCCTCATGTATCTTTCCAGATATTTAACAAAACGTCTAAAATCGCAAGTGACCGGTCATCATTGGAAATGTAGTGTATATGCGTATATAGGATGCATATATAAGCTTTGCGATGATCTTGGCGAAATCATAACTGCAACCTTGGCATAATCATATTTGTGGGGGCCGCTATAACACAAAAATACGTTATTATTATTTTTATTTTTTTAAGCATTTGGAACATTTTTCCAATGGTTATTGTAATTTTTTAAATTATATATATATATATATTGATTTATTAAAGGAAGAATAAAGTGTTTTGAAAGGAATATTAAACGAAACCCTTTGTGCTATCTTCGATCACACTTACCCACTTGTTGTGTTTTACGAAGATGTATGGACGCATGTATGTTTAGGAATGAACATGGTAGCGTCTAAACACTGTTTTCGATTGTGTTCCCATTTGACGTATATGTTATACAACGAGTTTGGTATCTAAACAATTTTTCAACCATTTTTCAACTATTCTTTGATGATAATAGATAAGCATTTTCTCGAATGTCGTGATTATTCAATTAACTATTTTTATTGCTGTGATAGTTGAACACAGCAATATACAGCCAACATAGTTTTATTGGGTGGTGAACAATGATATTTCACCAGAACGTGACTCAGTTTAGTATTTTTTTTTCTTTAAAAAGAACAAAAATATTTTGCAATGAATTCAATGAGTTTTTAAAAAGTTACAGAGAGTTTAATTAGTTTATGATAAAAGAGTTTAGAAATTTATTTAATTATTGCATTCAGTTCCAATATACATCTAAATCTCATGAGCCAATCAGAACCATTCGGTATCTGAACCGACTAGGTATTGTGAACATGCTGGCGGCATACATATTGCATGCAGATTTAACGGGATTTATTTGGCAAAAACCCATACGTGTAGGAAGTCATTTAAATATAATCATGATAGAAGTGTTTTGCAGCCGTTATTAACTGCCAGAGTACAAAGCTGTAAAAAATACAGCGCCAAAGCGTACAAATTTGGAAAAAGATATGTCTGTCAAATGCCGCCAAATAAAAGAGATAATACTCATTAGCATAGCTATGCGAATTCAATTTCATTATTTAGTTTAATTTGCGCGAATGAATTCAAAATCTTCGAGGTCATTATGTTTAGAAAAATGTTTCCGTTTTGTTAATGAAATGATACATGTTCTTTATAATATTAGGTCATTGTCACTAGGGGAAAAATTCATGTTTATAAAATTAGGATTTAAGTTTTTATTTAATGTATTTCTATTTATTTGATAGAATAGTAATCTGTAAAGTGCTCGAAAAGACAAATGAAGCCATTCAATATTTTTATGTTAATTTTAAAGACGTTTAATATTGCTGTCACTTAATTATGGGCCTTACTTAGTCCTTAAAAATAATGATAAACAGTTCTTAAAAATATTAAATAAATCTTAAAAAGATGTATTGTCTGAGATACCTTTCCGTATCATAGTAAATTATGTCAACAAACTATTGACATATTATTTCTGGCAAGGGATGTATTGATAGAGTCACTAAATTTCAGTCGTAAGTCGATCACGATGAAAGGCGATGGTATGAATACATTTGGGAAATTTTCCCATCAAATTAAACAGAAGCAGCATTATCATCAACGAATTTATTACACTTCATAAAGCAGTGGCAATTCCTTTAATTCTCCAGTTTAAAAGTCATATCTGGACTGTATTACGTTATAGAAAAAGAATGAAGATATTAAGATATTAGAGATACATCAATTTGAGTAAAATTTCTTCCACGTGAGTTTATTTAGCAAGTCGAAAAACGTAAAAACATTCATTTTAAACGCACCACTTTTTGAAAAATAATGTCTGGCTTACACTTATACAAGGATATTTTGAAGACAAATCTAACACAAAGTATTTTTTTTATATAAATTGCGGTAAGGGTTAATATAAAAAAAAATCATCATTGCTGGCCCATAATCAAAATATTATTTAAAGTAAAATAGCTTGTGTTTCAATATGACTGGCATACACATGTTGTTAATCATTCTTTCAACAACAATGTTTAGCTTACTAACATCCAACTGTATTCCTTCTCATAAATTTACAATGATTTAATAAAACAAAATCCTTTTTGGTCCGTTTATATGTATTGTCTCGATTTAAAACTTTTAAAAACTTTTAAACGATTTAAAACTTTATTGTCTCGATTTAAAATTTCTGAAACCATTAAACTTCTAAAACCATTTAACGCATAGAAAAATATAAATAAAGATAATAAAAATAATAATATATACTTGCCTTATTAAAACATCGAAGGATTTTCTCGGTATTTATCACAACTTCGTGAAACAAAATCTGATCAATGGCTCAATTCTACGACTTATACAACCACAAGAGGCGTGCTATACTGACGATGAAACTGAAAAAAAAACCAGATTGAAGATTCTTAAAGATTCATCTTCTTATTTTTATTTTATTCTAAACAGCTAGTTATGTATGAAATGAAAGAAATATAACCTTGATTTCAGAAGATAATTAGTGTTGTTACAAAGCAATCCCCGTGGCAATACGTTGTGTTGCATTTAAATTCCATGAGCGTTCCGATTGTTTGGGGGGGGGGGGGGGGGAGAGAAATCAGAAATAAGTCCCATAGGATTATACGGGACTTTTTTCAATTTATCAATTATTGCTCTAACTGTTTGAGTTTTAACGATATTTCACTGGTCTTTTTATATGAGTTGTCCTATAGTTTTGACTATCAAACCATGATAAAAAAATCTTTGCTGTAGTTCGCGCATGCGCAGTTAAAATTTATTTCATAAAAATATTTATATCTCATCAAATATTGAATATATTAATATTTTAATCACAGTATACTATTTCTACGATTTTCTGTCAAGTGTATGGAAAGCGGTGTTAAATTCGGCTGAAAACTCTGTATGTTATTAAAAAAATCTCTTGAAGTTCTCACAGAAACGTTAACATTTTCACGAATATACGTGCTATGCTTACATAAATGTACACAAATGTTGAACAGAACCTAGATAGTCATTTGCTACAGTGACAGACCATTTTTACCATTTTCTGTTACTTGGGTGATCGAAAATATTATTTTATTATTAAAATTATTAGTGCCGCCTCTAATTGTCGCGACAAACTGTTCACTGATATACATGAAGTCAAACATGTTCTTTACATCCTTAAAGTTCAAAGACATTCTGATCATTTCCCCCAGAGATCAAAAAGATATTCGACGAAACGTCTGAGATTGGTTACTGTTCCTTAATTTCTGGACACCAGTGTAGTTTGATTACATGTTTCAAGTCTCTAGAATTTACAATTCCAAATGAATGAAATTTAGAATGTTTTTAAAACGTTTTCCGCTTATTTCACCTTTATAAATTTCAGATTTTTTAGAAATTGTTTTCAGAGTCGTTACGTCATAACCCCTTGAGATATGAAGCTAAAAGGATACTACAAATACTCATTCATTACTTTTGCTGAAACAAAAGGGTTGATGACGAAAGAAATACCTTTTCTGAAATTGATATTTTAAGGGACTGGTAATTTAGGCTCACAAATATTGATCTAAAATTACCAAGTTCCCTAAAATATCAATTCAATTATCAACTAGTCGTTGGGGGGGGGGGCACCGTAATACTTACCCATCATGAATATGCATACTATAAAATAAGAAAATAAAACATGCGTAAACTATTTATAAAATGCATTGCAATCACGAATAAAATCGTGGTTTGATGACGTCATCAACTTTAAATGCTGTGTTACTGAATTGCGTAAAAGAAACAACCTTATAACTCCAAAATTGATAATAATATTAACTAACGGCTTACTGCGTCGGATTAGGCGTCTCATTTCTAATTAAAAAATATTTTTGAATTGAAATTTGAATGAAATACAGGGTCATGAAAAATCGAAGAGTGTGGAAAATATAATTACAAATATATCGGCAACTCATTATCGGATCGACTTCATTCTTTATGCAACATTTATGTTTTTTTATTGTCTTTTATATTCACTCCTTAAAATAAATAATTTCGAAAATTTTTATATACCTTTTATCAAAAGAAATATTTCGAGAGTCCGAAAAAAATAATTCCGGATAATCGAGGTTACTGAAATTCCATAAGCTTCTTCTCATTATTACATACTAAGTACATACCAAATTGCAAGTCTCTATCTCAATTTGTTCGGGAGATAGACTGTTTACAGACACACACTCAGACACACACACAGACACACAAACAGACGGATGGCATTTTTTTTTTTCTAAAAAAATGTTTTTCGGAATCTCCAGTGTCTGAAACGTGTAAATCCGTCAAATTTTTGTTTTTCGATTTTCAAAACGATTACAAGACCCTATTACTACGTATGATGGGTAAGTAATAACCTAAATTCACACGATCACAAATTTAAGGGTTTTAAACAAGTGAATGATCTACAAATCCTCAAACAATTTTATTGTTAAGTACTTAAGTTAAATAATTATTAAAAATTCATAATTTCTTGGCCTCATTGTCTTGAAGAAATTTTGCAAACTCAGAAGAAATAACATTTATTACTTACCCATCATACGTAGTATAGGGTAAGTCTTGTAATGGTTTTGAAAATCGAAAAAATATTTTTGACGGATTTACACGTTTCAGACACTGGAGATTCCGAAAAACATATTTTTAGAAAAAAAAAATGCCGTCCATCTGTCTGTGTGTGTGTCTGTAAACGCTCTATCTCCCGAAAAAATTGAGATAGAGACTTGAAATTTAGAATATACTTAGTATGCAATAATGGGAAGAACTTATTGAATTTCAGTAACCTAGATTATCCGGAAATACTTTTTTCGGTCTCTCGAAATATTCGTTCTGATAAAAGGTATATAAAAAATTTTAATATATTTTTTTTATTTAAGGAGTGAATAAAAAAGACCAAAAAAAAAAAACATACATTTTGCATGAAGAATGAAGTCGATCGGATAATGAGTTGCCGAGATATTTGTAATCCTATTTTCCCCACTTTTCGATTTTTCATGACCCTGTATTTCATTCAAATTTCAATTTATTTTTTAATTGGAAAGGAGACTCTTAATCCGAAGCAGTAAACCGTTAGTTAATGTGATTATCAATTTCGGAGTTATAAAGATGTTTCTTTTACGCAATTCAGTAATAGAGCATTTAAAGTTTATGACCTTATCAAGCCACGATTTAAGTCGAATTGCAATGCATTTTATAAGTAGTTTACACATGTTTTATTTTCATATTTTATATTATGCATATCCATGATGGGTAAGTATTACGGTTGCCCGCAGCGACTAGTTTTATAGTAAACCAGCGTCAATGGTGTCATTTATTGTTTTTTTGTTTTTGTTTTTGTTTTTTTTTAAATTCAGCTATATAGAAGTGAAGTCATAAAGTAACAAAATCAAACAGTATTTTTCTATGAGGAAAATAGTAGTGCTCCACATTTGTGTACCTCAGTCTGAAGACGTTAAATGTAACCACCATGCGACATTTCAAGTTTTTAGTTCCAGCAATATTATAGAAATAGCAATTTTAGTTTTTTATTCCTGCACACTTTTCACATTTCAAATTTTTCAGAAACTCCCCTGTTCCATGATTTTCATCTTACAAGTAACAACCACGTTAAATTTCAAGTTTCTAGCTGTAACAGTTCCAAATAAATCGCAATTTAGGGAGTTTTTAGACCGTTTCCTCTCAATTCATCCTATTTAGAAACTACCCTCTTTTGAGAAAAGATCCACCATACCAAATTTCCCGGTTCTATCCTCAACAATATCACATAAATCGCAATTTTAGAACGCTTATTGCTGCTGCACCTCCCTTAAGAGTGGCTGTACCGACATAAAATATATCGTATGTTAGAGCAGAGAGGGTCACCAGCATTTTGTCGCCATAAATTTTGAAATCAGCTTGGTAGTTCCAGAGATTACCCCCCTACGAACAAACACAAAAACTTTACGTCTTTATAATAACAGTATAGATAATGATCATAGAAACTCGACATCGAAAACTTCGACAAACGAAAGAATTGATCCCAAACGGTTTTTCAAGATTAATTTAGTACTCTGTCTAATTTATAATTTGCGGACTGACCAAAATTGGGATTTTTACACTTCTATGCTCATCGTTCATCGTTCATCTTCATCGAAACAAAAATATTGTTTCTATACAATGGGACATGCTAAGTGGCTAAGTAACTAAAAGTAAAGCGGAATCCGATGTATAGGTTTTCAGTAAATTCGATTTTAAAAGGGTACCTTTTAACTTTTTTTAAATTCTTGTTCATGCCACATCATTTGATAGGGCTACAGAAGTATGTAATTTTCTAACTTTTACGCAGTTTGTTTTATTAGTAGTTCAAGCTATTAAAGTTTCGTTTATACCTCTCTAATATGAGACATTCTATAAAAGACATTTCGCCTTTGCGCCGACAAACTGTGGGACTTTTGAAAAATGTTTCACCTTAACAAAGCCAATGAGACAAAACGATGATCAGCAAAGACAGTTTTGAGAGACTTGATTCGCATTCCGTGGACCAAGTTATAGTCATATATAGGCCAAGTTATAGGACCAAAATGCATCCCTTATATAACGACGTAAAGCTATACTGCTTCCGGCTGAATTTGAAAGATTTCAAGATGCCATACGCCTTTTTCCCACAAACAAGCAAGCTGAAGAACATGATCAAGAAACACTTCGTAAATCAAAATGGCCACTGGAAAGAATATTAACAAACCACAATAATCAAATAGGAAAATGGAGTGAAGGCGATCACGTATCTCGACTTCAGACTGAACTTTCCTTAGCAATTAATTGCATGCAGAGTTATGTTACGTACCAATCTGTGGACAGTGGGAAAAATGGTAAACGAAGCACTTAGTACGGTAAAAGATATTGTCTACGGATAAATGCTACGGCCTCCAGGCTTGCCATCCCAGGGCTAAATTCATGCTAGTACCAGAAACAAAAAATAGGCTAGTTATTGCTATGTATTGCTTTGTATGCTAGATTTCCATGCTTTTACATGATTTATAATGCTTGTTAGCATCAAGTGGGTCAATACACACCATGACTTGCTGGTAATTCTGATGGAACTAGCAAATGTTTATGGTAGTTTATACTACTTTATTGCTGGGATACAGCATTTAATGCTAGTATAGCAAACAAATACCAGCATAAATTTTGACTTGGGACAGGCTGTAGATTTTGTTGATTATCATGAGACATTTCTATTTGAAAGTCTTTTCCCTGTCACACCTATTTCTAAATCTTGGAAAGAAAAAAATGAGTCATGCTCTTGAACTCAGTTGCCTTTAACAGTTGTATACGCTGTCACCATACCCAAATCCCAGGGTTTAACCTTGTCTAAAATTGCTGGGGACATTGGTCCAAAGGAATTGTCACTTCGAGCAACATATGACGCTTTTAGTAGAGTTCGTCGTTTAGAGGATGTTTTTACTGAAGTGCCTTTCCAAAAGGACAGGCTCGATCAAATTAGAAGAACATAATCCCTTGCTGTTAGATAAGCATTATCTGAGCAACTGAAGACAGAATAAATACGTGAAAATGAAGATTCAAAAGCTGTTATTGCAAACTTACTTTTATACTATTAAACAGTAAACATAAAATTAATTTTTTTAACGTTATCTTTTAAGTTTATGAAACTCAATGCTCCAACATTTCGGCTCAACGGAGGCTAGTTAGTTATTTATATATATATATTAGTTTAAAGTATTGGATTCCTATACTTACCATAGGACAAAAAATACTAAATGGTCGGAAAATTGTCAGGCATGAATAGAGAAATGAAAAATAAAAACAGAACCTATGATTTTTTTTTTATTGTGTGATATAAATTATACATAGTTTGTCGTATTCATTCAAGAACTGGACAGGACGAATGTGAGAGATCGGGCTGGAAAGAATATTAAAAAATTATCTTTATATGTATTGATGCCGTTTTCAACATTCACGTTTATACCAGGAACAAAAATTAGGAATTTCATATTTTACTAAAAGTAAAGCCTATTTAAAACACTGACTTTCTTGTTAAACGAAATTGAATTTCATACAGTTGTTTATATCTGATCGAACATATTTTTTTATATATATCATTATAGCACGTAAATGAATTATTATTAGAGAGTATTTGTATAAAGATACACAAATTTGCGCAGCACTATCAAAAATTTATGCTCTCATATTTTCTCTCAACTCCAGAGCATAACATAACTCGTAGAGTAATGCTAAATATATTGCAAATATATTGCAATTGTAATATATTGTAAATATATTGGAAGACTTTGTCAGTAATATTGTTGAAAGTATTGTATATTTTTGTTTAAGGTAAGTTGCGTACCTAATATCGTCCGTATTTTTATTTCAAACACTGTCACAGATTTCCTTATATAATTTGATAAAATCTCCTCATTCGCAATGATCAATTTTCAGTTAAGCATAGATAGCTCATTCAATTGAAATGTGTAGGTATGAAGTTTTCGAATGATTTTTGTTTTCAACAATAAAAAAAAAATACTTATTAACAAATTTTATCTAAATGTGTAGTATAAAATGTAAAACTTTAAGAAATTTATAAATATACACATTCTAAAAAGTTTACTTTCTCTTTTAGAAATGTTTGGTGAAATCGGAAATTTCTCTCCGCACATTCAACAGAGAATAACATGAGCATTTTTCGTCATTAATCATTGATCACTGATTATTTTTCATCCTTAAAGAAATGGTTTTAAAAACCATTTCTTTGAGGGTGAAATCATTATAATAATTCTGTTCATATTTACATTGTGAAATTACATACACGTTTATGTTCTCAGTATGTTTTAATGCCCGAATCATGTTATCCATCACTATCCATCAATAATATTTAATCATTATCCATCTTGCACTTGCATCATACTTCAATAAAATTCAAGCCATCATCTATATTATAGTTTAATTAATTCCACTGCCTAATTGCATGGATTATATTAAAATCTGATTGTCTGTTTAAATTTCATAACTAAATCTCCTAAAATATAAAACTTTGGACGTAGAAATTAACACCATTAATTCACATGGACCAGAGAATGTCATAACAATTTTTAAATTTTTGAAATTTAATTTAGTTTACGAGATATTATTTATTTATTTATTTTTTAAATTTTAGCAAAATTTCTGTAATTCAGGCAACTAGTCTACGCCATAACTGTTGAGAAAGAAAAAACAAAAAATGAATTATTGGGATTATTATATCTTTTTGTTGTTATTTTCAATTTTTAAACTGAAAAGAAAAATAACATCGATTTTAATACATGCGATACCATGATTGTCGTCTGCTATTCAAATTGGTGAACAAGGTGAAGCACGGTATCTTTAATTTTCTTTGCTTATGTAAATTATTTAATAATTTTTAGTTCATGTTTAAAATTATCTCTTTTAAAAAAGTATTTATGTGACTTACTACCATATTTACTTAATCATTACCATAAAGCTGAAACGTAACAATACTATTAATCCGTGTTAAATACCGTTTCCCGAAATTGTAGGGGAAGGTGGCCTAATATGATCAAAGCCGGCAAAACGATCCACATATGTTTTCTTCCACAGAGGTCACGCTATGTACGTGGTAACACATAAAGTAGTTGAGCCAAGTGAAGAAGAAGCAATGACAGTATTCAAGCGATTGCAGTATTACGCATCTGAATAGAATTCTTTGAAAAATTGGGTTTTATAACATCTGTTATAAGGTAAGCACTAACTTTGATATTTATTTAGATATACAGTCTTTCATGTACAGAAATATGACTTGGTTTACTTAATGGAGTATGTTTTTAGATGTGAATTACACTTACTAAATTTGTTATGTTTCTCGGCGTCATCAAGTTTTTGGACCTAAAATGGTCGGCCATGTTGCCGGGTAAAATGATCCATTCCCCCCAAATCTTTCTCTTTGAGTCCACGTGATATCGTACCCTTTCCAAAAATACGGAATCAAGCAGTTTGAGAAAAAGGAAATCAATGGGAAGTGCCATTTTAACGATCAGTCCTTATAACAATCAACTGAGCTTGGAAACAAAAAATAGAGAACAGAAAGAGATGATAAAACAGGCTGCAGCTAAGAAAATCCAATTAAAAAATGCTAAATCTAAAACGAAATGTCCAGAACAAGCAAAGAAGAGAGTATGAAGTCAAAGCAAAGCAGTATTCCCATAAAGAAGAAAAGGGAGTCTAAAAACCAATATTTGGAATATAGTGAAATAGATTCAGAAGATTAACACAAGTGTATTTATTACGATGATCTATTTTTCTGCAGCATGTGAAGGTTGGTTGGTACTAGTGTCACAAGTGTCGTAAGTGGGCCCATGATGCATGCGCAGGGATAGATGAGAATGAGGATGATGTGTATCTTTTCCATATGTGCTCAAATATTCCAAGTTTTCGGTTGGGGTGGAACTTATTTTCATAAAATAAATTATGTATGATGTATGATTATACAACTTATTTTATTTCATTATGTATTGTCATAATTACTTTTATATCCTTTATTTTGCCGATAAAAAACAATTTACAATTATTTTTAAATGAAGGATCATTTTGCCCTTTAGGTGAGGGTAAAATGATCCTTTGAACACTTTTTAAAAAATCTATTTTTTTCATCACTCAATTTCGGTGTAAAATAATATTAAAAATCGTTTATAATGCAAAATATAGTGTAAAACATACGAGCAAAGAGACAATGTTTTATTTAAACAGTTATATCATTTTACACAAGTGTTTCCCTTAAGGAGATCATTTTAGGCTACTTTCCCCTAAATAATGTAAATAAATGGAATCTTCGGTTATAGAACATCAACGCATTGTCTAATTTCTTATCTGACAAATTGCATTAGAAATAAACATATGTATATTCTCATACTTTTCATTTTCTTGTTTTGTACTTTTTTTTTAAGAGTAACTCTAAAAATCGATGTCTGAATGATATTTCTAAACATACATTTATTTATTTATTTATTAAAATGCACAGTACAGACGAATCCATTTACAGTGTTCCAAGAACATCATAAGAAAAAGAAAAAAAACAACATATATTTATATATAAACTCATACCATATACACAAATACATCACATACAACACGAATACAAACACAAATTAAGCGATTAAAAGTTCAGAACATTTATTTTTAAAGGCCGAAAAGGACATATTAAAAATATCAAGATGCACAGAGAATTCAATAAATATTTTGTAAAATTTTCATAAAGAGAAATTAGCAACATAATTATATTTAAAAAATGATAATTTAAAAAATCGATTACATCTGAGGGTTCTGTTCGGTACATTGAAATAAATAGAATTAAGTATATCGCTGCAATCAATCATGTTATTAATAAACTTGTAAAAAAATAAAACACAAAAAAGATCCCGTCTAGATTTCAAACTTGGAATGCTAAAAGTACTGCGTAGATAGGAAGAAGAAATATCATAAGAATATATATGGTTACTTTTAAACAATAAATAACGTGTGAATTTAGACGTTAGTTAAATTAATTATTTCTAATCCCTCATTAATTCCTAATTAATTCAAATTAATTCAATTCTTAATTCATTCATTCAATTCCTAATTAATTCAAATTAATTAATTCAATTTCTAATTAATTTAATTCCTCATTAATTCCATTCCTAATTAATTATTTCTAAATCCTCAGTTACACGTCAGGAATTAGAAATAGGTGAATTTATCTGAACATGGAGTTGCAGTGATTACCGGATAACAAAAAGACATCACAACAGCGTCCTGTTCGGTATTCAAAACCAAAATTTCACATATATATATAATGTAAATTAATAAATATAAAATTTGGTGCATTTCTACAGAATAGAATATGAAATACAGCTGTAATATTAATTGAAAATAGCATAGGTTAACAATATCCCACCTCTTGTTGATTGATTAAAGCCAAAATTGGATCAGTTCGGTTTTCATCAATAACCATTACACATATTAAGTTTTGTATGTAAACACCATACCATAGATACGAAAATAGTAACAAGTGGGTAAGTGTGATCGAAGATCACACAAAATGTTTCGTTTACTATTCCTTTCAATACACTTTTTCTCCTCTTTAATAAATCCAAATAAATTTCATTTTCCAAAAAAAAAAAAAAAAAAAAAAAGAAAAAAGAAAAAAAAAAAAAAGACATGTTTTTTATAAAATAAAAATTTACCTGTCTATTTTTCTCGTTTTTTCGAAAATCTGAACCGGTCCGTTAGCGGGCGAAGCGCATTATTATACTCTGTCATAATAATATCTGTCATGTGGACTAAATGCGATATTAAAAAAAAACTATTTCAAAATTAAACATGTTGTATAGAGACCTTCAAAATGTTAAAACATGCCAATATTTCCATAATTGGGTTTTTATCATGATTCAATACGTTCCTCAAACTTATATATATTTGCTATTCTCTATTACTCATATTGATACTCTCTTTACATTATTCTCAAACATTTGAAAAATCCGTTAAATTTCCAATATGACGTCAGATTAATTTTCTTTTCAATTCTCTAACGACGTCATATTAAGCTGATTTCTGTATTTACACATACTCATACTCCTTGTATTATAGAGAAATGTTTGAAAATTTCCGTTTTATTACCAATGTGACGTCATATTAATATTTCTTTCAATTGGTGAAACTTTTTATTTCATTTTCATTTTTCACGTGGAAATCCTTCAATAGAAAATTAATTATTGTAGAAAGAATTTTATTGTAGATTTTTAATTGCTGGCAACTGCTATAAAGAAAAATGTTTAAATTTAATAGGAAAAGGCTGTTAGAAATTCGGTGTTTTATCTTTCTATATTAAAATAATACGATTTTTTCAAATTTTAATATTTAGAGCTTCATAGTAGGTATTTAGCTATAAGTACACAAATTTTCATGCATGTAAGTTATATAGTTTCCGAGAACGGTCTCTGTGACGGACAGACAACGAAGCGGGAGTAATAGGGTTTCGTGAGATGAACGAAACCCTAAAAAATACATAATATCAGTACTATTTACCGGCGAGGTATTCAAATTCTAATAAACAATCTATATCCACATCTATCTAAATATAAAATTTTATGGAATCCTGTGCATTAATTTTGTATTACAGCGCATAGAAAATTTGTTTAAGCCACAGACGGTTAACGATAATAAAAAATAGCCAATCATGCTCAGGACATCCTAAATTGTGTAAATCCATTAAAAATGGGAAGTTGAAGTTTTCACGAATCCATTGATTTTATTCATGAGTATAGGAGAAAGTAAAAATATGGAATACTACATTCTATATATGTAAAAGAAATTTGACTTTAAAGGCAATACTTTCATGTTAAAAATCAAATGTACAAGCTATAATAGTAATTCCAAATAGTTTTACTTTGAATTACATTTATAATAGAAATGCATTTTAAATTAATACATTTTTAACGATTTTTTTTCATTCCTTTAAATACTTCAGTGCAATCTAGACTATGTGACTTGGATTTTTTTCTATGTATTTGCCATTTATCTTACATAAATGATAGAACGAATTATTTATTTTTATTTAAAAAAAAAAGTAAAATTAGAGAGAGCAGAATAATGAAATTTATAAAAAATACCTTTTGCTACATTTAAGTAAAATGCATTTATTTATAATTTATATACGAGGGGTAGTCGGAAAATAAGTTTCCCCTGGCGACTCTGGCCAGAGGTATGCATGAAAGACAAAAAATATAATGAGATATTAAAGATAAAACCTAACTTTGTTTTTCTACATAAGTACCAAGTACATTGAGACATTTGTCATACCGCTTTATAAGCTTCAAAAAGTCCTCCAGGAAAAAATCAGGGCTTTGCATACGGACGTAGCGTTGAACGGCTATGGGCGAAAGACGACACAGCGGGTGAACGTGAACGGGCAAGACACCAATACCATTGGGTAGAGGTCGACCGCGATCAAGCAGATGGCGCTGTTGACTGCAACAGCGCCATCTCAGCAAGCACTCCAACAGCGCCATCTGCTTGATCGCGGTCGACCTCTACTCAATGGTATCGGTGTCTTGTACGTTCGCGTTCACCTGCTGTGTCGTCTTTCGCTTATAGCCGTTCAACGCTTCGTCCGTATGCAAAGACCTGATTTTTTCATGGAGGGCTTTTTAAAGCTTATAAAGCGGTATCACAAATGTCTCAATGTACTTGATACTTATGTGGAAAAATAAAATTATGTTTTATCTATAATGCCTCATTACATTTTTTGTCTTTCATACACACCTCTGTCCACAGTCGCCAGGGGAAACTTATTTTCCGATTGCCCCTCGTACTTTAAAATTTTGATTCTGAATTTTGGGCAGAAAATCTACTTTAAAAAATATTTTTCCACATTCAAATAAAATGCAAGAATTTATAATTTTTAAATTAATTAGCACGTTTAAGACATGTAAATTTGAATCTCAGATTGATTTGAATTGAAAGCAGAAATTATATATATATATATATATATATATATATATATATATAATTATAATATCTATGAATTTCAAAAAACATATCAAGTTCTATTATCATTCTACTTAAATCTCCAAAGAGATAATTAATGATATTGTGTATACAGAATACCACATAGCTAATAATTAACATGTGCAAACATAATATTACCATAGCTTGTGCTTCAATGGTAATTGGCCAAATTTTACTCATACCTAAAGAATATTGAAAAAAGAAAAAAGAAATAGAGAGAAAGGGAAAAAAAATTATAAATTGGAGTTGCAATTAAGTAAATACAAATGGATTAATAAATTAAATATGAACCATATACAATGGAAAATTGGATCACATGAGAATTAAATATGAATTGGATATGAAAAAACACATGCACATGTACTCATCAGCCTGGATGCACCCACATGTGTTTTAAATAATAATTCAGTGTTTCATAATTCTACTGGCATAATGCTAAGATCAGTAGAATCATCCAGGTACACTGAATTATTACCAGACAACAATTGGAAATATTAAAATTTGGAAATATTTAAATAGGAAATAAATATTTGGAAATATTTAAATAGGAAATAAAAAACCATTAAGAATATACAATATATTTCACTCACATCGATTATCCCAAAAACTGTATTTAACACCTCACGAAATTACCACGAGATAACAGTTTTGAAATAATAAAATTGGAAATATGAACGCGTAAAGTGTAGATAAAATATTTTACTCACAATAATTATACAGAATCCTTAAAATGTCACAACTTCTGCATAATATTCACATCCACATGGCAATGCATCATACATGTTGACTAAATCGAGTTGAGTGAAATGATTTGAAAGACAAGTTGAGAGCACACTTTTTTAAAAACACATCCCCATCGATGACACCCAAACACAAAATGATTCAAAAACACACAAAATAATTCTGGTTTCAATACACTTATAACAAAATTATATCCGTGAATATATATTACTCCATCCAATTTTAATTCCTGAAAGTAAAATTAATATACAATCAATAGCTCCCTCTATAGTTAAATTAAATATAATATTAACAATATTATCAACAACTACCTGAAAGGTAAAGTGTCGCCATCTATTGGTATTATAATAATTCATAATTAATATTTAGTTAGATATCCACTTTATTAGTTACATACTCACTTCATTAGATTTAATTATATAAATAAACTTTAAAAAACAATACTAACTTGTAGTTTTACTTTAAATTCAAATAAAATATAATACTACTATATGAATAAATCTACACAGAATTAATTCAACTTGCACAGCATTTCAGATATTCTTAACAAGAATATATTATGTAAAAGAGATATTATTTTAATTCAAATTGTTTTTGCTGCCAGCTGTGTTAATCCACTGATATTATAGACATATTATTAAATAATTAATGTTTTATTTTTACTACTACTTAAATATATATTAGACTTGTTATTAAATAATTAATGTTTAATTTATACTACATTGTAAATATATTTTATATTTCATAGATTAATTTAAATATCTAATTAAATAATTCATAAACAATTCAAAATATATTAAAATTTATAAAATTGATAATTAATAGTATTACTACTGTTTTTCAATCAAATTAATGCAATGCAGTAATTAAAATACTTGTTAAATTTAATTATTCATAGACAAAAATAAAAACTATATATATTTATATTTATATATATTGCAAATAGATATGTTTATGAGTTATAATCACCAATGTTATCCATGTATAATTTAATTTGTTATTGTATAAGTTAATTTATAAATGTATGAAAACTGCACATCAATAACACCTTAAACAGAGGTGATCGGCAACGCATAATCACAACTATACAAAGTGTATATAATGTTCAATCAAATATTAAATTTCCTAATATGTTATAATTGTAATTATGTATGTTATAATTGTAATTTTCTATATAAAGTGTATATAATGTTCAAACAAATATTAAATATTAAATTTCCTAATATGTTATAATTGTAATAATGTATGTTATAATTATTATTTTCTATATCTTTTGTTATATGTTATCGCACACTAATACAATAATTTATATATATAAATCGCAGAGAATTTCTCTATAACAACTTTTATAAATTTAATTACGATTGTTTAATAAATCAACTTCTGATTATCAAAATTTGATGAATTAAAATTTCATAATATTCCAAAAGAATATTTTATTACCTGCTAAACTACAGAAATAATCATGGTTACTGGCATGTTATAGAGCCTTCACTATTATATATCAGTTCGACTTTTACTATGAAGTTAATTTAAATTTGTTTATTTTTAAAGATTTTTGAATGCAACAGATGTTTTTTAAACATAAAACAAGCTGAGAGATACATACAATGGGATATATCTTTTTGATTGGATGAATGACAATTGATTAAAAGTATACGAATAATTTTCCATGGTCTTGTAAAAGGATGTTATTTCTGAAAAAAAATAATTTATGTTGGAGTTTAGAGATAATAATTCGTTTGACAAATATGGAGGGAAAATATAATTCGAAGATGTTTATATTGAGAAGCAGTAACAATATTAATGAAATTTCAGTTACAGTTTCTGGCGGTGTAGATGGCGGGTGGCGGTTTCTGTGAATTTAATGTTTAAAAGGGATATTGCTATATATTCAAGACGTTTGATGGTATTTTCTTTTAAATATGGCACTAAAAGGTTTTCTTGAGCCATGTATAATATTTATATTATATTTTAATTTTAATTTTTTTGTTTTTACTGCGATTTTAGAAAATGACAGTTAGATTTTTTTTTCTGTGATTTTATTTCACAGAAAAAAAAAGCTTTGAATTATTTTTGCAGATATTTAAGTTTAATTCAATTGTAATTAATTTGAAAAATATATTGAAAGTTTGTTAGAATGAGTGGCATTTGATTAAAATTGTATAAATATTTTTTTTATGTTTTTGTGGTTAAAGGGGATTTTATTTAAAGGTGCGTTGATAGATATGGGCGAAATGGAGTCGGATATTAAATTTATTTTCCCAGAAATCATGTTGCTAAAAAATTGTTTTTTTTTTTAAAACTTATACAGGATGTGTCTTCTTATCGGTGACCAATAGCTAATTCCTTAACCATTAGTTTTCGACATATAGTTCCAATTGCAAAAATGTCTCAATTGTTGTTCCTCATCATATGAAAATCTATTTACGTTAAAATAGTTACATTTTAAATAGTTACAAAATTAAAATTTTTATTCGGTGCCAGGGTTCTATAAGTTTTATTTAGAAAAACATTCCCCTGTGTTCTTACACGTAAAACAGTAAAAATTATTTTTTCTATGACTTTTTCATTTAGCTATTTATAATACATAGAATTTTTAAGTGTTTTCTTTCACTAAAAATTTAAAAACGCGTTTTTTTTTTTGTGCCAGAAAGTTTTGAAAATTCGTGAAATTCAATTTACCATAAGTTTTTGTCGCGAAAAAATTGAATTTGTACCATGTAAATAGATTTTAATGGTGTAAATTCATCTCAACAGAAAACAACGTGTACACTTTCCAAAATTATTTTTAACATTCTGGTTAAAAGGCCTTTTAATTAAAACGTCCATTTGTAAAATACATAGTGATTGGTTAAACGTTAAACAATAACCGATTATTGGAACTTGTTATCAATGCTACTGTAGAACGATGTAACATGTTCACCAAAAATAACTGCAGTTTCCATCTCTAGTGGCTAAGCATAAAATATAAAAATATTCCTGTTTTCTTAATGCATACTAGTTGTATTAGCTTCAAATCATATTTCATTGCAAACATAATTATTCTTTAACACATTTATTGTTTTTAACTATGAATCCGGTAGCTAAGCATGTAAGTTTTTGGCAATCTTTTGTGAAAGGATTCCAATGTTCATCATCGGAGCATGCATTTTTATTATCGGAACATTTTTGTCGATCATCGGAACAGTCCTGCGTAATGTCGTCTTGTTTATTATTGGAATATTTTGAAGGATTTATATTAAACACAACATCGAATGAAATTCCTCCAGCTCCACCTCCAAATCCACCCGATCCAGCACTATATCCACCAGATCCACCATATCCACCAGCACCACCATATCCTCCAGCACCAGCTCCAACACTACTATATCCACCAGCTCCAGCACCATATCCACCAGATCCTCCAGCTCCACCAGAGCTACCATATACACCAGTTTCACTACCATACGCATAAGCATTACCACCAATACCTTTTCCAGTAACAAATTTACGAATGAGTGTCTTCTTGCAGGACACATCATTTAAATATTCATAATTGCAAAGAGCACAGTGGATATTTTTATACATAATGGGAGGCCTCCCAAATCTTTCTACTTCTTTTATGGCCATATATATGTGACATTTATTTTTTATTTCTTCATCAGACCATTCTTCAGAACAATCTGATATAATATCTTCATGACAAACGTGTGTTAGATTTTTTATTTCGGAAGGAATTTCAAGTGACGCTTGAACAGGAAAATAACCAATCCCACCGCAAAAAGACGCCATCACTTTATTCTCTGCCTTATTATATATGTAGGAAATTTGTTTGCTTAATTCTTTTGATACACGTTCAGACGACATTCTGAATGGTATAGATTCAAGCTTTATCTTAAGAGTCCAGTATACAAATTCACCATCTGTTTCATAACACCTGAAACAATAGTAATTTTTGTAAGTGGTATTTGTCTTTAGGCTAGTTACCGGAACAAGCTTTTGTAGATCATTGTCCCCGATCGATTCATCGTTACATTGAGTTGCCCACACGCTGTCAGTGAAAGGACATTTACGCACAATGAAGTAAAATCCTTTGTCATCAACATATTGGCACGTAGGTTTCGGTTTAAGTTGTGGAGAATCAACATAAGGTGAATCAAAGCAACACGTGCCCAGCTGAACACAATGTATGCCACAATGACATGCTTGAGATTCGAGTGAATCCACTTCTGAGAATTGACAGTAATCATTGGGACACGATATACCAAATTGACTATGGTCATTTTTAATGCTTTGTAAATCAAATGTATCTGCAGTAGTCTTGTTACGAGATATTAACAAGATGTGAAACAGCAAAACAGCCAGCAAACAGTGCATTATGATAATATTCCTTCAACACCTGAAACAATAAAATATAAAATTAGAGAAAAACGCAACTAAAAATGATACATATAAGCATTGATTCTTAATAGAGATTGCGGCGATTATCTCATACAGCTTCAATGATAGAAACGTAGTTCCAATTACACAATGTACTTGTAATCAAGTACAGTTTTCATGCATGGCATTGGTTGTACAAGTGTTTATATATGTATTAAAATACGAAATGTAACTTTTTATATGGACCCTGTGTCTTACATCTCATATTTTGATAAATGTTACTCTCTGTCCAAGAAGGACATTTCAAAAAATCTGATTTTTCATGACAGAAAACTACCGAGTTATAATATTTCAAATTTTTATGTAATAAATATTGTTTAAAATGTTAATGCTTCTAGGCAATGAAAATTCATCTTTTAGTTTTAGTACTAGTAAACAGTGAAAATTCATAAAACTCAAAGAATCAGAATTCTGCAAGTTTTGATCATAAAAGTATGGTATAATTTGATGTCCTTTGACGCAGGGCAATATTTTTCAAATACAGGGTGTGGGGGTCACGTTAAAGTATCGCTGTTCAGAACGATCTTCAGAGACAAACTATGGACGAAACGCCTTTTTATTTAGAGGGTATTCATTTGAAATCATGGGAAAATGATTCATGCTATAAAAAATAGTTACAAAAATAGCTGATAGACAGCGCTGTGAGCTGAGTCGTAGCACAAGAATTGCATATTATGCCGATACAATTTTTTGTATGAGAAATAAAAATGCATAAGAAAATTTTCGGAGTGGTTTTTGACCACCATGGTGATTCTGGCATTGAAGAAGCGTGCGTTGCTATTAAAGTTTATTTACCAAAGAAAATGAAAATGTGAAAGTTCCCTGCGAGTACAAGAAATAGAAGGAATTTCGTAAAGGTATGTTAACAAATTAGGATTGTGGCGGATGGTTCTTTGGTTTTAGAAGACAGGTTGTAGAAAGTTTTTTTTCCCAAGTTCTATGCTGGCGAAAACAATGAATACCACAAGTGGTTGAAATCCTTGCTGTTCAACAGTCCAGTGAAAATCCATTGGAACGTGTAATGTTTGTATCATATTTGGATTTGGATTTTCAGACGCAAGAGTTTAAGGTATTTGGAGAAGAACAACAGAAAGAAAATATAGAAAGAAGAGAGAGACAAAGTTGCAGGTACGTAACATTTCTATTGATCTGTTATATGTTGCTGTTGATAATGTTACGGCATGACATCAATTGCTGTCCTTGCAGCACGAAAGGCATATTGAACTTAGTGAGAATATTTTGAGACAGCTAATAGAAGTCTGTGTGGTTTTTTATGTTAGCTATGCGTGTTTTATTGACTGTCTTATACATATCTCTAGGAGATCGAGAATTTGTGAGCGTTTGATACGAATTAATAAAAATTACATGATGACATTTCGTATACTGCCTTTATTTGTAGTCCTGTTTTCTTTTCATTTCATGAAAATGCTCACAGTGCCACATCGGTTACGGTCAATTTTTGTAATATTATTTATATTGCTTCAATCATTTTTACATGATCAGAAATATATATATCCTTCAAATATGGAAGCGTTGCATCCATGGAATATCTCACCAGTTTGTTCCAAAAAGCCCGCATAGCACACACAGTGGCAATGACGTGAGTGCAAGTCACGGTGGTCACGGCACATTTGTGACAAAAATGTTACCGCTCAAAGACGTCACATTTTGACTAAAATGTGAACTTCTCCGAAAACTAAAGAAAGACAAGAATACTTCAAAACATGTTAATCATTGTAAAATTTATCGTTCTGGCAAATTTTTAAATTTTTGTGGCGTTATTGCGTTATCACCTTGACGTTATTGCAAGTTACGTACGTCACATAAGGACTGTAGCCAAAAAACCACCATATTGTGCACTCCCATTGTGACAAAAACCACCATATTGTGAAGTTTCATTGTGACCAAAATGTGAATTTTAATAATCTTTGAGAATGAGAAGAGACATTTAAAATGAATGATATTTGAAAACATTTAAAAACACTTAATGAGACGTCAGTGCAAAACTATTTTTAATTCATCGAATTATAGGAAAATGAACTTTAAACTGATCAATTCTAGTTAATATGTAATTAGAAATTATAAATCAACCGAAATTTTGCATGCACTGCAAAAAACAATGTTTTTATTTCAAATTAAAATAATTTTTCATTTCCGCATTATTTTTTACTAAAATGAATTACTTTTAAGAATATAATAAACTATAACACCTTGTAATAATATATTTCTTTTAAATGCAAAAAGATGTAAACTAAAAATATAATATATACAGCAAAATAACTTTTATTACATTATTGACACGTTTCGATTCACTTCTAGCCATAATCAAAAACAATTGAGAATATTTTATAATTGCAGAGTCTTTGAAGTTATTATTTAAAATGATATCATTTAATTTTCCTGCACTTTCTTTAAATTACACACGTTATTTTTTATTTTTACTTGGTTGTTTATTTCCATATTTGTAACTATGGAATAATTCGAGCCATTCTATACTCCAGCCTATACTATTCATCTATAATAAGACCATAGAGATAGTAACGCGCAAAATATACAATATATAGCGATGTAGCCTCTTTTAATTTACCGAAATTGTGGCTCGAGTTACTCCATGGTTACAAATATGGAAATAAACAACCAAATAAAAATAAAAAATAACGTACGTAATTTTAAAAAGTACATGAAAATTAAATGTTAGCATTTGAAATAATAACTTCAAAGACCGTGCAATTATAGAATATTCTCATTTATTTTGATAATGCCTCGGAGTGCGCCGAAACATGTCACAAATCTAATAAAAGTTATTTTACTGTATTATATTATGTTTTTAGTTTACATTTTTTAGCATTTAAAAGAAATAAGTTACTTTTGTTAAAATAACTTCAACTGTTTAATGAATTATAAATTACTGCTGTGACCGAGTCGACAGAAAAAATATATATATTGAAGGTAGAGGGAATTTGTTTAATTACTTTAAATAATTTTGAATTTTTTTTTTCATTTTCCAAAATCATCAGAGATTACAACAAAAAAAAAATTAAATGTCAAAATTCAGAAATTAAACAAAATTTATTATCTTGAAAACATTTATAACGGACTAAATTAACCCACATTATCCAAATGACAGAATGTCCTGTCAAAAAGAATTGTAAGTTGGGCGGACTTAAAAAAACAGATTGCTTGATTGTAGAATCTTTTTGAATTAATAATATTTGCTTTATTTAATGCCTGATTAAATAAGGCGAATATTACTTTTTCAAAAAAGTGGTAGCATTCAAACAATTTTAATAATAAAAAAACAACAATTAATTCTCGGAATAAATGATTAATACAGAATCGTTTACAGTAACATAAAGTTCTTTTATGTATACATGTTATCATTATTATAGTTAAAAGGACTCTACTATTAAAATTTGTGGGAAAAAAGAGTTTATTATTGACAAAGCATTAGTTGTAATATGTACATATATTTTGAAATGCAGTTAACTACAGTCAAAAATTATATTATTTATTCATTTCCTTAAAATATTTAGTCATGAAAATTAAAATAGAATACTCAATCGTCTGCGCAATAAAGTTGTGGATAATGAATAAAATCTGGTAATGTCTAAAAGCCATAATTATTCTTTTAACCACAAGACGTAAAATGCTCTTTTACCACCCAAAATTTTTAAACATTTTATTTTAATCTAATTTCATATAATAATAGTCAAATGGTATCTGGATAACTTTGGCAAAGTTCTTTTGTTAATTCCGCCAATGTTATCTGGTCACTTTTTAACTAATCTTTAATTAATTAATTGTTCTTCATTTAAAATATTATTCTACCTACGATTCTCGTCTCTCCGAGGAAAAAAATGGATATACAATATAATAACAAAGGTATGTAAGTATTTTTATATAATTAAAAAAAAATTAATCAAAAATTGGTGTAAACCTTTTTCACAATTCAGTATTTTTTCTTTTAGAAAGAAGTTTTTAGCTTCTACAATCGAAAATTAGGGGGCTTACATGCTATTTAAAAGTATTATTATTATTATTATTATTATTATTAAAATAAGATATAATTCAGATTTTAGTTTATAATACTGGCTGCTTTTTTTTTTTTTTTTTTTTTTTTTTTTTTTTTTTTTTTTTAAAATGTAAGAATAAGTACTTTTTTTCTAGTTGAGCTTTTTTTTCAGGTATAATAAATCGAGATAATGTTCAATCTGTGTGTGTGTTATGAAATTATTATTATAAAAAGTATAATTATTTGTGCTAAATTACAGTCATCTTACTAAATTAATAAAGTTTTCGTTACAAAATCTTTACTATTGTATTGAAGTAAGTCTCTTTTGAAATATTCAAAACATACCTGACGATTTTATATCGGGTAGGTTGACTAAATATATTATCCAAGCCACACACAAAGTTACTGTTTTTTTTTTTTTTTTTTTTTTTTTTTTTTTTGCTGCAGACGTTATTTGGAATAGAAATTTCCATCGAGTCAAGCAATCAGATTTTATTAAGCCGGGCCCGGGTCTAGTTCATATAAAACGTTGATACCCAACCCGATGCAAGATTCGAATCCGAATTCTACCTACAGCCAAAAAGAAAAACACACCAGCCAGCACAATAAGGTCGAGATGCATTCTGGTGAAACCTGGTCGCCCGCCCAGATACAGGAACCGAATCCTTCCTACAGAAAAAAACAGCCGACCCAATGAGATAGCGTTGGGTTCGGGTAAAATCTGGTGCATAGAGCACGATAGAGAATCGTCACATACGCCACACTTTTCACAAATTACTCACACTGTGACTTCACAAAGTGGTCACAGACTGGCTTAAAACGGCCATAAAGACATTACATACACGTCACTGTAACTTCAAATCCACGTCACGAGATGTCACAAACTGGTTAAAAAATCACAATGTCACGCCACAGTGACATTCCGTAATGTCACAATGGTTTACGGAAGGGGTACTTTAATTTGAATCACCCTGTATAACTTAAGGGAAAAAGAGTCCGGATAAAAATTTCGTATTTTGATTCATGAACACTGTACAGCCCTTTATAAAACAAGTGACAAATTTAATAGATACATTTTTTTTAAATTCCTTTTGTAATTGGAAGTATGTTTTTATCATCAGTGTCTTGGAATCTGATCGACATAGTTTCTATTTGAATCACCGTTATAGAAATAATAACAAGAACGAAAAGTCATGTATCAGAGCATAGATTATGAAACATTTTGTAACACTATTGGAATATTGTTAAAAAATTTCTTTTCTTCATGCAATGAGATATCTAAAAAAAAAAAAACAATTTAAATTCACGCAACGCAATAAAAATCCATTTTCCGAAATTACTATCCATAGCCATTATATGCTGGAATTCTTTCTTGAAATACTGTATATGATTAGAGTATTGAGTAATTGAGTATATGTACACCGCGTAATGTATTAAATATCAGTTAAATTTAAAAATGCATGCCACAGCTTAAATCGAACATCCAACACTTGTCGCTCACAGTCAGTCCTGTAACCGAATACTTTTAAGTATCTCTGAAAAATAAACAATAAAATCTACGCATTCAGTAATTTGTAGAAAACATGCTGCAGTGCACTTCAGTAATCTATATCAATTTCATTATGTTTGAAATAATATAGCATCATTAAAATACATTGCAAGCGATTTTTTCTCATATATCATAAATTAATGGTATTTGGCGTGTCCCTGTAAACGAAATATGAAAGCTAATTACACTATACTCTATAGAAAGCATGCTGCTTAGTACCTCAGTAACGTATATCAATTTTGTAATTATTAAAATATCGTAAATGTATCAAAATGAGCCGCAATGCTTTTTCCTCGTAGACCATTTTGTAACGGATATATTTTGTGTTCTTGTAAACGAGCGACAAATTCTACCTACTTCATTTTCAATAGCGGTTGTTCTGTAGTAAACCTTAATATCATACATTAGTTACAGGGAAATCCGAGGACAATTATGAGAGATAGAGTACGGCAAGACGGCCAGATAGACAGACAAACTGAAGTCATAAAAACTGTTCAACTATGCTGGAAAGTGTATTGACTGGTTCGTGACTAAATAGGTTTTTAGCTCACAGGCTATCAAAGCCTGAGATCTAATGTGCCCGTAGGTTATGTATGTACGCACGTATGTATGTACGTATGTATGTACAT
Organism: Maratus michaelseni; assembly: GCA_963931845.1. Classification (NCBI taxonomy): domain Eukaryota; kingdom Metazoa; phylum Arthropoda; class Arachnida; order Araneae; family Salticidae; genus Maratus; species Maratus michaelseni. The sequence goes on along the minus strand of OZ007600.1, from coordinate 128,076,148 downwards.
AACGTGATAACTCTTGGTAGAAATATCCGATTTGCTTCAAATTTTGTATACAGGTTCATTCTGATAAGGCGCTTTCCTGATTAGTTTTAGGGGTTCATTGGTAAAATATAAAGGGGGGAACAGCGGGCTAATCCCCTTAATTTAGATAAATGGTTTTTTCATGCAGAATTATTAGATTTGCTTCAGATTTTGTATGTAGGTTCATTGTGATAAGGTGCTTCCCTTGTTAGTTTTGGGGTTTCATTGGTTAACTATAAAAGGGGGTAACGGGTGGCTAATCCCCCCTTAATTTATTGTCGATTTCTTTATTTTTCGAGGGCATTAATCTTTGAAATAAGAGAATACTATACATTAAGTCTGAATAGCCTGTGAGCACAATGCCATCAGTTTAACTGGACACTTTTCTTTTTTAGCTCACAGGCTATCAAAACTTGAGAGCTAATGTGCCCGCAGGTTCTGTATGTAGATACATATGTATGTACGTAACGAGATAGCTCTTGATATCCGATTTGCTTCAAATTTTGTATATAGGTTCATTGTGATAAGGCGCTTCCCTGAATAGTTTTGGGGGTTCATTGGTTAAATATAAAGGAGGAGAACGGTGGGGGGGGGGGTCTAATCCGCCTTAATTTATTGTCAATTTCTTTATTTTTCGAGGTGCATTATTCTATGAATTAAGAGTATAATATGCAATTAGTGTGAATAGCCTGTGAGGTCAATGACATCAATTTAACTGGGCACTTTTCTTTTTATTTAATGGTTTACTACTTTTATAACGAGTTGAATAAAGAAAAGTGCCCAGTTAAACTGATGGCATTGAAATCACAGGTTATTCACATTAATTGTATATTATACTCTTATATCAAAGAATAATGCCCTCGAAAAATAAAGAAATTGACAACAAATTAAAGGGGATGAGCCCCCTGCGTCCCCCCCCCTTTATATTTAACCAATGAACCCCTGAAACTAATCAGTGAAGCGCCTTATCACAATGAACCTATATACAAAATTTGAAGCAAATCGGATAACTCTGCCTGAAAAACTCATTTATCTAAATTAAGGGGAGGGGATTAGCTCCCCGTTTCCCTCTTTATACTTAACCAATGAATTCCCAAAACTAATCAAGGAAGCGCCTTATCCGACTGAAGCTATATAAAAAAATGTAAACAAATCGGATAATTCTGCATGAAAAAGCCATTTATCTAAATTAAGGGGGAGATTAGCCCCCCCACGTTCCCCCTTTTATGCTTAACCAATGAACCCCCAAAACTAATCAGGGAAGCGCCTTTTCAGAATGAACAAGTATACAAAATTTAAAGCAAATCGGATATTTCTATCAAGATTTATCGCATTACGTAAATACATACGTACATACAGAACCTGCGGGAAAATCAGCTCTCAGGCTTTTATATCCTGTGAGCTAAAAAAGGGTTAATTAATTTAATATGCATATAAAAACATAAAATACCTTCAACCGTTCTATAAAACATCCTTAAAAATTATAAGAAATCAATTAAGTACACGTCTGAAAAACGGATCGTTGATTACTGTACAACTGTGATTACGCAAAATAAGTAGAAAGTGATTTGTTCAGAAAAGAAATATAAATGAAAGATCATTAATACTATTTTTGCATTATTAATATCATTTACAATAAACTAAGAGCCTTTAAGCTGCACTTTTAAAATCTCTGAATTAAAAAAAAAATATTCTAAATTAAGATTGTATTGATTTTATATTGTCTAACTCTATTACTTTGCAAAAATTGACAGTTCTTCTGAATAATAGTTGTGTGCAAATTAGGGCCATGAACTGTAATATATTAGAAAGCGTCTTTCCGTTTTTAATATTGGGAAGCGCTGAAGTTTCATAAAATTAAAAATATCATAACTCGGCAAGTTTTTGTCGTAGAAGAATGGATTTCTTACTATCAACCGTGTCCGAACATGGAATAAACGTTTCTGAATACAGGATGCAACAAGTATTTGAGAACAAAATTGAATTGAGAACAAGTATTTGAGAACAGACACTGGAATTAAAGCGTTTTTTCAGTATAACATTCTGTACAGATAGGTGACCATGCACAGTGGATGACATCATTCATTGAAACCACCGTTAGGTGCAATAACAGACTCTGCACGCTGTCAAAACTGACTGCAGGCAACAATGCGATGGGTGCTGGCAATATTTGCCATAGCATGCACAACGGCTGGCCTGAAAGCCGCAGCAGTGTTGTGTGAATGCCTGTTGGAGTCCCTCCAAGTATCATTAAAATTATTATTGCGCAGCCTAATTGTGCTCGCGACAAAATCTTCACTGAAAAACATGAAGTCAAATATGTTCTTTACATCCTCAAAGTTCAAGGGCATTCCAGGCATTTCCGCACGAGTTTCAGTAAGATATTCGACGAAACCTCTGAAATTGGCCACTGCCCCTTAATTTCTGGACACCAGTATATATTGGAATGTGTTAAAATTGGAAAACTACTAGCATCCCAGTTGCCGGAAATCCTGAAAATTATGGAGATTTAATTGGATAATTGTGGATGACTTTCATCTTAGACTGAAGATATTTCAATGATTCCTGGGAAAATGGACACAAAAACAGGAAAAGCTGAATTATAATTAGCGAGAAAATATATGTCTATGTTCTGTTCTTTACTGTGTAATGTAATTTGTGTATATTAAGGAAAAGAGCCGGCAATCAATACTTGATCAAAAAAAAATTCTGCCTACACTAAATACCATTATATTTATAGTATTCAATCAAAATAAAATTTTTCTGGGTTGACTTTATTAAATCTTCGAATTCCCAGATCAAACACATTAGAAAATTAAAGATAATGGATGCGAAATAAAAATTAATATATGAAATGGAAGCATTTACATACCTTTTAAAACATTCGATTATTTATAACCTTCAAATATTCGGATATATCACAGCTTTAGAAAACAACTTTTCACTGCTACTAGTCTCTTTAAAATAACTAAATAAAGGACCTGAACGACGTAGTTGAAAAAACCTGACTGAAATTACTTTATAATTTTTTTAATAAAATGAGATTATAAGTAATGCACAAGAAAACAAAAGAGAAAAAGGTGACCTTGAAACTCCGTAAGTCTCCAAGATAGATTTGTGTTAATTTGTGGCAATATGCAATTACCATGCTACGTTTGTAGCTAAGGTTAAAAGTGCTCTGAGGAAAGTGATACTTTGCATCAAAATGCATTGTTTAAAAATAGCGATTTGAACAACATGTTTTCGAATATAAGTCTTTCAAATTTTCTCCAAGTTGCTATATAATACTGCATAAATTAAGAGCAACTTTTTGTGTAAAGAAGTGATAGAATATACACTGCTGAAAACAATTAAAGGGACAAACGTTTTTTTTTTAAAAAATAAAACAAAATAAATTATGCCTATACGCAAATGAGGTATCAGATGATAGTTAAGCTCTTCGCGGACACACCTGCCACGCAGTGGTCTGTGTCGTCATAAAGCAGTGGCGCTGTGATCGCATTTGTGTAGAGGTACCTCATTTGCTCGCCGAAGCTTGTAGCGTTATGTTGGTTTGAAACATCGTAGCATAACCCAATCCTTGTTTTTTGAATTTCTTTGTTTACCCATCGTTAGTATGGCTAGTCGTCATCGTCTAGATGATGCCACAAGATGGCGGATAGTTGAAAGACTTGAGGCGGGCCAATCACAGGCTACCTGTTATAAGGACCTCGGGGTTCCGAGTAATGTGGTGTCAACTCTGTGGAAACAGTTCACAGAGACAGGAACAATGGTCCGCCGACCTGGTGAGGGCCGCAAAAGGTCAATAACACCTACTGAAAGCCGTTATTTGAGACTTCTAGCCGAAAGGTATAGGTCCGAGAAAGCGACACAAACGTCTCGTCCCCTGTATAATGCAACAAGAACATCTATTTTACGGATAAGAGTCACCCAGAGACTTAAGCTAGTGGCCTGTATGCCAGGTGCCCTACAGTCTGCATCCCTTTGACTGTGAATCACAAAAAGCCCGTCTAGCGTGGTGCTGAGAACACCCGTCTTGGACAGAGGGTAGCTGGGGGCGGGTTCTCTTCAGTGATGAGTCGCAATTCAGTCTGGACAGCGACTTGACACGTGATCTCTTCTGGAGAGAACCCGGGAGTCGATATCGGCTCTCTAACATTGTCGAAAAGCACCACTATGGTAGAGGTGGTCTGATGGTCTGGGCAGGCGTCATGGCAGACGGGCGTACCGACCTTCAAGTGTTCGATGGAGGTACTGTGACAGGTCAGCGGTACAGGGACGAGATCCTTGCACCCTATGTGAGACTTTTCCGCGGAGAATATGGACCAAATTTCGTAATATGGACGATAACGCCCGTCCACATAGGGGGCAGATGGTGAACGAATTCCTCGAATCGCAGTATGTTCAACGAATGGAGTGTCCTGCGATGTCCCCTGACGTTAATCCCATCGATCACGTATGGGATGTCCTTGGACACTCAATTGCAGTTCGAAGACGAGCTCCAATGCCCATCGATTTGCTTAAGGGTGCCTTGGTTCAAGAGTGGGTGCGATTGCCACAGGGATTGATAAGCACCCTGGTAAACAGTATGAAACACCGATAAGAGAGTTTTGTAGCTGTTACAGACGATCATACACCCTATTAGGCTTATTTTTCTCTGACTGACAGGGTGTCGGTCAGCTGCTGTGCAGGAAACGTGACCAGTTTCTTTATTTAGGGTGCAGATTGTCCCCATTTTTGTTTTGCCATATATTGGTCTTATATCGAATGATATTTTGGCCAAGTTTGGTTTTATTTGCTTTATTAGATTTATTTTTATTGCAAAAAAAACATTTGTCCCTTTAATTGTTTTCACCAGTGTATAAATGTTAAAATGTAGCTTTTGTAATAATGTTGCAGTGTTTTACGATATTGTGTTTTATTTTGTAATAGGAGCTTTATGCCAGAGAAGCTATTATTAAAAATTACAAATTTTAATATAATTTTTTTAAAATTATAATTGCTTAAAAGGCGTATAGCCAACATAGTGAAAAAGTACCCAAGCCGGGACTCGAAACCGGGTCATCAGTATAGCTCACTGACTTTCTACCAACTGAACCACTTGGATCGACACCCAGCTTGGCATTTCTCACTATAACATGTTGGCAAGGCTACAAACGCAGCACAAGATGGAATATTTTTCTATGAGCCATCAACCCTGGGACAAACACGAAACCAAAGAGAATCCAGCATCGATAATTGATAATTTTCAATTATCGATGCTGGATTCTCTTTGGATACTTTTTCACTATGTTGGCTATACGCCTTTTAAGCAATTAAAATTAAAATAATAATTGAATATTATGAATGCAAGGCATGAGAAATTTTCTCTGGAAAATTTTCCAAGTATTAAATTAGATTTACAAATTCTTATTCAGTTAGATATGAACAAATTAAGCTTAACAAATACAAACATATACATCAGTCAATATTAATAATTGTAACTGAGTTATCTTATTTTCCTATAGTTGATTTATTACTAACTCTTCAGTTACCACAATCTACCTGAACAATTATCATTTTCTCAATTGTTTTTAGTTATTTATTCACTACATACGATATATGTATATATGCCATTTTAAAAATTTGTGTGCTTTTATTTGATTTTACTGCCCACTACTATGCACAGTGCAGCCACGAGGATGTTTGGAACATTTCGGAAAGCTTCTGGTTATAACAGCAAGTGTTTATTACACATCAAGACCTATATTAGTTCTCCAATAAACCAATAGATGGGCTTGATCCTTCCTCTGGAGACTTTTTCATGTCTTACGAATGAAAAATTCACTTTTATAAAACTACGCTTATAAAAACGCGAAAAATTCGCAGCACTCTTGTTTTCCAAGATCATATCACGAATTAAAATACCACGAGAATATTTGCAATTCTATGAATACATCTGGTTGTAACAGGAAGTGTTGATTACATACCAATACCTACACATGAAGCCAATAGATGGGTTTGAACTTTACTATGGCGAATTCTTCAAGTCTTACGAATCAAAAATTTACTTTTATAAAATTACGTTTATTAAAGTTAAATATATTTATCACATCTTTATCAATCACAATATACAACAGTATGCCCACTAAAGTCCCTTGCCACCCTCTTAACTTCGCAACGGCTGCTGCTATATTCATAAAAGTAGTGTCTAGGTATAGTAAAGTAGCCATGCGCTACTGAATGAAACCGCCTATGGCGCCACCTGGTGGAAAACTGCGGATTTAGCATCCCTATCTCGAAAATAGAAAGAGATAAGGAAAAAAAGTGATTTACAAAGTTGTAAAGCATCATCGATTTAGTACAAAAAACACCTTGTGGACATTAATGCGAAGAATAGAACTGTTAAAATGTCCACCATCATTGCCGAACGTGTGCAGCGTGAAATTCAAACAAGCATCCAAATATGCATTGCAACTGACGGTAAGAAGTTTGAACATCTAAACTAAAGGTATATTATTATAACTAGTTTTTTTTTCTTTCTAAGATAGTTTTGTACGTCACAGTGTAGGAAATCACGAAAAAGCAAATGCGTGTTTTAACCATTCTATTCTTCGTATTAATGACCACAAGGTGTCTTTTCGTACTAAATCGATGATGCTCTACAATTTTGTAAATCACTTTTTTTTCTATCTCTTTCCGTTTTCGAGATAGGAATCTTAACTCTGCAGCATTCCACCAGATGGCGCCGTGGGCGGTTTCATTGAGTAGTGAATGGCTACTTTACTATACCTAGACACTACTTTTATGAATATAGCAGCAGCCGTTTGAAGTTAAGAGGGTGGCAAGGGACTTTAGTGGGCATACTGTATAAAGCAATTTAGTTATATGTTAGCTAACGTCCTACCGATAAGTACTTAAATCACATGTAATTCACAGCATATGCAATCCAATTTGCAGGTCAAACGTTTCAGGTCATTTCACCATATCTCAGTAGCAGTTTTAGGTAGTACCATTAAATTCACTATAACGAATCTACTAAAAAAATAGTTAAACACGTATTTCAGAGATTTTAGAAATCCACCCACTAAGGGAGTTAAATTGGGGGTCGAATGGTTTAGGTCATTTCGTCATATCTCAGCTGCAGTTTTAAGAAGGAACATGAAATTCAGGATAACAAACCTTCTAAAAAAATAGTTAAACACATATTTCAGCGATTTTAGAAATTCACCAATCGGGTGAAATTCACCATCGTATATGAACCCGACTATGGAAAATTAGACAAATAAAACAACTATTGTTGATTTGTGATTAGATAATTTGCGTAAGACATTAAAAAAAAAGAAAATACATTGCAGTCGACACATTTTTCACCCGCGCGAAGCCGGGAGGCCGCTGGTTAAACAAAACATTTTTTAAAAAAGAAAAAGATTATTTTGTTTGCCAATAGGGGTGATTTTTCGGAGTAAAAATGTTGAGATGAATATGCCTTATCTAATTTTAACGGGATATAACAGCCATATAAGATCAAATAATATAATCTATTGTCAAATTTTAGTCATATGATTTTCCACCAGAGACGCTACCAGCATAAAAAGCTATATTATACCCATATATAAGTAATGAAACTGCTGTTTTGTTGAAATATTTTCAACTCCGTTTAGAATTCTCATATTAAAAAACATGAAAAAATAATTTTCACATATTTTAGTTAATCTATTCCCAACGAGTAGGCAATATAAACACGAATGAAAGTTTCACTGAATCTAACATACCTCTTTTTAGGTGCGTTCGTAATTATATAAATACGTAGCACCTATACTCGTCATCTGGTACGCCCTTCTGTCCGTCCATCCGCAAATAGCAGCGAAAAAACTACACAACCGAATGGGTTGAAATTTATTCTTTATAATCGATGCAGAGTTTGTCGAGTCATTTCAAATTTTATGAAAATCGAATAAAAATTTAAAAAGATATTATTAAATATAATTATTAAGTAATTTGATTTTTAAAAAAAATGGTACTTCCTTCATATAGCAGCTTCCGAGGATTAATCGTCAAGCGACCGAGATGTATCGCCAAGTTATCTGACATGTATGACGTTATAGTCATATATGATGTATATGACATATTATAACTCTATGACCAAGTTATAGTCACATTCTTCATTCTAATAAATCCTATCCTATGTAATTAATTCAATGATATTCCATGATAAGTAATGGTTCTATGTTGCCATGGTGATTACGTCCTATTTAAGATGGAGTCAATTTATTTCCGCATTACTGACAAGGGAACCACTTTTGGTGCAGCTCGCACCTAGCATCGAGATCTGGGACAGTTTGTAGCTCTATACATAAAAGTAAGAGAAACAATAAGATTTCTCTGTTAAAATCACATCTTATATATATTTTTTTATGCTTTTAATTTTTTATTGTTGAATCTTTAATTGTTAATTTCACGCCAAAAGCGAGTTAAGTTTCTAAATAGAGTGCTATGAATCCAAACCTCTTCTCACTCACATTCAGCAGAAGATTATGACACTCGGCCAGGTTTGCCGGCAAAAATTCTACAATAATGAATGTCGCGTCGCCAAAAATGCAAGCATAATGTTGTATTTAATTCAAAATGAAATTTGTAGGGTTTTTAAGGAAATTTTAAAACTTTTTTCAATATTTTATTCTGACTATTAACTAATTTGTATTTTAAAGTATTATTTTTTCAAAAAAACATCTATGTTAATAGTGCGATAAGTGGTCTCGAAAATTGCTTTTTTAGAATGTTATGCTGCTGTAAAATAAAATAATATATATATATATATATATATATATATATGATTTTAACAGAAAATTTACATCGATTCTCAAACTTCGTAATATAAGACATTAAAATGCACCAGGTCTTAATGCGAGGTGCGCGCGCGAACTGCACCAAAAAGTGGTTCTCTTGTGAATTTAAAAACCGAATTTGTATACTAAAATTGTTTAATTATAGGAATCCTATAATCTACTGACAGTTTTTTGGATAGATGTTGCCGGAGAAATAGATATTAAATGGAAAAAGAGTCTAAACATGAATTTCAAGTTCTGAAATTTTCAAAGCTAGCTTAAGTTTACCATTGGAATTTCCAGTAAATATCAACAAAATATAAAATGTAGCCAACTTAAAACGTACTTATTTTATTAAAGAAATTAATAATGTTATAATAACAGACAATGTAATACATTTCACTGAAACTAGTTATAGTACGAACGCACCTTATTTGTCTCGTTTGACGTACAATTTCCAACTTGTTCTATCAGTTTGAGTTCAGTTGTCATACAGTAAAACATAAAAAATCCAATTTTTTTAAAATTTAGTTATTGTTATTTTCTGCTATGTAGGGGTTATTTATGTAAATGAATGTTCAGTTGAATCTGTCCTACACTTATTGCCAATAGTGACTGGTCACTTGCGATTTTAGACGTTTTGTTAACTATCTAGAAAAATACATGAGGAATTAACCTGAAACTGCAGGTGTGTAAACAGTATAGTATAGGTTATATATTTCCGCGAAGCTTTTTTTCACGAAACCCCATAGGGGACTGTCAACAAATTGAAAAAGAACGAATATCTTTTGGATAACCCTGTAAAAACTAATGTAGCAAAGGCGTTCAAACTCGAGATTATTAATAAGTGGCTTATTGTAATATACTGTGTTCATTTTTATGAGGATCATGAAAGACGGCAGTATCTCGAGTGACGCAGCAATAACCGAAAACCGAACGCCCAAAACCGAAGATTTCCGTCACTATATATATACGGCTAGAAGGACATCTTTTTATGAGGATCATGAGAGACGGCAGTATCTCGAGTGAAGCAGCAAAAACCGAAAACCGAACGCCCAAAACCGAAGATTTCCCGAAAACCGAACGCCCGAAACCGAAGATTTCCGTCACTCTATATAAACGGCTAGAAGGACATCAAAGAGAAATCAAAACGCCGACATTTAATATCTCAGCAAATATGAGGCATACCGTTTTGATTTTTTCACATTAGTCTTATATCTATGGTCTAATTCAATCCTGAAATTTATACATTTCTACGTGCAGTAGATTTTAAAAACTGGAAGTCCATTTTTAACTAAATTTGGGTAAATGTAAGGCCTCTGAAAATTTATCTCGAAAATGGCTCGGGCGATTTTTTTAAAATTAATATATTACTAGATGGTACCCGTCAAAACTTGACGGAAAAAATTACAATAACAATATTAGTAAAATAAGCTTCTTTATTACATAAGTAGGGGTGCTTATGAAACAATCTTTCAAATATTTTATTTAAAAAAAAAATTCCCCCAGTGAATTACGTTATTATTTCCGATGCAAACTCTAAACAAACAATCCGTAAACAAAATGGAAATCAGTTTGACATTACCGCCCTATTCCTCACGGCAAGAAAGAAAATTTCCTGAACCTATGAAGTATCATACAAATAGTATATCCCTACGTTCATCTCATATTCAGTCAATAAAAGAACATATTAAATAAGGCACACATCCCCCCCCCTTGTGATAATGCAACCGAATGAGCTCCTATGCGCATGTGCATTGCATCTCCCCAAACGCACCGTCGAAATTCGACGTTAAAAAAAGTTTTAAAATGTTTTGATCAAAATTTTCAAAGTGCCTTCTTTAATCATTGTTCGTTTCAAATCCATATCTTCTGAAACGCATCCATTGTTTTAAGCTAATCAATTTTTATGTAAAGATGAAGAATTTTTTTTACAATAATAAATCAATCTGCAGATAAGGAGATTTTTAATGTTTTCAAGTGTAATTTATTTGTATGGTTTCTTCATTCCTTTACATAATCAGGATGATTATTCCTTTTCCATAATTAAGAGAAATAATGTAAATAAATAAATATCCAAGATTATTTTTGATTCTGTTTTCATTAATATATTGTAAATTTTATTGTTAAAAGTTACTGATAAATGATACTTTAGTAAATGGGGCTTTTCTTAATTGTTATTATTATTATTATTATTATTATTCTTTTTTTTTAGAATTAATGGCAACATTCTTCCGTTTGTTTATTGGGTGCTACAGTTTGGCGAATTATTTGAGGTACTTTCCCGTTAGCAGGGCGCCAATGAAGTATATATGTATATATATATATATATATAGTATATATATAGTATATACATACATATATACAAATATATATAATGTATATAGTTTTGTTTTTCTAGTATTGAATTTATGTGGTTTATAGATTTTGGTTGGCTTTTGTGCTAATGATTCTGCAAGTAATTTTCCATTGGAGTTTATTATTATGTATATATATATATATATATTACTGGCGCCGGCTAACCGAAAAGTACCTAATTTGCATATAGTTTTTTTTTCTTAATCGGACGACGGGATAATGCACGGAATTTCGACGGGATAATGAATATTTTTGATGGTACCAGAATATTTTTTTGTATTTTATAGTTATATTAAGAAATGCATATATTTATGATTTGCTGAATCACTTAGTTGTTTACTTTTACATGCATTATATTATTGAAGGTTGTTAGTTCTCTTATTCGTTTAAATATACCCTACTTATATAAAAATAGCGTGTGTTCTCTGTGGTGTTTCGCATAAACGTTGTAAAATTCAGGTTATTAGATTTTATCCAACTTTGCTGTCATAACAGCTGATGAAGCAGCCATTTTCGGCGATTTTTTTGTTACCTGTAAAATGTTTGTTTTTGGTATAGACCGAACTAAGAAAAAATTGAGTACTTTTCCATTATACGGACACCATTTTCGCCAAGCATATATTTACATGTATGGCATGGTGTCGGTATAACGGAAAAGAACCAAAATTTGCGATCGATCAAATAATTGAATTTCGTTAAACATTAAATTTTCTGGTACTTTTCTATTATCCGGTCGACCACTTTTCATAACAAAAAATTATCGCCAAACTGTAAAATTAAACGCCGAAAATGAAGTGCGATTTACTTGATGTCAGAAGCATACGTGTTTGTTACGTCATCAAGTGGTTTTTAATTCGAGATTTGCGTCTATTTTCCTTATGTTTTACTGATTTATTAGTTATTTCATTAATTAAAATAACAATTGTGTCCATAAATTCATGTATTTTATTTATTTATTTATTTTGATATTTCAATGGCAACGTTCTCCCGTTTATTTGGCGTTACAGTTTGGCGATAGATTTTGTTATGAAAAGTGGACGACGGGATAATAGAGAAGTACCAATTTTCTTATTTTTAATCAGAGAAAGAAACAATAATCATGGATTTAATTAATTTTGCAATATGCGGTGCAACCAAAATAATTTTGATTAAATCAGTACAGATATCGCAGACGCACCTGGGTTAATTTTTGGCGCCTAAATGACGATTTTTGCTTTAATGGCAACCTGGTGTTTTATAATAAATTTGAATATGTGTGTAAATAAATAAAATAAAATAGGTACTTTTATGTTAGCTGGGCGTCAAGGATAACTCTCCAAATCTTGTTTCAATTGGAATCATTTAAATTGCAACATTTTACGTGAGATTTGTTATTCATATTGATACAGCGCCTAGAATACATAGTGTAGAAACCGGCAAATGGTGTAATGCTTTAAAAAGTGCTAAAAAGTTGTAGCCTATAAATGTGCAACGGTGCTTTGACGATAATATTGCAAACAGAGACAAAACAATGCGTATCACGTTTTTTAGCCACATGCTTTCATAATTTAAAAAAAGCTTATAAAAATCACTAAGTCAGAGGAGAAAAGGATATAATTTAAGTATTTAAAATACTTACCTCCAGCCGAAACATTCTAAAACAATGTTTACATTTAGAAGAGCTAGCAGATGGCGCTGCGAACCCATCCTAAAACTTTCAGCAACGTTGTACATTTATTGGATACAATTTTTTAGTACTATTTTGTAGCTGGTTTTCACACTATGTATTCTAGGCGCTGTAATATTGATATGTTTACGTTTAGATATTTTATTATGATTATATTCTAGCTAATTAAGTTTTTTTTTTTTTTTTTTTTTTTTTTTTAAAGATTTTATACTACAATGTTAAAATATTACCAAGTTGATATTAGTTAATGTCAAAAGATTGGCGAACCACAGAGATCAGGGAAAAAACTCTATTCCCTCAAAAGTGGGAGTTGTCAACTTTATGACGTCATAAGCAGAAGTAAATGTTTAATTGAAAATTACAGCTAATTAATTAAATTTTCGAACAAACGAATGCACGATAACAAATCTGTGTCCTAATATCTTTCATTTAAAAAAAGAATGGTGTAATTTGATGCAGTAGTTTGTTCTAACGGATTGTCGAAAGAAATCGCTTAGCGTTTTAAATATATAGATGTTAATCGGTTTTAGACTAAGCGAATGTCGTTTCGCGTTAACGTAGGAAAACTCTTGTTTTTTAAATAATCTGGTTTAAAAATGGGACTATTTTCTTAAGCCTATTGCGTAGACTTTTTACGCATTTCTTACGCGCATGGTAATAGAATACCTCAGGTAGGGGAACGCCGTGTTAGAGAACCAAGCTTCTCTACGCCGTGTTTGGCCGGAGCTCCAACTATTGTCAGTAATTGAAGTTCAGCAAATCGAAAACTTTTTTTTTTCTTGAGCTGTATTTAAAAAGAAATTTTGTTATGTTTTTTACGAGTTTTTTAGTTAACAGAACAGAAAACGAACTATTTTAAGAGTTTGTAAAATATTTATGTTAAATTTTACAAATTGTAAATAATATGTATATTTTTTTTCCCACTGTATTATTAAAAAGGAACAAAAAATATTCATTCTTATTCAAAACAAGCCTGGAACTCAGATATATCTTTTTTTCTTTTAAATTTTATTGTACTTTGATATCCGGGTTTTATCACGTAATTCTCGTAAATATTTTATAGAATAACTTTTTTTTTTCTAATTAAAACAAATGATGCAATGAATTTATATGCTTTTATTTATTTTTTTTAAATAAATAAAATATGAAAACCAGGACTTTCAGTTTAAGAATTCGTTAAATATTCATAATAAATTTTACAAACTGTAAATAACTAAAAATTATTATTATTATATATATACATTCTGTTTCCCAGCTGTATTATATAAAATGAGCCAAAAATATAAATTCCTATTCAAAGCAAGTAATTGGAATAAGGTATATTTTTATTAGCATTAATTTTATTGTACTCAAACTATTTAAAGTGCGTAAGACAGTAGCTAGATTTAAAAAATATATATGCATACTGCAAATGTAAAATAAATTTGAAACTTGTAGCAATTGTGTGATTGCACGCTAATTGGGCCCTCGGTCCCCAAATTTAGCATGTAATTTTCAGTTAGAGCTGATATTTTATACTAATAGAGTAGGTTAATAATAAATATATTTATCTAAATTTTTTTTTACATACTCCCATCTATACTTTGAGACATTGGAAATACTCAAATTTTTGTGACAATAAAGGAAAGGGGACCCTGGAAATGAGAAATAGGGTTTCATATATTGCTGGATTATTGTAATTTTATTCTTATATTAAATGTAATATAAATACAAATACAACAAGTTTTTTTCTGTAAATTAATACACATGTATAATATGAATCATTTTCTACATTTAAGACTTGTTGTCAATAACTTCCTATTTAAAATATAGTTTTTTTTTTTTTTTTTTTTTTTTTTTTTAATCAAAACATAATTTGATTGTCTATGTATTTATTGCATATGATCAAGATATTTTGATAAATTAAGAAACTTTTGTGCCTATGTGTGTATATTTAAATAAAGATTACACAAGAAAAATTATATATCATTATTTAAGAAACAAACATTTATTTAACAAAGACAAATACCAATACAAAAAAAAAAAAAAAAAAAAAAAAAAAAAAAAAAAAAAAAAAAGTGCCCAGTTAAACTGATGGCATTGAGCTCACAGGCTATTCACACTAATTGTATGTTATACTCTTATTTCAAAGAATAATACCACTCGAAAAATAAAGAGATCGACAATAAATCAAGAGGGGGGATTGGCCCGCCGTTTCCCCCCTTTATACTTAACCAATGAACCCCCAAAACTAATCAGGGAAGCGTCTTACCACAATGAATCTATATACAAAATTTGAAGCAAATTGGGTAATTCTGCATGAAAAACCCATTTATATAAATTAAGGAAGGGGGGGGTTAGTACCCCGCTCCCCCCTTTATAATTAACCAATGAACCCCCCAAACTAATCAGGGAAGTATTATCACTATAAACATATAACCAAAATGTGAAGCAAAACGGTTATTTCTATCAAGATTTATCGCATTACGTACATACTTACATACATACGTACATACAGAACCGGCGCACATTAACTCTCAGGCTTTGATAGCCTGTGAGCTAAAAATATAATTTCAAGAATTACTCGGATATAAACATTTAAAAATCACAACATTCATTTTAGATTTAAAAAAAAACCTATATGTATATATATATATAATTTTAAAAAGACGCACAAAGGCTATCCATTTTATTCAGTTAATTTATCTGATGAACCCCCCCCCCTTTTTTTTTTCCGGAAAAGGTGGATTCATTTTTTGAATTGGTGCAAAGATAAATTGAAGGCCCGCTAGCGGGCGAAACCACTAAGTTTTATTCTTATAAATTTATACCCTATGCTTAATTTCGACTGAATGAAATTTTTATCAATAACCGCACAAAAGTAATGATATCAGTACGAAATCCCTTAACGGGTTAAAAGTTGTGAAGCAGCACTTTCTTTTGGCTCTAAGAATTTTAAATATGGGTCTTAAAAGTAATGATATAAAATTTGTGTGACGCTATGTTAATAATTTTTTTTAAATCATCATTTTCTTTTTAGTTTTATTTATATTCACAGGTGCAATTATTATCTTAACATGAAAACATATATAAAATTTATTCGCTGATGCTTTTTCATTCAGATCTCTCAGGAATTCAAAATATGGGTCTTAAAAGAAATGATATCAAAATTTGAGTGCACCTTGACGTGAATTTAATAGGATTGTTTTAAAATTCAATTTAAATTATTTTTCGTTTGTCTTCTAAAGTATATTTACACATACAAACAATACTTTTAATTTTTCAATACACTGTTAAATATATTACTTTCACTGAGCCTATATTATGTATTCAAATGTATTTATTTCAATAAACTGATTTATGTTTTGTGCCACGCTATCCAAAATCATAAGTAAAATTTATGTAAATGATTATTTTGCGTCATAGTATCCAAACAAAGGAAAATGTATGCAAGTGGACAACGTGACCTATGAAAGTACACTTCTTTTAATAGTAACATTTGTAGCTTTTTCTGTAATTGAAATTTTTAAATTCTGCTAGTTTTCATATATAGCACCTTTTTTAAAATAATGTTTAACATGTTTCAAGTTTTATTTTAACTTTTAATGAATTGTTTGATATTTTATTTAACTTTATAAATTTGTTCTTATTAATATTTCTTTCTATATTTCTTCGTAAACTTTTTTTTACAGTAAAATTTAGCACTGATTTTTACAACTGTAAAAAAATAAAGTAAGAGTTTATTTTTCTAAACAATTTTAAACAATGAAGTTACATCAAAATTGAGGTATAATTTTTTTTAATTCTATTTTATTTTATTATTATTATTATTAATTTTCATTTTTTTTTTGGGGGGGGGGGGTTGAAGGTGAGTGAAAATTATGACTATAAACTCATTACGCTGGTCTTTATATTTTAATTTCTTCATCTTTTGATCCTTAACCTAAAAAAAGTAATGATATCAGTACAAAAACCCTTAACGGGTTAAAGTTTGTGACGCAGCACTTCACCTTTTGTCTGTAAGAATTTCAAATACGGGTCTTAAAATTAATGATATCAAATTTTGAGTGACGGTATGCTATAAATTAAAAAACTTATCTTTTTTTCCCCCCTACTGCTATATTGATATTCAGTGGTGCAAATATTATTTTTTACATGAAAAAAAAATATATAAGTTTTTTGCTCATGCTTTTTCATTCACATCTCTGATAAATTCAAAATACGAATTTTAAAAGAAATGATATCAAAATTCAAGTGACGCCTTCATGTGACTTTAATGGGTTTGTTTTAAAATCCAATTTAATTTATTTTTGGTTTGTCTCCTAATGTATATTTACACATGCTAACAATACTTTTAATTTTCTAATACATCATTAAATATATCACTTGCAATGAGCCTGTATTATGCATTGAAATGTATTTATTTCAATAAATTGATTTATCTTTTGTGCCATGCTGTCGAAAATTGAAAGAAAAATGTATGTAAAGGTTTATTTTGCGTCATAGTATCCAAACTATGTGAAATGTATGCAAATGGATAGTATGATGCAAAATAAACCTTTACATAAATTTTTCTTTCAATTTTCGACAGCATGGCACAAAAGATAAATCAATTTATTGAAATAAATACATTTCAATGAAAGTATTGTTCAATGAAAGTTTCAATAAAAGTATTGTTAGCATGTGTAAATATACATTAGGAGACAAACCAAAAATAAATTAAATTGGATTTTAAAACAAACCCATTAAAGTCACATGAAGGCGTCACGTGAATTTTGATATCATTACTTTTAAAATTCGTATTTTGAATTTATCAGAGATGTGAATGAAAAAGTATGAGCAAAAAACTTATATATATTTTTTCATGTAAAAAATAATATTTGCACCACTGAATATCAATATAGCAGTAGGGGGGGGAAAAAAGATAAGTTTTTTAATTTATAGCATACCGTCACTCAAAATTTGATATCATTAATTTTAAGACCCGTATTTGAAATTCTTACAGACAAAAGGTGAAGTGCTGCGTCACAAACTTTAACCCGTTAAGGGTTTTTGAACTGATAGCATGTATACTCGTAGAGAAATTAAGGTTTTTATAAAAACAGTCCCAAATTTCGCCTAGTTTTTTGCTTATAATTTGCAGAGTTCTTAATATAAAAAAAAAGTTATTTTCAGAAAATATGACAAACATCATTGTACATAATACTCTGCAATCAGAATTAAAATATAATAAAAGTTGGATGAAAAATGAGCAGGTTTACTAAAAAATGTTTCATTGCGCATGTGCGAATGCAATCAAAATATAATATGCATAATAAATTAGCTAAGTATATAGAGCAACTTTTGTGAAAGTCTCAAAATCATAGCTTGAAAATTCAGAAAATTATCGTCGCTAGAATAAGCTCAAAATCCGTTGTTCCCAAAAAGATGAGGGATTGGTATCAAATATCTGTTGATTAGTGCCAAGATAGCGTACACAATATTGCACGTACTACTATATTTGGATACAACCCCTCATATTTTTGCTTCCTTTTGGGAACAACGGATTTCGAGCTTTTTCTATTGACGATAATTTTCAGAATTTTCAAGCTATGATTTTGAGATTTTCACAAAAGTTGCTCTATATACTTAGCTAATACATTATGCATATTATATTTTGATTATATTCGCGCATGATCAGTGAAACATTTTTTAGTAAACCTGCTCTTTTTCGTCCAATTTTTATTATTTTTTAATTATGATTGCAGAGTATTATGTACAATGTTGTTTGTCATATTTTCTGAAAATAACTTTTTTTTTATATTAAGAACTCTGCAAATTATAAGCAATAAACTAGGCGAAATTTGGGACTGTTTTTATAAAAACCTTAATTCCTCTACGAGTATACATGCTATCCTCATAAAAATGAACACAGTATATTAAAATAAGCCACTTATTAATAATCTCGAGTTTGAACGCTTTTGCTACATTATTTTTTACAGGGTTATCCAAAAGATATTCGTTTTTTTTTCAATTTGTTGACAGTCCCCTATGGGGTTTCGTGAAAAAATCGTCACAGAAATATATAACCTATACTATACTGTTTACACTCCTGCAATTTCAGGTTAATTCCTCATGTATTTTTCTAGATAGTTAACAAAACGTCTAAAATCGCAAGTGACCGGTCACCTTTGGCAATATAGTGTATCTTATTTTAAATTGCAATATGCCCTACCTTTTTTAACGCTTTCAGGGGCACGTAATTGTGTTTCTGTAATGTTGAATAAACAGCAGAATTAAAAAAAATTATTTGAAAAGAATGAAATTTTTTTTACCACAGTTATAAACGTAAAATTTAGCATAAAAGTTCTGGTAAAAACTTTATTATAATTAAGTGGTATAAAAAATATCCCAACACCCTTCAAGATGTGTTAACTCGAGTACGTCTGTTACAGAGTAAAACATAAAATAATCAATTTTATTTAAATTTAATCAGTTACATTTTTTCTTCCTAGGAGGACCTTATTGTCATAAAAGAAAGTTGCGTTGTATGTGTCCTATCTAATTTTAAAGTAGTGTAGGTTAGTCGTATGAGAAAATATTAATAAAATTAAAATATTTATTTTCCACGAGGGGTGCTGTACTAGCTTAAAAAAACTTATCATAGGTAAATGTTTACAAAACTTAATTTTTATCGTTACAGACGAGTATTCTATAGATTTCAGTGAAATTTGTTCATGGGAAAGAGTCATAGAAAAAATCATGACTAACAACTGATTAACTGTCAGTTGCAAAATCCAGGATTACCAATTAATTAATCGTCCGTTGTAAAAAGAAAGACTAACGATTGATAGTTTTTTAATTGTAGAATCCCCAATTAACAATTATTCAATTGTTAAATGCAAAATTCGCAATTAACAATTGATTAATCGTTATTGTAAAATACTCGACTAATAATTTATTTAAATATAAATCAATTGTGTAACTCACACGATTAATCTTTGCTCCATCACTGCTTACAAGTAGTGTTCTTATAATCATGACCATTAAAAAGTACAATTATTTTTCTTATTTCATATTTCTTTCACAAAAATGAGAAAGCAGTAATTGTTGAACTATAAAAATATACTATATAAAGTGTATTAATACTTATAATTGTATAAAATTTATGATCCTTTCGTTTTTTAGTGCTCTTATAATATTGGCCAGGGGCGTATAAAAATGCCTTTGCATATTCTTATGTTTTCGAGAGATGTATAGTACTGAAAGAAATACTAAAACAATATTAAAAGTCTTCAGTTTTAATTACAGCTGATATAAGATAACAAGAAATATAATTTAAAAAATAAGTAACATGTTTGTAATCTAAGATTAAACGATTGAATATGCATTGGCATAGACAATGCATCTATATGGAAAATTTGAACAGTACCGATTTGTTGGCTATGTGATTTCAATTCATAACATAAAAGAGAATTTTGCCTCTGGGCCGTGTCCCAGATAAGATACGACTCTGAAAATAATTAAATATACGTTGCCATCAACAATGATTTTCTGCTCAAAATTTCAGAAAATCCGCTAATTAGTTATATCTGAATTCAATCAAAATCGTAAAAGAATGTTTTACCAAGAACCCTGCCTCTGATAAGGTACAGCAACGAAACTACATTAATGTTCCATTAACATCGACAATGAATTTATGTGTGTGCAACATTTGAGCAACAAAAACTTTTAGTTAGCTATTTTATTTATAAAAAAAATAGTAAAATAATGTTTTTTTTTCCATGAGGCCTCTTTGATGCCGACCTTGCCACGTTTGATGAGGTACAGCCCTGAAAATACTCGAATATCGCATTGTTATTGACAATGACGTGTGCAAAATTTGAGTAAAATCGGTTCGTTGGGTATGTGTCTTCAATCAAAAATGTAAAAGAATGTTTTTACACTTGAACCCTGACGCTGGTCAGGTATGGCCGTGATAATGTATGAATAATACATTGTCATTGGTAATGAACTTGATTGAAACATTTGAACAAAATTGGTTCGTTTTATTACAATTGTTTATTTAACTTCCCTTGTCTATTATTCGCCAATATATATAGTAGACTAATAGGAATTTGTGAAATATAAATAAAGTCATATACAGGGCTAGGCAAATAAGAAGGTACATTATCGTTTACGATTGATAGTTGCTGGAAGTGAGGTTTAAACTGCTTTATGCGTTTTTACCTTTTAGCTTAATATGAGATGTATACAAAAGTCTTTGGATAATATACAGGGCTGTAAAAAATATTTCGAGTGCATTTCCATCGATTGGCGAAAATTGCTAAATGTGAATTTTTTAATTGAACTAAATTTTATCATGATATGTATTACATATCCAAATATAAAAGACCATATATACAGAGCTTCACAAAATAATACGACTACTTTTTTGACAACGGGAGGTAATTTCGAAAACTGTATTTTTCAATGTTGTATATGTTTTCTAAACTGTTTACTTAGATATCTTATTTCACCTAATTTAAAGGTTACGTTTCGTTAGTTTTCTGGATGTGTTGGAAAGCGTTTCATAATCTATGCTTAACGCATTATTTTCCTTTCTTGTTTAATTTTAAAGGGCACTTAGTAACTTTTGTATGCATGCAAAAGTTTTTATATGAATGATGTTGAAAAAATATCTCCATTTTCATATTTTTAATTGGTGTCCGTATCTTATGATGTGCATACATATTATTTTTTTTCATTTCAAAGTTCCCAGTACTACGCGAGGAAGTTTTTATACATAGTATTTATTCAAATAATGCTGACGTTCGCGTATTCTGATATACATATATTTAAAAGAGTAGACACTAGAGCTCATGGGATCAGTTAGTCTTTAGTATAATTCGCGTATACATTGCAAATTCCCAGCAGACATTGGGAACACATTTGGAACACTTTTATTCAAAGGAGTGTTCCAGTTACCTTAATGTGTACTGAAATGTTTTCCGAATAATTCTCCGTTATCCAGAAAGTGTACCGAAAATGTTCTGCTCAGGATATTTGTTCAATCTAAACTTGGGAACACATTTCGGCACACTTGTAAAATCATCTCTTTCAAAAAGTGTGCTAGAAATTACGATGAACAAAAGAAGTGTACTCAGAAGTATTCTAAAAACTGTTCCAAAAAGTGCGCTTAAAAGTATACTAAAAAGGTGACAAAATAAGTATTCTAAAAAGTGTTCGGAAAAGTGTATAAAGATTTGCAAGGTACGCAATTAAAAATTATTTTATTAAACTTCTCGTGTTTCGTTAAATATTTAATATATATTTTATATATAATGTTTATATTCTATACTTACTATATTGTTTTCACTACATTTTGCCAAATTTTGTGAAAGTGACCTTAAAAGTGGTTGAAAATTATCCAGGCTATAAACAAGCAGATGAAAATTAGTCGTTGGGGCCCACCGTGATACTTACCCATCATGGATATGCATAGTATAAAATATGAAAATAAAACGTGTAAACTATTTATAAAATGCATTTGCAACTCGAATAAAATCGTGGCTTGATGACGTCCTAAACTTTAAATGCTCTATTACTGAATTGCGTAAAAGGAACATCCTCATATCTCTAAAAATAATAATCCTATTAACTAACAGTTTACTGCGTCGGATTAAGCATCTTATTTCCAATTGAAATATATCTTTGAATTGAAATATGGATGAAACACAGGGTCATGAAAAATCGAAGAGTGTGGGAAATAGGATTACAAATATCTCGGCAACTCATTATCCGATCGACTTCATTCTTTATGCAAAATGTACGTTTTTAGCACTTTCCAACCTAGTTGAAAAGTGCTTATGACTTCGGTTTGTCTGGCCGTATGGCCGTCTGCCGTCTGTCCGTGCTCTAACTCCCGTAAATAGGCTCGGATTGCTCTGCAATTTTTATATGTTATTGTCGTTATCTATAGCATGTTCCCTATTTCAACGGAAGTGTGTAGCACTTATAGTTTTATTACAGGGACACTCAAAAGAATTCCGTTACATTGCGGTCTATGGGGAAAAATCATTTGCGGTTTATTTAAATAATGTTTCAGTATTTTAAACGCATTGAAATTTATATATATCACTAAGGTGCATTAGAAGAAGCTTAATATGGAATAGGGTGTGCATAGCACTTATACTTACTGTACAGGGACAGTGAAAAGAATTCCGTTACATTACGTCTATGGAGAAAAATCGTCTGTGGTTTATTTAAATAATGTTTCACTATTTTAAACGCATTGAAATTTATATATATATATCTAAGGTGCATTACAAGAGGCTTACTACAGAATAGTGTGTGTATAGCAGTCATCGTTCATTTACAGGGACACACAAAAGATTTCTCTACTGTCTGTTAACACTAATTCTTGGAAGTGCGTTTTAAGTTACTAAACGCGATTTTAATTTTAACTCGCTTTTTGTCTATTACGTGGTGTGTATAAATTCTGTAGATCCTATACAGGGCAGCACAAAAGTTCGCGAACACATTTCCGTTTATTGACAGAAACTCCAGAAAGATAATTTTAAACTGTGCTACGCGTTTCCTAACTAAACTAAAATTTAGCATCCTAGCATATACAAATCTATAGATCATATACAGGGCTGAATAAAAGTATTCGGATATTTTTCCGAATATTGTATATGTTGGAAATTCCTGAAATTATGTTTTTAAATATGTTATGTGTTTTCCAAATTGTTTACTTAGATGTTATCTGTTAGCTTATTAAACGGTATGTTTTGTAAAATTATTTTAGAAGCGTTGGAAAGTGCTACATAATCTATGCTTGACGCATGATTTTTCGTTCTTGTTTAATTTCTTTTATATTCATTCCTTAAAATAAACAATTTCGAAAATGTTTATATACCTTTTATCAGAACGAATATTTCGAGAGTCCGAAAACAAAATAGTTCTCGGATAATCGAGGTTACTGAAATTCAGTAAGCTTCTTCCCATTATTACATACTAAGTACACACCAAAAGTCTCTATCTCAATTTGTTCGGGAGATAGAGCGTTTACAGACACACATATATACAGACAGACACACATTAGACACACAGACGGGCGGCAATTTTTTTTCTAAAAATATGTTTTACGGAATCTCCAGTGTCTGAAATGTGTAAATCTGTCAAAATTATTTTTTCGATTTTTAAAACGATTCCTTATACTACGTATGATGGGTAAGTAAAATGCATTTTTGAATTTTTTAATGAAAATGTTACATCGCTATCAATAAATGCGCTATTGTACAATATCCGCAGAGTCATGTGCTGCAGCGACAGAATATTTCGTGCACTTGTTTTACAGGATGATCTCAAATATTATTTCTCTTCTTTAACTTGTTGTTGCCTCCCCTGTGTGTCCTCGTGATCAGATCTTCGTTTAAAAATATGAAGTAAAACTTTATATCCCTGAAATTCTACTATAAATTGTCAAGTATTTCTCTAGATATTCGATAAAACGATTAAAATCGAAAGTATTTTATGCTATACAGGAAGTCCCCAAAACATAGACCTTGGCTTTTATTCCTTAAATATTGATCATACATAAAACTACAAAGTTACATAAAAAAAGGTACAGAATTTTAAGAAATCGATGAAAATTTTCAGGGGATTAAATTTGAAGAAATACAAAATTTACATTTTTATACAGCCTCCGTACAAAAAATTTCCCAATTAATAAAAGGTGCCCCATACACTAATAAGGTCATGTGCAAAATTTCAGCATTTATCGTAAAAAGTCGCTGAGATATGTTTAAAGGAAGTTGGTGAGGGGTTAATCCTAAATTAAAATTTAAATATTTACAGCTAGAGTGCAGATGACGCGATACAGAAATATTTCTGTTATCTTTAGTTTTATTTACAAATTTACAAAACTATGCTTCCTGAAAAATACCTTAAAATTTTACATGATGAATTACAGAATAAAACTTGGAAATAGCACAGTCAATGAACATTAATACAGATAAGAAATGTTTGCATATGCAAATATCTGCGTATGATAAGTGCGTCACATAATCGCTCTAATTTTGTATCAATAAATAGCAGAATTATTATTTATTTATGCAATCATTGTTTTCTTTCGCAATTTGTCTACGACCCCTGAAACGCGATTATCCGACATGATTTTTCTTCTTTGTGAACTCATACCCAAGCATTGAATAGTGGATTAAGTGAGCAATTATCTATTTTCATATCTCTGCTATTTTTAACGATAAAATGCTGAAATTTGTACTTGACCTTATTAGTGTAAGGACCAAATTTTACTCATTGGGGAAAATTCATTGTACGGGAGACGTATAAAAACTTAAATTTTGTATTTCTTAAAATTTAATCGCCCGAAAATTTTAATCAATTGCATAAAATTCCGTACTTTTTCTTACGTAACTTTGTAATTTATAATATAGGTCTATGATCAATATTAAAGAAATAAATGCCCAGGCAAATGTTTTTGAGACACCCTGTATAGTGTAGGTATGTAGTTTTTTCTAATTTTTTTTCCAAAAAAAAAAAAAAAAAAAAAAAAAAAAAAAGTTTACTTATAGACAAGTTTTGTCTAAAAGGATGATATAAAAATATAAAAGTGAAGCTTTAAAAGAGATAATTGCAGGATTATTTCGTTCGTAGGGGAAGGTGGACTAAAATTATGCTTATGGGCAAAACGATCCACATATGTTTTCTTTCAGACAGGTTGCGCTATCTGCAGGGTAACACATAAACTAGTTGTGATAAGTGAAGAAGAAACAATGGCGGTATTAAAGCGATCGCAATATTACGCTTCTGAATAGAATTCTTTGAAAAATTAAGTTTTACAACATCTGTCATAAGGTAAGCACTAACTTTCATATTTATTCAGATACACAGTCTTTCATGTACAGAAATATGATTTGGTTTACTTAATGAAGTATATTTTCAGATGTGAATTACACGTATGTATTGTCATAATTACTTTTATATCCTTTATTTTGCCGATAAAAAACAATTTACAATTATTTTTAAATGAAGGATCATTTTGCCCTTTGGTGAGGGTAAATTGATCCTTTGGAAACTTTTTAAGAAATCTATTTTTTTCATTATTCAATTTGGGTTTAAACTATTATTAAAATATGTTTATAATGCCAAATATAGTGTAAAACATACTAGCAAAGGGCCAAAGTTTTATTTAAACAGTTATGTTATTTTACACAAGTTTTTCCCTTAAGGGGACCATTTTAGGCCACCTTCTCCTACTTTTATTTCATACATTATTTTGAACACATTTTCAATTTCCAATACTTATTTACCTCTTACAGGTAAAACATTAAACTGTCTTTAAATTGTTCTGGAATGCCTGTGCATAGAAATATACAAATCATTTCACAATTAATTTCACTTTTGAAAAAATATTTGTAAAATCAGCATTTTTTTCTTGACACATTAAACAAAGAATACCATCAGTATAAACAAAAACGAAAAATAATACATCCGGCATAGATTATGAAACACTTTCCAACGCTAACAGAATATTATTAAGAAATTTAATTTTTTCAAACGATGAAAGGATATATCTAAATAAGCAATTTAAAAAATATATAACACGGTAAAAATCCATTTTCAGCAATTGCTGTCGATATTCGAGGTCATTCACGCAGCCATGTATATGGTGTACAGAATTTGAAAACAGCACATAATACACTAAAAATTACATAAAACTCCATACCACAGCGTAAAGAGCACGTCTAGCCATTACCAGTCATAGTCAGTCATTTAACAGTATTCTCATATGCGTCTCTGTACATGAACGATAAATCCCCCGCATTCCATAATCTATAGAATATAAGTTGTATTGAACCTCAGTGATCCTTTTTTAATTTCATTGTGTTTCAAGTATCATAACATACTCAATATGCACAACAAACGATTTTTCCCCATAGATCATAATGCAAAGGAATAATTTTGCACATCCCTCCAACTGAAGTATAAATGCTACTAATTGTATA
Organism: Maratus michaelseni; assembly: GCA_963931845.1. Classification (NCBI taxonomy): domain Eukaryota; kingdom Metazoa; phylum Arthropoda; class Arachnida; order Araneae; family Salticidae; genus Maratus; species Maratus michaelseni. The sequence continues at coordinate 128,049,329 of OZ007600.1, read as the reverse complement.
CTCCAGTGAAAGCACGCTGTAGTCCGCCTCACTAATTCATATTAATATCATTATGTTTGAAATATCATAACATCAATAAAATGCGTCGCATACGACTTTTCCCCATAGATCATAATGTAAAGGAATAATTTTGCACATCCCTCTAACTGAAGTATAAATGCTACTAATTGTATACTCCAGTGAAAGCACGCTGTAGTCCGCCTCACTAATTCATATTAATATCATTATGTTTGAAATATCATAACATCAATAAAATGCGTCGCATACGACTTTTCCCCATAGATCATAATGTAAAGGAATAATTTTGCACATCCCTCTAACTGAAGTATAAATGCTACTAATTGTATACTCCAGTGAAAGCACGCTGTAGTCCGCCTCACTAATTCATATTAATATCATTATGTTTGAAATATCATAACATCAATAAAATGCGTCGCATACGACTTTTCCCCATAGATCATAATGTAAAGGAATAATTTTGCACATCCCTCCAACTGAAGTATAAATGCTACTAATTGTATACTCCAGTGAAAGCACGCTGTAGTCCGCCTCACTAATTCATATTAATATCATTATGTTTGAAATATCATAACATCAATAAAATGCGTCGCATACGACTTTTCCCCATAGATCATAATGTAAAGGAATAATTTTGCACATCCCTCTAACTGAAGTATAAATGCTACTAATTGTATACTCCAGTGAAAGCACGCTGTAGTCCGCCTCACTAATTCATATTAATATCATTATGTTTGAAATATCATAACATCAATAAAATGCGTCGCATACGAATTTTCCCATAGATCATAATGTAAAGGAATAATTTTGCGCGTTCCTTTAAATGAACTATAAATGCTACTAATTGTATACTCCAGCGAAAGCACGCTGTAGTCCGCCTCAGTAATCCATATTAATTTCATTATGTTCGAAATACATAATATTAATAAAATACGCCGCAAACGACTTTTCCCCGTAGACCATAACGCAATGGAAGTATTTTGTATGTCCCTGTAAATAAACTATTAATGCTACACAGTTCAGTTTAAATACCGAACATTCCATAGCAAAATTCAATAATGTACCAAAATGTCATGACAATCCGAGTATATTTACGAGAGTTAGAGCACGGATGGACAGACAGACAAACCGAATTCATAAACACTTTTCAACTATGTTGGAAAGTGTTAAAAATACTACTTTGTATAATTGGAAGAAAAAATTAATTATTCTAATCATTTTATTGATACTGACAATGTCTAATTACGTAAACATTATTTATATCAATAAGTTTTTATACCAGTATTATACAATATCCACCAGTATCCATGAATGAAATTCAATCATTATATATCTTGCATGTCCATAATCCATCATCATCCACTAATAAAGTTCAGTCATCGTCTATCATTAAGTTTGATCAAATTCTACTGATTAGTTGAAAAAACATTTATTTTTCGATGTTTTTTTAATACAGCATGCATACCTCATTACTTAAGTAAGTTCAATCAGCATCCATCATAAAGTTAAATCTGTCTTGCAGATAAAACTTTCATCGTTAAATCATCCCTTATAAATTTCCATTCCATCATCATGTTCACAATTATCATCCATAAATAAATTTCTTGCAACTTTCGTCCATAAAACTTACACTTGGAAAATACATAACAATCTGCATGCCGATTAAAACATAGAAAGTAAACGTTTTTCGAAATATTTAGAAGATGATTTTATTACAATGTGGCTTATAATAAAATATAAAGATATTCCTATTTTTTTACAGAATAATATTCCTGCATACTCTGTATGTAATATTTTATAGCAAACATGATCATTCTTTAACGCATTTTTGGTTTTTAACAATGAATCCGGACTCGAGACATGTAACTTTTTCACAGTGCTTTTCATATGGATGCCAATACTCATCGTCTTTACAATTAGAGCATTCCTTTCGATCATCGGAACACGCATTTATATTATACAGCTCATTAATTGGTACATATCCTCCACCAGCTCCACCACCATATCCACCACCTCCACTGCCATATCCTCCAGATCCACCAGAACTACCACCATATCCTCCAGATCCACCAGAACTACCACCATATCCTCCAGCTCCACCACCACTACAATATCCTCCAGATCCACCAGCCCCTCTACTATATCCACCAATGCCACTTCCAAAGTCAAGTCTGCTACAGAGTGTCTTTTTGCAGGAGAGACCATTTAAATTTTCATAGTTACAAAGAGCACAGTGGATATTCTTATACTTAATGGGAGATGTTCCAACTCTTTCTACTTCTTTTATAGCCATATATGAATGGCATTTATTTCTTATTTCTTCATCAGACCATTCTTCAGAACAATCTGATATAATACCTTCATCACAAACATGTATTAGATCCTCTATTTTGGAAGGAATTTCCAGCGACGCACGGACAGGAAAATAACCAATCCCATCGCAATAAGACGCCATCACTGAATTCTCTTTCTTGTAGTAAATATAGGAAATATGTTTACGCAACTCCTTTGATTCAGTTGCAGGCCTTATGAATGGTATAGAGTTATGTTTTATCTTAAGAGTCCAGTATGAAAATTCATCACCTGTTTCATGACATCTAAAGCAATAGTAATTCTTGTAAGTGATATTTGTCATGAGGCTAGTTACAGGAACAAGCTTTTGTAGATCATTGTCATCGATAGATTCATCGTTACATTTACCTGTCCACATACTGTCAGTGAAAGGACATTTATGCACAATGTAGTAAAATCCTTTGTCATCAACATATCGGCACGTAGGTTTCGGTTGCGGTTGCGGAACATTAACATAAGGTGAATCAAAACAACACGTGCCCAGCCGAACACAATGTATACCACAATGGCATGCCTGAGTTTCAAGTGAATCTACTTCTAATTCACAGTAATCGTTGGGACACGATATATCATATTTACTATGGTCATTTTTAATACTTTGAAAATCAAATGTATCTGCAGTAATCTTGTTACGAGATATTAACAAGAGGTGAAACGAGAAAACAACCAGCAAACAGTGCATGATGAAAATATTTGTTCAAGACCTGAAATGAATAAATATATAATTAGGAAAATGTCCAACTAAAAATGATATATATACATAGAAGTCATTCAAACTAGAGTTTACGACGTTATCTCTTAAACCGCCAATCACAGAAATGAACTTCTAGTTACAAAATGTAATTCAAATCAAGTGCAGCTTTTATTCTTGTTATTTGTTTTACATGGTGTTGTATATGTATTAAAAAAGAAATGTAACTGTTATATGGCCTCCGTTTTCTATAACTTATATTTTGAAAAATGTTGCCATTTTAATGTTGCCTTTTGAAAATTTTTACCGAAGAAGGGCGCTAAAGAAAAATTATTGTTTCACCACAAAATCTTGCCGCTTTGTAATGCTTTAAATTTTATGTATTATATATAGTTATAATTTTTATTCTTTTCCAGCATTAAAAATGCATCTCTCAGTTTTAAATTCAAATAAAGATTAAACATACATAAAATTCAAGTTATCAGAACTAGGTATATTTTGGTCGTGAAATAATTAAATTTTAGTAATGTCCTTCTTAGATGCTGGAGAATATTTTTAAAAATACAATAAGGTTCAAGTTAAAGTATCCCTACACTGTTAAAACTAGAGGTGACATATCGGTGCCATTTGGGAACCCGGGGTGAAATACTGGTGCCGTTTGGAACGCTAGCGTGTCGTACAGGCTTGAAAATGTGGTTCGGGTGCCATCTGGCCACTCACTGGGTGATTGAAGCTAATTAGGGTGCCATACAATGTGTATTGCTCGAACTTTTTCACCCCGCCATTCGACTGGTATCTTGCGCATGCGCTGATGCGTTTCCTCTCATTTTTCGCAAGTCACAAGGGAGATCGAACAAGATGGCTGACTTTGAATTGGAGAGCATCGTTGCTGCATAATCGTTGCCGCATGGTTATTAATATAATAACTAATTAACTCCATTTATTGTGAATAAATAAACCAGGGGAATCAATAAAAAGAATCACACTTTATATACAGGTATGTGAAATGTTTCAGTGTTTGTATATTATGTTTTATTATTATAAAAAGATTTTATATTATGTTGTATTACAAATGGCTCCGCTCATTATTTTCAAGCAGACATTTTAAGTCATAATCTTGATGTGGAAAGTTGAAATTTTTTTCTTGTGAAAGTAGAATATTGTCGCCTCACCTATTTGCTTGTTTTTTAAATTAATATTTATGTAAAGCTTATAATAATTTCATTTTATTCATATTTTTATATAATGAATTTTCTCGCACAGTTTTTGTTTACGATCTAGAAATAAATTTAATGATGCATTATAATAATAAAAAAAAATATACTGAAACATAAGTTGTTATATTTAAAAAAAATAGTTTAATCTCTTATTTTTCTGATATATAAACAAACTATTTGTAAACAATTGAAGAATTTACAAGTTTTAAAGGGAATTGATTTTTACTAACTTGAAACGTATTAATTTGAATATTTGACAATTTTAAATTAGTTGATTTGATAATATGAAATAGTAAACTTGAAATAGTAAACTTTGTAATATAAGAAATAGTAAACTTTGTAACATAAGAAATAGTAAACTTGATAAAATATAAATTTCTGCAGATGCTTTTATTAATCAAATACTTTTTACTATCGAAATTTTTAGAGCTTGTGTTTGATGATGAAATGAACTAATAATATACCTCATTACATATTATGAATTATTAACAAAATAAATAAATCGTAATTCCTGAATTGATATTTTGACATTTATACATGTGTCTTCTTGAAAAATGTTTTGTGAGTCTCTTGTACTATAACATATTAATAATAATAAATCACTGGAACATTTCACAGTAGTGTGGCTGGATGTAAGAATGTATTAGATGATTGAGTGATTATGTAAATATATTTATGTAAATATATTTAACTCGCATAGCTAGAAGAATTTTTTTCCCTCTTAAAATAATAATGATAAATAAATATCTCTGTACTACATCTAACTTTAAATGATAATAAATACTAACATATATGGTAATAAATACTAACCGGTTTTGAAGGTAACAAAAATGACCTGATGATGTATAATACATTTCTCATATATATTAACCTGCACATGCAGGGGTCGATGCAAGGTTTTTTTTTTTGTGTTAAGGGGGGGGGGCATTTTGTGAAATTTATTATATTTTTCACAAAATGCCCCCCCCCCTTATCTATAGCAATTGCATTGAAAAGAATTTGAAAATTCTTATACTTATAAAAGGGGGAAAAAAAAGGCTATACATATATAATTATAATGAAATGTTTAACTTTTCAGCAATAAAAGGATCAATACTTCATTTTCTTTGCTGAAATTTATACAAAATTAAAAGTTGATCATCTCATGTCAAGGGTCGACCCAGGCAAAATTTTGGGCCTTTTCAGAGCTCCTTCACAAAGATCTATTTAATAAAACAGGCTCCTTCACAAAAATCAATTTAATAAATTGGGCCCCTTCAGTAAAATATATTTCATAAACTGGTTCCCTTCACAAAATTCCTTTTAATAAAACAGGTCTCTTCAGAAAATTCCTTTTAATAAAATAGGCCCTTTCACAAAATTCTATTCCATAAAAGCTTACTATTTTTATTAATTATTAATTATTTTGTTATGTTTTAAAATGTGTAATTTGTAAACAATCTTTCGAACCAAACATTTATTACCATAACAAAAACTTTTTAAGGTCCTATTTGTTTTCCTTTCTGGTGAACTTGATTGTTTACAAATTGCACATTTTAAAACATAACAAAATAATAAATAATTAATAAAAATAGTATGTTTTTATGGAATAGAATTTTGTGAAAAGACCTATTTTATTAAAAGAAATTTTGTGAAGGTGTCATTTTATCAAATTGATTTTTCTGAAGGGGCCCATTTTATTAAATTGATTTTTGGGAACGAGCCTGTTTTATTAAATATATTTTTGTGAAGGAGCTCTGAATAGGCCCCAAATTTTGCCAGGATCGACCCTTGACATGAGATGATCAACTTTTAACTTTGTATAAATTTCAACATAGAAAACGAAGTATTGATCAGTTTTTTGCAGCTAAAGTTAAACATTGCATTATAATTATATATGTTTAGCTTTTTTTTTTCTTTTTTAAGTATGAGAATTTACAAACTCTTTTCAATATAATTGCTAGACAAGGGAGAGAGGGGGGGGGAGATGCTTTCATTTGTGGAGTGCCGCTGGGCACCTTAGAGTAGAGGTGCCATTATTCTCCCCTGGGTGCCATCCTTTCACCCCTTGTTGCACCCTGTATTAGGGGTGCCATCCTTTCACCCTAGTTAAGGGTGCCATTTTGGCTCCCCTAGGGGTGCCACCAGTGAGACAAGCCTTTCACCCCTTTGGGGTGCCATGTGTCACCTGTAGTTTTAACAGTGTATTTGAGACATTCTTATGAAGCATTTCATGGACGAACCCCCTTGAAATCATGGGGAAAAATTTATATGCTAATAAGTTAATGTATCAGAACTGGGAAATTTTTGATCGTAAAATAATTAAATTTTCGTAATGTCTTAGATGCAGGAGAATATTTTTTTTTTAATGTAATGGGTTCAAGTTAAAGTATCCCTGTTTGGGACACTTTTTTGAATGATTTCATGGACGAAAAGCCTTTAAATCATGGGGAAAGATTAACGTGCTTATAAACATTAAACATTCATAAAAGTCAAGGTATCAGAACTGGGTAAATGCTGGTCGTAAAATAATTAAATTTTTATAATGTCCTTCTTAGATGCAGGAGAATATTTTTTTTATAAATACAATAGGGATCAAGTTAAAGTATCACTGTTTGGGACACTCTTATGAAGTATTTCATGGATGAAACGCCTTGAAATCATGGGGGAAAATTGACTTGCTAATAAAGATTAAACATTCATAAAAGTCAAGGTATCAGAACTGGGTAAATTTTGGTCGTAAAATAATAAAAGTTTTGTAATGCCCTTCTTAGATGCAGGAGAATATTTGTTTTTAAATACAATAGGACTCAAGTTAAAGTATATCTGTTTGGGGCATTCTTATGAAGCATGTCATGGACGAAAACCCTTGAAATCATGGGGGAGGGGGAGAATTGACGTGCTAATAAAGATTAAACATTCCTAAAAGTCAATGTATCAGAACTGGGAAAATTTTGATCGTAAAATAATTAAATTTTCGTAATGTCCTTCTTAGATGCAGGAGAATATTTTTTTAATGCAATGGGGTTGAAGTTGAAGTATCCCTTTTTGGGACACTCTTATGAAGCATTTCATGGACAAAACGCCTTGAAATCCTACGGTGAAGATTGATGTAATAAAACAAATTAGTTTCTAAAATAGTGCTATGAGCTATATCGTTGCTCGATATTTGCATATTAGGCGGAAGAAAGGGCCTCGTATATCAATCTCTATTCTAAAAAACTGTAACTAACGGTGGTATTGCTGTCATTGTCGTAAATGAAATTTTTGTGACGGGAGGTGTTTCTCGACTAATATTAAAAAATCTATTGCGAATAAGAGCATAAAAATCTGTAGTTATGTAGAGAAATGTATGACAGAAACGTTGAAACTGACTGTTTTTAAATAGAAGATTTATTTTAGGAGCTATTTAATGTTAAAGTCTCACAAAATAGATTAAAAATCAAAAACTATGCATAACAATTTCACCATCTTTCGCAGGCACATACTTAACTATTTTGTAGTGTGCAGAATGCAATCATTTTCTTAATTTGTCTAATGGTTTGAGTTTTTTTTAAATTTTTTCGTTAAAAATTTCATTATGTCAACAGCAATTTTTTTCATATTTCGAAAAAGTCATTTTTTTACCTATTGTTTATGGTTATCAAATGTAAACAAGAACGAAAATTCATGCGTCAAGCATAGATTATGTAACAATTTCCAACGCTTCCAAAATAATTTTACAAATAATTACCGTTTAATAAGCTGAAAGATAACATCTAAGTAAACAATTTGGAAAACGCATAACATATTTAAAAACATAATTTCAGGAATTTCCAACTTATATTTCCAACATATACAATATTCGGAAAAATATCCGAATACTTTTATTAAGCCCTGTATATGATCTATACATTTGTATATATACTACATAGGATGCTAAATTTTAGTTTAGTTAGGACACGCGTAACACAGTTTAAAATTCCCTTTCTGGAGTTTCTGTAAATAAGCGGAAATGTGTTCGCGAACTTTTGTGCTGCCCTGTATGTGAAATACAGAATTTATACACACCAAGTAATTGACAACAAGTGAGTTAAATTTAAAATCGCGTTCAGCAACTTAAAACGCACTTCCAGGAATTATTGTTAACAAACAGTAGAGAATTCTTTTGTGTGTCCCTGTAAATGAACGATGACTGCTACACACACAATATTCTGTAGTAAGCCTCTTGTAATGCACCTTAGTGGTATATATATATATATATATATATAAATTTCAATGCGTTTAAAATAGTAAAACATTATTTAATTAAACCGCAAACAATTTTTCTCCATAGACGTAATGTAGCGGAATTCTTTTGACTGTCCCTGTAAAGTAACTATAAGTGCTATGCACACCCTATTCCATATTAAGTTTCTTGTAATGCACCTTCTTGATATGTATCAATTACGATGTGTTTTAAATTGAGTAATATCATTAAAATAAACCGCAAATGATTTTTCCCCATAGACCGTAATGTAACGGAATTCTTTTGAGTGTCCCTGTAAAAAAACTATAAGTGCTACACACTTCAGTTGAAATAGGGAACATGCCATAGATAACGACAATAACATATAAAAACTGCAAGGCAATCTGAGCATACTTACGGGAGTTAGAGCACGGACAGACGGCCAGACGGCCATACGGCCAGACAAACCGAAGTCATAAACACTTTTCAACTAGGTTGGAAAGTGTTAAAAAGCGCAAATAATAATATTTCCAAACATTTTACAACTGAAAAATATATTTACTCGTGAATATTAAAAGAGAAAGAAAACTTTAAATTAATTAAATTATTACGTGCGAAAAACGTGAAAAATGGTGCAAATTACGTCATATTAAAAAGCCGAAAAAATAATATATCGAAACACTTATTACGAGAAAGTTAAGAGAGAAAGAAAACTTTAAAATGATTAAATTGTTATGTACAAAAAGCATTACATGGGGAAAATTACCTTATATTTAAAACAATGTACCGTGTGGGTATAATCAAAATTACGCTTCTCAGACCAATGTGGAGGCCGTTGTGGCTGACAGAATTCGTTGAAACTTGGTACATAGGATATAGTGACCAAGGGGAAGAGAAATATTCAATTTAAAAATTTGTTCAAATTTCGCCCACCAGGTGAAAAGATTTCGCCTAAAGAACAGTAAACACAAATTGGAAACATAAAACTTTATTTAATCACAGCATTTGGTCAATGCGTATTCCATTTGTGTCAGTAACACGTTCAAAGTGTGCTAAAACCTGTTCAACAGAAGTACAGAGTGATTCTTCAGGAATAAAAGGGATACGGCGTGTTATGCTTGCTTTCTGTTGAGGATGTATTAACGGGATTTGAACATGTCTGGCACAAATGGAATGCACATTGAATAAATGCTTTGATTAAATAAGTTCCTATATTTCCAATTTGTGTTTCCGGTTTTTTTATGCGCCATTTTTTCACCTGCTGGTCGAAATTTGAACTATTTTTTATTGAATATTCCCCTTCCCCATGGTCCATAGAACGTATGTACCAAGATTTAACGAAATCCATCAACCAGAACGGGCTCCAGATTGGTCTGCGTGAGTAGTGTAACTTTAATTAGAACCACCCGGTAGCTTTTTCAGAAAGCCTCACGTTTTCAGCACCAACTTGGCGAAAGAGAGAAAGAGCAGCCAGCTCTATCGCCAATCGTCGTCCAATCCTTTTGTTTTGATCTGAACTTTAATGTGAAATGACGGCTGACCAAATAGCCTCTGTGTGTGTGTGTGGGGGGGGGGGGTAATTTAGAATGATTATCTATTGTTACTTGAAAGTAAAAAATAACATAACTAGAACAATTTTTAAACTTTGCATGCTGGTGAAGGAGAGAAACTGAAGAAGAAAAAAACCTATTTAAGTTTGAATTATATGTATTTGAAATTTAAAGCATTTAAATATCAAAAAGCTCTTTGTTTTAAAGCAATGTATTAAAGGTAAACCACGGCAAAATAATATTTCCTCATACTATCTTCTCTACTTGATAACATATCTGTGAAAAAAAAAAAAAACAGAAACACTCTCTTCGCTGGAGCAAAGCAATGGGGTTGCTGTTTGCTATATGTGTGACGTGACAAAGAAGAAGGGGTACGTAGCGTTGAATTCAGCACCACGCGAACCGTAATTCTCGCGCCAACGTGCTGAAAACGTGAGGCTTTCTGAAAAAGTCCACTCGCTATTTAAAATATCAGACGTGAAACAATTTTCTTATAGAGATGTAAAAGGTGATCTCACGAACAGTTATTTGATGCTGTTGTAGGACTGCTACCGGGACTTTTATTATTGTTTTTTTTATTTGTATGTCATACAGCTATGTAAGCTGTTAAACGTTGCTATGGTAAAAGTCACATGATGTGCACAGCCTTATAGCTTGTAAAAGAATAATTTTCATTTCAATATTTAGAGGTATATCACGCACGAAAGTAAAAGCATACATGAAATTGAAGTAAAATAAAGAAAAGAATTCCTGTGTAATAGAAGTCAGAGACTCACAGGAAATTAAATACAGAAAGAAAGGCTGTAAAACTTTTAAACTCAATTTGGTGGAATGAAGAGATCTCCAGGAAAAGAAAATATAGTATATAAAATTCTATAGTAAAGAGCATTTTGTTATATGGAGCAGAGGTATGGAGAATTATGGAGGCAGAAAGAAAGAAATTAGCAGAAGTGGAAATGTATGCCCTAAGAATATCATGCAGGATATCAAGAATAGAAAGAATAAGAAATGAAAGAATAAAAGAAATTATGAAAATAAAGTGAACCATTTTAAACGATCTCCAAAATAAACAATTAATCTGGTATGGCCATGATAAAAGTATGACTGACGAGAGACTACCCAAAATCGCATCTAATTACAGAACAAACCAAAAGAGAAAACGAGGAATACCACGAAAGACCTGGATGGATTATATAAAAAAGCCATGAGGGATAGGGGTCTGGAGGAGGAATGGACCCTTGACCGGAAGAAATGGTGTGGTCTCTTGTAGATTTTTCGGATGGCGGCATCTGACGCCACAAACCCAGTTTATATATATATTCCTGTGTAATTCCTGTTTCTGAAAAATCTAAAACTCGATACAAAGATAAAATATAAGCGTACATTTTCTAAATGGAATGCTGTCTAATGTTATGGTTCTGACTGTTATTCGTAAGTAAGCCAATTTATGTATCCTCGAACTCAAAATGGGAATATTATTTGTATCGTCGATATAAAAATTTGGGAGTCAGCGATATTTTTTACTTGATCATTTTATACAAGATGATTTTTGCATGTGTAATTGATATTTCTGAATCAAACACGAAAACAGCCATATGTCCCGTCAATACTGGATGCGGCCTTGCCACCGACAACTCCCACAATCAAAATTAAATGACTGGCAACCCGATTACAGAAGTTGACACAATTCGTGATTTTATCAATTATTATTCCGTAATCGTTGTAAACCTTTTAAAAGAGAGCAAATTAGCAAGTTTTTAGATACTGCGGAATCTAGACTAGGGTTTGCGAGCTAAGCTTGTAGGAGCAGAGACTCCTACACTCTAAAAACGAAATTTTCAAAACTGAACGAAAAATACTGGAATCTGAGTATGCCGCATAGTCAAAATGGCTCCGAATCAAAATTACTCAAGTTTGAAATATGTGTATACTCATTTCTGAAAACATGCACAGACTTAAGAATAAAACATCATATGCTCATATTTGAGTATGTCCATGTTTCAAAAATGAGTATGAACTGACTTCTACGTGCTCATTTTAGAGTGTTTCCATGTTTCAAAAATGAGTTTGAACTGATCCTAATCATTTTTAGTATATCCATGTTTCAAAAATGAGTATGAAATTATCTCTATGTGCTCCTTTTGAGTATGTCCAAGTTTCAAAAATGAGTATGAACTGAGCTCTATGTGCTCGTTTTGAGTATGTACATGTTTCAATATTCTGAATATTTGTGGTATTTCAGAATTGAAAGCAATGGGTCTTCATATTTGAAACAAAAAGCTTCATAACAAAATGAAAACATGGTTTTACTGAGTTTTGAAAGTGTCAGTTTTCTCAATGTAGTCATAAATAAATAAAAAAGAGATGAAGCTTTTCGGGGCATTATTCGACACTGACAGTGAAGAAGTTGTTTTACCAAAAAAGAGGAAATATTTGTAAAAATCTTTGCGAATAAAGGAGAAACAGGGCATTGCTTACAGGTCTATATTATAAAATTATAGTTTGTGGCGAATGGTATTTTATTTCTGTAAATCAAATTTTTTTTTACCACGATGCAAGAGATCTAAAGCAACGAATTCCGCAAGTCCTTGAAATTGCTGTTGTTCAGCAGTCCAATTAGAAATATTTGTTTTTCAAATGTGCAATGAGAAACTTGCGGCTCACCGCATTGCAAGGATTTTAGATTTGCCATACACATGAGTTAAACATATTTGCGAAAGAACCATAGAAAGAAGTTTGAAAAAAGAAAGAGCTATAGAAGAAATACCTGTACACAAGGTTGCGCGCACATTGATCAGTTACGTGCTGCTGTGCATCGTGTTGTGATATGATATCAGTTGCTATCCTGTCAGTATGGTTTCATATTGAACAGAGTGAAACCATTGTGAAGCAGAGTTTGGACGCTTTTTTTTACTGTTATGTTAGTCACGTGTGTTTTGTTCATGGTCTCATATTTATATCTGTGGGATCAAGAGTTTATATGTGCATGATGTGAATTAATAAAATTACATGATGACATTTGTTATGATATCTTTATTTGTAGTGCTGTTTTCTATTCATTACATACAAAGACTGGCAGTGCACGTTTCCGCCTATCGGCGATTTTTGTAACTAGATTTGTTATTGAATAGATCATTTTAACATGGTCAGAAATGTATATACTTTCAATATGGAAGCATTACATCCATGGGTTATCTTTCCAGAGCGTTCCAAATAGGTATACTTTAATTTGAATTACCTTGTCTAACTTACACGTAAATGAGGTAAAATATAAAAACCTAAATTTCGTATTTTAAATCATGTACAGCCCCGTAAGAAATGAATGCGACATTTGATATACTTCATTTAATTTCACTTTGAAATTGGAAGTACGTTTCACTCATCAGCGGTTTCAAAGATAATCGCCAGAATCACTATCTTGAATCACTGGCATAGTAATAAAAACAAGAGCCAAAAATCATGCATTGGCTATAGACTATGAAATACTTTCCAAAACTATTTGAATATTGTTAAGAAATTTCATTTTTTCATGCAATGAAATGAGATATCTAAATAAACAATTTAAAATAGGGGAGATGGGGGATGAATGGGACATTTTCACAAAAATGTTTATTTTAAATATTTTATTTAAGTTATTATTAATATTATATATCACATTTCATACATTAAGTGTTTGACTACATCTTATGCACATTATTTATTCAAGATTATTATTATACAGAAATATATTATGAAATTGAAAAACAATTCCTCTTTTTTTCCCAATCATTCCCACAGCATGAATGAATGGGACACAAATATTTTCCTCCCTTTATTCAATGTTAAGGACTAAAAGCTGAAAAAAATGCCTTCTGGGCAAAAGCTGAGAGATTGTAAATTGTAATATGATCTCCAGAATTATTTGTTAGCCAATCATATTGGACTCATCTCAGCTTTGTTTTAAAAGGCCCATAAACGGAAGCATTCAATGGCTGCAGACGATAACTACAATGAGGATGAAATGTTAAAAGAATAAGTACCATAAATTATTAATTTATCAAACTGTATAATATTATTTAGCTAATAAATATATTTTCAGCATCCTCTAGGGATAAATGAGACAATCCCATTCATCCCATTTGAAATGTCCCAATCATCCCCATAATGCATTTATTCAATTGTCAGCCATTTTGTCTCAAAAATTATTTTTTTACAATGGTTAATATTCATTTATTTTAATTACCAATATTGAGCCTTAAAATAAAAAACTACAACATATCTTAATTGTTTATATTGCATAAGATATTTAAGTAGAGAAAAATTAAAAAAATTACTTTTAAGCAGAGTTTTGAGGAAATGACAATTTGAAAGAAACTGAAAACAGCCATGTGGTCTTGCTTTTGGTTCTGAAGCACACTATGGTAGTGAAATCTATGAGGATAGGAAGCAACTAAAAAAAAGTTTATTGCCTGAAATATTGAGAACGTCCCATGCATCCCTTGTCCCATTCATCCCCCATCTCCCCTACATATAACTGTAAAAATCTATTTTCAGCATTTGCTCTCAATAGTCACTAATGTGTTACCTTTCTTTCTTGCAGTCCTGTATATGATTTACACACCTCGTACTATACAAAAAATAGTTAAGTTTAAAAATGCATGCCACAGCGGAAAATGCACATCAAACAATAGTCGCTAATAATCAGTCCTGTAACCGAATTATTTTGGGTATTTCTGTAAATAAATGGTAAAATCTACGCATTCAGAAATGTGTAAGAACCGTAATCCAGGTCACCTCAGCAATATATATGAATTTCATTATATTTGAAATATTGTTAAAATACAGGGTCATTATAAATGATGGATCCATTTTCAAAAAATTGTATTTTTTAAAGTACATATCCAAAATGAACAATCTTGATACCAATGAAAAGAGGAAGTTTCAAAGTTTTTTTAAGACATTATAAATGTTCAATGTGTCCACCGTTTACTGCACGGCAAACATCTACTCGATAGCCAAACTCGTCCCACACACGAGAAAGCGTATCTGCTGTTACTGAGTGCACGGCTTTCAAAGCGATGATGGTTCCAGAGGTGGCCGGTAGGGGTCGCGCGGCAATAGGACGCGATTTTGTTTCACTATCAGTTGTGAGTGAGATGACTACTGTGGAGCACAATGTTTTCTGAGTTCTTGAGTTCGCAAGAAGTGACCAAACGGTGGACACATTGAACATTTATAATGTCTTAAAAAAAACTTTGAAACTTACTCTTTTCATCGGTATAAAGATTGTTTATTTTGGATTTGTACTTTAATAAATACAATTTTTTGAAAATGGGTCCATCATTTAGAATAACCCTGTACATTGTAAACGATTTTTGTCCATAAATCATAATGGAATGGAACTCTTTTGTGAATCCCTATAAATGAACTACAAATTCCACTAATTCTATACTAGATATAAAGCATGTTGCTGCCTATTTCAGTGACATATATCAATTTTATTATGTTTAACGTATCGTGATATGATCAAAATGCCCCAGCAAACACATACCTTTCGGCACATGATCGGACCGCAGCCGGCAGTGTCGGTTAGGCGTCGGCATCGGGAAAGTGGTATCGGTCAAGTACCGGTTGTATGTCGGCAACTGATGCTAAAGAACCGTGCTTTTTCAAATGCCAGTTACTGTAATCGGGGTAAACTTATGGTTCGATATCGGCAAGCGACTTATATCGGCAAATGACGCTGCACCGATATCTGGTATCCGTTAATGGTCCGATTACATTTGCCAGCATCGGTCCGAATTTGGAATGTTTAGTCTTAGCCGTCAATTTTTTTTTTCAATTGTGATTAACCGGCATTTTTAAGTTAGATTTCTTAAGAAATGCTACCTGTTACATTCTCTCCTTAGTTGGAATTTTCGATTTTTTTTTTTTTTTTGCAGAACTACGCTGATTATGACTCCCAGAACCCAAAACCACCCCCAATTCAAAAGTTTATTAATCTATTTATCTATCTATGTCACTTTTTTATGGGCACGATAACTGCAATAATTCTGCACAAATATCTTCCAAACTGATACATAAAATCAAGGGGCATAAAATCACAGTCAAGTTCGTTAATGGGCAAAATCGGACCAAGGGGGGATGGGGGGCTTTTTGTGAAAACAGAAAAAAAAACATAATTTCTTAATTATGATACGTATCGAATCTGTTTAAAGTTATTACTACTTCTAGGTAAAGGGGCGAAAATTTATGTATGACAGATTTTTGATATCATTAAAAATGGCCCCAAAAGGGGGGGGAAGAGGGGGCGGGGGTTAGAAGAAAAAAAATTCATAACTTCACCAATTCACAAGATATCAAATCCGCTTAAATTTATTATAAATCCTCTTAATATTATCTAAAACTTTTATACTGACATGTTTTTATAGGACCAACCCTTATAGCAAAAAAAAAAAAAATAATAATAATAATAATAATAATCTTTGCCGGATCCGCTTGCAAAGGAGTTAAGTTTCGAAATGGGTGGTTCCAACTGCCGCATCATTGCAAAAAGGTCATTTCTTCCGCAATTCCCAACAAACAGGTGCCCCACGGTCTGCGTCTTCGAAATCTACCTGTGCCTGTAGGCCGAGCCGTCAGGGATTTTTTTTTCGATTGTGATTAAGTCTGAGTTTTGTTAGTAAGTGCATGGTTTTAAATAATGTATATTATATATTTTTACTCTTCTTTTGAAGAATTGGTGCAACAATATCGAAAAAACAAACTATTATTATATTTCTCTTTTTTTTTTTTTTTTTTTTTTTTTTTTAAATAATAATAAAAATTGTGGATATATTTTTGAAAATGAAATGTAAAATGTATTCAATATTTTACACAAATTTTAAATAAACATATTAGACATGATAAAAACACATATATGGAAAGATATTACTTGCTTTGTTACCCCCCCCCCCCCCGAACCCCCAACGAACGCACGCTGGATGGGGCGATATTTAGATGATTAATCACATATTAATTATTAAAACAATCTAAAAATAATGTATTGTAAAAGCTGTGAAAACGTAATCTGTTTCAATAAAAACCTGTCTTAAACGAAAAAATTCATGGCCCCAATGATGGAAGTTTTACCATACAATTATACCTGCTAAGACGGAAAACAGTCTAAAAAGGAATTGTTATGTTTTCAGCGATTTCTTTTTCACAGGCTTTACTGTATAATAAACAAAAATAATAAACACTAAATTAATTAAAAAATTTTAATTGCTGTATAATTAAACCTGTTTTATTGGTCATTTTAAAAGAATAAAATTATGTAATTATCCATATAATAATTTTAATAAACATGAAATAATAATGCATTTCTTGTAAGCATTTATCAAGAAAGTTTCGGACTTTGGTGTAATTTGATGATGATTTTCAATCATATGAGACACTTTCACATCCAAAAATTGATTATGACAAAGAGCCAAGTACAATTTACCAAGCTAACACGCCAGATCTGGAATGTCCCGCTACTTTATTGTCTACCTTGGGAGCGTACTTGGGGAAAGCAAAGCGATCATCTAGTAAAACTGCGCGCGCATGCTTTCCAAACTGGATTTTGAAAGGCAAATTGCAACCATAGATTCCCGCGTTTTCATGTAGTTGTAGTAGTTGCCTGATGTGAGATGCGAGAAGCATTACGCGGGCTGATAAAATCATAATATTGGTAAGTCTGCTTAATTTTATTTTATTAAATGAAAAATAATCTGAATTAAGTTCATTATTTTTGCATACATTTAATTTTGTAAATATTTATTCTCTTTTAACAATTAACTTTGCGTAGGAATTTTTGTTGTACAAAATGATAATAGGGTGAAATTAGAAAAATATGTTTATGCAGTTTTCATATCTTTATTATTTAAGTTTTTGTGACATGTAGCATATTTTTAATTATTAATAATTAAAAAATTCTTTGTACGTTTCTTTATTATAATAAATGCAGAATGACATTTGGTTTTCTTATCCATTTGATGCTCTACAATTTTACAATAATCTTATAGATCATGTATTTAAAAAAAAAATAGTCAAAATTTTCGATTGCTTAGTAATGGTAATTTGCATTTTTTTGTATTTGAACTTTAATTTATTCAAAGTTACTAATTCATTCATTTTTTAAATTACTTAAAGCGATTTCTTTTTCACGTATCCTAAAATTTTTACGCAGCGGTATAAAAATTTCCTAATACTATTCAAATTTATTAAATTTTAGTCATGCAAGATGTTTGAAGTTTAAATTATTACTATTAAATTGGTTTAATACACATTTCATTTCTATCAAATTTAAAATAAATGAATTTTAATTAATGTGTATAAATATTTGACATTTCCAATGTACATAATATAACTGAGCGATTTTGAAAGTGTATATTTATATTTGAAAAGGAAATATTTAGAAACAAATTAAGAGAAAAAGGAAAAACAATATTATAAATAATGTTACTTTATTTAAAAAAAAATTAATTATGGAGCATCAAATTAGATGTAATAATACATGATTTTGAAAAACAATTGTCCTTCTGTATAAATGAAAAAATATATAAAGAATTTAGAAAAACTAAAAATAAGTAAATATGAAACATGTCTATCATATAAAAATTTTTTAAATAAAGTTGCAAAAATATATTTTTCTAATCTTGCCCAGAAATTACATAAACTCTAAATTTTGTTTTTTATATATTTTTAAAGAGAGAATAATGTTTACTAAATTAAATTATGCAAAAAATATTTAACTTAGTTGAGATGTTGATGGATTTAATAAGGCTAAAACAATTTAGCATAATTTATAGCAGACTTATTTTAAGAGACATAATCACAAGAAAATCACAAACATTCATTTACAGCGTTCATAAAATAAAATAATAACAAACGGTACAGAATTTTCTTTAACTAAGTTATTTAAACTGATTTTTATTTTCTGTGTAAAATTAAAGTTCAATTTTTTTAATTTATTAATAAATAGTAAATTAACGGAACGGAATTTAGTATATTTGACTTTAAAATAATAATAATAATAAAAATTAGATGTATTGTTTTATACTTTCCTAGAAAATATTTTGTTTTTTTAAATCAAGTTTTACAGCGACGCTTAAAAAGAAAAATATATAGAAAATGTTTTTTTTTTTTTTTTTTTTTTTTTTTTTTTTTTTTTTAATGGCAGGGGCTATTAATGGTAAAACGGTATTCGTGAAGGGGAGGGGGGGTGCTTACATCTGAAAAATAAATTTCACCATTTTTACAAAAATAAGCAAAGTTAAAAAATAAAAATTAAATACCAATAAGTGGAGTTCCCCCCCCCCCTTTCAGCTGCTAGTTAACAATAAAAGGGGTGCTTTCGGCAGTTTATTGCTTGCCGATATCGGACCACATTCGACAATACTACGGATTTGTTATCAGTATACGGTCGGCACAGCATCTCGCCGTTGTTAGCGTTGCCGGTACCGGCCCAGATTCGGTAGGTGTGCGGATAACTGTTGGTATACAATCGGCACAGCAGAGTGCCGTCGATTCTACCGGCGTTGCCGATTCCGGACCGACTATGCGCCTATCAGTCGGGCGTCAGTCGCGCGGCGTGTCGAAAAAGTTACGGAACCGGTACCGTCGGAAACGGCAAAGCGGTAGTCGGCCGATTGCTTACCGATAGCTCTGTGTTTGCTGGGGCACTACAAATGATTTTTCAATATGGACCATAATATAACAGAATTATTTTGTGTGTCGCTGTAAACGAACTATAAATTCTACACATTGCATTTACAACATCGATGATGCTATAATAAACTCTAATATCATACATAAATTACGTGGCAATATGAGTATATTTAAGAGAGTTAGAATACAGACAGATAGACAACCCAGACAAACCGAAGTCATAAACACTTTTGAAGTATGATAGAGAGTGTTAAAAATTGTTCGTAGCCAAAAATGATTTTTATGGTCTACTACTTTTAAGAAATTGTTGAAGAAAGGACTAATTAACTTAAAGTGCATATAAAAACATAACATACCTTAAACATTCTATAAAACATCCTTAAAATTCTATAAGAAATTAATTAAGTAATCGTCTGAAAAACGGTTCGCAGTCTGTAGGTCTGTGATTACGCAAAATAAATAGAAAAGGATTTCTTCAGAAAAGAAATATAAATGAAATATTCATTCTTCTCTGAATTTTAAAAATGTTTTCCCAAATTTAGATAGAATTGAATCGTAATGAATAAACTGAACTATTACATCATCAAGACATGATCGCAAAATTTTTTGAATGGTGTATAAACATTTTTGTTTGGTATGCATATTTTTGTATGGTGTATTTACTGTATGGTGTATAAACATATATGTATAATTAAAACTTACACAAACATTGAAAACTTAAAATTGGCGTATCGTTGGACATCTACGACCATCTTCAGATTTATGATGTTAAATTAAATTAGAGTCTATAAAACAAAAATATGGTGGCCTTTATTTTTCACAAAACATTTTTGCGGTATTTAATAGTTTTTGTCTTATTCAATTTCATTACAGAGAAACAGAGTGCTTCCGATGTGGAAATTCGCGGCATAAACTTTGCCATATTAACAAGCGTCTTTCCGTTTTCACTGTCGTGAATCGTTGAAATTATCTAAAGTACAAAATATCACAACTCGTTAAGTGTTTGTTGTAGAATAATGGAATATTTTACTGTTTTACCTCTAAGAACATGGAGAAAACTTTTCTAAATATCATATATAGGATTCAGGGGAGGTATAAATAATTAAGATTTTCTTTTAATATGTACTAGCCGGCGTTGCAACACGGTGCATTTGCATTGCATGGGATTGTCCATTTTTTGGGGAAAAACGCCTATGAATTTTTGTGTTATTTTATATATTTAAATGAAAATCTATCCAAATGAGCATAAAGATGGGGGCCACACTGCCTTCGCCATCATAGTGCTACGTATGCTTTTGTCTGTTTAAATTTTATATTTTTAAACGAAAGATTGTCGTAGCCCGGGCCAGTGATGATAATTTTAAATATACCTAACATGAGTGTTGACAGAGATTTTATATTTAAATAAAAAAATTCACAATCGAACATAAAGGTGGATCAGAAATCGCATCCACGTAACAAGCGTACATTTAGCTTTAAAAGGACGTCTACGGTTTTAAAAAATATGACTATTAACATTCATAAAAATAATCCGTGACTAGATGTACTTTTGCACCTCTTAACAACACTCTCTGTTCTAGGCTAAAAACTATTAAATGTCGGTATTTTAACACTCATTTTTTACAGGTTTTGGGACACCCACTGCCTTCGGCAGCGTACCCCCATGAATTGGCATGTTTTAAACTTTAATGAAAATCTATCTAAACGAAATACGGAGGCCTGGTTATAGAGATAGTCAATTTATTTCCGACGTTTAGATATATTAAATTGTCAATTCTGATCAAATGTTCTTGAGAAAACCTAAATAATACCCCTCCTCAACTCTTTTAAACTCAGAAAGATACCTCTCTCTTTTGAAAATTTTAGGTTTAAGAAGAATGTTGAACTTTCTTCAAAGCCACTCAAAGAGAAAAATATGTGTAATTTCCCTTGAAAGAAGTGTAACTGCCTAATTAACTTTTTAAAAATTATGTCTTTTGCTCCAAACTGGTGATAATTTTTATGCGTTATACCTATAACGTATCCGAAGCCTGTGTATAATTTTCGTGCAAAAATATTGATATTTAGATCTAAAAACATGAGCAAGACACCTGCGTATTCGCGTTCTGAACGAATGTCTTGCAGAATTTTATTATTATTTGTTAATACTTCTAACGTCGGAATGCTTTGCGATTTTTATATGTGATATAAATTATATGTCTCAAAACGTGTAAAAAATTTGTGTGTAAATACCGACATTTAATAATTTTTAGCCTAGAAAAGAGAGGGTTTTGAAGTGTCACGAAATGACTTACAATCACGAATTGTTTTTTATAAAGTGTTAATATTAATTTTTTTAAAAACCGAAGACGTCCTTTTAAAACTAAATATACGCTTGTTACGTAGATATGATTTCTTTTCTTTCTTTCTTTTATTCATTTATTGTTTTTATATTTCGATTTTCAAACCTGATGCAGAATTTTAAAGTATGCATAAAAAATGAAAGTCGCATAAGTGGGTTTCGGAAAGGAACTTTTTGCAAGGGTTAATATTTATATATATTTTTAAAAACGAAGGCATCGTTTTAAAATAAAATATGTGTTCTTTTAGTAGGTGTTGGTATTATCTGCTTTTCCGTATTTTGAAGAAAAATAGCGGATTCAGAATTTTAGTTTTGCAGAAAAATTGAAATTCAGCTAGAGTGACTTTCCGATAGGAATTTTATTAAAAGCCTTAACATTCGTCTTTTTAGCTAGCTTCCATTACAAAAAATAAATAAACAAATAAATGAATAAAATAAAAAAAGCTACATATTGCAGCCGTCCGGAGGAGACCAATTCCGGAAATCTCCGGTATATTTTTACTGATTATGACTCCCAGATTCAAACACCAGATTATGCACTGTAAGCGGCATAACGAAAGTGGATTCGGCTACAAGTGACATTTTTAATCGAAATACGACGGCTTTGGCATGAGTTGCACAGTAAACCAACAGTACTGTACAACGTGCATGAGTGTTTCGGTTGTTTTACGGAAAACATGACTTCCAAGTCAGTCAACAGTTGTGATACTGTTAGTGGAAAACCCATCCACCATGGCAAGGTTGTACCACATTGGATGGGAAAAATCGGTTTTTAATTGCCCTTGGGCCAAAACTGCATAAAAAGCACAGAATGATTCGGTTTTTAATTGCGCATGAGAGTCTTGTAATTTGCAGAGTATGCCGCTTATAGCGCCATCTATTGATACACTTTGGCACTTTTTTTCTTATGCCATACCATTTCCCTCTTCTTCCAGTATATTCAGTTCAAACTTGAAGTCATTCTGACCAGTGGTTCCTTTTTTACAGCATTTTGAAGTGAGACTTTAATTATAATCACCCTGTATATATATATCTGATTTTAGTGAAGTGTGGTACACGTATGTATGAATAGATTTCGATCTGACTGAGCATAGATACAGTACTTACCAAAGTCTCGACCGAGTTATCATTGACCCACTTATCCACCATCTTATTTTAAAATGGCGGCCATTTTGCCAAATTCAAAAAGATGTGCAGAAAAAATTGGAAATTCAAAAAGTTTTTTCCCTTTAAGTGTTCTTACACAGTGTACATACAGTGATCCGTAACATCTTTTGCTTTGCCTCTATCTTAAACAAAGGCAGTTTGATATATAGGCTGGCTGACATTTTAAAACAATCTGATTTTCGTCATGTGATAGCACTTGTATTTATCAATCGATTTTAATGTGACTGCGCATGTGTACAAGACATATGAAGTTCTTAACCGGTTTCGTTGGCCAGTTTCATCCTCTATCTTGTTTCAATTAGCAGCCACTTAAAGATTTTAAATTCAAAAGATGTACTAAAAAATTAGAGGTTGTGACATGTTGAAAATTTCACATGCACACATACCTGGAAGATAAAGATAATCCCTTAGAAATGAAAGGCCTTTTGTGAATTGTCACTATTCAAGTAAGAGTGCTATACAGAAGGGTGACAGGTGGACGTGAATCAACTAATCAATTACTTGGAAAAAGGGGATAATCTCCTAAGAATGAAAGCTAGAACTATAGATTGGGGTCTGTCATTGTCACCTGGAGATAAGCAGACTGGAGCATGTGTGGTAGAGGAGGCAATGTTTTCTGAGAAATTCCTGGGATGCAATGAAAGCCCCTGGGAAGTGAAATTGCAGACGACAGTTGAATGTTGAACAAGTTGGAGGTTGAACGAGAATGGAAGGAAGGTCCTTTTTTGAGCGGACGTGAGAATCTGAGTTTTTCGGACATCGTAATTTTACAAGACGAAGATGATTGTCCTATTTTTTCATTTTTACTTTTGTCTTTTTAATGTGTTAATTTAAAATAAAGTTTTTTCGTTTCAAACGATAAATGGATATCATTAATTATATATACATGTGTCCACGTTACCACACAATAGTATATATAATTAATTAGTGGCAGCAAATGGGATATGTAATCTAGAGTAAATCAGATTACGGATCTATGTTAACCTGATTAAACAGATGAAGAGCCAGTGGAAAACGGACAAGCAGAGTTGTGGAGTCTTGAAGTCTAATCTGAGTCGTGGTTTTTCTTGGAGTTCTAGCAAGTAGAGAACTGGAAAAAGAACTTTATCGACTAAAGCTGTGTGGTGTATGAACAGTCAACTATAGACTTGGTGCTATTTGTGTGTGCTTCAAAATATATCAGTGAAATGAAGATATGCGGCGTACTATCTGAGTTGTCTACATACGGATCTAAGGTGAAATTAGTACCTCATCAGTGAATTGAGTGTCTTCAATTGTTCAAAAATCTGTGTGTGTCATCTTTAAAAGTGCTTGGAAGCCTGGTATCAGTGTGGAGGAAATATCTGCATCTGGAGGTAAGCTCTTTTATGAAATCTTCTATAGAGGTCTGTTTTAAATTAAATTTTGTGTATAAATTTTAATTTTGGGGAACAAAACTCTATGAAAAATTTAAGAATTCTAGGGAAGCTATTAATTTGGTACTTAAATTTTTAGTTAGAATTTTTATGTTTGTTGTTTTTCTGGTATCTATTTGGTATAATATTGGGTTAAGAAAATATACTTATGTATATGTTAAAATTTACTTGGGGTATAGTAAATTGTTATTGATTAATTGAGATTATTAATCGGGGTATTTTAATCATAATTTTGTATAAAACTTTTGGAAATAAGAGTTTTGCTTATATACATTTTATTTATTACAGTAATAAAGTTATAGCTTAATTTTATGGGTATACTGTGGATGATTATGATTAATGTTTCAAAATAAATTGATGTTATACTGTTGGGTATAAAATTTATTTTGGGGGGATATACTCAGTTTGAAAGACGTCACTGTTGCATGATAATTTGCTATAGTAAAAGTGTGTCGTTTTTAAATACATTATTATACGTATAGTGAAAAAAATTCTATTTCTGTATTTATTGTATTATTGTAAATTGAATATATATAATATTTTGAAATTTATTATATTTTGGGGGAAAATATGGCAGACTATTTAGTAAAATATAATAAAAGCGTCTTGCTATTATTAGCAGAGGAATTTGAGACCAGCGTGTCAAAAACGTGTAAAAATCAAGCTATAATTCAAGCTATTGTTAGTGCTGAGGATTATAAAGAAAGTTACGCAAAACTTCGCTTGCAGTATATTCTTGAACAGGAGGCAGAGCGGAAAGAACAGGAAAAACAAATCGAAAAAGATCGTAAAGAACAGGAGAGACAAATTGAAAAAGATCGTAAAGAAAGAGAGAGGCAAATTGAATTAGATAGGATTGCGCAAGAAGAAAAAGATAAACTTAGGAAATTTGAGTTAGATAAACTTTAAAAACAACTTGAGGCAGATAAACTTGAAAAGCAGCAACAACTTGAATTACAAAAACTTGAGAAACAACAGCAATTTGAATTAGAAAAATTGCGTATTCAAAATTCTGCGGATATTGTTAGCATTTCATCTAATGAATCAAATGTAGATTTTCATAGAACTCCTAAAGTAAATTTAAAGGATTTAGTTCCGCGCTTTGATTCTAAATTAATTGATATAACTCTTTTCTTTATGAATTTTGAAAGGCAAGCCGAGAAAGCTAAAATTTCTCAGGAAGATTTGGTTAGTCAATTAATTCCTTTATTACCTTCTGACATTGCCGAAATTATAGTTAAACAACCGTCAGACAAATGTGATGATTTTCAACATATAAAGAAAGTTTTGTTAGATAGGTTTAGGCAACTGGTTCTAAGTACAGGCGCCTTAAAACAAAAATTTGAAACTCATCAAAGAAAATCTGGTGAATTATGGGTGGATCTGTTTTATGAGTTAAGGGGTTATCTTGATAATTGGTTAGATTCATTAGAAGTGAGGGATTTTGAATCCTTAAAAGAACTAATGCTCACGGAACAATTTAAAAAACGTGTCCCTTTTGAGATAAAAGAAAAATTTATGGATGATTGGGAGGAAATAAAGATTGCTTCTAAACTCGCGGAAAAATCAGATAAGTTTGAGAGTATAAGAAGGGAATTTAAGAGGTCGGATAGAAAACCTTGGGAAAATAAATCTTTTCAGGATAAGCAAAAAGATAATTTTAATTCTAAAAGTAGGAATGAAATTAAGCCAAAGTCGGATCTTGAAAATAGAAAAGATGTAGGGAAAACTGACCAGTTTAAGAAAGATCATGCTTTTGAGAAAAAAAGGCAAATTCACTGTTATTTTTGTTTCAAACCTGGGCATATCAAACCGGAATGTCCAGAATGGTTAAAAAAGAAAAATCAGGGTGATATAATAAGCCATTTAAGAGATGATATAAATTTAAGTGAGTGTTTTAAGCCCTATCTAAAGAAGGCTGTTATAAATGGTGTTGAAAGAAATTATTTGAGAGACACGGGAGCAGGAATTGATTTATGTGATAAAAACTGGATTAAAAACGAAGATTTAGTCGGGGAAGCTATATGGGTAAGACAACCGCTAGACAATGAGTGTAAATGTTTACCATTAGCTTGGGTAACTATAGAAGGGGATTTTGGGATTATTACCACCAAGGCAGCTGTTAAACCTGCGGATTTAGAACAGGGTTATTATCTGTTAGGTAATAAGACGGCTGAGTTAATCGAAAAGAATTGTAAGAATAAAATTCCTTTAAATATGGTAATGACTAGGAGTAAGAATGAGTCATTAAAAAGGTTGAAAGAAAAGCAAAGTAGAGAAAAAGAGATTTTGAATTCGGAGGAGGTAGGTGTGGGAGAACAAGATCCGCAAACTGAAGAATTCGCGGAAAATGAGGTTATAAATGAATATCTGGTTGTTTTGCCTGAATGGGAGGATAAATCAGATGTTGGATTAGATAAAATTACAGCAAAAGATTTCATATTAGCGCAGAAAAATTGTTCAACCTTAAAAACACTATGGGAAAAAGCTAATCATGTAGGAGAAAATGAGTTTAAAGTGATGCATGATAAACTTGTTAGAATTTCAAAATCTAACAGTGGGGATGAGAAATTGCAATTAGTTTTACCGTTGGAATTTCGTAATCGAATTTTGAAAATGTGTCACGAGGAAGTTTCTGGGCATTTGGGGGCAACAAAAACGAAGGACAGGATAATAAGGTGTTTTTTTTTGGCCTAATTGTTACAAAGAGATAGAGGAATTTGTGAGGACTTGTGATCCTTGTCAGAAAGTTGGGAAAAATAGGGATAAGAAAAAGGCGCCGATGAAACTTGTGCCAGTAATTTCAGAAGTTTTCTCGAGAATTAATATTGATGCTGTGGAGCCCTTAAGCCTTAGTGAAAGAAGTAACAGATATTTGATCACTTCAATTTGTTACGCTTCAAAGTATCCAGATGCTATACCAGTAGAAAATTTGAGTTCTGCTTCCGTGATTGATGCGTTTTTGCAAATATTTTCGAGAACAGGATATCCAAGGGAGGTACAAAGTGATTTAGGAAAATATTTCACTAGTGAATTAACATCTGAATTTTTTGATAAATTTGGAATAAAGGTTGTACATAGTTCCGTTTGTCATCCAGAGTCAAACAGTGTAGAGAGAATGCATGGTAGTCTGAAGAAAGTATTAAAAACTTTGTGTTTAGAGTCGGGAAAAGATTGGGAATCTGTTTTGTCTATGGCTTTATTTGGTTACGCACAGTGACTCATGACAGTACTGGTTTTAGTCCTGCTGAATTAGTACATGGAAAAAATTTGAGGATGCCGCATACGCTGGTTTATGAAAATTGGATGGAGAGTGAAAATATAGATCAAAATGTAGTGGATTATATTTTGAATCTGAATAACAGATTAAAACGTTGTCAGGATTTGGCATGTGAAAGGATGGCAGAATGTCAAGTGAAACGCAAACAGTGGTATGACAAAAATGCTGTATATAGAAAATTTAATGTGGGTGATAAAGTGTTGGTGTTGGCCACATCTAAACCAAACAAGATGGTGGTAAATTGGATTGGGCCGGGTACGATCACAGGGGTTATCTCCCAAACAAACTATACCATTGACATTCCAGAGAAAAGAAATAAAGCGACCATTTATCATGTCAACTTGATAAAACCATACCATAGTAGACCAGAGTTTGTGAATTTGTTAATTGACGAAGTGGACCAGTCTGTTGAAGATGAGGCAGTAATACCTTACCCAATGGCGGATCCCACTCAATTTGATTTCAGGACTGGTAAAAGGGAGTGAATTAGAAAAAAGGATGTTAACAGAGCAAATCAGGGATTTTCAGTCGATGATAGAACGCCATAAGAAGGTATTTTCTACTGATCCGGGTAGTTCTGCTCTTGTTGAGATGGATATAGTCTTGACCGATGATATTCCGGTAAGATCTAAACCATATCGCATGTCACCAAGACAAATGGATATTCTAAAGGAAGAAATTCGAAGACTTTTAGACCTGGGGGTGATAGAAGTGGGTCAATCGGATTATGCGTCACCGATGATATTGGTTGAATGTGCGGGCAAAGATCCACGGCCCTGTGTTGATTATAGGAATCTAAATAAAAAGACTAGGACAGAATTTTTTCCTCTTCCTAATATAGAGGAAGTCGTTGAAAAGGTTAGTGCAGCACCTTACATAACTATTATGGATTTAACAAAGGGCTATGTTCAGATCCCATTAACAAAGAGAGAACAAAGATATGCTGCTTTTGTTACGCCCTTTGGCATGTTTATCCCTAAAGTTATGATGTTTGGGCTCCTGAATTCGGCATATTATTTTTGCAGGTTAATTGCTATAGTTTTGAATGGGTTAGAGTATTTTGCGGTACCATACATCGATGATATAGCTATATTTTCTTCTTCATGGGAACAGCATTTGAAGGATATAGAAATAGTACTGAAGCGTTTGAAGGAAGCTAATTTAACTGTGAAGCCAGCTAAGTGCAAATTTGCACAGGATCATGTCAAATTTTTGGGTCATGAAGTTGGGTCAGGAAAAAGATCTCCTGGGGAGGCTAAGTTACAAGCGATTAAGGATTTCCCTATACCAACAAATAAAACGCAATTAAGGGCATATCTTGGTATGGTCGGTTATTACGCTAGATATATTAAGAATTATGCTACGATAGCAGTGCCATTAACGGATGCACTGAAAGGGAAAATAAAGAAAGAAAAAATACAATGGGATGAGAAATGTAACGAATCATTTAATGAATTGAAGAATAAATTAATGGAGAGTCCAGTTTTATATGCGCCTGATTTTACACAAAAATTTATTGTGCAAACTGATGCGAGTTTGTATGGGGCTGGAATCGTTTTATCTCAAATAATCCAAGATAAGGAGCACCCTATTTTGTATCTGAGTAAGAAGTTTTCGCGAGCTGAGCAAAATTACTGTACAATTGAAAGAGAATTGGCAGCTGTAGTTTATGGTTTAAAAAAATTAAACTATTACTTGGATGGGCTGAGATTCGAATTGCAAACTGATCATAATCCTTTAGTTTATTTGAAAAAAATGGTTGGAACTAACTCTCGTTTGACACGCTGGGCCTTATTTCTTCAATCATTAAATTTTGAAGTAAAACATAAACCTGGGAAGTTACATGGTAATGCCGATGGGTTGAGTAGACAGGCGTAAGTTTATTTTCAGTTTGCGGTATGTCGGAATGTAAAAAAATTTAAGGTTTTCCAGTAACAAGTTTTGAAGAGAATTGTTTTAGGCATTGTGTTGTAAATAGATTTATTCTTTTATTATTATTATTATTTTTTTTTTTATTAGAATCATGTAAAGTGTAATCTGTATTTGGTATTATATGTATGTGAAATATTTCAAAATTGTTTCTTAGGGCATCAATAGTATAAATTATTCCTGGAATTATACTTAGGTATTGTAGGTAGGGGATTATGGTAAATCCTATTGACAGTGTGGTCTATCAAATACTGAGTATGGGAATGTGTTTGTATTCTATAGGGATTTTTCATGTGTTATTCAAAATTCCTTTGTGCTTTGATGACCTCTTTAGAAGTTGATTGAAGGAGCTTATTGTATTGTTGTATATGCCAAATTTCCTGCTGAAATTTTTCCTTAGGGGGAGGAGTTGTGACATGTTGAAAATTTCACATGCTCACATACCTGGAAGATAAAGATAATCCCTTAGGAATGAAAGGCCATTTGTGAATTGTTACTATTCAAGTAAGAGTGCTATACAGAAGGGTGACAGGTGGACGTGAATCAACTAATCAATTACTTGGAAAAAGGGGATAATCTCCTAAGAATGAAAGATAGAACTATAGATTGGGGTCTGTCATTGTCACCTGGAGATAAGCAGACTGGAGCAGGTGTGGTAGAAGAGGCAATGTTTTCTGAGAAATTCCTGGGATGCAATGAAAGCCCCTGGGAAGTGAAATTGCAGACGACAGTTGAATGTTGAACAAGTTGGAGGTTGAACGAGATGGGAGGAAGGTTCTTTTTTGAGCGGACGTGGGAATCTGAGTTTTTCGGACATCGTAATTTTACAAGACGAAGATGATTGTCCTATTTTTTAATTTTTACTTTTGTTTTTTTAATGTATTAATTTAAAATAAAGTTTTTTCGTTTCAAACGATAAATGGATATCATTAATTATATATACATGTGTCCACGTTACCACAAGGTCCAAAAAGGTTTTACTCTTAAGTGTTTGGCGTTGATACAAGGATTCCGAAGAATTTTGATTTCGTCCCTATCCTAAAAAAGTCCTTTCGGCCTGTACCGGGAAGAAAATGTAGCTTCCATACGCCGTGTTTTTAAAAATTGAACTCATATTACTCAAACACCAGAAGCTAAAATGCTTGGAACCCGATTTGATTATACAAGATTCAATCTCAATTTTCTTTAATACTGAATGCGAATTTCAGCACAAAAGTTACAGCCCAGCAAAAATCAGATTTTTTTTCAAAATTAATTGTTTAAAAATTTTTAAATAAATGGTATAAAGACTGGAATAGAAATAATGTAGGGCATAGAAGTACTTTACTAAACGCGTGAAAAAGTATTAGCGTTAAAAAATAATAAAAACTACCTCACCAAAATTATAAATCAGCAAATATTAGTGAAAACAATAAGTTGATATTTTAAAAATATCTAAATACAAAATGAGTAC
The DNA here is from genome assembly GCA_963931845.1 of Maratus michaelseni. NCBI lineage: Eukaryota > Metazoa > Arthropoda > Arachnida > Araneae > Salticidae > Maratus > Maratus michaelseni. The sequence goes on along the minus strand of OZ007600.1, from coordinate 128,018,061 downwards.
AACAATAATGTAAACAATAATGTAAAATAACAACAATAATGTAAAACGAGCCCATATATTAAAAAGAAGCATATATTTGACATTTGTCATGCTGTAACTCTCTTATTTAGGGACCCATTTTGGATGTAACTGAGTATGTGTATAGAACATACCAAGGTCTCAACCGAGTTCGTTGGCTAGCTTCATACGCCATCTTGTTTCAAAATGGCGGCCAGTTAAAAAATTTAAATTTTTTTAAAAGTCAAAAAGATGTACAAAAAAGCTATAAATTAAAAAAAAAAATAGTTTCCGTTAAGTGTTAGGACGTGATACAAGGATTCAAGAACATTTTTTTGTTTTGGCTATATATCTTTAAAAAATGGCTGATATATGGTAGTTTGAAGTTCTAGGGTGTCTGAGATTTTGAAACAATCTGATATTTGTTATGCTCTAACTCTGGCATTTGTAAACCGATATGAATGTGACTGATCATGTGTACACAACATACCAAGGTATGGACCGAGTTCGTTGGCTAGCTTCATGCGCCATCTTTTTTCAAAATGGCGGCCAATTATATATATATATATATATATATATATATATATATTAAAACACAAATATATATATATATACAATTATAAATGGAAAAAGTTGTTTCCGTTAAGTGTTAGATCGTGGTACAAGAATTCCGGAATATTTTTTATTTTGACATTATCTTAAAAAATGACTGAAATATGGCAGTTTGAAATTCTAGGTGGCTGACATTTTGAAACAATCATATTTTTGTTATCCTGTAATCTCATGTGAACTCTCTGAAGTTTGAATTCAAATTTAGTATTAACGAAAACCGGGACTGAATCTTCTATACTCGTGTTCCAAGCATTTTAACTTCCAATGTTTTAGTAAAATGGGTTGAATTTTTAAAAACATGGACTATGAAAGCTACCTTTTCCTCTCTGTACAGGCCGGTAGGACTTTTGTCACTATCAAATATTTTAAACACATTCATAAGCAAAACATTAACTATCTAGTAATAACATAAAATGGACTTGTCCCAGATTCAAAGTCAACAGCTCAAATATTACGCATTCGTTTTTGACATAGTCTAACATGCAATTGTGTATCTCAATAACAGAGCAATTACGTGGTTACACCGGCATATTTACTTAAGTAAGACATAAGACTTGTAAATAACGAACATTTTATTAAAGAATTTTAGGTGATTATCATTTTAAATTGAAGTTCATTTCATCTGGAGAGATGGACAAAAAAAAATTACAAGTTGGAAATTGTACGTTAAACGTGACAAACGAGGTGAGTTAGTATTTTATAACTAGTTTTACAATGTAAAAAAAATAATCCTTATTATTTTAGTGAAATGAAATGTATGGTTTGCTATGAGCGAAATGAGGTTGCCTTTTTAAACACTTTCCAACCTAGTTGAAAAGTGTTTATAACTTTGGTTTGTCTAACCGCCGTCTGCCGTCTGTCCGTGCTCTAACTCTCATAAATATGCTCGGATCGCCCTGCAATTTTTATATGTTATTGCCATTTTCTATAGCATGTTCCCTATTTCAAATGAAGTGTGTAGCACTTATAGTTTTTTTTTACAGGGACAATCAAAAGTATTCCGTTATATTACAGTCATTGGGAAATAATCAATTTAAGTGCATTTTGATGATGCTACGTCATTTAAAACATGATGAAATTGATATATAATTATGAAGCGCATTAAAACATGCTTTTCGTAGAATATGGTATGCAAAGCATTAATTATTCGTTTACAGGGTCAAACAAAAAAATTCTGTTACACATTGTTCTATGGTGAAAAATCGTTTGCAGTGTAATTTAGTGATATTTCACTATTTCAAACATAATGAAAATTATATGCATTACTGAGGTGCACTATAAATTGCTCTCTTGAAAGTGTGGTGTGCATTGCGTTTATTTACACACAAAATATATCGGTTACAGTACAGGTGCGATATCTAGAGTCTATGTGTGATAAGTGCGGTTTCCACTTTGGTTTGCGTTTTTAACTTTAACTAAATTTTTTCAAAGTACGCGTGTGTTCATAAAATCGGTTGTTCAAATACTGGGCTACACAAGAGAATCCGTAGGTATTACAGACTATGGGAATGAATTGCCTAAGGTTAGTTTTTAATTGTGTTACACATTTTGTTGCTGAACTGTAATTAATAGACTAATAGCAGTTTGTGGAATACAAATAAATTCATATACAGGACTACGCAAAGAAAAATATACATTGCCGTTTATGGTTGTAATTGCTGCGAGTGAGTTTTTAAGTTGCCTTTTAGCTTAATATTTGGTGTGTACAAAAGTCTTCAGAAAATATACAGGGAAAATTACAAAAGGTACACTACAAAAGATTTTGAGTGCATTTACAATGTTTGGCGAGAATTGCTAAATGTGAATATTCTAACTGAACTAAATTTTATCATGCTATATATCCACATCTATTGATCATATACAAGGCTGCACAAAATGATTCGATTATTTTTTTGACACTGGAAGGTAATTTCGACAGCTGTATTTTTCAATGTGTTACATGTTTTCTAAATTGTTTACTTACATATCTTCTTTCATCTTATTTAACGGCGAAGTTTCGTTACAGTTTTCTGGCTGTGTTGGAAAGTGTTTCATAATCTATGTTTGACGCATGATTTTTCGTTATTGTTTTTTCATATTACGTATGCCCCGTTTACAGATGCAAACTTTTTATCGACAGCAGTCAGCGCGGCAAAATTCACCATGGAGATCTTGCTTTGTGAATGATTACCTCCATGGTTTAATATTTTTACATCCCATAATGAACGAATTTCTTGTGTTTATTTTCTTTAAACGAATCTCTTGTGTTTATTTTCTTTATACTGCTTTAATGTATTCGGCTTTCAAAAAAATTTTAACTGAAGTTATCTGAGAATCTATACATATTTGAACGTAACTCATCTCTCGAACAAGCAATTTTATTGAACGATCTTTCTAAAAATGTAACTTTTATGCAATTTTATTCGAAAAATTTTTTGTTGTTGAAAATAGCCTCCTGGCATATAAAAAAAATGGTCATCCAGTATTTTCTTTCCTCTGTCACATGATTTGCGTTTTTATTATTATTTAGATTGCATATGATAGGATTTAATAGAATGAAGAAAACTTTATTAATATGTTTTTAAGTTTTGATTCGATTTTCATAAAATTTGAAAGGCCTCGTCAAAATTCTGCAGCGATTATATATACTAAATTTCAAACCATTCGGTTGGGTAGTTTTTGCGCTTTTATATGCAGACAGACAGACGGACGGACGGATAAAACAACGACTATAGCTGCTATGTATTTCTAAGATTACGAATGCACCTAAAAAAGCTGTGTGCACCTATAAACGAACGAGATATTTTATGCACGAAATATTCTACAGTAAACATCTTGTAGTGAGCATTAATAATGTATATCAATTTCATTTTGTTTCAAATAGTGTAACATCATTAAAACGCACCACAAACAATTTTTACCCATTGACCAAAATATAAAACGATTCTTTTGAGTGTTCATGTAGAGAAAATGTAAATGCTACAGACTCCATTTTCAATAGAAAACATGCCACAGTAAACTTCAATAACATATCTTAATTGCATAGTAATATAATATATTTAAGAACGTTTGCGCTTGGACAGACAGACAGACAAACTGAAGTCATATACACTTTTCAACTATGTTGAAAGATGTAAAAATATGCATACCACATCGGAAAACGCAACTCCAACTTTTATTGCTCGTAGACAATACTGTAACCGGAATTTTTGGTGTATCCCTGTAAACGAACGATAGATGTTATGTTCGACATATTCTACAGTAAGAATCTTGTAATGCGTTTCAATAATGCATATCATTTTCATTATGTTTTAAATAGAGTAACATCATTAAAATGCCCCCTAAACGAGTTTTCCCCATTCACCGTAAGGTAACGGGATATACTTTTGAGTGCCGTGTAAACGAACTATAAGTGCTACACAAGCCATTTTCATTAACGAACATTTCATAAGTAAACTTCAATAACATATATTAATTACATGATAATCCAAGTATAGGAACGAGAGTTCAAGCAAACAGACAAACAGACAAACCGAAGTCACAAACACGTTTTAAGTATGTTGGAATGTGTTAAAAGAATCATAATTACCGGGAAAATGTATAACTTTTGCCTGTTTTATAGAATGTAATGTAGTTTGTGCATATTAACGAAAAATTAAGTGTAATCAATATTTGAAAAGTAACTGTTCTGCCATTTTTAAGCACTATTATATTTATACAAGACACTGTCGTTAATACGTCTCCACTTAATACATATCTCCGATTAATGACGGTAATTTCGTTTTCCCGATAAATTCCTGTTTACAATTAATGTTAAGGATATCACTTAATGCATACTACGCATCTCCGATAATCCGGACAATTTTTGCACAAACTGGCCAGGCAGAATCGTAACTGGTTTTACATATTATTTTTTCAAAATCAACTTATTACTCAATCTTTGGTTATTGAGATTTAAAAAAAATATGTTTGCCAGTGATGTAGAAAAATAAAATATTCCACCACCAAAAACGAGATAATATAAACAATTGCTAACAGCCGTTTCCTGTATTACCAATAAAAACTAGTCGTTGGGGGCCACCGTAATACTTACCCATCATGAATATGCATAATATAAAATATGAAAATAAAAAATGTGTAAACTACTTATAAAATGCATTGCAATTCGAATAAAATCGTGGCTTGATGACGTCATAAACTTTAAATGTTTTATTACTGAATTGCGTAAAAGAAACATCCTTATAACTCCAAAATTGATAATCATATTAACTAACGGCTTACTGCGTCGGATTAAGCGTCTCATTTCCAATTAAAATATATCTTTGAATTGAAATTTGAATGAAATACAGGGTCATGGAAAATCGAAGAGTGTGGTAAATAAGATTACAAATATCTCGGCAACTCATTATCCGATCGACTTAATTCATTATGCAAAATTTATGTTTTTTTATTGTCTTTTATATTCACTCCTTAAAATAAACAATTTTGAAAATTTTTATATACCTTTTATCAGAACGAATATTTAGAGAGTCCGAAAAAAATAGTTCCGGATAATCGAGGTTCCTGAAATTCAATAAGCTTCTTCCCATTATTACATACTCAGTACATACCAAATTTTACGTTTCTATCTCAATTTTTTCGAGAGATAGAGCGTTTACAAACACACACACACAGACGGACGGCAAAACATTTTTTTTTTTAAATTGGTTTTTTGGAAACTCCAGTGCCTGAAACGTGTAAATCCGTCAATTTTTTTTTCGATTTTCAAAACGATTACAAGATTTACCCTATAATACGTATGATGGGTAAGTAATATGATATACCTAACAGAGAAAGTTTTCAAAACTAGAAAATGGTTTAGTAAATGATCCGTTGCTCAAATATTATCATGAAAATTGAGAGATTATTTTAATTACAGTTAAATTACGTAAGTACGGTAATTTCTTTGCCTGTTTTGTTCGTTCTCAGTAATTCATTCACTGTATTAACACAGTTCCATTACATTGTCTTTTGCTAAATTTACCAAGTTAAAGAAAATGTCGTTTCTTGTAATATAAAGTATTTAAGGCGGTATTAAAAAAAATATTTTTCCACGCTCAACAACTCAAAATTTTGAGACACATTCCCGGACTCATTTTTAAAAGTAACAACAGGAAACTAGGCGGCGTGATTTATAAAGACATTTATACGGGCCCCATGTTTTTATTTTTCGTTCAATTAATTAGAAATTGATTTACAAACAATTATTTTCACAGTACGATCATTTTTTTTTGTTTCCTGCGCTATCGCTTCGGGAAATTCGGTTCAAAATGTCCACTTTGACAGCATTTTTAAAAATATATTCTGCTTTTATCAAAAAATCGAGACAGTGGGGACATTATAAAGTTTCTGAATAAGAGAACCTGCCAATTGGGTGCATTTTAGAGCAAAAATAAATTTACAAATGTGTCTCAAAATAAGAAGTTTGGATTTGAATACACCCTTAACATATTTAATTTCTGTCAAAAACTTAATTCAACGCTAAGGGAATATTTTACGATATTGGTTTATATCGTTTAATGAGGACTTCGTTAGCAAACAAAATGTGAAAAAGCAAAAGTAAAAGTACTCTTCGAAGTCCGTATTAACTGGACTTTACTGTTAGCATAAAAACTACATCAAAACTGAATTTTTCTGGGTTAATTTCATTAAAACGTTGAATTGCCAGCTAAGGCAGATATGAAAATTAAAGATAATGAAATCAAAATCAAAATTAATACATGAAATGCAAACATATACATACTTTTAAAAATCTTGGATTATTTTCACTAAATTTGTTGTCACAGCTTCAGAAAACGACTTACTACTGGTATAATTCTCTCTAAAATAGCTAAATAAAGGACCTGAAGGACGTAATTGGAAAAACCGGATTGACATAATTTTATACTGGTCTAATACATGGAGATTATAAGTGACCTAAGATAAAACAAAATTGAAAAACGTGGCCTTGGAACTCTATAAGTCTCCGAGATAGAACAATGTTAATATGTGGCAATACGGCAATTATTATGCGAAGTTCATAGCTAAGGTTAAAAGTGCTCTTAGGAAAATTATAATTTGTCCATCTAAAATTCATTGTTTAAAAATAGCGATTTCGGTTTCTTTTTGAATCCGTCGATCGAATTTGCTCCATGCTGCGTGTGTGTATCCTCCTGCATAAATTAAAGGCGATTTTTTTTTTCAAGGAATCGACATAAATTATTTATGTCAAAATAGACTGACTTTAGGCTAGATAAGTTATGATTACAAAATAAAAATATTTAATCAGCTACATGAAAACAGATTAAGCTTAACAAATATAAACACACACATCAGTTAATATTAAAAGTTGTAATTTAGTTATATTATTTTCCGATATTTGATTTATTGCTAATCCTTCAGTTACTACCTTCTACCTGAGACATTTTCATTTTTTCAATTGTTTTTAGATATTTAGTTTCTAAACAAGACAAATATATGCAATTTTAATATATTTCGCGTTTTATTTAATGTTACAGTACACTGTTGTGTGCATTAATGCAATGAAACAAAAATTGCTCAACAAATTTCATATACAAGACTTCTAAAATTATACTAAATTATCTAAAATTATACATATCGTAAAACAAATTTAGTACTCTTCTTTCATAAAGTCATGACAAATACAAAACTTAGGCAAAGCCGATGTATCGCGAGTTAAGAAGTTACGAAGATGTTTAAAACTGTATAAAAAGCATATTGTTTATAACAGCAAGTGTTGATTAAATATAAATAACTACATTAATTCTCCAAGGTGACAATAGATGAGCTCGAACTTTACTGTGGTAATTTTTCCTTGACTTATGGAACAAACAATTTCTTTCTTTTAATTATTTTTGTTAACACTACTTGGAGTGTTAAATCTTTTTTTTTTTCAATCACAGCATATATTGCAATTTATCTATTTGTTAGGTAAAATTGCGCAAACAAATATTTGCATTATATGTAGTTCACAGAATGTGCTATCCTGGGGTAAAACCTAAACACTCCCCACTAATTCTGCAATTAATTTATCGAATAAAAATTATACCAGTACGTCAAGCAATTGGAAAGCCGTCTACTGTTAAATAATATGCAGGAACTAAAGTTTAACGACATATTGAAGACTAAACTAAGTTTTTAAATTTGTAATACAAGGTCAACTTTGAAAAATTACAGCAAATTTTCACAGTATTTTCAAGCATGTTTAAATTTTCTTTCAGGTACCGAATTTCAAGTCATTTAAACTAAAATGTTTAGAATTACACTTATTCCAATTTTGATCCTATAATGTCAAATTACAATTATTTTTTATTTATATTTCCTAATATAATAATCATTTAATGCTGATTTTATGTATGAACAAACGAATTCAAAACCTAGGCGTTACTATTTCAGTATTGTGATTAAAATAACTGTATGCTGCAAAATATAAATTATGAAATTAATATTTAAGATAAATATAACCTTTAATAAAATTTTCTGCATTCAAATCATAAAGCATAAAATTAATATTCAAAACAAATATGAAGTATAACCTTTAATAAAATTTTCTGAATTCAATTCACACGCGCATATAAAACTTTGTTGGTCTTTTGTTTTTGTTAGTATTTTCCTCTTGTTTAAAAACTATCACAATACGAGAATAAGAGACAATATAAGTTTTTAAAGTGACCGATTTAATTTAGTTTTATTTATTTTTATTTTTTAATTTAATTTCCATTTATTTTCTCTTGGCGTTCAAAAAACTATGCTAAAAAGTATCTCATCAAAAACAACTCGTTGTAAATGATCCGGCCAAGCCACAAACCTAAAACGTCAGTCACAAAAAGAAGTGATATCACATAAAAAGAAGCCATATAGAAGTGCATACTCCGAGTCCCATGTAAAAATCTATCACCACTCATAATGTTTCCACAGGACTCGGAGTGAGGTACAGTATGTGAAAACTGCTTGGCGACCTGCAGGCTTTTATAATATATGTAGTATATCAATTTTGAAAATCGAAAAATAAATTTTATATTTTTGTTATGCCACTTTTATAAATATTTTTGTATGCGAAAGAACTGACAGAACGGATTTTCCCCCAGATCTATGTCATTCCCTTACGCTAGAATTACTGCAATATATCTCAATTTAGTTAACGTTTATTATAAGGTTTATATATATATATATATATATATATATATATATATATATATATTGATGATTTTCAGTTTATTAATATATATATATATATATATATATATATTACAAACTCAGAATCTTTATATTTTTACTTAAAAAATCCTCTTCGTAAGAGTGGTGTTTTTAGTTTAAATAATGGTAAATAAAATCAACAAATTGATTTTTCAAGCTCATAAATAAGAAAGGACAAGCAAACACAGAAGCTTCAACTTTTACAATTTTTTGGGAGCAAAATAAATAAAGAAAGAAAGAAAGAAAAGAAAAGAAAAGAAAAGAAAAGAAAAGAAAAGAAAAGAAAAGAAAAGAAAAGAAAAGAAAAGAAAAATAATATAGCCATATGTAATTACAGGAAACGCAAACATTATAAAAGCCTGCAGGTCGCCAAGCAGTTTTCACATACTGTACCTCACTCCGAGTCCTGTGGAAACATTATGAGTGGTGATAGATTTTTACATGGGACTCGAAGTATGCACTTCTATATCGCTTCTTTTTATGTGATATCACTTCTTTTTGTGACTGACGTTTTAGGTTTGTGGCTTGGCGGGATCATTTACAACGAGTTGTTTTTGATGAGATGTCACTCCTTTTTGTAAGGTATTTAATTTCAATTATACGGATTCCATTTTTATGCAGAAAAGAAAAGATGAAAGGGGCAAAAAAAATAATAATAGTGATGCTATAAACAGAATTCACCAGACATATAACAGAATTCATCAGAATTATACAATTTACTGAGTGACGTATTCTAACATTATATTCATCAGATTATTTATGACATATTTATTTTCCCTTTCCTTTTATTTATATCACTCTTCCGTTTATATACATTCAAAAACAAAAAAATTGACAATTTTATAGTAATTTACAAACTAATTAAAATACTACAGTTTCAGAAAAATGTGGAAAAATAAGAAGCACTTTTTTTCAGTCAACTACACCGATAACTTTATGGAGCATACTTTACCGAGAATAATCAACGTTTTTTTTTCTACGAACCTATTTCTATTAGTATAAAAATTTACAGGGATTTTTATACTAACATATTAAATATATTATTTTTGAAAATTACTGAGAACCTTAGAAGTTTTTTAACTCAACGTTTCGAGAATTTGAAAAATATAAAATTTGTAACGTTTGCAAATGTATAAAAACTGTTAAAGTGATTTCTGTTCATATAGTCTGTTCATTCCAATTCGGTGATCCTAAAATATAGGTCCCCAATCTCCGGCAGTCCATGAATTAATTAGGACATATGTATGCAACTGTTAAAATGTTCTCAAAGTTGACAATAGAGGCAATAAGTATAGCTCGGCAAATATGAAACACTGCATTGCTTCATCATGGTTTTGTTTCGTGAGGTGTTCGTTCTCCGAACATAAAAATCTCACGCGAAAGTGTTCGTTAACCGATTTGTTCGTAAACCGAACAGTTCGTTACCGACCACCTATTGTATACGAAATTTATCATTTTAAGTTCGTCATAGCCGGAGATTCGATGAACGGCAAATATTTAAACGCAAAACTTGTAATCTTGGGGTAGCAACATTTTTACATTATATTACTCAGCGCATGAACGTAAAGTTGGAATTTTGTAATCGCTATTTCAATCAATTCCTGATACGCTAGAATTATATATTTATAAATAAACACAGTTTTTTTTAATCCATGAAAATAGTATATTTTAATAGATTTAAATAGAACATCGACGAGATTTCAGACGGACAAAATGAACTCATATTAAATTTTAAAGCAAGATAATGAAACCTTACAGAGATTGAAACAGTGTAAAATCGTTAACATACATCTCACTCATTAAATATACATCGGTTGTAATGTAATCAAGATCTTCTAAGAGACTCTGTAAACGAAACGTATATGCTTCAATGCCGCTTTACAATAGAGAGGATGTAGTAACATATTTGAATATCTTGTGTATATAGCCAATTTGACAAAAGTTATGCAATTTACTATTGTTTTTCCTCTGTGTTAAGTACAGGAATCATGTACTTCAACGTAAAAATTCGCTAATTACACAACTTTTTAGTTTTATTAAAAAATCTTTTGAGTTACCCTGTAAACGAACAGTAAATTCTACAATTCTGTTTCATAATAGGAAGCTAACTTATGTCGTTCGTAAGTAACATATTTTAACATCATGCGCATACGTTCTTTTTGAAAAGAGTTAGACAATTTAATATTTTTTTTTTTTACTTCTTCTAAAGTATAGGAATAAATCACTTTAAAATGGTATACATAAAAACTAATTAATATTTTTACACGAAATATTAAACATTTGAACTACTCATAAAAACAATTCAAATGCCGCAAACCGCGTAAAAATCGGATAATTACACAACTTTTTAGCCCTATATCAAAAGATCTTTTGTGAGACCCTGTGAACGAACCTTAAATTTTACGATTTTTTATAATAGGAAGCTTACTTGGGTCGAGTGTAATAACATATCTTAATATCATGTGTATACGATCATTCCTAAAAGAGTTGGGTCATTTATTATTTTTTTGCTCTATGTTAAGTATAGGAATCAATAACTTTAAACTGATATAAGTCAAAAACTAATTAATATTTTTACATGAAACTTACAAAGGTCCGAACTACTCATAAAAACGATTCAAATAACGTAAACTGCGTAAAAATTCGATAATTACACATTGCTGTAGCCCTGTCAACAGTTTTTGGTCTGAACAAGATTTAAAAAGTGAAAAAAACAGCACTTTTAAAATCGCATTTACTGAAAACCTATTCGTCGTATTTTGCTTTACTTTTGAATTCTTAGTCCCTTGGCACGCCCTATTCCGTAGAATCAAGAATTTTGTTTCTATCATAAATAGAACGCGAGATATAGATGTGTCAAAAACCCGTTTTGTCCCGTCCGCAAAATATAAACTAGACAGAGTGCTAAAATTTTTTTGTAAAATCGTTTGGCATCCATTGGCGGAAATTCTTTTCATTTACGGTTCAATGCATTGCTGTTTCTTATGCTTGGCGAGAAACTCTGTCGAGTTTCTATGATCTTATGCTTGCAATAAAATAAATTTATTGTAACGCTGAAGATTTTATTGTTATGAATATTAGGTATAGAATCGGATTTGAAGAGAAAGCCTCAAATCAGATTTTTTTTTTAATTGTTAATAACTCCTGTAGCTTTTCATAGAAATGTTGCGAAAATGTGAAAATGTAAATTTTGGTTAATTAAGCCATGAATAATTTTCTTGTGTGTCACATATCAGTTTTGCAATTGAAAGGTTTAAATTTAGTGTTCATTTTAATATAAAGATAGCTCCCTAAGAAATGTTTGAAAATATCAAAACAGGATAAAGATTATTCCTAATCGATTGGTCTTGATATCGTTTTCCTACTGATATTTGTCACGGAATTATTAGACAGTATTCCAGGACTATGCATACATTGTAAATATTTAGAGGGGAGGCACAAAAAAGTCAACATGGGCAGAAATTTGTCAATCCAGCCAGAATAAAAAGATAAAAGTTTGACTGAAGCTTTACCCGGGCTAAAATCAATGGAATCAGGCAGGACACGTCCCGGCTAAAGTCATATTCTACAATAATGAAGTTATTTCTTAACCAACATTATTATACAATAACAGTTCCTGTAAAAGAATATTGCACACGTATTAATCAAGGGAGTATCTTTTAAAAGTTTGTAATCGGTAGAGTGCTAAATTTTACTATTAATGATCACTTAGATAATTAAAATCAGTGGAAGACTCGGTAAAAAAAATGATATGGTTAGAAGGAAAGCAAAAAATGGTTAAATAAAAATCATAATTTTAAAGATCCATAAAGGAAAGAAAAATGGATAATTTTTTACTATTCCATTTTGGTTTATTATACTGAAATAAATTTCTAAAGAGTCTTAGCAAATCTACAGATAATATTATTTATTATTTGTTTATTATATTGTACAAAAGTCAGAATTCTTATATTTAAAAATATCATTGTACAACTATGGCAGAAAGACATGAATGTTTTCCAAACATTCTGGAAAGTTGTTTGGAACCGTGGGATTTCTTTATCACTGGCCGTGAAAAATCTTCCTAATCTGAATATTTCTCCTTATATCCCATTATTTCCAGTTAAGAATTAAGCAAAAATTGATTAAACAGTAAGGATTTTAAAGCACTTTTAGGAAACTTCTTTTTTTTTTTAAATAGCAAGGTTTTTTTCTTTTTTCAATTTGTGAATAAATACAATTTTCACTTTGATCCAAAGACTCGCATAAAAATCGAGCTGCAGTCCGTGCAGGGCCCGAGCACGCGCTCAGGCTGACCGCACCTGCGGTACACCACCTAAAGACGGCTCTGATGAAAATAAAGTTAAGAATTAAGAAGAAGAATTTCACCCAAAGTTCTAAAAAAATTACTGGTATACTTTTCAAATATTTCATGTTTCTTCCAATGCATCAAAATTCCCGTTTTTTTTAACTCTGTCTAACCTTGAGAGTACCCAGAGAAACGTCAAAGTTCATAAGCTTTGACTACGGCGACACAACAGACCGGTTTCACATCATTTAATGATGTTCACAGATCTAGCATAACTCACTTACCTAGCATAATTCAGGCGAGATTCTTCAATCGCATAATTCTAAGCTTTTACGGAACAGTTGGATTCACGTTCTCGAAATGGTTAGTGCATAATTTAACAGCTTCTTTGATTAATATTGTTCTATTAATATTATGTACAGAGTGATTATAATTTTTTGTTTCATGTTTGGAGGAATCTGTAGCTAACTCTAATGAAAGGAGTGACACTAAATCTTATAGAGTAAACTCTGTTTGATTCAAACTTATATAATTTAGTAACTTCTTTAATCAATATTATGTACAAGGTGCTCATAAAATATTTTTTTCCTGTCTGGAGAAATCTGTAGCTAAAACTAATGAAAGGTATGAGACTAAGTCTTATACAGTAAACTATGTTTAATTTTAACTTGTATGATTTAGTAGCTTGTTTGATTAATATTGTTATATTAATATTTCGAACTACGATAATATACTAATACTTCGAACGATATACTCTGTTTAATTTGAGCTTGTATAAGTTTGTAGCTCCTTTGTTTAATATTGTTCTATTAATATTATGGTACTTATAAAAAAAAATTTCCTGTTTAAAGGAGAAATCTGTAGCTAAAACTAATGAAAGGGGTGAGTCTAAATCTTACACACTAAACTTTGTTTAATTCGAACTTATATAATTTAGTAGCTTCTTTGATTAACATTATTCTTTTAATATTATGTACAGAGGGCTTATAAAATATTTTTTTCCTGTTTGGAGTAATCTGTAGCTAAAACTTACTACTACGTAGCTACAGTAAATTCTGTTTGGCTCAAACTTGTATAATTCGAATAGGCGTTGATTCTCCTTTTACGTTAAAATAAAAACAATGTTAAAATTTCTTGATTAATCCGAATTTTCCAACCAGGAGCGTCATTTTGCTTGGAGTTGGCAAAATTATTTCGTTGGAAAATAAATCTAGAATTTTTGTTTCCTTGAAATGAACAATTTTCCTTGAATTAATTTTTAATACATATTTTCAAAGATTATTTTCATTTTTATAACTAGGGATATCAAACCCCGGCTTCCCACATTACACAATCTAGGTGAAAACAATTTTTCTTTTTAAATCTAATAGATTTTTTTACTTTTCATACAATTTTTTAGATTCCCCCCACTAACACCATACAACATTTTCATATGAAAAATATCAATTATGTATTCAAACTAGTCGTGATACTTACCCATCATGGATATGCATAGTATAAAATATGAAAATAAAACATGTGTAAACTATTTTAAAATGCATTGACATTCGAATAAAATCGTGGCTTGATGACGTCATAAACTTTAAATGCCCTATTACTGAACTGCGTAAAAGAAACATCCATATAACTCCCAAATTGATAATCATATTAACTAACGGTTTACTGCGTCGGATAAGGCGTCTCATTTCCAATTAAAATATATCTTTGTATTGAAATTTCAATGAAATACAGGGTCATGAAAAATCGAAGAGTGTAAATGTGATTACAATTATCTCGGCAACTCATTATCCGATCGACTTCATTCGTTATGCAAAATTTATGTTTTTTTATTGTCTTTTATATTCATTCCTTAAAGTAAACAACTTCGAAAATTTTTATATACCTTTTATCAGAACGAATACTTCCATTGCCCGAAAAAAATAGTTCCGGATAATTGAGGTTACTTAAATTCAATAAGCTCCTTCCCATTATTACATACTACGTACATACCAAATTTCGAGTCTCTATCTCAATTTGTTCGGGAGGTAGAGCGTTTACAGATACAGAAACACACACACAGACGGACGGACGGCAATTTTTTTTTCTAAAAATATGTTTTTCGGAATCTCCAGTGTCTGAAACGTGTAAATCCGTCAAATTTTTTTTTTCGATTTTTAAAACGATTACAAGACTTACCCTATACTACGCATGATGGGTAAGTAATAAAGTTTTAAATTTAATTAAAAGCGATAGTTTCTTATTAGCCACAATAAAGGGCTTAGTAGGTGAAGAAATCGCTAAAGATTTCGCTTACTTACAACAGCTTTTTTATTCTGATAATTTCAGAGCTTTTAATCACGTAGATTGCATGTCTGTTAAATTTGTATTACATTTATATTATTTAACTATTTTATATTATTTTATTATTTTATTAATTTACTGTTGACGTTTTAATTTTGTGATGGGATATTAATCTATATATATATATATATATTTATTTACAAACGGGTTAATATTTTATAATCGGGCTGCACGCGATAGAGATATATATTTTTAAAAATTGTGTTTTTATTTTATTTTCAAAACCATAAAATATCAGCGAAATAAGATACAGTTTTCAAGCAAATTTCATTTGCTAGAACAATTTTTTCTTTTCGACTGTGCAAGAGTTTAAATTGTACGATGTATTGAAGCTTAAAAAAATACTGTAAGCCAAAATTTATTGGACAGGTGTGGCCACCATTAGCATGACGTCAGCGCTACTCACGGAGACGTTTTTGCTTTGTAATATAGATTAACATGCATTTATAGTGTAAAAAAAAGGGGGGGGGGAGACCCGAGATGCATTTATTTTTTATAATGCTATCGTCTTCCTTTAGGACAAATACAAATACTTACAGGCATGGCTACAATTATTATATATCAGTCCTATTTTTAGCACTCTCCAGCATAGTTGACAAGTGTTTATGAATTAGGTTTGTCAGTCTGTCTATCCGTACTCTAACTCTCGTAAATATAGTTGTATTGCCATGAAATTTTTATATGTTATTGATGTTTACTATAGAATGCTCGGTACTGAAAATAAAGTGTGTAGCACTTGTGTACCTGGTTTAGACACAAAAGAATTTTTTATTTTTAGCACTCTCCAGCATAGTTGAAAAGTGTTTATGAATTCGCTTTGTCTGGCCGTCTGTCTGTACTCTAACTGTCGTAAATAAACTAGGATTGCTATGAAATTTGTATATGTTATTGGTGTTTACTATAGAATGATCGGTATTGAAAATGAAGTGTGAAGCGTTTATAGTTCCTTTAACAGGAACACACAAAAGAATTCCATTCCATTATGGTCTGTGGGGAAAAATCGTTTCTGGTGCATTTTAATAATGTTACAATACTTCAAAATTAATAAAATTGATACGACTCATTGATGTGGACTAAAGCATACTTTCTCAGGAGTATAGAATAATTAGCATTTCTATTTAGTTTATAGCGATACACAAAAGAATTCCATTATAATATGATATATGGGGAAAAAATTTTGCGGTGTATTTTAATCATGTTATGATACTGAAAACAAAATGAAAAGGACTGAGATGTACTACAACATGTTTTCTATAGATTAAGGAGTGCGTAGTATCGACCATTTACAGGGACGCCCAAAAAATTCGGGTACAGAACGATAAAAAG
Organism: Maratus michaelseni; assembly: GCA_963931845.1. Taxonomy (NCBI): domain Eukaryota; kingdom Metazoa; phylum Arthropoda; class Arachnida; order Araneae; family Salticidae; genus Maratus; species Maratus michaelseni. The sequence continues at coordinate 128,001,284 of OZ007600.1, read as the reverse complement.
AAAAATGATGGGGGGGAAGGGGGGGGGAAGCGTTATCTGCCTACAAAGTCACCTCTAAATGATGCCTCTGTTTCAAACAAATATTTTGTATAATTCAAAGTTGCAAGATTTTTGTATGTGACTTAATATACTGGTAAAAACAAATGAAAACAAATCAAGAATAATAAGAAAAAAAAATAATGATAAAAAAAGTGAAAAACAAGTGAAGGAGGGGTGAAGCAATCGGCCTACAGTGCCCCCTCTAAATGTTGCCTCTGTTTCACACAACTATTTTGGATAATACGATTTTGCGATAGTTCAAAGATTCAAACTTTTTGCACGTGACTTAATATATTCTATGTAAAATTAAGTAAAAACAAAATTTTTAATCCAGAAAAAAAATTAATCCATCAGTTGTAGGCAAAGTATTCGAATTATTTTGGGAAGCCCTGTATATGATCTATAAATTTGTATATATACTACATAGTATGGTAAAATTTAGTTTAGTTAGGAAACGCATACCACAGTTGAAAAGTCCCCTTCAGCACTTTCCGAATATAAACGGAAATGTACTCGAATTCTTTTGTTCAGCTCTGTATATGATTTATAGAATTTATACACACCAAGTAATATGCAAAAATCAGTTGAATTTAAAAGCGCATACCACAATTGAAAACACAATTGCAACAACTATCGTTTATAGTACTATAACCAGGGATGTAGTAGAAAGTATACTGTGGTATATGCCGTATATCTTCTGGATTTTTAAGAAGCTCCGTAATAGCATATACTCTCTATCGTATACCTTCTTTTTACGCCGATTATGACTCACAAAACCTAAAAGCTCCCCCAGTTCAAAACTTTATCTATCTAGCTATATATATATATATACATATCACTTTTTTATGGACACGATAACTTCCATAATTCTGCACAAATCTCTTCCAAACTGATACATAAAATGAAAGGGCAGAAAACCTCGGTCAAGTTCGTTAATGGACAAAATCGAAGCTTTATGTGAAAACAGAGAAAATCCCACAACTTCTTAATTATGATATGTATCGAATTCCGTTTTAAGTTATTATTACTTCTAGGAAAAGAACCGAAAATTTATGTATGAGAGATATTTGATATAATTAAAAATGGCCTGGAGAGGGGGGGGGGAATAGGAGTTTAAGAAGAAAAAAAATCATAACTTTGTCAATTCACAAGCTATCAAATCCGCTTAAATTTATTATAAATCCTCTTAATATTGTCTACAACTTTTATACTGACAAGTTTTTTATAGGACCAACCCTTACAGCAAAAATAAATTAAAAACAAAAAAATCCCTGCCGACTTCGCCTACAGACACAGGTAGATTTCGAAGTGGGCGTTCCCAACAGCCGAATCATGGCAAAAAGGTAATTTCTTTTGCAATTCATAATACAAAGGCGCCTCACGGTCTGCGTCTTCGAAATCTACCTGTGCCTGTAGGCCGAGCCGTCAGGGATTTTTTATGACTACATGGCTGTAACTGAATTATTTTGCATGTCCCTGTAAATGAACTGGAAATGCTATGTATACCATATTCTACAGTAAATATCTTGTATATAAGTGCTGCATATTCGTTTCAATGTGTGTGAAATGCTGTAACATCATTCGAATACATTCAAACGATTTTTCTCCATAGACCATAAAATAGCGGAATTTTTTTAGTGTCCCTATAAATGAACTATAACGAACTATATCAATTTCAATATATTTGAAATAGTGTCACATCATTAAAAGGCAGTTCAAAGGATTTTCCCCCGTACTCCATAATGTAACGGCATTCTTTTGTTTGTACCTGACAAAAAAAAGCATAAGTGCTACACACTTCATTTTCAATACCGAATATGTTATAGTAAACCTCAATAACATATATAAATTACGTGGCAATACGAGTATATTTACGCGAATTAATGCCAGACAAACGGAAGTCGTAAACACTTTTCAACTATGTTGGAAAGTGTTAAAAATATACCTTCTATTTATATATTTTTCGTGCTTGTAAATCTCGGGTTGTTAATTGGTGTCAATAATTGCAATGTCGAAGCGCGGAACCTATATACTACAATATATTGCAGAGGAAAAATATCTACGTTATACAAGAATGTGAGCGTAGGGTGTACTGAAAAAGTGTGATTTTCCATGAAAAGACAGGATGTACGCTACACTAAGTATATAACTATTTCCAACATAGTTGAAAATTGTTTATGGATTCGGTTTGTCTGTCTGTCTGTCTGTCTATCCATGCTCTAAATATTCTCGGATCGTCATGCAATTGATATATGTTTTTGAGGCTTACTGTGGCATGTTCGGTATTGAAAATGAAGTGTGTAGCACTTATAGTTTTTTTACAGGGACAATCAAAATAATTCCGTTACATTGCGGTCTATGGGGAAAAATCATTTACGGTTTATTTTAATGATGTTACACAATTTCAAACATATTTAAATTGATATATATATATCATTGAGGTGCACTACAAGAGACTAATTATAGAATGTGGTGTGCATAGAACTTATAGTTCCTTTACAGGGATACTCAAAAGAATTCCGTTACATTACTGTCTATGAAGAAAAATCGTTTGCAGTTTAATTTAATAATGTTTCACTATTTCAAACATATTGAAATTGATATATATCACTAACGTAGATTACAAAAGGCTCACTATAGAATATTGTGTGTATCTTTCATTGTTCATTTACAGGGACACACAAAAGAATTCGGTTAAAGTACTACTTATTAATAATAATAGCTGGGAATGCTTTTTCAGTTGCTGAACGCGTTTTTAAATTTCTGTCTAATACTTGGTGTGCATACATTGTATAGATTGTATACAGGGCAGCACAAAAGTTCTCGAGTAAATTTTCGTTTATTGTCGGAAATTGCAGAAGAGAAATTTTAAACTATGCTACGCGTTTCCTAACTGAACTAAAATTTAGTATTCTATTTAATATATATACAAATCTATAGATCATATACAGGGCTGCACAAAAGAGCTCGGATATTTTTTGGAATATTGTTGGTAATTCCTGAAATTGTATTTTTATATGCGTTTTCAAAATTGTTTAGTTAGATCTTACACCTTACGGTAAAGATTTGCAAAATTATTTTGGAAGTGTTGGATAGTGTTACATAATCTATACTTGACGCATGATTTTTCGTTCTTGTTTGAAAGAATAACTGGAAACTAGACACTGCAAGGTCAAGGCTTATAATAGAAATTGTATTATGTGATGACTATCTTAAGATTGATAAATTGCTTCTCAGTTTTTAATCCCTGTCCTTCTTTCTAAATCACGTGTTTTGGTTATTTTGAATTGATATTTCAATTTTCCCTTGTGTTTCCTTCAATTTCAAATTAAAAAGAATCGTAATGTATTTAGACTATAGTTCTTGGAAGATTAATTTCTTGAAAACAAAACTAGTGCCATATATCATAAATTACCAATAGGGAAAATCATAGCACTGTCGGAATCAATAAAGGCAGATATTTGCATTAATCGCTAATAAAATGGATTAAGTAATTTTTTTTTGTGTGTGTGTGTGTACGTGACAGCAGAGCCACTAATTTTCCTTGAAAAGGAATTGAAAATATTCAAGCAAATAATTCAATTGAATGATTGATGATTAGTGGTCATTAGATGATTAGTAGTCCGAAATTTGAATTTGTGTAGGAAAAAGTAAGGTACAATTTTATAGTCGAGTGAAAACCAAATATCTCAGAAGGGGAGGTTCGGTGTTGAGGGCAGAGAATGCAGTGAACGTTTGTGTATCGATAGTGTACAGTTAGTATATAAATAGTTAGTGTATAGTTAGTATATACAGGGTGTTTCAAAAATGACCGGTATATTTGAAAAATCAATAAAAACTAAAGGGGCAGCGATAGAAATACACCGTTTGTTGCAATATGCTTGGGACAACAGTAAATTTTCAGGCAGACAAACTTTCGAAATTAGTTACAATTTTCAACAACAGATGGCGCTGCAGTCTGGAAAAATCTAAACCACGATATTTTCCACATATCCACCATGCGGTTCAGAGACTACGCCATATTATTGCTGCGCATGGTGGATACGTGGAAAATATCGTGGTTTAGATTTTTCCAGACTGCAGCGCTATCTGTTGTTGAAAATTGTAACGAATTTCGAAAGTTTGTCTGCCTGAAAATTTACTGTTGTCCCAAGCATATTCCAACAAACGGTGTATTTCTATCGCTGCCCGTTTAGTTTTTTTTTTTTTTTTTTTTTTTCAAATATACCGGTCATTTTTGAAACACCCTGTAAATAGTTAGTGTATAGTTAGTATATAAAAGCATAAAGTGCAATATCAAGGAGGTCTTAAGAAAATAAGCCTCAAACGTTACGTTATAGTTTTGTTTTTTAATCGGATGAATTTCTTCCTTTGATAAGCGGCTAAGCAACATTGTTGGCAGCACGCTAGATTCCAGGGTTTTCTTTTTGAGTTCGAATCCCAATCTTATTTTCTTATTACTACTACAAAAATTTTATCAATTAATTTGGAACCACAATTGAAAAAAATATGTACTATAATAATTTAAATTTACGAAAAATATAAACTAAATATATGTTTTGTAGCATATAAGTACATTTTTAACTAGGTCATCCCACGTCAAATCAACCAAAATTTTTCAATATTGAACCTGACTATTTCAGATTTTAATGAAACCTTCAGGGATCATTTTTTCTGATATAAATGAGAATATACTTTTCTAATTTTTTTAAATCAGTACATTTTCGTACAATTATTTAAATTTCAAAAAATCACAATATTTTGGCTTGTATAAATATGTTTTCAATTTTTAATTTCTCGAGTTCTATCACGTGTAAAGAGTTGTGTGACCCCTCATTTTAAAGAAAATTTCATAAGGTTTAATTTGATATGCAAGTTGATTATGCTTGGTTAAAAAAATTAATTTAATTTAATTAAAAATTTGTAAATAAAAAAAAATAAAATAGTGTTTTTTATAAATTTGGGAAAAAATTATATGTTTTTTTGTAATATTATAAACTTTAAAACCTGAAAGTTTTAGAGTTGAATCTAGGTCGAATCAGCAGTTATGAAAAAAAATAATGTTTAAAATTGATAAGGCAATACTGTCTTTAGAACAATCCTAATGTGGGCGAGGTGCCACCTTTAAATACCAGCCCCAATTGGCGTTTAACATTGTTTTTTCTAACATAACTGCTGATCCCATTGAGATCCCTCTCTAAAATTTCAGGATTTAAAATTTATAATATTACAAAAAACATATAATTTTTTCAATTAAAAAAAACAACAGCATTTTAATATTTTTTAATTTAAAATTTTTAAATTAAAATAAATTATTTTTTAACCATATCTACTTGAATATCAAATTAAACCTTATGAAATTTTCTTTAAAATAAGGTGTAAAACAACTCACTACGCCTGATAGAAGTTGAGAAATTCAAATTGAAAACATTTATACAAGCCAAAAAATGATGATTTTTCGAAAAAAAATAATAATTGTATGAAAATTTACTGAGATAAAAAAAAATTATAAAAGTACATTGTCATTTATATCATCAGAGAGAATGATCCCTGTATGTTTCATCAAAATCTGAAATGGTTGAATTACTGGTTGATTTAGCATGGAATGACCCAACTGTGAAATTTTGCACGCTTAAATATTTAATGAAACATAAAAGAAAAAACAGTAGGCAATTTGTATTTCTATAGATCAAAAATTTTTGCTATTATTTAAAATTATTTGCAGTTATTTTAATAAATAGCCTACTATTTTCCACAGAGAAATAAATTAAACTACATGATATAAATCTATAATATATTATTTTAATTTTGTTTAATTATCCAATTATTTCAAATATTTCAGGATTTTTTTTAAATATTCTTTTAAATTTTTAAAATCTTGGATTTTTGGATTTGTAGTTGCTGCGTAATAACTATTTTTACCAATTCAGTATCTTTTTAGAACTTGATTTTTAGTACACAGACAGTTATTCTAATTACTAGTAAATCTGCAGATCAGGAGTCTCAACGTCAGCTCTGAAAGTGATTGTTTTTTAATCTCACTTTTCATAATATTTAACATCTTACAATCCGCAAATTAAATTTTTTAAACTGCATATATATTTATAGGCATATAAAATTATTCGAAGGTTTCAGAAATTAAATACATTAAATTAAACACGGTTTATGCAATAGTATTCTTACATTCTTATGAACTTCTTATTCTTGTAATTTTTTAGATAAAAAATACATTTCTTCAGGGGGGGGGAGGGTTTGCCCCCTTGAACCACCCGTAATCTTATTAAATTAATATTCTTGATTTCCTATTGATTATGTGGATGATTCTAGTTTATTTTGGAGTTCGTTCTACACAGTAGTTTTATTAGGATAAGTAACAATTTCGAAAATAATTTCATGTTATCCTAATACCCAAATAGCAATATTTACGTATCTGCCAACCACGAAACACCTACATCTGATACATAAGATGAATAATATCTCATGTACAAAAGCAACTTATGGAAATGTAAACTGAATCTACTATATTTCACCTATATCTATTTTAGAAATCTAGTGTTATTACAATTTTTGTTTCGGAAAAACAGTTTTGATTGTCATTCTATAATATTTTTTTTCTAAGTACATCCTGATCTAACTCGATGGCAATAGCATACTAAAATCGCCCCAAAATAGGCTTAAAATAGGAAACTTTTAAACCTATTGGATAATCATTCATAATCGTGCCCACTGCTGATTCACTAAATAGCAATCGTAATTTAGCGCTATAAAATATTTCTTGTGATAGATTTTATGTTTTCAATTTCCAGTAATTGTAATACTCCAGAATCGTTTTACTAATATAATTTCTTTAGATTATTCGCCTCGTTGTACGAGTGATTTTATCCTATTCTTAAATTCATATTAACTCTTCAACGACGAAACACCCACATCTGTTTTAGAAAATGAATAATATCTCATGTAAGAAATATATACATATATAAATATACGTGTCGTAGTATACTACGACACTTTAATCAAAATTACATGTTCAATGTTTTTGTAATTTTCGTTTGGAAGAAAATATTTCGGTAATCATTGTATAGTAGTTAAACGGTAACTTGTATCAAAATAAATTCTCATTTATGTAAACAGAATACTAAAATGATTTGAAAATAATTTATTTTGCAAAAATAATATTGCAGCAAAATAGTGAGAGTTACTTGAATTTTATTATTTTGATATTCTTTGAAATAGGGTTGCTAAGCAACTAAAAAATTAAAGAGCAAAGTAAAAAGAAATGCCTTTTAAAATTTGTAAAAAATATAAAATGTTTTATATTTCCCGAACAGATGCAACAATTTTATCACATAATTTAAACAATTAATTTCTAATTTCTAATAAAGGTATCGGCAAATTTTCAAAGCTATTGAAAATATTTAAAACCTCCATATAAAAAATTTAGCATCCATAATTTTATGTTTCAATCCATTATTCAAATATGTGATTTTCATTTCAGTTAAAAATGAAATTTGAATTTCGTCTGCATTCCCATAGGAAAGCATTATAACCTAAAAAGCAATGTTCTATATTTATCGAACGAATGAACTAAATGTAAGTAAAAATTATACAGCTAATTCCGGGTACCTCACCAACATTCCGATCAAAAATCAACCTAATATGACGATTTTTACGGTAGTTATCGCGGAACAGACAGACAGACAAAAGTAGAGAGAAAATGGGGATCCGGCATCAGGAGGAGCTTGGAGCCGGAGGAGGGAGGAGGGCTCCTCCTCCCGAAGTGCCCTCCTCCTCCTCCCAAAGTGCTCTCCTCCTCCCGAAGTGGCCTCCTCCTCCCGAAGTGGTCTCCTCCTCCTGAAGTGCCCACCTCCTCCCGAAGTGTCCTCCTCCACCACCTAAGATAAGGGGATTAGTGTTAATTAATTTTAATTGCGAGACTTAGAAATTTTTTTGAAGCAAAATTTTTTTTCCGCGGAGAATTTCCTACTAGAGTACGAGGTGTGTTTCAAGGGATTTATTTTAGCGAATTAGAAATTTAATTATTTTTAATTGCGAGACTTAGAAATTTTTCGAGGCAAAATTATTATTATTTTTTTTTTCAACGAGAGTATGCAGTTTGATTATGAGTGTATGCAGTAGAAGTGAATGATTAATTAATTAAAAATATTAATTAAAAATAGTAATTGATTAATTTTAATTGCAGAACTTAAAAATTTTCGCGAGATTTTTTCAACGAGAGTAGGGTATTCGATATACATGTTAGAGGAGAATTTTAAAAGTCAATAATGGTTTAATTAAAAAGGGTGATTAATTTTAATTGGGGAACTTAGACATTTTTCGAAGCAAATATTTTTTCAACGAGATAGGCTATTTATTATACATGTTAGAGTATATTACAGGTGAATTTTAAAAGTCAATAATGATTTAATTAAAAAGGGTCATTAATTAATTTTAATTGGAGAACTTAAGAAATTTTGGCAAGATTTTTTTTCCCTCAACGAGAGTACGCAGTTTGCATGTGCAGTAGAATGGTAGATGCTAGTAATTAAAAAGGGTCATTAATTAATTTTAATTGGCGGACTTCAACATTTTTGAGGCAAACAGGCGCGTTTTAATGAATTCGAGATAGGTTGTAGTAGGTCCCGCATGAATTATACTGTACTCAACTGAATAGCTCCCCCCTCCCCCTCCCTTTTTTACCCAGAGGGGGCCCTTCGATAGACTAACAATACACACTTCCGAAAGTATAGAGTACTATAAAAAGAATTTTAGCGTATATGTAAATAAACAAGTATGTAAAATCAGGCATAGTAGCATAATTCATGAACCACTTTCCAACATTATCGAAATGTTATGTGAACAAAATATAATTTTACCATCTAGTGCATTAGTTAATTAAAATAGTGAACAGTTACAGATCCCCTTTATAATAAAAAGGCCCAAGGCCCTTCACAAAAAATCCAAAGAATTCAAGAAAAAGCTTTACCCAACTGATAGCCAAAACATATAGGATTCAATGGATTGAAGTATACAAATAGGTTCTACAGGAATACATTTATTTAGGTTAGCATGTAAAAATAGTTAAAAGTTATAGGGAAGCCTTCGAATGGAGTGATTATACGTTTTGGGGACCCTTCAAAAGAAACTGGAAACAGTTATAGATATTGAACCCTTCACAAAAAATTGGACAAATCCCCTTTTTAATAAAAAGGGCCCCTTCACAAAAATTCCAATGAATTCAAAATATGCATAAATACTAGAACCCTTCATACATTCAGTTCGTCGATCCCCCTTTTTTTTTACCTTTCGAAGTGTGAACTCGCATTAGACTAAAGGGTCCCTTCATAAAATAAATGAGATACGTGCCCTATTCAAATAAAAACCACCCTTCACAAAAACTGTAGGGGTTCCCTTTTGGAATAAAAAAGCATCCTTCACAAAAATTCCAATTATGCATAAGATCCCTTCATAAAATCAGATAATTTACACTTTCGCCTTTTTTTTTTTTCAATTCAAGTTAGGCTAAAAGTACAGCTTGCGCGTCGATATGTTCAAAACACATAGTTATAGATATTATGCTACCTTCACAAAATAAATTCAATAGATTCATGTTATATTATGGCGACAGAAATACAAGGGATACTCACCTTCCATGAAAATGCAAGGTCCGCTGTTTGAATGAAAAGGCCTCCCTTCACAATATACTCTGTAAAAATATTATGATTCCACAGATATTTTAAGAAATAGAGTACTAATCTCAAATGAATACGAATTCATGCAATGTAAAAAATAGGTTTTACACGAACACATTTTTAGTATAACGTTCAAAATATAGTTTTTAGAAAAAAGATTCATGTTTCACCAAATTTATCATACAAGTCTGTAAAATAGGGTAGATCATTTCATGAAAAATAATTGAATTTTCGAATGATTATGCTTTAAAATACATATTTATAACTGCAACTAAGATTTGAATGTTACCCCCTCAACATGCATATCGCTGAATCATAATGAGTCATATTATCAGATAAGCGAAGATCTTGCTTTGATTTCACCCCGTATGCGATAATGAGTCACTCCGCGATAAGAAATACCTGAGACTCGTAATTTCTGACACATTTTTTGTAGGTAAATGAACTATTTAAAACCGTCAATGTATACGAATTATTGCGTGTAGTTCTATATAGGTGCTACTCTTCATATATACATATGGTGATATATACTAAAATCTGTTAAGTTTTAAAAGGCTTCACTGTGTATTCATTGTAAAATAAGAAATATCCCTTAAGAATTTTGAGTATAAGAGACGGGTTTAAAGGAATTTGAATCTGTTTAAATGTACCTGTGTTTAAATGAATTTGATACAGCTTAGGGTAAAAAATATACAGGAGTCCCTATAAAATATAGGAATTAAATTTTAAATAATATAAAACTAAATTACATTAGTCTATGCTTTTTTTGTATAGAAAAATTATACTAAATTGAGTTTTTAGTATTTTAACTTAAAAACTTCTTTTGAGGAATGAATAACTAACCTTTTGACTTTGTTTTTATAAAATATATATTGTACTATTTAGTTAGGGCATTATTTAAAAAATTTTTGTTTTTAATATTGAAAAAAAAATGTATCTTACCTAAATATTTAAACCATAATGCACTGGAATTCATCCAAATTTGATCGACTGCATGCATGTCTTAAAAGAACTAAACGTGTTCGCTTATCTCTTAAAACCACGGGATATTATAACGTTATGGATAAAGCATAGGGTAGAATACAGAATGAATAGGTATTATAAAGCAGAATCATAAATTTTGCATACTTTACACTTGTAGTATGTGAAATGATTGCTACTATTGCCTATATGAGAAAATGAATCATCAACGAATCTTATTAGTGTATGTTATATTTAACAAACAGGCTTGAAATGCGTGAATTTTGACTAGAATTAATCATTGAATGTAAAAATGATTTATTTTTAGATCTAATATTTATATCGTTTAACATTTTAAAATATATACATAAATTAATCTTACCTTATTCACAAACTTGCAATCCCGTCTTCAATATATGACTACAGCATGAAAAAACATGCGTGCTACTTGTATAGCAACAGACCAGAAATGATTTCAGTACAAGTCCATTATCTTATCGTTAATCTATAGATTAGTAACATCACGTGACTGATTGCGATAACATTCTATATAAGATTTACTGATATGAATACATTTCAATTCATTTCTCCCAAAAGCAAGTGTATGAGTTGGTTGTGAGATCTAGGTAAGTATCCTTACTTTATATGTTTAAAGTTATAATATATGAATAGATATAATATTAATGTATTTTTTCAATATGTATGGTAGGCAAAAAGAATAGGTATTATTGCATGTTTCCTCTAATTTATTTTTAAAATAATTATTTTAAAAATACATACTAACAATTTATGCGATGAGTCACACAGCATGATGGGACGATATATGAAATTTATTTTTATATTATACAAGCTCCTATATACAATTCATATGGGTGAGCAAGATTATTTTTAGAATTTTTCACTCTTACCCTCTATAGGCTATACTTTTAAAATAGTAGTATTCGAATACTTGTAAAATGTAATTATAGCTTAGTAATTTTCTACTCTTTTAACTATGCCGTTGAAGGAGTATTGTCATATTTAAATAACAGGCTCGAACATGCGTGAATTTTGACTAGAATTATTCACTGAATGTAAAAAAAAAAAAAAAAAAAAAAAATGATTTATATTTAGATCTAATATCGTTTAACATTTTAAAATCCTATTAAAAGTATATACATTAGTATGCTTGTGAAAGGCCTATTGTTAATACGAAACGTTGTGTGAAGTGTCCTGTTTTAGTGTTAAAAGTTTCGTGAAGTGGTCTGTTTGAAGGAGCCTGTTTCGAAATGACTTAAGAACGCACAATTTATTCCTAAACATTCAACTCGATTCGTTATATATGCTTTATTAAGTATTCAATAAAAAATAATAACTAAGAAATAAAATTAAAAATAGTAATTAAGAGATATCCTTAAGAATTCTTGCGATAGGAGATTGGTTTTAATTAAATAGGTTAATGAATCTAATTCGATACAAGTCTTGTTAAAACAGAGATTATAGTTAAAATACACATTAATTATACAGCATTACACTGTATTACACAATGCGCTACCTCACCTATATTATCACAGAAATACCTTCGATAAAATTTAGACTAACAATACGCACCTAAAAAATATATACAGAGTACCCAGAAAATGATAGGAATGAATGAAAAATTTTAACGTAAATTATAAAATAGGATCTACAATAAGTGACAATAAATAAATATGAAGGAAAAATCATGAGTCATGGTATACTTTATGAAACACTTTCCAATGCTATGTGACTATCGTTAAGAATTTGAAATAAGTGAATTAGATTTAATAATTCATACTGGAAATGTATTTTTAAAAAAATTAATAGCTTCGTCTACTTTTAAATCATTTAAGACATATGATGAAGATTTAACCGCTGCAGAACGACTAAAAACTAGTATCTTAATGAATCGACCTATTTACGTCGGGTTCACAATTTTAGAATTATCTAAATTAGTTATGTATGATTTTCATTACAATTTTATAAAGAAAACATACAAAGATCATGCAGTTTTACTCTTTACGGATATAGATTCCTTAACTTATCATATTCAAACACATAATATTTATAAGGATATGGAGCACCATCATGATTTTTTCGACTTTTCTGAATACTCGAAATCCCATCGTCTAAACCGCAATCCCATCGTCTAAACCGCACAAGTATCGAACCCACAAACATATAATCAGACTTGACATTTTATAACCAGGACGCTAACCACAGGGATAAGTGAGCCCACGCTTATTTTATAGTCACCACGCTGACTGTTGGACTTAGTAAGCCCCAGGCTAATTTATATCCACCACGCTAACTATTGGGTTTAGTGAGCCCCTGCTTATTTTATAGTCAACATGCTAACTATTGGGCTTAGTGAGCCCCAGGCTAACTTATACCAACCACGCTAACTGTGGGGCCTAGTGAACCCCCCGCTTATTTTATAGCCACCATACTAACCACAGGGCTAAGTGAGCCCCCGCTTATTTCATAGTCACCATGCTAAGTATTAGGCTGAGTGAGCCCCAGGCTATTTTATACCCACTATGCTAACTAATGGGCTGAGTGAGCCCCGGGCTATTTTCTACCCACCACGTTTACTGGGCTTAGTGTGCTCCCGCTTATTTTATAGCTACCACGATAACCACAGGGCTGAGTGAGCCCCCGCTTATTATATAGTCCACACGCTAACTACTGGGCTGATTAAGCCCCAGGTATTTTATACCCATCACGCTAACTACTGGGCTGAGTGAGCCCCAGGTTATTTAGTAGCATGAATATGATTTCCAAGGTATATGTCCTAACATGATTTAGACCATTGCCTATGGTAAGATAAAGCTAGGAAGTAAATTGGTAAACTATGTACATCGAAAACTTACTTGTATTTTATTAAATATCTGCAGAAATTAGCATAGTTTATTAAAATTATGTACATTCTTATTAGTTTATGAATCTACTAACTTATAATATCTATATGGTAACTTGGATTATTAGTATTCCCACTTAAATATTTATTTTGTAGATTTAATATGATAAACACTAACATGAGACTGACTAAACTTTTACCATTTTCATTTCAACTTAGTTTTAGGAAATTTATCTACATAGCTTTAAATTAATTTGATACCTGCTATGTAAAACGATATGAATATGTTTTGAATATTAGAACTAAAAAATAATACTTTGAAATAATAGACTTACTAAACAGTAAAATTTAAAGCTATGTAGACAAATTTCCTAAAACTAAGTTGAAATGAAAATGGTAAAAGTTTAGTCAGTCTCATGTTAGTGTTTATCATATTAAATCTACAAAATAAATTTTTAAGTGGGAATACTAATAATCCAAGTTACCATATAGATATTATAAGTTAGTAGATTCATAAACTAATAAGAATGTACATAATTTTAATAAACTATGCTAATTTCTGCAGATATTTAATAAAATACAAGTAAGTTTTCGAGGTAAATAGTTTACCAATTTACTTCCTAGCTTTATCTTACCATAGGCAATGGTCTAAATCATGTTAGGACATATACCTTGGAAATCATATTCATGCTACTAAATAACCTGGGGCTCACTCAGCCCAGTATTTAGCGTGATGGGTATAAAATACCTGGGGCTTAATCAGCCCAGTAGTTAGCGTGTGGACTATATAATAAGCGGAGGCTCACTCAGCCCTGTGGTTATCGTGGTAGCTATAAAATAAGCGGGAGCACACTAAGCCCAGTAAACGTGGTGGGTAGAAAATAGCCCGGGGCTCACTCAGCCCATTAGTTAGCATAGTGGGTATAAAATAGCCTGGGGCTCACTCAGCCTAATACTTAGCATGGTGACTATGAAATAAGCGGGGGCTCACTTAGCCCTGTGGTTAGTATGGTGGCTATAAAATAAGCGGGGGGTTCACTAGGCCCCACAGTTAGCGTGGTTGGTATAAGTTAGCCTGGGGCTCACTAAGCCCAATAGTTAGCATGTTGACTATAAAATAAGCAGGGGCTCACTAAACCCAATAGTTAGCGTGGTGGATATAAATTAGCCTGGGGCTTACTAAGTCCAACAGTCAGCGTGGTGACTATAAAATAAGCGGGGGCTCACTTATCCCTGTGGTTAGCGTCCTGGTTATAAAATGTCAAGTCTGATTATATGTTTGTGGGTTCGATACTTGTGCGGTTTAGACGATGGGATTGCGGTTTAGACGATGGGATTTCGAGTATTCAGAAAAGTCGAAAAAATCATGATGGTGCTCATATCCTTATAAATATTATGTGTTTGAATATGATAAGTTAAGGAATCTATATCCGTAAAGAGTAAAACTGCATGATCTTTGTATGTTTTCTTTATAAAATTGTAATGAAAATCATACATAACTAATTTAGATAATTCTAAAATTGTGAACCCGACGTAAATAGGTCGATTCATTAAGATACTAGTTTTTAGTCGTTCTGCAGCGGTTAAATCTTCATCATATGTCTTGAATGATTTAAAAGTAGACGAAGCTATTAATTTTTTTAAAAATACATTTCCAGTATGAATTATTAAATCTAATTCACTTATTTCAAATTCTTAACGATAGTCACATAGCATTGGAAAGTGTTTCATAAAGTATACCATGACTCATGATTTTTCCTTCATATTTATTTATTGTCACTTATTGTAGATCCTATTTTATAATTTACGTTAAAATTTTTCATTCATTCCTATCATTTTCTGGGTACTCTGTATATATTTTTTAGGTGCGTATTGTTAGTCTAAATTTTATCGAAGGTATTTCTGTGATAATATAGGTGAGGTAGCGCATTGTGTAATACAGTGTAATGCTGTATAATTAATGTGTATTTTAACTATAATCTCTGTTTTAACAAGACTTGTATCGAATTAGATTCATTAACCTATTTAATTAAAACCAATCTCCTATCGCAAGAATTCTTAAGGATATCTCTTAATTACTATTTTTAATTTTATTTCTTAGTTATTATTTTTTATTGAATACTTAATAAAGCATATATAACGAATCGAGTTGAATGTTTAGGAATAAATTGTGCGTTCTTAAGTCATTTCGAAACAGGCTCCTTCAAACAGACCACTTCACGAAACTTTTAACCCTAAAACAGGACACTTCACGAAACTTTTAACCCTAAAACAGGACACTTCACACAACGTTTCGTATTAACAATAGGCCTTTCACAAGCATACTAATGTATATACTTTTAATAGGATTTTAAAATGTTAAACGATATTAGATCTAAATATAAATCTTTTTTTTTTTTTTTTTTACATTCAGTGAATAATTCTAGTCAAAATTCACGCATGTTCGAGCCTGTTATTTAAATATGACAATACTCCTTCAACGGCATAGTTAAAAGAGAAGAAAATTACTAAGCTATAATTACATTTTACAAGTATTCGAATACTACTATTTTAAAAGTATAGCCTATAGAGGGTAAGAGTGAAAAATTCTAAAAATAATCTTGCTCACCCATATGAATTGTATATAGGAGCTTGTATAATATAAAAATAAATTTCATATATCGTCCCATCATGCGGTGTGACTCATCGCATAAATTGTTAGTATGTATTTTTAAAATAATTATTTTAAAAATAAATTAGAGGAAACATGCAATAATACCTATTCTTTTTGCCTACCATACATATTAAAAAAATACATTAATATTATATCTATTCATATATTATAACTTTAAACATATAAAGTAAGGATACTTACCTAGATCTCACAACCAACTCATACACTTGCTTTTGGGAGAAATGAATTGAAATGTATTCATATCAGTAAATCTTATATAGAATGTTATCGCAATCAGTCACGTGATGTTACTAATCTATAGATTAACGATAAGATAATGGACTTGTACTGAAATCATTTCTGGTCTGTTGCTATACAAGTAGCACGCATGTTTTTTCATGCTGTAGTCATATATTGAAGACGGGATTGCAAGTTTGTGAATAAGGTAAGATTAATTTATGTATATATTTTAAAATGTTAAACGATATAAATATTAGATCTAAAAATAAATCATTTTTACATTCAATGATTAATTCTAGTCAAAATTCACGCATTTCAAGCCTGTTTGTTAAATATAACATACACTAATAAGATTCGTTGATGATTCATTTTCTCATATAGGCAATAGTAGCAATCATTTCACATACTACAAGTGTAAAGTATGCAAAATTTATGATTCTGCTTTATAATACCTATTCATTCTGTATTCTACCCTATGCTTTATCCATAACGTTATAATATCCCGTGGTTTTAAGAGATAAGCGAACACGTTTAGTTCTTTTAAGACATGCATGCAGTCGATCAAATTTGGATGAATTCCAGTGCATTATGGTTTAAATATTTAGGTAAGATACATTTTTTTTTCAATATTAAAAACAAAAATTTTTTAAATAATGCCCTAACTAAATAGTACAATATATATTTTATAAAAACAAAGTCAAAAGGTTAGTTATTCATTCCTCAAAAGAAGTTTTTAAGTTAAAATACTAAAAACTCAATTTAGTATAATTTTTCTATACAAAAAAAGCATAGACTAATGTAATTTAGTTTTATATTATTTAAAATTTAATTCCTATATTTTATAGGGACTCCTGTATATTTTTTACCCTAAGCTGTATCAAATTCATTTAAACACAGGTACATTTAAACAGATTCAAATTCCTTTAAACCCGTCTCTTATACTCAAAATTCTTAAGGGATATTTCTTATTTTACAATGAATACACAGTGAAGCCTTTTAAAACTTAACAGATTTTAGTATATATCACCATATGTATATATGAAGAGTAGCACCTATATAGAACTACACGCAATAATTCGTATACATTGACGGTTTTAAATAGTTCATTTACCTACAAAAAATGTGTCAGAAATTACGAGTCTCAGGTATTTCTTATCGCGGAGTGACTCATTATCGCATACGGGGTGAAATCAAAGCAAGATCTTCGCTTATCTGATAATATGACTCATTATGATTCAGCGATATGCATGTTGAGGGGGTAACATTCAAATCTTAGTTGCAGTTATAAATATGTATTTTAAAGCATAATCATTCGAAAATTCAATTATTTTTCATGAAATGATCTACCCTATTTTACAGACTTGTATGATAAATTTGGTGAAACATGAATCTTTTTTCTAAAAACTATATTTTGAACGTTATACTAAAAATGTGTTCGTGTAAAACCTATTTTTTACATTGCATGAATTCGTATTCATTTGAGATTAGTACTCTATTTCTTAAAATATCTGTGGAATCATAATATTTTTACAGAGTATATTGTGAAGGGAGGCCTTTTCATTCAAACAGCGGACCTTGCATTTTCATGGAAGGTGAGTATCCCTTGTATTTCTGTCGCCATAATATAACATGAATCTATTGAATTTATTTTGTGAAGGTAGCTTAATATCTATAACTATGTGTTTTGAACATATCGACGTGCAAGCTGTACTTTTAGCCTAACTTGAATTGAAAAAAAAAAAAAGGCGAAAGTGTAAATTATCTGATTTTATGAAGGGGTCTTATGCAAAATTGGAATTTTTGTGAAGGATGCTTTTTTATTCCAAAAGGGAACCCCTACAGTTTTTGTGAAGGGTGGTTTTTATTTGAATAGGGCACGTATCTCATTTATTTTATGAAGGGACCCTTTAGTCTAATGCGAGTTCACACTTCGAAAGGTAAAAAAAAAGGGGGATCGACGAACTGAATGTATGAAGGGTTCTAGTATTTATGCATATTTTGAATTCATTGGAATTTTTGTGAAGGGGCCCTTTTTATTAAAAAGGGGATTTGTCCAATTTTTTGTGAAGGGTTCAATATCTATAACTGTTTCCAGCTTCTTTTGAAGGGTCCCCAAAACGTATAATCACTCCATTCGAAGGCTTCCCTATAACTTTTAACTATTTTTACATGCTAACCTAAATAAATGTATTCCTGTAGAACCTATTTGTATACTTCAATCCATTTAAGAATCCTATATGTTTTGGCTATCAGTTGGGTAAAGCTTTTTCTTGAATTCTTTGGATTTTTTGTGAAGGGCCTTGGGCCTTTTTATTAAAAAGGGGATCTGTAACTGTTCACTATTTTAATTAACTAATGCACTAGATGGTAAAATTATATTTTGTTCACATAACATTTCGATAATGTTGGAAAGTGATTCATGAATTATGCTACTATGCCTGATTTTACATACTTGTTTATTTACATATACGCTAAAATTCTTTTTATAGTACTCTATACTTTCGGAAGTGTGTATTGTTAGTCTATCGAAGGGCCCCCTCTGGGTAAAAAAGGGAGGGGGAGGGGGGATCTATTCAGTTGAGTACAGTATAATTCATGCGGGACCTACTACAACCTATATCGAATTCATTAAAACACGCCTGTTTGCCTCAAAAATGTTGAAGTCCGCCAATTAAAATTAATTAATGACCCTTTTTAATTACTAGCATCTACCATTCTACTGCACATGCAAACTGCGTACTCTCGTTGAGGGAAAAAAAATCTTGCCAAAATTTTTTAAGTTCTCCAATTAAAATTAATTAATGACCCTTTTTAATTAAATCATTATTGACTTTTAAAATTCACCTGTAATATACTCTAACATGTATAATAAATAGCCTATCTCGTTGAAAAAATATTTGCTTCGAAAAATGTCTAAGTTCCCCAATTAAAATTAATCACCCTTTTTAATTAAACCATTATTGACTTTTAAAATTCTCCTCTAACATGTATATCGAATACCCTACTCTCGTTGAAAAAATCTCGCGAAAATTTTTAAGTTCTGCAATTAAAATTAATTAATTACTATTTTTAATTAATATTTTTAATTAATTAATCATTCACTTCTACTGCATACACTCATAATCAAACTGCATACTCTCGTTGAAAAAAAAAAAAAAATAATTTTGCTTCGAAAAATTTCTAAGTCTCGCAATTAAAATTAATTAAATTTCTAATTCGCTAAAATAAATCCCTTGAAACACACCTCGTACTCTAGTAGGAAATTCTCCGGGGAAAAAAAAATTTGCTTCAAAGAAATTTCTAAGTCTCGCAATTAAAATTAATTAACACTAATCCCCTTATCTTAGGTGGTGGAGGAGGACACTTCGGGAGGAGGTGGGCACTTCAGGAGGAGGAGACCACTTCGGGAGGAGGAGGCCACTTCGGGAGGAGGAGAGCACTTTGGGAGGAGGAGGAGGGCACTTCGGGAGGAGGAGCCCTCCTCCCTCCTCCGGCTCCAAGCTCCTCCTGAGGCCGGATCCCCATTTTCTCTCTACTGACAAACAGACGGAAACCAAAAATTTTTCGCGTTTCCACAGTGAACCTTCACTAACGTTTCGGCACTAAATACAAGAATCCACGATTTAAACTAGTAAATCTTCAGATCAGAGGCCCCAACGTCAGCTCTACAAATCATTGTTCATTAATCTCACTAATTTTAATATTATCTGCATAATATTTAATATCCCAAAATTCAATTTTTTAAAGTCCTTTATGCATTTATAAAAATAACTAGGGGGCCTACCCCCTGCGAGCTACGCTCGCCAACCCCCGCTCAGACTTAAAGGCCTCTAAAACATGACAGCGTGCTTTGTTTTAAAAACATTGGTAAATCTGTAATTGGGTTGCCATGCTTTTAACGTTTTAATGCGGCATTTTTTTTTATTATCATGGCCTCATACACAGCTGTTGCGACAACTGACGACTGTTTTTGGGATTGATAAGTTAAATCAATTACAACTTGAAAACCAGTTTGTATAAAATGTTTAGGTTTAAATTGTGGCTACCTCTCGGACTTTTATAACAACGATCTGTATTCTATTCTTCCTTTATGTTTAAGAATGAGAAAAATTCCATCTGCTTGTGAATAGCATTAAGAACCACGGTATTGAAAAGTACTATGTTATAGACATTTTCAGTAACAGGTTTTAATTTTCTCTCTATTTTAGTGCACCATCATGCATATTTTCATGTTATTTTAAATATGTAAATTATTTATTTTAATTAATATGTATATACGAATTTTGTAATAATTATTTATCATACAAAATTAGTTAAATATTTTATGTATGCATGCCTGCATTTATTCGGCATCAATTGATGAGATATTTAAACAAATTTGCTTTCCGCGATAATTTTACGCCATGTTATGTCACTTGAATATTGTCCATAAGAAAATCGGGTACTTTTCCAGTATAGCATCCTTTGCTTTTAGGTTTGGCGTAATTCGAGCTTCAAAAAGGGATAGATTCGTTGCCAAAAGTTATGAAAACAATCCCAATGAACTTTTGATGCTTTTCTATTATAGGGGTCTTGACGCTTTTTTAAAAAAGCTTGGCGCAATTCGGGCATCAGAAAGTGAGATTTGGTGCCAAATGACATAAACAGCCATGGAAACAAATTCGACAATTTTTTTGTTTATATGCGTATTTTAATTATACACATATTATTATTGTTTCTTTTTCTATACAAATTACTTCTGATTATATATAAAATAGGATAAATGACATTTTACGCTAAACAAATTGTATACACTCTAAATAAGAAAGAGTGACTATTCACTCCGGAGGAGTGGATATTCACTCTAGCGCAGAGTCAAAATTTGCCCAACCTCTTTAGAGTGACTATTCACTCTAGGAAAAAGTTAAATTCTTGACTCCCTGAAAGAGTGAATACTCACTCTTTCAGGAGTGAGTTTTTTCACCCCTGATAGGAGTAAATAGTCACTCTTTCAGGAGTGACTAAAATTCTTGAATAAAAAAAGAGAAGCTCATTTACACACGCTTCTTCGTAGGCGGTCACCCTCCCAAGTAGTAACCGAGCTCGTTGCTGCTTGACTTCTGCGCTCGGACGAGAACTGGTACCTACAGCTTGCTACAGCCGCTTACAATTTAAAAATCCCTTATTACATTATTTTAGCTTTGTTTCTTTTGTGATATTCGAACACACTTATTAAATTTGTGTAGAAATCATAAATATTTACGGTGTTTCTCAACTGTGTAAATAAGAAACTGAAACCTTCTTTTTGTATCATATAATACAGAGACTGTTCGCACATTTTTTAGACAAATTGATAAATTATTTTAAAAAATGGAATTCTTTTAGAGGAAAAAATTCTGACAACAACTTATTATGTGTAATTTATATTATCGTCTGATACTTTCAAATTTATTCTTATTTCAAGATTGCGCATGCTAAAAAAGCTGTGAATGGGAAGATGCGTTTGCGTTTTTTTTTTTCTTCTTCCGAACAGAAGTATGCTAATTCCACAGTCTAAAATGATTGCAAAGCGCATAATATAAAAACTTTTTAGTGCGAAATAAACATAACAATTGATTGAAAAGTGCTATTCCAAAAATCAGTACATATACATAGTAAAAAGATACCAGATGAAAAAAAAAAAACAGGGAAAAAAAGAGCCCATGTCAAGGCGGAAAACGAAGTTTCAAGTAAGGATTTATGACTATCGCAAATTTATCTTACATCGAAAACATTCATCGATATCCATCGAAAGCATTATGCAGAATTAGAATCAAGAAACAAGATTATCATACAGATTATTTCAGAAAGCAATATTCATATTTTAAACGTTAAAAACAACAACGCCGAAATCGTCTAAAAAATGTGCGAACACCCGTCTGTACATTTCTGCTATGACAAAAATTCCGTTACAACAAAGCAGTTATTTATTTAGTCATTCATTTTTTTCTTGCTAATAATGTTTGCATAATTAGAGCCCGATTAAGATTGTCGGTGGCCCAGGGCCTGTTTACCAAATAGGCCCGTGAAGCCGAAGTTTACTCACTGAAATACTAAGGGGCCCCCAAATTTACTTTTCAAAACTAATTTTTAGGGGGGAAATTTCAGTCAGGGTAAAAAACGTTTTTTTTTTCTTAAATTATAGCTGTTAAATTTTTCCTAAGATTATTTCCGACACATTTATACTCTTTTTTTTTTCTATAATGAATGTTATAAAATCAGTGATTAAATGCAACGTTTTTCATTTCTCTTATGTTTAATTTCAAACGTGCTAAAAATAACAGAAAATTTAATCTGTATAGTTATATTTTGTTTATATTCATAAAGAGGTTAGAAATGATATAAAATATGTAGAATAGGTTATTTAAATAAAGAGGAAAATAATTAGCATTCAGAGATATTAAATTTCTGTTTATAGAATAGAAGCAAAATTGTGTTGCAGCTAAGCATAAATTTACTTCAAATATTTTTTTTCCCACACTTTTCTTAGCATTGGCAAATCCTGCAATTTGTAAAGCATAAAATATATTTCCTGTCCATAATTCTATCGATTCATTTATTATTTCAATGCCTTTTTCAGTTTTTTTTTAAATCGTGCTACTATATATAAAGGATTTCATTTTATTATAGGTGTTTCGTTTCGATAACGGAGATTACTCGGATTCTCATCCGTGAGCTGGCGCCATCTTGTGATTTTATTGGAAAAAATTGTTTTTCCTCACTCTTCAACGGAGTGAGATATCTCACTCTTGTCAACGGAGTGAACAGTCACTCTCGACAACGGAGTGAGATATTTCACTCTTTTCTAGAGAGTGGAAAATTCCACTCTTTAAAGAGTGCATATTTATAAAACTCACTCCTAAAAGAGTGAAAATGCCTCTCACTCTTCCAAAGAGTCAACTTCTCACTCCTTCCAATTTTAGAGTGTAAATATTGAAAAAATGCTTCTGTACACAAAATGAGAAAGTGAATAGGTTGACAGAAAGAATGTTGCCAAATTTCCTTTTCCGCCAAGGCTATTTTCCCTGTTTCGTCAAGGCCCCATATACTGGAAAAGCACCGAACGTTTATGCTTGTTTATACATGTATTTATATGTATATATACAATTTATTTATAATTGTCGTTCAATTTACCTCTTTTTGTACATAAAAATAGATAAATGGCTTCTTTATATTAAATAAATTGTATAAACATAAATGACGTATTTGCATAAATGACGTCATTTGGACGAATTTATTCAAAATGTTTTCAGTTTATAAATTAAATTAAATGCTGACAGACGATTGAATCCTGACGATAGAAATGTGCTTTTTTTTCAAATTTTCCTGAAAAACATAATTTAATCACAATCTTGTCTTCATTATCGATTGAAATAAAAGATAAATTCAAATTCAATTTGAAAATGACGAATAAAAAGAAATGAAAAATCCCTATCGGGATCCTTTTCAATTTTTTCCCTTTTCTGTCACAAAAAAACTGAGTAATTAGTTGCCATCATTACAGAAATATCATTAAAACAGGAAAAAAAATTAATATCTCGAAAACTAATTCCAATTTCAAAATTCTATTACCAGTTTTGACATCCGCGGATTTTTATGGACATTTGGTATTAATTTCACCATCAAGCGTTTAATATTTTATTAAAAATAGCCCTGAAACATAATCAGTCGTTTAATCAGTCGTTTCATAAAATCGTTTCATAAATTCGTTTCATAAAATCGTTTCACAAATTCGTTTCATTAGGATTTTATATATATATAGGGTAGATAAGATTTATTGAAAGGTCCGGAAATTTTAGAAGTATTGCATTAAACACAATGTTATGCAATGATAAGATAAACTACTTATTACTGAATAACAATGCTTTATTTCAGGTGATCTCCGACCCCGTTGTCGCTTTAATTTTATATTCTCAATATCCGGTAACTGTGCTATTTCATTTATTGAGTATATGTCTCCCCTATCCTTAAAAGAATACTTATATTTCAATCGCTAAACATCATATGTTGCTGAAATTGAATAAAATTTCGTGTATAAAATATACTTATACAAACGTAAATTCCTCTTATGTGACCTATATTGAATTTACACATTCAACGTTTTTATTATTTTCATTTGGAAATCCGATTTGGTAATCTTTCTTTAGTAGTTAAAAAAAATTCTGATCTGTTTCATTAAAAAAAGCACATTAAAAATTTAAATCACCCGAAAATTAGCCATTTTGTTAATAAAATTTTGCATCAAAATAATGTGATTCACTTGAATTTTTGTTTGTTGATATTCTTTGAAATATAGTTGCTTAGCAACTATATAATGAAAAAGAGAAAAAAAAAGGGCATTGGAAATTTTTGTAAAAAATTTGAAATTAACATGTTTCATATCTTTCAAATTAATGCATTAAATTTCCCAATAATGTATGCAATTAATTTCGAAATTCTAATAAATATATTGGAAAATTTTCAAAGCCATTGGATTCAAATAATATCTTCCTTTCGTAAATTTAGTATCCATAATTTAGCATTTACAATTATCCCAATGCGACATTTTATTTTCGGTGAAAGTTAAAAAAAAAAAAAAATCGTCTGACTTCCCATTGAAAAGCATTATGACCTAAAATCAAATGGTCTATATTTTTCGAACGAATGAACCAAATGTAACTAAAAACTTTACAGCTAATTCCGGGTACCTCGCCAACATACCTACCAAAAATCAACCTAATACGATCTCTTTTGCGGCAGTTATCGCGGAACAGACAGACAAACAGACAAACAAACAAACAAATAAACAAGCAGACGGAAATCAAAAAAATTTCGGGTCTCCACAGTGAGCCTCAACAGACGTTTCGACGATTATGGTAATTTCAAAATTACAATTTAAAAAATAACTAGTTAATCTACAGATCAGAGGCCTCAACGTCAGCGCTACAAATCATTGTTCATTAATCTCACTAATTTTTACTATAATCTGCGTAATATTTAATATCCTCAAATTAGATTTTTTAAAGTTATTTATACATTTATCAGAACATAAGATTTATTGAAAGTTCCGAATATTTTGGAAGTATGATATTAAGCACAATTTTATGTCGGATAAATGATAGGATAAGCTACTTATTACTGTATTTTTTTCAGAATAAGATTATATTTCTTCTGTGGGGCGGAGCCCCCCATAACCCCCCGTTGTCACTTTAATTTTATATTATCAATTTTCAGTAATGTGCTATTTCATTTTTCGAGTATATGTATGAGTGCATTTACTATTGCAATTTCATTAAATTAACCATATCTTTGTGCAGGAGATTTTATCCTATCCTTAAAAGAATACTTATTTTTCAACCACTAAACATCATAACATCATATATTTCTGAAATGGAATAAAATTTCGTGTATAAAATACTTTTACAAATGTAAATTCCTCTTTATGAGACTTATATTCAATTTACACATTCAACGTTTTATAATTTTCGTTTGGAAAACCGATGGTCATCTTGCTTTAGTAGTTAAAATAAATGCTTATCTATTTCATTAGAAAAAGCATATTAAAAACTTAAATCATCCGAAAATTAGCTATTTTGTTAATAAAATTTCGCATCAAAATAATGCGAATAACTTTTATTTTATTTAGTTGATATTCTTTGAAATATAGTTGCTTGACAATCATTTAATAAAAGCGAGAAAAAAAAGAAATGCATTGGACATTTTTGTAAAAAATGAGAAAATAAAATGTTTCATATCTTTCAAATTCATGCGTAAAATTTCTCAATAATTTATACAATTAATTTCCAAATTCTAATAAAAATATTGACCAGTTTCCAAAGCGATTGGATTAAATTAATATATCCATTTCGTAAATTTAGCATCCATAATTTAGCATTTACAATTTTCCCAATGCGTGATTTTCTTTTCGGTGAATGTTAAAATTAAAAAATCGTCTGACTTACCATTGAAAAGCATTATGACTTAAAATAAAATGTTCTATATTTTTCGAACGAATGAACCAAATTTAACCAAAAACTATACAGCTATTTCCGGGTACCTCGCCAACATATCCACCAAAAATCAACCTTATCGGACCCTTTTTGCGGCAGCTATCGCGGAATCGACAGATAGACAAACAGACGGAAACTAAAAACTTTTCGCGTCTTCGCAGTGAGCCTTCACTGACATTTCGGCAATTAAAGCAGCGTATTTTAATTTTTGTAACGTATTTTAATTTATTCCACTGTGAAAAATAGCAGTTTTATTTATGTAAATAATCTATAATAATAAAAGAAACTTTCGCTCTGTGTGTGTATGTGTGTGTGTGTGTGTGTGTTTGTTTCTCTGTATGCGATGGCTAGCAAAATATAGCCCACCTAGAAGCCTGAAAATTTAGATTTAGGTAGTACAAACCTTCTCCTGGTGCACCTGAACGTCAGAATTTTAATCTTTGAATTACTTACTGAAATATTAATTAAAATGCATAAAGAACTCTCATCAAAAATGCGCTTTTTTTTCTTCGGTTGGTTGGTTGTATAGAATATTCACAGAAGACACTAAATAAACCAGAGTTACGATGCATAGATAATGACATATAACGAAATAGTTTCAATATGGATTGCAGTTACCGGCGTACAGCCTTGCTAATGCAGCGCTACCTATTCACGGCAAATTACACAGACGCCATCTGTATGAAACATTTTCCAGCACGTTTTTCTTCATGATAATTAGCTGGGTTTAAGGGGTTTTTTTTAAAACGGGGCATATATTGTTATGATAGAGACTATTAATACAGAAAACTTTATTTAACAGATTATTTGTTATATTTGCGTTAATGGATTGGGGTAAGGGTCTAATTACATTTAATATTTTTAGCTTCAACCGTAGCGTTTAATTGATGTTTTATATACAGAATACCGCTATTTTAAATCTCAGCTAATAATGTTCGGAACTTCTCCATTTAGTTCCATTTTTACTAAATTATCGTAAAAATCAGCATTCATAGATTCAAGATGTATTACTAGAAAGCAGTTACCAGTGTTTACGAATAATATTCTTAGCCAAATTTGTAATTAAGTTCCTAGCTTAACCAAATGAACGAACTTTTAAAGATGCATAGTGGTTGTCCTAATTAGTAATTTGCTGAAGGGCACTTGAACATCTCCTCCCCCCGGCCCTTCCTTCAAGGTTTATTAACTATGCCCCGTTTCTATATCTCAGCTACTATCATTCCGATTTCAACGCAAGTGACACCAAACATTAAAATTACCTTAATAGTCACCGTTTATAGCATTAAATTAAATATATGAGTAGCGGTTACCACTATTTCCGAATTATAATTTAAGCCAAATTTGTATTTAAGTTCCTAGCTTAACCAAACGAACGAATGTTTAAAGATGCAATGTGATCCTACTAATTAGTCATTTCCTGAACGGCATTTGAACCTCCCTTCCTCCCGGGCCCCTCCTTCAAGGGTTTTTTGAAGTGAAAACTTCTTTAGGCGCGTTGGGCATTTTTTGAGATGGGAAAAAACCATTGAATTCGCGACACTGTTACCGAGACCTCTGTATATTTGGCGACGATTCTGCAATAACTGAGGCCTTTTTTGAGATGGGAAAAAACCATTGAACTCGCGACACTGTTACCGTTACTGTTACCGACACCTCTGTATATTTGGCAACGATTCTGCAATAGCTGGTTCAGGTAAGCAACCAGATTTGCTTAAATTAATATCTCACTTTGACAGCAAAAGTGACATTACTCTCTATTTAGCATTATTTGAAAGACAAATTTCTCGAATGAATATAATAAAAGAAAATTGGGTCACACATTTGTTAAGTTTAATTCCGTTAAAAATTGTCAATATTATAGCTAGAGAGCCAGAAACATTGGCGAACAATTACGATTACATAAAAGATTTACTTCTTAAACGCTTCAAAATGACGCCAGAAGAATTTAGGCAGAAATTAATGTCACATAAAAAAGAATCTTCAGCCACTTGGCGCGATTTAGCATTTGAATTAAGAAATTATTTAGAAGAATGGATTAGCGGTTTTAAAGTATCTGATTTTGAATCCTTGAAAGAATTAATAGCAGCAGATCAAATTAATAAAAGGTTACCTATAGAAATGAAAGATAATTTTATTGATGATCTTCCAAAATTTAAAAATGTAGACGTATTAGTAAGTAAACTAGACGATTATGATGCGGCGAGACGTAATGTTAAAACCATGAATAGAATTACACCACTTTGAAGATAAAAAACCCGAAGTAAGTAAAAATGAAAATTCATAATCTTTCTTTCATACCCAATACCAAATTAGGTGTTTTAGATGTAACTCTCAAGGTGTAATAATAGCAATAACGGTCAAACAAATGAGTTCAGTCAAGACTCTACCGAAAACTATCGAAATTATAATCGCCAAAATCACAATTCTCATTCCGATG
The DNA here is from genome assembly GCA_963931845.1 of Maratus michaelseni. Lineage (NCBI taxonomy): Eukaryota > Metazoa > Arthropoda > Arachnida > Araneae > Salticidae > Maratus > Maratus michaelseni. The sequence goes on along the minus strand of OZ007600.1, from coordinate 127,972,399 downwards.
TACAGGAAAAAGCTAACATTGCTACAATTCGAATCAGAAATAAGTCTAAACCTAATGGAATGGGTAAAATAATTAATATCAAAGGCAAAGAAGCAAATCTATTGTTTGATACAGACAGCTATATTTCTTTATTCAGTTACAAATGTTATGTCAATATTGTGTCATCAAATTTGTCTTCTGTTGATATCTTATTAACTGACATTGGCGGAGAAACTGTAAATCTAATTGGATATTTTGTGTATGAAATACGTGTTGATGGTTTTCTTATATCAACGAAATTTTTTATGTTTCAAAATCTCTCGCATACGATATTGTAATAGGGCAAGACGTGATCAGCAAACTAAAGTTGGCGATAGATGAAGAGGGAATTAAAATTGTTGGCGAGCGCAATACTTTTCAAGTAGGTTGCCTTAAAATTGTAAATAATTCCGATAAAAAATTAAATTATGTTGCCAATTCATACAATGAAGCGAAAGTATCAAAAGGAAATGGTTCACGTGCAGAAAACGAAATGATTGGTATTATGAATAAAAATAATTCAGAAAATAATTTCAAGATAAATTTAGCACGCGTGGTGAAAACAGATAAAAGTGACTCAACTCGCGAGACCAAATCAAAAGATGAAAATGAAATAACAAAACCTGGAAAATATTATAATTTAATGAGCACGAGAAGTAATATAAAAAGAAAAAAATGAAAAAAATGAAATATTTTACGAAAGTTTTAAGAAACGTGGTTACGGATACGGAAATGAAGTGAAATCATTTTATAGAAAAGTAAAGTTTGCTGATAGAAATTATAGATACCGCAAACAATGCGCGCAGTATGAAGATAGAAAAAAGCATAATGTTCATGAATACCGTAAACAAGACAGGCAGCAAAGAAGTCATCATTTTTGGAGTGATAGGAAGCGGGAACCCTATTTTGCAGATAAATGTTATTACAAAAGATGTTAAACTAAAATTTCATGGAAGAAATGATGAATGTATTGAGAGTTGTTTAAATTGTGGATGAAAATTCATAAGTTTCATTGGTATTCATTTCAAAGACTACCAATTAATTATATTTCACATTTCATGTATTTGTAAATTTACGTTTTAAGTAATAGATTGCAATTTTTGTATGTAAAATAATATGCATTATTTTTCATGTACAATAGCGCATTAAATGAAAATTGTAATATAATTTTTGTAGTAGTAGTTTATAATAATGAATAAAAAAACACTTCATTTAAAAGTACTTCCTGCACAATAAAACGTTTCCTGACGATAAATAAAACACACAAAAAATACACACGTAATTGTTCAAGTTTTCACTTCTGTCGGCACTCCCGGAGTGCCATTTTTTTTTCTCTAACTAAGCCCCGTTTCCATATATCTGCAACTATCTTTCCGATTTCAACGCAATTGATTTCAAACATTATATTTAACTTAATAGTCACCCTCTATAACATTAAAGTATATTTATGAGTAGCGGTTACCACTATTTCCGAATAATAGTTTAAACCAAATTTGTAATTAAATTCCTAGCTTAACCAAGCGAACGAATTTTTAAAGATGCATAGTGGTCCTCCTAATTAGTCATTAGCTGAAGGGTAATTGAACATCCCCTCCTCCCCCCGGCCCATTTTCAAGGTTTTTTTTCTCTATCTATGCCCTGTTTCCATATCTCTGCAACTATCATTCCGATTTTAACGTAATTGATTCCAAACATTATAATTAACTTAATAGTTACCCTCTATAATATTAAAGTAGATTTATGAGTAGCGGTTACCACTATTTCCGAATAATAGTTTAAGCCAAATTTGTAATTAAGTTCCTAGCTTAACCGAACGAACGAATTTTTAAAGATGCATCGTGGTCCTAATAATTAGCCATTTGCTTAAGGGCACTTGAACATCCCCTCCCCCCCCCAAGGTTTTTTCTCTAACTATGTCCCGTTTCCATATCTCTGCAACTATCTTTCCAATTTCAACGCAAGTGACACCAAACATTATAATTACCATAATAGTCACCGTTTATAACATTAAACTAAATATGTGAGTAGTGGTTACCACTATTCCCGAATAATAGTTTAAGCCAAATTTGTAATTAAATTCCTAGCTTAACCAAACGAATGAATTTTTAAAGATGCATAGTGGTCCTTCTAATTAGTCATTTCCTGAACGGCACTTGAACATACCCTCCTCCCTGCCCCCTCCTTCAAGGTTTTTTTCTCTAACTAAGCCCCGTTTCTATATCTCTGCAACTATCTTTCCGATTTCAACGCAATTGATTCCAAACATTATAATTAACTTAATAGTCACCCTCTATAACATTAAAGTATATTTATGAGTAGCGGTTACCACTATTTCCGAATAATAGTTTAAACCAAATTTGTAATTAAGTTCCTAGATTAACCAAACGAACGAATTTTTAAAGATGCATAGTGCTCCTACTAATTAGTCATTTCCTGAACGGCACTTGAACATACCCTGCTCCCGGCCCCCTCCTTCAAGTTTTTTTCTTTAACTAAGCCCCGTTTCCATATCTCTGCAACTATCGTTCCGATTTCAACGCAATTGATTCAAAACATTATAATTAACTCAATAGTCCCCATCTATAACTTTAAAGTATATTTATGAATAGCGGTTACCACTATTTCCGATTACTTTAAACCAAATTTGTAATTAAGTTCCTAAGTTAAACAGACGAACGAATTTTTAAAGATGCATCATGGTCTCCTAATTAGTCATTTTCTGAAGGACACTTGAATATCCCCTCTTCCTGGTCCCTCGCTGAATGTTATTTTCTCTAACTGAGCCTTATTTCAATAACTCGGCTTATAATGTTCTCATCATCACGAAACAATTTTGTGGCAGGCCTACTATACAGTACCGTAGGCAGTGGGGACCTGTCTCAGAGGTTTGTTTAAATCTGAATGCTCCCCTGGAGGTGGCATATGGGAATAAAAGGTTTTCCGGAGGATACGAGCATGCCCGGCATACAGTGTTGAAGCCATCGGAGACTATGGCCAGAGTTTCGTTTTTTAAGATATTTAAGTTTATTACACGGGCTCGGGCAACGCCGGGCGGGTCAGTTAGTAGTAAATAAATTTTATAAACAGCAAAATTGCGTGGTCCATAGAAGTACCAATTGCCTATTATTTTATTTTGTATTTTTTAAAATTTATTCTACCTTTACTTTTTATTAAACATTTAAACATGCAAAATTTTATTGTTAAAACTGCACTTATATGCTACAAAATATGTATGTTTAATTTATATTTTTCGTAAATTTCAATGATTATGCATATTTTTTTCAATTGTGGTTAAAAAATAATAGATGAAAAATTTTGCTGCGAAAAATAAGAGTCTGACTAGGAATCGAACTCAGAAAATTCTGTAATGCAGCGTGCTTCCAACCATGCCGCTGAACCGCTTACCAAGGAAAGAAATTTATTCGATTATAATATGTAATGTAAACGTTGAGATTTATTTTTTCAAGACCTCTGGGAATTTCGCAATTTTGCTTTTCATATATTTATGTACAGTAGAACCTCGATTATCCAACGTAATTGGGACCAAACCTACATCGGAAAATCGAAATTTCCGGATAATCGAAAATTTACTAATAATCATCTAGTTTAATATGTAACATTGTCATCGAACTACTATTATGACAATTTAAACTGCTAAATAAATATCTAAATTCAAATTGTACATGAAAATAAATTTATTTTGAAACAAAAAACTTACAGTGATTTAAATAGAAGTTTCATATATTCATTTCGGAAAGGACCGCTTGCATACGCAAAAAATGTGAAAAAAAAACGGAGAGTTCCGGTTAAGCTAGTGTCGGATAATCGAGGTTTTACTTTACTAACTATACTCTATAGATACACAAACATTCACCGCCTTCTGTGTCCTTGAAATACCTATCACTAGGCAAGAAAAGAAGTTAGCTATTATCTGCATACTGGAAATTTTGTAAAATTGGAAAGTATATCTTATCATTTTTTGTTTTAACATTTGCTAACTTTAATTTTTCTTTTAAATGCACACATTTAAAGTTATTGAAATATTTTTAATTATTTTGTGTAGCATGTTTAATAAGGATTTATTTTACGCAGCAAAACTGTTGCTAGCATTTATAGGTGCAATTTTATGACTTGCGTTGTGTTCAGCATTTTCTTAGGGTAATACAGGATATTCTACGTGGGATGAAAAAAAAAGGTATTGGGAAACAATAATTCAAGAGATGGTAAACAATGTTTAAAGAAAAGGCAATAAAAACAACATGTACAAGTGTGATTGCAATTTTTATGAAGTTGATAAAATTGTGTAAACTTTTTTCCACAATTTTTCATATTGTAATGAAGATAATTATCATTTTGTCTTTAAATATTAAATCATTAGACATATTACTGAAATATTGTTAGTCTAGTTCCTTAGTTAATATTATAAAATAAAATATATTGTTCCATTTCAAAAGAAAGTAAACTTTTTCGTTTCATGTTCAAATCATCCTATTTTAACCCTCGTCGGCAGGGTAAAAGCGCTTGGAAATGTTAATTTAACATATCCAAGCGGTTGTACGACACATGGTTAAGCGACATACCCGTCGTCGGGGTGTAATACTGGATGATTTGAATTTTTGTAATAATCATTTATTTATAAAAATGTAACTAAACAATCTCGTATTTAAAATAGTATTAGGGTACAAGGATAAGTTCAGACTACGTATGCAAAGTTACATTATATTCTGTTAAAATTTCTGGCAGCAAGAAGCACATAAGGTAGGTAAGGTACCCTCCTTTACACTACTTATTTTCTTTTTCGGGGTATTCAACCCCCCATGCTTTTTCATTCCCTTTTTTAAACAGTAAATAAAGCTTTTATTTATGAAGCTGGACTTTTTTTTCCTTCAAGTTTATCCATTTGAAGCAAAATAACATTATTTCATTATTTTTACAATCAGCTAAAGGAGTGAATGAATTAGTTTTTGTTAAGAAATAAATGAAATATAAAATTTAAATAAAGCATGCAAATAAAGTTATTCTCAATCGTATGGGAATTTCCATTGTTGGATTTACTTTCTGCTACTAATTACCCAATGAAGACAGACGGTAATTAATTGCTTTCGCATAATGCGAGAATTTTGTATTTATCATTAAGATCTGAAGATGTCACCGATAGTTGTGAACGAAACATATGTTATCCACATTAAAAAAAGGTATTTTAAATATTTCTGTGTAATGTTTTTATCATTTTATACATTATTGGACATTAATTTAAACTTTTATCGTTTTACTATTTTAAAAATTTTAATTACAGTAATATATTTTTCTGTTATTTTATACACAACACTAAAAAAAGTGGTTTTGTATTAGAAATATTGAAAATTTAAAAGTATATTTACACCATACTATTAAATTAACTTATATTAAATTAACCAATTCGTGAATATCAGGCGTAGAATTTTTCTAACATATTAAAATAAATAATTATTGTATTTTTTAATTCGCATATATTATTTTTATAGGTGATAAAAGATAAAAAGAGGAAGGTGAAAATTAATTCAACAGGAATTCTTAAAATTCTTATGTATAATATTAATGGGTGTTTGAAATCATGTATTAAAATAATAGAAAAGTAGAATGTTTAATAATTTTACTTTCTTCTATCTATAATAGAAGAAAGTATTGTAATTGAAATTTTTTTTACTATCTGTTTTTGACGGATGTATACGTTTTAGATTCCGAAAAACATGTTTTTACAAAATGTCTGTCTGTTCATGTGTCCGTGCTCTTTGTATCATCGAAAAGTATATGAAGTTATGCTTCAAATTGAATCAAATGTTTTGGGGTATGGCCAGCAGCTCCCACTTGAATTAGGGATATACCGACGAAATGGGGCACTGTGATAGTAATTTTTGTTCCATTTTCACTATTGTATCATCGAAAAGTGTATAAAGTTATGCAGATAATTGAACCAAATTTGTTGTATATATTTTTTACTATGGCCTGGAGGTCCCAGTTGATTTTTAAGATATTGCGTCTGGAGGGTGCGCTGTTATAGCCGTTTAAAGATTTTAAATTCAAAAAGGTGTGCAAAAAAAATTTTAAATCTTAAACAATTTTGCGTTAACTATTTGGTCTTGATACAAGGATTCCAGAGATTTTTTTTGTGTCTATCTTAAAAAAAATGGCTGAGATATAGCAGTTTTAAATTTTAGGGTGGCTGACGTTTTGAAACAATACAGCACGATTCCGCCATCAACGGGTTTAATTTATGAGTTTTACAGAACATGGTTTCGGCAAATTTTCTTTCATTGTTGTAACCATCGTTTTGAACTCTTACATGCGTAACACTATATATTTATATTCGCCAACGTCAAATGTTCGCCAAGCTTGGCGAAAATGGGCGAAACATTGCTAAATTTAGCGACAAAAATACGTTGCCATATATGAAGCCAACTTTTCTATGTCTGTCTAATTTGGCGATATTCTCATTCAAATTCAATATTGACGAGAACTGGGAATGACTCTTCTGTAATCGAGTTCCACGCATTTTAGCATCGTGTTTTTCAGTAAAATTAGCTAAAATCTTAAAACCAAGCAACAGGGAGGCTATCTTTTCCTGCCGGTACAGAACAGAAGGACTTTTCGTAGTTCGGTATAATGCGTCGGCTGTTCGCATCCAGGTAACCCATACGATTCGCAAGCAGCTGACGTACAACAGAATGACGAAAAATATTGGTTTTTTTGTCTGTGTGATAGCGAATTTTCAAGTAGTAACATGTATGTGATGGAAGAACGTTTTGGCATTGGCATATCCGACTAGACTTTGCATTTCCTTATTGACGCCCTTTTTTTAATGTTCAGATGGAGACTTTTGTTCAACTTCGGCGATGCTCTGACATTCGCAAAGTATACGGAATACTTCACCTGGACAAGAACCGTATTTTTAAGAGTAAAGTATTTCTTTACGAGACGCGATTTATCGCAGGTGTAGTTCCAACATGATGGCGCACTAGCAGATAAAACACAACATTTATTATAACAGTTACTTGACCGTATTATGAAGCGTTTCCAATGGTCAGAATAGCGATAAATAGCAGTTAAATAACCGCTGTCTATAAAACGGTTAAGTGACTGAACAGTTTGTTACAAATATTTTACAGTGTAAAGTAAAATTTGCCGAAAAAGCCAAATATGATGCGAAAATTAGGTGTCCATGTTCAAAATTTTTTACAGTTTGGTACAATTTCAGTATGAAGACAACCTCCGAAGTATTTTTTAAACATTCATTGAAAAAAGACAATTTTCAGTGAAATTGCTATTTCCGTTTCTTTTCTGTGACAATTTGGAGATTAAAATGTATAGGGTGTACTTTGTCTGGTCGGCTAAAACGTTATTCTTCTACGGTCAACACTCACCGAATGGCGATACTTTAAATTTAATGAAATTTCGGAGCTTTCCGGCACTAAAAATAGAAAAACATGCTTTTAGCGCCAAAAAGTTGCGAAAGAATCCAATATTCAAAGTTTTATGACTGGGTTAGTTTTGTCATAGAAGAATGGACTTTCTATTGTTGCGCACTTGTCAGAGCAAGGAGAATTTTTAAATATAACTTATGGGATCTAGAAAACCGTACAAAAATTTAAAAAGTGCAATTTTTTGAAAATTTATTCACGAATAAGTTTATTTCATCAACATAATCTTAAATAAGTTTAATCTTAATCATAATTTGAATACTTTTGCAATTTACATTATCTACGGATCTTCAACAGGGAAAGAATTAAAACGCGTTTCACTGCTTTTAGAACACTTGTATACAAAATTATGATTGAAAATGAAAATGATTTCTTCGAATAACTAGACGGATGTGCCAATCCCAAAACTTTCTTCTATCACATACAGGTTAATATTTCAAAAATCGCTATCACACCGCCAAGAAATCAATATTTTTCCTCATTCTGTTGTACGTCAGCTGTTTGTGAATCGTCTTGTTATCTGGATGCGAGCAGCCGATGTATAATAAAATGCGATATATACTACGAAAAAGTCCTGGACTGTACCAGCAGGTAAAGATAGCCTCCCTATTCCTTGGTTTTAAGATTTTAGCTAATTTTACTGGAAAATACGAAGCTAAAATGCGTGGAACTCGATTAGAGAAGATTCATTCCCTGTTCTCGTCCATATTATATTTGAATGAGAATATCGCCAAATTAGTCCGCCATATCCGTTGGCTTCATTTATAACAACGTATTTTTATCACCAAGTGTCGCCAAACTTGGCGAGAATTTTACGTTGGCGAATATAAATATATAGTGTTAAGCATATAAGAGCTGGAACGATGGTTACAACAATGAAATAAAACTGGCCGAAACCATGTTCACTAAAACTCATAAATTAGACCCGTTTATATTGCTGTCTTGTTTCAAAATGTCAGACACCCTAAAATTTCAAACTGCTATATCTTAGATACTTTTTAAGGCTGAGGGAAAGCAAAAATTGCTCTGGAATCGTTGGATTAAGGCCGAGCATTTAACGGAAAAAACTTTTAGGATTTCTATTTTTTTTGTACTTTTTTTAAAATTTGAAATCTTTAAGTGGCTATCACAGCGCCCTCTTCTGGTGGAATATCCACACATTCAACAGGGACCTGCATGTCATAGTCAAACACATATACATAAAATTTGGTTCAAGTCTATGCATAACTTCATACACTTTTCTATGATACAATAACAAGATGGCCCAAAAATCACTATTTCAGCGCCCCCTTATGGTGGAATATCCCCAAATTCAAAGATGACCTGCTGGCCATAGTCACAAACCTATAAATCAAATTTGGTTTAATTCTATGGATTACTTCATATACTTTTCGGTGATAAAATGAGGACAGACGGACAGATAGACATTTTGTAAAAACATGTTTTTCGGAATCTCTGACCTCTAAAACGTGTAAATCCGCCAAACCCGGAAGTTGAAAAAAATTTCCATTACAATACTTTCTTCTATTATAGATAGAAGATGCAAAAGGTCTAATAATTAATTGTATTTCAGAATACAGTCCACTGTACATTTTCAAGGAATATATCTATAATGCCATTAGAGCTGAGTTATCTATTTGAATTTTAAAATGTATTTTTTGTTTATGTATAAATGTATTTATGTAAAATAATAATTTTGATCATCTTCACTAATTTTATGTTTAAATTTTTTAGGTTATAGCAAAGGCAAATACTATCAGAATCTTTTGTTAAAGCCATAGCCCTTCTCCTTAATTGCCTATCGTTCATGGAAAAAGACATGGCGAAAACTTTAACAAAAGTGCAACTATCAATCCTTTCATGTATTATTTGTAGCATGTTGACAATCGTGCATGCATCGGACACAGAGGCGGAAATTTTAATGCCAAACACAGAAGCTGAATATTTATCTACAAACACAGAAGCTGCATATTTACCAACAAACACAGAAGCTGAATATTTATCAACAAACGCAGAAGCTGAATATTTATCATCAAACACGACAGCAATAGATATTTTTTTTGGCAAACACGACTTGTTACGAGAGTGTATTACCCATTCTGCGAAATTTGGATGGTATGAATTATTTGAAAACCGTTCTATCTATCTTATGGGTTACAACGTAACTCTTAATGAGTCTCTTTATGTTCTTATAGATAACACATCGTATTACTGCCCTTCATTTTTAAATGAAATTACGGACAAGGAACATAAAGAATATGTGCGCAAAACTTCGTATTTTTGGATTACTTCTCTCACTGGATATAGTATATCTATGGTCTGTTTGTTGATACATCTTATAGTGTTTATAATAGTGCCAGATCTTAAAAATTTGCCAGGATACAATTTAGCAGCTCTCTGTGCTTCATTGTTCTGCAGCTACTTGTTTCTCCTTTTGATTGGAACACGTAAAATAGTGCCATATCAAGACTTCTGTATTGCCACAGCTTTTTTATCACATTTTTTTCTACTCGCTTCAATATTGTGGATGACAATCATGTCGTATGATGTCTTTGTGTCTCTACTACGAGCCACTGGAAGTTTCAGAGCTTCTAGCACACATTTCACTTTTAAGAAATTTGGAATCTACTGTTTATGTTCTTTTGGTGTTGCTATGCTAACGGCAATTACAAGTCTCTTAGCTGATATTTTAGACGGCATTCCCGAGCAATTTAAACCGAACTATAAAGGATTGTGCTGGTTCACTAACAAAACATCTCTTTCAATCTTCTACGTTGGCCCTTCAATGGCCTTATCTTGCCTTAATTTTATATTTTTCTCTCTCAGTGCATTCATATTGCACTGCAACAAGATGGATCAACACAAAGACGACCAAAAATCGCTTTACAAACGGAGATATTTAATGTACTTTAGATTGTCTGTTATCATGGGTATCACATGGATTGTAGGAGTACTTGCCAATATTGCCAACGTTGATTGGTTATGGTATGTTTTTGTGTTGTTAACCACTTTTCAAGGATTTTTCATTTTCATTGCTTTTACTTGCTGCAAAAAAGTCAAAAAGTATTTCAGAGAGAAATACTTCGGTGGAAGGAGGAGTTCTGAACTATCCTTAACGCCCACGTTTGTATCTTACTGTTCATACGATGGTTCTGTCCAGAAAGATAAGAATAATGTTGCGCAAACAGGCAAGGAAATGACAGATTTCTCCATGGCACCAGGTTGAAACAAGAGATTTCTCATATTTGTGTGTCTTTTATTCGAAAACATGCATGTTACGAATTCGTCATCCAATTTATGAGCACTATCACTCATTTGGGGGAACAGTATTTAAGTTTGATATTCGTTAGCAATTTGAGTGATTTTGCTTAAGTATATGTATTTGCTTTATCTTTCTATATTAGTGGTTGTAAAAATTCAGTTCCATTTATTTCCCTTTTTCTATAAATAAAAAGGCTTAGTTAAAAAACAGCGTCTGAGCAGGTAAATGATGTGGAGGATCCTAATTCTCTTACTTGACGTACAGCGCACAATTGTTCAAGATTTTCTGTAAGGGTGATACCTATCTGAAAGAGAAGGCGGCAAAGCTAATTTGACTAACAAAGTTCTACTCTAAATTATCAAAAAGCGTCTACAATTTAGCAACCGTGCGTTATTGCCAGAACTTGATCTTTCCCAAAGCACACAATCACTATGTCCATGAACACTACCTTGTAAACAGATGGTGTCTACAATTGCTCCATGAACTGGAGCCATCTTAGCACCAACGACGAAAGGTCGTTTGCAAAACAAATTGTTTACCAACTCTCAAGGTATACGATTTTATTACAGAAACGTTACTGAAGATGAAAACTGGCTCTATTTATGAAATTTAGACATAAAAATGTGGCTAAATTGAGGCTTATGGTGAAAATATTTTGTCAAAAGCATGGGGTTTGAACACGAGGTTCATTGTGTGTTTAATGGAATTTGGAGAAGGTGTGTAATTTGAGTTTGTTCTACATTGTCGCACTGTGAATGCTGATGTATATACCCACAACTTTAACAAGGACATGACATTCTGAAAGCACGATACTCAATAATATTCCACAAAACACATTCATATTTTCTAGATGATAAAGCTTCAACATATGCACAACTCAATCAACCCAAAGCATTTCAAGAACTGGGACTTATTGAAGTGTCGAAGTATTTCCAATCACCATATACAGCGCACAAATTGCACCACCGATTGCCAATAGTAGTCGTTGACTGGCTTTATGTGTGGCCGGTGATTCAATAATGCGAATGAGATCAAAAGTAGGTGTCGTGAATTATTTGGTATCAAGCTGGCCCAATAGTACCAATGTGGAGATGAATTATTTCACTAAGAAATTTCAAAGAGGAATGGAATTTCATGATGGAATTTATTTTGATGCGTAAAATCTTTTTCTTCTGTCATCTGTTGAGCTTTTACATTGGGTTAAAAATACCAAAGACCTTTTTTATTTAATCTCGTGTGATAGGCTTTTGGCCTATTTTATAATAAAATGCTTCACGTGTCTAAGTTGTCTGCTACATGAATTGTTTCAAGTTTTCCAAATTTTCAGTTCTTTTACTTTATCTAAGAAAATGATAAAAAAGCAGATAAATAACTCTTTAAAGAGAAATTTTGTAGCGGATAAAAGGAGATTCTGAAAAAACTCTCCCGTCATTCAAATCTTTTTGTGTGTGTTTCTATACTAATTATATTTGTAATATTATTTTTCAAAATAAGTTGTCACTTTCTCATAATGTTGTGAATTTACTAACATTTCAGTTCTTGCTCCAAAAATTCAATATTGCGATGAAATTAGTTATAAAATTATAATCTTATACCCTGCACGTCAGACATTTTATGTATGTAAATAATTTAATACCTGCAAAGCAGGAAATCTTTTAATTCAATCAGTCTCATTTTGAAATCTTTCAATTTCTAAATGTGTTTTTAAATAACTTAGAATTAAGTTGTTTTAACTCATGTATACATTTTCAATTTAAAAACTCAAGCTATTGTAATTTTATTAAGAAAATTAAATGTTTCATTTTTTTTTGTGAAACTCAATTGATTGCATGAAACATGTAAAGTAATTGTTTAGACTTGAAAATCATTACTGGCAATAGAGATGGTCGAAGAATTTTTATCCATAGAATCAAATTAAGAGGACAATAACACTTCCGAAATAATGTGGAAAACAGCTCATATTACAGTATATTTTTCCCTTTAAAAACTAAAGCTATTGTATTTTATTAAGAAATTTAAATGCTTCATAATATTTCTTAATTAAATTCAATTGATTGTATAAAACATGTAGAATAATTGTTTAGACTTGGAAATTATTAATGGCAGATGAAAACGGATGTTCAAAGAATTTTCCTTCCTAGAGTCAAATTAAGAAGGCAATAACACTTCCGAAATCATAGAGAAAACAGCTGATATTAAAGTTCCTTGTTTCTTGGAAATAACTAAAGCGATTTCAGTGTTTTTTCGGTACTTCTCTATTATCCCGTCTACCACTTTCCATAACAAAAAACTATCGCCAAACTTTAACGCCAAATAATTGGGAGAACGTTGCCATTGGAATATCAAAATAAATAAATAAATAAAATATAAGAATTTAAGGACACAGTTGTTATTTTAATGAATGAAATAACTAATAAATCAGTAAAACATAATGGAAAATACACGAAAATATCGAATTAAAAACCACTTGATAACATAACAAACACGTATAATGCTTCTGGCATCAAGTAAATGGGACTGCATTTTTGGCGTTTAATCTTACAGTTTGGCGATAATTTTTGTTATGAAAAGTGGTCGACGGGATAATAAAGAAGTACCGTTTTTTCATAGTTTTGGCAGTAGTTAAACTACAAATTGATCATTCAGGAAGAAAGAAATGTAATAGTTGCATGATTTCACAAACAAAAAGTCATTTTTTTACTTAACGGTGTAAAAATAAATGTTTTTTCAGAAACAACAAAACGATCAAAATATAGTTAAATCGAAAAGTTTTCAAAATAATAAAAATATAGTTAATACTGGCAATAGAGATATTCAAAGAATTTTCATCCCTATAATCAAATTAAGAGGTCAAATTAAGAGATTAACACTTCCAAAATTATATAGGAATCACATGACATTGAAGTCTCAAATTTCTTGGAAACAACTAAACGATTGCAACATATTATCCATAGTTTTGGTGGTAGGTAAACTACAAATAGATCGTTCAAAAAGAAAAAAATGTAATAGTTACGTGATTTCACAAACAATTCTTTTTTTTTAACTTAACGATGTAAAAAGGATTGTTTTTACAGAAACAACAAAATGATCAAAACATAGCTATTTATAGTACCAAAAAGTTTAAAATATGTTGAAATCGCTTCAGTAATTCCCGAGAAATAGTACATCAAAATCAGCTGTTTTTCATTGGATTTCGCATCTATTGTTACCCTGTTAATGCCATCAGACACAATTTTTCTTTTTTGATATAAAATGTCTCAATTTCTAATTCGTTTAGAATTTTGTTTAACTATAAATAAAACACAAGTACAAATATTTCGTCGCCTTGGTATATATTTATCTCGACCACTTATTAACCATGGACATTTAGTTATACGTAGCGGTGTCTCGGGTACGTTCCTATAAAAATTTTAAAGTAAAAATACTCTCAAAAAGTGACACTACAATTAATGTGGTATTATGGGAAATTTAATAAAATTAAATAATTTAAAAACAGTTAACGATAGAAATACCACGTTTGTTGTACTTTTATTAAAAAAGTAGTAAATAAGTTTAACCACATAATTTGAAAATTAGTATAAAACTTCGCCAACTGGTGGCGCTGTAAGCTATTTATTGAAAATCGTCCTATTCACCGGATTTCAAACCTTGCGATTCCTTTCTTTGAGGACACTAAAAAGACAAATTTTACTTATAAAACCTACAAAGATTAGCGGAACTGGAGCATTATATCTGTAAAGATGTGAGGACAATACTGATGACATATATTCAAGGATATCAGCTAGTTTTGTTATGAGACTGCGTCATGTTGTTGCTGCAAACAGCAGATATTTCAAAAATATTACGATTTAGTTTTCCCCTTACAACGCCATCTGTTGGCTAAATTTAAAAATAATTTTGAAGTCTATGGTTAAAAATGTACTATTTTTCTAATGAAGATTCAAAAAGCGAAGCATTTTTATCATTAACCGGCTTCAAATTATATAATTTTTAAAAGGTTCCCTCCTTTTCTGGGACCCGGTATTAGTTGATCATGAAAAATACTTTGCCATAACGAGCGGTATGTTTAATAATTCTAGACGTTATTTGAGATGCAGATTTTCCAAATATGCGTATGGGAAAGAGCTGGATAATAATTGATCTCGTATGGTTATAGTTAAATTGAAAAGTTTTAATATTTTCTTAATTTTTTTAACACGCACTTTATTATATCGCAAAAATTTCTACACTAAAAAATCACAAGTGGCATTGAAATTGTACCTGTAGCAATAAAAATGGCAATTTAAATGTACAATTAAAGGAAATAAGGAACTAAAACGAAACAGTTTAGTTAGATCACAAACTTTTTAAGCGATTCACACATGGCATGCAATGCACGTGGCAAGTTATGGACGACAATAAATCATAGCATAAAAAATAGGCATAGTCTCATGTTTAATGCTATTTTTCCTGTCGTCACACGCATTTAGCGGACTCGGCATGCAAGTACCACGTTAAACGTTACCCAATATCGCCACATGAAACTAAATCTGAAAAGTGAGGATAAAAATTGAATTTTGGTGAAATATTTGGCAATTTTTTTATGGGTATGTGTGTGTGGAAATTATTTAAGAAGCAGTAATGGCTAGCAAATTTTTTCAAAGTATTTTTAAATACATCGAAGGAAAGGGGGAAATTTGTAATCAATGAGACCTACAATGTGAATTGTTCTCATAAACTTGAATTCAGTTGCAGTTCCAGTTTCCATTTGCTACCGATTCATAAATTGAATCTTGATGATTTGCAGAATAAAAGTAGCTTTTTGCAAAGACTTTTGGAAATTGGTAAACTCTCTGAGAGAAATCCATGGGCATATATAAATGATATTTTAAATAATCATCTAAACAAAAAACCGTTGCAGTGTGTTTGGTGACCACAACGACCACAGAAACATAAAATGGCATTAGATGTACGTAATAAATATTGAGAATCCACTGCTCTTCGTTTATTCTAAGTCCCTATTTTAGTGCTATAGGTACCATTTCAACGTCATTTGTGATCATTATGTGGAAATTTCTACAATGTAAAAAAGTGGGTGTTGTCATTTAAAATTTTTAAAATATTCTCACAGCAACTGTGAGAACTATGCCTATATCGCAAATTTCAATCCATTTTCTTGAATTCTCCGGTTGTTAATTTTTCCACTATTTTATAATGCTGATTTAAATTTTCATATTGTTAAATATATTTAAATTGTTTTATAATATAGTTATATATATAAATTGTTTTACAGTAACCTCTCACTTATACGACTTTCAGGGGACCGTAGAAAAAAGTCGTATAACTGAGAGAGTCGTATAAGTGAGAGACCGTCATATTATACAAGTTTCAAACTTTATATGCATTAATTATTTTACCTATATTAAAAAGAATAAGTTTTGAGTACTAAGAACACATTTTAACAAAATTTATAAAATATATTAAAAAATAAAACGTAAAATATATTTAAAAAATGTTCAGAAAATAGTTCACTTACTACTATGTTTATTTTAAAAATTTACAGATCAGATTTTCTCACAAAATGAAGTGATATTAGTTTGTCTCTGTCGTCGACGAAAAGAATAAATGTATTTTTTAAGTCTAATAAAGCTTTCAAGATAGCTTGGGAATAATCATTTTGATCGACATAATTATTTAATGTATTTAAAGCGGCACTTGTTTCTGAAAAATTTACACCAGCAATAGCATTGCTGTCATCTTCGTCATCCCCCTCGCTCAGGTCATCCTTATTGATATCTTCAAAGAATTCTTCAGCAGTTCTCAGTTCTGACAGTAGAAGTTTTCATCACTTTTTACATAATCTTTGAAATTGATACCTTCGTCCATAAACATTTCATCCCAGTCTTCGTCATTAAAGAATTCCCATATGCTTTCAAAATTGGGTTCATTCGTTGAACTAGTAGTTTGTTCTTGTAAAAAACAACATTTCCTGAAACATTTCTTAATTGTCTGCGATGTCACATTTTTCAGGTGGTCATTTGGCTTTTGTTAAATGGTAGGCACAAGGAAATTCCACACAACCACCCTCCTGCCATAGATTTCATCGTTAAATAACACACGAAGGTAGATAAGAACACTTTAACGATAGTGAAAGGATAAATCTAAGAAAACGTGAATGATTTGTATTTAAAGATTATAAAAAGGAATTCTTGGGTGAGAAATGTAAATTCGCCTGAACTGTTTATAGCGTCGTATAAGTGAGAGAAGCAGTCATATAACTGAGAGAAGTTTAGCATTATTTCCCTTAAAGCGTGGACGGGACCACGAGAATTCGGCGTATAACCGAGAGAGTCGTATAACTGAGAGTCGTATAAGTGAGAGGTCACTGTATATATATAAATTGTATTAAACATTAAATGTATTTAATATTTGGGAAATTAAATTTAAAAAAGAAAATTGTTAATCAACAAATGCTATTGTAAAGACCGGACCAGTGAAATATTGATTTACATTTTATTGACAATGAAATAAAGAAACATTTTTCTCCAATATTGCGAAATAGGAACAATCCAATTTTAAGCAATAACTTATACTAATTTTGCCAATATATATAGACAATACAAGAAATATTGATCGAATATTCTTATGTTGTTTATTTTTTACATTTCAAAAGTTGCATGTTTTACTAAGCGTTCAGATATTTTTAGACGTAAATTAGAGATAAATAAATTTCAGTAGGTATAGGAATTGCTTTTTTATATCAAATTATAAAAAAGGTTTCGCGTTTTGTTACGGTGTTGAATTTGTTGGAACACAATTATATTCTTTGAAAGTAGGTTTGAAAAGTTTAATAATGAAATGACATTTGTAATAATAGGTATGGACATAATAAATTGATAAAACATATTAAATCTAAATCGCAACTATGTTTCCTGCATTAAAAAAAGTTTATAGACAACAAATAACAATTAATTAAGAAGACTTTTACAAATACAGAAAAATTCACACCTATCGCAAAATCAAAATGCAGCCGAACCTATGTATAACGAAATGTTATATTAAATATAATATTTTCATTGCCCCCAAAGTACAAAATATCATAAAATTATAGCTGATAAGACAAAAATCTCTCTAAAGTATATATTTTGTTTTGCTCTGATACAATTCCATATTCACAGATTTTACGGTATTCATTATTCTTCGTCATTATACCTTTGTTATTTATCAAAACACACACACTTACTGTGCATTTAACATTTCTGCACCAGGTGTGGTGCTAGCAGACAAATGTACTCGCTAAAAATGCAATAAAATATAGTTTTTAAATTTTTTCATATAACACATCGGCTGATAAGTCTGGAACACATATGGCGTTGCAATCGCCGAACCGATGCTTTTTTTTAGTAAATACCAACCTTTAAAAGGTAGCAGAAAAAATGTGATGACGATTCGCCGTGTGGATAAAATGTTAGAGTGGTTTTAGTTGAACGACTTTGTCGATAAACAAAAAAAATTATAAATAAGAATTTCAAGAATTGTTTTTTGATGGAAAAAACACCGTTCAAACAAAAGCTTGGCTTTTGATAAGCGTTATCCGGACACTGCACCAGGTAAATCAACTATTATTGACTGGTTTACTGAATTTAAACGTGGTCGTACGGACACCAGCGATGCACCACGCAAAAGAGTTGGTTACTCTGGAAAACATAAAAAAAGTCCACAAAATCGTTTTGGGGAACCGTAAAGTGAAGTTGCTGGAGATAGTACAGACTCTGAATATATCCAAGGAACGTATAGGTTTTATTTTGAATAAACATTTGTCTATGAAAAAGCTGTTGTCAAAGTGGTTGCCGCGCGTTGACTTTTGACCAAAAACAACAACGAGTAGATGGTTCTGAGCACTGTTTGGAGCTTTTTCGTTATAAAGTTATGTTATTTATTATTAAACTATTATTATTATTTATTTATTAAATTATTATTATTAAATTATTATTAATAAATTATTATTATTGAATTATTATTATTATTATTAAATTATTATTATTATTAAAATTAAATTATTATTATTATTATTATTAAATTATTATTATTATTATTATTATTATTATTATTATTATTATTATTATTATTATTATTATTATTATTATTATTATTAAATTATTATTATTATTATTATTATTATTATTATTATTATTATTAAATTATTATTATTATTATTATTAAATTATTATTATTATTATTATGAAATTATTATTATTTAGTATTAAAGTTATGTTATTTATTAAAGTTATAAAGTCATAAAGTTATGTTAAAAAGTTGTGTTTTCTTTATTAGACCGGGAACTTATCAGCCCATGTGTTATGTGACTTAATTACTAGCAGCACAATTAAGAAAAATTTTACCATTTTCTAGTTTTCTACATTTGTCAGTCTCTGCATAAAATGAAGGAAAATGCGTAAACTTAGTAATTTGGTTTATCGGGGTCGTTTCACGAGGCACGCTTTAATTGATTCTCCTTCCCAAAGGTAAAGGGGGGTGTGGTGTGAACGTTGACAGTCTTACTGCCGTATTTCTTTGGCGAACCATGAGCGAAGGAGCTCTTCACCAAGGCCGCTGATCTTTCAGGCCGGGTGCTTATATGATATATCTTATATGATAAAGTACAATTCAATGCAATTTCGCTCAAACAAGTATTATTTTAATTTCTGAATATTTTTTATGAGCAAAAGTTTTCATGAAGCTTTCAAGCCAAGAATCATTTTTATCATTTCATTTAGGAAAAATTAGTATTACATACACCTAGAATAAGGCCTTATTAAATAGTATAAGGCCCATTACATAGAGTAAAACTGACTCTTCATGACAAACACGTCTCAAAAATTAGTTTGAAACATCTATTTTGTCCGAATTTTTTGAAGATTCCTTGCAACCTCACTAAAATTATCAGGATAAATAATTTATAATTTTTTTTAAACTGCAATATTTTATTTCAGTAACAATTGTTACTTTTTAACCTGATGAAAGAAATAACAAGAACGAAAAATCATGCGTCAAGCATAGATTAAGTAACACTTTCCAACACTTCCAAAATAATTTTTCATTACATCTTCTAATAAGGTGAAAGATGATATCTAAGTAAACAATTTGAAAAACCCATAACATATTTAAAACGCAATTTCAGAAATTACCAGCAACATCGTCAAAAATATCCGAATTCTTTTATGCAGCCCTTTATAGGATCTATAGATTATGTATATGTACTACATAGAATGCAAAATTTTATTTCAGTTAAAAAACATGTAACACAGTTTAAATTTCCCCTTTGGAATTTCCACAATAAACGTACAAAAATTCCATATAAAATGTGCACGAGAACTTTTCTGCTGCCCTGTATATGATATATACAATTAATACACACCAAGTAATAGAAAAAAAATGAGTTATATTTAAAAACTCGTTCAGCAACTGAAAACGCACTTCCAGCAATTACTGTTAACAGACAGTACCGGATTCTTTTGTGTGTCCCTGTAAATGAACGATGAATGCTGTGCACACAATATTGTATTGTAAGCCTCTTGTAGTGTACTGTAGTGATATATATATCAATTTCAATACGTTTGAAATTGTATAACATTAGTAAAATAATACGCAAATGATTTTTCCTTATACAGAGTAATGTAAAAGAATTATTTTGAGTGCACCTATAAAAAACTACAAGTGCTACACACTTTATTTTCAGTAGCAAACATGCCATAGGAAACCTCAATAACATATCAATTGCACGAGAATCCTGATATATTTATGTGAGTTAGAGCACGGACAGAAACACAAACCGAATTTATAAACATTTTTCAACTATTTTGGAAAGTGTATAAAGGAAATTATGCTCTGCCTGCACCTCTAAAATCTAAAAAAAGGCCCTTATAAAAAATATCCAATATATCTGATAAAAAGAATATATTTATATAAACTGAAATATTACACAATCAATAATACGTCACAAACAGACATAATACAGTACATGCAAAATTTACTGCCACGTTTTCTCCCTCCCCCCCCCCACTTTTATAATAATCAATATTTTTGTATTGGCATAAAATATGCCAGGTTAAAAAAAAAGGGGGGGGGGTAAGTGTGATCGAAGGTTTCGTTTAATATTCATTTCAAAACACTTTAATAAAGTAAAATAAATTTTAATCTTCTTTCTTTAATAAAGTAAAATAAATTTCATTTAAAAAAAAAAAAAGTCATGTTTTTTATAAAGTAAAAATTTACCTATCTGTTTCTTTTTCTCGTTTTTTCGAATGTCTGAACCGGCCCGATAGCGGGCGAAGCCCGCTATTATACTCTGTCATAATAATATCTGTCATGTGGACTAAATGCGATATTAAAAAAAACATCAATTTCAAGTTTAAACATGTTTGTAGAGAGACCTTCAAAATGTTAAAATATGCCAATATTTCCATAATCGGGTTTTTATCATGATTCAATACGTTCCTCAAACTCTAATGACGTTATAATCACTTGCTGTCGTCTTATCTACTTGCTTTCTCTATTACTCATATTGATACTCTCTTACATTTGAAAAAGTCCGTTAAACTTCCAATATGACGTCAGATTAATTTTCTTTTTAATTCTCTAATGACATCCTATTAAGTTGCTTTGTGTATTTACACATACTCATACCCCTTGTATTATTGAGAAATGTTTGAAAATTTCCGTTTTATTACCAATATGAAGTCATATTAGTCTTTTTTTCAATTGGTGAAACTTTTTATTTCATTTCCATTTTTCACGTGGAAATCTTTCAATAGAAAATTAATTATTGTAGAAAGAATCTTATTGTGGATTTTTAATTGTTGGCAACTGCTGAAACGAAAAATGTTTAAATTTAATAGGAAAAGGCTGTTATATTTTTGTTTTTTATCTCTTTATATTAAAATAATACGATTTTTGTTTTTATGTTATGCTTTTCAGCTTCATAGTGGGTATTCAGCTGTAAGTACACAAAATTCCACGTCTGTAAGTTACATAGTTTCTGAGAACCGGCTCTATGACGGACAGACAACGAAGCGGGACTAATAGGGTTTCGTGAGATGAACGAAACCCTAGTGCTTTAAATCCAAATCCATCCCTAATATGTTAAATATAAATTGAAAATATAAAAGTTCTCTTCACAAGCCCCACATCCACATTAAAACCTACATTACTGCAATCTTTTCAATATTTCCCTTTTAGTTGTCTTATTGTAGAGCATAAGATTTCATTTGTCTCCTTCACGTAAAACATATTTTAAAAATATTTCAAAACAAAAATCCTCATTGACAAATTTAGGAGGTAGCCTTAGTGCATGTGTGTGTGTGTGTGTGTGTGTGCAGGACGGGGGGGGGCAACTACACTGGAAGATTTTTAATTTAATGCTTATTAATATTGTCTAAGTACAAATCCTCTCCGAAACCACAGGAGCTTTCAAAATATTCCTTTGAGAAAAATGCCTGATTTCAACACTGAAAACATTAATGAATTCTTGAAATTTCTAAATTATTTAGCGTACTTAGTTTTTACTTATTCTCATATTAAATGTGGGGAAAAAATGAATCCATATAACATATTGTACTTGAAAATTGAATTGAGACGAAATTTTCTCAAACAAAATTGTTAAAAAATTATTACAATTTATAAATTATTTAACATATTCAATTTTTATGCATTTCTTCATCAATCTCTTTCATATATCACTCTCTTATCAATTATACATATAAAAAAATCTATGTAACTATAGGTTATAAAATTCATACATTTGAAATTTTTTCTCGAAATCAAAACTGATACAAAATTATTTCGTTTTATAAATTATTTAAGTCTCATTTTTACTTTCTTATCAATTGTAAATACATATAAATATAATATAGATATATATATTATAAATTTGGGATGTATTTTAAATTAGTAAAACAGAAAACTGTAACATTCAGTTTTAATAATATGATAATCAATAGTATTTTACTTGTTGCATACAATTCTATATCTGCAATTCCAACTAAGATGACTACATCTAGCTAAATGTTCTTGCTCAGTATATTTCTGCGTTATTAAAGATGAACTAACTACTTATCAGGAGAAAGTACTTGGCCAAAGGTGCGATAAACTGCCTAATATGCAGCCTCTCACAGAGTTGTAATCCATCAGGAATCAGAGTTGGGGTAAAATTGAGAATGGAAATTCTATTGTTAGGAGTGACCCGTGCTAGCCGTTACCGAACCGGTTTATCATGTGTTGGAATTATCTCTGCTCACTCTTAATAACATTATGCGATTTTGCATGTGTCCCTCCTATTCTTTTATTATTTATTATTTGCAGTAATTCTGGAAATATTTATGAAAACATGAATCGTATCGGGTGTTCTGGTTTCAACAATTTCATTAAAAACCCATTTGAAAGCAAGTCATAATTTTAATATTCAACTGGTCAACATTAGCATAAACTCACTAA
This sequence comes from Maratus michaelseni, assembly GCA_963931845.1. Lineage (NCBI taxonomy): Eukaryota > Metazoa > Arthropoda > Arachnida > Araneae > Salticidae > Maratus > Maratus michaelseni. The sequence continues at coordinate 127,949,191 of OZ007600.1, read as the reverse complement.
CGTGTATTTTTTATTAAGATACTTTCACTTTCGGAACCGGTTTGGAAAGTAAAAGTATCCTCAATCAAAAAAACTTGTAATCAAAATCGAAAAATTAGAAAGGAGCGTGCATAGAGATTGACGTCAGCTATCCAATGCAAAAAAAAAAAAAAAAAAAAAAAAAAAAAAAAAAAAAAAAAATCATTTAAAAATATTGAAATACGAACGAGCTATCGTAAATTATTTCCCCCATAGGTTTAACATTAGCGAGAGGGTGTTTTCGCCTGAGTGAAGTAGTCTCTTAAATTGCCAAAAGTCTAAACAATCACACAAAAATCGCAACCACATCTAACCCTTCAAAGGGAATATTCATATATTCAACTGGGATCTTACGTCCATGGTCTTAAAAATATAGTTTGGTATTGTATATATACAATTTGGTTCAATTCTGTGCATAACTTTGTACGCTTTCCGATGATACAATAAGGAAACGACCACAAAAATCGCTATGCCAGCGTTCTTTTCGGACGCAATATCCCCAAAATACAGCTGGGACCTGCTCGCCATAGCAGAAATATATATATGAAATTCGATTCAATTCTATGCATAACTTCATAAACTTTTCGATTATACAAAGATGACACAGAAACGCACAAATGGACAGACAGACATTTTTTAAAAACATGTTTTTCGGTATCTCTGACCCCTAAAACATATAAATCTGTCGAAAAAGAGAAGTCAGAAAAATTTCGATTAGAATACTTTCTTCAATTATAGGGTGAAGTCTATGGAAACATCCAGTAACTGATACTTTAAGAATTCTTTCTTGTTCAAATCACTATTACAAAAATTTAAATATGTTTTATACTTACTTTTGTTTTTGAAAGTATAGTAGAGATATATTAAAAAAATACTGTTGGCAAAATTTTGAAAAATTATATACAGGGTTCGTACGGGTCCTGGAATTTTAAGACCAGGAAATTATTCGGTACCAGTATTTTCTTATAGGCAATCTCTTCTTAAATAAGGTGAAATTTCGCAAGTTTAAACTTAAATTAGTTTTTTAGAAAAACATACTGGTATTTCACCTTGAAAAGTAACGGTACCCGTACGAACCGTGTTATATTTTATTATTAAAAATTAATTTTTTTCATTAATATTAACAAAAACTCCAGTAACTGACACATCCCTATTTTGAAACACCAATAACTGACACAGAGTGAACCAGTGACTAACATTTTATTTCAAAAGATTAAAATGATTTTTAAAAAACTTTATTCTTTATTACAAAAGCCAAACACACCGTCTTCTGTTCTTCCTTGTTTTTTTTTTCCTTCTTTTTTTCTCTTTATACTTTTTTATGTATGATATGATACAGATGCATTTGTCTTTTTCAGGTTTTAAATGATTAATGCAGATATCCAATAACTGACATTTATGAACCAGTAACTGACATGTGACGTCAAATACTGATAAAACAACTTAAATTTTAATGGTGTTTATTAGAAGATAAATTTAATTTATTATTATGCATTTTTAAACAGTTCAAATAATAAATTTCAACTTTCTTTAATATAATGAAAACAACTGACACCTCTGTTAGAGAGTGGTGAAATGAAATTCCAGGAACCAATAACTGACAGCCCCCCCCCCCCCCAATTAAGATAAATTAAATAACTATAAAACCTAAATCACGGGTCTAATATATCGTATGCATCTTTAAACTAATTTCTACTAGTATAACGTTAAGAAAAAGGCTTAGGATGGTTGCATTACAATTAGATTAGAAAAACACTTCCTTAATTTTAGAAATAAGATGGTTGCTTCAAAATGGCACTTTTTGTATTCTCAAAAGTTTCTTCCTCATTGAATATGTTCTTGGCCCTCTAGTAGTGAATAAATGAACTCCAAAATAAAAATAAATGTCTCATTTACCACTATATGAGATTACTTTGCAGAATTTTACAACAAAATGCTTTATCTGAGTTAGATTTTTGCTCAAGTGTCATTTACTGGTTAGGTGTCAATAACTGGGAGTTTCACCCTAGATAGAAGAAAGTAACACGGCATATCTTTCAAGAAGATTCTACAGAAACTATAAATCAAAAATATTAATTTTCTGATGCGATATTTTAATAACACGAATGCATTACGACGACTATAAATTTAAACAATAGAGAGAAGCATTTGAGATCTCATTAAAAATGTTGGTCAGTCAGACCTAAAATGTCTCCGTTAAACCTATGTTGTTAAAAAATTGTACGTTAAAGCTACACTGCAAAAAATATTGTTGATTTTACAGTATAATACTAGCATCGCAGCTGCCAGTATTATACCGTAAAATTAACAGTAATAAACAGTAAAATAAGCAGTAATACATTGCTGCGCATGCACGGTAGTGTATTACTGCTTATTTTACTGTTTATTACTGTTAATTTTACGGTATAATCCTGCAGCTGGTATGCTAGTATTATACTGTAAATACAACAATTTTTTTTGCAGTGTACACCAAGAAAAAAAGAATTGATTAAAACTACAAAACATGTTTTGTTGAGTACATTTTGGTTGTTTTAGAAAAATTCAAGTAAAATTGAACCATTTCACTTGAATTAACAAAACATTTTTTGCTGAAGATACAAATTTTTTTTTTGGAATTGCAATTTTTTTTTTGTTGATTCAAACAAAATTTCCATTGACCTATATTTAAATAAAAAGTTTTGTTGGGTCAACCAAATTTTTGTTGATTCAACAAAACTTTTTTTCTGGGTATATGGTCATGGAATGCATTGGTATATTTCAAGTTTCTCATCAGAAAATTACTATTTCAACTTCCTTTTCCTGTATATTCTTATTGAAGGATGTCTCTTTTATTTTTAGTAGAAAAAAATATGTTTCAAAATATATGCTTTAATTTTATATTTGATGCCTTACATTCTTAGCTTAACTGTTTGCAATAAATTATAAAATTTCAAATAAATTAAGCACATATTTTAGGAAATTTCATCACCTAAAAATAAAAAAAGGCATTCTGTAAGAAGAGTAAACAGAAAAAAAAATGATAAAAATGTTAATTTTCTGAATTTAATAAAACTTTAGAGCCCGTTAGAACTTGATATAAATTGGTGCTGATGCGTTTTTAGTGTAAATCGCACAACAGGTTGCACTGCTATGCTGAATTACTCACGAGTTCCAAGAAAGCTATATATCAAGAACTAATTCACGGATTTTTATTAAACTTCAGATTCAGTTAGATATTGACCAGACCTTCCAAGTCTCCGGCTTTTTGAATACCAGTAATTTAGTACAGAAAATGTTTTATTTAATCAGAGAGTTTTGCGATTTAAAAGAACAACATTTTCTCTAAAAAATTACTGATGTGCAAAAATCCGGAGACTCGGCAAATCTGATATTGACATAAGTTGTTCTTTATTAGGTTTTGGTGTAAATTTCTCAAGAGGTAGCGCTGCTATGCTGCATTTTTCAGCATTTACACGATTTTAGCGATAGTCATCATTCTCAAGAACTAATGCATGAAATTTAATAAAACTTTGAATTCCGTTAGACATTGATATAAGTTGGTGATAATTCGTTTTTGGTGTAAATCGCCCAAAAGGTTGCACTTCTATGGTGCATTACTCGCGCGTTTGAAGATAGCTATACCTCAAGAACTAATTCACATATTTTTATTAAACTTCAGATTCAGTTAGACGTTGACATAAGTTGTTGTTTATTGGGTTTTGGTGTAAATCGCCCAAAAAGTTGCACTTCCATGCTGCATTACTCGCGTGTTTGAAGATAGCTATACCTCAACAACTAATTCACATATTTTTATTAAACTTCAGATTCAGTTAGACGTTAACATAAGTTGTTGTTTATTGGGTTTTGATGTAAATCTCTCCACAAGTGGCGCAGCTATGCTACATTTTTCAGCATTTACACGATTTTAGCGATAGTCATCATTCTGATGAACTAATGCATGAAATTTAATAAAACTTTGAATTCCGTTAGCCATTGATATAAGTTGGTGATAATTCGTTTTTGGTGTAAATCGCCCAAAAGGTTGCACTTCTATGGTGCATTACTCGCGCGTTTGATAATAGCTATACCTCAAGAACTAATTCACATATTTTTATTAAACTTCAAATTCAGTTAGACGTTGACATAAGTTGTTGTTTATTGAGTTTTGGTGTAAATCTCTCAACAATTGGCGCTGCTATGCTACATTTTTCAGCATTTACACGATTTTAGCGATAGTCATATCTCAAGAACTAATGCACGGAATTTCATCATATTCTGTTATTTTGAAATATTAACATGTATCAGATAGAAGAAAGTTTTGGGATTGGCACATACAACTAGTTATATGTATCGTTATATTGAGAAACAAAAATAACATAAATCTCAAAATTTGTGTGTGTATGTGTTCGTAATGAACTCTTAAAATAGTCGAAATTGGACAAAATTGAAAGTCAGTGATGCTGGTAATAAATTAAAAATTTAAATATATAAAACCTAAACACATAGCTACTTTTTTAAATCTTAGAATATTTCTATGGGATTTCTCATATCTCCCCGAAATGTTCTCTATCACGTAGCAACATCTAAAAGAATTAATAATAATTGAAAGCTTGCTTCAAAACTAATTAAAATGTACATAGATCTTGTAACTATAAAATTTATTCTTAGCTAAAAGAGGAAATTTAATATTTTATGTTAATTATATATTTACTGCAAATTTTGATATACATAAATTGCTGTTTTTTATTAAAATAAAACTCGATAATTCTCTGTTAACAGAAAACCGGTAAAAAATGCAGTGGTCACGATGAAAAATTAATATTAATCTAAGCAACGAAATCTAATTACGTATTTGAAACTAGCAGCGGATCCAACTAGAACTACAAGGGTTACAGAATATATTGTTATATACATAACAAAGATGGAAATCATTAATTGAAAACCTCGAATATATTTTGTATATTATATGTTTAAATTACTCACTAATAACACCAAAAAACCTTTTTATGTAAAAAGTATCAATTATATACTCAAATAAAGTTTTAAAATTTATTAAAAAGGTAATTTTCGTATTAGCCGTATGTCAAAAGTTTCAGTATTTGTGACAACCTGATTATTTCATTCTGATTATTTTATTCTTTAAGATCGTAGTTCCATAACAAATCTGTTAAATTTGTGTTCAATGTATAATGTTTTGTCGGTTTGTTTATTGGTTGATGAGGTTAAAATTTCGTTGTAAAATATTAGCCGGAAACAAATACTGAACAATTTCTATTGCTTTAAGTTCAAACATGTTAATTTTCTTTTGTAATCTGGCTGCACGTAACAGAAATATATTTTTAAAAGTTCATGCTGGAAAATTATTTTAAAAACAATGAAATTTCAGTAAATTGAGATAACGTTTTGAAACAAATTGCAATTTAAATAACATTTTATTTTTTTATTCGTTGGTGTAAAAATTGAAATTATGCGATGTTTAGAAATTAATAATTTTGAGATAAAAACGAATTTGATAATAAAAGCCGTTGCCACAGTTTATATGACGTCAGAGTTATTCACGGATTTGTGGAATCAAGTAGATATTTTTGATATTATGCATTATTCTAATCACTTGATGTACGACTAGCGTCTAATTAATAAAGATGTGATTTAATGCATAATTGAGGGGCACTGGGCAATAACAAGGCAAGTGGAGTTATCTGGATTTTGAACTTTCAGATTTATGTAAGGAAAGATAAATTTTGTGATCACAAACAAAGAAAAGATGACAGAAAATTCTTCTTAATAGAAATATATATGCAAAGACGTTATATTTTAAATAAAAATGTTTAAAGTAAATTTAAAAGCTTTGTAGCTGGAAACCCCATTTTCCACTTGTCTTACTATTGCAGAAGGCTCCTGAATTGTTGTAAAGAAATTGCTTAGAGCAAATTCCGTGATTAACATGTACATTTAACACTCACTTCCGCTTGTTGTGAGAGGTTTTTACTGAATTACAGTTTCAAAAAGTAAATTTGAACAAACTAAGATTTTGCTGATTAATTTAATTAGCATTTAAAATCTCTGAAGTTAAACAGATATAATATTCATTGGAAATATTAAAAGCTAATATAAAAATTAGAGTACACGAAAATACGTATTTGAGAATATTTGTAATTTAATATCTCACAAAGTGGTATTTCGCTGGAAAAGTTCGCCAAATGTTCGCCTGTTTGCAGTTAATATGGAAACATCATTGGAATTTTCAGGGGAATATCTGTTTGGTGTACTAAAGTAGTATCACAGTAGAAAAATAGATGATAAATTTGAGCTTTGAGAGAAGAAACTTCCCAGAATTATGAAATGTCCCGAAAAAGGAAAATGCTTCGGAACACATTACTCTTTTATACATCATTATAAACATAAATGTGCATCTGAAAGATCCAGTGAAGACTGTTTTCGAAAACGGCAATGGGGAGTGGATAAAAATAACAATATCGTTACCTATCTGGACAACAGAGAAAATCGGTCATGCAACAAAAGGATTTAAGGATACAGTTATAGAAACAGGAGGCAGAAAAACGCAACGAACAATTAATAGCTGCTGCTCAAATGAACTAAAGAGCTGCTGGATATGCAAGAGTCTTAAAAATAATGAAAGTTGCCCAACAAGACTAACAAGAGCCACAAAATATAAAACAATTAAAACTTCAATGGCGAAGAATAACCAAAATACTTCAAAATTATCACCCACGAAGATTTTGTCCATGTTCGGTTGTAACAGAACTCTCTTATAATCTGTATAACATCATAGGAATTGTTAATAAAAATTTATGTCACTGCTGCTCGCTTCTGCAGAGAGCTAAAAGAAATTGCTGGACAAAATATATTATAGTTACTGAAAGCATAGCAGAAGTAAAACTTTAATATCTTTTAGATTACGCAACACAAATATTGTGTTAAAACAAAAATAATTCATTCCTTTCATTCTGATTTAGCACATCAAGAAAAGAAAAATTTAGGCCTCCTATGCAAATGAGGTTGTGATAATTCTCGACAACAAAATCATAACAAACATTCAAACAAACATTAGAAAACACATTTGACCCTAAAACAAACATTTTCCAAAAACGTTTATCGCTTTTGCGATCAATAAACAACGTAAAATGGACTGTTATAAATTGTTGGCAGAACCCTGTATCTTCATCTTCACATGTTTGCTTAGTAATTAAATACCTTGTAACTATCAAATATTTGCTCAAATTCATTGAAAAATGGTTTGTTTTTACGTGATAAATTATTTTATGATTTATTAGTACTACAATGATTTGCAACAGAGCACGTAAATTGTTTAAATTTAATTTTGTCCCTTTTTTCAGCTAAATACCACTTTGTAAGTCGCTTTGATTTGCTAAGATCTTCCGCACTACCAAAAATTAAAAAATAAATAAAAACTGTCCTTGAATTTCAGTTAGATATCGGGATAGAATACAGGTAATATATAATATGTATATTATTTTGCAAAGGTCGTGAACAAAAAATAAAATCAAACAAACAGATATGGCACGTGTAAAATATATCGTTTGCTAATCACGTTGTGACTACGCTATTTTAGATCCGCGTCCTTGACATCTGCCCTATGTAACCAGCATCTTTCAGTACAAGAAAACTACCGAATTTAATGTATGTAAAATTGGTTTTATTTATGCTTCAAAAACAATTATTGCTGGGACAAACTATCCAATCAACTAGACAAGAATAGACTTTATCTTAGTTAATAACAAACTGATGCGAGCAGTCCGTTTTATCAACTACTACATATTTTTGCTTTATTATCGGACATTTCTGCTTTTATTTTGTTTTTAAATACTACGTTTGTCTCATCTATAACAAATACAGTATACAGGATGTCCTTTCTTCACAGTAAAAAAAAAAAAAAAAATGCGTGGTAACACAGAAAACATACTGACAGCAAAATTACCGTTTATTTTCCGTTTTTCCACAAAACTTTCATAAATTCAAACAGTTTTTTCAGAATCAACTTGACAAGAAAGGACTTTAACTTAACATTTCTGATTTTTTTTTTTTTTTTTTTTTTTTTTACAGAATACATTCTTCTCATCTATAATAAATATAGTATAAAGGATGTCCCTTCTTCAATGAAAAAGAAAAAAAGAAAAAAAAATGCGTGGAAAAGCAGAAAACATACTGGCAGTAAAGTTACCTTTTATTTTCCGTTTTTTCATAAAACTTTCATAAATCCAAACAGTTTTTTCAGAATCAACTTGACAAGAACGGACTTTAACTTAACATTTCTGATTTTTATTTTTATTTTTACAGAATACATTCTTCTCATCTATAATAAATATAGTATAAAGGATGTCCCTTCTTCTATATATAATATGTATATTATTTATAGAAGATATTCTGTATATATGAAAAAGAAAAAAAGAAAAAAAATGCCTGGAAAAGCAGAAAACATACTGGCAGTAAATTTACTGTTTATTTTCTGTTTTTTCACAAAACGTTCATAAATCCAAACAGTTTTTTCAGAATCAACTTGACAAGAACGGACTTTAACTTAACTTCTGAATTTATTTTATTTTTAAAGACTACATTCCTCTCATCTATAATAAATATAGTATAAAGGATGTCCCTTCTTCACTGAAAAAGAAAAAAAAAAAATGCGTGGAAAAACAGAAAACATACTGGCAGCAAAGTTACCGTTTATTTTCCGTTTTTTTACAAAACATTCATAAATCCAAAGAGTTTTTTCAGAATCAAATTGACAAGAACGGACTTTAACTTAACATTTCTGAAATTATTTTATTTTTACAGACAACATTCCTCTCATCTATAATAAATATAGTATAAAGGAGGTCCCTTCTTCAATGAAAAAAAAACGTACTGGCGGCAAAGTTGCCGTTTTTTTTTCTTTTTCGCAAAACTTCCGTTTTGGTATACTATGTTTGAATGGAAATTTTCCGCTATTCGAGATGTGAAAATGTGTTTTTATAAATAAATATGAGCAATATCGCATTTTTAAAATAAGCTATGTAATAATTACATACACTGATGCACATTTACACAGAACAGGTATTTGTATTGCGTATTGTCACACCCCTTTTTTTAGCGCCATGCCATCCTCGGGATTTGAAACATGGTATACGTGCCATTAGAAGAGAAATGCTCTGTTCCCTATACCACCTGCTCACATCCAATGACTGGTCTACATGCCAAAACATCAGTTATGAAAATTAAACTGGATATTTTCCATTTTCTCTCAACTGAAAAGGAATATTTCTATTTGTCTGTCTTAGAAGGAACATTTTTGATTTTATCTTTCAACGAGTCGAGATAAATAAAATCCCTGACTGCTCGGCCTACAGGCACAGGTAGATTTCGAAGACGCAGAGCGTGGGGCGCCTGTTTGTTGGGAATTGCGGAAGAAATTACCTTTTTGCCATGATGCGGCAGTTGGAACCGCCCACTTCAAAACCTAACTTGTTTGCAAGCGGAGCCGGCAAGGATTTTTTTTTTTTTTTTTTTCTATTTGTATTTTTTTTTTTTTTTTGTATATTTTTTTTTTCTATAAGGCTGGTCCTATAAAAAACTTGTCAATATAAAAGTTTTAGACAATATTAAGAGGAGTTATAATAAATTTAGGCGGATTTGATATATTGTGAATGGACGAAGTTATGAATTTTTTTCTTCTAAAACCCGCCTCCTCCCCCCCCCCCCCTTGGGGCCATTTTTAATGATATCAAAAATCTGTCATGCTTAAATTTTCGGACCTTTTCCTAGAAGTAATAATAACTTTAAACGATTCGATACGTATCATAATTAAGAAATTATGCGGTTTTTTCTGTCTTTACAAAACGCCCTCCCCCCCCCCCCCCATCGGTTCGATTTTGCCCATTAACGAACTTGCCCCAGATTTTATGCCCCTTGATTTTATGTATTAATTTGGAAGAGATTTGTGCAGAATTATTGCAGTTATCGTGTCCATAAAAAAGTGACACAGATAGATAAGATACGAGGGCATTTCGAAAAGTAAAGATACAATGGCTCGCATTCCTTAAAAAACATTTATTTAGAAAACGTAAGTTACATCTTATTAACTGGATTATTTATTATTTTTCGATATAATCACCCCCGTTATGCAAACATTTGTTAAGTCGGGGCACAAGCTTTTCTATCCCACAGTCATAGAAGGTTTCCGCCTGTTGTCGGAACCACATTTCAACTTCATCTTTGATCTCATCATCGTCCTGGAATTTTTCAGTCACAAGATCAATGGTTGTACATATGGAATTTTTCGTATTTTTACTACTTTAGGTTTTATACATTTTAATAGTACAATTTTAGACTTAAACTACAAATCTGAACATTTACTCTTACTAATGCATTTTATCTTGAAATTAGCATTAAAGAAATTTTTAATTTCCCTGTTGCAGGTTTATTTATTTTCCTTGAAATCTATATAAGTAAATGTATATATATACGTATCTTTTATATTACATTCTTATTTATATTAACCCCTTAATCGTCGCGCCCGATAAGTGTAGGCTACTTTTAAAAAATTCAGATTGCTTGATTACCACCAGTTTTTTTTAAGTAGAAATATTCGCGTTATTTAATAGGCAGATAAAATAATGCGAGAATAAAGCCAGTTACACTATTTTAAAAAAACTGGTGGGAATCAAACAATTTGAATAAAACAGGCGTAACCTACGCTGCCCGTGAATGTCTCGGGCACGACGATTAAGGGGTTAAAGCAAAAACATGTTCCAGTTCAGAATTTTATTCCAGCTAATATTCCATAGCGAAATTTATGCTTCATCACTAAATAAACAAAACAAAAATTTAAAAGATATGTATTCAAATATGTGTTTAAGCATTGATATAATCAGAATTTTAAAAAATCAGCCAGTAGCAGTGGAATCTCTGCCTTATTATCTTTGGCGTGCAACTAATACAAAGGCTTTGCTTTTAATAAATTTCCATATATTTTAAAATGCACATGACTTTCCATATCATATATCAAAATACTTACTCTGCTAGGCTTACTTTAACAGCAGAGCTGCCACAGGAGATTATTATTTTTATTTTGTATTTCTAAACAATAAACTGCAGCGAAGAATACTTAAAAAAAATAGTAGTAGAAAAAATATAGTGGCCAATGGCAGCCCTGCATTAACTAAAATAAAATTAACACAGACACAATAAAATAGCAACACAATTCAGTTAGTTTGAGGTATACCTCTCCATTATAGAAAGTACAAATTATATATTTATTAAAAATATATATACCAAATTAATATTTATGAATATAATGACATATTGCATATATCATTTCTCTCACATGTTTCATATGGATGCTGCACACCATCTGCCTTAGTTTAAACAAGTTGGAAATTGTACGTCAAACGTGACAAATGAGGTGCGCTCGTATTATAGATAGTTATATAAATATTCAGATCTTGATGATTTTTTATTTAAATGAATTATATCGTCTGCAGATTAATTTCTGTATTAAAATAAGCATCTCGGTCGATTGAGGATTAAACCTCGGAAGCTCCTATAACAAGGAAGCACCAACTTAAAAAAAAATTCAAATTTCTTAATAAATATTTTTATTTATATCGTTTAAAGTTTTGATTCGATTTTAATGAAATTTGAAATGTCTCGACAAACTTTTGCAAAGATAATATATCTTAAATTTCAAATCATTTGTTTGGGTAGTTTTTGCGTTGTTATATGCGGACAGACGGACGAACCAGACGACGACAATAGGTGCTACGTATTTATATAATTACGAACGCACCTAAAAATAACTTTCTTCTTACGCAAGTGAAGATAAAAAAAAAATAAACGCAGGGTACACAAGCTTGCTTGACTTCAGGCTGAGTCAAGATTCCGAGTTAGGTAAAATGGAACTGCTCCAAGCATATGGCTAATTCTCCATCTGTTTTAATAATGAAAAGGAGAAATTTTTAATTTATAAAATTGTTATTTGTGCAGACATAACATAATTTTACTTAAATATTGAGAAATATAACGCACAAAATAATAAAATTTCCACAGCAAAAACAGTCAAAATTATATATAAGATTACCAACAGGTGACAGTGGACGATAATTTTTTACGTTTATAAATAAACTGCTATGAAGCATTACACATTAAAAGTTGAAAATCAAAATTTCACTCCCTAAACTACAAAAGAAGAAAAACAACTACAAAAACTTCTTTCACTGGTTACAAGAAAGGTTTAAAAAAGAGGGGACAAAAATAATTTCATAAGAGGATGGAATACATATTACAGTGCTTATGAAGCGCTAACTTAGATTTTACCTGACAGTGACAGCACAATTTCAATTTATTAATTCTCTAATCCAAAACCTTTTCCGGATTTTTCTTCAGAAATTTTTAATATCCTTGACTTTTTCTCAATAATTGTAAATTTCCCTGACTTTTCCAGGTTATCCAGGTAGCTAGACACCCTGTAAGAACTTTTTAAAGAAAGAAAACAAAACATTTAAAATGTCTCATGTAAAAGATTTGTACGTTCCACATGTAATCAGAAATGTGTAAAAATAAATGGGGAATTTAGACAATGCTATAGATAATATAGTCTCCTCCATGGTAATTAATCTCAACTTGAATAGCAGCGATATTAGTAACGGGTGATTCTGGTAAAATAAAGTGCCGATAAACATCAATATCTTATAAAACAGCATCAATCACAATAAGAATCGATTAATAAATTATAGTATCGGATGTTCTAGAATCGATACTCACGCAGATAAGCTTAAAAACAGTAATTCCAAAACTTAGCGTTCAATTGGCAGGAAATTTGATTGTGAATCATGATAATGGGGATAGATCGATGTTTCTGGAGTGAATTTCATACCATTTATTTTTTCGATTTTACTATTTTAGCGGCAGAGCTGCTTTCAAATTTCGTATAAGGACCTTTTTCTTTACAGGTTAAATTGTTATATTTTTAGTTTAAAGCCTAGTTATTTGGGTTACTAGTTTATTAAGTTGTATTTTTCAAGTTTGTCCCCTACCCCCCCCCCCCCCCCACCACCAAATCATAAATTTCTAAATTATGGTCCAATGTGAACAGAACATTTTTTGACATTCTTCCCATTTCATTTGGTTACATCTGCGACTCTTGGTGACAACTATTTATGAACAATAATCACAATTTTGAGCTTTTTTACAGTTCAATAAGCTCATTTAAAATAATATAATAAGCTGTGTTACATTTTGAATATCTCCAGTGATACTACTACTCAGGTGGTCAATGTTGTTATTGCTACTGATTTTAAGGTGGGTGAGAGGATTGCTTTTAGATGAGCTTTAAATTGAATGTAATTAATCTTGTTAATATTTGATGGCAGGGAGGGATGTTAATTTGGATGTATAATTTATTGGATTTTGGTCTGAGCTCAATGCAGAGAATAATTCATTTTTTCCGAAAAATTAAAAATAAAATCATTAAAAAAGCTAAAATCTTAAATTTTTTTAACTAATAAAACTTTTATAATATCTTGTGTGAATTTAATTGTAATTAATAAAATTAAATAACGTCTTCTGAAAATTAAAATGAATGAATAAAATTTTCATATATTTTAAAACAAATATTTATCAAAGAGAAATTTTGAAAAAAGAAAATTTTAGTCAAATAGTGTTTATTTGAAGTTATATTTGTGTGATCAGAAAGGAGCTACAGTTCAAAGGAAAAAAAAACCTCTAATTCAAATGATGGCAACTCACCAAGAATAATTTTCCTCTGTTTTGTAATTTTGTAATTTTGCAAGGAAGTTTTTAAATGCACCACAGCGGGTTATCGTTTTCTGAGATTGTAATACAGTCCTGCATGGGTCGGGTTGTATCCAACCCGAACCTGCAAATTCCATTTGAAGTGAACTCGCAACCGACATGAACCCAACAAAAAAATTTCCTCAACCTGCAACCTGACCCAAACCCGCAAAAATAATTTTTTTGACGCGCAACCTGACCTCGAACCCGACATATTTTACTCAGCAATGAAAGAACAATAAATCATGTTTAATTACTATTATGAAAAGTCATGTACAATTATATCTCTAATACAAATTTTATGTATTAAAAAAATGGGCAAATCTATATTCTTTAATATTCAGATATAGTGAAATCGTTCAATAGAGTCCTGCATCCGGTCTGGTTGTTTCTATTTTTTTGGTTTGGGATGACTCTAATTTTCTTTTTGCGTGTCGGGTTCATCCTAGAATAATTCTTCCGGGTCATATTTATGCTTTTTGAAAGTCGAATTGTTGGGATTTTCACAAAAAGTTTAAACGGAACTATGTTTCAGATGAAAATAAATACGTATTTTAATATGAATGAGTATATATATTCAATTTACTGCATGAGAAAAAATAACATGTATATAAGAAATGTAATCATAGATTCTTCTTTCTTTACGGTGCAGTTAATAAGCATTTTTTTTTCAGAATATGAAAACATTGCCATCATTTCGTTTATGATACTCACAGAAACACATGTATTGTATTTGTGATAGTTATCAACACATACACATGCTTGATGTGCCTAGATTTGGAGGTGCTCCCTATCCCAAGGTATAAGCATACAAATATTTGTGTTAAGAATTGAAAAGGTGTTCGCTTAATAGAGGTGTCTGCTTTTTGGGAGTGTGCATTATGGAGGTCTTATTGTATATATATATTTGATCTGAATAAATACTGTGGATATTTGAAGAAGCAGGTCAACCTGAACACGACCTTCAAGAGTCAAAACCCAACCCGAAACTGACCCGAACCAAAAAATATAGCAATGACCTGACCCGAACCGTGGTCAGGTAAAAGCGGGTAACCTGACCCAATGCAGGATTCTAGATTGTAAACATACAGGGTGTTGCTAAAATTTTTTAACAAACTTTAAGGCACGATACAAACATTTTTTGTACAGGAAACCAACCACTTATTCCATCCAAACTACAGGGCATCTCACTAGAAGCTGAACCAGAATTTTCACTAACAACTTTAAAATAATGAAGATATTTTTAGTGAGAATTTTTTTGTATTAACTTTGCTTTGTATGAAATATGATGACATCATCGGAAGTGAGTGAATTATGGTCTGTGATATAGTATGCGTGCTGTCAGCTGTATATTGAATAATAGGATGTCTACCTCACTGTTTGGATTTGAACTTTGGCAATTTACAGCATTCTCATCATGTCATCCCATTTCAGAGTAATCAAAGCAAGACGTTTGAAAACATCGTTACATTATTTTTATTATTGCTAAAGTAATAAACGAAAATCCAAGTGATGCTTATAGTGAGATACACAATATATTTTTGACTGAATAAGAACAGGGTGGTAATAATTAAACTTCCCCCATAAACAGCATCCTACAGCGCAAACAGGTGAACGGAATGCAACGAAATTTGGTATATAAACTATAGACGAGAAGCGCTCGCGGAGTTTCGAAAAAATAATTACTTCCAAAATGTGCACCACAGGGCACCTTTTCTGGAAAAACATTAAATTTAACACAATAAACGGCCAAAACAGACTCCAAAAACAATATTAACATTTATTTACTATTTTCTGATCACCTTGTCATCGATCTACATTAAGTAAAGGTAAGGAAAAAATAACAGTACGCTGTTTGAGAAAAAAAAGTTCAGTTTGCAGAAACAAGAACAGATTAGGACGAAATTGCACAAGAGGAGCAGTTGTTAATCTTGTCCAGGACGATGTAGGGAAAGATGTTCCATGTGACCACCTTCATTCCCGTGCAAAATTTCTAGTCAATGGACAGTGTATTCAACAACAGAAACGTAACTGATCAGCTGTGATGCCTTGCACATGAAGTGTTATGGAGTTCTTTAAGTCATTCAACGTCGCAACACCTCCAGGATACACCAGACTTTTTAAGTGGCGCCATAACCAGAAATTGCACGGATTTAGATCCGGCGAAAGTGGTGGCCATGGATTACGAAAGAAGCGACTAATAACACGTTCGTCTGTGAAGTATTGAAGCAATAGCGTTTTCACGAACTCATGGATATGTAGGGGTGAACCAGCCTACATGAAAATGGCCAATGTAAGGAACCGCCTTTGCTTTGCTTTTGTTGCAGCACAACAAACGTCTGCAGCATGTCATGGTACCGACGTCCCGTTACGGAATATGTGAGAGGACCACGTGCAGTTATTTCCTCAAAGAAGAATGGCCCAAGGATGAATGTTGCCGTGAATCAACAACAGACAGTCACCTTTGAATTGATACTATGTTTGAAAGTTGTAAAAACAAACAAAAGAAATTGTAAAGTAAAATTTAAATAATTTGTCTTGAAATAGGTGATTTTTAATTAAATAATCCGATGTTTTACAATATCTTTCTTTTTTACCCATTAATTTATGCATTGGTAATTAATTTACTGCAAAATTACAAGAGAAAAAATTTAAACAAAGTAACGACCTATAATCCTTAAAATTCTATAATTTGCACAACCTTCGGTCCCAAGCTGTGCGGATTAAAGGGAGTTGATTGTATTTATAAACAGATTTACATGCAGTTCAAAGGCATTATCTCCATCTGACCTGATGCAGAACCTCTATTTTACCAGTGAATAATATGCAGTTTAAACAAGCTCCTTTGGAAGATGGAGTAAGTGATACAGAAATTATTGGTAATAGCAATACTCCATATTGTTGTGGAAAACTGTACAGATAGTGTAAAAAAAAACATGCTGTTCTTTTATGTTTTTCCAGAGAATGTACTGGCTAAAGTATTTATTGAACAAAGGGTGTGCTTTCCATTAGTCATTTCTGACTTTTTCATTATTGTTTTAACTAATAGCCTTAAAATGATTTTACGACAATTTCTATTTTTGTATTTTCTTAAAAATGTATATGAATGCTTATATTCATGGTAAATGCAATCATTTTTTCTTTAAGGTACCACATGTTGATCAACCTTGTGTGTGGAACAGACTACAGCAAACGAATTATCAGCACTCATGCACCCAGAAAAAGGAATTGATTAAAACTACAAAACATGTTTTGTTGAGTACATTTTGGTTGTTTTAGCAAAATTCAAGTAAAACTGAACCATTTTACTTGAATTAACAAAACATTTTTTGCTGACGATACAATTTTTTTTTTTTTGGAATTGCAAAAAAAATTTTTTTTTTGTTGATTCAAACAAAATTTCCATTGACCTATATTTAAACAAAAAGTTTTGTTGGGTCAACCAAATTTTTGTTGATTCATCAAAACTTTTTTCTGGGTGTGCTATACATCGCCAAACTAACTCTTGTAACTATGTATATATTGTAATGTATTGTATTAATGTAATTTATATATTGTAATAAATGTCTTTCTATATTTGAATTGGTTGTTTTGACTATTTATGAATCACAATATTATTTTTTTTCTGAATACATGTGCACCAATATTTTTACTGTCATTTATCGGATTGAATTAATTTCTAAAACAATAATTAAAACCAATCTTGTAAGTTATTAAAAAGACATTATTTCATTTTCTATAACCTGTACACAATGAAAAAAAAACGATTATAAGCAATTTTAGTTAAGCAATTATAAAAAATATTTATCAAAAATACTTAACTATCTTCTTATTTCTGCATTTAAATCTTCCAATATAACGAGATTGATACTTAATGCAAGTTGTATTTTAAAGCATAAGAAAATATGTTTTTACTGGGAGCTTAATTTATAATACATTTTCTAAATTTCTTAAAATATTAATTTAGCTAGAATGATTGTTTACAATTTAACTGTACTTGCATAAATTCAAAATATTTATGATATACTCATTGTCATTACATATTTCAGTTTTATCAAATAATTTTTTAACATTATTTTTATCACCACTTTATAAATATGAATGTAATATTACTTTTATGATTTTAAACAGATTGATTTAAGAAAAAACCTATTAAATCAGATTTTAAATAACTTTGAAACAATCAATAGTCTTGATACATCTATATTTAAGTAATTTCCGGAATAATTTGCAAATATTTAGAAATTATCTAATATTTTACAGATATATTAATTTTGTTAAATGAAAAATAAAATGGCATGGTAATTTTCAGCCATTGTAGTTATTCAGAAATATTTCTCATCTAATTATTTATATGTAGAAGTTTTGCTTAAAAAATATATAGGTATGGCAATTTCTGTATTCAGTCTACATCAGCCAAAATTCTAAATCTTCATAATTTATTTCACTAAAAAATTATTCTAAAATTTATATATTCACTACTGATTTCTTTAAAGTCCCACCATATATTCATATACTTCTCAGTGATAAAAAATTGATTTATTGAAAAATATTTTTGTACCAAGTTTTGCAAGAATAATGAAATACTATTGTTTAATATTAAAGCAATTGCAAAGGTTTTATTTGCTGCGCAGTGGTAGTTTTAAATATGTAAATGAAAAAAAAAAGATAAATTTATATGTTTAATATATATATATATATATATATACATATAATTTTCATGTGATGAAAATGTCAGAGTGTCAGAAGCAATTTAAAAAAAATTGGTCAGTTATTTATGAGTTTTATTTTATTTGTTGAAAATGTATGTAATCTTTAAGTAAATTTAAGTTCTTGTTTAATAAATAAAGGTAAAATATGATGTCCATATGAAAATACCATATATATTACACTAGCAAAACCCGCGGCTTTGCTCGCATAATTATTGAAAAGCGCCAAGTGGTACTCGTGGGCCTATTTTCATTAGAGGAAATTTTACTGGCACAGATAAGTCAAAAATTACTAATTGAGCCACATTTTGAGTAAATTTCATTCTCATACTGCATTAGGCGAACATGAGACTTAAATGAATGAGAAGAGCTAAAATTAATTCTAAATTAATGGTAAGTTAGAATCTATTTTGAAGGTTTTTCGCTCATTTTGTTTTTCATTTGAAATTTAGAAAATTTTAAAAACAGTTCTAAATGAGCATTTGTATCTTAACCCATTAAGCGCAATTGCTCCCATTTTGGGAACATTGCTTTATGATTTTTTTCTAAAGTGAATATTTTATATATTGGTAAAAGGTTCGTGTTATTTGAATTTTGAATATAATAGACGACTTCTGAATTTTTTTTTTAAGTTTCATTAAATTTTTTTTTTTTTAAATGAGTTTAAAAAGGCGAAATATAGCTTTTTGGCCGTACTCGAAAGAAAAGAAAAAAAAAACTCTATAATAAAAATTATATTTTTTAGTTAAAATATGTTTATAACAGTGTATATTATATTAAACAACATCAATCCGGAATTAATATGTATAATTGATCAATCGCAATTACCGAAAGCGTAAGTTGTTCCCAAAATGGGAACAATGGCTCTTAATGAGGGTAATGTTTTTGAAAACTTGTACATATGACTCCATGCATTTCTGGTATTTATTTTTCAGTTTATTAGCTATAAAAGGGATAATATCAATCTGAAACTAATATTTAAAGAATATTTTAAATAAATTAGTCCAACTTTTACATTTATAATAAAAAAACAAAATGAAATTACCAGTTCTATAAGCATTTTCATTATCCATCTCTTTATTTTTCATCATTCCATTATTTTTTTATTCTGATTTTTTTACATGGAAGATGATTGAACAATTTTTTAGATTTGGATGATTTTTCGGCTGTTCCAGAAATCGTTTTTTTTTTTTTTTTTTTTTTTTTTTTTTTTTTATCCCCTGATTGCAGTATTGCAACATACAAGGAAGATATCTTCCTCATATGTATGTCGCATAAATTATTTTCTATTACATATGTAATAGAAAATAATTTATGCGACGATTTATCCCATGTTATATTTGGTGAAGTAGAACTTTCCGTAAATTCTAAATCAACAGACAATCAAGAAATATCTGATTTAGAGTTTAAAAAAGACAAAGTATTAAAAGCAGACTTGATATTTCAGATGAAAGTTCAGACGAATCTTCAAATCGGAATATGGAAAAACTAAGCAAAAAAAAAAAAAAAAAAAAAAAAAAAGTTAAAAAATCAATTTTAGAAAACGCAAAAAAGTAATATAATGCTGCATAAAAAATTTTCCATCATTTTCATGTAAAATAGTAGGACAGAAATTATGTAAATGGGAAAAATAAAGAGATGGATAATGAAAATGCTTATGGAATCGGTAATTTTATGTTTTATTTTTATTATAAATGTAGATGTTGGACTAATTTATATGAATTATTCGTAAAATATCAGTTTCAGAATGATATTACCCCTTTTATAGCTAAAGAACAGTGAAATAACAACCATAAATGCACGGAGGCATAAGTAAAAATTTTGAAAAAATTTACCCCCATTTTGAGCCATTGCTCCCATTTTGGGAACATGCTATTTTTCTTAAATATTTGAATTTTTTTTTCTTCAGAAATACTTTAAAGACTTCCTATTCATAAAGAAAAAACAACTGTTCCATAAAAAAATA
This sequence comes from Maratus michaelseni, assembly GCA_963931845.1. Lineage (NCBI taxonomy): Eukaryota > Metazoa > Arthropoda > Arachnida > Araneae > Salticidae > Maratus > Maratus michaelseni. Next base: position 127,928,710 of record OZ007600.1, on the reverse strand, counting down.
GTTTAATATATATAGCGGCGCTTAATGGGTTAAAAGTAGGCATCATACCAAATTCCAATCTTCTAGTTAAGCAAATTTCTCTAATAACTATATCACAGAAATTGCAATTTTCGAAATTTTTTGTTCCTGCACACATTAAAATTTCTAAATTTAAAAAAAATGTTCTGTGGATGAATTTGTGTATCTAACGTTACAGACATATGAAATTTCAAGTTTCTAATCATAACAATTTCAGGTAAATCATAGTTTAGAACGTTTTTAGAACTTTTCCAGCTCATTTCAGTCTTTTAAATTTCGATTTTTTCTTAGTAGCCGTTCTTAGCGAGAATAAATAATAATTTAAAACATTTTCCGCTCATTTTACACCTTTAAATTTCGAATTTCTAATAAATTTTTTATACCGAGGGTCTGCATCTTAAAAATTACTGCTATACTAAATTTCAAGTTTGTAACCGGAATAAATCCAATTAAATCAATGTAGAGTGTTTTTCGCTCATTTCAACCTGTTAAATTTCGAATTTTTTAGAAAACGATCTTCGCGAGCATTTGCATTTTAAGAGTAACCACCATGCCCAATACGTAGCTTCTATACCAGCTGTACAACATAAATTGCAATTTCAGATTTTTTTTTTTTTTTTTTTTTTTTTTTTGCTGCTGTCCTTCTAAATTTCTGATTTTAGTAAATTGTCCTGGGAGAAATTTCATGTTTCTAGCCTTAACCGTCCCACATAAATCGTAATTTAGAACGTTTTTAGAACTCTTTCAAGCTTTCACACTTTTAAATATCAAATTAAAAAAACTCAGCTGTGCGACCAGTTTCGTCTTAAAAGCAACAGCCATGTCAAACTTCAAGTTTCTATTCTTAACAATTTCATAGAAATCTCAATTTAGAACGTTTTTAGAAGGCTTTCCCGCATTCCATTCTTTTAAATTTCGATTTTTTTCAAATTCTTCTGTGTGACCATTTATGATTTAAAAGCAACAGCCATGTAAAATTTAAAGTTTCTATACCTAACAATTCCATAGAAATCGTAATTTAGAACGTCTTTAAAACGCTTTCCACTCATTTTACCTTTGAAATTTTGAGATTCTTTACAAACCATTGTTAGCGAGAATTTGTATGATAAAAGTAACCGCCATTGCAAATTTCACGTTTCTAATTCTATAATTATAAAAAAAAATCGTAATTCAGAACACTTTTTCCTTCTTCACTCTTTTAAATCTCAATTTTAAAAAATAATTCTGTGTGTGCACTTGCGTCTTAAAAAGTATCTGCCAAGTCAAATTTCATATTTCTGTACTTAACTTTTCCATAGAAATCGTAAAGTGGCACTGGCATAAAATATAGCCTATGTTAGAGCAGAGACTGCCACCATAAATTTACAACCATTACGTTTAAAATCGGTTCAGTAGTTCCAGAAATTCAATAGAAATTGTAATTTAGAATGTTTTTAGAACGCTTTTCGCTCATTTCAGCCTTTTAAATTTCGATTTTTTTTAATTTGTTCTTAGAGAGCAGTTACATCTTATAAGTAACTACCACGCCAAATTTCAAGTTTCTAGCTTCTTCAATAGTGCAAACATCGCAATTTTAGAATGTTTTTCGCTCCTGCAACCCCTGGAGTAGTGGCAACGACATAAAAAATAGCCTATGTTGTAGCAGAGATTGTCACCATCAATTTGCATCGGTAGTTCTAGAGATTACCCCCCTACAAACAAAACAAACAAACGTTACTTCTCTATAATATTACTATAGATAAAATAAACAGTGAAATTTTTAAAAACTGAAACTGAGAGATAATTTAAAAGCTTGCTCTTTCAAGCTGTTTTGATAAGTTAGAAAACAATGTATAGAGGTACTGATCAACATATTTTAGAACGTTTTACGTTCCTGCACTCCTTGGTGGTAGTGGCACCGACATAAAATATAGCCTATGTTACAGCAGGAACTGTCACCATGAATTTGCCACCATCACTTTTGAACACGATTCTGTTGTTCTATAAATTCCATAGAAATTGCAATTTAGAATGTTTTTAGAACGCTTTTTGCTCATTTCAGCCTTTTAAATTTGGATTTTTTTGTAATTTTTTCATAGAGAGCATTTACATCTGATAAGTAACTACCACGCCAAATTTCAAATTTGTAGCTTCCTCAGTATTAAAAAAAATCGCAATTTTAGAACGTTTCTTGCTCTTGCACCCTCCTGGAGGTACTGGCAACGACATAAATTATAGCCAATGTTCGAGCAGGGATTGTCACCATCAATTTACCACCTTCACTTTTGAAAATGGCTCTGCTGTTCCAGAAATTCCATAGAAATTGTAATTTAGAATGTTTTTAGAACCCTTTTTTTCTCATATCCGTCTTTTAAATACCAATTCTTCTTAGAATTCGTCCTTAGAGAGCATTTACATCTTTTAAGTCACTACCACGCCAAATTTCAAATTCGTAGTTTCTTCAGTATAAAAAAACAAATAATCTAATTTTAGAACGTTTTCCGCTCCTGGATCCCTTTGGGGTAGTGGCACTGACATAAAATATAGCCTACGTCGGAGCAGGAATTGTCACCATCAATTTGCCACAATCACTTTTCAAATCGGTTGTATAGTTCCAGAGATTCCATAGAAATTGTAATTTAGAATGTTTTAGAACGCTTTTCAATCATTTCACCCTTTTAAATTTCTAATTTTTTTTAAATTTGTTCTTAGAGAGCATTTGCATCTTATAAGTAACCAATACGAAATTTCAAATTTCTAGCTCCTCCAGTATAAAAAAAAATCGCAATTTTAAAGCGTTTTTCGCTCCTGCACCCCCCTCCCCCCTTTCTTGGGGGATGGTGGCACTGACATCAAATATAGCCTATGTTGGAGCAGTGATTGTCACCATCAATTTGCCACCATCACTTTTGAAATCGGTTTGGTAGTTCCAGAGATTACCCCCTACAAACAAACAAACGTTACTTCTTTATTATTAGTATAGATGATCAAGGAACTCCAGTTAAGTGCAATAATGAATTCATTGTTACGTGACTAAAAGAAAAAATAGACTTCTGATGAGGCATAATCAACATTATGAATTATTATAAATTTTATATTTTTTTCCAATTAGTGTCTATTTATTAGAGAAGAATTTCACTTTTTACTTTCTTCTATCTTTACAAGAAGAAAATATTGGATTCATGAAAATTTTAGACTTCCGGTTTTCGTCGGATTTATACGTTTTAGAAGGTGCTGAACACGATTTGACCATTTCTAGAAAATGTCTGTCTGTGAGTTTGTCTGTCTGTCTGTATGTGACACAAACTTTGTGGGCGCTTTATCTCAAGAACGAATGCACGAAATTTAATAAAACTTTATATTCATTTAGTTCCTGATATAAATTGGTGCTGATTAGTTTTTGGAGAAAATCGCCCGACAGGTGGCGCTGCTATGCTGCATTTTTGCGATTTCCGTAATAGCTCTATCTCAAGAACTAATGCACTTATTTTCATAAAACTTCAGGTTCAGTTACACCTTGACATAAACAGACGCTGATTACGTTTTGGAGTAGATATCCCAACAGGTGGTGTTGCTATACCACTTTTTTCTCGATTTTTACGGTAGCTATATCTCAAGAACTAATGCACGGAATTTTATCAAATTTCAGATTCTATTAGACCTTGACATAAATATATTCTGCTTACGTTTAGGTATAAATTTCCCAACAGGTGGCGCCGCTATGCTACTTTTTTCATTATTATCACGATAACTATATCTCAAGAACTAATGCACGGAATTTAATAAAACTTTAGATTCAGTTAGACCTTGGTATAAATTGGTGCTGATTCTTTTTAGTGTATGCGAAATCTTTGTGAGATAGAAGAAAGTTTTGGGATTGGCACATTCGACTAGTTAGAAAATGTCTGTCTGTGAGTCAGTCTGTCTGTATGTGACAAAAATTTTGTGTGCGCTCTATCCCAAGAACTATTGCACGAAATTTAATAAAACTTTATATTCAGTTAGTCCCTGATATAAATTGGTGCTGATTAGTTTTTGGTGAAAATTGCTCGAAAGGTGGCGCTACTATGCTGCATTTTTTGCGATTTTCGCAATAGCTCTATCTCAAGAACTAATGCATTCATTTTCATGAAACTTCAGGTTCACTTAGACCTTAAAATAAATAGACGCTGAGGTCGTTTTGGTGTAGATATCACAACAGGTGGCGCTGCTATACCATTTTTATCTCGATTTTTACGATAGCTTTATCTCAAAAACTAATTCACGGAATTTCATCAAACTTCAGATTCTGTTAGACCTTGACATAAATAGATGCTGCTTACGTTTTGGTATAAATTGCACATCAGGTGGCGCTGCTATGCTTCTCTTTTCATTATTATCACGATAACTATATCTCAAGAACTAATGCACAGATTTTCACCAAACTTCAGATTCAGTTAGACGTTGACATAAGTTGTTGTTGATTAGTTTTTGGTCTAAATCTCCCAACATGTGGCGCTGCTATGCTGCATTTTGCAGGATTTATATGCTGATAGCAATAATCATATCTCAAGAACTAATGCACGGAATTTAATAAAACTTTAGATTCAGTTAGACCTTGATATAAATTGGTGCTGATTCTTTTTAGTGTATGCGAAATCTTTGTGAGATAGAAGAAAGTTTTGGGATTGGCATATCCGACTAGTTTTAGGATGCTATACATTTGTAAAGAATAATATTAATTTAATAAGAAATTGGGTACATTTTTACATTTATTTGTGACATTTTTATTACATGGGAATATGACTTTTTATCTCCGACTTGTTACACACAATTATAAATTTATTGTTTTATGACTGTAAAGTACATACGTATGATCTTTTGACAGTTATTTTAAAATATGGGTATATAATCGTACATATTTAAGGTTATATATCAATAAACTCAAAACATGGTTAATTAACCGTTATCTAAATTTATAGTCAAATGACCGCACATATATGATTATGGTCATTTGAAAATAAACCCATAATAGGGTCAAATGACCGTATATGTATATTGCACGGTCATATGCCAATAAACTCATAATGCGGTTGTGTAACCATTTTCTAAAGAATATGGTCAAATGACAATACACATATATTGCGCGGTCATATGCGCGGTCATATGGTCCAAATTTGCATTTGGAGTTACAAAATTTACATTCTACGTAAGACGCTGACAAAAGCTGTTTTAAGGTGTAACAGCTCTCAAAACACAATTTCTAAAAAACACTGAAATTAAAAAGGGGAAATTAGAGGAAAACGTTCTAAAAACATTCTAAAAAGCGATTCATTAGGAACTGTCATTCTAGAAACTTGTAACGTATAATCAAGTTTGGTATCTTTTCTCCCAAACAATGAATGACTTCATGTAATTTAAATGACACACAAAAGTTTTCCTCACAGCTAGTTTTATAATAACACTAATTCTGTTCTGAAATCAAGGTTATATTTTTCATTACATACATATCTAGCTGTTTTCAATAAAATGAAAAGAAGATTAATCCTTAAGAAGCTTCAGTCTGCTTTTTGTCTGTTAAGTAGCCAGAATAGAGCGTCTCTTGCTTACATATATGCAGTAGAAAATAGAGCTATCGATCATATTTACTCACGAAGTTGTGATGGATACCAAGAAAATAATGGCGGTTTTAATAAGGTAAGTATAGGATTATTTTTATTAAATTTATTGTACAGTTTTCTATACGTTAAGGGATCATAAAATGTTTAAAATGTCAAAAAGTTTTTAAAAAATTAAAATTTTTTAATTTTATATTACAAAAACGCAATTTTTAAAGTGTAATAGATACATGTTTCATTTTTCATTTCATATATTTTTTTACACCATAATGGGGAAAATTAGTTATTATAGAAGAGGTTTTAAACTTCACGAGCAAAATAACTGGAATCACAGGTTCCGTTCACGATTAAAAAAGAATTTCAGCATGTAAAACAAAATGTTTAGTTTATAATTATACTTGAGTGTCCTGTGCTTAAATTAAACCTAAAAAAGTGTTTATTTATAGTATTTTATTGTTTTAAAAACAAACTGTATATTTTTTATATAAAATTTTCAAAAATTTAGAAATATAACACTATGAAAAAATCAACAAACAAGAACGAAAAATCATGCGTCAAGCATAGATTATGTAACACTTTCCAACGCTTCCAAAATAATTTTACGAATCATACTCTTTTATAAGCTAAAAGATAACATCTAAGTAATCCGAATACTTTATTCAGCCCTGTATAGGATCTATAGATTTGTATATATACTACATAGGATGCTAAATTTTAGTTCAGTTAGGAAACACGTAGCACAGTTTAAAATTCTCCGTCTGGAGTTAAATAATACGGAAATGTGTTCCCGAACTTTTGTACTTCCCTGTATAGGATCTACAGAATTTATACACACCACGTAATATACAAAAAGCGATTTAAAATTAAAATCGCATTCAGTAACTTAAAACGCACTTCCAGGAATTATTGTTAACATACAGTAGATAATTCTTTTGTGTGTCCCTGTAAATGAACGATGACTGCTATACACACAATATTCTGTAGTAAGTCTCTTGTAATGAACCTTATATAAATTTCAATGCGTTTAAAATAGTGAAACATTATTTAAATAAACCGCAGACGATTTTTCTCCATAGACGTAATGTAACGGAATTCTTTTGACTGTCCCTGTAAAGTAAGTATAAGTGCTATGCACACCCTATTCCATATTAAGCTTCTTCTAATGCACCTTAGTGATATATATAAATTTCAATGCGTTTAAAGTAGTGAAACATTATTTAAATAAACCGCAAATGATTTTTCCCCATAGACCGCAATGTAACGGAATTCTTTTGAGTGTCCCTGTAAAAAAACTATAAGTGCTACACACTTCCGTTGAAATAGGGAACATGCTATAGATAACGATTATAACATATAAAATTTGCAGGGCAATCCGAGCATATTTACGGGAGTTAGAGCACGGACAGACGGCAGACGGCAGACGGCAGACGGCCAGACGGCCAGACGGCCAGACGGCCAGACGGCCAGACAAACCGAAGTCATAAACACTTTTCAACTAGGTTGGAAAGTGTTAAAAAGATGAACATTCAAGTTCAGTGTATAGAGTTTACCATACACTATGTATGTATTTTTTTAACTACCTTACACGCAATCACATTTTGAGAAAAATTACTTTTAAGGTCTCTCTTTGAAATATTTCCATATTTAACAACTATTAAAAATGTCACAGATTTTGTATTAAAGTGTTCAGAAATGACTACTTTTTAATATATATTTTTTTTTTCAAAGACTAAATGATTGAATGTTTTGAAGCTTTAAAAGTCCTATGACACCTTAAATGATTTTAAAGACTGAATGCTTTGAGAAATTTTAACTAGCAATTCTCTATGTTTCTAAGTTCAGTATGGATAATATTGAAACAGGAAGATTAAAAATAGGGATACAGATAAGCAGAGCTGGGTTTTTCTTTTACGTTCCTACGAACGTAATCGAATGAACTGCCCCCTCCCACAGCTTTCATTCCTTCCAAAAGCATAGAAATATAATACAGAAGTTGGATACAGAAGCACAAGTATCTGCTCTCATTTAAAGATGTCCCTGTCTTATAAACATTGAAGCTGCTTGAGTAAAACCGCTATTTTTCCCCTACTCACTTAATCATATAATCATACTTATTTCTCCTTTGATAAATAAGTATTTAAGTGTTAGTATATAAGTTTTATTTTTCCTTCCTTTTCTGAGTCAATACGATGTGTAACAAATTTTACGCTAAAACTAACGGAGTTCCAGTTTTTTTTTTTTTTTTTTTAACTGAAAATTCTTATTTATAAGCCAGTAACTGACATTTTAAGGATTCTTTCTTGTTCAAATCACTATTACAAAAATTTAAATCTATATTATACTTACCTTTGCTTTTGAAAGGATAGTAGAGATACATTAAAAAAATTATTGTTGGTGAAATTTTTAAAAATTATACATTTTATTATAAAAAATTAATTTTAGTCATAAATATGGTCACACACTCCAGTAACTGACACGATCCCTATTTTGGAACACCAATAACTGACACAAAGTGAACCAATGACTGACACTTTATTTTAAAAGATTAAAATGCTTTGCAAAAACTTTATTCTTTATTATAAAAACAAAATACATTAATATTTATTATAAAAAGTGGGATTTAGTAAACTGTACTGCATTATTATTAATGCAGAGTATAGAGTAATATTTAATACTGCATTATTAGTAATGCAGATATCCAATAACTGACATTTATGGACCAGTAACTGATATCTGGTGTCAGACACCGATAGAACAACGTAAATTTTAATGGTGTTTACTACAAGATAATTTTAATTTATTATTATGCATTTTAAAACAGTCCAAATAATAGATTTCAACTTTCTTTAATATAACCAATAACTAACACCTGTGTCAGGGACTCATGAAATGGAATTCTAGGCACAAATATCTGGCACTCACCCCCCACCCCCCCATTAAACTAAATTAAATAACTATAAACCCTAAATCGTGGCTCTAATATATCATATGCATCTTTAAGCTAATTTCTAAAAGTATAACTTTCAAATTAAAAGTTTAAAATGGTTCATGGTTTAAAAAGGAAAACACTTCCTTAATTTTAGAAATAAGATGGTTGCTTCAAAATGGCACTTTTTGTACTATCAAAAGTTTCTTTCTCATTGAATATGATGTTGGCCCTCTTGTGGTGGATAAATTGACTCCAAAATAAAAATAAGTGTCTCATTTACCACTAGATGACATTAATTTGCAGAATTTTACTACAAAATGCTTTATTTGAGTTAGATTTTTGCTCAAGTGTCAGTTACTGGTTAGGTGTCGATAACTGGGGGTTCCATCCTATTTCTTAGATTTTACATTCTTTAAAGAACTGTGGTCAAATGATTGAATTGGATCGAACTCGAAGAAATTTAAAGGAATTTGCGTATAAGAAAACAAGTTGGAAATTGTACATCAAACCTGACAAACGAGGTGCATTCGTACTTTAGCTAATTATATAAATATTCAGATTTCGATGATATTTAATTCTGCGAAATGAATTATATCGTCTGCAGATTTATTTCTGTCATAAAATAAGTATCTCGGTCACTTGACGATTAAGCCTCGAAAGCTCCTATAACAAGAAAACACCGATTTTTGTAAAAAAAAAAATCAAATTTCTTAATAAGTATTTTTATTAATATTTTCTAAAGTTTTCAATCGATTTTCATAAAATTTGAAATGACTCGACAAAATTCTGCAAAGATAATATATCTTAAATTTCAAACCATTTGGTTGGGTAGTTTTTGCGCTGTTATATGCGGACAGACGGACGGACGGACAGACAGATGGACGAACCAGACGACGACTATAGGTGCTACGTATTTATATAATTACGAACGCACCTAAAAATCGGGAAAACTTGCGTCCCGTGTGTCTGGGAATCTCTGACATTTTGAACATTCTGCATAAGTCAATGTATTCGGCACACTGACGCAGCTTCTTTTTTAACACTTTACAACATAGTTGAAAAGTGTTTATGGATTCGGTTTGTCTTCTCGTTTGTCTGTCTATCTGCTGTCCTTGCTCGAACACATGTAAATATACTCGGATAGCTATGCAATTGACATATGTAATTGAGGCTTGGAATGACGTGTTCGGTATTGAAAATGAAGTATGTAGCACTTATACTTCAGTTACAGGGGCACTCAAAAGAATGCCGTTTCATTGTGGTCTATGGGGGAAAATCCTGTGCAATGTATTTTAATGATGTTACATTATTTCAAATATATTGAAATTTATATACATAAATGAAGTGCTTTACATGATGCTTACAATCGAATATGGTACATATAGCACTTATAGTGTACATGGGTACTCAAAAGAATTCCGCTATATTGTAGTCTATGGCGAAAATTTTGAGGTGCATTTTAATCATGTTATATTATTACAAACAAAATGAAATTGATATCAGTTTCTGAGATGCATTAAAACATGCTTCCTGTAGAATATCTAGTGTAAAGCATTTATCATTCATTTACAGGGCCACTCAAAATTATTCGGTTACATAATGGTGTAGGAGGAAAAACTGTTTTCAGCGTATTTTAATTTATGTTACATTATTTCATATATAATGAAATTAATATGCAATATTGAGTTCTAATAAAAGATATTTGTTGTATAATATGATGTGCGTAACATTTATCGTTCATTTACAGGGACACACAAAAGTTTTCGGACACAGTACTGTGTCCGAAGTACTGTCAAAACTGCGCTTTCACTTAGGTATGCATTTTTAAGTTTAAATAATTTTTGCATACTATGTAGTGTGTATATATGTTATAGATCATATACAGGGCTACACAAAAGAAATCGTAAACATTATTGTGTATCAGTGTAAATTGATTAAAAAGGTTTTTTAATCAAGCTATGCATTTTGAACGTTAACTATATTTAGTATACTAAGAGATGTTTGTAGAATATAAATAAAATCATATACAGAACTGGATACATGGCCGCCTATGATAATTTCTAAAAGTGTGATTTCAGTAGTTTTGATGACGTTACTGCGTGAATTAAATTTTAGCTTAATATGTGGTGTGTATAAAAATCTTAAGGTAATATACAGGACTGTCCAAAATAATTCAAATATGCTTCTGTCTATTGTTGAAACTGCTGAAGAGGAATTTTCAATTATGTTAGATGTTTTTTTTTAAACTAAATTAAATTGAAGTATACTATATAGAGTTTATACAAATCTATAGATTATATACATGGCTGCACAAACGAATTGGATTACTTTTCTGGCTATGGATGTTAATTGCTGAAATCTAGTTTTCAAATGTATTGTGCGTTTTCTAAAATGTTTACTTAGATATCTTACTTATCTTATTGAACACCGAAAATTTGTCAAAGTATTCGGGAAGTGTTTCACAGTCTATACTTGATGCATAATTTTTCTTGTTTTTTGAACGGACTAGGTACAGTTTGAATTACTTTATCATTTGAATGTTTTACGTTACTTTTTGACATATTATTAAATAGATGCAATGTTCAAAACGATGGAATAAAAATAAAGTGCAAATCTTATGATAAATTTTTAAATATTAAATTTTTTTTTAAAGTATAAAAATAAAAAATGTTTAAAAAATCTCTCCTTTATAAGCATTCAATGATCATCTTGAAAATTCCGATTTATTTTTTGACTGCAATTCGTGTTTATTTTATTTTATTTTATTTTATTTTAACATTTCCGTTACAACACAGTAATTTGGCGTCGGCAACGAACTCGATTCTGAAAAATTCTCTGCTTTTTTTACGCTTGGAAGAAAGCGTAAACAAATGAATTTATTAAAAAGTATATAATTTTTGGCCTGTTTCTTTTTTATGATATGGCAACTAGAAAGAAAAAAGGGAACGTTACTTAAACTCTAAATTGATTTCTTAACGTATAATTGTAAGTTAATTAAGATTAAACTATTAATTGATATTTTTTTTAATGTAACATCTTTTATTTTTTATTCATAATTTATTTTCTACTCTTTTGTCGTTAAAATGTTTCATTGTTACAGTTTCAGAACTATTTGGCCTATTTTGGCTAGCGTGCATTGGAGAAACATTAAATCTACTCTTGTTCAACTCATACACAATTGTACGAGTTACAGAGAATATTTGGCGATTTATCACTTGTGGCAGGATAACGGTAAAAAGCCTTGAATTAATATTTAAATTTATAATTAAGCTCTAAAAATATTAAAATGTTGTACTGTCATAGCAATCCCACATGTGAACGTAATTTTTATCATTCTAGCCTATCAGGAAAGGGGTTAAAAATCGAGTACAAAATTCAATCTTTACATACAAAAACCAGGTTGAATTAAATAAAAGAGCGTAAAAATAAGAAAGATTTAAAAGAACACTTCGTCTACAATTTTGAGTGTTTCGCAACATTTTTTTATACTTTTTTAATAACTGGACTGTATAAGTATCTGGAGCCGGTTTCTAGAAATTAGTTAAAAAAAAATAATTTCATGACACTTATATCATATATTCTAATACGAGCAAATCTTGTGGGTGGTTATATATATATATATATATATATATATATATATATATATATATATATATGCAAAAATTATCTTAAAAACGGCTCTAACGATTTTGACGAAATTTCGCATCCAATGGTTTTCGGGCACGAGAAGACTGTTGGGCTAGGTCACATGTTCGAGAAAATTCAATTAGTGGGTAATTTTCAAACGATTTTGACGAAATTTTCTATCCGACCATTTTCGGGCATGAGAAGTCAATTGGGCTGGGTCACACGCTCGAGAACTTTCGATTAGTGGGTCATTCTTGGGTCAACACGGGTCAAATTAATTTTATCTAAAAAACGGCTCTAATGATTTTGATTAAATTTTGTGTCCTACGAGTTTCGAGCACGCGAAAATCATTAGACTAGGTCACATGTTCGAGAAAATTCGATTAGTGGGTCATTTCTGGGTCATTGTGGGTCAATATCTAAAAAGCGGCTCAATTTACACTAAATTTTGCATCCTATGGTTTTCCGGCACGGGAAGACTGTTGGGCTAAGTCACATGTTCGAGAAAATTCAATTAGTGGGTCATTTTGGTCATGGGTCATGATATTTGAACTCAAATTTAATTTTGACCGAGCATTGCTCGGTCTTCCCTGCTCGTATACATTAAAAAGAGCTATTTATTTAAAATTTTTTACTTTTTAAAAATAAACTATATTACTTAAAATCCCATTCTTAATTTCATTAAAAGTCTCTTAAGTATCGTCGACATAAAAAATCGAGTCAATTGAAAAATAGATGTTGAAGTTTTAAAATTTTAATACAATTAACATATTAAAATAACAAAAATTCAGAAAAATGAATTAAAGATTACAACTCGGAATCATTTACAGGAAAATGAATGTAGTAAAAAGTGTTTTTCTCATATTTTTAATTAAAGAATCTTTACTGAATTTCATATTACGAATGTCTAAGTTCATTTTAAGCAAAAAATTGTAAGCGTGAGATTTTCGACATTTTTCGCAAAATGGAAGGTGCCGAGTTCCTTTAAAATAACATATTAACGAAATATATTAATTTATACTAGTGATTCAACCCGAGCTATCTGGATAATGGAATATAGGAGAAAATCATTTTTTTTAAACTTTTATAGATGTTTTACATTTAATATATATTTTTTAGATTTCTAACTAACAACAACAAAAAGGAATTTCATATGGAAAATATCAATAATGAATTCTTGTAAAGTTTTATAAATTAATGTAAATTATACTTTCGTATTAGCCGTATGCCTGAATAGTAATAGCAAAATAAATCGCCAAAGATTCGCTACTCACAGAAGCCTTTCTGATTCTGATAATTTCGGTGGTTTAAGCGCCTAGTTTTATTACATGTCTGTTAAATTTATGTTTTATTTATGATATTTTACTATTTTATATATTTATTGAAGTTTGATTTTGGTTATGGAATATTAGCCAAAAACACTTTTTGAAATATTTCTATTGTTCTAAGTGCAAACCGGTTAATTTTTTTGTAAGCGGGCAACACGCAAGAGAAAAAAAAATTTAAAAATCCATCCTTGAACATCTATATATTTAAAACGCTAAGCGATTTCTTTCGACAATCCGTCAGAACAAACTACTGCATCAAATTACACCATTCTTTTTTTAAATGAAAGATATTTGGACACAGATTTGTTATCGTGCATTCGTTTGTTCGAAAATTTAATTAATTAGCTGTTATTTTCAATTACACATTTACTTCTGCTTATGACGTCATAAAGACGGCAACTCCCACTTTTGAGGGCATAGAGTTTATTCTCTGAACTCTGTGGTTCGCCAATCTTTTGACTGACATTAGCTAATATCAACTAGGTAATACACCGTGTCCCAAAAATTTAGACAATCAATAAAATTTGCATTAACATAAAAATTAATAAGGTACAATTAAAATTCGTGAGATAGGTAATAAATAAAAGCAGTTTTGCTGATATACACATATAAATTATGATCAAAGGTTTGAAATTATAAAATATACATTAAATTATATAACAATGTGCTGTCCCAAAAGTATAGACACAATACAGCATTACATGTTTTCTTTTACATTTTTGTTCACAAAATAATTTTTTTTTATTTTCGTCGGCTTCTAAAAATGCAGAATAATTTCTCCCTTTAATTGAAATACCGTCTGCTGTATTTTTAGTATAATAATTTATTGAAATGTTGTGGAATCAAATGAGTTCAATTTATTGTTTTGTTTGTGATTCGGGAAAGACATTTCCTGCGTATTCTGATAAAAATGCCACGTTCTAAAAAAAATTCTAAAGATGAAATTATTAAGACTTTACATTTAAAAGTGCAAGGACAAAATCCTGTACAAATATGGAGAAGAATAAAGAGATCCTTGAGCAGTATTTAGAGAGTTTTGAGATCAGGTGAAAGATGGAATACTAGAAAGCGAGTCGAAGACCAAAGAAAACAATGTTACATGACGGTAGAATGTTATTAAAAATGCCTTCAGTTGATAATCTATCTCTGCTTGAAATTGCATCAATTTCCACAATTTCAAAACGTACTCTACACAGAAGAATTGCAACTTCAACAAATATTGTTTACAGGAGAATGAAAGCAAAACCTTGGTTAAAGCAGAGACATAAAGTTGCACGTCTAAAGTGGGCTAAAAGCATATGTCATACGGTGAAAAATGGATTTCTGTCTTCTTCAGTGATGAAAAGAAATGGAATTTAGACGGCCCTGACGGTCATAAATTTTACTGGCCTGACCTAAGAAAAGAACCCAAGAAATGTTTCAGCAGGCAACAAGGCTGAGGTATCCGTAATGCCCTGGGGAGGGTTTTCTTTCAACGGCCCAAACATTTCTAGGATTCATGGATAGAAAAATGAAATCAGAGGATTATCAGGATATTTTACGTACCAATTTACTGCCAATTATGGATTTGCTAGCAGGACCGCACTGTGTTTTCCAACAACATGGTGTATCCATCCATACCTCCACATCATCGAAAACATGGTTTAGACAAAACAATATCACACTATTAGACTGGCCAGCACTTAGTACAGATTTGAATCCCATGGAGAACATATGGGGGATCTTATCTCGTTATTTTTAAAATCATACAAAATTAACAAATTTGGATATAGTTTTCAAATTAATTGCATTTTTCATTACCCGATGGTGTAAAAAATTTTAATTTCCGAAGTTTAGAAATTAAAATAATTTTAATAAAAGTAATGTTTATTGGTTAGGTGTTGCCACCGTCAATATAACTTCCACGTTTCTCACGGACTTGATTTTGGTTTATAATATAGATTTGAATTACGAGATAAAACTATGAAAATAAAATTTATTCACATTTTAACCCTATTGGAATAAAATTCTAATTTTTAGCTTTTTTTTTTTTTTTTTTTTTTTTTTTTTTGGCTTATGACAAATGTTATATACTAAGTATATTACTAAATGTACTTCAATTTCCATTTAACCCTATGCTGTTTGTAAAATAGCTATAACTGGCGTTTTAAGAGAGGTAGGGATTAAAAATTTCTTTGAAAAACATTTGGGTAATATTAGACTGTTTTTTCACAAAAATTTCAAAATCGTTCTTTTTGTTAATTTTCAGAATTTTAATACCTTATAATATGGCATACATAAAAAATAACTGTATATTGTACGCTATATGAGCTGCCTTTATTTCTTTACTAGCTGACCCGTCCGGGGTTGTCCGGGCCCATGATAATAAATTTAAACAAACTTGAAATTTGTATGATTTTATATCTTTAACCTGATTTTGTATGAAATTATATTTTTTAATGGAAAATTCGCGATTCGTGATAAAAGAGCCCGTAAGAATATATTTTCTTGTTTTTTTTTCCACGTAGGGTCGTTTCGTAGTTTAAAAAAAAAAGTTCTTGTCTTCAAAACTCCTTGAAATTTTTATAGTTTATAAATATAACAGTTTTACAGCCCGTGTAAAAATTTCGTGATAAAATTTTGTTATCTAGTTGTAATGGGAATTTTCTTCTCGCTTTTTTGTTTGTTTGTTTGTTTGTTTGTTTGTTTGTTTTCCTCCATGAACATAACAAAAAATTAATAGTTCCCCTCTTCCGAACTCGTGGAAATTTTAATCGGTTATAGGTGAAAATATACCCAAAATATATTATAAACTATACCCAATCTCAAAAAATATGCATTTTTGTAGTGAAAACATGAGTCAAAGTAGAGCGAAGCCACGCCTAAATTTCCTGCTTCTTAGCTTTTTATTTTTTTTTCGAAAATTTCTCCTTTTAAATACTTCTATACGTCCGAATGTTTCAAAAATTTTGTAGGGGATGTGAGGGGATGTAAATTTAGTGTGCCAAGATGCTCTAAACAGACTGTGTCAAAATACGGACGTTTAGTTACTTTCAGCGAGATAAAAGAAGATCGTCTCCGTGAAGGGGGAAGTGACCTGCATTCGACAGTTTTTTTAGAAGGATAAAAATTAGTATTTTTTAAAACCAATTACACGGTCGATTAGAAGAGAGGCTCAGCTTTAAGAGTATGTTTTTATTTTGTGGATACCTCTAAAATTGCGCCCTTCAAGGGCGTTACCATAAGGGGAGAAACGTCCTTCGGGAAAACGACTATTATTGATTTTTTTTTCAAAGTGTTAATAACGATATTTTTTTTTAGTTGATTGCGGCATTTGAGACGAAAGAGTACGATCTATATATCTTCCAATTTTAACTGTATCGAACGGATTAGCCGATTTAAAACTACGAAATAACACAAAAACACCGGACATTCGGTTCTTATTGTCTCTTGATGCGTAAATCGGGTTCTGGGTATGCGCGAGCGCTTTTGCCGCTCGCAAATAAAGATATAAATTTTTAATTAATATATGGGGTAATTTAAAAAAAAGAAAATCTGAGCCTCACATGCATTAGCACATGTCTTAGACTATCCTCATCCAACATCGCAGACTTCTACTTGAGGTAGATTTCACTAGCCATCGTAGACAGACACGAACAGAGAGCGAAACTTCCTTTTATTACTATAAATTTATTTAGATATTGTATTCATTTAAATTTTATTAAAAGTAATAGATTTTATTATCGAATATTTGAATTCGTAGAGTAAAATGTACCCCTTTCTCAAAATTTTAAAAATTGTTTTATTGTAACATCCTGGGGAAAAAATTAAAAACTGTATAAATCATACCGCAAATTGCCGTGTAAAAACTGCGCTGGAACCATATTCTGGATTTAAGCATTGGCCATGTGAACCTAGAATTTTTATGGCGGTAAAAATCGTAGATAGTCAACTGTATTATAAAAAAAATAATAATTTTGTTTAATTTGTAAGAGGTTAAATAACAAACATTTACTATCCCAGACAGAGAAAAAGCTAATAATAGGATAGGTCTCTCTCAGAAAGTACTGATGTTCATTAAGCAGTTATCGCTACTAGGTGATCCAACCCGTAGACAAATATACAAGATAGAACAATTACAGCAAAATCTGTAATGATACCGTTAAATACCGTCAATATTGACAAGGGGAAACAACTAACAAGCTGCCGAAATTTACCTAAGTGTATGAAATTTGTTTATGCTCTATACTTTTAAAATCTATTCTTTCAATTGGTTGTATTCTTTCCGAAACAGACATTTTTCTCGAAATTGACCGTTGCAATGTTGTTTAATTATCTTTTGAACAATTTCCAACATAGTTGAAAAGTGTTTATGAATTCCATTTTGTCTGTTGGTCTATCGTCTTTCCGTGCTCTAACTCACGTAAATATACTCGTATTGCCATGAAATTGATATATGTTATTGTGATTTACTATGGCATGTTTGGTATTGAAAAAGAAGTGTGTAGTATTTATGGTTCATTTACAGCGACTTTCAAAAGAATTCCGTTACATTACGGTCTATGTGGAAAAAACGTTTGCGGCGTATTATAATGATGTTTCACTATTTTACACATATTAAAATTGATACATATAACTTAGGTGCAATACAAGGCGCATACTGTAGAATATAAGACATAGAATGTATCGTTCATTTACAGGGACACTCAAAATCATTTATGAGAATTATTTAAAAAACCGTATAGGATGAGTGAATTGCGCTCAGTGGCATGACACCATGAGATGCTGCATCACTTTACTATCAGTATTATTATACACTAAATTCAGTCTTATTAACTCTTTGAATATCGTACGATTAAATAAGTTCAAATTTAATATAAAATAATACTTGTAGTAAATCCTCAGACACTACGCCACTGATTGCGATACAGCTTTCAACCAAATTACGATATAATTTTCAAGCAAATTGTGTTTAAAACTACTTTTTTTTCCAAACTGCGCAAAAATTGAAAATGATTCCAGACTGCGCCAAAATTGAAAATGTGCGATTAAACGTTCAAAAAACTGCAGCAAAAACAAAAATTCATTGTTTAGCGTTGCCACCGTCGGAATGACTTCAGCGTTTCGCACGGACACGTGTGTCTTTTATAATATAGATATGATCCAACGGAAATGAAAAGTTCGGGAACAAAATGCTCCCGAATATTATAAACGTATCCCTTAAAATGTATGGCTGTTGGTCAGTGAGATTGCAATGTTTCCTCAGTAATGTTAGACCTATGGGCGTATGAAGCATTCCTATTTTTAAAATATCTCCTCAGGAAATTAATATTTTTAATTTCTTTTTTCTGTACTCTTCATAAGGGGTCAAGTATCCTTTGAACTTACAAAAAACATAAAAAAGGGACCTCTATAAGAATTACAATAACTTCGTAGCTAATTGACTTTGAAGTATAAAATGTAAAGCACATATTAATAAAGATTTAACGTATCAATTAAAATTCTCAAAAACTGTATGCACTCCTATAACGCTTTTTAATTTATTTAAAAATATAATACACTTTTTACGAAAGAAAATTTCTTATATGCATTGCGCGCATGATTTTTCACATATGAATGGCTAAAACCAGACAAATCTTTTTAATGAGTACAAATATGTGTTTTAAAAATGTATTGAAAAAAATAAATGTGTATATCCTGAGAAAAAATACTTTCTAGAGAAATTCGAAATATCGAGTTTTTTTTATGCAAAAGTAGTCATGAATTCTAAACTTGTTACTTGAGAAACATAATAATAGGTCATTTAGTGCATTTGTATGTTTAATACATTCAGTCAAAATTTCATGAAATTCTAACCAACCATTTTTCAGAAATCGTGCGTGCAATGACCAAAATCGCCGTTTTTAGAAAATTGACTTTAAAGATCAAACTACTCCTTATTCATACAAAAAGAGCTCAGACAGTTTTAGACATAACTCCTCTTTTAAAGGGAATTTTTGCATGGGTTTTATTTTAAAATGTTCTTAAAGAATCATATATAATTATAAGCTAATAATAATAAAACAAAATTACATTTTTGATCACTCATGTACGTCAAACGTGTATGGTGAGATATTTCAATGACTAATGTATTTCAGAACTAAAACCTATGTAGTTGTCAAAGAATTCATGCAAATAAAACAAATATTACACGCTGTCCCTAAAGTCCCGTTGCCATTACAAAACGTTATAACTATTGAAGCATTTGATATAAATGGTGGCTGCGTTTTACTCATTCTTCTGCAGTATCTAATGTTTATTTTCTGCTTTTGAAGGGAATCGTGACTACCACATGACAAGACCGTACCCAGAATAATATTTCAAAAGGGAATATACACATTCAAAATTTTATTCAAACTTAATTTTAGATTCGATTAAAATTATTAGATTAGCTAATAAAAAATTTCGAATTTTTGACACTTTAAAGGGTACCTGACCCTTTAAAGGATACTTTTTTTGTTGTTGTTGTTAAAATATTTCTAAAATATATATACTTAATTTATAAATTTATGTGTTAAAATCTGAGTAAGATTTTAACACTTAAAGCAAATACACTGATGTCCAGAAATTAAGAGGGGAGTGACCGATTTCAGACGTTTCTTCGAATATCAACTGAAATTCATGAGGAAATGCCCGAAACGCCCTTGCACTTTGAGGATGTAAAGAACATGTTTGACTTCATGTTTTTCAGTAAAGATTTTGTCGCGAGGACAATTAAGGGGCAATAATAATTTTAATAATAAAATAATATTTTCGATCACTCAAGTAACAGAAAATGCTATAATATGGTCTGTCACTGTAGAAAATAACTATGTAGGTCCAGTTCAACATTTGTGTGCGCATAGCATGTATATTCGTGAAGATGTTAACGTGTCTGGGAAAAATTCAAACGTTTTTTTTATGCATCATGCAGAGTTTTCAACCGACTTTAACACCGCTTTCCAAAAGCTTGACAAAAAGTAACAGAAATTGTATACTGCAATTAAAATATTAATATATTGAATATTTGATGATATATGGGTATTTGTATGAAATAAATTTTAACTGCGCATGCGTTAACTACAGCAAAATTTTTTTGTCATAATTTGATAATCATTACTATAGGGCAACTCATATATAAAGATCAATCAAATATCGTGAAAACTCAAAAAGTTACAGGCATGCAATGAGCTAATTGATAAATTGTGGAAAAAATGCCATAGGACTATATGGGATTTCCTCCTCAATTTATCAATCAATTTATCCTCAATTTATCGACAAAATCTTCTCTGAAAAACATGAAGTCAAACATGTTCTTTACATCCTCAAATTTCAAGGACATTTCGGGCATTTCCTCACAAATTTCAGTAGATATTCGACGAAACGTCTGAAATTGGTACCTGCCCCTTAATTTCTGGACATCAGTGTATTTTGACAATTAAATCAAAAGGAGAGATTCTACAAGAAGAGTACACAGAAAAAAGAAATTAAAAATATTAATTTTCTGAAGAGATATTTTTAAAATACGAACGTATCACACACCCATATATTTAAGATTAGCAAAGAGAAATCAAGATTTCACTGACCAGCTCTACAATAATGTTCATTTCGCAGAAGCTGACCCTTCATAAAACTTTGCAACATAGTTGAAATGTGCTTAGTTTTGTCTGGCCGTCTACCTCACGTAAGTATACTTGGATTGCTATGTAATTGATATATATTAATGATCTTTATTTTCATGGCATGTTTGGTATGGAAACCAGGGATCTGTTTAGGAATAAAATGGGTCCTTTAAAGGACTCTTCACAAAATTTTTCATTTCAAAAAAGGACCCTTCACAAAATTATTTTCCCTAAAACAGGACCCTTCACAAAATTATTTTCCCTAAAGCAGAACACTTCACAAAATTATTTTCCCTAAAACAAGACGCTTCACAAAATTCTTTGTCTTAAAAATAGGTTTTTCATCAAATTTTTCCATCGTTAAACCATACATTTCACAAATTAATCATTTAAAAGTAAAATCTGACCTGTCAGTTTTACATATATAAAGAAAATATGTGTATTTTATATCTATATATCTTCTTAAAAATGTATAAACAAGAACCTGAATATAACGACCCTTTCACATTCACAAAATTATGGTTAGATTTTTCACAAATATAAAAGCTGTTCACAATTTCACAAAAACAGGACCCTGTGAAAAAAGTCTGGACAGACCCCTGGAAACGTAGTGGGTACCAGCTATGACTAGTTTACAGGGACGCTGAAAGAGTACTTCGTTATGTTACAGTCAATGAAGAAAAATCGTTTTCAGTCCATTTTGTTGCTGTCACAATGTTTCAAACTTAATGCAATTAACATGCTTCACTGAGGTGAATGGTAACATGCTTTCTATAAACTGTAGAGTAAGTAGCAATTATAGTTCTTTTTTAGCGACGCTAAAAATAATTCCATTATGATGTAGGAAGAAAAATCTTTTGTGGTAAATTTTAATGATGTTACATTACTTTAAACTAATGAAATTTGTATACATTGCTGAGGTGCATTACAAATCGTTTTCTACAGATTATTGAATTCGTAGAATGGATAATCGTAGAAAGGATAATCATAAAATGGATCCAAATACGGGGATCTTTACACTAGTTCTCAGAAATCTAGAAATAAATTAGAAGGAGAATTATCTGTAGATAAATTAGAAGGAGAATTATCTGTAAATAAATTAGAAGCTTCAGAAAAGAAACTTCTAAAACTTGTGCAACAAGAACCCTTCAATAAAGAGGTGAAATCAATGTTGAAAAGTCTTTAGTGACAACGAGATACTAATAAGACTGAAAACAAAGGTATTCAGAAGGGAGGACGAAGAAAACCTGATATTTTCCACTCTATAGGTCTTGGCATTTTTTTTAAAAGCTTGGCACAATTCGGGATTCAGAAAGAGAAATTTAATGCCAAATTATATCAACAGCTATTAAAACAACTTTTATACTTGTTTATATAAATATATATACAGCTTTAGATATTTCATTTATATGTCTATTATTATTGTTTTTTATATACAATTTACCTCTGTTTATATATAAAAACACATAAATTGTTTCTTTATATTTAATAAATTGTATAAATATTGAAAGCATTGCTTATATATGTGAAACAGCGAGCAGGATGTCATAAAATGTGTTGTCAAGATTCCTTCTCTCGTTAAAATCAATTTCTGTATCTCGCCAAGGTCCCTTATACTGGAAAATTACCGAAAACTTTAGCTGTCCGTAGTTTTTTCCATCCAACCATCCACTTGTGGACAGATTAATCTTTGAAAAGCATGTATTAATTTCTTCTGACGGCGGAGCTCAAATTATTCCTACTAACATGCGCCAGGAATTCTTGATTTTCACAGGCAGGAAAACTTTTCGAAGGATTATCAATCATACTGAAGTTTTCATCAGTTCACAAACCATAAATTACCTGTCTGAGGATCTACAATATTTAACCCCTTTAATTACAGTTATGTTTGTACAGGAAAACCTCACGTTTGGAGTACCAGATGCAGATCATTCAGACAATTTGAAACTAGAAAAATGTTACAAATATCAACAGAAGCTACGGGAAGAAGTGGGGAAAATATATCGGGACAAGTATTTGAGCTTCTCATTCAACAACGTCACAACAACAAAATTCAAAAGAATGTGAAAAAACTTAGAAAATATCGTATTAAGTCCGTTGTGATAATAAGAAGAGACTGGACTGGCCTGTAGGACTAGTTATAGAAATATTCCCCGCAACAGACGGTTGTGTTACAATATTGAAGGTGAAAACATGTAATAGGGAGTTTGTCCGTTCAGTGCAACGATTGGGGGTATCCTTCAGAATTTAGATATTGCGAATGATACTTTTTCTCAAGACCATCTTATCATATTATTTGTTACATGTTATCATATTATCATAAGGCCGGGGTCTAGGTTTTTTAGCTCACAGGCTATCAAAGCCTGAGAGCTAATGTGCCCGCCCGTTCTGTATGTATGTACAGTCGTGGAAAAAAAACTGCACACCCCTCCACTAACTCTGCAACAAATTGTAGTTGAAGGAAGTGACTGGTACCAAACGATTGGAAATAAAGTCTGCTTTTAAATTATATATCTAAAATTAGCCTAAGGGGCCATCTACATATTAAAACAAGCCTAAAATTTATTTTTTTCAATGGTAACACCCACTTTTGACATGATATTTTAAATTTTCGGTTCAAACTATGCCTAGATACAAAATTTTAAGTCATTTGGATGATAAGTTTTCGAGTTATAAACATTCAAATTTTAGAGCCTCTAATGTTAAATTACATTTTCATATTTTTATTAATATCTCATGAGATTATAATTCTAATGTGTTAATTTTTTTTTGTTATAATACTAAAAAGCCCAAACATAAATATGTCAAAATTGTAATTTTTATAATTTTATAATATGAATTATGAATTATGAAATTAATATTCTAAAAAATTATGAATTGCAATCTATACAATTTTTTTGATGGATTTATATTTATTATGTCCTGCTTTATGTGTATTCAAAATTTTAAATTTTTCTACCAAGTAGTTTTCAAATTACGCTTAAAAAACGGCAAGATGCTGCTTTAAGGGGTCGTCTATGATGTGCATTAAAGCATAGTTTGAACAGGAATGGGAGCGCTCCGACTCGAAATCCCGATTGACACCACTAAATTTTAATAGTATTTGTTACCTTATTCAAAAAAGAAATTTCTGAAATTCTTTACGTTGGAGAATACTATTAAAATTTAGTGGTAAGAATCGATATTCGGGTCGGAGCGCGCTCATCCCTGTTTGAGAAAATATTATACTCATAGGCTGGGATTAAAACAAGATTTTCTCAAATCTTGTTAAATTGTTTGCAATATTACACTAAATGGTTGTTAGATAAAGTATTAACGCAAAAGTATTTGTTACTTAAAAATGCTAATTTAAACTTTTATTAACTTTTGTATATCAATCAAAAATTGTAATCTTTACAAATATGTATGGATGTTCAGTTTTTATTCCATTAATAACGAACTTAAAATAATTAAACTTTTTCTTCTATAACTTTCGTATTTAGATCTATTCGATTAAACAGGCTAATTGAAAAAAAAATACAAGTTATTTTTATGGTTTTCTGATAGGCAAGATTATTTCCCAATCGCTAGCAGTGTGCAAAAAAATCTAATAATAATAATAATAATAATAATAATAATAAATGGCAAACGGTAAGTTTTCTTGCCAAGAGGCATTAATGAGTTAATTGTAAAATTTCAAATGAACTACCAGAATAGGTTTAATCATAGAATTATTAACCCTATTCCGAAGGAGAATAACGAATGTAAAGTTATACAGATGTATTTATAACATAGATTTAGTTTTAGGTCTTCAAATAAATCGGAATATAAATCCTGTGAACATATCTCAAAACAAGACACCCCCCCCCCCCCCTCGCTACTTAAAAAAAAAGCAATGTCTGGATTCATTTTCAGACTAAAAAACAATTTATCTGCTTTTTTTTTGTTTTTTTTTTTATTACTTTGATTCCTTACACTGCTTTATACTTTTTTTTTAATTCTAAATTTTGTATTTGTCAATATTATTCACGTTTCTGCCAATAAACTAAAAAAAAGGCGAGTTAAATACATGCAAAATCTGAGAAAAAGCATTATAAAAGCACCTGTAAAATTCCAATAACATTTACATATTCTAAAACTATTTTAATTACAAAAAATCTTATGGTTTTTTAACCTCTTCGTGAAGTGCGTCTATTACAGAATTTTTAATAATTTACCACCGGTTTTTTAAAACAGAAATTTTCGTCTGATTGAATCGTGGAAATGCTAAGATATAGTAAGGCAAAGCTTACAATAAAAAATAACTGGTGGGAAAAATCGAGGATTCTGAGCATCTTATGCGTCACGTATACGTGTCACTTGTCCCCAAGGGGTTAAAATCGGATAATTCAACAGTTGTAAACATTATTTTACCGCATATAACAATAACCGAAACTTATTAAGTGAGTAAAATGGTCATAT
Source organism: Maratus michaelseni (assembly GCA_963931845.1). Classification (NCBI taxonomy): domain Eukaryota; kingdom Metazoa; phylum Arthropoda; class Arachnida; order Araneae; family Salticidae; genus Maratus; species Maratus michaelseni. Next base: position 127,903,173 of record OZ007600.1, on the reverse strand, counting down.
CGGTAAAACATAATACATTAAAAGAAGTGACATTCTGCAGCATTTCAACAATCGAGAACCGAACTTCAATTTGGATACAGCCCCTTAAATATGCTCATTATAAAGTAATTAATTTCTCAGAAACTAATCGTAGGAATTTAATGAAATTTGGTATCTAGGCATAGTTTGATCTGCAGATTTCAAATATGTTGTCAAATTTGAGTCTTGCTATTGAAAAAAACAAAGTTTGGGTGTGTTTTTATATGTAGATAGATGGCCCCTAAGCAAATTTTATATACATCATTTAAAAGTTGACTTTATTTCCAATCGTTTGGTACCAGTCACTTCCTTCTACTATAATTTGTTGCAGAGTTAGTGGGGGGTGTTCAGTTTTTTTTTTTTTTCCACGACTGTACGTATGTAGGTATGTACGTAACGCGATAACTCTTGACAGAAATAACCGTTTTGCTTCGAATTTTGTTTATAGGTTCCTTGTGATAAGGCGCTTCCCTGATTAGTTTTGGACGTTGATTGATTAACTATAAAGGGGGAACGGGGGCTAACCCTCCTTAATTTAGATAAATGGTTTTTTCACGCGGAATTATCCAATTTTCTTCAAATTTTGTATATAGGTTCATTGTGATAAGGTTCTTTCCTGATTAGTTTTGGGGGTTCATAGGTTACTTATAAAGGGGCTGACGGGGGGGCTAATCCCCCCCTTAATTTAGATAAATGGTTTTTCATGCGGAATTATCCGATTTTCTTCAAATTTTGTATATAGGCTCTTTGTGGTAAGGCACTGCCCTGATTAGTTTTGGGGGTTCATTGGTTAAGTATAAAGGGGGCAACGGGGGGATTAACCCCCCCTAATATAGATAAATGGGTTTTTCAAGCAGAACTATCCGATTTTCTTCAAATTTTATACATATGTTCATTGTGATAAGGCGCTTCTCTGATTAGTTTTGGAAGTTAAGTATAAAGGGGGGAGGGGGTAACCCCCCTTAATTTAGATAAATGGATTTTTCATGCAGAATTATTCGATTTTCTTCAAATTTTGTATATAGGTTCATTGTGGTAAGGCGCTTCTATGATTAGTTTTAGGGATTCATTGGTTAATTATAGGGGGGAGAAACGGGGGAAGCCCCCCCTTAATATATTGTCGATTTCTCCATTTTTCGAGGGCTTATTTCAAATTATTTGAAATAAGAATATAATTTACAGTTAGTGTGAATAGCCTGTGAGCTCAATGCCGTCAGTTTAACTGGGCAATTTTCTTTTTTTTCTTTTGTTTGATGTTCATTGTTATTTAAGAAGTACTTCCAGTGTCACTTTTTAGAAAAGGTTTGTTTACTGGATAAAGTTCTTGCTTTTTGGAGGAGTGAAAATTCAGATAATGAAATGAAATAAAGAGTATTTAGCCCCTCTTACAACACTTTTGAGAATTTACTTTTCCTTATCCACTGGTGTTTATGAAAATTTACTTTGGACTAACGGTTTAACCCATCGGATGCACCGTAAAGACAAGTCTCTATTTTTTCATAAAATTTCAGTTGTTTCATTATTATTATTACTATTATTATTATTATTATTAGGATTTTTCGCACCCTTTTATAATAAGAAGAAATTAGTTGTGAATGTTTATGTCTTAAGATTAAGAAAAGGGAAAAAAATAGTGGTTAATATAACTTTAGATAATTGGATGAATAGTTAATAGGGATTCTGGTAATTGGTGTTATAGTGTAATTTCTTTCTATTAGCACAAAATTGTATTTATTCTCAAAATTACAAGAATTTAAATAATTTTCTGATTTATGAAATAATCTTTCGAAGTAAAAGTGAATCAATGATTTATCTTAATTTAAAATTTTATATACTTAATTTAGTATTTTGTGTATTTGTCTAATAAATAGTTTTAATTCTGTAATTTCTTTCTTATAGGTTCATCAAGTAGTTTCAAAGATGAAGAGTTGGAACACATGTTTAATTGTAAATTATTAAAAAAGCGTAGCATCAGCTTTCCAAAGATGTTCACATTTGAGCTTTTTTAAGAGCTTCTTCTGTTTAAAAGAGTTATTCTTTAAGAGTAAAAAGAAAAGCGTGAACTCTTTAAGAGTTAAATACTGTACTAAACTATCATATTCACAACAGGATGTAAGAAAATATTTTTATATAGGACCAATTGATTTCTTTCGAAACAGCTGATGTGCATAAATTTTAAGATAACATAATCCTCTTATCTTCATTACTAGCAATAACATAGGAATGGCTGCCCATGTTATTTTAAAATTAAATAACACAATTTCGCAACTTGCGGATTCAGAAGTGGTAGTAGCCAACTTTTCTTTTCTGAACTCTTCATTATCTGCTCAAAATATTTACAATCCAGCTCCCTATTTTGGTGATTATTTAAAAATTTATTGTAATGCATATCGTGCTGTTCACGGATATTTAAGTTTTATTCTTTGCGTTTTTGGAATCATAGCGAACATTCTAAATATCACTGTTCTAACAAGAAAAAATATGGTTTCGTCCATAAATGCAATTCTGACAGGATTAGCTGTTGCCGATCTGCTTATAATGCTTGCATATCTGCCTTATTCTTTCCATAACTATATCAGAGATATCAGTGAGGAAGAACGATATTCCTATGGATGGACAATTTTCAACTTATTTACTATTAATTACGGTTTAGTAGCTCATGCAATATCTACCTGGTTAACTGTGACTGTAGCCGTCTGGAGATATATAGCGGTTCGTTTCCCATTAAAAAGTGCCAGATGGTGTTCAATGACAAGAGCCAAGTATTCAATTACTGCTACATATGTCACATGCGCAGTATTTTGCATACCAAATTATATCTTTTTCGCTATATCTGAGTTCAAAAGTACAAATGGTGAAATCATTTTTGATGTTATTGGCAATAGAATTTTACTTCAGCATAATCAGATCCTAGGAAGTATTATTTTCTCGCTTTTCAGCGTTTTTTTTAAATTCGTACCCTGTGTAGTACTTACAGTTTTAAGTCTTGGTCTCATTCGTGCTTTGAATAAAGCGAGAAAAATAAGGAAAATATTGAAAAACAGAGCGGAAAGTGAAAAATGTCATGATAGGACAACCAAAATGCTTCTAGCTGTAGTTTTGCTATTTTTATTAACACAAATTCCGCAAGGAATAATAGTACTTTTATGTGTATTTTTAGGAGCAGAATTTACTGTGAATGTTTTAGTTAACCTTAAAGACACCATGGATGCTCTGATATTGATAAATAGTTCCATAAACTTTATAATTTATTGTACAATGGGTAGAAAATTTAGAGAAACTTTTTTAATGTTGTTTATACCAAATTATGTACACCAACAAGAAATTCAAATAGCAATGACGCAAAAACTTTCTTTGAAATGTGTGAGGGAGAGTCATTCAAAATAAGACATATTTTTCAGAAACGTTAATTAAGAGAAGAAACTTTAGCCATTGCACATATAACTCTGTTATTAGGAGAATTGTGCATATAGAATTTACTAATTTTCATGGATAGAAACAGGGAAAGGACATTAAAATTATACCAGCTTTCGTCTCACTGTGTGCCACACCTAGTATGCAGCAAGACAGTGCTGATTTTCTCTGGTTTTCACCAACACTTTCCCTAGTCTATTATGTGACTTAGCTGTATTTGAATGTCTGAGCATCCAGGTATCAATAGCCGCATTGTAGAACTCTATAAAGTTGAAAACAAGGTACTGGGGTTTGTAGTTGCTATGTGTTGGTAAATAGAGGCTGTGTCCCTTATCTCTGGACGTCAATGTTTTAAAGACATAAAAGTCTATTAAAATAGTATGTAACGACTGTTATTTATAAAAGAATAAATATAATTTGAATACAGTACACGGATAGTTCCTGTTTTCCTGTGGTCTAGCATTCCATAAATGTCAATGTACCATGTCAATTTTTTGAAAAAAAATTTGAAGCGACTCTACTAGATTTTCGAGCATTTTACAGAATACTGTAAATTCAGATAAATTTCTACCATGTTCAACCAAACAGAGCGGCCTACTAATAAAGCCTAAAAACCTGCGGTTGCTAAACAACTAACTGCAGGCTGCAAACAAGTGATCGGCTCCGGAAAATACCTCTGATAATGCAGATCTCTCGTGCTGACCAAAGCTCTGTTTGACTCCGCGCAGGATATAAACAATGTGAAAAACCTCTTTTTCCTCGATGGAAATATATTGGAAGAAAATTACCATTACATTGACATTATTTTACAGACTAGTACACCTAGTATACAATATCTTATTCTAAAGCATAACCGAATAATAAACAATAACATGTTCAATATCCCACATTATATTTATACTTATTAACATTAACAACAATAATTGCGATTATGACAGCTATTGAAATACTGACAGCTGTAAAGCATATACATCTGGGAGCACAGCCGTTCGTCCGGAAGCTCGCACGGTCAGATTAACTCGTTTTGGAGAGAGATACAGAATTTTTCTTTTCACATATTGTTATAAATTAACTGAAGTCGGTTTCTCGATCTAACATTTCTGCATTTAATGCTTTAGGAAATACATGAAGACTAAAAAGATCTGTTACGTCACTCACTCACTCATTCACTGGTGATGATAAAAAATCTAGAGTACTTTTAACAATTAGAAAATGCTGAAATTGAATAAATAAGTAGGTTTTGTACTACAATGAATTATAAATATCTTAAAATATAGAATTTCCGTTTTTAAACTCTTAAAACAGGGTGTGTGAGTTTGGACAATGTATAGGCAATAATAACTATAATAATGCAATATTATTCTCCAGTTAATCAATTTAATTACTGCAAAAGTGCTACTATTTATGAGTTGATACTACTTTAAATCCGTATTAATTATATTAACAAACATTATGTATAATATATTTATATATAATATGGGACACTGCAAACGTGTGCGATATTTACTACACTCTATGGCCAATAAATCCTTGTGGTGCGTTTTGGAGACAGTTACATAGGGGAGAGGGGAGCACATGTGGACGTTTTTTGTTTTATACAAAAATCTAACCTTTTTCTTTTTTCATTTTTTTTTTACTTACCATAATCTTACACCTAATCTCTTCAAATATATGTACTTAAATATTAAGAAATGGGACAACACTTTTTTTTTAATATTTAAAAACATAAAAAAAAATTGTCCACTTGTGCCCCTACATGGGGTACATTTGGACATGCTTGGGGCACATTTGGACATGCTTGGGGCACATTTGGACAAAGAAATATAACATTATCAAGAATTTAAAATAACAAAGACAAATGACTTGAATGCACATAAATTGGAAATGTTCACTAGGAACAATATTTTTGTTGCTCTAAATAAGGACAGTAAGGTATTTTAGTTATATTTTATAACCTTAACAAAAGGACTTTTAAAGAAAATATTTATATTCTAGTGATGTTCTATGATCTTCACGGTTTGAGTCGCAGTTTTTTATTTAATCAAAAATGAATTTACTTTAAATTATGGAGAACATTTTAATAACTGAAACAAATAAAAACAAAATAATCAAATACACATTAAGTTTTATGAAAAGAAAATTTCCTATTCCACTTTATAAGACTCTAAATTGACCATAAACGTTAAGTTTGCTGCTGCACGTTCAGTTCCTCCTATAATTGGAGGTGAAAGTTTAGCTACTATGTGCCTTTTCTCAATGGTTGTCTCGTCTGTCTTATCTGGAAAATTGAATACGTTTTGCTTTCCAACTTTCTTTCGTACGTATTTGACCTCATACTCATTAGAATCTAAAGTTTTTTCAATTCGTCCAATGTAGAAAACCGCTTTTGACTTTGTATTGAATCTTACTAGAACAAAGCCATTTACATCAAGGGACTCATCAACTAATAGCAGCTTCAACTCCTCGAGATTATCATCTGATTTAGATTCCACTTCATCATCTGATTCAGAATGTGATTGGATCTTTGATTGATCATGTAGCTGTTCCACCATACCAATCTTAATTCTTTTTTTTATTCATCTAAATCAAACTTTCTTTTTCTTCCAAATGCTTCTTTTCTTTCTTCGTTAACTCTAACTTTCTCCATTTTTGCTATAGTAATTTGTTCAATTCTTTCCTTTTCAAGAGTAGCCGTGTAAATTCTAGACTTTCCTTTTCGTGTAGATTGCTTTTTTCTTGGTGGGGCTTTAGGAAAAGGTCTTATAACTTCTGGACTTAAAATTTCAGTTGAAGGTCCAGGTTCAATCAAGTTCTCATGGTCAAAAGTAGATGAAGTTGAAGGCTTAGTCTCATTAGAAATAGAATCTGAATGTTTAATTTCTACATCTTCAGATATTTCGACAGGGTTTGGTCGATCGGTGACGAATGCTGGAAGAAAGTCTTCATCACTGAAAACTAGTCTGTTAACAGGCCAAATTCCAATATTCTTGAACAACTAGTGATATTTTTTGGAGTGAAAGAATTAACATATGCATTAGATGACAGTTCTGCTATTTCATATATGGTAATGGTCTTTCCTGGATTAGAAGCCATCCAATCATTAAAAGCTATTTTTACTTTACCTTTGAAAGAAGAATAAACACAAACATCTAGCGGCTGCATACGATGTGAACAGTGGGGGGGAAATGATACAAGAACAATTCCGTTTACTTTTGCATAGATGATAGCTTGTATTGATGCGTGGGTATCACAGTTGTCCAGCAGTAAGAGAATTGGATTTTCCTTCGTACTTTGTGTGTGCTTTTGAATATGTTTCAAAGCTTCTACAAATAGTTCTTGTGTCATACAACCTGATTTAGAAGACAAGCCTAAGCTTCCACTAGGTCCACCTTTCAAAAAGTAATCCTTATATCTCACACGGGGAAAGATGTACACAGGTGGAATTGTGTTACCTGTAGCAGTTATATTCCCTCAAAAGGTAACCCACTCTCCTCGTTCTCCAGAAACCGCTTGACCAACCTGTTTTTTTGCCGCTTTCAGAAATTACTTTTGGACTGGGTAGGACTGTTGTGATTCCACATTCATCAATATTTAGAATTCTGCTTGGAATGAACTTGTACCGTGCTATAACATCTAAATAATTTTTTAAAAATGCATCAACGTTTTCTGCATTAAAAGAAGTAGCTCTGGCTAAACTTGTATTCTCTGGTCTTCGAAGAGAAAGGTTTGGATCTCGGTTCATATAGCTCTTCATCCAGTCGATATCAACCATTTTATTATTTCTCCACGATTGAGGAAACTTTTTATTTAACGCTTGTGCATAATTAAATGCAAGTATTCTGGCTTGAACATAGGTCAGGCCATATTGTATTTGAGAATATTTTATAAGGTACGATGCTAACATTTCTTCTTCTTCACTTGTAAAGATTTGTTGGCTGCTGTACTTTGATCCAAACTTAAACATTGAAGATGTATCAAAAATTTCAGTTTCATTCCCTGTATCGGGTATAGTAACATATTTCAGTGGTTCAAGCTTTTTGACTTTTTGAATCCTAATGTGTAATGTAGATTTTGAAATATTATACATTCTTGAAACCTCCCTAACAGACATATTGTTTTTCAAAACTTCATCTATTACTTTGGATATATCACGTTAAAATATTTCTGCACGGTCTGTTTTCTTTTTATATGTTCTGACCATTCTGCCAAAGACAAAATAATTGTTCTTAATAAAAAGGCATTGGGATAAGTACAGTTAATGAAAGTTCATTTTAAAAAGTTACAAATATATGCCAATTTAAAGGTTAAACAATATTATTTTAGAGCAAATCAGTTATTTTTATTTAGGCTTAGATTAAATCTTGATAAATTGTGAATAAAATTGTAGAATTAAGCTTAACTACACTGGCAAAGATTAAAAGCTACAGACTTTGTTATTAAAAAAATATTTGAAGCACCTTATTGCTTTAATTTTATGTTATAACTTCTTAATATCAAGCATAAGGGGCACAATTGGACTGTCCATATGTGCCCCCAAAACCATGTCCAAATGTGCCCCATAGTCACATTTTGTTAAGCCTAGCTTAGCAAATTTTTTTTTGACAAATATGATTAATAAATCATTATGTTCACAAAATAAGCTATTTAGTTTTATATAATTACTTTTCATAATGCAATATAAATATGTATAATTAGGATTGAAACAAATCCAGCATAACTTACTTTTAAGCTACAAAACTGCTAGGTTGACATAACTCAAAAAATTTCAATGCCAATTGCTTCAAATTTTCTTGGGAAATGGATTATAGTGTTGCCAACTAAATATAAATATTTCAAAATTTTCACTTTTTTTTTTAAAGTTAGGGAAAGCTCAGTTGTCCATATGTGCCCCCCTCTCCGCTACTGGGGTTCACAGCCAATTGATGAATTTTAGGAAATGTTGTATGATACTAAACTAATTGCACTGTAACAACCATACATGCTTCCACGTTTGTTTTTTGTTTGGTGTAAACAATTAAATAATGATGTTCTAGAAGGTGAAAATTTCCTTGCTCATGTTTCACGCCAACGCTGGATTAGAATCAACGTTGGATGCCAACGACCGATTAGGACCAACGTTGGATGTCAACGCCCGATTACGGAACATTAGCCTGCATTTTAATGGCGTTATATGATTTCAAGATGAATGAAATATTAATATGAATTAGTTATAATTATAATTCACTAATTACATTCATATTATAATTCCTTAAAATACCCCGACATTACAAATATCGGGGCTCTAATCTCAATAGTTCTAAATATTAGAGGTAATAAAAATGTAATTGGCTAAATTTTTTCAAATTAACATGTTTTAAATAAATAAATTGTATTTGGAATTGATTTAGATAGTTGAAATAGATAGATATAGATTAGTTGAATCATTCAGATTTTGTACTAATGTTTTATAATTGGGTTACAGATGTGAGTAATTCAGTAAAAATAGAGCATGCAATCTTAATTATAATAACTCTAGTTTTTAGCTCAAAATAACGTTGCGCAAAACATGTCAATTTGTCATGAATCCCAATTATGATAAATTTGCCACTTTTGATTCAGTTTCACAGACAGCGCCACAAAACAATTATTTTTTCCGAATTCTTTTCAAGCTATTTTATTTTCCAAGTAGCTTAGAAAATCAAAAGCATTTATAATGATATAAGTTGCATCATTTGGAAATTAGACATCAGCTCTGAAAGTAAAATTTTGTGTAAAATAAAATATAATACTGTTTTTGTTTTCCAGTTCTGATTAAATATTGCATTCCATTCAAGAAAAATATCTTTTAAACTACCGAAGTTTTTTAAGAATGCACTGTAAAATATTAATTTGTAACTTCATATTTTAATATAAAATACAAGTCAAAAACTTTTAATTTGCAAAGCACAATAAAAGACTTATAAAAACTGATACATGAAAATGTCTTTTATAGAAAAAAAACTACATACAAAAAATAGTGATATCCCAAGACAAATATATCTGTAAAGTAAAAATGCGCCAAGTTCTACTTAATTTATATGCCAACATAAGAAATGATAGCTGAAGTTTGCCCAAGTTTATAATTAAACATACCAAATATTCTATAGAAAATGGATTCCTGCGACTTGGTCCTTAATGCATTCTAGAGGTATTTTCGAATTCGAAGGTATATGCAATGGTCTACATGACTACTAATATTATTCGGCCAATTTTATGTCTTTTCAGCTAAAAAGTTTTGAAATTTAACACAATTAAAAAGGCAAAAAAACAACTGAAGGGCCTAATAAAATTCACAGTTATTAAAAAATAGCAAAGTTAACATTTAGAATATTTTGATATTCACTTTGTAAATGTTCTCAGAATTTATTTGCCTTTAGATATTCTCTTTTGAATAATAAAAACCCAAATCAGAATTCAGGAAACGATTGCTAAATTGTAATCCAACATAGCTAATCAACAAAACAAAAATACTCGTTTTTCGACGATTAAAAACAAATAAATACATTATAATTGTATTACGACGTCTCTTAACGTGGTTTTCAATTGACCTGCTCAACAACACGAAACTTTCTGTCACATTTTTTGGCTCATTTTTAAACGCAAAGGCATAAAATTGGCAGAACTGACAATGAAGCATTCTGGAATCGAAATAAGTTTTACATGTTTTTATAAATAAGTTACATGTCGAGTTATAAGCGATTCATGTCACGTGACAACACTTTTTTCTCCTTGCTCGCGACGCCGCGGTGGGAATTCGGTTTAAAAAGTTGACTTTGACAGTATTTTCTGGAAGATCTTCTGCCTTTACCAAAAAAAGGGATAACGTGTTTCTATTACATAGTTTCTGAATAGGAATACTTGCGAAATTCATGTGTTTCCCGAACAAAAATGCATCAAAAAATGTGTCAAAAAGTAGCTCCTTTAAATTTGAGAACAACCTTCATGTAAAATTCTGCTTTAAATGAAATTAATCCATTTGGACAGTATACAATATTTTAATATTATGCAAATCCTTTAACCAAATTTTTATACTGTACTTACATTTTATGAAATTAATATATTGTCAAATTCTTATGTTGTGTTAGCACTTATTCAAATCGATTATTATTTACAAATTATTTTGCTGTGCTTACACTTTAACCGTGACAGAGAGAGAAAAAATACATAATACTAAGGAAAGAAGTTTGCGTGTGTGTGTGTGTTAAACATGTGTTCGAGCTCATTTTTCAGACCCTAGGCCCACCTTGTCCTGATAATTTTAAATCAGAGCCCACCCGAGCCCGAAAAATTTTGTGTCACCAGACCCCGATACAGAAAGTATGCACAAAAAAAAAGCATAATATTTAAAAATTGTTTAAAAAGTGATGTCTTATTTTTAAACATCTTATTACATAGAAATAACAGTTAAATAAAAATTTACCTTCAGTGTTATCAAAAGATAATTTCGATATCAAATAAAAATATGCTTCATAATTAGAAGGGTTCTCATACTTTTTCTCCCTCAAAAAGCAAATCTGATGGACACATAAACGAAGTCCTTTTTATGAATAAATGCATGAAATTTGGAAAAATTATACTATTTATACGCCGAGGAATCGAAAACGCTTTAGATTTTCTATAAAAGAAGCACATTTTTAACTACCATACTCGATTCCTTTCTCATAAAATCATTAATGATTGTCGTGTTCCCAAAATCAGATTCAATTAAAAATTTGACACCGTTATCTGAAAAATCCAATGCTTTTATAGGAAAAAAGGAAACACTTTTCGGTTGCTTTCTATTGGAATAGCAATACATGGCAGTTATATTTACTTTACAAATAAAAGGGACTTCGCAAATGAGCAGAGTACAGCCTTTAACATGAGTAGAGTTCGTGATGAAAAATACGAGGGGCAGTCGGAAAATAAGTTTCCCCTGGCGACTGTGGCCAGAAGTGTGTATGAAAGACAAAAAATGTAATGAGATTCAAGATAAAACATAACTTTATTTTTCCACATAAGTATCAAGTACATTGAGACATTTGTCATACCGCTTTATAAGCTTCAAAAAGCCCTCCAGGAAAACAGCAGGGCTTTGCATACGGACGAAGCGTTGAACGGCTATGGGCGAAAGACGACACAGTAGGTGAACGCGTACGTGGAAGACACCGATACACCATTGGTTAGAGGTCAACCGTGATTAAGCAGATGGCGCTGTTGCAGTGCCATCTGCGCAGTCACTGCAAGTGTCCGTATGCTTCGTCCGTATGCAAAGCCCCGCTTTTTTCCTGGAGTGCATTTTGAAGCTTATAAAGCGGTATGACAAATGTCTCAATGTACTTGGTACTTATGTGTAAAAATAAAGTTATGTTTTATCTTTAATGTCTCATTACATTTTTTTGACTTTCATACACACCTCTGTCCACAGTCGCCAGGGAAAACTTATTTTCCGACTGCCCCTCATAGATACAAGCAGGACTTTACAAATTTGATATAATCTGGTAGCCAGCAAAAAATATGTACCTTCCCCAATCATTGTTTTCAAAAAGCACAAAAGTTTTTTATGAATTAATTGAGTAAAAATAATAACAGACATAGATTAGAATTGTTAGTTACATAGTTTAGAATAGTACCGGATTTTTTAATTTAATTTTTATGCGAATTTTAGCGTATTTTTCTTGTTTCGCGGCGATTTTTTGACATTCTCTGAAAGAATCATATTTCAATATTTTAGCCCAATATATTAAATTTTGTCCTCCCTTTTTGCAATTTTTATCTTTTTTTTCGGGGGGGGGAGGGGGCGGTTGGTTGCGATTTTTTAACATTAGCAAAAGGAATCCGATTACAGTCTTTTAGCCCAATATATTAAAATTTTTGAATTTTTAGTGATATTTGTATGAGATTTGTAGCCTTTTTTTATCGCGTTCCATGGCAGTTTTTTGACGTTCATAAAGAATCCGGTTTCAATTTTTTAATCCAGTATACTAACTTTTGTGATTTTTTTTTTTTTTTTTTTTTTTTTTAGCGATTTGCGGCGATTATTTTACATCCGTAAAATGAATCAAGTTTATATCTTTTAGCCCAATAAAATAAATTTTGTTCTCTGAGATTTTTAAATTTTTTCAGATTTTTCTTATGGGATTTTTAGCATTTTTTGACGTCTCGTGACGATTTTTGGACAATTAATTTATGAAACGAAAATAACTCTACGGTAAGTATTCTAAATGCTGTTTGCGATCATTTTTAAATCAAATTTGTACAAAATAAATAAATAAATAAAATTAAAGGCTAAATAATTTGATCTCTAGATAAAAGAACTTGGTCGCCAGTGGCGACCTGACGACCGCATTTGTCAAACCCTGGATACTAGAGATGAGTTCGGGCTCTCTTTTCGGAGCCCGGGCCCGCCCAAGCCCAACGGTTTTAAGTTCGAGCCCACCCGAGCCCGAAACATTTTGTGTTTTCAGAGCCCGAGCCCGTCCGAGCCCGATACCGAAAATAATTGCATAATCTATATATATATTTCTCTTACGTGGCGCAGAAATAGGGCTAAATTTGTAGCTTTTCGTTTGGCAACAAGCGTAGTTTCTGCAAAGAGGATTCTCACTGGTTCGTTTTACAGTGACGTGATAAGTTCAGCGAATCAGTTTTCCGATCAAGGCCTTCTTTTAGACACAGCAGAAAACGTTTTATTTACATTTTGTTAGCGTCATACGTAGCGTGTTTTTTTAAATAGTTTTAAATTAATTTAAGCCGTGTAGTGCAATATTATAGACGAAATTCACAGAGGATCTCATTTTAAACGCAGATCATTTGATCGGTATATGAAAAGCAAAGCGATTGATTCGTTTTGCGATGACGTGATACATTTCGTAAATCAGCTTTCTGATCAAGACTTTCTTTTAGACACAGCAGAAAACGTTTTGTTTACATTTTTTTAGCGTCATACATAGCGTCTGCGTAGTGTTTCTCAAAGACTTTTAAATGAATTTAAACCGTGCTGTGCAATATTATAGGCGAAATAAACGTGGCGTTGCGCAATGAGTTTCAAATTGTGTTCCGAAGGTAATTTGTTCATAATGTTAAAGTGATTTATGCCCATTGGTAGCACCAACTAAATGCCTTTTTAATTGCGTTTTCGATTACTTTTTTTTTCAAAGAAAATTTGTAAATTTCATATGTTAAAATGGTTTATGATGGTACTTATTCTGGCTAGAGTTGCGACAAAAAGTGGTGAGCGAGCGATGCGGGATGGGACCGCGTAGTGGTTCCAATGTGTATTGTGTCGCAATTCACAGGGGTGGGCGAGCATTAGTGAGCAGGTGGATGAGCCCTCTAGTACTTAAAAATTGTTTTAAAAGTAATCTCTCATTTTTTAAAAACTTCGTACATGAAAATAACTATTAATCCCGTGGACACAATATTAATTTTATAGAAATTTACATTAAATTTATCAAAAGAGAAGTTTGGTATCAAATAAAAATATACTTTCTTAAAAGAATTTTCATATTTTTCTCTCCCAACAAGCAAATCTGATGAACACGTTAACATAGTGCGTTTTATGAATAAATGCATGAAATTTGTAGAAATCACTATTTCTATGCCGAAGAATTTAACAACGTTTTATATTTGGTATAAAAGGTGTATATCGTAAATTATAATTGATTCATTAATTAAAACAATATTTTGTGTTCCTAAAAATCAGCTTAAATTAAAAATTCTCTTCTCCTATTTGTTCCGTATCACCCAGTCGTCAGTCGCGTCGCAAATATTGTAAATTTTCTTTTAAAGTAGCATTCTAATGCTAGAAAAGAAAAATAAGGTTTATGTTTCCCCTTCTATTTGTTCTGATCAAAATAACATTATAATGACTTGAAATGGAATATTTAATTTTTTAGGGGGAAAAAAAGTTATTTTTATTTTTTCTATATGATAATAAATAAAAATTGTCAGTTTCAGAAAGAATGAGCCCGAGCCCGCCCGGGCCCAAAGGCTGGTACTAAAATTAAGCCCGAGCCCGTGTCGGGCCAATGCTCGGGCTGAGCCCGTCTCATCTCTACTGGATACAAGAATAGCTAAAGTTATTTTTATACCAAGAGCGATTGTGAATCGTACACAACAGAGGACTAAAAAATTCGCAAACCTCAAGCTAATGCTCATCGGCTAAAAACAGATGAAGATATTCTGTTCGCGTTAGATCTCACAATAAAAAAATAAAATAAACGATATTTATATAAAAATATAATAAATTATAGTACCTTTGTAATAATATATTTCTTTTAAATGCTAAAAGGTGTAAATTAAGAACATAATATCAAGTAAAATAACTTTTATTAGATTGTTGACATGTTTCGGCTCACTCCGATCTATTTTCAAAACGAAATGAGAATTTTCTATAATTGCACGGTCTTTGAAGTTATTATTTGAAATGATATCATTTAATTTTCCTGTACCTTTTAAAAATAACGCATATTATCTTATTTTTTTCTTGGTTGTTTATTTCCATATTTATAACCATGGAGTAAAAGTAATTTTACTGTTAAAAGTTATTTTACTGTTAAAAAATTGTTTTACTGAGTATTATGTTGTTAATTTACACAGTTTATCATTTAAAATAACTGTAAAATAAACGATCCAATTAAATATATCATCGGTCAGAAAAGAAATTCATGTCAACCTGGCTCTTTTGTATGTCAAGTTTGGGCACATTATTAATTGAAATTTATGCAACCATGGTTGAATTTTTGTGGTAATCTATTTCTAAATTATAACACAGCCGTCTCAACACTAGGAATAAGTACTGATTCAAAATTACAGCTGTCAAAGGCGGACTTTTTTACAATGAATATTTTTATAAATATTTTTCTTTTTTACAATATCGGAATAATCAGCCAACTAAAAGATATTTTACAAACATTATATATCTATTTAATTTATTTTAAAAATCACAGAATGAGGAGTTCTAAAGAATTTAAAGCACGTAGCTATTCTAGTGCATGTAAATAGTAAATAAACAATGATAAATAAATATCTATTCCTATTTCATTTTTTCTTTAATCCACAAATATTCGCTAATGAAAACATAACACATATTTTAATCTAAATTCTTCTAAACAAAATTATTTTTATGAGATTAAAGCATATTAAATTTTAGGTAGCTACAGTTATCTGTACACAACGCCAAGATCGAATGTTACATTTCAGACTGCAGTAGATCACGCGACTCTCTTTCTCAAAATCAGTGGATGGGCCTGTATAGAGGGGGCTGTGAATTGTACTCTTGCTAACGTCGTTTTTATGCGTTACATGTTTCTTTTTTTTTTTTTACTTACAATATTATGTGCAATCACATTAAGTTTGTAAACAGCATTCTTCTTCTTTTTGTGTGTGTTATATACACGCATATTTAGTTTAAGCGCATTCTTCTCGCGTCGCTTATATTTGCCGCTAACCCTTCGCATGGCAGACCCGATTATGGAAAATTACGCCCAAAATATAACGAAACATATTCTTTCTGTGTGACTGAATCTTATAAAGGTTAACTAAATGGTTTATTTTTTTAACTATTTACATAGCTTCAAAATTGTAATGTAAAGAAAATATGGAAAAATATTTTATGTAATCTAGATGTTACTACCCATCCTACACTGTTAAAATATATACACTGGGTTGGATCATCTTATGGTTGCAACTACACTGCAAAAAAGTGTTGATATTACAGTATAATACTGGCACCCCAGCTGTCAGTATTATACCGTAAAATTAACAGCAAAATAAGCAGTAATACGCTACTGTAAAATCAACACTTTTTTTTTCAGCATAGTTGCAACCATAAGATGGAGAAACATTGAAAGCTATGGTTCAGCCGGTGCTCTAAATGTTCGAACGAGATTTCACTAGCTTTTGAACCAAATTTTGGAAGAAACCAACCTTCAGAACTAACGTTAGTAACATGGATCTCTTTACTAAGAGGTTAAGTCTTTTAAAGGCCACTTCGCAATCTTTTGTGTTTAAAAACAAAATCCTTCACAAAATATTTCATTTCAAAATAGGACCATTTACAACATTTTAATTTTAAATATATATATATATATATTTCACAGAACTTTTCCATCTCTAAACTGAGTTCTTTAATAATTTTAAAATAATAATATTTTGAAATAACATCATTCCAAAAAGCTGAAATATACAAAGATCCTCTATCCATAAATAAAGGAATTTTTAAAACGCTTCGTTAAATTTTTTTAAAAATGTACCTGAATATAACGATAATTTCACTTTCACATAATTATGATAAAAATGTTTAAAAGATAACAGTCTAAATTTCCAAATAAATTTTCAGCAGGACTGAAACTGCGGGTAAATTTAATAACACTGACAAAGGATGTGAATTAATTTTCACTTTGCTAAAAAACGCATAACTAACCGAGTGAAAATGCTCTGGGCACATTTTCACTCGGTTGGTTATGAGTTGTTTAGCAAAGTGAAATTTAATTCACATCCTTTGTCAGATACCAATCGTTCGCAATTTCACAAAACAACAGGACCTTTAGAGATAAGCCTGGACTGAATCTTGAATTTAAGAAAAATCCATGTAAATCAATAATATCCATTTAGAAAATAGAATCAATCGAATTCGTTTTAAAAAGAGATGACGACATACCTTTCATGGGTATATTTTTAAATATGTTTTTTAAAAAGTAAATGTTGCTGTGAGGTGTCTCTAAAGTGCAATCTGTCACACGGAACTAGCATGACCATGAACTTACAACGAAGATAAAAATTCTGTTAGAAATTTCTCGAATTATATCCTTCCCCTTCACCTTCCCCCACACAACCCTTCTTTTTTCTTTTAAATTCTTCACTAATATTTGCTTCCACCCCAACACTCCCTGGCGCTGCACAATGACATATGTCACTATATTATAATAAAACAAATTCGCTTCTGAAATCAAGGTTATACCTTTTCACTTCGGACCAAACTGTCTGCTTACACTAAAAGTAAAAATAAAAATAAATAGAAATAGAAATTCTTACGAATCATCAATCATGTTTTTATCAGCTACGTCGTAGAATAGAACGCATCTTGCTTATATGAACGTCGTAGAACCGAGCTATTAAACAGATTTTTCACGAAACTCTGCTAAATATCCAGAAACAAATCAAGGTTTTAATAAGGTAAGCATACAATTATTTTTATTAACCGTTGTTATATAGTTTAAAATGGTTTTCAAAGCTGGATGATTTCAGAAAATTAAAATCAATAGCCTACGCAAATAATAATAATAAAAAATAATTTAAGATTACCTTAAAAGTAGATATCTGCAATTTTTATTTTTTTTTTTTGCAACTATTTTCTTACACGTGGGCTCTTGTCATTCTTTAGAACAGATTTCTAAAAAGTTAATTAGTTAAAATAAAATAAATCTCATAACATGTAAAAATACAGTAAAAATAACTATTAACTGAACTTTTTTTATTTTTAAAAAATAAAATATGTTGCTGAAAATCCTATTGTTAATTTTATTAAATGTTTCTTAAGGATAGTCGATTTAAAAAATCGAGTCAGTTGAAAATATTATAAATTCAAGTTTTAGCTTTTTATACTACAATATATTGAAATAACAAAAATTAAGAAAAATGAATTTAAAGACTGCAACTCTCAATCATTTACATGAAGATGAATGTAAAAAGTCTTTTTGGCGTATTTTTAATTATCGGATCTTTACGAAATTGCATGTTACAGATGTTCATTTTAAGCAAAGGGTTGTAATTGTGATATTCTCTTCTTCTTTTTTTAAATGAAGGATACCGAATCCCTTTTTTTTTTTTTTTTAATAACATATTAACAAATATATTAATTGATATTGGGGAATCCAATGCGGTCTTCCTGGATTACAGAATAAAGGGTAAATCATTTTTTTTAATTGAAAATTCTAACAGCTTTTTTTTTGCATTTAAGGCTGTTCTCAAATCCAAAAGGGCTATTTTATGACATATTTTTTAACTTATTTTTGTTCAAAAACGCATGAAATTGGCAAATGTTCTTATTCAGAAATTTTGTAATCGAAACACGTTTTCCATTTTTTGATAAAGGTAGAAGATATTTCAGAAAATACTGTCAAAGTTGGCATTTTGAACGGAATTCCGGATGCGGCAGTCCGAGAAGCGAGAAAAACGTTGTCGTCCCATGACTAGAATTGCTTATAACTTGCAAAGTAATTTATTTTTCCAAAAATGGAAAACTCATTTCGATTCCAAATTGCTTCAGTAGTCAGGCTTGGCAATTTTGTGTCTTTGCGTTTAAAAATGAGTCTTTAAATGTGCCAGAAAGTTTGACGTTATTGAGCAGAGAGAACCACCTTAATATATATATATATATATATTTAGGCTGCTCACTAACAGTTCAAACTGCATTTTTATATGGAAAATATCAATAATGTATTCATATAAGGTTTTAAAATTTAATAAATGCGATACTTTCGTATTAGCCGTATCCCAGGAGTTAAAAGCCGAAAAAAATCACCGAAGATTTCACTATTTACAGGAGCCTTTTTGATTGTGATATTTTCAGTGCTTTAAGCGCGTAGTTTGATTACATGTCTGTTAATTTTTTTATTTATTATATTTTACTATTATATTTATATATTGACAAAGTTATGGAACATTAACCGAAAATAAATGCTGATCTACTTATATTGTTTTAAGTGCAAACAAATTGCATCAAACGTATATACTCAGTGGCGCAGCTATGCCCCCCCCCCCCCAGAGCTAAAAAAATTACTATAATTGCCGCTTATATGAATCAAAAGTACTAAAGTTAAAATTAAGTTTTTTGGCCTTTCCGCCTTGGCAGAATCCACCGCTTTCTTAAATCAATTTCTATTCAACAATATGATCCAATTAAACGGCGAAAATTGTACTTAAAACTGTGAAAGCGCATATTACACGCATAGGTTATGTCACAACTTGATTTTTGGACTGCGTCACTTTGTCGAGACGTCTTATAGTAAAAGATGGGCCATTTCTCACACAGACGCTTTGAGTTACATAGTATACAGTGGTCTGTTTCTTAATTGCATTTTTGTCTTTGTTCCACGTTCGAAACAATAACAGATCATCGAATTCCAGAGAAAAAAAAAACATACACTTTGTAAGTCTCTCTCTGTTTCAAGCGGCTTTTTTTTTGCGTTTTTTGCTCTCAGTTAATAGCAAGCTATGTGCGTACCCAGGTAAAAAAATCTTTGCAAAAGTAAGAATTTAAAAAAAGTACTTAAAGTTATTAAAAGCTATTTTTCGATTATGAGCAGATTTTTTCAATCGGTGTTTTTTTTTAATCATTTGTTTCGTAGGGAGTCTGCACACACATTTAAAGACTATATTTCATTTGTTGGTAATGTAGCAACGACGTCTTGCTTATGATGGAGATTCATATATTTATCGTTAAAATTTTATAAATTAGTTGTGGTTCCTCTTTTAGCTATTTTTAATTCTATTGCGCTTCTGTGAAAAGAAAATCTCTTTCCTTTCTATTTAAAATTCAATAATTCTTAAACTCTTTTATCGCAGCTTGAAGTGATCCTTTTTCAATTAATGTACATGTCTAAATTCTTTCTTTCGTATGTGCTTGCGGTTTTCATATGAGAAATGAAATCATTTTCAGTTTGGCATCTGCGTTCCTTCCTAATGCATACATTTTGGATCACAGAAGAAATAAAGAAAAATAAAATGCAACGTCTATACATCTGGATGCTAAAATTCCTGCAGCTGTTAAGTTCGGACAGTTTGTTTTCTGTTTTTATAAAGATGCTGATAGGTTTATAAAGATGCTGGTCTGGCGGTTTGCGTTCAAAAATTAGAGAGTGTTTCTCCCTAACGAATTTTTTTCTGTACGCTATGAGTCGACGCGGATAAATTTGTAGAGTCATAAAAAGGCTCATTCGATTTTGAGTTTTCATGATGTGAAGATATAGACGTTCTGAGTGCTGGGGGACCGTCTCATTTTTTCAATTACTTTTCTTCAAATAAAATATGTTTTTTCCATGAAATCCTCAAGTCTCCGATATGTTTCTTCACAGGATGAGAGCCTTCGGGTTCTTGCTTATAGCGTATATGTATGAGATCCTGTACTCTTTTTTTCCTAGAATTTAAGCCCTGCCTGTGGATATGGATTTTGAAAAAAAAAAGGCGGTAAATGTGCGTTAAATGCATTTTTTTAGAAAAATACTATCTATAATTACACACAATTTTATGCTAACCATGCATTACTTTAAATTGATCAGCAATATATTAGTTATGGATTGATTTACACTTATTACATTTTAACGAATGCAATCTGCATGTCATTAAAATTATACTAGCTGACCTTTCCGGCGGTGCCTGGGCTCATGATAATTACCTCAAATTTGTATGATTATATATCTTATATCAATTTTATATTTTTAAATGAAATTTTCACTAAAAAATATTGATTATTAGACAGAAAAGCATTTTTAAAAGACACCTTCTTGTTTTTTTTTTGTTTGTTTGTTTGTTTCTTTTCCTCATAAGGGTCTCTCGTTTCATAGTTTAAAAAGAAATAACCCCAGTTGTCTGAATTCTATAAATTTTTCATCAGTTGTAAACAGGTCTTGACAAATGCAGTCGCCAGGTCGCCACTGACGACCTAGTTTTTCTATCTAGCCACCAAGTTATTTAACCCAATTTTTTTATTATTATTATAATTTTTTGTACAAAAATTGACCTAAGAAATGACCATAAATGGCATTTTTTCTCATTTTCGGCATTTTTAATTAGGTAAAAATAAGTTTAACAAATGCAAATTTTAAATTAATAAAAAATAATTATTTGACTGACTTCGACACGAAAATAGGCAGAAATTGTTTTCCTGCTTCACTGTTTCATCCATGCCCCCCTCATCAGATATAGATTTTGCAGCAGTCACTTATCCAGACATTTGAACCCTTCGGCAATCAGCATTTCCTGAACATACCGGTTAATGCAGCCTTTACATTTTTTTTCATAGATAAATAATTTTGATAAATTTCATTAGAAAACTTTGTTTGTACCATCTTTTTAAATGATGTAACTGTTCTAAACTATGTAACTAATAATCCTACAATAGACTTATTATTTTTTCAATTAATTAAAAAAAACTTTTGTACTTTTGATAAGTAGTGACTTCGGAGGGGAGCATGTTATATTTTTTTTACTGGTAACTAGAATTTTTACTGGCTACCAGATTTTATCAAATTTGTAAATCCATGGTTATAAATATAATGGTTTTACAGACCGTAGAAAAATATTGATATCTATCTGTAAAAAAAAAAAATGCTTTCTTCTTTTTTTTTTTCGACGTGTCCTTTAAAATAACAACACAAAAAAGTTACTGTCCGAACTGTCTGAAATTTTATTCGATTGTAAATATAACTGTATCCAACCCCTCTTTAAAATTCCGTAAAAAAAGTTTAAGTCTTTGACTAAAGTCGAAGAGAACAGATTCACGTCAAAAAAGACTAAGTCACATTTAATACTGAAAACATGAGCCGACGCCGAGCAAACCCACGCCAAAATACCCAACTTTCTTTTTGCATTGTCATCGAAAAATTCTCAGATTTTTTTAAATACTTTTATTCATCAGAGTGTTTCCAAATTTTTGTAGGCGCTGTAATTTTGATCTTCCAAGATGCTTTTAATGGATTATGTCGAAATACAAACGTTTAGTTACTTTTAGCATAGAAAAAAGATCGTCTTCGAAAGGCCCGATATGACGTGAGGTTCTAAATAAATCGTAATTTAGAATGCTTTCAGCTGTTTCACACCTTTAAATTTCCCATTTATAATAAATTCTTTATGCCAAGCATTTCCATCTTAAAAGTAATCTCTATACTAAATTTCAAGTTTCTAACACTAACAGTTTCAACTAAATCATAATTTAGAACACTTTTAGAAAGTTTTCAGCTCATTTCGTTTTTTTTAAATGTTTTTAAAAATGTTATAAGGAAGCATTTACTACATAAAAGTAATCATCATGCCAAATTCCAAGTTTTCATACCAATTGTGTCACATAAATCGCAGTTTTAGAATGCTTCTTACTCTTGCATTCTTTTAAATTTCGAATTGAAAAAATAAATTCTGGGGAGCATTTACGTCTATTAAGTAACATCCATATAAAATTTCAAGACTCTAGCCCTAATAGTTCTAAATGACTTGTTACATTTGGAAAAAATCAAGGTAAGTAAGTCTATTGAAAATTTTGTTAAAATTGCTTCATTATTATTAAAGTTAGGAATAATAATTCGTGATTCTCTTGTAATGAAACCTTGTTTATTTTTGATTGAACAAATGGATTCCAACTCTGTTATTTTGTATGCACAAATTATTTGCTGTACTGTGCTCTTCCATCTTTAAGTTTTCCCCTCATCATTTTTAAACACTTTATAAATCTAACCTAGTTTTGTGTTATTTCATTGGTGCATTTTATAGTTTGTAACTCTACTATTGTAAACGCTGTTTAAATGAATCATAACCAACCGGAGAAAAGCATTATGATTTCATTCATTTAAAAGACTGATTCCATTAACCGATGATTCATATAACCGGCGACCATCTTTATTATAAACTCAACGCCCCCCCCCCCCCCCCTAGAACCGAATTCTGGCTGCGCCACTGTATATACTACACAATATCTACAAACTACATAATGTCTCCAAAAAAAGAAAACAAACAAAAGAAAATTGTTCAAATTTAGAATTTTCTTCCCAATTAGGGTAAAATGTGAATAAAATTTTATTTTCATAGTTTTATCATGTAATTCAAATCTATATTTTAAAGCAAAAACATTTGCGTTTTTGAAATAAATGTTTTGTAATAAACGTTTTTGTAATGTAAATGCAAATAAAATTTTATTTTCATAGTTTTATCTCGTAATTCAAAGCTGTATTAAAAAGCAAAAACATGTCCGTTTTTGTAAGTGTAATAGAATTTCTGAAAGGACATTTTTCTCCTACTCGACAATGTAAGAACTGAAAATATGATATGTATAGAAATTAAAATATTGCCGTAAAAACGAAATTAATTCGTCAGGTGTTACCATCGTCAGTATAACATCAGAGTTACTCACGGACGTATTTTTGCTTTATAATATAGTTTTGAATTAAGAGACAAAACTATGAAAATAAAATTTTATTCCCATTTTACCCTAATTGGAAAAAAATTCTAAATTTGAACTATTTTCTTTTGTTTGTTATCTTTTTGGGGGGATATTGTGTAGTATTTTATGCTTATGCCAAACTTTGCACTTTAAGTATTACACTGGTGTCCAGAAATTAAGGAGCAGTGACAAATTTCAGACGTTTCGTCGAATATCTTACTCGTGAGGAAATGCCCGGAACGCCCTTGAACTTTGAGGATGTAAAGAACGTGTTTCTCTTCATGTTTTTCAATAAAGATTTTGCCGCGAGGACAATTAGCGGGGGCAAATAATAATTTTAATAATAAAATAATATTTGCGATCACCCAAGTAACAGAAAAAGGGAACAAGAACGAAAAATCATGCGTCAAGCATAGATTATGTAACACTTTCCAACGCTTCCAAAATAATTTTACAAATCATTACCGTTTAATAATACCGAACTTTTGTGCTGCCCTGTATATGAAATACAGAATTTATACACACCAAGTAATAGACAAAGAGCGATTTAAATTTAAAATCGCGTTTAGCAACTTAAAACGCACTTCCATGAACTATTGTTAACAGACAGTAGAGAATTATTTTGTGTGCCCCTGTCAATGAACGATGATTACTATACACACACTATTCTGTAGTAAGCCTCTTGTAATGCACCTTTGTGATATATATAAATTTCAATGCGTTTAAAATAGTGAAACATTATTTAATTAAACCGCAAACGATTTTTCTCCATAGACGTCATATAACGGAATTATTTTGACTGTCCCTGTAAAGTAACTATAAGTGCTATGCACACCCTATTCCATATTAAGCTTCTTGTAATGCACCTTAGTGATATATATCAATTACAATGTATTTGAAATTGTGTAACATCATTAAAATAAACCGCAAATGATTTTTCCCAATAGACCGTCATGTAACGGAATTCTTTTGAGTGTCCCTGTAAAAAAACTATAAGTGATACATACTTCAGTTGACATAGGGAACATGCTATAGATAACGACAATAACATATAAAAATTGCAAGGTAATCCGAGCATATTTACGGGAGTTAGAGCACGGACAGACGGCAGACGGCAGACGGCCATACGGCAGACAAACGGAAGTCAAAAACACCTTTCAAATAGGTTGGAAAGTGTTAAAAATGGTCTTTTACTGTAGCAAATGATTATGCAGGTCTTGTTCAACATTTGTTTGCATTTGTGTAAGCATAGCATGTACAGGGTGAGTCTAAACTCTTGGGAAAAATTTTAAGGGGTGATAGTACACATCAACACAAACAATATTAAATAGGAAACTAAGGGACCCAAACGTCTTCCGAAGGAGATAGGCGCCATTAAAGTTTAGGGTCCAAAATTTCAAATAATTATAAAAAACGGAAAAATTGGTCGATTCGTTTGCGATTTTCGCTAAAACTATTCTTTATGTTAGTATTTTCTTAAAAATAAATTTTAAAGAAAAAGTTTAAAAAATGTCGATAGAGGGCGCTTTATACTTTGGAATAACGAACAACTATTTTTTACCGTTACTTTTTGTATCTGATTAAATGCTTTCAAAAGCTTAGACTTAAACTTAAATTTTGAGCTCAAAATCTGAATTGTTGGGAGTGGTTAAGTAGCGCAAACTGAACTGTGTTCAGGAGTTGAAATTTGAAACACCTCTCTCCCCCACTCCTGAACGCAGTTCAGTTATTCCCGATCCGAGGCTAACGAAAAAGACAGGCTACCGCGGTGCATTCCACTTATCTTTTTTTACAGACCGCTAAAGTGACGTGATGATCTTTTCGTCCACCTGCATTGGTGGATTCGAGCATCACGTGACTCCCGCGGTCTGTAAAAAAAGATACGCGTAAAGCACCACGGTAGCCTGAAAAAATTAATAAATTGAAAAATAAGTCCCATATAATCCTATGGGACTTATTTTTCAATTTATTAATTATTGCTGTAACTTTTGGAGTTTTCACAATATTTCACTTGTCTTTTTGTAGGAGTTCCCCATTAGTATTCACTATCAAATCATGACAAAAAAATCTTTGCTGTAGTCTGCGCATGCGCAGTTAAAATTTATTTCATAAAAATACCTATATCTCATAAAATATTCAATATATTCATATTTTAATCACAGTATATTATCTCTACGATTTTTTTGTCAAGTTTTTGAAAAGCGGTATTAAATGCGGCTGAAATCTCTGCATGTTATTAAAAAAAAAAAAACTTTTGAAGTTTTCACAAAAACGTTAACATCTTCACGAATATACGTGCTATGCTTACACAAATGCAAACAAATGTTGAATAGGACCTGCATAGTCATTTGCTGCAGTAACAGACCATTTTTACCATTTTCTGTTACTTGGGTGATCGAAAATATTATTTTATTATTAAAATTATTATCCCCCCCCCCCCTAATTGTCCTCGAGACAAAATCTACACTGAAAAACATGGTTTTTACATCCCGACAGTTCAAGGGCATTCTGGACATTTCCTCACGAGTTTCCGTAAGATATTTGACGAAACGTCGGAAATTGGTCACTGCCCCTTAATTTCTGGACACCAGGGTACTAAATGTACTTAAATTTCCATTTAACATTTTAGATAGCTTTCATTACAAAAAGCTACCTATTGCAGCCATTCGGAGGAAAGCAATTCCAAAATATTTTGGTATATTTTCACCCATTATGACCCCAAGACCACGAAACCACCCTCCTTTCAAAAGTTGATTTATATATATATGTATATATATATATATATATATATATATATATATATATATATATATATATATATATATATATAGTATATATATATATGTATGTATGTATGACATATGTCATGCTGTAACTCTCTTATTTATTAAACGATTCGGATGAGACTGAGTATGTGTATAGGACATACCAAGGTCTCGACCGAGTTTTCGTTGGCCAGCTTCATCCGCCATCTCGTTTCAAAATGGTGCACAGTGGGGCGTTTAGATGATCTAGGTGGATAAAATTCATTTTTCCGATTATCTCGGAATTTAGCAAGACCGCGTATACTGGTAGCTGAATGTCTCTTTTGTCGAGATCCGTATGAGTTTCGTCGAAAAAAACCGATGTGTCGATTAACTACGACCGTAAAGAAGGCAGTTGATTTGAGAGACTTTCAACAGTTGCATTATTTTTCTGTAAGTTCGAAAGCAAGTCGTGACTTTTCTGTTTTATTTGAAAGCAGGAGTTTACTGGACATAGGTCACATGTTTGTCACACGATTTAACCTATTGTTGTTTGAAAATAAGCGCCATCTTGTTTTCAAACTTCATCTTGACTTTTAATACAGTATTAAGCATTATTAAGCAATAAGCATTTTTTTAAATCAAAGTGCCATTCCTAAAGTATTGAAAACTGAAGACAGCTCCTGCGAAAGTTTGCGAATCATTAAGTTATATTAACTTGAAGTGTGCGTCTGAGTGTTTAATTCAAATCCTGCAAGTCAATTTTCACCACTTTTAATTATCCGATTGAGCTGAAACTTTGAATACATGTGTAGTTTCAATGAGAATACAATATTATAATTTAAAAAATAATAATAATATAAGTAATATAATAATAATTGTCTGAGTGCAACGAAGACTCATACACAGCGCAGTATTACTTTGCCCCATATATAGCTACGATGGATATTAAAACCTTTCGTCAAGCATAACTCAAAAAATATTTAACGGATTTCGTTCAAATTTTTACAGCAGGTACCTATAAAGGTGACAACGTCGTCTATTTATTACCAAGAATAAGTGTCAAACCGTTTGGAAGTTATATTAAAAAAATAGATAAAAAAGCACAATTAAAGTACATACGTCACTAAATTTTGTGCGTACGTTATTTTCACCGGCGGGAGATTTTCGTAGACAATCGGAATTGAAAAGTTCATGGAATACATGGAGCAAAAAAATATGCAAGCACTAATATTCAGCACAATAAAATATATTTCAATTTAATAAAAATAGAAAGTTAATCTGGAATTTTTTCTGTTTGAAAAGTATTAGAGATTAGTAAGAGTAGTATTAGTATTAGAGATTTGGCGTAAATCACACCATTAGCAGCTTTTTTATTTCGCGTGTGTATGTTAGGAACAATTCTTTGGTGTTTAAATAAAAGGTTTCGATTTGTGGCATTATTTCTTATTTTCTTTTCCTTTTTAGTATTTTAAATGGAATTAGTGAAAGGCGTGTATTTTAAATTAAATGAGTGAAAGACGTGTATTTTTTTTTGTATGTATTTCAAATGAAATCAGTGAAAGATTTATATTTAAATGAAATGAATGCAATATGAAGATGTTATGAGAAAAATATTTGGCGATTTATCAACTGCGCCAAGTTAACATAAAAGTACCAATACATATGTGGGTACTTCTCTATTATCCCGTCGACCACTTTTCATAACAAAAAACTATCGCCAAATAAACGGGAGAACGTTGTCATTGAAATATCAAAATACATATAAATAAATAAAATATAAGAATTTAAGGACACAATTGTTATTTTAATGAATGAAATAACTAATAAATCAGTAAAACATAATGAAAAATACACGCAAAGGTCGCGTTAAAAACCACTTGATGACGTAACAAACACGTATAATGCTTCTGATATCAAGTAAATGGGACTGCATTTTTGTCGTTTAATCTAACAGTTTGGCGATAGATTTTTGTTATGAAAAGTGGTCGACGGGATAATAGAGCAGTACCTCTATGTGAAATGAAACAAGGCACAGATGTCATATACGCACCACGTTGGCGCGATTTTTCCCTCCACCAGCTTGGGGAAAACTTTGTTTTTGAATATTAGTTACAAATTGTGTGACAAATATAGTACACATGATTTTTTATTTCAATATAAAAATAAAATAACGTAATAAATGAAACAGCTTCTATTATTTTAAAAAAGGAAATAAAAATAAATAAATAATAGTTTGATATAAATAAAGGCGCGGATGTCATATACGCACCACATTGGCGCGATTGCAACAAAATGGCAATTTTATGCCTCACATGGTAACCCGGTTATTTTGTTTCAATTGTTGTTTATTAACTTTTATTTTTTATTTTAATTCTATAAATTGTTTTTATTATATATATCAATATTTATTTATATCAAACTATCATTTATTTATTTTTATTTCCCATTTTTGAATAATATGAGCTATTTCATTTATTACGTTATTTTATTTTTATATTGAAATAAAAAATTACATGCTATTATTGTATGGTATTTGTAACTAATATTCAAAAACAAAGTTTTCGCCAAATTGGCGGGGGGAAAATCGCGCCTATCTGGTGCGTATATGACATCTGTGCCTAAATTAATGTTGATATACATATAAAAATAATCTATAGAAATAAAATAAAAAATAAAAGTAAACAAACACAACAAACAGTTTTCGCCAAAGGGGCGGGGGAAAAATCGCGCCAACGTGGTGAGTATATGGCATCTGTGCCGGGATTTTTGCCCTTTTATCTGTGCTTTCGGAAATATAAAAAAATTAAAAAATTCTTATATCAGGTGTATAATGTTTTGCATTTTTATACGGACCACTTCTCCATTTTAAGATTTTAAATGCTATTTATATCAGATATTTCTTTCTTGAGATTCCCACAAGTTTTTTCCGGTAATTTTTTTAGTTCGCTTATTAATTGTTTACAATTTGCCCCCCTGGCAATAACAATTATTTATCACAAAAAATGGGTACTTCTCTATTATCCCGTCGACCACTTTTCATAACAAAAAACTATCGCCAAACTGTAACGCTAAATAAACGGGAGAACGTTGCCATTGAAATATCAAAATAAATAAAATATAAGAATTTAAAGACACAATTGTTACTTTAATGACTGAAATAACTAATAAATCAGTAAAACATAATGAAAAATACACGCAAATGTCGAATTAAAAACCACTTGATGGCATAACAAATACGTATAATGCTTCTGGCATCAAGTAAATGGAACTGTATTTTTGGCGTTTAATCTTAGTTTGGCGATAGTTTTTTGTTATGAAAAGGGGTCGATAGGATAATAGAGAAGTACCCAAAAATGGCTTAGTTTTGTTAAATTTGTTTGTTATGTATTTTCATTTCTTATTAAAATATCGAAAATGGCAATAAAATTTTATTTTAGCACCGTACTTAATTTTTTAAAATGGCTCAAAAACATGGTTTAATAAACGTATATTTGTAAATATTTTAAAAAACATGTTTTTCCGCTCTCTAGAAAAATTTGTAAGATTCTACAACTGCCTTTGGCACCAACCAGTACATGATACGGAACTTTTCCCTATTCAGATACACAGAAGAGGTTGGTCACAAACAAGAGTAATGCTAGCAACAATATTGTTTTAACTCTATAGGAGTTAGAAACAATAATGATATTAAATTCCCCGATTAGCTTAGGGCCCGATTACGGAACTTTCTCCTAGAAACAAAAAAACTGTAGAAGTCTTTTACATTTGTTTCGAATGAAGCTCGATCAACAATGTATTAATTGATAATACAAACAACACTAATATTAACATGGGGGCAAAAGTTTGAATTTAAGTGTATATATTTGGAACCCTTCCCCCCCCCTAACCACCCACCAAAAAAAGAAAAAGAAAGTTACAGAAATGAATTTAAAATGGCGTGAAGCCACCCTTTCTGACATAAGAAATTGGCTGCGAACCCGATTACGAAACTTTCACTTAACTTAATAACATGTATCTAATAGCCCTGAGGACAATTCCCCTTCCCAGTTATACGGACCTTGGGGCTTTTTTAAAAAGCTTGACGCAGTTCGGGTTGAAGAAGTTGAGATTTTCTGTCAAATGACATAAACTACTATGAAAATAAAACTGGTGAATTATTAAGCTGGTTTATGTATGTATTTAAAAAAATTGCATCTGATTACACTCTTTAGATAAATTACTCCTGTTTGCATTTAATAACAGATAAACGGCTTCCGTTTACTAAATTGTTTAAATATTGGGAAGAGTTGGCGAGAGATAGATAGACGTGTAAACAAACGGGTAGAGAGACGGATAGCGACAGAGATAAGCTAACGGGTAGCGAAACGAATAGACTGACGGGTAGCGAGGCAGGTGCAAAAAAGGGTTGACAGAGGGGTAGTGAGATGGGTAGGGAGACGGGTAGCGTGATGGATAGGGAGACGAGTACAGAGACGACTTGACAGACGGGTAGAGAGAGGGGTATATAGACAGACAGACGTGTTGATAGACGAGTAGTGTAACGGGAAGCGAGACAGGTATAGACACGATTAAAGAGTCGCGTAGAAAGACAGGCGGATACTGAGACGGGTATACAGAAGAGTAGAGAGACAGTAGACAGATGAGTTCGGAGAGAGACACAGCTAAGACATACGAGTAGTTAGACTGGTAGACACGTTTGTAGCAAAGCATGTTATCAATGTGGTTTGAAGTATACGAGTTTCTATAAATAGTTATACAAATAAACAAAGGAATATTTTTAATTCAAATATTAAATATTTGATTTAATATTTCAATATTTAATATTTTATTTTTTAATATTTTATTTAGATATTTGTCACAAAGAAAATGTTGCAAAAATTAAATTAAATTTGCGTTAAACTACGCTTGCTAAAATACGCTATTGGCTGCAAATCTGATTATGTGACTTTAAAAATATCGTTTTAACAGATCCCGCGGTTTTTTTTTTTTAAGTTTTGAGCAATTCCCGCTTAAGAAAATGAGATTATTTGCCAAATGTTATAAAAAAATGCATATGAAAACATAACAGTATATGAATTTATATATGATATTTTGTAAATATATCATTTAATTTGCTATTTTTCATATGTTGTATCTTTATCCATCTCTTGTCTATCATATGCTGTATATTCACTTAGATTCTTGTTGATATCTTCTTTATATCGTAATTGTTAACTTTATGTTCTCAGCAATATCACTCAGACTAATTCCTTTGAGGGAAGTCCTAGTATATTAATTCATACTTTATACTTATACCAAATATTGTTATTATTTAACCGTCAATAACTTTGTATCCGCGCAGAGAACATGCACGTGTTCGGTGGTTTAAAATTAATGTGTTGCATCGCTACTGTCGTCTAGGTGAAGGAATAACCGAAACTTTCCGTGTAATCCACCACAACACAACTCGTCCCTGCGGTGTCCCAAAAGTATAAGGTCCCAATATATTTTGCTATAGTTGTCTCATTTGATATTGTGTAGTTTTTAGCTGTGAATTTTCTTTACCATTGTCTGACATGCGCAATTTTCCTGTAGCTCGGCGAAATAAATTGTTGAGAATAACAATAAAACACGGTTACACACTAACAAACAAAAACAATTGAGTACCAAATCACTATCATTAAAATGCTCCAACTGCTGTGTAAGAAATAAAAGAAAAATAGCAACAAACGACTGATTAAAGTCGGTTTCATTTACTCGTTTAGTAAATTAATTGAGCATAGAATTGATAGTGCTTAATGTATTAATTCATACTTTATTCTTACACCAAATATTGTTATTATTTAACCGTCAATAACTTTGTATCCGGGCAGAGAACATGCACGTTTTCAGTGATTTAAAGTTAATGTGTTGCATTGCTACTGTAGTCTAGGTGAAGGAATAACCGAAACTTTTCGTGTAATCCACCCCAATACAACTCGTCCCTCCGGTGTCCCAAAAGTATACGGTCCCAATATATTTTGCTATAGTTGTCTCATTTGATATTGTGTAATTTTTCTCTGTAAATTTTCTTCACCTTCGTCCGGCACGCGCAATTTTTCTGTAACTCAGCGAAATAAATTGTTGAGAAGAGAATAACAATTAAACACGGTTACACACTGACAAACAAAAACAATTGAGTACCAAATCACTATCATTGAAATGCTCCAACTGGTGTGTAATAAATAAAAGAAAAATAGCAACAAAGAACTGATTAAAGTCGGTTTCATTTACTCGTTTATTAAATTAATTGAGCATAGAATTGATAGTGTTTAATATATTAATTCATACTTTATATTTATACCAAATATAGTTATTATTTAACCGTCAATAACTTTGTATCCGGGCAGAGAACATGCACGTTTTCGGTGGTTTAAAATTAATGTGTTGCATCACTACTGTCGTCTGGGTGAAGGAATAACCGAAACTTTTCGTGTAATCCACCACAACACAACTCGTCCCTGCGGTGTCCCAAAAGTATAACGTCCCAATATATTTTGTTATAGTTGTTTCATTTGATATTGTGTAATTTTTCTTTGTGAATTTTCTTTACCCTTGTCTGGAACGCGCAATTTTCCTGTAGTTCTGCGAAATAAAGTGTTGATAATAACAATAAAACACGGTTACACACTGACAAACAAAAACAATGGTGTACCAAATCACTATCATTGAGTTGCTCTAACTGGTGTGTAATAAATAAAAGAAAAATAGCAACAAACAACTGATTAAAGTCGGTTTCATTTACTCGTTTCGTAAATTAATTGAGCATAGAATTGATAGTGTTTAATATATTAATTCATACTTTATATTTATACCAAATATTGTTATTATTTAACCGTCACTAACTTTGTATCCGGGCAGAGAACATGCACGTTTTCGGTGGTTTAAAATTAATGTGTTGCATCACTACTGTCGTCTAGGTGAAGGAATAACCGAAATTTTTCGTGTAATCCACCACAACACAACTCGTCCCTGCGGTGTCCCAAAAGTATAACGTCCCAATATATTTTGTTATAGTTGTCTCATTTGATATTGTGTAATTTTTCTTTGTGAATTTTCTTTACCCTTGTCTGGAACGCGCAATTTTCCTGTAGTTCTACGAAATAAAGTGTTGATAATAACAATAAAACACGGTTACACACTGACAAACAAAAACAATGGTGTACCAAATCACTATCATTGAGATGCTCTAACTGGTGTGTAATAAATAAAAGAAAAAAAGCAACAAACAACTGATTAAAGTCGGTTTCATTTACTC
The DNA here is from genome assembly GCA_963931845.1 of Maratus michaelseni. Classification (NCBI taxonomy): domain Eukaryota; kingdom Metazoa; phylum Arthropoda; class Arachnida; order Araneae; family Salticidae; genus Maratus; species Maratus michaelseni. The sequence goes on along the minus strand of OZ007600.1, from coordinate 127,869,569 downwards.
GTTTATTAAATTAATTGAGCATAGAATTGACAGTGCTTATTGTAGTAATTCATAGTTTATACTTATACCAAATATTATTATTATTTAACCGTTAATAACTTTGCATCTGGGCAGAGAACATGCACGTTTTCTCTGTGGTTTAAAGTTAATGTGTTGCATCGCTACTGTCGTCTAGTTGAAGGAATAACCGGAAACTATTCGTGTAATCCACCACAACACAACTCGTCCCTGCGGTGTCCCAAAAGTATAAGGTCCCAATATATTTTGCTATAGTTGTCTCATTTGATATTGTGTAGTTTTTAGGTGTGAATTTTCTTTACCATTGTCTGACATGCGCAATTTTCCTGCAGCTCGGCGAAATAAATTGTTGAGAATAACAATAAAACACGGTTACACACTAACAAACAAAAAAAATTGAGTACCAAATCACTATCATTAAAATGCTCCAACTGGTGTGTAAGAAATAAAAGAAAAATAGCAACAAACGACTGATTAAAGTCGGTTTCATTTACTCGTTTAGTAAATTAATTGAGCATAGAATTGATAGTGCTTAATGTATTAATTCATACTTTATTCTTATACCAAATATTGTTATTATTTAACCGTCAATAACTTTGTATCCGGGCAGAGAACATGCACGTTTTCAGTGATTTAAAGTTAATGTGTTGCATTGCTACTGTAGTCTAGGTGAAGGAATAACCGAAACTTTTCGTGTAATCCACCCCAATACAACTCGTCCCTCCGGTGTCCCAAAAGTATACGGTCCCAATATATTTTGCTATAGTTGTCTCATTTGATATTGTGTAATTTTTCTCTGTAAATTTTCTTCACCTTCGTCCGGCACGCGCAATTTTTCTGTAACTCAGCGAAATAAATTGTTGAGAAGAGAATAACAATTAAACACGGTTACACACTGACAAACAAAAACAATTGAGTACCAAATCACTATCATTGAAATGCTCCAACTGGTGTGTAATAAATAAAAGAAAAATAGCAACAAAGAAGTGATTAAAGTCGGTTTCATTTACTCGTTTATTAAATTAATTGAGCATAGAATTGATAGTGTTTAATATATTAATTCATACTTTATATTTATACCAAATATTGTTATTATTTAACCGTCAATAACTTTGTATCCGGGCAGAGAACATGCACGTTTTCGGTGGTTTAAAATTAATGTGTTGCATCACTACTGTCGTCTAGGTGAAGGAATAACCGAAACTTTTCATGTAATCCACCACAACACAACTCGTCCCTGCGGTGTCCCAAAAGTATAACGTCCCAATATATTTTGTTATAGTTGTCTCATTTGATATTGTGTAATTTTTCTTTGTGAATTTTCTTTACCCTTGTCTGGAACGCGCAATTTTCCTGTAGTTCTACGAAATAAAGTGTTGATAATAACAATAAAACACGGTTACACACTGACAAACAAAAACAATGGTGTACCAAATCACTATCATTGAGATGCTCTAACTGGTGTGTAATAAATAAAAGAAAAATAGCAACAAACAACTGATTAAAGTCGGTTTCATTTACTCGTTTATTAAATTAATTGAGCATAGAATTGACAGTGCTTATTGTATTAATTCATAGTTTATACTTATACCAAATATTATTATTATTTAACCGTTAATAACTTTGCATCTGGGTAGAGAACATGCACGTTTTCTCTGTGGTTTAAAGTTAATGTGTTGCATCGCTACTGTCGTCTAGTTGAAGGAATAACCGGAAACTATTCGTGTCATCCACAACAACACAACTCGTCCTGGCGATGTCCCAAAAGTATAAAGTCCCACCATATTTTGCTATAGTTGTCTCATTTGATATAGTGTAATTTTTCTCTGTGAATTTTCTCCACCTTTGTCCGGCATGCACAATTTTCCTGTAGCTCGGCGAAATAAAGTGTTGAGAATAACACTAAAACCGATCACACACTCACAACCAAAAAAAAAAAAAAATGCTGTACCAAATCACGATCATTGAAATGCTCTAACTGTCGTGTAATAAGTAAATGAAAAACAGCAACAAACAATCACTTAAAGTCGGTTTTATTTAGTCATTTATTAAATTAATTAAGCATAGAATATATAGTACTTGATGTGTTAATTAATACTTATGACTTATAGCGAATATGATTATTCTTTAACTCATCTCCTGTTAATAACTTTGTATCCGGGCAGAGAACATACCAGTTTTCTGCATCTTTTTAAATAAGGATCCCATCTCTGATCTTCGGAACACTTCGGAAATGAATCAACAGCAAATTTTTCTGCAGGTACAGGATCTAAAATTGTACTGTACGAAAATTGTCGTTTTGCGGCAACGGGGTTGTCGATGTCCACTGCTTCCACATTACGAAATATCAACGGCAACAGGCAGAAAAAAAGAGCCACCCGGTAATGCATGATCAGTAGTACCTTTTATTTCCTAAAATATAATAATAATGGATTAGAAATATGTTCTCTCACAAACAGAGTGTTTAAGATCTTCAAACCTGAGATACACAAATGTGGACCTTTATTATTTTCTCATAAAAACTGAACTGTTTGATTTTTCTAAATTTTGACTTTACTTCAATATAGCTGAATTTTTCTTTTTACTTTAAAGCAAAACCAATAAATGGTAGCAATGATGCTTATTTTCTCATTAAAATAAATGTTATTTTCATCCGAGTTTGCAAAATGCCTTCAAGGCAGTGTGACTAAAAAATGTAAGAAATGTTCGTAATTATTTAACTTAACCGCACCGCAGTGAACTGATATATCCGTTCACTATGTTGTAGGTTTCACTGCAATAATAGCATTGTTTCAATTAATATATTTCTACAAATATAATGCAGTTTGAAAATATTGAGAAATGATTGTTAACCACATACGCAATTAAGTTTCTTATATCAAGTTTGAGAATTCATCTTTTTTTAGCATTTTAAATAAATTACAGAGAAAACAACATTATAAATTTGCCCTTTTGCTCGGCGGTGTCAGGGAATTAAATCCTTTTACAATAAAATTTTTGAGGCTTTGCAGATCAGTCACTTGTTTAAAGCTCTTTAATTTGTCATTGCGTGAATTTATGTTATTGATAATTATATTGATATTTTAAGTGGGCTAATAATTTTAAATTCATATATCTTTCTGTCATCTATGGCGTCATTTTATTTTACTTTACTTCCCGATAGAGACTGCTCAGACTAGAAACAAAGTCTGTAGCGCAAAGATGCTCCTCCCGGTCCTCTTTATTGAGGTATTTTTTTTAAATGCAATGAATTTGCATTTCTAGTGTTATTTTAACTTCATGTCTCAAGAGATTAATAGCAATTAATACTGTTCTAGTTGCATATTAATATTGGTTTCATTGGTTATATTGGTCGGAATTCAATATTTCATTAATCAGAAATATTTCCACTGAAGAACTACCTTTAAGTTAATGTTGACTTTATTGCAGTCAAAAGATTTCCAGTGAGAAACGTCTATATTTAAACAAATATTGCCTTTGAATTGGAGAAATATCTATTTCTAATATTGGTGGAATATTGAACAAATGTACATACCTTAATGTTGGGGCAATATTTAATGCCCGAACGCCGGTATTGTTGGGACAATTCTGGCGATGATATAATCGATAAAGAAAAACCTCGGTCCAATTATTATTTAGTCACACAAAATGTGGGGGGAAAGGGGTCATATACCAGAAAAGTCAGACGTTTTGTACAAAACTATAACATGTCAGAAACTGAAATTGTGCGGGATATTGCATAGCCAAGTATGTAATGTTCGGAAATCAAATATTGATTTGATCTTTCACTGGTGTGTGGCAAGTCAAACAAGATTTTGACGTACGCAAATACACAAATTTCACAAATATTAATACATATTTGTACATGTACGCTTGTATAATGCCTTCATTGTTAAAATATCAATTTCGAAATCTAAAGCATCATTTTTTGCATTCTGTATCACAGGCATTCAGTTTTAAAGTAGGCACTAACGACATTAGAGCTGTAATTGTGAAAGATATTGTACAGCCAAAAATGTAATGTAGCAAAACAAATCCCGATTTTAACTTTAACTGGTGGGCGAGCAAAAAAAGATTTTGACATGCACAAATACAGAAACTGCACAAATATTTATATATTTTTGTATACGTACGTTTGTATAATTTTCTCATTGTTGAAATATTAATTTCGAAATCTAAAGCATGACTGTTTGCCTTTTTCCCCACAGACATTCAATTTTTAAAATAGGCACCAATACTGTAAGGGATGAAATTGTGAAAGATATTGTGCAGCCAAACGTGTGATGTATGGAAAGCAAATACCGATTTCAATTTTCACTGGTGTGCGGCAAACCAAAAAAGATTTTGACGTGCAGATGTACACAAATTGCACAAATTTTTATAAGTTTTTGTGTATGTACACTTGTGTAATATCCTTTTTGTCGAAATATCAATTTTGAAATCTAAAGCATCACTTTTTTAAATTTCATATAATTTTTTATATTTTAATTACTACATTAACATCTCATATTATGAAAATTGAAACATTTTTATTTTTATTTTCAGAAAAAATGGTCAACTCTTGTCAAACACATAAACAAAATGTTCACCATGTAACCTCCTTATTACATTTCTAGACATAAAAACTGTTTTTAATTCTTCAAATTTATTATATATTTTTTTGAAGTGGTGACAAGTATTATAGAAAACAAATATGTTTTTCAAATATTACCAATTTGGATAGAATACAATTATATATGCCCACTCTGTTACTATGGTTTAAAAAATTAGACATATCAATTCCGCTGAAAGATTCATTATAATAATATGACTTTATTGCCCTAATATTTAATTCACGTAGTTAAAATCTTTTAGAAATATACCATAACGTAATTTGAAATAATATATGAGTTGTAATTTAATGGAAAAACTACTCAGTAACAGAGTGAACGGGTAACAGAATAGACAAATAGAAGAATTCCATTTTTTAAAAATTAGTCAAGACATTATTTAGGCTTAAGTAGCCTTGTATTATTGTATAAATACATAACCTTACTATTAATTATATTGACAAACCTTAACAGTTATTTATATTATCTATAGCAAGATAACATAGTAGCAGACAAAATTGTACTTACCTAATTTATTGTTACAAAAATCTGTAAAAAAATATTCTGCCACTTTATGAATGCAAATTCTATGTGGACTAAATTTTCCTATATGTACACAGTCTTGAGACACGTACTGTCATTTACTGGGTAATAAGATCATTACAAAATCTTGGTAACAGAGTGGACATAGGAAAACGTGCATTCTTTGGGGACATTTTATTTCAAGCTATATTATATGTTTATAATTTAAAAAAATTTCTCCGTTTATATTTTAATTCAAAGATAAGGTATCTAATTTTTAAATGATGTATAATTTAAATACATTTCCATTCTGTATCTTGTATTTTCAATGCTTTCTTTTTCAAGTTTCTCATTGTGGACAGTTAATTTTTCAAAAACTGAGCATTATAAACTGAAAATATATGAATGTTTTATAAAACTATTATTCAACAAATATTGTATTATCTTCAAAAAGTTCCATATCTACTTATAATAAAATCCAAATGCACGTAAGTGTCTGTAACCATTCCGGGTGGGACCATTCTGGTCTGCGAATCGACCGTAGTTAAACGCCATGTTAGGCGTAATGAAAAACCTATGCTAACATATGACAGCTAAATGATAATATCTTCTACTTGAAATTATGTCTGTTCAGCATATTTTTTCTATAAAACATGTATATCATATCCTATTATAATGTTTTAAGTTCTTAATTAAAAATCCAGATTAAACATCGGAATCCCAGATATAAACAAACGAACACTGTTGCGAACAGTATCGTTTTGGTGCCACCTACCGGCTTTAAAATGTACTTTTCTATAATACAAACCTTTCAATAATAAAATCTTTATGCTGTTTGTTTGTATGAAGTCTTGTGAAAATGGAACGCAAATCAACAATCCGTCATTTTTGACGGGGGTTATATACTAGTATTTGTATAAAATAGGAATAATATCCCTTTTTAACTGGAAATTAAGTTATATTGTTGAACACTAATTTGTAACTTTATTTGAAAATGTCCCATGTCTCACAGGCATTCAATTTTTAAAACAGGTACTAATACAATAAGAATTGCAATACCGCAAAGTGGGTTCCCACAATTCCCAGGGATCTCATGTGTTTCCGATAACTCATAAGTCCCAACCTGGACCCCGCAATCTTATACCGCATAGGTAATTACTGCAGAATTTCACCAAATTTTCAATCAATAAAAATTAAAAAACGAGTGAAAATCACTTATGATTCATTGAGAATTCAACGCAATCTCATAAATGTCTTGTGCTCAAAAAACAAATAATTACACTGCTCGAAACCGTTTATTTCGTTTTGAAAACAAATTTTATGTATTATCTAAACCTTAATTTAATGTTTATGACTAATTAAAATTCTTACAAATGTAATTTACTTGAAAATACTTAACTTTCATTTCAGATCAACCTCAAGCAGTAATAAAATACGAAATGCTTCAAAGTCTTTATAAAATCGGCAACAAGAAAGTTACGAATTTGCGAAAATATGTAGGAGAAAAAATAGGCAAAGAAAAGTTGAATTTCTGACAAAATAACTAGAATTAAATATGTTTTACAGCTTTTGCAAGTTTAGAATGTACATAAGCAAAACTTTAATTCATATAATGTCTGTCACAGAATTCATTTCTGAAAAAAAGAACTAGATTTAAATATGTTTTACAGCTTTTGCAAGTTTAGAATGTACATAAGCAAAGCTTTAATTCATATAATGTCTGTCACACAATTCGATTAAAAAGGCGGATAAAAGTTAATGACTTTGATCGTTTCCAATTTTCGATTCACTTTTTATCGATTAAAGTACTCTTTATACAAGAAAAAATCATATTTTATTTGTTAGAAGTCTATATCAAGTTTTTGAACTATCGAAGTAGAGCGCGCCGCAGTAAGTAAACAGTAACAAAAACTTTAGGCGCATTTTTTTTCAGAACAGCATTTTCAAAATCAGTAGACGCTCTAGCTCCGGCAATCTTTTTGAAAATTAACTGTCACTGTATGGAAAATTAACTGTGTGACAGATATTATATGAATTAAAGCTTTGCTTATGTACATTCTAAACTTGCAAAAGCTGTAAAACATATTTGATTCCAGTTCTTTTGTCAGAAATCCAACTTTTCTTTGAATATTTTTCCCCATACATATTTTCGCAAATTCGCAACTTTCTTGTTGGCGATCTTATAAAGACTGAAACATTTCGTATTTTATTTGTCAAGTAAATTATATTTGTAAGAATTTTAATTAGTCACAAACATTAGATTACGGTTTAGAAATTACATAAAATTTTTGTTTTCAAAACGAAATAAACGGTTTCGAGCAGTGTAATTATTTGTTTTTTGAGCGCAAGACATTTATGAGATCGCCATGAAATCTCAAAAAATCATAAGTGAATTTCACTCCATTTTTTTTATTGATTGTAAATTTGGTGGAATTCTGCTGTAATTACCTATGCGGCATAGGACTGCGGGGACCAGAGTGGGAGTCGTGAGTTATCGGAAACACACGAGATCACTGGGAATTGTGGGAACCCACTTTGCGGTGTTGCAACCCTTATTGTATAAGTGCTTATTTTAAAAACTTAATGCCTGTGAGATATGGGTCACTTTCAAATAAAGTTACAAAACAGTGTCCAATATACAGTATGCCCCCTAAAGTCCCTTGCTACCCTCTAAACTTCGGAATGGCTGCTGCTACATTCACAAAATTGGTGTCTAGGTATAGTAAGTAGTCATGCACTACTGGATGAAACCGCCTACGGCGCCACCTGGTGGAAAACTGCGGAGTTAGCATTCCTATCTCGAAAAAATAAGAGATAAGGAAAACAAGTGATTTAAAAAGTTGTAGAGCATCATCGATTTAGTACAAAAAACGCCTTTTGGACATTAATGCGAAGAATGGAACGGTTAAAACACGCATTTGTTTTTTCGTGATTTCGTACACTGTGACGTGACAAAACAATCATAGAAAGAAAGAAGCAACCAGTTATGATACTACAGGTGTATGAGACCCCTCCACAAACATTGAAAGACCTTAAACGACGCATTACGGATGCTTGTACCAACGTGTCACCATTTATGCTCCAACATGTGCAACGTGAAATTCAACCAAGGATATGCATTGCAGCTGACGGTAAGAAGTTTGAACATATAAAATAAAGTTATATTATTATAACTAGATGTTTTGTTTTCTTTCTAAGATCGTTTTGTCACGTCACAGTGTAGGAAATCACGAAAAAACAAATGCGCGTTTTAACCGTTCTATTCTTCGCATTAATGTCCACAAGGTGTCTTTTTGTACTAAATCGATGATGCTCTACAACTTTATAAATCACTTTTTTCTCTATCTCTTTCCGTTTTGAGATAGGAATACTAACTCCGCAGCAGTCCACCAGGTGGCGCCGTAGGCGGTTTCAGTTAGTAGCGCATGACTACTTTACTATACCTAGATCCTACTTTTAAGAATATAGCAGCAGCCGTTCCGAAGTTAAGAGGGTGGCAAGGGACTTTAGTGAGCATACTGTATATACTGACTTTACAAAGGAAAAACGGTATCACAGATTTTGATAATAGGTTAAAAATATAAATGATATAATATGAAAATAGTAAAATGAAAGGCTTACATTTGTGTAACTGGATATATTTTTATATCAGAAAGAGTATAGGTACCAACCTACTTCTTTCGCAACCATTAACTCCGAAAGTTATTCTTCCTCTTATTTAATTGCAGATGTATTCCATTAATTAAATCCAATATTTCTTTTCGATATTACTGGTGCCAAAAATCGTAGCAATTTGCAATGGGGAAATTAGTGACTATTGCTGTAAAAATATACATTTATATATATTAATTAAATTTTTAATAATTGAGATTGCTTCGAAAATATTATATTATCTTTTATATTTTCATTTAAAATGTCTGACTACTTTAAGTAGTCATTTTCCGGCAAATATCGATTTTTTTTTTACTATTTTATTAGAAACACTATCCAAAACGTTTTTTTTTTGTTTTGTTTTGTTTTCTTTGTCTTTGATTTCTTTCTGATTTTGTTTCAACTTTCAAACTGGAAGTGTGGATTTAAGAATACGGAAATGTATATTTAGAAACCCTTCAGAAAGAAAATATCTTTTAATATTGACATTAAGGAATAATACAGCAAATAATTTGGAAACTTTTAAGAACTTGGGGTGAATATTTATATCAGATTCTCAGAAGTAAAGATTCTAAAGGCGTTTTATGAAAAACATGATATTCATGGAGTGTGGATTTAAGTAGATGGAAATGTATATTTAAGTACCCTTCAGAAAGAAAATATCTTTTAATATTGAGATTAAGGAATAACACAGCAAATAATTTGGAAACGTTTAAGAACTTGGGGCGAATATTTATATCAGATTCTCAGAAGTAAAGATTCTAAAGGCGTTTTATGAAAAACATGATATTCATGGAGTGCGGATTTAAGTAGATGGAAATGTATATTTAAGTACCCTTCAGAAATAAAATATCTTTTAATATTGAGATTAAGGAATAATACAGCAAATAATTTAGAAACTTTTAAGAACTTGGGGTGAAAATATTTATGAAAAACATGATATTCATGAAGCGTGGATTTAAATAGATGGAAATGTATATTTAAGTACGCTTCAGAAAGAAAATATCTTGTAATATTGAGAATATGGATTGTACAGCAAATAATTTGGAAACTTTTAAGAACTTGGGGTGAATATTTATATCAGATTCTCAGAAGTATAGAATCTAAAGTCGTTTTATGAAAAACATGATATTCATGGAGTGTGGATTTAAGTAGATGGAAATGTATATTTAAGTACCCTTCAGAAAGAAAATATCTTTCAATATTGAGATTAATGAATAATACAGCAAATAATTTGGAAACTTTTAAGAACTTCGGGTGAATATTTATGTCAGATTCTCAGAAGCAAAGATTCTAAAGGCGTTTTATGAAAAACATGATATTCATGGAGTGTGGATTTAAGTAGATGGAAATGTATATTTAAGTACCCTTCAGAAAGAAAATATCTTTTAATATTGAGATTAAGGAATAATACAGCAAAACATTTGGAAACTTTTAAGAACTTGGGGTGAATATTTATATCAGATTTTCAGAAGTAAAGATTCTAAAGGCGTTTTATGAAAAACATGATATTCATGGAGTGTGGATTTAAGTAGATGGAAATGTATATTTAAGTACCCTTCAGAAAGAAAATATCTTTTAATATTGAGATTAAGGAATTATACAACAAATAATTTGGAAACTTTTAAGAACTTGGGATGAAAATATTTATGAAAATCATGATATTCATGAAGCGTGGATTTAAGTAGATGGAAATGTATATTTAAGTACCCTTCAGAAAGAAAATATCTTTTAATATTGAGATTAAGGAATAATACAGCAAAACATTTGGAAAAATTTAAGAACTTGGGGTGAATATTTATATCAGATTTTCAGAAGTAAAGATTCTAAAGGCGTTTTATGAAAAACATGATATTCATGGAGTATGGATTTAAGTAGATGGAAATGTATATTTAAGTACCCTTCAGAAAGAAAATATCTTTTAATATTGAGATTAAGGAATAATACAGCAAATAATTTGGAAACTTTTAAGAACTTGGGGTGAATATTTATATCAGATTCTCAGAAGTAAAGATCCTAAAGGCGTTTTATGAAAAACATGATATTCATGGAGTGTGGATTTAAGTAGATGGAAATGTATATTTAAGTACCCTTCAGAAAGAAAATATCTTTTAATATTGAGATTAAGGAATTATACAACAAATAATTTGGAAACTTTTAAGAACTTAGGGTGAATATTTATATCAGATTCTCAGAAGTATAGATTCTAAAGTCGTTTTATGAAAAACATGATATTCATGGAGTGTGGATTTAAGTAGATGGAAATGTATATTTAAGTACCCTTCAGAAAGAAAATATCTTTTAATATTGAGATTAAGGAATAACACAGGAAATAATTTGAAAACTTTTAAGAACTTGGGGTGAATATTTATATCAGATTTACAGAAGTAAAGATTCTAAAGGCGTTTTATGAAAAACATTATATTCATGGAGTGTGGATTTAAGCAGATGGAAATGTATATTTAAGTACCCTTCAGAAAGAAAATATCTTTTAATATTGAGATTAAGGAATAATACAGCAAATAATTTGGAAACTTTTAAGAACTTGGGGTGAATATTTATATCAGATTCTCAGAAGTAAAGATCCTAAAGGCGTTTTATGAAAAACATGATATTCATGGAGTGTGGATTTAAGTAGATGGAAATGTATATTTAAGTACCCTTCAGAAAGAAAATATTTTTTAATATTGAGATTAAGGAATAATACAGGAAATAATTTGGAAACTTTTAAGAACTTGGGATGAAAATATTTATGAAAAACATGATATTCATGAAGCGTGGATTTTAAGTAAATGGAAATGTATATTTAAGTACGCTTCAGAAAGAAAATATCTTGTAATATTGAGAATATGAATCGTACAGCAAATAATTTGGAAACTTTTAAAATCTTGGGGTGAATATTTATATCATATTCTCAGAAATAAAACCTCCAAAGGCATTTTCTGTAAAACATCATATTAATGAAGTATTAATTACGAAACACGTTCTGACTAAAAACATTATGATTATACAGTCGAACTTGTTTAATACGAGCATGGTTAAAACGAGACCACAGTTAAACGTAACGAGGACACAGTAACGAGGACATAGTTAAAATGAGCCACTACCGGTTCAAAACTCTGTGAATTTCCTGAAAATTTACAGCTATTTTCATTAATTAACATACAGAAAATATATGAAAATAGACCGAATTTATAATTCGAATGGATATACCTCTGAAAGGTTTCATTTTAAGGCTTATGTGATTTACCCATAAATGCACTGTAAAAGTTGTTCGTTTCCTAACAGTACACTGTTATAAATAGAAATGTTTCTTAATCTATGAAAATATAATATACCCAAAAACAAAAATGTACAATAACATCCTCCGAATTACCCATGATTTCGAAAAGCGTCTTTTACCATTAGAAACCCCTAAAACCAATATATTTTCAAGATTTAAAGAAACATAAAAGAAAAACAAAGTTTCTTCTGCTACCACTGACTTTCGTAAACATTTCCGAATAGTTTTTAGCTCAAAGCCTGAGAGCTAATGTGCGCGGATGTTCTGTATCTATGTACGTATGTATGTACGTATGCATGGACGTACATAACGTGATAATTCTTGATAGACATATCCGATTTGCTTCAAATTTTGTAAATAGGTACATTCTGATAAGGCGCTTCACTGATTAGTTTCGGAGGTTTATTGGTTAAGTATAAAGAGGGGGAACGGTGGGTTAAACACCTCTTAATTTAGATAAATGGGTTTTTCATGCAGAATTATCCGATTCGCTTCAAATTTTGTATGTAGGTTTATTGTGGTATGGAGCTTCCCTGATTTGTTTAGGGGGCTCATTGGTTAAGTATAAAGGGGGGAACTGGGGCTAATCCCCCTTAATTTAGAAAAATGGGGTTTTCATGCAGAATTATCCGATTTGCTTCAAAATTTTTTATAGGTTAATTGTGATTAGGCGCTTCCCTGATTAGTTTTGAGAGTTCATTAGTTAAGTATAAAGGGGAGGTACTAGGGACTAAGCCACCAACATAATTTATTCTAGATTTCTCTATTTTTCGAGGGGAATTATTCTTTGAAATAAGAGTATAATATACAATTAGTGTGAATAGCCTGTGAGCTCAACACCATCAATTTAACTGGCCACTTTTCTTTTTATTATATTGTATTAATTAATTTACTCAAACCGGAATATCGGTTTTTAGAATGCTTTAAATTCTCAATTAAACATTTTCAGCTTCGTAATTGAATGTATACATGAAAGCGTATAAAATAATAATATTAATGTCAATCTTAATGCTTTTAATTTATTTTGTTTATCTGTAAAACATGATTCTTGAATCTGGAATTTTTTTTTCTTTTTCAGAATTAATAGCATCCGAAAAACCTATATTCCGAGTTGCGAAAACTGATTAATATGCTGTAAAAACAACTCGGAAACGCTTTCGAAAATCAGTGTCAGCAGAAGAAACTTTTTTTTTATAAATGCTTCTATAAATCTCGGAAATATATTGGTGTCTGGGGTTTCTAAAGATAAAGAACGCTTTTGGGAATCTTTAGCAAATTTAAAGATGTTGTTGTACATTTTCCTCGTGGTTACATTAAATTTTTCCTATATTAAGAAACATCTATCTTTTTTTTTGCGGTATACACTACCATGCTACTGTAAACCTCAAAAACACATATCAATTTTGTGGTAATCGAAGCACATTTACGAACGCTAGAGCGCGGACAGGCAGACAAACGGACAGAAAATTAGACGGACCGAAGTCATAAACATTTTCAAACTATGGAAAGTGGGCATAATCAAACAAGAAAATTAAAAAGTTACACCTACGCATAAATTTTGAAAAAATCAATTTTTCGTATGAGAGGCTTTATCAACTAACGATGAACTTCATTATGATGCTTTAATAAATAATTCTGTTTAAGTAAAAGATAAAAATAAGTGTCGTACTGCAATTATAACACAAAACTTTAAAATCGTTTTTCTCAAAAGTGTATTTTTAAAATCGGAGCTACTAAATCGATTCACTTCTATTTTTGTCAGCTTTTTTCTTATATAATTATACAGTGTTTGAATGAAGGTAATTTTATTTCATCAAAATTCATTATTATTTTTTAAATAAAAGTTGAATTATCTCTTTAGACAGCCACATTTTTGAAAATAAATAAGACAGTTTTTCATAAATTCCTTTGTCTATTCAATAGAATAAACCTTATTTAATTAAAAACACTAATTATTTTAATTTCAGATAAGCCAAATTTAAGCTACAATAGTCATTGCAAAGTCACAAAAAAATTAAAAGAACTCATCAGTAGAGCGGTGCATATAACAAGTAAGAAAATCATAAGTCGAGCATAGATTATGAAACACTTTCCAACAATTCCTGAATACTTTTACAAAACTTCATCCTTTAATAAGATGAAAGATGATGTCTAAATAAACATTTTGGAAAACGCATAACACATTTGAAAAGACAATTTCAGCAATTACCATCATAATTTGTCATGTTTAAAATAAAGTATCCAAACTTTATTTCAAGGTATGAGTATGAAATTTTGAACAGAGTTTTTATGCCATGTTGTAAATAAATTGACTTCAGAATGTTTCATTTCATGTGAAACAATTTAAAAATATATTCCTCAAAATAAAAATCGCTCTCAAAAATGAGGGTTTATTTTTTCTATTTTTAGATTTATTATAATTTTTTTAAGTAATATTTTTATAAATCCTGAAGACAAATGAATAAGAAACTTTTTATACACACAATAGTGAAAAAAGTTATGAATTAGAGCATATTGTTCATGAGTTATCAAAAATTAAATCAGTTTAATAATTTAAATGAGTTGTCAAAAATTAAATAAGTTTAACATGTAAAAAATATTTTTTAAAATTTGAAAGTTTACAAAAAGTTTTTAACTGAATAGTAATCTGAATATAAAGATACATTTTATTGAACAAAAATAAAAATCATTAAAAAATGTCTGTAAATAAAGAAAATAAAATTTTGACCCTCGCACCCCTCTGTTAAAATAAACAATCAATAATGATTTTGGTTGTAGATTTTTTTTTAGAAAACTCCAATATTCAGTATCTCGAAATCTGCATTTATTAGGTAGATTTCGTAAGAAATACTACCTATTACATTTTCACCTAAGTTTGGAATTTTTGAAAAATTTTTGCAGATCTACGCCGATCATGACTCCCAGAACACAAAACCACCCCCAGTTCAAAACTTTATCTATCTATGTCACTTTTTTATGAACACAATAACTTCAATAATTCTGCACAGATCTCTTCGAAACTGATACATAAAATCAAGGGCATAAAATCTTGGTCAAGTTCGTTAATGGGCAAAATCGAACCAAGGTGGGGAGGGTGGGGGGGGGGGGCTTTTTGTGAAAACAGAAAAAAACCATAATTTCTTAATTATGATACATATCGAATCCGTTTGAAGTTATTATTACTTCAAGGAGAAGGGCCGAAAATCTATGTATGACAGATTTTTGATATAATTAAAAATGGCCCCAAGGGGGGGGGGAGAGAGAGGGGTTTTAGAAGAAAAAAAATCATAACTTCGTCAATTCCCAAGATTTCAAATCCGCTTACATTTATTATAAATCCTCTTAATATTATCTAAAACTTTTATATTGATAAGTTTTTATAGCCCAAATTAAAAAAAAAAAAACTGCGAGCTCCGCCTGCAAACAAGTTAGGTTTAGAAGCAGGCGGTTCCAATTGCCGCATCATGGCAAAAAGGTAATTTCTTCCACAATTCCCAACAAACAGGCGCCCCACGGTCTGCGTCTTCGAAATCTACCTGTGACTGTAGGCCGAGCCGTCAGGGATTTTCAGTTACCTTGTTTTAAACCCTTGCCCATTAAAATTTAGTAAACAGAATCTGTACGTACCTTATAAAATCTTCAGTTTTTTTCCTCTATATTTAACACATTTAACACAGCTATACGAAAATTTTTCTCATAGGTTTACTTCTGCAAAGAATGTAAGTGTTAAGAATATAGGATGTTTGACAACATATGCCGGTAAAACCGGAAGGAAATAAACATTAGATAGTTAGGTATGACGTGCAAATTTATAAGCTTAATCTGACATTTTAGTTCTCTTTTAACCCATTCCCTGCATCAATAACTGCAGAATTCCATCAAATTTATAATCAATGAAAAAAAAATGGAATGATAACTTATAATTTGTTGAAAATTCAACGCGATCTAAAAAAAAAGAATAGTTAAACTGCTCGAAACCGTTTATTTTGTTATAAAAAACAAAAATTTTATGTAATTTCTAAACCTTAATTTAATGTTTGTGACTTATTAAAATTCTTAAAAATTTAATTTACATGAAAATAGCCTGACTTTAATTTCCCGTAAAACTCAAGTAGTATTAATTTATAATTATAGCGATCGTATTAATTAAATACGAAACGTTTTCAAAGCAGAAATGCACAACAGTTAGTTAGGTATGACGTGAAAAACTATATAAGCTTAATGTGACATGTTAATTTTCTTTTAATCGATTCCCTGCCGCAATCACTATTATTTATTTATTTATTTATTTATTTACTTATTTATTTATATTTTATTTTATTTTCCTTCGTGCTAATATTTCATGATAAATAGGTCACATTATTGACAAAATGAAAAAATAGTTCGGTTTCATTAGTTTAAAATTCATAAAACTGTGCAAAATCACATCTTCAACAAGAACCATTAATAAAATAATAGATACATTCAGATATTGATAAAACATAATATATATATATATATATATATATATATATATATATATATATGACTTACAGGAATTGAAGGGGGTCAAGGCAAGAGAGTGCCAAGCCACATTTTTGAACTTGTGAGATATTTCAGTTTGAAAATTTGATCCGATTCTCAAATCAAGATATATAACATCAAGTTTTTTCGCCAGTGTGTTAGTATCATTTGAGATACTTTGAGTAACAATATGGCATTACTTTAATGATACAGTAGACCCTCGATCGATCGTTTCTGAAGGGACCATTCGTTTCAAACAATAGTTACGGGAAAACGATTAATGCGGGTCAACTTAATATATTTTCGTGTGAAAAAGTATACGCCATAAATAAATTTATTACATTGAAATATAGAAAAGTTGAAGGAGAAAAATACTTACTATAGAAAATTTACGAAGCAGAATAAAGAGGAAGAGATCTATTTATTTACTGGAAATATTGGGAAATTTTAGCTTGTACACACTGTTTTCTTCTTAACCCAAACAATAAATTTTCGACATTAGTGACAACTTTGTGCTCTCTTTCGCTTAATGCGTGTGAATAAAGAAAATTTCTCATTGTTTCAAATCCTTTAAGTGCTTCAACAAACGTTGGAACTGGTTCTGTACTGACATTTTCGTCATCGGTATCATCATCCATTTTTTCATTATCTGCGATCATTTCTTGAACAGAAATCAAGCCACATGTCGCAACCTCTTCATCAATTGATGAATAATCGTCAAAGGTGATGTTCGAGACATTTGCCCCAAACTATGATAAATCATTTTCCTCTTCATCGTTAGCATCAGCAGTTACATTTTCGAGTTCTGTGACATCCCCCTTAGCCTTATTAAAAGAGTTAATTATAGTTTCTTGAGTTACTCTCTCCCAGGCAGAGACGACGAAATAAATGGCTTGTAAAACATCAATTTTGATGCTATTGCATTTTCCTTCATCCCTCATAGCTAGAGCTTTTCTAACTAAATTCTTTCTGTAATGGGACTTGAAACTGAGAATAATACCCAAATCCACGGGTTGAACCCTACTAGTGCAATTAGGGGGACAAAAATGAACTGTCACATTTTTTAATGAAAATGTATCCGGAGGGTGCGCTGAACAGTTGTCAATCAATAAAACTACTTTTCTGTTTTCTTTTCCAACTGACCTGTCAAAATCATTCAGAAATTCATAGAAAATTTCATTTGTCATCCATGCTCTTGAATTAGCACGGTACGACACAGGTAATTTTTGATGTTTTTGAAATACCTTTGCTTTTCTGACTTTCCGATTACAATCGGCATTCTTTTATCGTTTCCATCACTATTTGTGCACAATAAAACAGCCAGTCTTTTTTTAGAACTTTTGCCTCCATGACAAACCTCTCCTTTTAGTGCCAGAGTACGGTCTGGCAAACATCTATAAAAAAGCCCTGTTTCATCCGCATTGTAAATGTCACGAGAGTCATATCCTTCAATTTATGCCGGAAATTTGGAAAACCAATCTTGAACCACTCTGCCATCAACAGCTGCACTTTTACCACACATTTTTTTAAAAATTTTAATCCATGTCGCTCTTTAAAGCGTGAAATCCATCCCTTTGAAGCTGTGAAATTTTCAATACCTTTTAAAGCAGCGATTTCTAGGGCTTTTTCTCTCAAAATTGTTCCATCTATTGGAATTTATGATTATCGAGCTTGACGATACCAGTCGTACAAAACAGTTTTTTAATCTTTGTATATTGATTCTCGACTAGTTTTTCTTATTTTCGCCGAAATACCGTACTTATCAAACTGCTTTCTAATTTCGGCTTTTTTTGAAATTATAGAATTCAATGTTGAAGGTGGTAAATTTAAACGTTTAGCAATTTGAACTCTTTTTTCAAACGAATGTTTTTCTTCTTCTTCAATGATACAAATTCTTTCCTCTAAAGTACGAATTTGTTTAGCCATGTTAGTCACAAACAAGTGAAAAATTATGAAAACAATAGCCTATCACAGCCAAAACTGAAATGAGAGCCTAAAGTAAAGTGACAATGTCTCAACTTCTAGAAGCTATGACGTTTGCAGCTAATCCCCGCCCTCTCTGTCAATCATTCACTCTGAACATTTTTCAGAAAACAGACGAAGGATCTACTGCCCTCCTTAATTTCATTGGTTGAAAGGCCTTGATACCCCCTCCCTCTCTCGTGTTGTAGAATATTTCGCAAATTCTAATTTTTTAACTTATATTAACATAACCCTTCATTTCTCTAAATTTTCAGTTAATTTTTCTTTCACTTTCTTTTTTTTTTTTTTAATCTATAACATGGTAAGTAATGCAGTTCTTTCTTCCAAATTCTAGTTAAATGTTCTTTTTTTTTTCCCTTTTCGTAATATCAACCCCAAGTGTAAATTGTTGTGACCTTGTTGTTCAACCCCACTTATTCCAGGAAAAATACCCGCAAAGTTTAACCTTGTAGGACAAACGGTCAACCTTTCAAATAAACGTTCGGTCAAAAAAGGACCATTAGCAACCCGTTTCTTCGAAAATTTTCCTGTTACCATGTGGTTAGCGCATAGTAACAGAAGCGTAAGGCTCCCGTTCCCCTTAATTTTATAATGGGTAGGCCCCATATAGGTTCGAGGAGTAAAGGTGATACGAGAAGGTCAGTCAGTAAGCAGAGAACAACGTATGATGTAGGTGCGAGTCGAAAAAATTTGGAGCGGGCGAGGGGGATTTTTGGCGGGAAAATGCGCCCCGCTACCCCTGAGCTCCGAAGCATGAGCGCAGAAAAAAAAGGCATTTGTACTACAGAAGAGGCTAACTAAAAAGGATGCTGGTCCTATAAGTTTTTTTTGCTATCTCCATTACCGAGGTTGTTAGGAGATATGAGCTTTCCTCAACTTTGAGCCGAGGTAGTACATGAAAGTTCGGAAGGTGTTGGATGAGGATCGTATTAAAGAGCAGAAGGAGGAATTAATGTTATACTTCTAATAATCCTGCTGCTACATTAAAACTAAATTAGTGTAAGCAGAATTTCTTTCGATATTATCAACACGAATATCATCGGTGTTACAAATACCAACCCCGATAGTGTAAGCGGAATTTCTCTCGACATCATCGACACAAATGTCATCGGTATTACAAATACCAACCCTGAATTGCATGTGAAAGCAGTACGTGACCAGTGAGATGCGGTTTTAGGTGGTGAAGAATTTCTCTTTCGGCAAAGTGGGGACTGCCGATGAAGTAGAGGCCATCTTCGACGATAATGTGGTGATCTGATATAAAATTGTTAATCTGTCATCCTGATGAAAATCTCTATAGATGAGATAACTGTTGTGGTCTAAGAAAAATATATGTGAGTAAATTTTGGTTTGTCTATAATGTCATACTATAATTATAATATTCTTTCTAGTACTGATATGAAAATGTTTAATTGTAAATAAACCCACAATTAACCAAGAATCTGTTTTTCCCTTATTAATTTGCATCTATTATTCTGATTAATTTAAATACATTTCTCATGTATTATAACAGTAGCTTAAAAGATTTTATTCAAGTTATCAAACTTTAAATGGTAATGTTAAATTCTACTTTAATAGTAATCTGCTCGATTATAATAACAGCAAATACATGTGTAAAAAAAAATTGAATTTAGAATTCTGTTATTGTTTTATTCAATTGTGTTTATAAATATTATTTCATAAGTAATTCTTTTCTACACTTTAAGTTTAAAATCTGTAAATTAATAGTAAATTAAACCCCCCTTTCCTTGTTTTTAGCTTTGTTGCCCTTATATTTTTATTCTGTGAAATAGTCCACCTTCATTGTTTTTTTTTAAAATTGATAACAGAATTCATATGGAGTGAAATTCAATCACACATGTTTTCTTTAAATATATTAATTCTGTAAGAAATATATATATATGACAAATACAATTTTAAATTAATGTGGATTTAAGATGAAATGTGTAGACCTAATCTAAATATCCAAATGTAAATAGGACTATATAGCTAAACAGATGATAGTAAATTTTATAGATTAAAGTTTATTGATGCACTTAAAATAAATCGTTTATTCTGAATTAAGTTAATTGTGAAATTTTATATATTTTAAAGAGAGTTAATAAATTTATGAAGTATTAAGAGAATCCTATTAAGTGAAATATTATTGTTTAGGTAATTAAAAATGTGTCCTATCATCTTGAATCACAGCTTTTCAAATGATTTATAAAATACGTAGTGTGCTCAACTATACGATTTCATTGGTCCCTAAATTTTAAAGGTATAAATGTATTCATAAAGTAATGTCATTTTGGTTTTTACTTGCAAATTTTCTGGGTTTTATCCTCTCAAATATGAGAGTTTGTCTCCATTCAGTCATTCAAAATTAGTTTAATTTTCACTGTTGTTCGTCATCATTTATGAATACTTTATATTTTTGAGATTTAGAAGTATTGGGTGTTTTCCTTTTTTTTTTTAGGTTGTGAAAGATATGAGAATATTGTTACCTCCTTTGATTTTATTTAAAAGTAAAATTTAAAAGTAGATGAATTTATTTAGCCATTCTCTCCCTTTTCTTATATTTTGTATTATGTGTGTTAACTTGTACTAAATTTTGGTGCCCCTTCTTAAATCTAACTACCTGGTGTTTGTAATAAATTTATGGTAACAATATTCAGTTGGTGGTATGTCTTTCTCACCTGGTGTAATGTTAAATTTAAATTCTTGTATAATTGGATTGAAGTTAAATATTATGAAGTGGTAGAATGTAAGATTATAGTCATAAGATGCATTAAAATAACTTCTTAAAAAAATAGTAACAAGGAAAGACCCAATAAGATTGGTGCCCATGACATTTCAAACCTGGCTTATGCTTATAGATTTATAAAAATCTAAAAATTTTTTATAAAAAAATATGAAGCTGTATTTTGTGTTTTTAATTTAATTTTCATGGTTGTAAAAGGTATTTTGATTTAATTTTCATGGTTGTGAAAGGTAAGTCTGTGACTCTGTATTGCAATTTGGTTAAAGTTTTGACATCTCTGCACTTAGATAGTTCCAAATTTAAATTCTCTCTTGTTTTTATGCTTTTGTATGTGTATTTCTGTGTATAGTTGCACCCCCTCCCACTTAATTTTTTTTTCTCATTGATAAAACTTATCATGGCAGAAGATCAGGCAAAAAACTTGGCTAATATTCAAAAGAAAAATTCCCTTATGGAAAATATTTCTTCAATTCCACCTTTTAGCGGTGTTGAAAATTCAGTTTCTTTTAGTGAATTTTTTGAAAAGTGGGATAGCCTTGCTACCTTTTTCGAATGGGGGGAGGATGAGAAAAAATTCGCTTGGTTTAGCAGAGTTACCGGGGGAGCGGCAAGGTTATTTAAGCTTCATAAAGATAAAAAGGTAGATGAAATTGTTAAAATTTTCAGGGAAAGATACACCAGTCATGTTTCTCCAGATGTAGCCCTTTCAAATTTTTTTAGTTTCAAGCAAACCCCTCAAATGTCGGTGCAGGACTTCTATGACAGAGCCTACGACATGTCGCTTAAAGCCCTAGTTATTGATGGATTACAAGGGGAGGTAGTTAACAAAAGTAGAAACGCTATCTTTCACTCAATGCTTTTGGGAAATCTGTCCCCAGAAATAAGAAAAGGGGTCATTACAAAAAACCCACAAACGCCTGAAGAAATCCTCACTGTTGCATTGCTTGAGGAAAAAGCGTGCAGGAGTATAAATCCATTCTATAACCTCCAAAATGAAATTAGTGCTCCATTTATACCTGAATCTGTACCACAAAATTTAGCCTGTGCAGCTATGTATCCCCAAAATGAGTATAAACAATCACAGCAGGACATCAGCAATTTGAAAGACCAGGTAGATTTGCTGTCAGCAAAAATTGACAGTTTAGTTCGAATTCAGGAAAGGCAGAGTGAGGTCCAGAGCAAGGAAAGAGCACAATTCAGAAATTTTCAGTGTCATTTGTGCTCAGAAAGTGGACATTATGCACGAGATTGCCCACAGGCGAGGTACCAGTATAACTTGGGTAGGAGCAGGCATAATAACTATAGGGGCCGTGGAAACTATAACAGTAATTATAGAGGAAATTCAAACCAAGCAGGGAATGGTAACTATAGGGGAAATAGAAATAGAAATGAATATAATTATAGGGGTAGAAATGACTACAGTTATAGAGGTAGTGATGACTACATAAATAGAGGAGATAATAATAGGGACAGACATGAAAACAGTAATGGAAACCAACCGAGTAATGATGCTAATGCCCAAGGTACTCCTGCGAGGCCTTTAAACGGTTAGAGGCCGGATCTTTAATGGTCGAATTGATCCCCCAAAAGCCAAACGACTCACCTCCTGTATATAGTGTGTTTTCACCCCATTTATATAGTCTCCCAGTTACTAAAATTACTGTAAATAATAAAAATATTACTGCGTTATGTGACTCGGGATCGGCTATCAATTTGTTGAGTAGCACTATGCTCAATTTGTTCACGGGTAGCCCTATAGAAGAGTGTTGCACACCGATTGTGACAGTAACTGGTCAAAAAGTTCATCTCAATCAAAGTGTACTCGCAACATTTAAAATTAATGATACGCTGTGCAAGGCACAGTTTTTTGTTGTACCAGGTCAGCTGGCGGAGGAATTTTCTGCTATTTTGGGAATGCCTTTTTTAAAAAAGTATCGAGTTCTCATTGATTGTTCAGACAATGCTATCACTCTTAGAAGCCCTGAACAAACCCAATGTAAACAAAAAATTGATATGCAAAGTCATTCCAAATTAGAGACAAACAAGGGTTGCCATAATCTTAGTGAGTCTACTGAGAGTGTGGAAAACGTCGAGGAAAATACTGAACAGTGTCAGGATTCTGTAAATAATGTAGGGGTTATAGTAAATAATTGTAAATATAATTGTAAATATATGTATAATAATGATTCAAAAATGTGTAATTGTGATAATTGTGACCCTGAAAATTCCCAGTGCAAATATGTCAACAAAGGTGAAAGGGAGCAGAAGGTAGACTGTAGTAGTAATGTAAAGACAGTTCAGGGTACCATAAGTAGTATTAGTGGAGAATTCGATAATGGTGGGCAGAATAAGGTGTCAAGTGAAAGTAATAGTGTCTTGCAAAGTGAAAAAGTAGAGGGTACCACAAATAACTACAGTATACCACAGACTACTGAGGCTCAACAAGTAAACCATATTGCACAACATGCGGATAATGCTAGCAAATCTGATGAGACTGTTTTTTATGATATGGAGGAACAATTAAGTGGGAACACACAAAATAATGAGAGTGAAAATAGAATGAGTAGCAATGAGAGTAATGACAAGACTATCATAGGCATTGCCGCATTATGTGACAAACTTACAATTCCCCCCCAAACTAAAATTTTAGCTAATGTTAAGTGTAATAAAGAATTAAATGTAAATGTTAATGACCCTATAATGTTAGAACCCCTTGCTAGAAGTATGCATCAAGGCCTCCTTATTTCTAGAACCATTTGCACACAAGAGCATGGTTTATTTTTATCTTTTGCTAATTTCTCAGATAATTCTATTAATTTAAATAAAGGAACATATGTTGCCAAAATTCTTAAATGTAAAGACAACTTAAATTTAACCCCAGAGATATGTAATTTAAATTGTAATGTAAATGTTGACCCCCCAATTGCAGATTTCGACCATGCAGATTTAAAATGGAGCTCTGAAATTAATTTAGACCACTTAGACACCCCTTTAAAAGCACAAATGCAAGATTTCCTGGATAAGAACAAAGATGTGTTCGCAGCCTCTGTACTAGATTTACCTGGCTGTGACACTATTCCCCATACCATAAATCTAACCTCTGATAAACCAGTTCGTTGCAAAGCATATAGAGTCCCTTATAAACTGCGCCAGGAAATGGAGGACCAATTAAACATTTTATTAGAAGCTAATATTTTGTCACCTTCAATGTCAGAATTTTCTTCTCCAGTCATTCTCGTACAAAAAACAGATGGTACATACAGATTAGCTGTTGATTTTAGGAAGCTAAATAAAAACTTGGTAAAAGATGCATACCCCATTCCTAATATCACAGACTCTGTAGACTCCCTTTCAGGTGCCAATTATTTTTCAACTCTCGACCTTACTAGTGGTTTTTTTCAACAAGTCATTAGACCTGAAGACATGCATAAAACTGCTATTATTACGCATAAAGGATTATTTGAGTGGTCGCGCAACTGTTTTGGATTGGCTAATTCAGGAAATAGCTTTCAGAGATTAATGAATGCCATTTTTGGGGATCTCGGAAATTTGGGTATATTAGTGTATATTGACGACATTGTAGTATCTTCTAAAGACATTGAGTCTCATTTTACCAAACTTAACTTAGTATTCGAAAGGCTTCGCCAACATAACTTAAAACTTAAACCCAGCAAATGTAATTTCCTGACAGACAAAATTCAGTATCTTGGTTTTGAGATTCATGGTGGTCAAGTATCCCCCATTAATAAAAATATTGAAATTATAGAAAAGTTACAACCTCCTACAAATCGTAAAGGTGTCAGATCTTTCATCGGCACATTGTCTTTTTACAGACGCTTTATCCCAGATTTTACTAAAAGAGCAATTAATTTAATAGACCTCACTAAAGAAACAGGGCGTTTTGTCTGGAACGAGGCAGCCCAGCGGGAATTTGATGATCTTAAGAAAGCTCTTATCTCAAAACCTTGTTTAGCTTTACCTGATTTTGACAAAGAATTCATTATATATTCTGATGCAAGTAGTGAATCTTTAGGGGCAGTGTTATCACAATTGGATAATAACAAAATGATACACCCTGTCGCCTTTGCTAGCAGGAGACTGAAAGATGCAGAGACAAGATACTCTGCCACCGAAAGAGAACTTTTAGCCCTTGTCCGGGCCACTGCACATTTTAAGTGTTATATAGCCAGTACACATTTTTCCATTTATACAGATCATGCTCCACTCACCTTTATGTTGAAGATTCAGGATCCCACGTCACGCATGGCCAAGTGGATATGCACTTTATCAGACTATAACTTTACAATAAACTATGTCAAGGGAAAATGTAACAGTGTGGCAGACTTCCTATCGCGTTTTGCTAATGTAGAGAAGCCTACAAGTGCAGTTAGCTGCAATTTTAGTATTCAGGTAGCTAAAGAAACATCTTTTGAACCATACTCAAACCTTATGGGAAAAATTTGCGAGTTCCAAAAATCGGACACGAAATGCTGTGAAATTGTAAAAAAATTGGAGCAGAAATTGGAAATCTCACCTAGATATATGAAATTCTTTTTTAGAGACGATATCTTGGTATGTGAGGATACTAGAGAATCTTTGATTTTAAACAACCCCATCAAGTTAGTGGTTCCTAAGGAACTGGTTTTGCAAGTGTTCACTCTAACACACGACTCTCTAGCTGCTTGTCATCAAGGTTTCCAGAAAACAATTGACCGCATCCGAGAGCACTTTTACTGGCCAGGGATGTCGGCAGATGTCAAACACCTGGTAGAATCTTGGGTTAGTTGTCAAGAGAAAAGAGCCCATAAGGCAATTCAGCTTGCCCCCCTTCAGCGTATGCCCACCCCTGAATTTCCTCTAAATAAAGTACACTTAGATATTATAGGCGTCTTGCCACAAACATTTTCAGGAAATAAATATATAGTCACATACATAGACTCTTTTACCAAATGGCCAGAGGCGTATGCTGTCAGTTCAATTACTTCTGATGTAATAGCGGACACGTTGGCAGATTTCATATCCCGATATGGAGCACCGTGTTATATAACGACAGATAATGGAAAAAACCTAATATCGGATGCGATTGAGCATGTATACAGTATGTTTGGCATAAAACATATCAGAACATCTTCTTATCATGCACCCGGAAATGCTCAGCTGGAACGCCAAAATAGAACGTTAAAGAATGCACTTTCTCATATTGTAAATCAAAATCAAACAGACTGGGACTCTAAACTTAAATTTGCTCTGTTAGCAATGCGGACCGCTGTACATTCATCAACAAAGTTAACACCGGCAGCTGTCATGTATGGTAGAAACTTAAATCTTCCCTATCATGTATTTTCACAACCACCTAAACTTAATTACAACGATGCACCGTCTTTCTGTGAACTTGTAATTCCTGCTCTCCAAAAAGTATATGCAGAAGTCCATAACAATCTAGTTAAAGCAGCTGAAACTCAGGAGAAATACAGAGAAAAAACAGCAGTGTGTAAAAATCTAAAAGTAGGTGATCTAGTGTGGCTTTACACACCTAGAATTGAGCCAGGACAGACTAAAAAGCTAAGTAAATTAAATAACGGTCCTTTTACTATTATTGAACAATTAAATAATGTAAATTTTAAGATCGCTTTAGTTGCTAACCCGAAAAATACCCAAGTTGTCCATGTTGATAGACTAACGTTATTCAAAGACAGGAAGATTACTAACCAAAACAATCCACAACAACAAACGACTAACGGAAATTCGATTCACAATACGCCCATCGATGAAACAGAACCGATTCAGAGTGGCGAGCAACCAACCCACCTCCGTACTACTAGACATAGACGATATTTCGCATGGGTTCCGCCCCCTTTAGCGCAAGAAAACGAGAATGATTGCAATACTGAAACCGTAACTAAGGAAGACGAGGAGGAGGCGCGCAGCGTTTCAACCGAAATTGGTGCTCTTTCCCCACAACCACAGGTCAGTCCGGGAGGGGAAGAGTCACATCCACAGATTGCTCCGGTAGGGGAAAGTTCGGGTAGCACACAAGAGAAGCCTAATATTGCTGAAAGAGGCAGAGAGGTTGATCAGTCCGATAGCAACGAAAAAGCAACTGAGGGTGATTCGATACGGCCTGTCGCGAAATCGAAACGCCTCGGTCGTTCTAGATCGACTCCACGGGTCGATTATTCCTTTCGGGACAGAAGCGTTCGTCCCATTTATAAAGAGTAACGACTTTATCTGTTTTTCACTCAATGTTTTCTGTATATAGTCTAATTAATTTGTATTTATATGTGTTTTAGAGGAAATTTATCGAAATTAAAACTCGGAATTGAAAATTTTTCAACTTAAAATGGGTTTGTTTTGATTGCTTTCCGGAAGTGTTAGTAAGCGTTTTTGGAGCTTTATATGTACCTTTTTTAGAAGGGTATTGGGTATTATGTTATATTTTGGCATGCATACCGCTCCGCACCCACTTTTTGTAAATTTTTATAAATTTTTAACCAAAATTCGTGCTATTTCTGGGATGTTTGGAGTTTTTTGGGGGATGTTTTGAAAATTACGTGATGCAAGCGAAGGGATTTGGGTAAATTTTTTTTTTCCCCTTTTTTACTTCCTTTTGAAAATATAATTGTATTGTATATATATAGCTAATTCTAACACTTATTTAGTTTACTTATTTGTGTTACCTTCTCGGAAGTTGTAATTTTTTGGGTATATGTGCAAATCTTACAGAGATATTTTATACATTTCTGTATTTGGGGTGTGACTTATTTACAGCCGTACATATACACTTTCGGTGTATACATTTTTATGCCTTCTATATTCTATTCTCTTCTGTAAATTTGGGTAATTGTGTTTATATTTTCTTTTTTCCCTTTTTTTTTTTTTTTTTTTTTTGCATTTTTTTTTTTAAATTTTCCCCTTTTTATATCTTGTTGGCAGAGTTACCTGGTAGTAGTGGAATTTGTTTTTCACATTTTTTTTTTGCATGTTGTTTTTAGTTTCTGCATTTTTAAAGTTGTCTAGGCTATGGTAATTGTTCCCATAGGAATACAGAGTTGCAGACATACACTAATGTATGCACAATGATCTGTAAGTGCATTTGTACACTCCAAGTAAAACCCCAACAATCAAAATATGAACTTTTCAAATGAATAGGGGTTCCCTGCTAATACAATGAACTTGCATTCATGTATTTTTTTTTGTAAAGCATTTTAAACTGAAAATGAAATATTGCATCTCTGTTGTGTTTTTTTTTTTGTGTTATGCTATTTACCTGTATGTAACCTAGTGCTATTTCTATGAATTTGATTTAAATACTTTTTTTTATTACCTTTGACTCACACACTGTTATATGTCGAGTAAAAGATTTTATTTGTGTATTATGTATATATATATCTACATCTGCATCTCCAGCCTGTGTCTTGATGTGTATGTAAATTGTGAAAATTACCAGTTGGCAGTCCTTCACATGTTAATTAACCTTAAACTTAAATTTATTTAATTGTAGCAACAATTTTGGGGCCTAGCTGCAGTTACACATGGCAATTACGGTGGAGTGGCATACTCACTTGTAGAAAGTAGTAGTGGTGAAATGAGAGTTCACCGTCTGGATATCTGGTCTGTTTCGGGAAGTTGGTGAAAATTTTCAGTAGGTATCATCTAATACAGATAACTGTAGGCAAATCTGAAGGCAAGGATAGAGGCTCAGTTGGTTGTGATAAACCCCATGGTTACTTATATGGCTCACAGCTTTTACTTATGTATAAATTCCTTTTTAAACTCAATTCCATTTTTCTTTTAGGGATGTGGTCAGGTGGACGGTTCATTGTGTGCAGCTCGAATTGCACATTCCGGAGTGTGACGAGCGGGGTTTCAACTATGTGATGCTTGGAAGCTCTTCGAGTCGCTGTTTGATTTGTTCGAGTATCTTGGACCCACGTAGGTGTTTCTCCAGCAGGCAGTAAACCATTTTACCTTCATTTTTCCAATTTTTTGGTTTTAACAAGTCTAGGTTAACTAACTTGGAGTAGGAAATCGAGTTCTCCATTGGGAGTTAGCTTTATACTTTCTTTTTTTTTGTTTAAAAAAAAAAAAAAAAATTTTTTTTTTAGTCAAAATTTTTTTTTTTTTTATTCAGTAGAATATTTCGCAAATTCTAATTTTTTAACTTATATTAACATAACCCTTCATTTCTCTAAATTTTCAGTTAATTTTTCTTTCACTTTCTTTTTTTTTTTTTTAATCTATAACATGGTAAGTAATGCAGTTCTTTCTTCCAAATTCTAGTTAAATGTTCTTTTTTTTTTCCCTTTTCGTAATATCAACCCCAAGTGTAAATTGTTGTGACCTTGTTGTTCAACCCCACTTATTCCAGGAAAAATACCCGCAAAGTTTAACCTTGTAGGACAAACGGTCAACCTTTCAAATAAACGTTCGGTCAAAAAAGGACCATTAGCAACCCGTTTCTTCGAAAATTTTCCTGTTACCATGTGGTTAGCGCATAGTAACAGAAGCGTAAGGCTCCCGTTCCCCTTAATTTTATAATGGGTAGGCCCCATATAGGTTCGAGGAGTAAAGGTGATACGAGAAGGTCAGTCAGTAAGCAGAGAACAACGTATGATGTAGGTGCGAGTCGAAAAAATTTGGAGCGGGCGAGGGGGATTTTTGGCGGGAAAATGCGCCCCGCTACCCCTGAGCTCCGAAGCATGAGCGCAGAAAAAAAAGGCATTTGTACTACAGAAGAGGCTAACTAAAAAGGATGCTGGTCCTATAAGTTTTTTTTGCTATCTCCATTACCGAGGTTGTTAGGAGATATGAGCTTTCCTCAACTTTGAGCCGAGGTAGTACATGAAAGTTCGGAAGGTGTTGGATGAGGATCGTATTAAAGAGCAGAAGGAGGAATTAATGTTATACTTCTAATAATCCTGCTGCTACATTAAAACTAAATTAGTGTAAGCAGAATTTCTTTCGATATTATCAACACGAATATCATCGGTGTTACAAATACCAACCCCGATAGTGTAAGCGGAATTTCTCTCGACATCATCGACACAAATGTCATCGGTATTACAAATACCAACCCTGAATTGCATGTGAAAGCAGTACGTGACCAGTGAGATGCGGTTTTAGGTGGTGAAGAATTTCTCTTTCGGCAAAGTGGGGACTGCCGATGAAGTAGAGGCCATCTTCGACGATAATGTGGTGATCTGATATAAAATTGTTAATCTGTCATCCTGATGAAAATCTCTATAGATGAGATAACTGTTGTGGTCTAAGAAAAATATATGTGAGTAAATTTTGGTTTGTCTATAATGTCATACTATAATTATAATATTCTTTCTAGTACTGATATGAAAATGTTTAATTGTAAATAAACCCACAATTAACCAAGAATCTGTTTTTCCCTTATTAATTTGCATCTATTATTCTGATTAATTTAAATACATTTCTCATGTATTATAACAGTAGCTTAAAAGATTTTATTCAAG
Organism: Maratus michaelseni; assembly: GCA_963931845.1. Classification (NCBI taxonomy): domain Eukaryota; kingdom Metazoa; phylum Arthropoda; class Arachnida; order Araneae; family Salticidae; genus Maratus; species Maratus michaelseni. Next base: position 127,838,795 of record OZ007600.1, on the reverse strand, counting down.
TTATCAAACTTTAAATGGTAATGTTAAATTCTACTTTAATAGTAATCTGCTCGATTATAATAACAGCAAATACATGTGTAAAAAAAAATTGAATTTAGAATTCTGTTATTGTTTTATTCAATTGTGTTTATAAATATTATTTCATAAGTAATTCTTTTCTACACTTTAAGTTTAAAATCTGTAAATTAATAGTAAATTAAACCCCCCTTTCCTTGTTTTTAGCTTTGTTGCCCTTATATTTTTATTCTGTGAAATAGTCCACCTTCATTGTTTTTTTTTAAAATTGATAACAGAATTCATATGGAGTGAAATTCAATCACACATGTTTTCTTTAAATATATTAATTCTGTAAGAAATATATATATATGACAAATACAATTTTAAATTAATGTGGATTTAAGATGAAATGTGTAGACCTAATCTAAATATCCAAATGTAAATAGGACTATATAGCTAAACAGATGATAGTAAATTTTATAGATTAAAGTTTATTGATGCACTTAAAATAAATCGTTTATTCTGAATTAAGTTAATTGTGAAATTTTATATATTTTAAAGAGAGTTAATAAATTTATGAAGTATTAAGAGAATCCTATTAAGTGAAATATTATTGTTTAGGTAATTAAAAATGTGTCCTATCATCTTGAATCACAGCTTTTCAAATGATTTATAAAATACGTAGTGTGCTCAACTATACGATTTCATTGGTCCCTAAATTTTAAAGGTATAAATGTATTCATAAAGTAATGTCATTTTGGTTTTTACTTGCAAATTTTCTGGGTTTTATCCTCTCAAATATGAGAGTTTGTCTCCATTCAGTCATTCAAAATTAGTTTAATTTTCACTGTTGTTCGTCATCATTTATGAATACTTTATATTTTTGAGATTTAGAAGTATTGGGTGTTTTCCTTTTTTTTTTAGGTTGTGAAAGATATGAGAATATTGTTACCTCCTTTGATTTTATTTAAAAGTAAAATTTAAAAGTAGATGAATTTATTTAGCCATTCTCTCCCTTTTCTTATATTTTGTATTATGTGTGTTAACTTGTACTAAATTTTGGTGCCCCTTCTTAAATCTAACTACCTGGTGTTTGTAATAAATTTATGGTAACAATATTCAGTTGGTGGTATGTCTTTCTCACCTGGTGTAATGTTAAATTTAAATTCTTGTATAATTGGATTGAAGTTAAATATTATGAAGTGGTAGAATGTAAGATTATAGTCATAAGATGCATTAAAATAACTTCTTAAAAAAATAGTAACAAGGAAAGACCCAATACTCGCTCTTAAAGTGACTACTTTAATAAATACAGATATCCGACACCACGTCGTTAACTAAAACTAAGTTCGTATTCTACTTTTTATAAAGACAATTCACTGTTCATCATTTTACATTTTTTTCTATTGCAAATTTTTTTCATTGCACCTGTACACTGGAAGGTTGCCACTTACAGAATGGCACGTTTTATCGCCCGTTTGGGGATTGCATTTAAAGATCACCACTCGCATGGAATCGCTCTCGGTTTATCAATACGCACGTGCATCCAAGGTCACAATTAAAACAACTTTTTTTTTTAAACATGAATACAATGGGATAAATTTTCTATTTTTTTTCGAAGGTCCATAAATTTTTTGAACAATAGATGCGGGGATCTGCATGTTTCAAAAACGACCTAAGCTGGTATAATTAACATTATTTAAATAGTATTCGTGACGGGACCTTTAAAACTAGACGATACATACGGGATAACGAAAGATGCGGGAACGATGGATCGAGGTTCTACTGTATTACTATTACGTTTTTTATAAATTCTATCTTCATTGGAGGCATAAACATCTGGAGCAAAAACAAAACCTGTTACATATGCTGCCACCAAGTGACATTAGAAACAAATTATATGTTGGATATTATAATTTATAATATTAAGCAACAGATTACAGTGTTAGATTTATTTCACCAAACAAGTGGCCTGGCACTTTCCTGCCCCGACCCCCTCAATTCTTTCCTAAAAAAAAAACATGAAAATTAAAATCTCTATTATAAAGAAAAAACGTGCCCGTGAATAACGCGGACGTCATATTAGCGGTGGTAACACCTCACCGATAAATTTCGTATTTACTGCAATTTTTTAACTTCTAAACATCGCACAATTTCAATAAATGTTCGCTCAAATTAAATTTGTTTAAAAGCTTTATCTCAATTTACTATTTTTTTATGATTTTTAAAATAATTTGCAAGCATGATTTCAAAAAGAAAAAAAAAAAAAATCTATCTGTATGCTTGCAGCCCGATTACGAAAGCCCGTTTGCACATAAAACAATATTAATAATTTTACATTTCTTTCCGACTAATATTCCACAGCTAATTAAAACTTCATCAAGAAATAAATAAATAAATAAAATAATATAAACAAAACACAAATTTATCAGACACGTAGTCGAACTACGCACTTAAACCACTGAAATTATCAGAATCAAAAGGGTCGCTGTAAGTAGCGATCTTTGGCGATTTCTTCAGCTATTAACTCCTGACATGCGGCTAATGCAAAAGCAGTGCTTTAAATAAATTTCAAAACTTTATTTATTGACATTATTGACATTTTTCATATAAAAGTGCTTTTTGGTGCTGTTAGTTAACAATCATGAAAAAAATATGAAGTCGACGTGATATAAAATAGACGTGAAAAAAATATATTAGCTGTAAAAAAATCTATTAGTCTTTTCAATTTGAAAAAAAAAAATGAAAAATCATGCGTCAAGCATAGATTATGAAAAACTTTCCAACATAGCCAGAATATTTTAACAAAACTTTACCGATTTAAAAAGTGGAAGTTGATGTCTAAGTAAACAAGGTCAAGGTCAAACCGGGCGGGAGGCCTACCTTTCAGCTTAAGCTCAACTAGCTCCGCCCACTGTTTAAGTAAACAATTTGGAGGTAGTTGCTGAAATCATATTTTCAAATTTGTTATGCGTTTTCCAAATTGTTTACTGTCTAAATCAACAAGGTCAAGAGGTCAAACCGGGCAGGGAGGCCTATCTTTCAGCTTAAGCTCAACTAGTCCCGCCCAGTGTCTAAGTAAACAATTTGGAAAACGCATAATAAATTTGAAAACACGATTTCAGCAACTACCACCAATAGTCGGAAAAAAATAAGAATTACTTCCTGCATCTCTGCATATTATCTACAGATTTGTATGAATACTACATAGTTTGTTAAAATTTAGTTCAGTTAGGGAATTCATACCACAGTTAAAAATTTCTATTCAGCAAATTCCATCAATAAACCAGATGTATTCGATATCTTTTGTGCTGCCCTGTATATAACTTATAAAATTTAGACACACAAAGTAATATATATAAATTTTGTTAAATTTAACAACGCGTACCATAACTGAAAACGCACTTCCAGCAATTATGGAACATAGACAGTACTGTAGCCAAATTCTTTTGCGTGTCCCTGTAAATTGAACGATAAATGGCATGCCAACGCTATTCTATTGTAAGCCTCTTGTAGTGCACCGCAGTGATATATATCAATTTCAATGTGTTTGAAATAGTATAACATCATTAAAATACACCGCAAATGATTTCCCCCCTATATATCGAAATGTAGCGGAATTCTTTTGAGTGTCCCTGTAAAGGAACTATAAGTGCTATGCACACCATATTCTATAGTAAGTTTCTTGTGGCGCATCTCAGTGATATGTATCAATTTGAATAAAAATGAAATAGTAAAACATCATTAAAATAAACCAAAAATGATTTTTCCCATAGACCGTAATGTAACGGAATTCTTTTGATTGTCCCTGTAAATGCGTTATAAGTGCTACACACTTCATTTTCAATACCAAACATGCCATAGTAAACCTGAATAACATATATTCATTGCATGGCAATCCGAGTATATTTTCGCGAATTAGAGCACGAACAAACAGACAGACAAACCGAATTTATAAACAATATTCAATTATGTTGGAAAGTGTTAACAATAGTTGTACCCTATGTTCTATAACTCAGGTTGTATCCCCTAGTTTTCTGAAACATTTCCAAGTATTTAGAATGTTCAGTCACGTTGCTTTTTAACACTTTCCAACCTAGTTGAAAAGTGTTTATGACTTCGGTTTGTCTGGCCGTCTGCCGTCTGTCCGTGCTCTAACTCCCGTAAATATGCTCGGATTGACCTGCAATTTTCATATGTTTTTGTCGTTATCTATAGCATGTTCCCTATTTCAACTAAAGTGTGTAGCACTTATACTTTTTTATACAGGGACACACAAAAGAATTCTGTTACATTACGTCTATGGAGAAAAATCGTCTGCGGTTTATTTAAATAATGTTTCACTATTTTAAACGCATTGAAATTTATATATATCACTAAGGTGCATTACAAAAGGCTTACTACAGAATATTGTGTTTATAGCAGTTATCGTTCATTTACAAGGACACACAAAAGAATTTTCTACTGTCTGTTAACAATAATTCCCGGAAGTGCGTTTTAAGTTGCTGAACGCGATTTTAAAAATAACTCACTTTTTGTCTATTACGTGGTGTGTATAAATTCTGTATTTCATATACAGGGCAGCACAAAAGTTCGCGGACACATTTCTGTTTATTGACAGAAACTCCAGAGGGATAATTTTAAACTGTGCTACGCGTTTCCTAACTAAACTAAAATTTAGCGTCCTATGTAGTATATATATACAAAACTATAGATCATATACAGGGCTGAATAAAAGTATTCGGATATTTTCCCGAATGTTGTATATGTTGGAAATTTCTGAAATTACGTTCTTAAATATGTTATGCGTTTTCCAAATTGTTTACTTAGATGTTATCTTTCAGCTTATTAAACGGGATGATTTGTAACATTATTCTGGAAGCGTTGGAAAGTGTTACATAATCTATGCTTGACGCATGATTTTTCGTTCTTGTTTGTTTCTTTTTACAGAGAGTCAAAAACTATAGTTTCACATTAAAGCAAAAAACAATTCGACTGCCAACAAAAAAATATTTAATTAGTTGAAACAAATATTTTAAATTTCAAGAAAACTATTGTTGTTGATACAAATAATTATTTTGATTAAAAAAAAAATGAAAAACTACTGCAGTTATCATTAGCAGATAATGGGTGAATTTTATTTCATTTTGAATTTTTTCAGCGATATGAAGTTAAAATTTTGAATAATTTCAAATATTAATTGAAATATATTACTGACAATTTTTGTCAATAAAGTCATATAAAAAACCTATTTATTTTCATATTGAACTCCCTTTAAATGAAGAAATTTTGCATTAACATACAAGCTTAACTCTCCGTTCATTACATTCAAAGAAGTCAAAACTACATATTGTTAACAGGAAATTAAAATATACATATTTAGTACAGTTAAATATTCATATTGTTTGGTTTAAAAATAAAACGTTTAAAATTTTTCGTATTCTGTTACAGGTGAATATATTTTACATTAATACATACTAAGACAGAAAAGCAAGCGGCTGGACAAAATTCCGTCTTAGACAGGTTTTTGCCGTAGTAGGTACAAAGTCTCATAATGCTATTAAATTTGTTTCCTTTAGGACCGAGAAGTTGTCCGTTTAAGTCTATATGTCTCTATAGACAGGTTCCAGTTTCATACATTTTATTTCTAATTACAGATTTATTTTTAAATACATATTTATATTTAATTATAACTTTTATTATTTTTAAAATTAATATTATAATTATATATATAAATATATATATATATATATATGTGTGTGTGTCCAAGTATATTTATAATAATTAATTTTATGTTATAATATTATAATAAATATATATATACATAACTATCGAATGTAAAATGTTTAAAATGTATGTTAATTACAATCTATCTATATATATATATATATATATACAAATACATATTTATGTTTAATTATTATTTTCATTATTTTTTAAATTAATATAATAATTATATATAGATATAAAAATGTGCATACGAGTATATTTATAATTTTTATTTTTATGTTATTATAATATATTAATTATAATAAATATATTAATTGTAATAAATATATACTTTCAAAATTTTACTACAGTCGAATTTAATTAAAGAAAAAATTATATTTTAACATTACATTTTTAATTGAAGCATTCGGACTGTCCATTTAAAAATTCTGAAATAATCAAGCTTTGAAAATAATTATTGATATCGAAAACTATATACAGAAAATCCTGTCAAAAAAGAATTTCATATAACATAATCCTACCTTAAATGGAGAAACTTCTTGGCCCCGACGAAAGGAAATAAATAATAATAATATAAATATAAATAATACAGTAAAATCTGTAAAAGCGGAACATCGTAATCTGTGAAAACGGAATCATGAAAAAATTACAACGTTCTGTGGAAAATATACCATACAGTTGTACCACCTAAGAACGAAAACTGTTTAAAACGGGTTTTTTTCCCCGACTTTAACGATTCCGTTTCACTGATTTTGGTGTACTTGCAACAGAAGATGTATCTGCTAAACCGGAATATTTGTGTAAAACAGAATTTTTATCCGAGACCTAGTGATCTAGAGTTTTAGCATGTGTTACTTTATTAAAATTCAGTAAACACAATTTGCATTTACTTTAAAAATTTCACTTATTTGCTTCGTATTTATATTTATCACAGCTTTATGAAAATCCTTTCAACGCATTCAGCTTTGCAAAAAATATGTAAGTACGGAATATTTGATGACGTATATGAAGAAAACAGATTGGAAAGAAGTAACAGTGAAGAACAGAAAGTTAACGTTCATTACAGACAATTATGTACACTTACCTTTTGAAAATTTCCTATGAGTATGTTGCAGCTTAATGAAAAGTCTTTCACTGCCTAAGTTTTAACAAGAAGGAATATTTAATCACACTGGTCTGACGACAGATATGAGGAAAACCGGACTGATGAATCTTAAGATTTCTCTTCTTTTTTTTTTATGGAAATGAGAAATACATATGAAAAGTGAAAGTGAAAGTTAAGTATGTAGTAAAAAAATTATAATTTTGATCTCAACAGATATCAATCGGCCTTGAAGCAGTTTCATTATTATGCAACAATAAGTGTTGTGGTCGTAAAAAAAAACTAGAGGCTATACGCTAAAGCAATGTACGCCAGAGAATATCTGATATCGCTTTACCTGAGAAACAGAAGGTATACAATGTTCTGAGAAAAATCCAGAGGATATACGGCGTATACCACTGCATACTCTCCAATACATCCTACACTGTTGTAATCGTAAAAAATCAGTGGGCATACGCTAAAGCAGAGGATATACGTTAGAGAGTATATGACTTTACCAGAGAAACAGAGGGCATACGACATATACCGTACACTAACCACTACTTGTGTTGTAGTCGTAAAAACCCAGAGGATATACGCTAAAGCAGAGAATATACTCTAGGTAGTATACTTTAAATAGTATACTCTATAGCTTTACCTGAGAAAAAGAGGGTACATGGATATTTAAAAAAATCCGGATATACGGCGTATACCACTGCATGCTCTCCAAAACATCAGTTTTTCAGTCATAAAAAAACACAGGGTATACGCTAAAACAGAGGATATAGCCTAGAGAGTATACACTACGGCTTTATCAGAGAAATAAAGGGTATACGAAGTATACTACCGTATACCCTGCTAGTGCTGGAGTAAAATCCCAGAGGGTGTAGGCTAAAGCTGAGGATATACTCTAGAGAAAATATACGATATAGCTTTACCTGAGAAACAGAGGGTATATGGATCTTTTTTTAAATCCTGGTATACGGCGTATACCACTGCATACTCTTCAAAGCATCAGTGTTGCAGTTGTATTGCTTTTAATAAATTTTAAAACAGCATTTAAATACATAATTGATATTTTTCATGTAAAAATGCTTATCGATGTAGTTAGTGGACAATTTAAAGATATTTATTTAATGTAAAAAACTCTATTAGAGTTTTTAATTTTTAAAAACTATATATATATATTCCAACCTATATTCGGTGATAACCTGGGAAGCCCCGGTTGGATCCTCTAGCATACGTAATAGCAATCAGAAATATGTAACATGGGCGTGTAATGTAGTATGAACGTACAATTAATAAAATAAAATAATAATTTTAGATAAAGATAATGTATCTCTAGTGTATTGTAAATCAGTCCCGTTAACAGTCACAGTTCTTAGTTAATGAAAATTATTGAGTTTATAAAGCTTTTTTTTTTTTTCGTAACAAACAGTTTATATGTAATTTTGTGCTTTATACATTCAATTCCAAATCGTGTTTCAAAGGATATTATTGGGTATTTATAGATTTATTTGGTAAAGAAATATTGTCACAATAAGCCGAGTGATATGTGTGGACAGAAAATTTCTTTTTGTCTGACAGAAGTTAATAACTTCTAAAAAGCTCAACAGAATTTTTTATTGCGAAAAAGAGTTGCAATAAGTTGTAGGTCTAGTTTACGTACTTGCCTATTATTATTAACGGGAGAAGAGATATACATGGTACCAAAAAGTTTAATATAGTTATTTAAACGCTTGTCTTGTTTCTCTGCGGTATCTATTTCATTCCACGTCAGGGATCTGTTTATGAAGAAATTGGGTTCTTTAAAGGAATCTTCACAAAAGTTTTTATCTTAAAACAAGATCCTTCACAAAACTTTTCACATTAAAACAGGGCCCTTCACAAAATTCTTCGTCTTAAAAATAGATATTTCACAAAATGTTTCCGTCTCTGAACTGAGCCTATCACAAATTTAATCATTCAAAAATAAAATCTGATTGTCACTACTACATACATAAAAAAAATATGTGTATTTTACATACATATACATATATTTTTTTTTAACTGTTTAAAGAAGAACCTGAATGTAATCATCATTTCAAATTCACAAAATTATGACTAGATTTTTCACAATTGTTAAAAGCTGTTCACAATTTCAGAAAACCAGGACCCTGTGGGTGAAAATAGCTGGACAGACCCTTGCACGTATAATTTAAAATTTCTAGTTTAAACTACAATTATTTCGCTTAAAAAAAAAAAAGAGGAAAGTTAGTAAGTACGAGTTTGTGTAAAAAATCTATGTTTATAACTGAGAAAAAATCTTGAACTTAAAGATCACACATTCACAAGATCTCACCATCCGGAACGTAAAGATCACACCATCACAAGAACACACCATCCTGAACGTAAAGATCATCAGATTTAACATCACTTAAAAAAAAAATCAAAAATAAATGTCAAAATAAGTCTATATTAGGATTATTAAATAGTAAAAATAAGTAAAATATCAAGTTATATTAATTGTACAAAACATAATTCAACAGCAGCATTCAGTTCAGTCTAATATTTATTGTGTTACAAATAATTTAAGAAAAAAAGAAGTCAAGACAGTGGACACCATGGTTACGAACATAACATCTACGTAATAAAATATATCAATTGTAATAAAATATTTTTCATGATCATGATTTAACTTTTATCTTTTATCAAATATAATTCGAAATTCACCTCCGTAGATGATCCTACATCTAAAATAATATAATTTACATTAATGTTTAAACAATAATTTTTTTTACATATGTTTACATAATTTAGATAAAAGTATTCAGTTAAGTTCTAGATTAATATATTTTTAAAAAAAGTTTTATTTTTACGAAGGAATTAACTTACAAACTTTGTCTCTAGCCAAAATAGTATCCCTCCATGGACACTGAAAATAACCAAAAAAACAGTATCATAAGGACAATACATGCCAAATGATCATTAGGTAGTTTGGAAGAAAGAAATCCATTTTGTTTTTTAGATATAACTAACTCTTTGTTCTACTGTGAAGTTACTGGATCTTTTACAATTTATTATTTACATTTGAAGTTTGACAACGTTCTCAGTGTGCAATCATCATAAATCAGGTAAGCAAAAGCTAATTTATAATTCTAATACAAATTTTACACAGCTTTAACATTGTATTTAATAAAAAGAAATGCACCATTTTAGCAACCTGAAAACAAAAGTACTTAAAAACTTAAAACTTATTTTTTGTCTCCTCCATGGAGTTCACCTCCGTCGACTTGCGATAACCATTTTTACTGATATTGTCTAATTTTTCAGTCATTATATACATGCTTAATGACCATTAGGTAGCTTGAGAGAAAGAAAGCCATTTATGTTTTAGATATAACTTTGTTCTAATGTGAAGTTACTAGATCTTTTCAAATTTATTAGTTACATTTTGAGTTTGACAACGTCCTCAACGTCTGTTCATCATAAATAAGTTAAGTAAAAGCTAATTTATAATTATAATACAAATTTTACGCAGCTTTAACATTAATTTAATAAAAAGAAATGCACCATTTTAGCAACCAGGAAAAGTACTTAAAAAGTTATAACTTATTTTTTGTCTCCTCCATGGAATTCACCTCCGTGGACTTGCGATAACCATTTTTACTGATATTGTCTAATTTTTCAGTCATTATATACATGCTAAATGACCATTAGGTAGCTTGGGAGAAAGAAAGCCATTTATGTTTTAGATATAACTCTTTGTTCTAATATGAAATTACTAGATCTTTTCAAATTTATTAGATACATTTTGATTTTGGCAAAGTCCTCAACGTCTGGTCATCATAAATAAGTTAAGTAAAAGCTAATTTATAATTATAATACAAATTTTACACAGCTTTAACATTAATTTAATAAAAAGAAATGCACCATTTTAGCAACCTGAAAACAAAAGTACTTAAAAACTTAAAACTTATTTTTTGTCTCCTCCATGGAGTTCACCTCCGTGGACTTGCGATAACCATTTTTACTGATATTGTCTAATTTTTCAGTCATTATATACATGCTAAATGACCATTAGGTAGCTTGGGAGAAAGAAAGCCATTTATGTTTTAGATATAACTTTGTTCTAATGTGAAGTTACTAGATCTTTTCAAATTTATTAGTTACATTTTGAGTTTGACAACGTCCTCAACGTCTGTTCATCATAAATAAGTTAAGTAAAAGCTAATTTATAATTATAATACAAATTTTACACAGCTTTAACATTAATTTAATAAAAAGAAATGCACCATTTTAGCAACCAGGAAAAGTACTTAAAAAGTTATAACTTATTTTTTGTCTCCTCCATGGAATTCACCTCCGTGGACTTGCGATAACCATTTTTACTGATATCGTCTAATTTTTCAGTCATTATATATATGCTAAATGACCATTAGGTAGCTTGGGAGAAAGAAAGCCATTTATGTTTTAGATATAACTCTTTGTTCTAATATGAAATTACTAGATCTTTTCAAATTTATTAGATACATTTTGATTTTGGCAAAGTCCTCAACGTCTGGTCATTATAAATAAGTTAAGTAAAAGCTAATTTATAATTCTAATACAAATTTTACACAGCTTTAACATTGCATTTAATAAAAAGAAATGCACCATTTTAGCAACCTGAAAACAAAAGTACTTAAAAACTTAAAACTTATTTTTTGTCTCCTCCATGGAGTTCACCTCCGTGGACTTGCGATAACCATTTTTACTGATATTGTCTAATTTTTCAGTCATTATATACATGCTGAATGACCATTAGGTAGCTTGGGAGAAAGAAAGCCATTTATGTTTTAGATATAACTTTGTTCTAATGTGAAGTTACTAGATCTTTTCAAATTTATTAGTTACATTTTGAGTTTGACAACGTCCTCAGCGTCTGTTCATCATAAATAAGTTAAGTAAAAGCTAATTTATAATTATAATACAAATTTTACACAGCTTTAACATTAATTTAATAAAAAGAAATGTACCATTTTAGCAACCAGGAAAAGTACTTAAAAAGTTATAACTTATTTTTTGTCTCCTCCATGGAATTCACCTCCGTGGACTTGCGATAACCATTTTTACTGATATCGTCTAATTTTTCAGTCATTATATACATGCTAAATGACCATTAGGTAGCTTGGGAGAAAGAAAGCCATTTATGTTTTAGATATAACTCTTTGTTCTAATATGAAGTTACTAGATCTTTTCAAATTTATTAGCTACATTTTGAGTTTGGCAAAGTCCTCAACGTCTGGTCATCATAAATAAGGTAAGTAAAAGCTAATTTATAAGTATAATATAAATTTTAAACAGCTTTAACATTAATTTAATAAAAAGAAATGCACCATTTTAGCAACCAGGAAGCAAAAGTACTTAAAAAGTTAAAACTTATTTTTTGTCTCCTCCATGGAATTCATCTCCGTAGACTTGGATATCCATTTTTACTGATATTTTCTAATTTTTCAGTCATTTATCAAACATTGTGTACAGTATAAGGAGGTCTCAAACACAAAGAGAGTTTTGAAAAGCAACGAAAGCTTGATGCGCATTGTTTGTCAGAAAACTACATTCTATAAATGCAACATTTTAGAACTATTTTTTTAACCTAATTTTATAATAATTTACCTAATATCCTTTTTGTGAGAATGACCCGTAAATAGATTAGAATTTAATACATGCAATTTGTTATTATGCATGTATGAAGTGAAAATGATGCAAGTGTTATCGCTCGTTTATATCACTCTCTCAGTTGTAAGATTTATTTATTCGGTCCCTTAAAAATCATATAAGTGAGAAGTTACTGTATTATAAAGACTTTCTCCAACACAGTTAAATGGAGACTGACATCAGCTGTTTTTAACGTCATTTCTTCAGGTTGTCATTAGGTAAAGCCTACCCTTCTGTTGAAACACTCACTTATCACACTTAACACAATCTTTTGATTTTTCAACAATATTTAATACTAGAATCGTACACATCACATTACAAGTTCTTTTGGCGTTTTCTTTTCTCTTTTTCGGTCATAAAATTTATGCATGAAAAATTCACAAAAAATATGCACGCCATCAAACCTTAAAAAGATAAATGATTTTCGTGATGTTTACAAGACGTTTGTATTAATTATCTGGTTTGGCATGACATGTTAAAATTTACATGCATTCTTAATTTGTGATATTTCCTTCTATTTTCTTTCACGTTTTATAGCAAATATTATCAACCTTCAACGAATTTCCCATTTTTTATTTTAAATTCAAGTAGAGCACATGTAAGTTTACGGTATTTATTTGTAAAATGATCACATACATTATCATCGGAACGCTTCTGAATTATGCTCACAAGTTCAACATCACAGCTATTTATATCCAGCAAATACGGGAATTAAAAATTATATCCATCATCATTGTATCCAGTATCATTATATCCGCCATGTCAATTATGAAGTCTAGTACCAGACACATCATCTTGATTAACATGTGTACCATGTGCATGGACGTTTTATTAATTATCTGCTTTAAAATAAAATGTAAAAATATGCATGTATTCTTAATTTAGAATATTCCCTTTTATTTTCTTTTATGCTTTAGAGCAAATAATTTCAACCTTTTACGCATTTCTCGCTTTTAATTTTGTACCCAGGTGTAAGTTTTCAAGCATCCAGGCATAATGCAAATTTTCTGCATTTATTTGTAAAATGATCCCATTCATGATCATCGGAACACTTCTGAATCATGCCCACAAATTCACCATCAGAGCGATTTATATCCAGAAAATACGTGAAATAACCATCGATATCTACCATCACCGTATCATTATACCCACCATGTCGATTATCAAGTCTAGGACCATACACATAATCTTGATCAACATATGTACCATTTTATGGACATTTTATTAATTATCTGCTTTAGCATAAAATGTAAAAATATGCATATATTCTTAATTTATGATGATTCCTTATATTTTCTTTTATGATTTATAGCAAATATCTTCAACCTTTGACGCATTTTCCGTTTTTAATTTTGTATCCAGGTAGAGCACATGTAAGTTTTCTGCATTTATTTGTAAAATGATCCCATACGTGATCATCGGAACACTTCTTAATCATGCCCACAAGTTCACCATCAGAGCGATTTATATCCAACAAATACGTGAATGAAAAACGATGTGCAGTATCGTTATATACACCATGTCGATTGCCAAATCTGGGACCATACACATCATCTAGAATAACATATGTACCATTATATGGACTTGTCTTCGTGCAGTACACATCGGTTAAATTTTCATAATTGCACAGAGCACAGTGGATGTTTTTATACGTAATGATAGACTCACCAAGTATGTCAATACTTTTTAAGGCCATATATGAATGACATTTATTTCTTACTTCGTCATCAGGCCAACCATCAGAACAATCGGATATAACATCTGGCTCACAAACGTAGGTCATATTAATTATTTCGGACGGAATTTGTAGAGATGAAATGACGGTCATATAACCAATTTTATCACCATAATATGCCATCATTATGTCTGTGTCCTGTTTATAAATAAGGCAAATATGTCCAAATATCTCTTTAGATTCGTATTCATAAATACTTGATAGTGGTAATCTGCTCTTTACCTTCAGTATCCAGTATAAAAATTCATCAGTCGTTTCGTGGCACCTAAAGCAATAATAATTTTTGTAGGTGACAGATGTTAAGAGGCTAGTTACAGGTATATGTTTTATTACTGCATCTTCCTCACTTGACTCATCGTTGCACAAACCTGCCCATACGCTGTCAATAAAAAGACACTGATCCACAATATAATAACCCACACCTCCATGAAGATATCGGCACGCAGGTTTCCGCTCAGGTTGTGGAAAATTAGCATAAGGGGAGTCAAAACAACACGTGCCCAACTCAACACAATGAATACCACAATGGCATGCCCGAGATTCGAGGGAATCTTCTTCATAGGATTGGCAGTTATCATTGATACAGGAAATGTTGAATTCAGTAAGGTCATTTTTAATGTTTTGTAAGTCAAACGTTTCCACTGATATGTTATTAGTATATAGTAACGAGAGCCGGAGCAAGATGACTGCCAACAAATACGCCATGATGATTTGAATCGTCTGAGACCTGAAATGAAAGAAATATAAAAGTAAAAATGGACACACTTTTATTAAAGAAAAGACTACACCATCAATTTTGTCTAGAACAGACGTACAAAATTTTAAAAAGTGGAACTGTTTGAAAATTTGTTGGAGTTTCATTAACATAATCTTATCCCGTACCTTATTTTGAACACTTTTGCATTTTATATTGCTTACTTATCTCCAATAGATGACAAATTAAAGATAGATTCAATCTTTTTGAGAAACCCTGTGTACGTCAAAGAAGATATTTTAATTTTAAAAATATACCGTAATTTCTGGTGTATAAACCACGGCTCAAATAAATGTGTTTCGGACCAGAAATTGTGTTTAATGAAACGTAACAGGAACAGTTGGAACAGTTTACATTGATTCAATGGGTTTCCTGTTTTGTGAGAAAACTTAACACCCTGTATATGAGTAGATTGTAGAGCATATCTTAAGGAGCCATGTGAAAAAAGTATATTTAAATTAAAGTAACGAAAACAAGTAAAAAGATCGCATAAAATTACGAAATGCGACAGTTTACTTCTTGACACTTATTTGAATTTATTTCTTTAAAAATATTTCTGGTTTGAAACAGACTTATTTTACCCACGGCTTATACACTGGAAATTGCGGTATATATAAATTTCAAGCTCAAGCATCTCATTAAAAATTAATGAACTTTAAAGAGAAAAATATAACATAATTTTTAAAGAATTTTTCATACTATTTTAATTGCAAATCATAAGAAACTTAGGTGTTGCCCGTGACGTCGTTCACGTAATATTCACAGAAGAATAAATGAATTAATTAAGCAAAACATTTCACTCCCAATAATTAAAAATATATTTAATTAACTAAATCTTTATCACATTTTATAGCTGACAATACGGCAGTTCTTTGTTATGGGGACATTGAAATAACTCAGCCTTAAAAAAATGAAATTTTATAACAAGTAATATAAACAATCGCGAAGATGAAACTGCTACCAATAAAAAGAAAAAGGAATCACGGGTGAGCGAGGAAATGATCATCTAGAATACGATTAAGTGTTTACCATGCAAAAACAAATCTGGTTGCAAAAATGTATTTAATTTTGGGCCATATTTCGCTCACTAGAAAAAGCACATTGGCTATGGACACGATTACAGAGCCTAGCCTTCCTATTCTCGGCTTTTTTCTATCTATATATGAAAAAAAATTCTACTATACACAATACAACGCGCTTTCACATTTATAATATTAGGAATTAGCTTTTTGTTAGGAATTGGCACGATCGGCTTACTTAAAATTAGTCAAGCTTCACGTCTACACAATTGGGCTTGAAGGAAAGTTTCATTACTTTTTATTATTTTGTTGTTGTTGTTGTCTTCGTCGTTGCTCTTGCTTTACGCGAATTTTTCGATAACATTGTTTTTATTTAAGTTTTTTAAACTTTGTAAATTTTCTTAACCATCCCATTAAAAGCTGAGCTATTTTTCTCATCCTACAAGACTTTACAAATATCTATTAAAACAAAGTACGTTAAAAAAAGTTATTTTTAAAAATGAAGACAAACTTTTTTCTCTTTTAAAGTTAAAAATGTTTAGAATTCAAATCCGGTTGTCAAACAACGATTTACAGATGTGTCTCGATTATACCAATATACTTAAAGCTACCAAGCCCTGATTTTAATATTGGCAGAGGGCAAATGATCTTATTTTGACGCAATCATGTCATAAATTATAATATGAGCAAATCTTGTGTGCCTGCAAATTTTATCTTAAAAGCAACTCTCACGACTTTGATGAAATTTTCTATCTTACCGTTTTTAGGCACAAGAAGACCATTGGGCTAGGACACATGTTCGAGAAAATTCAATTTATTGGTCATTTTGGGCTACTACGGGTCAGGGTCAAGCTAATTTTACCTAAAAAACGGCTCAAACGATTTTGATTAAATTTTGTATGCTATCATTTTCGGGCACAAGAAGACCATTTAGCTAAGTCACATGTTCTAGAAAATTCGATTAATGGATTATTTGTGAATCATTAAGGGTCAAAATAATTTTATCAAAAAAACGGCTCTAATGATTTTGAATAAATTTTGTACCTACCGTTTCTGGGCTCGAAAAGACCATTGGACTGGGTCACATGTTCGAGAAAATTCGATTAGTGGGTCATTTTTGGGTCACTACGTGATCAAGTTAATTTCATCTAAATAAAAAACATCTCTAACGATTAAGACTATTTTTTTTACCCTACCGTTTTCGGATACGAGAACACTATTGGGATGGATTACATGTTTGAGAAAATTCGATTAGTGGGTCATTTCTTTATCACTGCCGGTCAAGCTAATTTTATCTGTGAAACGAGTCTAACGATTTTGACTAAATTTTGTATTCCACGGTTTTGGGATACGAGAAGACCATTGGACTGAGTCATATGTTTGAGAAAATTCGATTACCGGGTCATTTTGGGGTCACTACGTGTCAATATATTTAAATGGGAATGATTGTTGAAACAGTTGGCAGTAAACGAAGTCTCAAAGTTTGGAACATTTTGCCAAATATCGCCAAATTTGGCGAAATGTTGGCGTCTTTGGCGAAAAAAAGACATTTAAGCTTACCAGTGCCAAAATACATGCTTGGCACCAAATGAAATATCTCTCCAAATTTGGCGAAAAGATTGGTTTTAGAATCTCAAAGAGTTTTCTAGAAATTCCCAATAGGAGCCGAAATACATGATTCAACCTCAGAGTCCTTCGAAAATTCTGGAAAGCAGAATTCAACCAATCAGGCAATAAAATACGTGAATATGACGTGGCCACGAAACCCGAAAATTCACCACTTTGATTTACGTTTGATGGAAAGCGCAAGCTCGTGAATTTATTTAAAAAAATTATGATTTTTGGTTTGTTTATTTCTTAGGATAACCGTAAAGAAAAACAAACATTTTTTTAAACTATCTTTCTAGGATTTCTAAATTGATTTCTCGCACCGTATTATAATAATTTAATTAATATGAAAATATTAATTAATAAAATCGTGTTTTTATAATTATTACAAGCTATTTTTTTTTGTTTATGTTTTATTTTTTTATTTTTAGTGTTTTAAAATTGAATCGTTGCAGTTTCACAGTCATTTGGTGTATTTTGCCCCGTCATTTAATCCATTGTGGTTGTAATTCGTATACAATTGTAACCCTCAAGAATATGTGCAAATTTATCACCTTTGGCGGGTAAAACGAAACATGCTTTAAAATTAATGTATTAATTTACAATTAAGTTCTAAAAATATTAAAATGTTGTATTGTCATCAGAAACACACCTGTGAATATGATTTTTTTTTATTGTAGCATATGAGAACCTACACATAAGAACAAAGTTGAGTTAAATAAATAAAAAATAAAATGTAATAATATTTAATTAAGGAAATTTTCAACTAAAAATGGATGTTTCGTTATTACAATAGGGATTTGTGTCAAATTAGTAATTCAACCATTAAATAAATTTTGGGATTGTCTTCCAATAACCCATATATCAGCAGATAAATTTAAGTATTATACGATTATTCTTCCATAAAAACAACTTATACTGCAATCGTTATTTTTTTTTAAAAATTTGAAATATTACGAACTAGCTGATCCGCCCGGCGTTGCCCGGCCTCGTCAAAAAATAATATGAAACGCGAAATCACCCTAAACATGGCTGCACGAAACCGTTCCTCTGGTAACTCTTTAACTTTCGGAAATTAAATAGAGAGATGGACCCCGAAGCGTAAGTAAATTTAATACTACACTCTCAAATGTCTGAATCATTTGATTAAAAACGGGTCAGTTTTTTGTCAAAATTTAAAAAAAAAAAGTTTACCATCTGATTTTCACAATATTTGCATTTTCGGAATCAGAAAAATAAACTGTGAGTTTCGATTCAATTAATCCAATACTTTTCTTAATACTCGAAGATGAGTGAAAATGAAACTTTTTCGTTGTCTGGAATTATCAAATCGGTAATTTTCTTTTGCGGTTTCAATAAAAATAACCATTTTTGGTGCACCAATCGTATTCGAAGTATTCGAAAATATGATTAGCCAAATTGAATTTCTTTACAGTGCTGCCATCTGTGTCCAATTACGAAAATTAAAACAAATATTAATTGCAGCATAATTTAATAAATAAATAAATATTAAAATAAATATAATATACACAAACAGGAGAGCAAAAATCTAGGCACCAATGGGCTGATTCCCACCACTAAATTTTATTAGTATTCTTCATCAAATTTTATTGGTACACTTCGCTTAAATTTTTATCAGTATTCTTATTAGGCGAAGAATACTAAAAATTTAGTGGTGGGAATCGGCCCATTGGCGCCTAGATTTTTGCACCCCTGTACACAAATATATATATTTTAACATCATAGACATGATTTATTAATAATTACCTTAATTACCGGTATAAAATTTATTTTTTGCATTAATTGAATCCTCGATACAAGGATAAAATTTATTTTTTACTTAAAGTGAATCCTTGATACAAGGATTCCGGAGCATTTTTTGCTTTGCCTCTATCTTAAAAAGTGGCTGAGATATAGCAGTTTGAAATTCTAGTTTGACCAACATTTTGAAACAAGACAGCATATTATAAAAAGTCCTTCCGGCCTGTACCGGGAGGAAAAGGTAGCTTTCCTATATCTTCGTTTTAAAATTTTAGCTAATGTTACACGAAAACAGCAAGTTAAAATGCAAAGAAACGTTTACAAAAGATTCGTTAATACTGAATTTGAATAAGAAATTCGCCAAATTATTGAGCAATAGCCAAATTGGCTTCATTTATGAAGACTTATTTTGGTCGCCAAATTTAGCTATATTTCGCCAAATGTCGCCAAGTTTGGCGAGAATTTGGCGCTAACGGATATGAATATATAGTTTTATGCGTATGATTGGGAAAATTATTACAACAATGAAAATTTTTGTAAAGTGCTGTCTTGTTTCAAAATGTCAGCCACCCTAGAATTTCAAACTGCTCTAGCTCAGCCATTTTTTAAGATAGAGGCAAACCAAAAAATGCTCTGGAATCCTCGTATCAAGGCCTAACACTTAATTAAAAAATAAATTTGAATTTTTAACTTTTTTGTATATTTATTTTAGTTTTAAATTTTTAAATGGCCGCCATCATGAAACAAAATGGCGGACCAAGCTGGCCAACGAACTCGGTCGAGACATTGGTGAGCTTAATACACACAATTAGTTTCATCAAAATTTATTTATAAATACGAGCGTTATCGTATGACATAGGTCAGATATATATCCATATATATATATCCATATATATATATATATATATATATATGGATATATATATATATATATATATATATATATATATATATATATATATATATATATAAATCAACATTTGAACGGAGGGTGGTTTTGGGGTCTGAGGGTCATGATCGGTGAAAATATATCGAAATTTTCCGGAACTGCTTTCCTCCGAACGGCTGCAATAGGTAGCTTTATACTTTTTTATATTGAAAGCTACCTAAAAATCAGGGAATAATTTATGAGTTTTACTGAACGTGATTTCTCGCAATAGGATTTCCCTCAATGTTGTAATCATTTTTCCAATCATACGCATAAAACTGTATATTCATATCCGTTAGCGTCAAACTCTCGCCTAGCTTGGAGACACTTAGCGAAATATCACCAAATTTGGCGACCAATAATAAGTGTCCATAAATGAAGCCTTGGCTATAGTTCACTAATTTGGCGAATTTCTTATTCAAATTCAGTATTAACAAATCTTCTCTGATCGGGTTCTTTGCATTTTAGCTTGGTGTCTCCGAGTAATATTAGCTAAAGTTTTAAAACGAAGATATAGGAAAGCTACCTTTTCCTCCCGGTACAGGCAACACCAGTGAAAGATGGCTACTTTAGATAATATACAGGACTGTACTAAAGAATTGGAGTGTATTTCCGAAAATTGCTAAAAGTGAATTTTCTAAATGAACTAAAAATTAGCATATTATGAAGTATGTATGAAAAACTATAGATCATACACAGGTGTGACAAAATAATGAGATTACTTTTTTGACAATGGAAGGTAGTTGCTAAAACTTCATTTTTAAATGTGTTACATGTTTTCTTAATTGTTTGCTTGTATATCTTCTTTAGCCTTATTTAACGGAGAAGTTTCATTACAGTTTTATAGATGTTTTTTTTTTTTTTTTTTTTTTTTTTTTTAATTCTGCTATGCATTTTCCAGCTTAACTACATTTAGTAAGTACACGCTAAGATTTGTTTGTATATAAATAAATTCCTTTTTTAGGGCTACGCAAAAAACTGAATATATTGTTGTCTATAAATGGTAATTGCGTGAGATTTTACTTGTATTATGCGTTTTTTATCTGAATTAAAATTTAGCTTAATATGGGGTATGTATAAAAAATTGTAGATCATATGTACAAAATATTTCATATCCATATATGGACGGTAAACGTATAAATTTTCAAATGTGTTTTATATTTTACAGCTAAATTAAATTTTAGAAAACCATGTAGAATGTATACAAATCTATAGAACATATACAAGGTTGCTCAAAAAAATGTCTAATATCTTAACGACTGTGGGCGTTTTTTGCTAAAATTGGGTATTCAACTGGTGTTATGAGTTTACAAAATCTGAATATAACTCTGTTTGATTCTTTAAACTATGGTAAACTAAAAGAAAATTACAACATTCTGAATAAATATTTTTCTTTATTAAAAAGAATCTATGATCCTTTTTTCCTACATTTATAAAGTACTTTTTAATAGAATATATTTCGTTTTTAAAATTTGTATATCATAGTTCACGTACTGATCACATTTTTTATACTCATACTGTTCCTATTTCAGCTTAGTGTTTGAGCCATGCGAAATTGCTAGTTGTGTTATGATTAAGTATTCTTTTCATAAATTTTCTAATTACTTTCTTTTATACTTTTTATCATATCTTTTTTTTTTTTTTTTTTTTAAGAAATGTTGTGATCTGAACTAGTATTGTAAAAACTAATTTTGTACTAACTTTATGTTAATCTCTAATGTAATATTCAACATCTGTATTCTGAAATATGAATTTTCAATAAACATTTCATCTCGTGGAGAAAAGTTAATATGCTTAACGGCTGCATCTCCACGAGAGAGTGATCTCATTTCATTTATTTATTTAGATATAATCATTTATCTGATTTAATAATGAAGCTTCGTTACAGTAGTCTAGAAGTACTTCATAAACTATGCATGAGGAATGGTTTTTATTTCTTGTTTAATATTCGAAACGATACGATAAGGCATTAAAATACAGTTGAGAGGGCCACCCATGGCCTGCGGGCTACGTGTTTTAGACCCCTTAACCTTACATTAACCCTGTTCTTAACCTTACAATGTTAAGAAGAATTTGAAAACTTCGAAGTGCCAAATCAAATTTATATACATATATGAATTTCCAAGTGAATAATTTCTTTTAAGGTACCAAAAAAAGCTATTCCCTAAATAACGCCTCTATATTAAAGATTTTGGATCATGTTTCAATAAAGCAAAATCATTGCAGATAATAAAGGCCTTAATTGTTAATCAATTAATAACTTTTAAAAAAATCGAATTTATTTTTATAAATTTAACAATTTATTTTTTTTTTCTTCTTTTCCAATTTTGGTATTTGAAATTATATTTTACTGAGGGTACTTTGTTCTAAGAAACCTAAGTTTCCGACTTTTGATATGAAGATTAGATCAAAAGAAAAATAATTAATAATTGGATGTTGTATATGGAATAAAGCTTTGAAAGTCGCATAATTTTTTTTAAAGATTTTTTTTCAAAATGAAAATTCCAAAGATATAAAAAAAAATCGATACTTAGATATCTCTCATAGTATCTAAAAATACATTTTTTTTTTTTTTTAAATCTTACATTTTGATTGCTCTGAGAATATGAAAAAATACGAATTGAGAAAAATTAGTTTAGGGGTCTCAGGAATCTTACTTTTCCTCCGAAAATGCAAGTTTGCATTATGTCACATTTTATTTTATTTCTGATTTCATATAGCACACAATAAAATGTAATTTTTACCACTAATAGGTCAATCTCTGCTTGATTTAACATAATCATTTCAATGTTGTACAATTAATATTTAATTATTTTTAAAAAGTTTAAATTTAAAAAAAAATAAAAATACTTTTTCGCCTGGTATCCACTGCGCGCAAGGTTGTATAAAAAATATTGCTTCAAAAAATAACAAACAAAACTGATAATGATGTAAAATTAATGTATCTTGAACTTAAACTTCAATTTGAAACAATTAATTTTTTTTTGTTTAATTTAAATTTAAATTGTAAAATATTTAAAAAAAAAATAATTTTTTTGTTATTGAAAAAATGCCAATTAAACAAAATTAATTTTTTATTGCTTGAAATTGAAGTATAAGTACAAGATACATCAATTTTACATCATTATCATTTTTGTTTGTTATTTTTGAAGCAATATTTTGTCTACAACTTTGCGCGCAGTGGATACCAGGCAAAAAAGTATTTTTTAAACTATTTTTTTTTTAATTAAAAAAATATATATATGAATTGTACAACATCGAAATAATTACGTTAAATAAAGCAGATATTGACCTATTAGTGGTAAAAATTGCATTTTATTGTGTGTAATATGAAATCAGAAATAAAATAAAATGTGACATGATGCAAACTTGCATCTTCGGAGGATAAGTAAGACTCCTGAGACCCCTTAAACATTTCATTTACAAAAAAAGATATATTAAGAGAGATACGTATAATCATTATCCATATCTGTTTTACTATTTATCAGATCATCAAGAAATTTAGGTACAATATTCTCGAGATGCTCAGGTTCATTTTAGGTTAAAAATCTAAAATTCGACATTTTTTTTTTTTTTTTTTTTTTTTTTTTTTTTTTTTTGTCAAAATGAGAGGCACATTAAGTTGCTTAAACATTTAAAAATCTGAAATTCGACACGTTTCTCATTTTTTTTGTCAAAATGAGAGGCACACTAAGTTGCTTAAACATTTAAAAATCTGAAATTCGACACGTTTCTCATTTTTTTTATTTTTATTTTTATTTTTTTTTTTTGTGTGTGTGTGTGTCAAAATGAGAGGCACGTTAAGCTGCTTAAACATTTAAAAATCTGAAATTCGACATGTTTCTCATTTTTTGTCAAAATGAGAGGCATATTATGTTGTTTAAACATTTAAAAATCTGAAATTCAACATGTTTCTCATTTTTTGTCAAAACGAGAGGCAGATTAAGTTGCTTAAACATTTAAAAATCTGAAATTCGACATGTTTCTCATTTTTTGTCAAAATGAGAGGCACACTAAGTTGCTTAAACATTTAAAAATCTGAAATTCGACACGTTTCTCTCTCTTTTTTTTTTTTTTTTTGTGTGTGTGTGTGTGTCAAGATGAGAGACACGTTAAGCTGCTTAAACATTTAAAAATCTGAAATTCGACATGTTTCTCATTTTTTGTCAAAATGAGAGGCATATTATGTTGTTTAAACATTTAAAAATCTGAAATTCAACATGTTTCTCATTTTTTGTCAAAATGAGAGACATATTATGTTGCTTAAACATTTAAAAATCTGAAATTCGACACGTTTCTCATTTTTTTGTCAAAATGAGAGGCACACTAAGTTGCTTAAACATTTAAAAATCTGAAATTCGACACGTTTCTCTCTTTTTTTTGTGTGTGTGTGTGTGTGTGTCAAGATGAGAGGCACGTTAAGCTGCTAAAACATTTAAAAATCTGAAATTCGACATGTTTCTCTTTTTTGTCAAAATGAGAGGCATATTATGTTGTTTAAACATTTAAAAATCTGAAATTCAACATGTTTCTCATTTTTTGTCAAAATGAGAGGCAGATTAAGTTGCTTAAACATTTAAAAATCTGAAATTAGACATGTTTCTCATTTTTTGTCAAAACGAGAGGCATATTATGTTGTTTAAACATTTAAAAATCTGAAATTCGACATGTTTCTCATTTTTTGTCAAAATGAGAGGCACATTAAGTTGCTTAAACATTTAAAAATCTGAAATTCGACACGTTTCTCATTTTTTTGTCAAAATGAGAGGCACACTAAGTTGCTTAAACATTTAAAAATCTGAAATTCGACACGTTTCTCTCTCTTTTTTTTTTTTTTTTTTTGTCAAAATGAGAGGCACGTTAAGCTGCTTAAACATTTAAAAATCTGAAATTCGACATGTTTCTCATTTTTTGTCAAAATGAGAGGCATATTATGTTGTTTAAACATTTAAAAATCTGAAATTCGACATGTTTCTCATTTTTTGTCAAAATGAGAGGCACATTAAGTTGCTTAAACATTTAAAAATCTGAAATTCGACACGTTTCTCATTTTTTTTGTCAAAATGAGAGGCACACTAAGTTGCTTAAACATTTAAAAATCTGAAATTCGACACGTTTCTCATTTTTTTTATTTTTTTTATTTTTTTTTTTTTTTGTGTGTGTGTGTGTCAAAATGAGAGGCACGTTAAGCTGCTTAAACATTTAAAAATCTGAAATTCGACATGTTTCTCATTTTTTGTCAAAATGAGAGGCATATTATGTTGTTTAAACATTTAAAAATCTGAAATTCAACATGTTTCTCATTTTTTGTCAAAATGAGAGGCAGATTAAGTTGCTTAAACATTTAAAAATCTGAAATTCGACATGTTTCTCATTTTTTGTCAAAATGAGAGGCACACTAAGTTGCTTAAACATTTAAAAATCTGAAATTCGACACGTTTCTCTCTTTTTTTTTTTTTTTTTGTGTGTGTGTGTGTGTCAAGATGAGAGACACGTTAAGCTGCTTAAACATTTAAAAATCTGAAATTCGACATGTTTCTCATTTTTTGTCAAAATGAGAGGCATATTATGTTGTTTAAACATTTAAAAATCTGAAATTCAACATGTTTCTCATTTTTTGTCAAAATGAGAGACATATTATGTTGCTTAAACATTTAAAAATCTGAAATTCGACACGTTTCTCATTTTTTTGTCAAAATGAGAGGCACACTAAGTTGCTTAAACATTTAAAAATCTGAAATTCGACACGTTTCTCTCTTTTTTTTGTGTGTGTGTGTGTGTGTGTCAAGATGAGAGGCACGTTAAGCTGCTAAAACATTTAAAAATCTGAAATTCGACATGTTTCTCTTTTTTGTCAAAATGAGAGGCATATTATGTTGTTTAAACATTTAAAAATCTGAAATTCAACATGTTTCTCATTTTTTGTCAAAATGAGAGGCAGATTAAGTTGCTTAAACATTTAAAAATCTGAAATTAGACATGTTTCTCATTTTTTGTCAAAACGAGAGGCATATTATGTTGTTTAAACATTTAAAAATCTGAAATTCGACATGTTTCTCATTTTTTGTCAAAATGAGAGGCACATTAAGTTGCTTAAACATTTAAAAATCTGAAATTCGACACGTTTCTCATTTTTTTGTCAAAATGAGAGGCACACTAAGTTGCTTAAACATTTAAAAATCTGAAATTCGACACGTTTCTCTCTCTTTTTTTTTTTTTTTTTTTGTCAAAATGAGAGGCACGTTAAGCTGCTTAAACATTTAAAAATCTGAAATTCGACATGTTTCTCATTTTTTGTCAAAATGAGAGGCATATTATGTTGTTTAAACATTTAAAAATCTGAAATTCGACATGTTTCTCATTTTTTGTCAAAATGAGAGGCAGATTAAGTTGCCTAAAATTGAAAATACTTGAAAATCATTTCAGATATGCAAATCTAAATTAAACTAATGCCTAGAAAAACAAAAGAAAGACCTACCTATGTTAAATCGTATACGATCTTCAGTGATTTCACCGCCGAGTCATAAAATGACCTTCCGTTCCCTTCGTTTTGCCTTTAATAGCGTGCTAAGCACCGAACGTAAATGTCGTAACTTATTAGAAAACCGAACTGGAGAAACATATTGTCTCTGTGGTTTATCAAAATTATCAGTATTATAAGGAACTATTAAGTAGAAAAAAAAAGTGACCTTGAATGCCCACAGGACTTCCTGATAGAATAGTGTTAATGCGGTGCGTGATAGTACGTGATATAGTACGTGAACAAGAAAAAATAAAATCCGAATACAATTCATTACTTCGCTTCACTGAAACTACCCTATCGCTAAATCTCATGTTAACCTTTGGGAAAACTTAGGAGCGCGATGACTCATTACCTAATATAATTATTAAAATACGGTCTTCAACATCAGAAAGTAGATGTCAGATTCCGGTGTTTTGCGTTTTTTTTTTAAATTTTCTCCTTAAATTACAAATATTTAAAAATTCTTCATAAACTTTGAAATTTTACCATCTTCTTAGAAATACTTAAAATTTAAGCAGACAATTCTTAAAAACGCACAACGTTGATATCTGACGAGGCTGCTTCATTGAAACTCTCCGATTGCGAAATCCCGTGTTAACCTATGGGAAAACTTAGAAGCGTGATGACTCATTACCTAATATAATTATTAAAATACGGTCTTCAACATCAGAAAGTGGACACCAGATTCCGGTGTTGTGCGTTTTTTTTAATTTTCTCTTTATACACTATATTGTCAATGATGACTGGTCACTTGCGATTTTAGACGTTTTGTTAAATATCTGGAAAGATACATGAGGAATTATCTTGAAACGTCCGGAGTGTAAACAACATGATTGACGTCATATATTTCCGCGAAGATTTTTCCCCGAAACCCCACAAGGGGCCGTCAACAAATTGAAGAAAAACGAATATATTTTGGATAACCCTGTAAAAACTAATATTGCAAAAGCATTCAAACAGTAGATTATGATTAAGTGGATTATTGTAATAATTTGGGTTCATTTTTATAAAGATAGCAGTATACTCGAAGAGAAATTCAGGTTTTTATAAAAAGAGTCCCAAATTTTATCAAGTTTTTTGCTTATAATTTGCAGAGTTTTTAATATAAAAACAAGTTATTTTCAGAAATATGACAAACAAAATTGTACACAACACCCTGCAATCAGAATTAAAAAATAATAAAAATTGTATGAAAAATGAGCAGGTTTACTAAATATTGTTTCACTGCGCATGCGCGAATTCAATCAAAATATACTGTGCATAATATATTAGCTAAATATATAGACCAACTTTTATGAAAGTCTCAAAAACATAGCTTGAAAATTCTGATAGTAATCGTCGATAGAATAAGCTCGAAATTCGCTGTTCCCAAAAGCAAGCAAAAATATGAGGGGTTGTATCAAATATAGAATGAGAGACACTTCATTCTTATTATGTCAACTTTCATAAGCTAGTATATTTGGATACAACCCCTCATCTTTTTGCTTCCTTTTGGGAACAGCAAAATTCGAGCTTATTCTATCGGCGATTACTATCAGAATTTTCAAGCTATGTTTTTGAGACTTTCATAAAAGTTGGTCTATATATTTAGCTAATATATTATGCACAGTATATTTTGATTGAATTCGCGCATGCGCAGTGAAACAATATTTAGTAAACCTGCTCATTTTTCATACAATTTTTATTATTTTTTAATTCTGATTGCAGGGTGTTGTGTACAATTTTGTTTGTCATATTTCTGAAAATAACTTGTTTTTATATTAAAAACTCTGCAAATTATAAGCAAAAAACTTGATAAAATTTGGGACTTTTTTATAAAAACCTGAATTTCTCTTCGAGTATACATGCTATCTTCATAAAAATGAACCCAAATTATTACAATAATCCACTTAATCATAATCCACAGTTTGAATGCTTTTGCAATATTAGTTTTTACAGGGTTATCCAAAATATATTCGTTTTTCTTCAATTTGTTGACGGTCCCTTGTGGGATTTAGGGAAAAAATCTTCTCGGAAATATATGACGTCCATCATGTTGTTTACACTCCGGAAGTTTCAAGATAAATCCTCATGTATCTTTCCAGATATTTAACAAAACGTCTAAAATCACAAGTGACCAATCATCATTGTAAATATAGTGTATTATAAATATTTAAAGTTTCTCTATAAACTTCGAAATGTTACCATCTTCTTAGAAATACTTAAAATTTAAGCAGACAGTTTTTAAAAAAGCCTTAAATCTGACATGGCTGCTTCACTGAAACTCCCCGATTGCGAAATCCCACGTTAACCTACTGGAAAACTTAGAAGCGTGATGACTCATTACCTAATATAATTATTAAAATCCGTTTTTCATCATCAGGAAGTAGACGACGCGTTGTCTACGATGTACATTTTTTCGCAGTGTATCCAATTTTAGGTGCCACAAAGTCTGGATTAATACTACTTCTTAGTGTTTTATTGAAACCATTTGGATTGTATTCGTTTCTTAGATCAATTTTAGTACCAAAAAAAAAAAAAAAAAAAAAAAAAAAAAGTAATTCCTAAACAAACAACTACAAAAAAAAAAAAAAAAAAAAAAAAAAACATTAAATAATTTGGTCGCCAGATAAAAGAACTTGGTCGCCAATGGCCACCTGGCGACCGCATTTGTCAAGCCCTGAAAATTTATTTTTTCTCTCTTTCTTTTTTTCCAGTATATCAGTATATGGTCAAAGTGACAAAACTTCAACTTACATTTTTCAATTTACTTGATACTTTTTATTGACGTTCCTTATGATGTACTTTATGAAATGAAAAGTCGGATTTACAATAATATTAATAGTTTATTTTAAAATAATGAAAATATTAAATAAAATATTCTTTTTTTTGCTCTATTTTTACACATGTCATGATATTTTTAACACTTTCCAACAAAGCTGAAAAATTGTTTATGAATTCGGTTTTTCTAGCCGTCTGGCTGTCTGGCCGTGACCTAATCATTGTAAAAATACTGGGATGATCATGTAGCGTAATTTTCTGCCTATAATCCGCGGATCAAACAATCATGTTTCAAACCGCAAACTTTATTTTATAAAACGTAACTTACTAAATCGCTGTAAATATTTGACTTATTTGATTTTATTATTTTGAGTATTGAATAAAATTTCTGTGTTTAAACATGATTGCCTAATCCGTGGATTATAGGCCTGAAATTACGGTAATTGGTACGTGGTAGTGATATTTACAATGGCATGAATGGTATTGAAAATGAAGTGTATGTAGTATTTACAGTTCGTTTACAGAGACACTCAAAAGAATTCCGTAATACACTATAATAAGAAACGGCAAAATTTGCTGTAAATTTATGCGCCCAAATTGCCGGCATTTTTTGCTGTAAAATTCAGTGTGAATATAGTCATATTTGCAGTAAAATTAGCATATTCGAAGCACATTTTGCTGTAAAATTCCAAACTTAATGTTATTTAAAGCATATTTTGATGTCTATTTACAGGAATATATACTGGCAATTTGGGTGTATACATTTACAGCATATTTTACTGTAAATTTTGCCGTTTTTTCTTACAGTGTATTATGGAAAAAAGAGTTTGGCATGTATTTTAATGATTTTACACTATTTCAAAAATATTAAAATTGATATACTACATCACTAAGATGCACTACAAGATGCTTACTATACAGTGTGGTGTGCATAGCATTTATTGTTTATTTACAGGGACACACAAAAGAAGTTGGCAACAATACTGTCTATGATCAATAATTGTTGGAAGTACGTTTTCAACTGTGGTATGCGTTTCTAAATTTTACTAAATTCTTTTATGTTATTTGGTGTGTTTATAAATTTTACCGATCATATACAGGTCTGCACAAAAGAATTTGAGTAGATTTCCACTCATTGGCGGAAACTACTGAAGGGGAATTTTCACCTATGTTATGGGTTCCCTAACTGAATTAAATTTTATTATATTATGTTAGTATGTATACAAATCTATAGATTATATACAGGACTGTACAAAAGAATTTGGATAATTTTCTGACTGTATGAGGAAATTACTTAAATTTGGTTTTCAAATGTATTATGCACTGTTTAAATTGTGTATAGACATCATCTTCCACCTCATTAAACGGCGATATTTTGTTACAGTATTCTAAATATGTTGGAAAGCGTTTCATAGATTATGTTTGACGCATGATTTTACTTTCTTGCTTAAAAAAAGTTAACTTTTTTTGGAAACTTAGGGTTTCCTTAGGGTTATAGATCACACTTGTAAGATAAATAAGAAAAAAATATTGTAAAAAGTTCAAAATTATAAAACAAATATGGTTTTAAAATATTCTTTAAAACAATTTAAGTAAAATTTTCAAATTTTATTATTAGAAATGTATTTTTTTTCTTTTTTGTACTCCCGTGTTATAGCGGACCCCACAATTACGATAATGCCAAGGTTGCTGATATATGATTTCGCCAAGATCATCGCAAAAGTTGCATATGCATCATATATTTGCATATAGATACTCCAAACACTCATGTAGTATGTGCCATATACGTCATTATATACATATTATTTACGTCTTTGATGTCATATATACATCATACATGTTTTATACACATGTCAATATCATATGTGCGTGATATATAACTATAACTTGGCCATATACGTCACGAAATATGATATATTATACGAAATATGATATAGATATGATTATTATAATGTGAAATATGATTTAACATTTGGCAATAAATCTTGGTCGCTTGGCGACTCATCTTTGGGGGCCCCTATATCATGAAAGTACCTTTTTTTAATTATTAAATCATTATGCTTCATAAAACCACACTGTTAAAAATTTGCAGCAAACTGTCCAGTCATTCGACCGTTTTTATAGAAAACGGTTACATAACTGTAATTTAACTCTATTCCAACCATATTATACCCCATACAATGGTCAGAATAGTGTTAAATTATGGTTATACATCCGTTTTCTATAAAAACGGTCAAATGACTGGACAGTTTGCTGCAAACTTTTAATAGTGCATTAAATAATATCAAAAACATATAAAGCATTCACATGAAAAAATAGTTTAAAGGGTACCAAGTCCTCTTAAAGGACTCACTGTAAAAAAGTGCAAATGTTTCTTACTCTAGGAAAATATAACACGAGCGAAAATATAAAAAAAAAATCCTCTTCCGAGATATCCACGATTCCAAAAAGAGTTCTTTATTTGTAGAAACCGCAGAAAGGAATATATTTTCGAGATTTAAAGAAGAATTTACAAAAAAAAAAAAAAAAAAAAAAAAAAAAGAAGTATCCTTTGCTGCCACTGATTTTCAAAAACGTTTTCAAGTATTTTTTATAGTGTATTAATCAGTTTCCTCAATCCAGAATATAGGTTTTTAAGATACAATTAATTCAGTATTAAACATTTTCAACTGCGCAACTTAAGTTAAACATCCAAAAGTAACAAAATATTTATTTTAATGTTAATGTTAATGCTGTTAGTTTACCATGTTTGTCGGTAAAACATGTTTTTTGAGCATGAAAATGTTTACTTGAGAATTGATAGCATCTGAAAAACCTACTATATTCCGGGTTGAGAAAACTGATTAATGCACTACATAAAAACTGCTCGGAAACGTTTTCGAAATCGTTTCACAAAATAACGATCGAATTTCAACTTTGGCGAATTTCAGATTTGCTTGTAAAAAAGAAAAAAAGAAAACAGTGACATCTCTTTTACTTGATTATAGTGGTGCAGAAACATTTAATATTAGCTACATGGGATTTCTCCATTGTATTTTTAAGGGGAGATATGTTAGCTAGAAGATAATTGGTATGAGCGACAAAAAAAACCGACACGTGACTAATTCCAGATTAAAAAATCAGTAATGGCTCGATTTCTGATGTTCAAAATCCCTTTTACATGGAAAACATGGTATTCGACCAAAACCTAATATATTTTTACATTTCAGATACTAATAGATTGATTATGTAGGTATTTAGTCATAACGTATTGTTCATAAATTATTTATTGTCTTAAATTATTACTAGTAGTAGTTCAACCTCTGCTATATCTTTTCAGTTATACATGTATTTTACAAATTACATTCTCATATTTGTTGGGGATTTGAAAAAAAAATCACATTTATGAAAATTAGATAAAAACTATAATGATACTGGGTGGACAAATTATTCTTCATGAATTATTTTCTGTCTGTGACTTTCAATGATGGCACAACCTGTTCTCCATATTATCATTTAGAAATAATGCATTTGGCAATATACATTTTTAAGGAAATGTAGAAAATTTCACATGTACGAGAACTGATTAAAAACTACAATCACTGTGTAATAAAATAATAAATTATTCTTATCATAAAACATGATCTTAAAATTTCAATGGTGGTTCAACTTCTGCCGTACATAGTCCATTTGACATGATATATCCAGGTATTCCACAAACAATATTCCGACACCTTCTCGCAAATGGATCAAAAATCTCTCCTTTACTGCAATCAATCGCAGCTAGTCGCTTTCCAACAGCATTACCTTCTGAGAAATTTATATCCAACAACAGAGAAAAGCTCATTTTGTTAGAATCATCCGATTCTGGTTCGTTCTTTCTTGCAGATATCGCGTCACCACAGCTCATACTTGACATGTCAACACGATTACAAATGGCACAGTATAAATTCTTGTACTTAGTACCATTGCTGTAGACGGGATCAGTATAACTGGAACACATTTCTCTGATAACATCCTTTCTCCAGCTGGTTGGACAATGCGCAACTTCTTTCGAATCACAACGCCGTATTTTCGATGCGTATGCTTCAGGTATTTCTGACGTCACCGCACATCCTTGGAAAGAGGACTTTTTTGTAGCATTGTTTGCAGTTACATAACCCCACTCGTTTGTTGTATAACTGTAGAAAATACTTTTGAAAGCTTCATCTTTGTCCACTTGAGAATTCGGATTCAACAGCGGACAAGACATTTTGATATTCCACATGATCAAATTCTCAGCATCACCGTTGCAAATGGCACAATAGTAATTGTTGTAAGTTATGCCCGTAACTTCACTGGTCACTGGGGAGTTGCCAACGGGATCCATTTCATAGTTGTAGTTCAGTTTGCAGGAATTGATTATGAAATCGGGTCCCTTCCATTCTTTCAAACAAGAGTTTACCACTAAAGCTTTGCGCTTGCATGTCAGTGAACGCGAGTTTGTAAAGTTTCTGCTTCTGTCAAAATGTTTTGCATCTGAGCAGCAGTCGTTATAAACTGTCGAACAACCGATGTCACAATGGCAAGATCTGGATAAAACAACGCCTTCTCCATGACACTTATTTTCACAGAACGATTCTTCACCGAAGCTTTTATGAACGATGCAGAAGAACAGACCACAAGTAATTATCTTATGCATTCTAGAGAACGTTGGGATGTATATTTTGCTTGATACCGATGATTAAAGTAGATATTTTCCAGATTTGTGTTTCTTGAATTCAGTTGACTGTAAACAGTGTTGTCTGCAAGTGTTCTGAAATTAAAAAAAAAAAAATAGTTTACTTTAAAAATATACAAAGAAATATTTTAAATAATCATATTCAATATACTCTATAAGAAAATATATTGAGCCAATATTGTTTGTATTGGCTATATGTTAGCTACATCTTGGCAAGTATTAACAGTATTGGCGTAAAATATTACTCCAATAATGAATTATTTATATTTTGTTAATACTGGTGCAATAAGGGTATGAAATACTTCGCCATTTAAATGTCAAAATTTCAAAAGAAAAGTCAATACTTCTGAGATTCTGGTATTTAAAAGCAAATGTTTACTACGTAAAAACAATATTTCTGCTAATGACAACTTATTGCAAATATCTTTTATGCAAAACTGATATTTAACAATTATTAATGTTTCATTGGAAGCATTTTCCGCTGAATGCAATATTGACCAAATATAGGGGCATAACCTAAAGAATATTTATTTGTTACAAAGCTAATTGTATTATAATAAAACTCGATACAAAAATTTTACTACATTATAGAAGTCGTTTGCTTCCAAAAAGCTAGGAAGCTATCCATAAATTACGAATTGTCAACCCTCTTGGCTATATTGTAAAGAAAGAAAGACAAATGTTTTTTAACCTATGAAAGTGTTACATAAATACGAACAAAAACCTACAATAACCTATTCCGAGTTACCCATGATTCCTAAAAGCGCTCTTTATCTTTAGAAAGCTAATAAACCAATATATTTTCGAGATTTAAAAAAGCATTTATGAAAATAAAGTTTCTTTTCCTGCCACTGATTTTCGGAAATGTTTCCGAGTAGTTTTATAGTGTATTAATAAGTTTTCCCAACTCGGAATAAAGGTTTTTCAGATATTATCAATTCTTAAGTAAACATTTTCATGTACGACATGTTTTACAGACAGACATTTTAATATTATTCTACATGTATAAACTCAATTACGCAGCTGAAAATGTTTAATTGAGAATAGATTAGCATCCTAAGAACTGATATTATGGTTGGTTTGAGAAATTTAATTAATATACTATAAAAACTACTCGGAAACGTTTCCGAAAATCAATGGCAGGAAAAGAAATTTTCTTTTTCTAAATGCCTTTAAATTTCGAAAATATATTGGTTTCTAGAATAAACACTAATATGGATGGAGTTCACGGATAAATATGCTCATTTTCTCTTCATTTTAAACTCTTTTTTTTTCTTTTTTAGGTAGTTTTCATTACAAAAAACCACTATATATATGACATTTATCATGATGTAACTCTCGTATTTATGAACCGATATGAATGTGACTGGTCCTGTGTGCAGACCATACCATGGTCTCGACCGAGTTCTTTGGCCAGCTTCATGAGCCATCTTGTTTCAAAATGGCGA
The DNA here is from genome assembly GCA_963931845.1 of Maratus michaelseni. Classification (NCBI taxonomy): domain Eukaryota; kingdom Metazoa; phylum Arthropoda; class Arachnida; order Araneae; family Salticidae; genus Maratus; species Maratus michaelseni. The sequence goes on along the minus strand of OZ007600.1, from coordinate 127,803,073 downwards.
AAGTTAATTTTTTTTTACTTTTTAAAAAAATTCAAAAAGGTGCATAAATAATTATAAATTGAAAAAGTTGTTACCGTTAAGTGTTAGATCGTGATACAAGGATTCTGGAAAACTGTTTGTTTTGGCTTTATCTTGAAAAATGGTTGAAGTATGGCAGTTTGAAATTCTATGGCGGCTGACATTTTGAAACAATCTCATTTTTGTTATGCTATAACTTTCAAGCTGAAATTCGCATTCAAATTCAGTATTAACGAAAACCGAGATTGAATCTTCTATAATCGGGTTCCATGTATTTTAGCTTCAGGTGTTTGAGTAAAATGAGTTGAATTTTTAAAAACAGGGATTATGAAAGCTACCTTTTTCTCCCGGTACAGGCCAGAAGGACTTTTTTGAAATAGTAATAATCGCCTTATTTAATGACATATTAAATAAGGCGAATTATACAATTTCTAAAAAGTGATAGCAATAAAGAAGTCTGAATAAAAAACAAGAACAAAAAATAATGCATCAGACATAGATTATTTTTTCATCCCGGTACAGACTGGAAGGACTTTTTTTGTCTGTTTGGCGTATGACATGCACTTGTAATTTTCTTGTCAATCTTCTTGTATGAAAACTGCGTATTATACGCTGGACTATGCGATATATGCCATAGGCGAGAAATTCTACTATTATCGCTCTATGATATGTGCGTACTGATATATTTTGACTGATATATTTTGACTGACATATTTTGACCACGAAAACTTGGTTTATATCTTTGTAGAATTTGCTCCGCTACAGGAAGGAAGAAGCTAAAATGACATAGGTGATAAAAAGAACTCTTTATTTAATTAAAAAAAAAAAAAAAAAAAAAAAAAAAAAAAAAAGCTTGGTTGTATTAATTGTCTACAGTTACATAAATTACAAACCAACCTATTGTGGTCGAAGTGTATAATAATGAGTGTGATGCATAGGCGTGGAAGCATGAAAAATTGGAAAAATACGGAAGAATTCCAAGCCCATAGGTTTAACACTAGAGAGGGGGATTTGTGATCAGACTGATAACAAGCCTTAAGACTGTCCTCAAGTCCAAACTCGCTACTTTCTGACACATTTCTGAATTCATTTTTGTTGGGAAACGCATGAAATTGACAGGTGTTCTTATTCAGAAACTGTGTAATCAAATAGCGTTTTCTTTTCTTTTCTTTTTTTTTTTTTTTTGGTAAAGGCAAAAATTTTTTCAGAAAACATTGTCAAAATTGGCGTTTTGAACCAAATTTCCGGACGCGGCAGTGCGGGAAAGGAGAAAAACCTATCGTCACGTGACAAAAATCGCCTATAACTCGAAAAGTAATTTATTTATCAAAAAATGAAAAACGCTTTTCGATTTCAAATTACTTCAGTAGTCAACACTACCAGTTTTATGCCTTTACGTTTAACATTTTACGCCTTTACGTAAACGAGTCCGAAATATTCGCGTTCTTTGAGCAGGGAATTTGAAAACCGGCTTCAAAATCAACGGGAAGACACGTGTTAAATGACACCTTTTAAACATTTTATTACACTCTTTAGTCTAACTCAATTTCGTTTTTATCACTTTCCAACATTGATAAGTGCTTATGAATTCCGTTTGTCTGTCTGTCTGTCCGTGTTCTAACTCACGTAAATACATTCGTATATTCATGCAATTGATATATGTTATTGAGGATTATTATGGTATGGTCGTTATTGAAAATGAAGTGCGTAGCGTTTATAGTTCCTTTATAGAGAGAGTCGAAAATATTCCGTTACATTATGGTCAATGGGAAAAAATCGTTTCAAGTGAATTTTAATTATGTTACACTACTTAAAACCTATTAAAATTGAAATATATCACTGAGGTGCATTACAAGATAGTCACTACATAATATGGTGTGCATAGTAATTAGTGCATATGGTGTGCACTTATAGCAATTATGCTTTTACAGGGGCACACAAAAGAAATCGGTTAAGGTACTCTACATCAACAATAATTGCTGGAAGTGCGTTTCCAGTTGCGGTACGCGTTTTTAAATATAACTATTTTTTTGCGTATTACTTTGTGCATAATTTCTGTAGATCATTTATTGGGTAGCACAAAATATCTCATATATATTTCCGTTTATTGACGGAAATTTCAGAAAGGGAATTTTAAACTGTGCTATGAGTTTCGTAACTGAGCTAAATTTTAACATACTATGTATTATATATACAGATCTATAGATCATATACAGGACAGCACAAAAGAATATGGATATTTTTCCAAATTAGCCTATATCATCAAAATCTGAATTTTTGTTTTAGCACTTACTCTAATCTCATGGTGGTTATTTGATTTGTGTTTATTGTTTTCACTACATGTACATATTCTTATACAATCACTTATGTTATTCCCTAATATTCTTAGTACTAGTATATTGCTGTACTTAAATTGTGTTAACAGTTTACTGTAAATACCCCTATCTAATTATTCAAGTTTTCCTCCAAATAAGTCTTTTTATACACTCGATGCTACTATTCAAACTATGATTATTTTATCTGATAGTATAGTATTTATTAATTGTTTGTCGTTCAGTAAGTGAGCTAATTAGTATTATTTTGTATTTATTGTTTTCTCTCAACTTTAATAATTATCTTGTAAGGCTTTGCCGCATAGTAAACAAACTTGCTAGGCGGGGCTAATTGAGCTTAAGCCGAAAGGTAGCCCTCCCCGCCGGGTTTGACTTTGACTTTGTTTACTTAGCCCCCATCTTTCACCTTATTAAACGGTAAAGATTTGTAGAAGTATATTGGAAGTGTTGGAAAATGTTACTTATAAATGTTTGTAAAATGTTTACATAATCTATGCTTGACGCATGATTTTTCGTTCTTGTTATATGTAAAGATGGAGGTTTGTAATCGATTTTAAACTCACTTCAGCATAGGCTAAAATTATAAAAATAAAACATATAAAAAATATAAAAAATTATAAAACTATAAAAAATTATAAAAAATTATAAAAAATTATAAAAATTATAAAATTATAAAAATTATGTACAGAGGTGTATTTCGGATGACTATGCACCATTTTAATATTTTTTATAAATATGAAATTATAAATTAATATTATAAATTAATAACTTATTTGTAAAACATTTTTTTCTTTATCCCGCACAGGTGATAAATCGCCAAATATTGTTTATGTCGACAATTGTATACGAGTTACAATAATAATGGATTTAAATATGGGCCAAACCACGTTTGCCAAAAAAGACCAAATTGCTGTGAAACTTCTAAAACGAAATATATTGAACATTATGAAGTAGAAAATATAAATAAAAAATAAAGAGTAATATATATTTTTAAAAATACGCTTTAATCAATAGTTTCTTATTATTTAAATAAATTATGATTATACGTTAAAAACTCAATTTAGAAATCCTAAAAAGGTAGTTTCAATAATGCTTTATTAAATCCCCGTTGCCATATTCTAAAAACAGAACCGGAGAAAATTTATAATTTTCTTAATAAATTCACTAACTTGCGTTTTCTACTAAGCGGGAAAAAAAAAAAAAAAAAAAAAAAAAAGGTAATTTTTTTATAATCCAGCTGCAGCAACGAAATATTTTAAATACTATAAAGTAGAGAATATAAATACAAAATTAAAGAATTTAAGATACTTAAAAAAAAAAAAAAAATTATACAATTAGTAGATTCATTTTAATTCATTTATGATTCAACGTTGAGAAATGCATTTCGAAATCTTAAAAATATAGTTTAAATAAAGGGTTTTTTTTAAATATCTCTAGTTTCTATATCTTAAAAAAGAAACAGAGCAAAAACTATATATATATATACATATATATATATATATATATATATATATATATATAGTATTTTCATTAGCTCGCGCTTTCTACCAAGCGAAAGAAAAGCTGTTGATTTTATGGTTGGTTGGTTGATTTATGAAGGCAGATTATCTACTCGAGGGATATAGGCCCTAGGGGGGGAGTGCCCTCCTTGGGGATCTTTGTAAGGGATCCTAACCCATATTTACGGCAAGGTTCGAAGAAAACCACGGAAAACTCCGAACGGTTAGGTCGACGAGCACGACAGGGGTTTGAACCCAGCACCTCTCGCCTACCAGCTTTAACACAGAACCTCTTAGCCACTGACGGGGCTATTTTTGATTTTATGGATTTTACATAATTGGGTTTGGTGCCCATGCGAAAAATGAGTCTTCCATATATCGGAAATGATTTATGATTCTTTTAATCTAGAAATTACAAATAAAATACCCATATATCGAATTCTTTTACAAGGTGCCATTTTAACACCATTTGAAATAATGCTATTTTTTTTTCTTTATTCTCTTAATGTTTAATCACTTGCTAAAACTTTCTCTAGTTTTTTTTTTTTTTTTTTTTTATTCTTTTAATGTTTAATCACTAGCTAAAACTTTCTCTAGCTTTCTCGTTCTTTCTTTCTTTTTTATTTTATTCTTTTAATGTTTAATCACTAGTTAAAACTTTCTCTAGTTTTCTCTAGTCTTTCTCTTTCTTTCTTTCTTTTTTATTTTATTCTTTTAATGTTTAATCCCTAGCTAAAACTTTCTCTAGTTTTCTCTAGTCTTTCTCTTTCTTTCTTTCTTTTTTATTTTATTCTTTTAATGTTTAATCACTTGCTAAAACTTTCTCTAGTTTTTTTTTTTTTTTTATTCTTTTAATGTTTAATCACTAGCTAAAACTTTCTCTAGCTTTCTCTTTCTTTCTTTCTTTTTTATTTTATTCTTTTAATGTTTAATCCCTAGCTAAAACTTTCTCTAGTTTTCTCTAGTCTTTCTCTTTCTTTCTTTCTTTTTTATTTTATTCTTTTAATGTTTAATCACTTGCTAAAACTTTCTCTAGTTTTTTTTTTTTATTCTTTTAATGTTTAATCACTAGCTAAAACTTTCTCTAGCTTTCTCTTTCTTTCTTTCTTTTTTATTTTATTCTTTTAATGTTTAATCACTAGCTAAAACTTTCTCTAGTTTTCTCTAGTCTTTCTCTTTCTTTCTTTCTTTTTTATTTTATTCTTTTAATGTTTAATCACTAGCTAAAACTTTCTCTAGTTTTCTCTAGTCTTTCTCTTTCTTTCTTTCTTTTTTATTTTATTCTTTTAATGTTTAATCACTAGCTAAAACTTCCTCTAGTTTTTTTTTTTTTTTTTTTTTTTTTTTTTTCAATATTATCAAATATAAAGAAAAATTAGATGCATTCTAAGATCCAGGATGGTGGGGATGACTATCCTTGCATCCTCTTTTTTTTATCTCTCATGCTTCGTATACATACATATTATCAGGTTCAAGGTTTGATAAATTCAGTGCGCCAGGTCACCAATGGCGACCAAAATATTTTAACTGGCGACTGGAGGCATTACCAACTAAGAACCAAAATTTAAAAAATGCAGATTTTCAAGAACCATGTGAGACAAATTTTTATCTAATTTGAAGGTGGCTTAAAGCTGATAAATGAAATTTAATGATACTGTACATTATTTTTCGTAAGTAATTAATTTTGAATTTTTTCTTGAAACAAAATAATGATTTTTCAAAACATTTTTCCTTTTTGTTATGATATTGTATATTTTATTCATTCAAACTTTATAATAATGTCTATATATACATATATATCTTTAGTGTTATTCAATTATGATAAGTTCCGTTGAAATCTTAATTTATATTATCAGTCTAAATTAATTTATTAACCCTTTCAGGGGCAGTGGTATGTTTATGAAACCACTTAAGTTTAATTCCCAAACGCCACAATGGCACCAGAATTTTGTTAAAATCTTTCCCATTTAATATGTATGTGAAATATAGCCTTTTTCCTATTACGAAATAAATGTTTTTGTAAATTCCGGTGTCAGTCATTTATTTCAACATTTTAGTACTGAAAGTACTTTGCCCCTGAAAGGGTTAACCGAGATGAAGAGTTAATACAATTTCAAATATATTATTACTATGCTCATTTTTTTTTTTAAATCAACAAATTATATTTAAAATAAAAATGCGCCTTTTGAAAATCCGTTTAAATAATCCATAGGGGAGTGGAAGGTAAATATTATTTAATGGCAACTTTTTTTTTTCTTTTTTGTATTGACTACCAGGTTATTTTGCAATTTGTAGAACCCTAAACATGACACATAAGTTCAGAATTAGATCAAGATTAATACAAAAATCGGGAGTTATAAGTTTAAGACAATGTTCAAAGATGGCAGCACCAAATTTCAACAACAAACCTTTTTAATAATGAAAACATGGACATTTGCAAGTATCCCTTGCATCCTTTTGCCTGCGTCCATGGCCCGTGAACTTACATGGTATTATCACCTCAAACACAAAACCTGATATCAGCATGATACAAAAATTCACAATTTGATCAGAAAAATCGTAAGTTATTAGTATAATATCATGTTCAAAGATGGCAGCACCAAATTTCAACGCCATATAAACTTCAATGCAGAAGGACCTATTCAATAATCTAAACAGGGGTACTTGCAATTATTCTTTTCTGTTAGGATTCACGCGTTCACAATAAATCTCCATTCACTCTACAAGGTCAGTTTTTTTTTCTTTATATTTATATTTTTACATATGTTTAAAAACAAAAATATGAAGTAATAATTCATTTTTATATTTGTAATTATATTATTCTTTCTACCATTTTATTAAAACATATTTTTGCAAAATTTAGAGTGTATTAGCAATATTCAGAATTCTTAATGCTATGTCAAATTACCTACTTAGAAACTTGTTTAAGAGGAGGGAAGAGAAATAGCAGAAGTGCTATTCAGAAGAGTCATATAAAAAATTCACGGTTCGTTTTCTGAAGGAAAAAAGAAAAAAAATTAAATATTAACAAACAAAAAAAAAAAAAGGAAAAAAAGCTCAAACGAATGTATTAATTAAATATCTCAATCTCAAAAGTGATAATAAGAAAGACCAATGAATAATGGCATTTAAATTTCTCGGCAAATAATAGTATAAGTGAATATGTGATAGTTGAATACAGTGTAGAATATAGACATTTTTCTCCAGGAGGGATTTCTGCAGCTCCGGAAGAAGGGAAGGCATGGAGTTCCAAGGGAAAATTTCCTCTTAATAAATAGAAGAATAGAAAGTCATTAATAAATAGAATACAAATTTCCAGGGGGGGGGACGTATCCCCCCCCCTCACGAAGCATCCAAATATCTCTCCGGAAAATTTGGGATTACATGTTTATAGCGTTCAGATTCCCGTTCCCAGGAACTGCTAAAAATCGCTGCCGGACGGAAGGTAAATGTCTGAATTTAACATAGCAAAATCTCATTAAATTCTATAACTAGCAGACGGCAGATACTAATTCTGAGAGAACATAAGTTTCAAAAATCTTTAAAGCAAGCAAAATTTTTTTTTTTTTTTTTTTTTTTTTTTTTTTTTTTTTTTTTTTAGATTGTTTCCAAATCTAAACTAGCAATATTATGACACATTTTTTAATTCATTTTTGTTCAGAAAATCAGGAAATTGACAGATATTCTTTTTGAGAAACTTTGTAATCGGAAGACGTTTTCCATTTTTTGCTGGAGGCAGAAGATTTTCCAGAAAATATTGTTGAAGTCGGCGTTTTGAAGCGAATATCCGATACCACAGGGCCCCCACCAGTGGCTGAGACGTTCTACTCTCAAAACTGGTAGACGGGAGGTGCTGGGTTCGAATACAATCGCGCTCGTCAGCCGAAACGTTCGGAATTTCTCGTGGTTTTCTTCGAACCTTGCGTTAATACGGATTAGTTTCCCGTAAAAAGACCCCCACGGCGGGCACACCCCCATAGGGCCTATCTCCCTCAAGCAGATAATCGGCAGTCATAAATCACCAATCACCGATCAGCCACAGTACGAGAAAGGGGGAAATCGTGTCAAAACGTGACACGAATCACTTATAACTCGATAAGTAAGTTATTTATCAAACAATGGAAAACTTATTTCGATTCCAAATCGCTTCAATAATCAGGCGTGCCAAATGTATGCCTTTGCGTTTAAAAATTAGTAAGAAAGTTTCGTATTGTTGAGAAGGTCATTTCAGAAGCAACTTAAGATACAGTCAGAATGTGCAAATTTCAAATATCAGGGTACTCATTAGTATACTGAAGTATATTAAGAAGAATACTCCAAGTATACTGATTTACGACGGACGTTTAGAATTTTTGGAATTAAAAGACCCTTCTCACAGAATCATTCCGCTGGACGTCACGCAGTGTTGAGTTCGGTGGCGTAGCTACGTTTTTTGGCGCCCGGAGCAGGAATAAATGCTCCCACCCCGCTCCTTCCGGACATTACTTTTTCCTCAAGACGAAAAAAAAATTCCTTCCGGCTTGTACCGGGAGGAAAAAGTAGCTTCTCTCTTCTTGCTTTTAAGAATTCAGCTAATTTTACTCAAACACACGAAGCTAAAATGAGTGGAACCCGATTATGGAAGATACCTAGTTTTGGTCAATTATGAATGGGAAATTTCGAGAAACTAGTCAGCTATTGCCAAGTTGGCTTCAGTTATGGCAACCTATTTTGATCTCCAGGATATTTAGGCAAATATCGCCAAGCTTGGCGAGAATTTGATGTTAGCATATGTGACTAGGTAGATTTAAGAGTATGAGAGTAGCAAAAATGATTACAACAATGGAAGCAAATTTGCGAGAAACCACGATTGCTAAAACTCATAAATTAACCCTTTATATCCTGAACTAATTTTCCAGCTACTTTTTAATTGTATTTTTGCATCATTGGATAAGTTTTGGTGCAGAATAAACATAGGAAAGAGGAAAATAATTTTTATAGTGTTTTAGTGGTTAATTATGCAACTGTAACCACCATAAAATTTTAACCCTATGATATAAAATAAAATAGTAAATTTCAAATAGTAAACTTCAAATAAAATATAGGAAATTTTCACCTGTAGAGTATAGAAAACAATAGAAAATAATAGTACTAAATAACCGGTAATAAACCACTAAAATTACTCAAATGAAGAACAACATGCATGTCAATACTATTGCAAAATGGATTTCGAATGTAGCGAGGCAAATGCAGAATCCCTACAATGCAAAGAAAGAGGATATGTGCTTGAATTTGCCATCTCCTGCCTGCTGTCAGAAATACACTCTTTGTGCCATTGTGAATACCGTTAGGAAAAACGGTCATATTACGAATATATAGGTGTTTTATTAAAGTGGTACTTATAAGTACCGTCAGGATAAAAAGGGTTAAACCAGATTATGGAAGAAATATCTGCTGCCTGATTTAATTTACAAGGGGCCTATACTCTTGGAATTTCCAAGGAGTTTTTATTTATTGTCAAAATATGTGAGATAGTTTCGCTTAAAAGCCTTTTTCAATTTGGCGTCCCTTGGCAGCGGCGCCTGGGGCGACCCCCCCCCCCCCGTTAAGCTACAGTACTGGTTGAGTTATGCTTAAAAACTGCCCTCATTGCAATCTGTTTTGCAATCCGATTACAAATAAATTTAATATTGGGAGTTTCAAACTTTAAACCTTTATAAATCATAAACATGCTCGGATGAATGACTCCCCGTTTGGTATCTGAAACGCTCGGCTACTCCAATTTACGTATAAAGCTACAGGGTGTTTCAAAAATGACCGGTATATTTGAAAAAACAATAAAAACTAAACGGGCAGCGATAGAAATACACTGTTTGTTTCAATATGCTTGGGACAACAGTAAATTTTCCGGCAGACAAACTTTCGAAATTAGTTACAATTTTCAACAACAGATGGCGCTGCAGTCTGGAAAAATCTAAACCACGATATTTTCCACATATCCACCATGCGCAGCAATAATAGGGCGTAAGTCTCTGAGCGGAATTACCAGAAATCTTTGTAAACCTGTGACTTCTGCGGTTCTTTCTTCTGTGGTGTGACTTCTTTCTGTGGGGACACTTGAAACACCAGGTGTACCGCCACAATCCAGAAACAATTGAACAACTGAAGCGGTGTACATCTCTTCTGCATGTGAAGCCATCCCGCCTGACACGTTTACAAAGGTTTCTGGTAATTTCGTTCAGAGACTACGCCATATTATTACTGCGCATGGTGGATATGTGGAAAATATCGTGGTTTAGATTTTTCCAGACTGCAGCGCCATCTGTTGTTGAAATATGTAACTAATTTCGAAAGTTTGTCTGCCTGAAAATTTGCTGTTGTCCCAAGCATATTGCAACAACGGTGTATTTCTATCACTGCCCGTTTAGTTTTTATTGATTTTTCAAATATACCGGTCATTTTTGAAACACCCTGTAAATACGATGCCAAACTTAGGTGTTCGTATTGAAAATTTCAGAATTTGGAACAATTTCCGTATGAAGACGACCCTCTAAGCTTATTTTTTTAAAGCATAAATTAAAAAAAAATATATGTAATTTCCTTTAAGCTTCCTGGGACAATTTGAAGATTAAAATGCATGGGATGTTCTTTTTACATGCTTTCTTTTACCTTACATTTCTGTATGTATGTAGCAGTCTTGTGACTCATTTTTCACCCATTTCCTGTTGACGTTAGAGCTTTGAAATGCACTGCAAAAAAAAAAAATGTTGTATTTACAGTATAATACTGGCACTCCAGCTTCCAGTATTATACCGTAAAATTTAATACTGGCAGCTGGGGCGCCAGTATTATACTCTAAAATAATTTTTTTTTTCAGTGAGTGGAATATATATGTTTTCCTGAGGGCAATACACGAATTCGATCCCTAAGGGGTGGGGGTTGGGGGCACGTCGGCCGAAAAATAGCACTTTCCCCATAGAAATAATGTTACGATTGTATAATTGAAAAAATAAATGCATTGTTGGAACATTCATCCATTTTCACCATATTGTTGCCCGCATCATTATGACGTCATCATTGAGCGACGCACACATTTGTGCTTTGGAATATAAGTTGACTTTTTTGTGAATTTTAATAAAAGTATGTTTTTTTTTTTTTTTTTTTAATTTACATGTAATTATTTTCTTTTTAGTCTACTGTACTATAAATTACTATTTATATATATGTACTTGCTAGTTTTGTCTAATATCCCAATTCAGTCGCTGTTCTTCCTCTACTGACCTACTGACTATCATGCTCTTCGTGTGTAATATTCTCCAGGATTTCTTAAACAATTATACGCGAATTTTTGGATACTGGTGAGCAAAGGTTATTTAGCAAATTATTATAGAACTGAAAACCGCATTATTTTACATTTAGATAGATTTTTGGTAGTATATCAAACTATGACTTAAGTCGCGAGTAATATTAATTTTTCTTTATAAACTATTATTAATAAATCATAAGATGTTTTAAAGAACTTTACCGGTTTCTTTTATATTTTAAAAAAAGTTATGCAAATTTTCCGATTATATATCATATGGCCAAAAGGACACTTTCGATTTTAGACGCTTTTTCGAATATCAAGAGTCGAATATTTGATTTCGAATGAATTTGACAATTTCGAATATTTGAATTCTTCTGGAACTTCAGGGATATGAAGAACAAGTTTGATCCCATATTTTTCAGAGAAGGTTTGGTCACAAGCGCAAATAGGGGACCAACAGTAAATTGAATACAAAATAATATTTGTGATTACCCTATAAATTAAAATGCTCAAAGTGAGCGGCAACTATAGCCAATGACTAATGGGCACTTTTTAATATTTGTAATTTGTATTAATTTGTGTAAAAATAGCACGTATATTCATGGCAATATAAAGGTTTCTTTAAAATTTTCAAGAATTTTTCGTTTTTTGTTTATAACATGCAGATTTTTTAAACCAAATTTACCACCACTTTCCGAAAACTTGACTAAGTAAAGATGAAACAACATGCAGCAATTAGAATATTAAATACCTGATGTATAACGAGAATTTGTATGAAAGAATTTTTAACTGCGCATGCGCTAGCGATATATATATATATAAAATGTATAATTTCATTGTTAACTATATAGGGCAACTCATATAAAAAAAATCCTTGACGGGGGGTGTTTTTGTGTTCTGGGAGTCATGATCGGCGTAGATCTGCAAAATTTTTTCAAAAATTCCAACTTAGGGGAGAATGCAATAGGTAGTATTTCTTACGAAATCTACCTAAAAGGCCAATCGAATATCATGTAAATTAGGAAAGATGTCAGAGATACGGTGAGCTGAATTTCAGTTGTTTTCTAAAAGTAGCTATATCATAAGTGATTTTCTACAAACTATCATTTTTGTATTAACTGATCAAACTAATCAAATCAATTAACGTCAGACTTTTGGATGGAACCTTGGATTTTTATAATTCGTTTTTTGTGTAAGTGGGCTCGTTCTTCCAAGAACAACTAAAACATCAATAAAAAAAATTAAAAACATGAAAAATGACGATTTGTTGAAAATCCCTTATCGTCCAGCTACTTTTAGAAAAAGCACTGAAATTCAGTTCACTGTATCGCCGAGTAACCGTTTTTTTTTTTTTTTTTTTTTTTTTTTTTGTAATAAACCGTTGTAATCTTTTTTTGTAATAAACCGCTGTAATATTTTTTTGTAATAAACCGTTGTATTCTTTTTTCATAAAAAAAAAAGCCTTGTTTATAGCCATTATAGCCTTTTTTTTTTTTTTTTTTTTTTTTTTTTTGTTATTAATACCGGGGGAACACAGTGTAATTCAATATTACAGAGAAATATGTGATGTTTAATCACATATATTTACACATTTTTATTTTTCTCTAATTAATAAACACATAGTAAAATAGTAAATAATTCCTCATAAATTTAACCTACAATTATTCTAGCTTTCATTGAAAAGTAAAATTGGAATAAGAGTGTCATTCTTTCTTTTTAACACTTTCCAACCTAGTTGAAAAGTGTTTATGACTTCGGTTTGTCTGGCCGTCTGCCGTCTGTCCACCTGTCCGTGCTCTAACTCTCGTAAATATACTCGGATTGCTCTGCAATTTTTATATGTTATAGTCGTTATCTATAGCATGTTCCCTATTTCAACGGAAGTGTGTAACACATATAGTTTTCTTACAGGGACACTCAAAAGAATTCCATTACATTACGTCTATGGAGAAAAACCGTCTGCCGTTTATTTAAATAATGTTTCCCTATTTTAAACGCATTGAAATTTATATAAGGTGCATTACAAGAGGCTTACTACAGAATATTGTGTGTATAGTAGTCATCGTTCATTTACAGGGACACACAAAAGAATTCTCTACTGTATGTTAACAATAATTCCTGGAAGTGCGTTTTAAGTTACTGAACGCGATTTTATTTTTAACTCGCTTTTTGTCTATTACGTGGTGTGTATAAATTCTGTAGATCCTATACAAGGAAGCACAAAAGTTCGCGAGCACATTTCTGTATTATTTAAATCCAGACGGAGAATTTTAAACTCTGCTACGCGTTTCCTAACTGAACTAAAATTTAGCATCCTATGTAGTATATATACAAATCTATAGATTCTATACAGGGCTGAATAAAAGTATTCGGATTACTTAGATGTTATCTTTCAGTTTATTAAACGGTATGATTTGTAAAATTATTTTGGAAACGTTGGAAAGTGTTACATAATCTATGCTTGACGCATGATTTTTCGTTCTTATTTAACATTTGTAATGCGGCTTCATAAGATTTATTTTACCTCTACTTGATTTTTCCATTTCTTTCGTCTCAATGCATAAAGTAAATATAAAAATTCTTTCCGGCCTCTACCGGCAGGAAAAAGGTAGCTTCCATATTCCGTGTTAGTTTTCAATACAAAAAAGTATAAAGCTACCTATTGCAGCCGTTTGGAGGAAAGCAGTTCCGGAAAATTTCGATATATTTTTACCGATCATGACCCCCAGACCCCAAAACCACCCTCCGTTCAAATGTTGATATATATATATATATATATATATATATATATATATATATCTGACCTATGTCGTACGATAACGCTCGTATTTATAAATCAATTTTGATTAAACTAATTGTGTGTATTAAGCTCACCAATGTCTCGACCGAGTTCGTTGGCCAGCTTGGTCCGCCATTTTGTTTCAATATGGCGGCCATTTAAAAATTTAAAACTAAAATAAATATACAAAAAAGTTAAAAATTCAAATTTATTTTTTAATTAAGTGTTAGGCCTTGATACGAGGATTCCAGAGCATTTTTTGGTTTACCTCTATCTTAAAAAATGGCTGAGATAGAGCAGGTTGAAATTCTAGGGTGGCTGACATTTTGAAACAAGACAGCACATTACAAAAATTTTCATTGTTGTAATAATTTTTCCAATCATCCGCATAAAAACTATATATTCATATCCGTTAGCGCCAAATTCTCGCCAAACTTGGCGATATTTGGCGAAATAGCGCCAAATTTGGCGACCAAAATAAGTCTTCATAAATGAAGCCAATTTGGCTATTGCTCAATAGTTTGGCGAATTTCTTATTCAAATTCAGTGTAAACGAATCTTTTGTAAACGTTTTCTTTGCATTTTAACTTGCTGTTTTCGTGTAACATTAGCTAAAATTTTAAAACGAAGATACAGGAAAGCTACCTTTTCCTCCCGGTACAGACCGGAAGAACTTTTTAAAAATTCAACTCATTTTACTCAAAAACCCGAAGCTATAATGCTTGGAACCAGATTTGATTATAGAAGATTCAATAACGGTTTTTGTTAATAAAGGATTTGAATGCGAATTTCAGCATGAGAGTTACAGCATAACAAAAATCAGATTGTTTAAAAAAATCAGCCAATCTAGAATTTCAAACAGCTACATCTGAGACATTTTGTAAGATAAAGCCAAAACAAGAAATGCTCCGGAATCCTTGTATCACGATCTAACACGTAACGAAACAACTTTTTCAATTTATACATTTTTATACACTTTTTTGAATTTTTTAAAAATCTAAAATTTTTTAACTTGCCGCCATTTTGAAGCAAGATAGCGCATGAAGCTGGCCAACGAACTCGGTTGAGACCTTGGTATGTCCTGTACACGTGATCAGTCACCTTCATATCGGTTCATAAAGACGAGAGTTACAGCATAACAAAAATTAGATTGCTTCAAAATGTCATCCACCCTAGAATTCAAACTCTCATATCTCAGCTACTTTTTAAGATAAAGCCAAAAGAAAATATATTCCAGAATCCTTGTATCACGATGTAACACTTAATGGAAACAACTTTTTCAATTTAAATTTTTTTGTATATCTTTGTGAATTAAAATTAATTACTTTTTTAACTGGCCGCCATTTTAAAACAAAATGGCGGAGGAAGCTGGCCAACGAACTGGGTCGAGACCTTGGTATGTCCTACACACATACTCAACCACATTCAAACCAGTTCATAAATAAGAGAGTTACAGCATGACAAATGTCAGATATATATCTAGATATATAAATCAACATTTGAACGGAGGGGGTTTTGGGATCTGGGGGTCATGATTGGTGAAAATATAGCAAAATTTTCTGGAATCGCTTACCTCTGAACGGCTGCAATAGATAGCTGGTAATGATAGCTACCTAAAAGAGTAACTGTGCTTTGTCTGCAATTAGCTTTCTCGGTCGTTATACTACGATTCGGTATGTTCATGGTCAGACATTTTCTTTCTGATAAAAACCACTATAATAGGGGCTATAACCGAGAGGTTCTTTGAACCCATTTTTATCCTTTTTTTTTTTTTTTTCCGCACTGAGGAAGGGGATCGAGGAATTCTTGAAACGGCCGTTTGCGGTTTTTTGTGCCAATTTTTCATATTTTTGCGTTACAACGTTGTTATTGGTTTTGGTTTAGGAATTAAAAACCACTAGACTCGTTAACCGTTTCTGGGGCAAAGTACTTCCGTTATTAAATGTTAAAACAATTGAAAGACATGAGAATTTACATACAAATTTACTTGAGAATAAGTAAAAAGCTCTTTTTCACGAACATTATAAAAGCAAACTGTTAATCCAAAATTCCGGTGCCATTTTGCCATTTGGCCATGAAGGCATCTTGGCTTACATGCGACTTTGATGATTAAACGGCGGTGTGTGAAAATTCTCATTTTTAGTTCAGTTGCCTTTTGATTGTTCTGCTGTTCACTGTTCAAAATAGCTTTCTCAGTGCCACCCGTAAACATCTTGCCTGGATACTTCGCTGGTTGTGAATCCAAGAATGCTTAATAAAATTGTATTAATGAAAATTCTAATAAGACATTATTTTAAAAATCTGTGGGTTATTTTTATTTCAATGCAAAATGAAATTTGACTTCCATGATAAAAAACTTCAGCGTGATATAAACTTCTCTATATACAGAAGGTATAAACTTCATATTTTAGCAGCTCTAGCATGTCAAACTCTGACTGTAACTCTGAAGAACGCTGCAGTTGGAATAAGCACGATAAATATGATGTGACTACAGGGTCAATATTACATTGGCATTAGAAAATAAGCACATACACCCCACATAAATGGCTATATTTTTTTAGGATTTAAATATTAGTAAATCAAGTGATAAAACTACTACTGTAATGCATGAGTTTTGACGCAGTAAGGATTTACTGGTAAGTTCCCATCGCATTTATTTTAGACAACACTCACAATACACAAATTTATACACAGATACACATTAGACATTTCACACAACATATTTACGGAATCTATACCTTAAAAGAAATACCTAGAACCAGCGCCATCGCTAAGACTTTTTATTGAGGGGGGGGGAGTGGACCTTAAATTGCCAAGTCAAATTTCAGTATTTGCAAATCATTGAGAAGCAAAAATAAATAGTTCTCGACAATTCAACAAGTTTGCCAGCTAGTTTTATAATTTTGCCACGTTACCACAATTAGAAAATGTAATATAGTTCTTATTTTAAAAACTTTAGTAATATTCCCAATTAGACTTGTAACTTTTGCAAAGTCTATTAGAATAGAAAGTACGTTATATTTTTTATTAAAGTTTTCAACAAATTTGCGAAATAAGTTTGTAAATTTGCCAACTGTAACAGCATTCGCGAACGTTTCAGGGGGTGGGGTTCGGTTTAAAATATTAGTAAATAAAGTGATAAAATGATTATTTAGTATAATGGTAACAAGTTGGAAATTGTACGTCAAACGCGACAAACGAGGTGCGTTCGTACTATAGCTAGTTATATAAATATTCAGATCTTGATGATTTTTAATTCTGTGAAATGAATTATATCGTCTGCAGATTAATTTCTGTAATAAAATAAGTATCTCGATCGCTTGACGATTAAACCTCGGAAGAAAACACCGATTTTTTTTTTTAATTCAAATTTCTTAATAAATATTTTTATTAATATCTTCTAAAATTTTGATTCGATTTTCATAAAATTTGAAATGTCTCGCCAAAATTCTGCAAAGATAATACATCTTAATTTTCAAACCATTTGGTTGGGAAGTTTTTGCGCTGTTATATGCGGACAGACGGACGAACGGATCAGACGACGACTATAGGGGCTACGTATTTATATAATTACGGACCCACCTAAAAATAGTGTTTTTACAATACTCTTTTTTATGAGCATTCATTGTTTACCTTGAAAATAACACATAATTTCATGACTTTAATTCCTGATTTTTTCAACAAATTCTCGTAACAATATGTTAATTTAATGTTGGCACCGAACCCGATTATGAAAAATTCGCAGCTTTTTTTTTTACACTTGGTAGAAAGCGCAAGCTATTGAATTTATTTTAAAAAATTTTACTCTGTTTCTTTTTTAAGATAGGGCAACAGGAATGAAAAAAACAGTATTTAAACTATTTTTTTTTAGGATTTCTAAATTGCTTCCTCGAACATAGAATCGTAATTTAATTAATATGAAACTATCAATTGAAAGAAGCGTATTTTTTTTATAGATGATACTCTTTATTTTGCAGTTATATTTTCTACTTTTTAGTGTTAAAAATATTTTGATGTTGCAGCTTCACAGCCTGCTGGTCTTTTTTGGCGAACGTGTTTTGGGGCGTCATTAAATGTATTGTTGTTGTAACTCGAATACAATTTTAACCGTAAAGAATATTTGGCGATTTAACACCTTGACAGGATAACGGAAAAATGTCTTAAAATTAATTTATTAATTTGTAATTAACTTCTAAATATATTAAAATGTTGTATAGTCATTGGAAACACACCTTTGTTGATATATATATATATATATTTTTTATAATTCCAGCATATCAGGGATTGAGTAAAAAAACGATTACGAAATTCCATCTTTACCCCAAAAAAACGAAGTTAAGTTAAATAAAACAGAGTAATAAAGAAAGAAAAAATAAACAATGAAAATGTATGCATATTCTTCGCACAATACTGTCGAAAACAAATTAGTTTTAATTATTATCTACACTTGGCACTATACGAAAATACCAACTTAAATACAGTAATTATTTTCACTTACCTGGCGAGTTTCATCCAATATTCCAAATAACCCTTTCGTGCTCAGTTTTTCCTAGACTGATCATCATACCTTTTGCGTGCAATATTGTAAACGAAAGTCCGACACGACCGAGTAGTTCGGAGCGTACTTGAAAAGACTCTTAGATTTTGGCGAACGATAATCCTAAGATACGGTGACGTCAAGTATTACACACAATTACTCCTTAAAAAGGAAAAATAAATTCAGAAAAATATCGGAATCGTAATTCTAATCGGTCACGAGAGAGAGAGAAGGTGCATTGGAAATAGTCCTTCACTTTCCTTGTTTTTGTTTAAAGTTTTGCCATCTTTTGAATTCTTAGAAAACAAAAATGTAAAACACTGCTTTATTAGCCGGTGTTACTCAAACGCCAGAGTGTTTAACACACACACACACACACACACACACACACACACACACACACACACACACACACACACACACACACACACACACACACACACACACACACTTATAGATAGATAGATGTATACATGATATATGTATATAGAATTATCAATCAATGCATGGATTTAAACTTTCTAAGACTTAAAGCAGGTGTATAAACTGAACTATGAAAATTATTTAAACAGTAACCAAAACAGAATATATTAAAAAACACAGAAACAACAAATCAATATTACAAGTCAACTGACACAGCTTTTACTCTTCAGGGGATGGAACGACTATTCAAACTCCCCTCCCCCCCCACCTCTTATATTAAAAAAAAAAACAGTACTATCAGCAGATTTTGTAAGGCAAGCTATTCTTACATTACACAAAATAACAACAGATAAAATAAATCATTTACTAACTATTAACATAACGAAAAACTATTTCGACAAAATATAACTTTCCAAATTATACTAATTATACTAATTAAACAAAAAAAATAACAATAAAAATAATTTTGTAAAAAATTAAATATAGTCAATAATTTATATAAGTAAACAATTTTTAAAGTAAAGTGCAAGCTAGCTCGTCTTCACCCACAATAAAAGCACTATAAAAAATGTCTTTTTAATAATTGAGCTTAAACGTCTGTCCATCAACTCATAACTTAAAAAACTTTTATTAATTCTTCCTCCAGTATTTCAAAACCAGCCAAAACCCCTGTCCGCTCGTAGACCTAACCGTTCGGAGTTTTCCGTGGTTTTCTTCAAACCTTGCCGTAAATACGTGTTAGGATCCCTTAGGAAGACCGCCACGGAGGGCACTCCCCCCTAGAGACTATATACCTCGTGTAGATAATTGGCCGTCATAAAATCAACCAACCAGCCAAAAGAATTTTTGAATCAGTGGCTTCTTTCACTTTACTGTAACATCCACCATTAATCCGTTCTATAAAATAGACTTTAGGGCAGTAGTTTCATATAGTAAATTCCAGAAACTGTAGCCATAACACACACAGACACACACACATATACCGGGTGGTTATAATATAAGGTATCTCTATTTGGAGCTGTCTGTAGCTCAAAGGAATAACCCAAATGAAACCAAAATCGGTACACTTACTATTCGAGAAGGCGGAGGAAGAATGAAAAAATAAAAAAAAATATTTGCAATAATAGCCGACAGATGGCGCTTTTGAGTGTGAAATATAATGTGTAATATTGTGTACCGTGGAGGTGTCGCAAACCTCAATGACTTTACCGCATATCACGACATGTGCGAAACATCACTCCTGATGAGCTACATTCCCTAGTTGAGCACGTCGTGCACCGCTTAGATTGATTGTATCCTCCAGCACAATGGCCATGTGGAGCCTGTACACGATCGGCATCGCCATGCGAAAGCGTAAACACATTCACTGTGACATCCTCCAATAAATTAGGTGTGTCCTCCGGTGTGATGCCTTAATTATTTGTTCTTGTATTACACATTACATTTCACACTTAGTAGCGCCATCTGTCGGTGATTATTTCAATTATTTTTTTATTATTCCATTCTTCTTCCCCCTTCTCGAATAGTAAGTGTACCGATTTTGTTTCATTTGGGTTATTCCTTCGAGCTACAGACAGCTCTAAATAGAGATACTTATATTATAACCACCCTGTATATATATATACTAGCTGTTACCCGTGACTTCGTTCACGTAACATTAAAAAAAGAATAAATGCATTAATTTAGCAAAACATTTCACTTGATAATTAAAAACATATATAATTAACTAAAGCTTTATCACATTTTATAGGAGACCATACGGTATTTCTTTGCTATAGGGGCCTTGACATAACCCAGTCATAAAAAAGTGAAATTTCATGCCAAATAATATGTACAATCGCGAAAATGAAAGTGCAACTAATGAAAAAAGGAAGACCCAGTAAAATCGTGAAAATCGAGGAATTCCTTTTCGTAAAACGAAAAACAACACTGGCAGAATTCTTCTATACAACAGTGCATTTTAGGTGGTATTTGGTGTACAATTTGTATATGTGTGCATTGTTAAATGGGCATTATATTGTTTATTTGCATAGACATATATTATATATTTCTTACTACAGTACCTTGTTTATGTATATATTAAATTAAGTGTTTCACGCTAAGTGGTGTAAATAGTGAACAAACTGCTTGTGGATTTTATACATTGATAGATATTTCACAAAGATATAACAATCTGATGCGATTCTAAAATGTAAATAAAGGTTGCTAGAAAGTACTTTAAATTCTGCCCAATTTAACCTCAATATTTTCTCTATCGCGTCAAGAACGCTATTAGCAAATAAATACCGACGACACAAATCTGATTATCTAAATTTACATATTTTTGTTAGTATATATAGGATTCTTTTAATTTATTTCATGCGCTTGAAATTTTTTATGCTTTCTCTAGGGTTAGGTGTCGAATAAATGTACTTTCTTGTTATTTTATTTTGCCATTTCTATTTATTCTATTTTCCACTCATTCCATTTATGGATATTGATTTAATTTACATATTCGTGTCAAAGAATATTCTTTAAAGTTATTATCAGGATTAGGATAGGATACGATTAGGGTTAGGATTAGGAATAAAAATTGAACGACAATGGCATGACCAATTCAGGTTTAAAGTCTGAACCATCATGAAGCAATAAGTTGATGACAGTTTAGAAAACATATACCGCATTCAAAGTACAGTTTTCGAATTTATCTTCCATTGTCTAGAAAGTGGCCGAATTACTTTGTGCAGCCCTATATATGATCTGTAGATTTAAGTATATAATAATACATAGCATGATAAAATTTAGTTCATTTAGAAAATTCACATTTAGCAATATTTGCCAATCGATGGAAATGCACTCGAAATCTTTTGTATAGCAATGTATATTATCTAAACATTTTTGTACACACCACATATTAAGCTAAAATTTAATTCAGGTAAAAAACGTATAAGGCAACTTAAAACTCACTTCCAGCAGTTACAAACCGTAAAACGACAATGTATTTTGTTCTTTGCGAAGCCCTGTATATGAATGTATTTATATTCCACAAACTTATATTAGTTTACTAAATATAGTTCAGCAAGAAAATGCGTAACACAATTAAAAACTACCCTTAAGCAATTCACTCCCATAGTCTGTAATGCTTACGAATTCCCTTGTGTAGCCCTGTATATGATCATACGAATTTACACACACCATATAATATGAAAAAAATTAGTTAAACTAAAAAACGTAAACCAAAACTTGAAAACGCACTTATCACACACAGACTGTAATTATCGCATGCATACTGTAACCAATATATTTTGTGTGTCCCTGTAAATGAACAATAAACGCAATACACACCATACTTTTAAGCGATCAATTTTTAGTGCTCCTCAGTAATGTATATAATTTTCATTATCGTTGAAATAGTGAAACATAATTAAATTACACTGTGCGACAGAATTCTTTTATTTGACCCTGTAAATGAACGATAAACGCAATGCACGCGATACTTTTAAGTGCGCAGTTTATAGTAGACCTCAGTGATGCATATGATTTTCACTATGTTGGAAATAGTGAAACATAATTAAATTATACTTCAAACGATTTTTCCCCATAGAACAGTGTGTAACAGAATTCTTTTGTTTGTCCCTGTAAATGAATAATAAATGCTTTGCACCCCATATTCTACAAAAAAGCATGTTTTAAAGCGCTTCATAATTATATATCAATTTCATCATGTTTTAAATGATGTAGCATCATCAAAATGCACTTGACATGATTATTTTCCATTGACTGTAATGTAACGGAATACTTTTGACTGTCCCTGTAAAAAAAACTATCAGTGCTACCTACACACTTCAGTTGGAATAAGCAACATGCTATAGTAAACGACAATAACATACAAAAATTTCATGGCAATCCGAGTATATTTAGACGTTAGAGTACGGCCAGACAGCCAGACAGCAGACGGCAGACAAACCAAAGTCATAAACACTTTTCAACTAGGATGAAAAGAGTTAAAAATACTAGATAATGCGAGTGTCTATTCACTGTACCTTATTTTAAAATGACCATTTCAATCGGATGATCTTTAAGACATAAATTAAATCTGTGTCACTTGCATTTAACATTAGTAGCCTCAAGTTTCGACTGCTTTAAACTTTTTGAATATTATTATAAAAAAGTACTAAACTATGTATCTTTTTGGAAAGTGTTGATCCAAGTTGCTCAGTAATACTGTCAAAAGTGGTTATTGCCACGTGAAAAATAAAAGTTGGTGCATTTTTTAATATATAAAGCACCCCACCCCTTATAACAAAATAAATCCCATACAATTATAAAAAAGTTTATGCAAATTCAAACAGTACTTTTCTTTTTTCTTGCGTTATAGAGAACTGAACTAGCCATTGTTCAATTTTTTTTTCCTTTTTGACATATCTTATCTATTCACCACAAATTATTACAAGTGGCTGAGGCTGGACGTTAATGCTCTCTCTTAATGTGCCAGTTTGATTTTTCTTTGACTTGTCTGAAAGTATTGCCATGTATATAATAAACAAACACCGTATATAAATATCCAAAAGTCTGTAAACAGTTCTATTATTTGCCTAACTAAAATTACTAAACTAACAATGACGACATCTTTTAAATCCCTTTAGTAGAAGTTAAGTTATAAGTTATAGCCCATTTTCCGTATTGTATAAATGGATATAAAATGCTTTTCTCCAATAAATGCAACTAATGAGAAATCTTTCATAAAAATATTCCACAACACAACAGTCGTAATAA
The DNA here is from genome assembly GCA_963931845.1 of Maratus michaelseni. Classification (NCBI taxonomy): domain Eukaryota; kingdom Metazoa; phylum Arthropoda; class Arachnida; order Araneae; family Salticidae; genus Maratus; species Maratus michaelseni. The sequence continues at coordinate 127,779,444 of OZ007600.1, read as the reverse complement.
TAATAGTTTCTTTCCATGATGAGGATGATTTTATCCTAAATGACCCGACACTTTTCGGGTAATTCCCCGACATTTTCCCGGTAATCCACAGACAAACGTAGACCCATATTTTCCAAGTTTCATGCTTTTGTTGTTTTTACTTCATGTTTTACGTTTTTTCTGTACACAAATCGCTTAATGAAAAATCTGTTATAATTAATAAAACAAAATTAGTTAAATTTTATGAGTGATTATTTTTAAATAAATTTTACATAATCAGCGAAACAAAAACTGACAAATATTTGTGCTATGGCGTCTTCTTAAAATATCTTAGGCGAAAAAAAAAGTATATGCATTCAATCATTTGCTTACTGCCATACTCAAATCCCATCTCGTTATTTTATGACATGTTTTACACGACGTCATTTTCATCCGTAAATACATAAAATTTGCAAGTATTCTTATGTATGGTACCCAGAAATCGAACAGTGACTTTAATTTTTTTATGAAAGAAAATAATTTTTTTTTAAAAAAATTGCCACATATGGCCTTTTTAAGTCAATTTTCGAGAGATATTTTTCCATCATGAATAAATCGTTTATAGTCCCTGATGGAGAGAAAAATGTCCAAAATATTATTCACCTAAGAAAACTTCCTAATTTTAAAATTAAGATAAATCTAAAAATGCCCCAAAAAATAAATTTTAATAGCTCCGCACCTTACTAAAAGGGGCTACTATGATAAGTGGGCAGAATTAATTGTCCTTACTTCTGAGTAAAGGAAAACAAAAATAACCCATTTCATTTTCATTTTGAAGAAGGGATCCTAATTGCACTACCCTATTTAAATTTAAAATTCATACATTATTTGAAGCGGAAAATATTTGGAAAAGAGACAGGTAATTAAGACAATCAAATTTATTTTTTTTCAAAATTTAGTTGTTTCTTCTAGTGCTCTTTAAGTTGCTGTTTTATCTCTTGTGAGAATGTTATGAATTCTAGTCCGGAATTCTTATATATATATATATATATATATATATATATATATATATATATATATATATATATATATATATATATATATATATATAAGAAAAAAAGAAAAGAAAGAAAAAGAAATGAAGTCTCAACTTTAGCAGAGGTGGAAGTTTGGATTATAGAAACTACTCTGACTTTTTTGGACTAGTCATTTTGATTGATGATTTAATTACGAGATTTGATGGGAATCTTGAGATGAATGTATTCAGGACTAGAAGTATGAAAAACAGGCTCTGGCCAAACAACGAATCTCACCGACCATACAAGGAAAGGGCATATTTACAAACTAGCGGCCCTCCCTCACTTTGCTTCGGGTTAACCTTGAAAACCTTCATCTCTTTGTGTTTTCTGTAGACCTTTTTAATGTGTACAATAATTAGTACATTATTTTGATAAATCTGGTAGGGTTCAGCCTGTGTTTGCAATGTATAAGCGGAAAAAATGAAATTATTTACGACATCACATTAAAAACTTTAAAAATAACAGTATTTCTCAGCTATTTAATGGATGTTATTATACATATAAACCTTCCTCTTGAATCACTCTATCTATTAAAAAAAACCGCATCAAAATCCGTTGCGTAGTTTTAAAGATTTAAGCGTACATAGGGATATAGGGACAGAAAAAGCGACTTAAACCTCAAAAATAACAGTATTTCTCCACTATTTAATAGATGTTATTATACATATAAACCTTCCTCTTGAATCACTCTATCTATTAAAAAAAACCGCATCAAAATCCGTTGCGTAGTTTTAAAGATTTAAGCGTACATAGGGATATAGGGACAGAAAAGGCGACTTTGTTTTATACTATGTTAAGAAATAACAGTATTTCTCCACTATTTAATGGATGTTATTATACATATAAACCTTCCTCTTGAATCACTCTATCTATTAAAAAAAATCGCATCAAAATCCGTTGCGTAGTTTTAAAGATTTAAGCGTACATAGGGATATAGGGACAGAAAAGGCGACTTTGTTTTATACTATGTTAAGAAATAACAGTATTTCTCCACTATTTAATGGATGTTATTATACATATAAACCTTCCTCTTGAATCACTCTATCTATTAAAAAAAACCGCATCAAAATCCGTTGCGTAGTTTTAAAGATTTAAGCGTACATAGGGATATAGGGACAGAAAAAGCGACTTTGTTTTATACTATGTTAAGATAAACACTTTTGTCAACCAATCTACCTTAGCGATCATTGCAGGAATCTTCATAGCGACATAGACCGCAATCGTATCACATACTTGTTAATCGTAGACCAATCAGATCGCCTGAATAGGGATCATAAAGACGACACTGACACGGACATTATCCCACAATAATTTATAACACATTGACGTCAGCTGTCCTGTCTTTATAGTGTTTGAAAATAACAAATATGAGCTCCACTCTACAAATATAATCATGCAATGCTAAAAATTGCATACTACCTCGAGGCATCAGAATAACATACTAATGTTAATTACAGACTATAACTAGCTTCTCCTCGAATTATTTTTAATGAATAAAAATTGCTGCGCTAGAAGGCAACATTCCGATTCATTCGCAGTGTCAATACTTGATTGGGTAGTACAGAACGAATTTAGGAAATGGGTCAGATTTTGAGCTCTTTTTTACTGTATCACATTTATAGAAGAATATAAAACGTTCTTAGGTTCTTTTCCACTAAAATAGCTAAATCTGCAGATTTCGCAGAGGCTTCGTGAGTATCTTAGAACGATTCGAATGGTTGAGTGAGGAAAAGAAAAAAAATCAAATACTCTAATATTCAATCAACCGGACAAGATTCTAATTTTAATGAAGGAACAGCACTGGTTTGAATTAAAGCTAATAAAACAGAAGAAAGGGGTTTTAATGTTATGCAAAGTATACAAAGTGTGAGATGTTGATAAACACAAAAAATGGTCAAGCTTTCTCAGTGTCGAACGTACGTATCGACATTGTAGATGTACTCTTGGTAATAAAAATTTACTTTAAAAAAAATTACTTTCATTTCGAGAAGTTTGTATATTAGTGAAATATCTGAATAATTATGTTTTTATTTACTTATTAATCCGTAATGATTAACAACTAGCAAACGCTTCGAAATTAAAAATCATGGATCTTGCAAAAACATTTGTGGCACATAGTCTTTCTGAATATTCTAAAAAGAAAAATATTACTATATAACATATATATTGTTATATTAATATATAACAATTGGCAAAAATAAGAAAAAATAACATGCCTTACATTTTATCGTCAAATAATCGCAAGAAAAACGAAAATTGTCTTGTGATTAGAAATTATTTCTTCTTTCAATTTATGTTTCATACAAGAACGGAAAATCATGCGTCAAGCATGAATTATGTAACACTTTCCAACGCTTCCAAAACAATTTTACAAATCATTACCGTTTAATAAGCTGAAAGATAACATCTAAGTAAACAATTTGGAAAACGCATAACATATTTAAAAACGTAATTTCAGGAATTTCCAACATATAAAATATTCGGAAAAAATATCCGACTACTTTTATTCAGCCCTGTATATGATCTATAGATTTGTATATATACTACATAGGATGCTAAATTTTAGTTCAGTTAGGAAACACGTAGCACAGTTTAAAATTCTCTTTCTGGAGTTTCTGTCAATAAGCGGAAATGTGTTCGCGAACTTTTATACTGCCCTGGATATGATCTACAGAATTTATACACACCAAGTAATAGACAAAAAGTGAGTTGAATTTAAAATCGCGTTCAGCAACTTAAAACGCACTTCTAGAAATTATTGTTAACAGACAGTAGAGAATTCTTTTGTGTGTCTCTGTAAATGAACGATGACTGCTATACACACACTATTCTGTAGTAAGCCTCTTGTAATGCACCTTAGTTATATATATAAATTTCAGTGCGTTTAAAATAGTGAAACATTATTTAAATAAACCTCAAACGATTTTTCTCCATAGACGTAATGTAACGGAATTCTTTTGACTGTCCCTGTAAAGTAACTATAAGTGCTATGCACAACCTATTCCATATTAAGCTTCTTGTAATACACCTTAGTGATATATATCAATTACAATGTGTTTGCAATTGTGTAACATCATTAAAATAAACCGCAAATGCTTTTTCCCCATAGATCGTAATGTAACGGAATTCTTTTGAGTGTCACTGTAAAAAAACGATAAGTGCTACACACTTCTGTTGAAATAGGGAACATGCTATAGATAACGACAATAACATATAAAAATTGCAGGGTAATCCGAGCATATTTACGGGAATTAGAGCACGGACAGACGGCAGACGGCCATACGGCCAGACAAACCGAAGTCATAAACACTTTTCAACTAGGTTGAAAGGTGTTAAAAATACGCTTGGAACCGTCTCCATACTGAGATTGCAACAAACTTAGAAATTTTCAAAATTAACACTTAAGTTTAATATCATGTTTGCATTTTTCTGTAAATTTTGTCTTTGGAACACAAGTGGGAAATAATTCGTTGAAGAAATTTAGGAATTAGTGCTAATTTAAAGTTTTGAATGTCTAATGTTAAACTCATTTTCAGTACTTGCAAAACAAATTGTAGGTAGTTTATTTATTTATTTGGTACTTCTCTATTATCCTATCGACCACTTTTCATAACAAAAAACTATCGCCAAACTGTAACGCCAAATAAACGGGAGAACGTTGCCATTGGAATATCAAAATAAATAAATAAATAAAATATAAGAAAATATAAGATTTTTTCAATGCTTTTTCTCTTTTAATATCATGGCACCGCCGTTTAAGGACATAATTGTTATTTTAATTAATGAAATAACTAATAAATCAGTAAAACATAATGAAAAATACACGCAAATGTCAAATTGAAAACCACTTGATGACATAACAAACACGCATAATGCTTCTGACATCAAGTAAATGCGACTTCATTTTTGGCGTTTAATCTTACAGCTTGGCGATAGTTTTTTGTTATGAAAATTGGTCGACGGGATAATAGAGAAGTACCATTTATTTATTTTTTTTTTAAGAATAATTAATTCATCTACTTAGCAGAATCAACTGAAATTTCGGCTGAATAATTCACACTTCTGCAAATTAATTTCATAATTTAAATTACGAAATTAATAGTCAAAAACAATATTAAAAAATTTAACAGAAATTGATTTCTAGAAGCTTCAAATATGCAAATCCAAAATTTCATCTTATATTCAATCACGTATATCTTTTCATAAACAAATTACATGTTTTTAAACATCATGCTAAATCTTCTTCGTTATCACAGTCCAGATGCCATCTATGTCCTTAAACAATGAAAGCGAGCGTACAAATACACGTAAAAGTTTTAATCATTCTGTGACTACAAGGAACGTACAGTTTTGAAGCAAAATTGTTGCAAGAACAACATGTTCAGAATACTAATCAAACCGGGGAAAACAATTTCACTTTCCTTGTTACGGTCGGATGATAAAATAAAAAAAACAACATATTATGATTATTCAGCCTTCATTAATCTTTCTCCAATGTCAGTATCGTACAAAGATCTTTACTTAAATAATGATCAAAACCACAATGAAATCTTGAAATGCATATTAAAAATGTGCAGTCGGCCAAAGTAAAAAAGAGAAAAACACCGTACATTTGGAAGATGTTTTTCGTGTTTAACGCAATCTATCTACATAAAAATCAATGTTTGAGTGTATGTTCCCTATACAAATCTACATTTTTTAACCAATTTGATCAAAATATGATATACATACGTTTTACAACAAGAGTAAAATTTCTGGATACTTTAAAAATCTCTCAAACTCTTTTTTTTTCACCCATTTGCCACAATCATATATTCTAATAAGAGCAAATCTTGTGTGTGAGAGAGTGGTTATATATATATGTAAATTTTATCTTAAAAACGGCTCTAACTATTTTGACGAAATTTTGTATCCTACTGTTTTGGGGCACTGGGAATCCGTTGGGTTAGGTCACATGCTCGAGAAAATTCGATTAGTGGGTCATCTTGGGTCACAATAGGTCAGGATTAAGCTAATTGTATCTAAAAAACGGTTCAAACGATTTTGATTAAATTATGTATCCTACCATTTTCGAGCACGAGAAGACTATTGGGCTGGGTCGCATGCTCGAGAGCTTTCGATTAGTGGGTCATTTTTGAGTCAATGCGGGTCAAGTTAATTTTATCTAAAAAACGGCTCTAACATTTTGATTAAATTTTGTATTCTACGAGTTTCGGTCACTAGAAAATCATTGGACTAGGTCACATGTTCAAGAAAATCTGATTAGTCGGTCATTTTTGGGTCACTGTGGGTCAAGCTAATTTTATCTAAAAAACGGCTCAGACTATTTTGACTAAATTTTATATTCTACGGGTTTCGGGCACGAGAAGACAATTGGGCTTGGTCACATGTTATAGAAAATTTGATTAGTGGGTCATTTTGGTCATGGATCATGATATTTGAACGCAAAGCTAATTTTGACCGAGCATAGCTCGGTCTTCCCTGCTCGTGTACGTTTAAGCAAATACTTTTTTTTTCTTATACATTTTGTGTTTTCTTGTTTCCACAAAAAAACCTGCATATGAACAATGTGAACCTTATAAGCCAATACAAATTCCGGCTCATCCGCTATATTTTTACATCTGGAATTGACGTCATTCTGAGCAAAAAAAAAAGTTTTAAAAGTTTACTATAAAAGCGTTAAAATGACATAGTACCTTCATTTAATTGCATTTCGACGTAAAACATCATCTACAATAATACACACATTTCAATTTTAATAAAAATATTTAGAGGAAAAAAAATAAATTAAAAAATTATCAATAAAAAATTAAAATTTCAGTGCAAATTCACCTTGTTTAATAACTAAAATTCATAAAGAGACAACTAAATGTAAATATATTGCTTGAAGGTGCGTAAAAACATACATAAAACATTTAAAAGCACATTAAAGTCCTTTTAATGGATTGTCGTTTTGTATACTATATCTATATTTTATAATTTCACATGGAAATTTTATAATATTATGTCATTTCAATGGATCCAAAATTATATTCCGCACAAATAATCACCTGGGAGCTATCATAAGAGAGTCTCTAGAAATAATATCTAAAAAAGAAATAGTCTGTAACGATATATTATCATATGATATCCACGCAGTCTGGAATGAATTAATACATCATTGATTACCTTTCCCATCCCACCTTATATTCCAAACCCTTGAAGTAAAATACTTTATTCCGGGCAAGCAAGAAAACGCGAAGAGACAACAACTCAACTCAACAATTAGTTTTTCACTGATAATGACCGAGTAGTTTGCTTGAAAACGTTTTGAATTTTTTTTAAAAGGACTTTAATGTGCTTTTAAATGTTTTATGTATGTCTTTACGCACCTTCAAGCAATATATTTACATTTAGTTGTATCTTTATGAATTTTAGTTAAAAAATTATCTCCTCAATATGACGTCACTTTCTATGAGACGCTTTCAGTGTCACAACTGACTCTAAACAAACGATTGCTATGTTTTATTTCCTATTTCGTTTGTATACTATATCTATATTTTATAGCTATAATATATATGTAAACATTTTAATACCTTGGACGCAGTAGTGACATTTTCAACGATTTATATTAAATAGAGGTTCAGTTCTTTCTCGTTTCAACAAAACTTTATGACTGACATCACGACTAAAAGTGCCTTGAAATAAAGACATTATTTTCATATAATCATTGTAAATTTAATTTTTGGTGAATAAAAATGTAAATTTCCACTTAAAAATAATATTTTATCACCAGTGGAGACTACTTGCTCTTCTGAAATTAACGTCCATTATCTGTAAAGTAACTGTTTCCCTAAATGCTACGCCATTTGGTTGCTTTTTTCCGTTTTGTCAGGAAAATCGTATATTTTTCTGTTACACGCGCCACAGAAAATCTGCATTCTCATTTATAAATGCAATTAATGTGATTTATGGGCGCGAATGCACAAAGTCCCCGTTATTATGATAGCCGTATTTATAGGATATTACATTTTTATTTATTTTATCCGCAAAGCCCCCATTGTTAACACGGAAAATCCGTGTTGCTCTGGCTAACACTTCATAAAAGTCAAATTTACTGAATCTTCTATAAAGTTGTATGCTTATAATTCTGACATAGAGGATGGACATGACATACTACATTACTTTTACAGTGATGGAACAGTGGCGTAACCAGAAAACCAATTGACACTGCTAAATTTAAACAGTATCCTTCGTCTTATTTAAGAACAGAGCTTCTGAGATTTTTTAAGCCGAAGAATACTAATAAAATTTTGTGGTGTAAATCACCCAAATCGTGTGCTACTGTTCCATCATTGCTCTTACTGCCCGAAAAGGACTGCTCAGACTAGAAACCAAGTCTCTAGAGTATAGATGTCCTTTCCAGTCCCTTTTATTGAGGTTTTAAAAAAAGTCCATATTACTTGGGCAAAACGATGGTTTATTCTGAGTAATTATAAAACTACACATGAGAATACACGTTTCCTTTGCTTTATGCGGTTTCACTTAATGTAATTTAGAGTTAGTGCGGTAACCTTTTTTTCAGTTGATACCTCGATTAATGCGAGTGTAATTCGAGTAGTGCGCAAATCACGGAATGCGTGATCACACTTTTGCCAGCCAAACGACGCCGAATTGTTATGCACATTAAATAAAAATTCGAGCAGAAATCTGACGAGTGGCGCGACAATTGGAAAAGGGTCATTATTACGCAGAGTTCAATTTAAAATCGACTTTTTTATGTTTCTTGATTATCACCTATTAAATTAGCTCACACGTTAATATTGATGGAAGTTAATATAACTTGCATATATTTTATTATGCATTTTCCAACAAGAACACATTAAAAACAACATCGTAGTACATTATTGTATTTTTATTTATATATATTGGGTTTAATTTTGGGGAATGGTGCGGTGAGATATAATATATCACACTTAATTTTAATTCCCAAACGCCACTAAATGACACCGAAACTTTCGAATCAAATTTTGCTTTTATAGTATACGTGAAGAAACGCTTTTACTCATTTGGAAATAAATTTGTTGTTAAATCTTGGTGTGATTCAATGATTTCAATATTTTAAAAACATAAGTACTTTTCACCTAAAAGGGTAAAGGAAGTTCGCTGTGGATCTATAGCAGTTTTTCAAAATTGAATGTATATTTCAATTAGTGCCGTTTGGATTAGTGAGCTCATATCTCGCTATCAATTAACGCACTAATCGGAGGAATCCTGTACTAATAGATATATTCAATTCTAGTAGACATATTTGATTTATCAATGTAGATAATATAAGATAGTGAAATCCACAAACTTTAAGCTTGTTTACCAATATCCGATGTGAGTACCTTCGTTACATTGAAAATGCCCCATGGGTAAATTATATTTTGCTATATGTTTCTGAGCATGTTTACATCAATACAACCAAGGGCAACGAAGATTCGTGATTTCAGATCAGGAATAGATTTTGGAAGCGGCGGACTATAAACTGATTTTAACAAAACCCCGTACACTGAAATTTAGCTGATTCTTTATGTAGAACTTATTTGTTTTAACATGTAATATATCATCCCTAAACATTTGTACTAATAAGATGCCCAGTATAATTTTGTAAAAATCAATGAATAAATCTTACGGAAATATTTTTTAAAAGAGCTAGAAAGTGAATTTTTTTTTTATTAGATATCCACCTATCTTCAACTATATATTATAAACTGTTTTACGCAACGTTCTTGCTTTTTAACAAATTTTCTTTTTCTTCGGGAAAACAAAATATGTAGTTTCATAGTGAAATATTTCAACATTGTAAATTATTGAAGATATTTTTTGCTGTTCTGCTGTGGTTTGCATTTCTAGGCAATGTTTTTCATCATTTATAGAGCGGTTTTAAGAAATGGGGAAGAAAAATCAAAACAATAGGTAAATGTCAATAGCATTGTGTCAATAAACTAGAAAATGGTTAAAAAAATTAAAAATACTAGGAACGTTTATTTATGCAGATGAGCTTTACCTTGAGATCAAAGTAGAAGAAATGGTGATCTTTTACAAGAGAAAGTAAGAGTATAACCGATTCGCATGAATGCATTTTCTTCTATTTGTTGCTTCGATGAATGCAACAGTCTTTAGCCCAAGATGAATAATATTTCTTGATTCGCGTGAAATATCAGTCGATTATTATCCTCTTAACATTTTAACGTACAAACACACAATTTTTTGTTTGCCTCCTATTTTGCGACATTTGAAAAATACTTTTAGTTTTACTTGATGTATTTTACAACAATAAACTTTGAGTAATCATCATTAGTTGTACAAGTGTCACATTTTCATTTAGACCTCACTTTATTTCAACTAATAGCAAGGTCTCCGATATGGTGTCACTGTGGCGTCACGTCTCAGTCACAATGTTGACCAAAATGTGATACCATTTATTCTCAAGTGACGTCGCTGCGTGACTCCACTGTGAAGTCACTTTGACATCACCAACTCCTCTATAAAGTCAAGGGGATATATTTCTGAGTCATTTGTACCTAGTCTCAAAATTGGAGATATAGCCTTCACAATGACGTTACAGTGAGACATTTACTAAGTCACGTGACGGCAGTATGAAAAGTAAAAGTTGCATTTGGGCCACGATATCTTCATATTTTGGTCACATTAGACTCACGGTGTTATTAGAGTTAATGTCTAAAATTATACAGTACTAACCAGGGCCATATTACGGGCGTAATTGGACAATTACTTAGCGTCTGGAGATTAGTGGGGACACCAAATTATGTAATGAATTAATGTAAATGAGAGTTAATGTAATTTATTGATGCTGTAAGGGTCCATGAATTCTGCGTACAGTCCACAAATTATATATGCATTTAAAAGTTTTTCAGCATATAAGATTTTTTATAGTTTCAGGTACTTAAAACTTTATGGGCTATTAGGTTTAGAGCAGTTTTATGCAATGGTGTTCTAGGACTGCTAATTCTCGTAAATCTCTGCCTTATTTTATTTATAAATAGTAGAAGAACTTTGAGTATTATGGAATAGTTGGATAATATGGAATACCCAGTTTTCTGTATGGTAAAGTGCTGCCACCAAGTGGCAATATCATAAATTATTTAAGAACGTTTACAGAATGCTCCCCAGAACGCGCAGTTCGTCGGTCGACGTCAGGGCGCGTTGTGTGAATAAATGTTTGTTTTGCGTCTTTGGAAATTTTCAGGAGATAGTTTTTCAATATTTTTTATCCATTGTTAGAAATAATATTTTTACATTGAAATTAAGCATAATGTACAGCGAAATACAAACAGTTTATGGTGTAATACTCGTATTTTAGTTCGCGATTCACACCAATAAATATAGAGTGATTTTTTTTCCCAAACCGACGATGTCGAGTTATATGGAATACCAATATCTCATAATAGTCCGTGATAATAGTGGCGCGAAGACAGATCCTTCTGTTTGAGATTTGTGCAAAGCTGAAGTTTGAACTGAAGTTATATTGGCTGACTAAATACACACTATATTTTGATCATGCTTTCTTGATACCATTACATCTGTGTTTTTGCCAAATTCTGTTCGTTTTCTGCATTTTTAACCCCGTATTTCATGCTTTCCAACTATCTCATAATACCCTACATAAACATTTTTCATTAGTATTATTTGTTTGCATGGGATGAAATTTCGTAAAATGATTTTTGTTTACAAATAACTAATCACAGATAGTTAAAGTTTGTGATTGTATTCGGTTTTTGGGATTTTAATGAATATCGAGCTCTGATATTGCCTCAAACGTAAATGGTATTCCATAATACCTGAAATTCCCCTATTTTTCTTTTCAGAGAGAGACTCTTTTCCCTTTCTGTGTGACATAAACTAAACAACACGTAATACACGAGTTCTACTGCAATTCCAAAAAAATCCCTGACGGCTCGGCCTACAGGCACAGGTAGATTTTGGAGACGTAGACTGTGAGGCGCCTGTTTATTGAGAACTTCAAAAGAAATGACCTTTTTGCCATGATACGGCAGTTGGAACCGTCCACGTTGAAATCTACATCTGTTTATGGGTGAAGCCGGCGGAAATTTATTTTTTTTGTAAGGTTGGTCTTATAAAAAACTTGTCAGTATAAAAGTTGTAGATATTTTTAATGATATCAAATATCTGTCATACATAAATTTTCGGCCTTTTTCCTAGAAGTAATAATAACTTTAAACGGATTCGATACGTAGCATAATTAAGAAGTTATGTTTTTTTTTGTTTTTACAAAAGCCCCCCATTCCCTCCCCCCCTTGTTCGATTTTGCCCATTAACAAACTTGACCGAAATTTTATGCCTCTTGATTTTATGTATCAGTTTGGGAGAGATTTGTGCAGAATTATTGAAGTTATCGTGTCCATAAAAAAGTGATAGATAGATACATAGATAAAGTTTTGAACTGGGGGGAGGGGGGTTGTGCTCTGGGAGTCATAATCGGCGTAGATCTGCAAAAAAATTTCAGAAATTTCAACATACGGGAGAATGTAACAGGTAGTATTTCTTACGAAATCTACCTAAAATATCCCCAACAATTAAATCAGTTAGGGAAGAAAGAAAAATGATGCATCATGTTTAAATTGGGAAAACTTTCAAACCTTGAAGTATCGTTGCGAAACTTTATCTTTTGACGCGGTGAAAAGGGATATCAGAGTAAACTAGTTACTTTCACCTATGTATTAACATTCATTATTCACAAATTCTTTGAAAGCGATTTTTACAACAACAACAATACGTATTTAAAAAAACCACATTCAGTATTTTTTATCAAGTATAAAATTTTATGTTGTTTAAAAACGCATGAAATCGCTGAAATAGCAGCTCAAGCAATAACTATTTATAGATGTTAATGTAATTTATATCTTCTGGCAATTATCATCTATAAACGGCTGTGCATTTCATTTATTTTGTGTTGACCTATATAAGTATTTATTTATATTCTACACACTCCATATAGCGCACTAAAATTTAGTTCAGTTAGAAAACATACGCCATATTTGAAAACGCCCTTTTACTAAATTTCCGCTGATTAGACGGAAATGTATTAGAATTCTCTTGCGCAAACTAACCCTCAACACTGTACATCAAAATATCTAAAATTCAGACACTTCAAACTCAGACAGAAAGCTACTTCTTCCCTAATTCATACCCTACATTTAGTCGAAAATCACATTCAAATGAACAGGTGTTTTGCTCGTATTTACCGCGATCGTAATTTTGTAGCTCGTGAAAACTGTAAAAATCTTAATATGGAAATATAATAAATTATAACACCTTGTAATAATATATTTCTTTTAAACGCTAAAAGGAGTAAACAAAAAAAACATAATATACAGAAAAATAACTTTTATTAGATTATTGACATGTTTCGGCTTACTCCGAGCCATTATCAAAAACAAATGAGAATATTCTATAATTGCACAGTCTTTGAAATTTGTTGGAAATCTGGACAAAGTCTTGTCCCCCTAAATTTTGTCAATTGGTTTGTTCGGGAGTATTTCAAATTAAACTGTTTCTTCAGTGTGCTAATATACTTAGTCACACCACAGACCTTAACCACTGTGTTTTATAACTCTGCTCTATCCCTATCAAAGTTATTATTTAAAATTTCATGTACTTTTTAAAATTATGCAATTTATTATTTACTTGGTTGTTTATTTCCATATTTGTAAGGCACGGAGTAACTTGAGACACAATTTCGGTAAGTTAAATGATGCTGCATCGTTAAGTATTGCATTTTTGAGTTTTACTATCTCTATGGTTTCTCTTATTATGGATGTATAGTGTAGACTAGGGGGAAAAAATATTTTACTTTCAAGGAAATTTTGGATGGTTTCTTCTTAATATAATCTTGCCAGGACTGAGATTTTTCTATTATACTTAATATCAGCTATATAGCTATATTTTTTATAATGGCTCGGAGTGAGACGTAACATGTCAACAATCTAATAAAAGTTACTTTACTGTGTATTATGTTTTTCGTTTATACCTTTTAGCATTTAAAAGAAATATATCTTAATATAGTTTAAATGGTGAATCATTCATGAGATGCAAATTGTTCGTTTTAAACGTGTCTTCGTTTAAGCTATTCTCGTATTAAATAAATCCGACTGCATTTTTAAATAAATGACTTTTAATATGATGAAGAACTATTGCAATTTGAACTATACCTTTGAAGCTAATGATTTCAGAATTAGCTAATGGACATTGATAAGTGTGGACTCCCTCTATAGCGTAAAAGATTTCAGAGATATCATTAATTGACAACAGGTTATATGAAGTAACGCTAACGTAAAGTCGTATGACACATTATAAAAAAAAAGTGAGAGTATGAATCCGGTTGTTTGGTTACATTACTAGCAGTAATTGTTTGAAGTGTATTTTAACGATGCCAATACTAAATAAAACAGAACAAAGTTGATATACAGGGTGTCCATAATTTAACGACCCTATTTTAAAGTTGACTACAGACGAAACTATTGTTCAGAAAGTTATGAAATTTTGAGGGAGACATAATGAAGGGATGGGAATTTGTTTGAGCGAAAAAAATGATTAGTTCACAATTTCGCTGTCAGGGGACGTTTTTTAATGAATCACACATTTAGCATACATTTGCGATAGTTTACAAATTTTATTACAACAAAAGATGTTAAACAAAACTTTTTTCGAGACATGTTCTTAGCGTTTACCAAAACACACTTGCGGTCAACTGTGGAACATGCTATCTTACGATTACAGTTGGTAGCTGAAAATGATGGCCGTCATGTGGAACATGATACGTTGTAATAAAATTTTTAAACTATGGTAAATATATGCTAAATGTGTAATTCGTTAAAAATGTCCTCTGGTGGCGAAATTTTGAACTATTTTTTTTCGCTCAAGCAAATTCCCATCACTTCATTATGTTTTCCACAAAATTTCACTACTTTCTGAGTTTCGTCTGTATACAACTTTAAAATAGGGTCATTTAATTATTGATGTTATTGATGATCATTACAGAACGTCCGTTATATAAAATCTAAAATGAAATAATTATAGTTATTTTACAGGGACATGCAAAAGATTCTTGATATAAGAACCATTGATTTTGAAAATGGAGCAATGCTATTTTGAGAAGAAAATTAGTTAAAACTAAAATGTATTACAAATTAACATAAAATTTATACTGTTAATCATTTCATAATAAATATCTTTTAATATCAGTATAAAATCGTTACTAGTAATTTTTTGAGTCAACGTTATTTCAAATGCGTTGATTTTGAAAATAAGGGAAAACCATTTTGAATAGAATTAATTTTTATGTTGCATAATATTAACGAGCATGTGATCAGAATTTCATCATGTATACTTTAATAATATTAACGAGCATGATCAGAATTTCATCATGGATACTTTAATAATATTAACGAGCATGATCAGAATTTCATCATGGATACTTTAATAATATTAACGAGCATGATCAGAATTTCATCATGGATACTTTAATAATATTAACGAGCATGATCAGAATTTCATCATGGATACTTTAAAAATCTTCACCATGTAAATTAAGAAATATAACTGTATGCATAAAGCTTATTACTGATTTTTTTTCTCATTTTTCCTATAAAATTAAATATTTTTTTAAAATCTTATAGTAACTTTTCTAAAGAAGCATGAAATCTATACTAATATTATAAAGGAGTAAAGATTGTTTATTTGTTTGTAGGGGGTAATCTCTGGAACTACCGAACCGATTTCAAAAGTGATGGTGGCAAATTGATGGTGACAACCCCTGCTCCAACATAGGCTATATTTTAAGTCGGTGCCACTAACCCCAGGGGGAAGGGAGTGCAGGAGCGAAAAACGTTCTAAATTGCGATTTTTTTATACTTAAGGAGCTAGAAATTTGAAATTTGGTATTGTAGCTACTTATAAAATGTACATGCTCTCTAAGAACACATTTAAAAATAAATAAATTTAAAAGGGTGAAATGAGCGAAAAGCGTTCTACAGACATTCTCAATTACAATTTCTGTGGAATCTCTGGATCTATAGAACCGATTTCAAAAGTGTTGCTGACAAATTGATGATGACAATCCCTGCTCCAACATAGGCTATATTTTATGTCGGCGCCACTAACCTCAGGGGGGAGGGGTTGCAGAAGCGAAAAACGTTCTAAATTGCGATTTTTTTTTATGCTGAAGGAGCTACAAATTTGAAATTTGGCATTGTAGTTACTTATAAGATGTAAATGCTGTTTAAGAATAAATAAAAAAAAACCGAAATTTAAAAGGGGGAAATGAGCGAAAAGCGCTCTAAAAACATTCTAAATTACAATTTCTATGTAATCTCTGGAACTACAGAACCGATTTCAAAAGTGATGGAGGCAAATTGATGCTGACAATCCCTGCTCC
Organism: Maratus michaelseni; assembly: GCA_963931845.1. NCBI lineage: Eukaryota > Metazoa > Arthropoda > Arachnida > Araneae > Salticidae > Maratus > Maratus michaelseni. The sequence goes on along the minus strand of OZ007600.1, from coordinate 127,762,965 downwards.
AACATAGTCTGTATTTTATGTCGGTGCCACTAATCCCAGGGGGGTGCAGGAGTGAAAACCGTTCTAAATTTGCAATTTTTTTTATACTGAAGGAGCTAGAAAATTTGAAATTTGGCATTGTAGTTACTTATAAGATGTAAATGCTCTCTAAGAATAAATTTTGAAAAAAATCGAAATTTAAAACGGTGAAATGAGCAAAAAGCGTTCTAAAATCATTCTAAATTACAATTTCCATGGAATCTCTGGAACTACAGAACCGATTTCAAAATTGATGGTGGCAAATTGATGTTGACAATCCCTGCTCCAACTGCCTCTTTAATAAAAAGCTATGCGTTGCTGACGACTGGGTTTTTCGCTAATTGTTGCCACAGATTAATCTCGTAAAATGAAACATTTCAAGTTACTGAAAAAAAAATAATAGCTCGGAAATTATTTGTCAGAAAATTGTTAGACAAACTGCGTTTGAAAGGTAAAAAAATGTATTTTTCTTGATATAAATATCAAATCTAATGATTATGCCGTTTTTCAAATATTGAATTTCAAAAATTACGAAATTTCACAATGGAGTACCATAGCGAAACCTTCATGCGTAAAAAGATAATGATAAGGGCGACGTGTCCTGACGTGTATATTGACTATAGCACGAGTCACAAATTATAGTAGCCTTATTATTCTGTTAAAATATAAAAGTGAATTATGAAATTTCAATATTTTGTTTGATTAAAAGTTCGTTAAGAGAAATTGACCAGCGTAGTGGGCGTAGCTTGCTAGTATTGACATAAAATAAGTAAATTTGAGTGAAAATAATAATTTTTTGTTATTATAAGTACTGGGTCATCCAACCCGGGCTTCCCGGGATAGAGAATATATGTGAAAATCATTGATTTAATTTTTTTAAACTGATTTTTTACATTTAATATCTTTTTAGATTGCCCCCTAATAACACCAAAGAGCATTTTTATATGAAATATGTCTATTGTATATTCAAATAAAATTTTGAAATTTATTAAAAGCGGCAATTTCGTATTGGCCTCGTGCCAGAAGTAAACAGCAAAAGAAATCGCTAAAAATTTCGTTATCTACAGCAGTTTTTTTTATTCTGATAATTTCAGCGGTTTTAAGAGCTTTTCTCAATTACATGTCTGTTAAATTTGTGTTTTACTTATACTATTTTATTTATTGCTTAATTAAGCTTTTATTTCGTTATTGAATATTAGCTGGAAACCAATGCTGAACTATATATAATGTCTAAAGTGCAAACGGATTAATATTTTGTAATCGTCTGCAAGCGATAGAGATATATTTTTTAAAAACTCATTCTTGAAATTTAATTTAAATTATATAATAAATGAGTAAATTGCGATACAGTTTTGAAACAATTTGCATTTGAAAGTAGATTTTTTCCCCTATATAACGGTATAAAAATTAAAAATTTGGGATGTTTAGAAATTTTAAAGATTGCAGTAGCAAAAATCACGAAACCGAAATTTCATCGTCAAGTGTTGCCATTCGCAAAATGACGTCAGTGTTACGCACAGACGCGTTTGCCCTTTGCAATATAAATATTCCATTCAAAGAAAATCAACATTTTCAACCCATCATCGCTTTTGAAAGGAGGGTAGTCCGCTAGCGCTTACCAAAATCGTGATTCATTTTTTTCAGCTAACACAGATAAAAATTATTGCATTATTAAATTCACATGAAATAAGACCACAAAATATATAAAAGGAGTCTGTTACTGCTTCACGAATATTTCTAAACTCATTCAAATAACAAACCATTAAATATCAAGCAATAACATAAAATGGACTTTCAAAATCAGCGTCTCATATTATCATTTATCAGCAATAACTGGTGTACATGCGTTTGCAATTGTGTTTTGCCTTTTCATATCATATTTATCTACATTTTGGTATATTTTGTGCTGTTTGTAAATTATGTGTCTGTGTAAATTCTATGCTGTCTGTATATACTGTTATACATAGGGATTACAAGGAGAGTTGGGTAAGTGTTACACTTCTATTTTTTTTATACTTTGGTGGTTTGTCGTTCCTTACCTAGATATCTATATGAAATTTACACTGATAAACTTAACCTTTAATTGCAGTGAGACCACTCTACTTTTTGTAAAAGCCTTATATAAAACACTAAAGCATTCAGTCACATAAAACATTTTTGTTTAACCTTTCAGGTCAGTGAGATCTCAAATTCGCCTCGCTAATATCAAACCTATGGGCGAATAATGCATTTGTATTTTTAACACTTACAATGAGGAGCTCGAAGCCGCAGTGGTCGCCCGCAGTAAATTTAAGCAATTTACCGTTTAATTTTTTCCGGTACTGAATCTGGATTTTAAAGAGACCAGAAGAGTGTCGTGACAGGGCGTAAGGACGTCGGACGGTCGTCGCGCTGCGAATTCTGCAGTTAATGTTCTCCTCCTTACTGTCCAACATAGTTGAAAAGTGTTTATGATTTCGGTTTGTCTGTCCGTCTGTCTGTTCTCTAACGCTCGTAAATAAAGTCTAACTGGCCTGAAATTTTAATGTTTGTGACGTTTACTATCGCACGATATCTCTATTGAAAATGAAGTGTGTAGCTTCGTTTATAGGGACAGTCAAAAGTTACATTACGGTCAATCGGAATAAATCGTTCCAAGTGCATTTTGATGATGTTACATCATTTCAAACATCATGGAAATGATATACATTACAGAAGTGTTCTAAAATATGCTTTCTATTGAATATGTGGTGCAAAGCAGTTATTATTCATTTACAGGGTCACACAAATGAATGTTGTTGCATGGTTTACGGGAAAAAATAGTTTAAAGTATAATTTAATGTCGTTGCACAATTTCAAACATAATGAAATTTATAAGTTTCTTACTGAAAAGTAGGGTGTGCATTGCATTTATCGTTCATTTACAAGGACACCACACAATAACTCGGTTACAGTGCTATCTATGAACGATAATTGGTTGGAAGTGCGTTTTCAACTTTTGTTTGCATTTTAAAGTTTGACTAAATATTTGCATAGTAAGGGGTGTGTATAAATTATATACGTAAATCATATACAAGTCTACAAAAAGAAATTGATAAATATTACTGACTACGGCAATGAATTGCTTAAGGGTATTTTCAGGTGCCTTCGTAATTATATAAATACGTAGCATCTATAGTCGTCGTCTGGTCCGTCCGTCCGTCTGTCCGCATATAACAGCGCAAAAACTACACAACCGAATGTGTATATGTAATCGTTGCAGAATTTTGTCGAATCATTTAAAATTTTATGAAAATAGAATCAAAATTTAAAAAAGTATTAATAAAAAATATTTATTAAATATTTTTTAATAAAAAATTTTAATAAAAAATAAAAATATTTATTAAATATTTTTTTTTTATTTTTAGAATCGGTACTTACTTGTTATGACAGCTTCCGAGGATTAATCGTCAAGCGACCGAGATGTATCGCCAAGTTATCTGAAATATATGACGTTATAGTCATATATGACGTATAGGACATGACATTTTATAACTTCTATGACCAAGTTATAGTCACCTTCTTCATTCTATTAAATCCTATCATACGTAATTAATTTAATGATATCCCATGATAGGTCATGATTCTAGGATGCCATTGGTGATTACGCAACGAACAAGATACATTGCCGTTTACGGTTGCTAATTGCTAGAAGAGCGTTTTACGTTGTGTTATACGTTTTTTGCCTGAATTAAATTTTAGCTTAATATGTGGTATCTACAAAAGTCTTTGGATAATATACAGGGTTGTTCAAAAGAATTCGAGTTTTTTTCCATCTAATGGTGAAAATTGCTAAAAGTGAATTTTCTAATTAAATATTAGCATGCTATGTGATATATATGAAAATCTATAAATCATATACAAGACTGCGCAAAATAATTAGACTACTTTTTCGAGTATGGAAGGTAAATGTTAAAACTGGATTTTAAAATGTGTTATAATACGTTTTCTAAACTGTTTACTTACATATCTTCTTTCACCTTATTTAACGTTAAAGTTTTGTTGCAGTTTTCTGTATATGTTGGAAAGGATTTCATAATCTATGCTTGACGAAGGATTTTTCGTTCTTGTTTAAATATCTCCTCAAGAAGTTAATATCTTTTACTTGCTTTTTCTGTGTTCCCGATATAAAATTTGACTTTTTTTTAGTTGTCAAAATGTTTCTCATTTATATACTTAATTTTATATGAAATGTTAAAATCTTACTCAGTTTTGCTAAGATTTTAACACATAAATTTATAAATTATATATTTTAGAAATATTTTAACAACTAAAAACAAGTTGGAAATTGTGTACGTCAAACGTGAGAAATGAGGTGCGTTCGTACTATAACTAGTTTTATAAATATTTATATCGTCTGTTATTCTGATATGAGAAATTTCCGTAATAAATTAAGCGCAGTTTAAGTTGGCAACATTTTACCTTTTATTGGCCTTTACTGAAAATTCTAGTGGGAAACTTAAGCCTAGCTTTGAAAATTTCAGAACTTGAAATCTATATTTAGACTCTTTTTCCATTTAATATCTATTTCTCCGGAAACACCTATATCCAAAAAACTGTCGGTAGATTAGAGGAATGCTAAAATCAAACAATTTTAGTATACAAATTCGGTTTTTAAATTCGGTAATACGGAAATAATAGGTCTGCATTTTAAATGTGACGTAATCACCATGGCAACCTAGAATCATTACCTATCATGGGATATCATTGAATTAATTACGTATGATAGGATTTAATAGAATGAAGAAAATTTTTATTAATATCTTTTTAAGTTTTGATTCGACTTTCATAAAATTTGAAATGGCTCGACAAAATTCTGCAACGATTATATACAAAATTTCAAACCATTTGGTTGGGTACTTTTTGCTCTGTTGTATGCGGTCAAACGGACAGACAGGTGGACAAGACGACGACTATAGGTGACACGTGTTTATATAATTATGAACGCACCTAAATTTACCAAAAATAAAAATAAAAATAAAAATAAAAATAAAAATAAAAATAAAAATAAAAATAGATAAAAGAGATATCCTTTAAGACTGTTGGACATATTTTACCGGTTAAGATATTGACGAGCAGTTAGTAAGACTTTAACACTTTAAAAAAAAAATTAAGTAAAGTATTATTTTTCTGAGGAGATATTTTAAAACTACGAATTCATTACACGATCATAGGCAACGGTCTAGTCTAAAAAACCCAGAGGATTATATAATGCTTTAGGCAAACGGTATGCGTTAGAAGGTATACGGTATAACTACGGCGAGCATACGTAGTTTATTTAAAATTCCAGAAGGTATACGTCGTATACCACCGTATACCCACTTCTACATACCTGATCATAGGTTTAACATTAGAAATTAACATATAGGGAATTTGAGGTATCACTGACTAACACCCTTAAAGATTAAACAAAAATATTTTTTATTAAAGTATAATAATGCTTAAAGTGATAAAAAACATAACACGGAATATTTAAAATACCTTTTTAATGTAGATTAGACATGTTTCGTTCACACTATCGGTGACATCTTCGGATCTAAGTGATAAATACAATATTCTCGCATATTTTTGAAAATGGTAAACTTAAACCACGAAATCGCATGTCCAAGGCTAGCATGGCATAGCGATCTCGTGGTTTATGTTTACCATTTTCAAAAATATGCAAGAATATTGTATTTATCATTTAGATCTGAAGATGTCACCAATAGTGTGAACGAAACATATGTAATCTACATTAAAAAGGTATTTTAAATATTCTGTGTTATGTTTTTTATCACTTTAAGCGTTATTAGACTTTAATATAAAGTTAACAAGTGATTGTATTATATTATTTACAAAATATTTTATCTAGTTGCAAGTTTTGGTATTTTATAAATACTCTGTAACTATTTTTACCTTAGTCGTGACATTTGGATGAAGTTTAAAACACAATATTTATTTGTCTTTTGCGTCTAGAAAATCATTTGAGAATATAACAGCAATAGATGTGATGATGTTTTGAATAATAAGTTTCATTGCCATTGCCGCCAGCATACGAACTTAATATTTTGACTGCGTTATGGTCATGAATGTAGAAAGAATAAAAGAACTCTTCTACGTTCATGGTTATGGTAGTTAAAGAAATACAAAGGTCATTTAAAAAAGATCGTTAATGATTATGATGAATATTCATCCTTTAAAAAAATGTTTTATTTACGGAAGAGAGTTTTTAAATTACGCTAAACTTTATAATCAGGAAATAAGTTCATTGCATTGCTACAACACACACTGTAACGAAGCGGCTTTTTTTTTTTTTTTTTTTTTTTTTTTTTGACAGAATGAAAAAGCGGTTTTCAGTTCCCAATTACGGCAATTTTTTTTTAATTTTGTGAATTTTTAAATCAAAAATCTGGAATTTTTGTTATTTATTAAAAAAAAAAAGGTATTTTTTTTAATGTTTTATCGTTTTTTTTTTTCTTTTTTTCATATTTTTACTTTTTCTATATTTACAAGAAGAAAGTATTGGATTCGTGACAAAAATCAACTTCCGGTTTTCGGCTGATTTATACGTTTCAGAGGGTCCTGAATACGATTTGACTGTTTTTAGAAAATGTCTGTCTGCGAGTCTGTGAGTCTGTGACTCTGTCTGTATGTATGTGACAAAACTTTTTTGGGAGCTCTATCTCAAGAACTAATGCATGGAATTTAATATAAATTTAGATTCAGTTAGTCCTTGATATAAATTGGTGCTGATTAGTTTTTGGTGTAAATCGCCCAACAGGTGGCGCTGCTATGCTTCATTTTTCACGATTTTCATGATAGCTATATCTGAATAAGTAATGCACAGTCTTTCATGAAACTTCCGATTCTGTTAGAACTTGATACAAATAGACGGTGATTACGTTTTGGTACAAATAGCCCAATGGATGGCGTTGCTATATTACTTTTTTCATGATTTTCAAGGTAGCTATATCTGAATAAGTAATGCAGTCTTTCATGAAACTTCAGATTCTATTAGATCTTGATATAAATAGATGCTGGTTACGTTTTAGTGTAAACAGCCGGACATATGGCGCTGCTATGTTACTTTTTACATGATTTTCAGAATAGCTATATCTCAAGAACTAATGCACAGAATTTCATCAAACTTCAGATATTAGTTAGACGTTGATATAAGTTGTTGTTGATTAAGTTTTGGTGTAAATCTCCCAACAGATGGCGCTGCTATGCTGAATTTTTCTGTATTTACACGATTTCAGCGATAGTCATATCTCAATAACTAATGCACGGAATGTAGATTCAGTTAGACCTTGACATAAATTGGTGTTGATTCGTTTGGTGTATATGACACTTGCGTGAGATAGAAGAAAGTTTTGGGATTGGCCCATTCGACCAGTTTTTTAAGTACTTTCGTTACAATCAAACACCGCTAACTGACAAAATTGCACCTGGATGCAACTAATCCCAACGTTTCTCAATCTTCAAATATCTATAGAAGAGGAATGTAGCAACGATTTTGCGGGACAGAGTGGAATCTTGGCTTTACAATACAAAAATATTAAAAAATATAAAAATTTCAAAAACCAATACAAGTATCAAAACACAATTAATTTTTTAAAACAAGAGAGAGACTTAGAATATTGCTGACAAAACCAAAAAAAAATTTTAGAACAATTTAAATAAGAAAGTAAAATCAGGCATTCAGCATAGATTATGAAATCCTTTCAACACTTCCAGAATACTTTAACAAACGTTCGCTGTATAATAAGGTAAATAAGATACCTAAGTAAACATTTTAGAAAACGCAAAGCACTTATGAAAACCAGATTTCAGCAATTACAGGCCATAGCCAGAAAAGTACTCCGATTCTTTTATGCAGCCCTGTATATAATCTATAGATACTCTATAATGCATGCTACAATTTAGTAAAGTAAGAAAACCGATAACACAGTAAAAAATTCAACTGCAGCAGTTTCCACCAATAGACGGAAACATACTTGAATTCTTTTGTACAGCCCTGTATATTGCCTTAAGATTTTTATACACGCCACGTATTAAGCTAAAGTTTAATTCAGGCAAAAACACACTGTAAACTACTGAAATCACATTTCCAGAAATTATCATACATAAGCGGGTCATGTATCTAGTTCCTTGCGTAGCCCTGCATTTGATTATATTTATATTCAACAAACATCTCTTAGTATACAAAAAATATTTCACGTTCCTAATGCATAACTCGATTAAAAAAACTTATACATAACTTATACATAATAATGATAAACTTATACATAATAATGATTAAGAATTCTTTTGTGTAGCCCTGTATATGATCTATAGCATTTATACATACCACATAGTATGCAAAGATTTAGTTAAACGTATACATATCTGAAAGCGCACTTCCAGCAATTATCGCTTACAGACAATACATCAGATACAGTACTGTATCAGAAATCTTTTGTGTGTCACTGTAAATGAACGATAAATGCTATGCACATCATATTATAGAACAGGTATCTTGTAGTAATATTCAGTAATGTATACCAATTTCATTATATTTCAAATTGTGTAATGTAATTAAAATACGCTGGCAAACAGTTTTTCTCTGTAGACCATTATGTGAACGAATATTTTTGTGTGGCCCTGTAAATGCATGATAAATGCTTTCTACTCCATATTCAACAGAAAGAATGTTTGAGTACACCTCACAAATTGATATCAATTTCATTATGTTTGTAATAGTGTAACGTCCGTAATATAAAGGAAATCTTTTGAGTTTCCTTGTAAACTAAGTATTACGCGTACCATATTCGATAGTAAGAATCTTGCATTGAACTTCAGTGATGTATTTCAATTTCAATATATTTTAAATAGTGTAACATGATTAAAAAACACTGCAAGGATTTCCCCATAGACCATAATATAACGGCATTCTTTTGAGTGCCCCTGTAAACAAAGTATAAGCGCTACATACTTCATTTTCAATACCGAGCATGTCATTATATATATCAATAACATATACTAATTGCAGGGCAATCCGAGTATATTTACGTGAGTTAGAGCACAGACAGACGCAGTGTTGAATTCAGACACTTTTCTCCGGGAGGGATTTCTGTGGCTCTGGGGGGGGCATTGTAAAGTTCCGGGGGGGGGGAAATTTCACTTTTTAACCATTAAAAGCATAAAATCTCAAATATTCCGGGGGGCATTTCAATGCTGCGGGGAGCATGCCCCCCCGGGCCACTCCCTGAATTCAACTCTGGACAGACGGACATACAGACATACAGACAGATGGCCAGACAGAGAGACAAATGACCAGACAGACAGACAGACGGCCAGACTAACCGAATTGGCGTATCATTAACTCCATTGTTTTTGTAACCTCGTATACAGTTGTAACCATAAAAAAATCCCTGACGGCTCGGCCTACAGGCACAGGTAGATTTCGAAGACGCAGACCGTGGGGCGCCTGTTTGTTGGGAATTAGGGAAGAAATGACCTTTTTACCATGACGCGGCAGTTGGAACCGCCTACTTCGAAACCTAACTTGTTTGCAAGCGGAGCCGGCAGGATTTTTTTTTTCTATAACAGTTGGTCCTATAAAAAACTTGTCAATATAAAAGTTTTAGATAATATTAAGAGGATTTATAATAAATGTAAGCGGATTTGAAATCCTGGGAATTGACGAAGTGATGAATTTTTTTCTTCTAAAACCCCCGTCCCCCCCCCCCCTGGGGCCATTTTTAATTATATCCAAAATCGGTCATACATAAATTTTCGGCCCTTCTCCTAGAAGTATTAATAACTTCAAACGGATTCGATACGTATCATAATTAAGAAATTATGGTTTTTTTTTCTGTTTTGACAAAAAGCCCCCCCCCACCCTCCCCTCCTTGGTTCGATTTTGCCCATTAACGAACTTGACCGAGATTTTATGCCCCTTGATTTTATGTATCAGTTTCGAAGAGATCTGTGCAGAATTATTGCAGTTATCGTGTTCATAAAAAAGTAACATAGATAGATAGATAGATAGATAGATAGATAGATAAAGTTTTGAACTGGGGATGGTTTTGGGTTCTGGGAGTCATGATCGGCGTAGATCTGCAAAATTTTTTCAAAAATTCCAACTTAGGGGAGAATGTAATAGGGAGTATTTCTTACGAAATCTACCTAAAAACATATGGCAATGTATGGCATATTTACGACATATGATATAATACGACATACATATACATATAAAATTTATGCATAATTTTGCCTTGTTGATTTCACCTTGAAGAAATAATTCTTTTTAAGTGTTTTGAATCTGATAACAAAATTTATTCCAAACGTTGTCGCGTCTGTCATCAAATTGTGTATACACTCAAGTTTATCATACTGAACTGTAATCTGACAGAAATTATAAACTAATACCTGTTATCGAAGAGCATATTTTGAGTTAACTATCGAGATGTTATCGTCCATATCACGACCGAAAACCCTTTGAGGATTAATTATTTAGAAACGATGAGATAGAGTTTTGCTTTATCTAAGATTGAAGCTAATCAAAATATCTTGTTTAAAGTGATCCAGGAATGCAAAACTCTCATAAATATCACACTGGTACATTTCTACCTTTAACAAGATTCGTCAAACGTGACAAATGAGGTGCGTTCGTACTATAACTAGTTTCAGTGAAATGAATTATATCGTCTATTACTATGATATGAATAATTTCCGTAATAAAATAAGTGCATTTTAAGTTGGCAACATTTTATCTTTTGTTGACATTTACAGAAAATTCCAATGGGAAACTTAAGCCTAGCTTTGAAATTTTCAAAACTTGAAATCTATATTTAGACTCTTTTTCCATTTGACATCAATTTCTCCGGAAACGTCTATCCAAAAAACTGTCGGTAGATTATAGGATTGATATAATTAAACAATTTTAGTATACAAATTCGGATTTTATATTCAGTAATACGGAAATAATAGGACTCCATCTTAAATAGGACGTAATCACCATGGCAACCTAGAATCCTTACCTATCATGGATATCGCTGAATTAATTACGTGTGATAGGATTTAATAGAATGAAGAATGTGCCTATAACTTAGTCACAGAGGTTATAAAATGTAGTAATTGTCATATATGACTATAACGTCATACATGTGAGATAACGTGACGATTCATCTCGGCCGCTTGACGATTAATCCTCGGAAGCTGCTGTAACAAGGAGGTACCGATTTATAAAAAAAATCAAATTATTTAATAAATATTTTTATTAATATCTTATTATATATTATATATATTAAATTTCAAACCATTCGGTGGGGTAGATTTTGCGTTGTTATATGCGGACAGACGGAACAGACGACGGATGTAGGTTCTACGTATTTATATAATTACGCATAACATAACTGAAAAGGCTTTATGAATTCGTTTTGTCTGTCTGTCTGTACTCTGAGGCTTGTAAATATACTCGGGTTGCCCTGAAATTTATATATGTTATTGATGTTTACTACAGAACGTTAGGTATTAAAAATGAAGTGTGTAGCATTTATAGCTCCTTTACAGGAGAACATAAAAGAATTCTGTTACATTATGGTCTATGGGAAAAAATTGTTTCCGATGTATTTTAATGATGTTTCAATAGTTAAAACATAATGGAATTGATATGCCTCACTGAGATTTATTAAAACATGCTTTCTTAGTAGTATTTAATAAGTTTCATTTATAGTTCGTTTACAGGAAAGCACAAAATTATTCCATTACATTAAGATATATGGGTAAAAGTTGTATGCAATGCATTTTAATGATGTTACGATATATAAAACATAACGGAATTCAAAAGGAGTCACCGAGTTGCACCACAACATGTCTTCTATAGATTATAGAGGGCGTAGCATTCATCTTAAAATAATTCCGTTACATTAACATATATGGGGGAAAGTCGTATGCAATGCATTTTAATGATGTTATGATACTAGAAACATAACGAAATTTAAAAGGAGTCACTAAGTTGCACCACAACATGTTTTCTATAGATTAAAGAGGGCGTAGCATTCATCTTAAAATAATTCCATTACATTAAGATATATAGGAGAAAGTCGTATGCAATTCATTTAATGATGTTATGATACTTAAAACATAACGAAATTTAAAAGGAGTCACTGAGTTGCACCACAACATGTTTTCTATAGATAAAAGAGGGCGTAGCATTCATCTTAAAATAATTCCATTACATTAAGATATATGGGGGAAAGTCATATGCAATGCATTTTAATGATGTTATGATACTTAAAACATAATTAAATTTAAAAGAAGTCACTGAGGTGCCCCACAACATGTTTTCTATAGATTAAAGAGTGCGTAGCATTCATATACATTTACGGGGACGCAGACAATAATTAATTCCATTACATTAATTTATATGGGGAAAAGTCATATGCAATGCATTTTATGATGTTATGACACTTAAAACATAATTAAATTTAAAAGAAGTCAATGAGGTTCACTGCAATATGTTTTTTATTGATTAAAGAGTGCGTAGCATTCCACTTCATTTACAGGGACGCACAAAATAATTCCATTACATTAAGATATATGGGAGAAAGTCGTATGCAATGCATTTTAATGATGTTATGATACTTAAAACATAACGAAATTTAAAAGGAGTCACTGAGTTGCACCACAACATGTTTTCTATAGATTAAAGAGGGCGTAGCATTCATCTTAAAATAATTCCATTACATTAAGACATATGGGGGAAAGTCATATGCAATGCATTTTAATGATGTTATGATACTTAAAACATAATTAAACTTAAAAGGAGTCCCTGAGGTGCACTACAATATGTTTTCTATAGATTAAAGAGTGCGTAGCATTTATCTTCATTTACAGAGACGCACAAAATAATTCTATTACATTAAGATATGTGGGGGAATGTCATATGAAATGCATTTTAATGATGTTATGATACTTAAAACATATTTGAATTTAAAAGAAGTCACTAAGGGGCTCCATAACATGTTTTCTATAGATTAAAGAGTGCGTAGCATTCATCTAAATTTACAGGGACGCAGAAAATAATTAATTCCATTACATTAAGATATATGGGGGAAAGTCGTATGCAATGCATTTTAATGATGTTACGATACTTAAAACATAAGGAAATTTAAAAGGAGTCACTGAAGTGCACCACAACATGTTTTCTATAGATTAAAGAGTACGTAGCATTCATCTTCATTTACAGGACGCACAAAATAATTCGGTTACAGGACGGATTATGATCGATTTCATTCTATAAAAAATGAAATTTCTTAATAAATATTCTGTTATTGTTAGAAAGTGTCTCATAATACATGCATGATGCATGATTATTCGTTCTTGTTTGCCTTGAAGCCGTTTGCTACCATAAATTCACCTTATTTAATAGAAAAGTTTTTGTCATTAAATAAGGCAAATTTTTCTAATCTTAAATAGTGATAGTTTGATATCCCTTGAGCTAATAGGTTGACAAACCCTATTGTAGAGTGTTAAGAGTAAAATGACATAAAATGCAAATAAAGAGGGAATTTTGTAATCGATTTTTCACTGACCTCCTGAATTATAAAAATCATGTGGCTAGAATTATAAAAAATTAAACTGAATGAAACACCTGGGTCGTCAGTCATTATATCTTTATCTGCTTAAGTTTTGTTTGCTAAAACATCATCTTTAAAAAAAATTAAATATTACATAATCGTAAAAGGAAATTTCCATATGAAAGCTCTGTAAAAGTTAATATTTATGTGTTTAGAAGGACAAAGAATTCCATTCTATAAGCTGTATAATATCGTAAGTTTCTACATCTAAATAATTTTTAGAAAAATAAGCAAGTTAACCCATTCGGGACCATGGGTGCATATATGCATCCTCAAAAAGAACATACAGAATTTGTTTTAGGCACCAGTAAAAAATAAAAGTAATATTTACTTTCTCTAATTTGAGCATTTTTGTGATAGTTTAAGAAAAGGTCGCTTTCTAAAAAAAAGTGGTGCAGACCGAAAAAAATTTGTATAAAAGCTGCCGGTCCCGAAGGGGTTAATGTAATTAAATATGGTATAAAAGAAATTAGGCCCTGGGTCCTCTAACTCGTAAAGACGGCTTTCACGACACCCTATTAAATGGGATCCTGGATTCTGCTTAGACTGCCAGGGCCGTTAAAAGGTGGGGGCACGTTGGGCTACACACACACACCTAGAAGCTTTATGATCCCCTCTCTAGACTTAAAGTATCAATAACTGTTGTTTTCTGCATCAAACTTTGAAAAAAAAATACTGCTTGTTCTTTTGAATCAAAACATTTAAACAGGTTGTGGATTGGAAAATGAGAAAATTGTGGATTTAAAGCAGGAATAAAATTTATAATTGTCTGTATCAAAAAGTGAAATTTGTGGAATTAAAGTATCAATAATTAATATTTTCTGTATCAAACTTTGAATATTAATCTTTTAATAATATCTAAATTTGCATATTTTAAAATCTAAAAATATTGTGGTTTTAATCGACAGCCAATATTTAGAAAAGTGATTGTATCAAATTTAATACTAGATTTAATTGCATTTTCCATTCATAACGTTTGCTCGGAACATAGAAAACTAATAAAAAACTGTGTGAACAATCTTTTTATAATAATCATCTACTATATTACATTTAAAAAATTAAAAAATAGTTATAGAAAGTTTTATGACAGATAGAGAGCTAACCCTATACTTCTAACTATATTTATTGATCATTAATTTTGAGGTCGCTGTGAAAATGTGAACAAGTGACAGCAGAAAAAAATTCCAAGCCCCACTCTGACGTTGCGGCTTATTACGTTTCTGACTAGCTCTTAGCTCATATTATTGAATTATCGGTTTTGATATTTTATTTCCATTCTTCTTCATAAGTTATAACCTTGAATATTAACTCGCTAAAAAAGATAAATTACTAAATAAAACCCTCGAGGCGATCATTTCATCTTTGCTTGCTAATACTTTTTCGGTAAAATATCATCGTAAAAATAAATAAGTATTACATAATCACGAAAAAAAAAATCACATATGAAAAAAGAAAAAAACTTGCACCGGTGAGATTTTTCACCACAAATATCTCTAGTTCTGCGGATGTAGCACGTCCGCTTCCTTTGCTTAATCGAAGTAAGGCCTCCTGGATTTTGTAGTAATCTTTTTTCCTTTTTATATTGCTAAATAGACTATAAGAGTTATCAGTCGTATCCAGTTTCCTGGCAATGTTCAGCAGAGTCATTTGTTTGCGAACAGACGTTCATTGTAATGTGTGTTCAGCTATAGATTAGATTCAGTACGTCACTGTTTGGGTCTCTAGAAACTTACCTGTTGAATTCGTGGGATTTCCCAGCTAATCCGTCATCCAGTCTTGTATTTTCAAGGTTGATAGTCTGACCTGCTTTTTTTAAGAAAGTGTTATTCAAAGGATATGTTACTGCATTGTATATGAAGATATCGAATTATATTTTTATCGATGTTAAATTTTACTACTTTGTGAATTCATGACTGTGAAATTTGTGGATTGGATGCATGAATAATTTATGATAGTCTGCGTTAAATTTTGGAAAAGCAAATTGATGCTCGTAACGTGCTCATAAACTTACTTATTTGGCCTGCGAACGTTTATTGTGATGTGTGCTAAACTATAGATTAAATTCAGTGCGTCACTGTTTGGGTCTCTAGAAATTTACCTATGAAATTTCTGGTATTTCCCAGCTAATTCGTCATTACGCCTTCTATTTTCAGGGTTGATTTTCTAACCTGTATTTCGTAGCACGTGTTATTGAAGGAATACATTTCTATACTATATATGGACATATCGAATTGCCAATAATGATTCATATCTTGTACCAATAAAATAATAGCTTTGTGGATTGAAGATTTAAACAAATTGTATGTTTAAAGCATGAATAATATTTGATTGTCTATACCAATCATTGAAAATTACTGCTTATTCTTTTAAAACAAAATATTTGAACAGTCCATGGATTCAGGAGAGTGAAATTTGTGGAATTAAAGTATCAATAATTGGTATTTTCTGTATTAAACTTTGTAAAAAAATACCACTGATTGTTCTTTTGAACCAAAACATTTAAACAGGCTGTGGATTGGAGAGTGAGAAAATTGCGGATTTAAAGCAGGAATAATTTATAATTGTCTGCACCAAACTTTGAAGAAATACTGCTTATTCTTTTAAAACAATATTTGAACAGCCTATGGATTAAGGAGAGTGAAATTTGTTAAATTAAAGTATCAATAATTGATATTTTCTGTATCAAACTTTGTAAAAAAGCACTGCTTATTTTTTTTTAAACCAAAACATTTAAACAGACTGTGGATTGGAGAAAGAGAAAATTGTGGATATAAATTTAGGATAGCCTGCATTACATTTCGGAAATGTAAATTGAACTACGAGCCGAAATAATTTATTATTGTCCGTATAAAAGTTTGAATAAATATTGCTTGTCCTTTTAAAACAAAATATTTTAACATTCTATCGATTGAGGAGAGAGAAAATTGTGGAAGTATCAGGTATCAATAATTGGTATTTTCTGTATCAAACTTAAAAAAAAAAAAAAAAAAAAAAAAAAACACCGTTTGTTCTTTTGAACCAAAACATTTAAAGAGACTGTGGATTGAAGACTGAGAAAATTGTGGATTTAAAGCATGATTAGTTTATGATTGTGGATTTAAAACTTGGATAATTTATGATTGTCTGTATCAAACTTTCAGAAAGATATTTCTTATTGTGTGAAAAAAAAATTTACAACAGCTGCGTATGGATTCAGCAAACTTTGTCTGAACCAAACTTTGCAAAAAATATTTATTTTTTTTCTGAAAAAATATTTCAACTGTCATGGGATTAAGTAGTGGGAAAATTATGAATTTAAAACATGAATAATTTGTGATTATCTGTCTCGTGCTTTGGAAAAAAATATTTCTTATTATTTTGGAACAAAATATTTGAACATCTTTCTGAAATTCCCCTGCCGGATGTAAGAGTGTTTGCAAACTGTTTTGTTGAATTGATCCCACTGATGATTGCATAAATGTATTTCGAAAATTGATGTGGAAAGCAAAAAAATAAGGAATATGTTTCGTGCATTTTCGCATTTCCACGTAGAGGAATCCGACAGAATCGAGTAAACTCAGAAAAGTCTGAAAGAAATTGGTAAGAGAAATTATTTATTTCTTCGCTGATGATACTAACACCGCTAAATAATCTTATATATCGAACAAAACCTAAAAATAATTTTTGCTGTATTCGTGTTTTCAAGCAGTTGCTGTGATTGAATCTAATGCGTTGTAAGATAAGGAGTGACTTTTAATATATTAATATAAAGTTTGATTTAATACAGTTGTTAAAATGATAAAGTTCCTTTTAAACAATGTTTCATTTACTAATTTTTATCGTAACGAATTATATTGAGATTTTTAATATAAATCATCTAAAAAGTTTGAATGACATCGCTGATCTAAGTTTTATATCTTCTGAGTCTTACGCTATTTAATTGAAGAGTTTTAATGCAAGACTTCTGAAATTATTGAGAGATATCGTTGGTTCTAAACTCTTTTTACATTTTTTAAATAGGCATTTTTAATTGAGAGATAACACGTTTGTTTTTATCGAAAAGTTTTAATATAAACTATTTCAAAGGCTTGAGTGATTTCATTCATCTAAATTTCATCTTTTTATTCTAAAACTATAGTGGGATTTAATCGACAACCAATATCAAGAAAAATGATTATAACAAATTTAATACTACTTTTAATTGCATTTTCCATTCAAAACGTTTACACCGAACATCGAAAACTAATACCCAAGTGTGTGAATTCTTGTGTTAATAAGCCGCAATCAACAAACTGTTTCTGCGACAGCAAATGTGCTCTCATCTACAACGATTGTTGCTTAGATGCTCCTTACCGCAGTATCCGGGTGAACACCAAACGCCACCACAACATTCATTGCGTTTTTGTCATCGGGGAAAACAAAGATTTCTGGATGGTCGATACTTGCAAAGATACATGGTCTGGACACGAAGTCATCAGGAGCAAGTGCACTGCGGCGAGATATCATGCTGGTGAATCAAATGACGTCATTGAACTTGTGCCGGTGACCAGTCCAAAAGAAGAAGTTACTTACAAAAATTACTATTGTGGAATTTGCAACGATGAGAAACCCGAAGATCTTGTCGAATGGAAAATCAAAGCAATATGCGCCAACCGCGACGTAAAACCAACAGATATGTTGCAAAACCTTACATACGTGGAAGACAAATTGCAATGGGGTGTGTTTAAAACAAATGTTGATGGTTCTTCAAAATTTTACGAATGTCATTTGTTGTTTCAACGACCTTTCAATTTTACGAGTGGCATTAGGCAATGTATTTCAAACATGGTATCAACATGTCCCTCTTCTTGGAGAAATATTGGTACTAGAAGAAGGTGCAAGTCGTACGTTGATCCCATTAAGTGGCCAGAAGGCCCTGTTTATAAAAATATTGACTGCGCTATATGTCACAACCAGACAAAACAAGGTTATCAGTGTGTTTATGACAGCATAGAAGATTTAAGCAATGCTGTGTTAGACTTAGCGATGCCAGTTGATCTCAGCGCTATGGGTCAATGGTTCTAAATTTCAAAACACAAAGAAAATTGAAATACACTGTGGGGTTATTTGATACAATTTCAGAAAAAACATTTGATTTATAGTGGATTTTTAAGAAATTACAATCAAAATATTGGATTTAGCTTTTATATGCAAGATAGCCCCTACAAGATGTTATATTTCATATGTTGATCCCATTAAGTGGGCATAAATCCCAGTTTAAAAAAAAATATTCACTGTGGAATATGTGACAACCAGACAAAACAATGATGTCAGTGTGTTTATGATAGCATAAACGATTTAAGTGATGGTGTGTTAGATTTAGCGATGACAGTTGATCTTAGCGTTATAGGTCAATGGTTCTAATTTCCCTAACAAAAAAAAGTTGATGTAATCTGTGGAGTGATTTGATACAATTTTTAAGAAAATAGTTGATTGATAGTTGATTTTTGTTTCAGTAATTGCAATCAAAGTATTGGATTTAGCTTTTGTATATGTAAGACAGCTCGTACAGGATTTTATATGCCATATAATAAATCCCATTAAGTGTCCAGAAATTCCTCTTTATAAAAATATTCCCTGTGGGATATGTCACAACACAACCAACAAAACAAAGATGCAAGTGTGTTTATGATACCATAGAATATTTAAGTAATGCTGTGTTACACTTAGCGATACCAGTTGATCTTTGCGCTATAGGTCAATGTTTCTAATTTCCCAAAAAAAGTTGAAGTAGACAGTAAATTGATTTGATATAATTTAAAAAAAAACAGGTGATTTATAATTGAATTTTTTAAGTAATTACAATCAAATTATTGCATTTAGCTTTTGTATGAAAGATAGCCTGTATAGGATAGTGTATGTCATATGTTGATCCCATCAAGTAGCCAGAGGGTCTTGTTTATAAAAATATTGGCCGTGCAATATGTCACAACTAGACAAAACAAAGATGTCAGTGTGTTTATGATAGCATAGAAGATTTAAGAAAGATTCTGTGTTAATCTTGACAACTCCAATTGATCATATAATCTTATAGGACAATGATTCTAATTTCCAAGTCAAAAAAATTTAAGTAGACTGTGGTCTTATTTGACATAATATCACAAAAACAAATGATTTATAGTGGACTTTTAAAAAATAATTGGAATCAATGTGGATTTAACTTTTTTTTTGTATTTAATATTGCTCGTGCATGATGGTATTTGAAACATTCTGATTCCATTAAGATGCCTAAAGGTCCTGTTTATTGAAATATTGAACTGCTAAATATGTCATAACCAGAGAAAACAAGGATTTCAATAGGTTTATGATAGGGTAGAAGATTTAAGAGAGATTCTGTGTTAATCTTGATTCCATTTTCAAGAATATAGAATGCGCAATCTGCAACAGCCAAACAGAAAAGTGTATCAGTATATTTATGATAGAATAGAAGATTTAATTCTATGTTAATCTTGGGGGCTCCAGTAGATTTTAGTACTATGGAACAATATTTCTAATTTCCAAGCCACAAAATTCAAATAGACTCTGATGTGATTTTATATAGTTTTAGAAAAACATTTGTTTTATATTATACATTATATTTTACAAACTGAAAACAGTGTTAGTTTGATGAATTTTTTGAAAAGTACTTGGAATACAGTTATCTTTTGACAGCGAATGCAGACAAACATTTATTTTTTACATCCGAGACTGCACGGCAGTACAAAAAGTCCATAATAGCTAAATATAAATTATTTGAAACTATACCTAGGTAACATTTAATTAATTCTGTGAAACTATAGGATAATGATAAGAAAAACCTTTTTGTGAAAAAAGACTTTTAAGAAGTTTTGGATCAAATGTTACTTCGAAACTAGAATTTGCGATTCGTGAGATTAAAAACTAAATGTAGCTGAATATCTCCTCTCATTGCAAGTTTTTTAAAGCATTTACTTAAAGGACTGACTTTAACAAAATAGAACTAGTAAGTTTTGAAAAACAAGTACTTTTTTTTTTTTTACAAAACTTGTCAAATAATAATATTATGTCAAATTAAATATATATATATATATATATATATATATATATATATATATATATATATATATATATATATATTAGTGTATCATACTTGCCAACATTCAGATTTATTTCAAGTCTAAAACGCATAATTTGAACCGGAAAAAATATTTAATGAATGTTTCTTGGACAGTTGAATAGTTTAGGCATTTTCATGGACTTCCTATTTGACAATTAAAATTCATAAAGATACAACTAAATGTAAATATATTGCTTGAAGGTGCGTAAAAACATACATAAAACATTTAAAAGCACATTAAAGTCCTTTTAAAAATTTAAAACGTTTTCAACCGAACTACTCGGTCATCATCAGAAAATGATAGGCTGATGATGACCGAGTAGTTCGGTTGAAAACGTTTTGAATTTTTAAAAGGACTTTAATGTGCTTTTAAATGTTTTAAGTATGTTTTTACGCACCTTCAAGCAATATATTTACATTTAGTTGTATCTTTATGAATTTTAATTATTAAACAAGGTGAATTTGCACTGAAATTTTACCTTTTTCCTATTTGACACCAACTTACTGCCAAAGAGTAGCTGTATTTCTAAAACGTAAAGAGCCATAAGAGAAAATAAGTCTAACTGCTGTCTAAACTACATAAGAGTTGGAACAATTTTAAATATAAATAAAGTCAGAACAGCTTTTAGGTTAGGATTAAAATGAAAAATAAAATTTTAATAAAAAAAAAAACAAATATAGTAGTTACATAAAAAAAATTAAAACGTTCAAATGTACAAAATAGTCGAGATGAAGAAAGAACCCCCCCCCCCCCTTCACTTGATTTGAAAAGAAAAAATTTAGCCATGTATGTTAATTGCGCCTGGTGCATGTAAAATCCGTCGTAGGTGTAAAGTCTTTTAAGTTCCCTCCGGAGGTGCCTTAGTCATGTGAAGGTCTCGTCACCTGATCAAGGTTCTAAATTACGAGACCAATTACTTTCTCTTTTTTAATTTTTTGTTTTTTAAAAAATCTGCTAATTCAACAAAGTTAAATAGAATCCATGAACCGGCGAACAAAGAAAATTATAGCAAACCACTAGAGAGCACTGCAGCGATACCAACAAGGTTCTTGTCAGGTGGATCAAAGCACAGCCAACTTCAGTACCGGCCGAGAAAGCTCTTGTTTGTTTCTTCCGCCTTAAGACGGAATTCATGACGTCAGACCACGTGATCTTCGGCCGACCGAATCCGCTGGGAAAACTCTTATTTGTTTCCCTCTTCCCTAGGACAGCTTTCTCGGCCGATTGGTTCGGCGGAGATCACGCGATATGCCGTCATGAACTCCGTCCTAAGGCGGGAGAAACAAACAAGAGCTTTCTCGGCCGGTATTGAAGTTGGCTGTGATCAAAGCCATGCAGTGATCAGGCGTATATCGCCCCACGTTCAGGCACTAACTCGTCAAGCTAGGCACTCATGTCCGGCAGGTAGGGGCCTGGTTATCGGTACATAAAAAAGAAAAATATGAAGTTAAGAGTTAGAATAATTATAAGTCTAAATAAAGACAGACAAGCGCTTAGGATAGGATTTTAAATAATAAATATAATTTAATTTAAAAAACAAATATAGTAGTTACATAATTTCTTTTTTTATAAAATTAAAATATTCAAATGCTCAAAACAGTCAAAATGAAGAAAAAAAAGCTTAAAAATGTTTCCTGTTTCTATGTGGTTATTTATCAACTTATCTTATTCAATAAAATTTCTGGAATTATTTGATTTGACAAAATAAATAAATAAATAAATAAATAAATAAAATAAAAAAAAAAGAAGAAGAAGTTAAGAGTTAGAACAATTATAAATATAAATAAAGACAGAAAAGTGTAAAATTTTTAAGAAAAATTGAGAAATATAATTAAATTTAAAACAAATATAGAAATTACATAAAAAAGAAGAAGAAAATTAAAATATTCAGATGCCCAAAACAATCGAGATAATGAAACAACAGCCAAAAAATGATTCTTGTTTTTATGTGTTTATTTAATAACTTATCTTATTCAGTAAAATTTCTGGTTTAATATGATTAAAAGATATAATAATAACTGAAGGTTGGCCGCTATGATATATATTTTTTTCACAGTAAATACAGCCAAAATCTTGTATTTACTTTTCATATCTAAGACAGTATGCAACTTATAACATTTAAATAAATAATGATTGAAAATTTAATTATTCTCTATGATGTCTCAATACTTTTAGTCATTTATGTGTAAATAATGTCATAAGCATAATGGCAAAGATAACTGATATATGAATAATGACAAGTAAACTATGTTTGAAAGAAATATTGTCTTATTATTAAAGGATTTTCAGATCAAATGTTGTTATAAACGTGAACGTTATCACAGTAAAATAAAAATGACGAAAATTTATACTTTTAATTCAATTTTGAAAAAACATCTAACTACCTAATGGAATAAAGTTTTTTTTTTTTAATTATTTGGTAAGTATAAGTAATATTTGGTAATTTTAATTTAAACTTAATTTTGATTTTAGTAATTTTAATTTCACATGTTAAAGACTGTGATATTATGTAAAGTTATATACGAATGCTACCTTTAAATCTTTCAATTAGTATAAATTATTTTTATTAACATATTTTAGTACAGCATACTTTATTTATATTTTATTTTTTAGAACATTAAAATTTCGGATTATTTTTAATTTTTGCAATATTATTTACATTAAATACAATTTACGGTAACACAAATGTTACAAGGATATACAGCTGG
This sequence comes from Maratus michaelseni, assembly GCA_963931845.1. NCBI lineage: Eukaryota > Metazoa > Arthropoda > Arachnida > Araneae > Salticidae > Maratus > Maratus michaelseni. The sequence goes on along the minus strand of OZ007600.1, from coordinate 127,739,523 downwards.
ATACATTTAATTAATAATATTGCACTTAAGAACAACTACAGGAAAATAGACAAAAAAAAAAAATGAAGTTAGGCGGTTCAACCTGGCTCCTTTAATTAAGAAGAAGGTTATTATTTGACAAAAGTTGTAATCCATAGACTAAATACTAAATAAGCATATGTTAGATTTTATTAAAGAAACTTTTTGGTACAAAACATTTTTGACTGTTCCATGGATTTTACGACAAAAATTGCAGTATTTCAGAAAAGGGGGGGGGGCGGGTGTTAAACGTTTTTATTTTTTTTCATTTGTTATGAACAATTGCTATTTTGATGGTATTAGGCAGAACTAATAAAAATAAGTAATTTTCTCTCAAATTTTGTGTCTAACTTTTAACATTAATGAGTTATAAAATATCGAAGAATATTCTCAGAGTAAAATTTTACCCATTTTAAGTGAATTCGGACAACAAAAGAAAAGAGTATCCCATTATCTAACTCCATAAAAGCCTACACTAGTCACTTGCAAGCTAATGTTAAACCAGTGGTAGCATTCTTTTCAAATTTCCCGTCTGCATTTCAATATTTATATTTTATTTATTTATGTTTATTACTTTTATTTTTAATTTCATTTATTTATGCTTATTACTTTTAATTTTAATTTTAATTAATTTACTTATTTATTTGCTTGTTTTGAATAGGATAGCGAAATTCCATCTATAACCGTGTCCTTGCTTTACTTTTTCGATTTTGGTTACAGTTTTTTTTTTTTAGGACATTTTTACTTTCGGAACTGTTGTTGTTTTAATGGGGACATTTTTACTTTCGGAACCGATTCAGAAAGAGTGAAAGTATCCTCATAAAAGGAAAACTGCAACCAAGATCGAAAAAGAAATAACCGTACAACGTTAAGATCAGCCTCAGATATCCTATGCAAAAAAAGAAGGAAAAAAATCATTAAAAATATTAAAATGTAAGCGAGAAATTTGAAAAGAATGTTCCCACAAGTTTAACATTAGCTTGCGAGTGTTTTTACATGACTAAACTAGGCTTGCTATCCTCAAAGTATTGTAATTTCTTCGATTTCCGGGTTGGGAACCTTTAGTAGGATTATATAAGTAAGTAGCTTTTACTAAATGCTTCGTCTCCTGTTTTCAAATGTTGTTTAAACGGTACGACTTATTTTTTTTTCCTTTGCTTTAATATATATATATATATATATATATATGGAATTTTAATTGTCAGTTTTTATAAAAAGCCACATGTATATTGTTACTAAATTAGTATTAACACTATAAGGGTCACAACGGTCGTTTTGATCAGTAACAAATATATTTCGACTCGAGCTAGAAAATTTTCCATAAAATAAGTTAAATATTTACGTCAATATTTAAGTCAAATAAATAAGTTATACAGTTTTAAATAAAAAAAAAATCTGGTGCGAAATATTTTTTATAAAAGATGAATAAAATTTCCAACCGTTATAGCGTTAATATGATAAATCAAAGAATTAATAAAAATTAATAGTCCGGACAAATCAAGTTAATCAATAAATATATTTGAGTTTTTTTTTTATGCTGTTTTTTATACATCACGCAGTTATGATAAAATATGATATATTAAACGGCCAACGTAAACACTTTCTTTCTTGTATTTAATTCATCATTTTAATGAGTTAAATGTTAGTTCAACTACTTTCACAATCATTCTATTAATAGTATGTAATGCAAGAATACTTTCAGTTACGCAAACTCTGTTTCTCTAATTGCCATCATTTTTTCTTTTTTTTTTAATAGCATGAATATTCCCATTATATTCATGAAATTGAGCTTATTTTCAAAATTGAAAGGTCAGACAGTTTCTCATTTCAAGGTGAAGGACAAATTAATGTATTTAAATTCGAGAAAATGCTGTTTTTTTAAGGCGACAGTGGACATTGAAAACTAATTTTTAACACGATCCAACATAGTTGAAAAGTGTTTATGAATTCAGTTTATATCTCTGTCTGTCTGCTGAGTGCCAACCGTGCTCTAACTCGCATAAATATACTCGTATTGTCATGTAATTGATATGTGTTAATGAGATTTAATATGATATGTTCGGTATTGAAAATGAAGTATGTTGAGTTTAAAATCCATTTACAGGGACGCTCAAAATAATTCCGTTACATTCAGGTCTATGGAGAAAAATCGTATTATGTATGTTAATGATGTTCCACTAATTCAAACATTTTTAACCTGTTAACCCTTACAGTGCATGAATTTTTCTTTTAGAATTGTGATTTTTTATACTTATATTAAGAATTCGACACCAGAAATTTTAAGATAGATTTTTAATTTATTTAGTAGCATATTCACGTTATTTTTTACAAGATTAATATTCTTATATAAATATAGTGGTTGCAAAGAACTTGATTTAGTTATTAAAAGTTAAATAGAAAGTGTTGCCAATTGGCTACACTATGCACTGTAGGGTTAATCGAGGAATAGACTTTTGTTCAACCGATATTGACTGATTACCAACGGGGTACTCTTCCACCAGTAAAAAATAAGAAATTTTTTTCCCTTATTCATGGCAGTAATTTTGCATGATAATTTTAAATGACATTTTTAAAAAGACGAAAATTTCTATTAAAATTTTACTGGTGGCAGTAATGCGTTCAAAATATTAATGTAGTAGTTAATGTATGACGTAATATTTCGTCACACCCAGTTGACAGATTAAATTGGTATATATCACTGAGGCTTACTATAGCATAGCTATGCACAGCATTCATCGTTCATTTACAGGGACACACAAAATAATTCGGTTACAATAGTGTTTAAGAACAATAATTGCTGAAAATGTGTTTTAAATCGTGGTACGCGTTTTTAAATTAAACTAATTTTTCGCCTATTTCTTGGTGTGTATAAATTCTATAGATTATATACAGGGCAGCACAAAAGATCTCGAGTACATTTCTGTTTATTGACAAAAATTGCTGAAGGAGAATTTACAATTGTACTATGCGTTTCCAAACTGAACTTAATTTTAGCATATTATGTTGTACATATACAAATCTATAGATCATATACATAGGATTGCCCAAAAGAATTTGCATTTTTTTCCAATTATTGTTGGTAATTTCGGAAATCGGGTTTTCAAATGTGCTATTCGTTTTCCAAATTATCTACCAAGACATCATCATTCATCTTATTAAACGGTGAAGTTTTGTTGAAGTATTCTGGAAGTGTTAGAAATTCTTTCATAATCAATGAGTGATGCATGATTTTTCATTCTTGTTTAAATTTTTAATGAATTCACTTCAAATTTGGCACCAGTTTTAAGAACAGGCTAAAATATGTATGCACAAAATTTTAAATCAAAATATTTTCATTTATTATATTTTAAATATTTTAATACCACAAAAAATTGACATATTTCGAAATGCTCCATGCGCATTTCTTTCGCATAAAATAGGACAATATTTATTTAAGAGATACTTTTCATATATTACAATGGAAGTTGTCATGAATGGTAAAAAGTCACTGAATGTATAAATAGAAAAAAAAATTATAATTATGCTTTGTTTTTTCTAAAAAAGTAGCTATATATTTCCATATGCTTATAATTTTCAACACTAAAATACACCTGAAATGCAGCTTTTTATACTTACATTTATTTATTATTGTGTAGAGTACATGGCTTGACAAATACGGTCGCATTTTCTATCTAGCGACCAAGTAATTTAAATTTGGGAGGTTTTTGTACAAAATTTGATCTAAGAAATGAGCATAAACGGCATTTTTCTCTGCTTCCCCAATATTAAAGAATAAACTTAAAGTTATTTTTTGTTTGAATGTAGTTTTTAAATTATATAATTAATTTGGCAAGGAAAAAAAGTTCACTAAATGCAAATTTTAGAATAATGATAAAATCAGATTTATTTGACGGAATTTAACAGGAAAATAGGCAAAAAAATTGTTTTCCTGCTTCACTATTTCATCAATGCCTCTCATCAGATATAGATTTTGTAGAACTCAACTACCCAGACATTTGAAGAATTCGGCAATTGGAATTTTCCGAACATGCCAGTTAATTCAGCGTTTACATTTTTTTTTTTTTTTTTTTCTCAGAGATATAAAATTTTGATAAGTTTCATTAGCAAACTTTGCTTATGTTATCTTTCTAAATTATGTACTATTCTAAACTATGTAACTAATAATTCTAAATTATACTTGTTGTTAATTCAGCGTTTACATTTTTTTTTTCTCAGAGATATAAAATTTTGATAAGTTTCATTAGCAAACTTTGCTTATATTATCTTTCTAAATTATGTACTATTCTAAACTATGTAACTAATAATTCTAAATTATACTTGTTGTTATTTTTCTTCTCAATTAATTCACAAAGAAATTTTTGTGCTTTTAGAAAATCAATGACGGAGGGGGGAGGTAAATATTTTTTGCTGGCTACCAGATTTTATCATATTTGTAAACCCCCGGTAGAGGATATACGTATAAATTTCATAAGAATCTGATAATTAGGAATGCGCATGGAACGTTTCAAATTTAGAAATTTGGCGAAATTTTGAAAAATTTGAGAAAACACCATTTTAAGTATAAACAACTTTTTAAATATAGTTTTTAGAAATACAAAAAGGTTATATCTCTGAGAAGAACCGCCAGAATAAAAAATTCTTTTTGCATAAGAGGAATTTGAGCATCTAGTTTTATAATGCACCAAATAAGATAAAAAAAATTATTTTTTAGTCGAGTTTCGTGATTTTGAAAGTTTACTTTTCTCTTAAATCTCTTTACGATAAAAGAAAAATTGAATTTTTACTGACTTCTAAAAATTACTAAGGAATTTATTTGCTTTTTCAATATCGCTAATACTCAATACAATTCAATAAAAAAAAAAAAATCAACTTTTATTTATTTGTTTCAGGCAAGCATAGGGGAAACATAGATACAAGGTTGTAAGCACAGGCAAAACTGGGAATATTTGACCATACGTAAGGTTTTCCCTCTGCCTTTAGCTTCTTTAATGTAACTTTTTAGCTAATATAAGACGGAAGCATATTATAAACCTTTTCTACTAGTCAACGTTGTTTTTCAGCGAATTGTGGTGATAATTTTTAAAAAAGAGAAATTCTGAAAGCCTTCATCCCCCCTCCCCCCTTCTCTGCAAGGTAAGTTTTCTGGTTTCTCTGTTAGTTTAGGTAAGTTTTCAGCTCCTATGCTTTTGTTGTAAATAAAGTTTTAAAATATATTTTTTTTGTTTTATAGTATACTTAATTTAATAATTATAAATATAAGATGGTCAATTGGAACTTCGTTTAGCTATTATCATGTAATTTTATTTTTATTTCATTTTCAAACTGAAAATTTGCGGGATGTTTGACGAACTGCAATTTGGGAGAGCTGGATCCGGTAAAACTCCCATTTTTAATCTAGTGTAATTGAACACAATTTAATAAATGGGTTTTACTTTATCAAAAGCAATAATAATTACCATATTTCGGTAATTAATAGCATATTTTATATAAATATTTTTTAAATAAGGGTTACCTTATTCACTCGAATTTGCTGCTCACTTTTTACTTTCTTCTATGTATAATAGAAGAAAATATTGATTGCAATCGAAATTTTTTATGACTACCGGTTTTCAACGGATTTACACGTTTTAGGAGTCATAGATGCCGAAAAACATGTTTTTACAAAATGTCTGTCTGTCCGTGTGCCCGTGTGTGTTCTCTTTGTATCATCGAAAAATATAAGAAGTTATGCATAGAATTTAACCAAATTTTATATATGTACGTTTTTGACTATGGCCTACAGGTACCAGTTGAATTTCGGGTTAGACCGCCGGAAGGGAACGCTGTGATAACCACTTAAAGATTTCATATTCAAAATGATATACAAAAAATTAGAAATCCTAAATGTTTTTTCCGTTAAATGTTTGGTCTTGATCCAAGGATTCCTGAACAATTTTTTTTTGTTGCCTCATTCTTAAAAAATGGCTGAGATATAGTTTGAAATTTAGGGTGGCTGAAAATATAATTCCTAAATAAATATAGGTTAACATAAATGAAGCCATCTTGGCTATAGCTGACTAATTTGGCGAAATTCTCATTCAAATTCAATGTTGAGGAGAATTGGGAATGAATCTTCTGTAATCAGGTTCCATGCATTTCATCTTCGTGTTTTCCAGTAAAATTAGCTGAAATCTTAAAAGAAATGAATAAGGATGCTATATTTTCCAGTCAGCATAGGCCAGAAAGATTTTCGTAGCTGTTTTGTACATCGGCTGCTTTGTGCAACGAAAAATGTTTCGTATCTAGGTAACCCCACGATTCGCAAGCAGCTGACGTACAACAGAATGACGAAAAATACTATTTTTATTGACGATGTGATAGCTAATTTTTAAGTATTAACATGTATGAGATAGAAGAAAGTTTTGGGATTGGAACATCCGACTAGTTTCACAATTTATTCAGTTCTAATAAAAAGGAGCGCGAAAAATACGTCAAGATTTTTTTATACAATTAATTTTTCTTGCAAGACATCTTAGAATAAAAGAAAAATGAGATAGATATGATAGAGAGATAGCAAGTGATTTTGGCATTGGAGAAGGAAAATTAAATTAACGATGATCAAATCATAGGCTTAAGCACTCAAAGAACCGAGAAGGAGAATGCTAAGCCCAAGAAATCCTTTAAATACTAACACTGGCTTAAAATAAACTGGCTATGTTGATTTTATTACGGAACCTAATACAGGTGCGCCTGAGCTCGCTACGAAAATGTCACTAAAAACACTGAAATAGCAATATACACATTATAATTAGAATATACGGCAATGTCACTAATTGAAGAGAATTCCGCGGACTCCAATATAGTTTTATTTGAAGTATTAAACGCAACACTTTACCACATAAAAAAAAAATTCTCGACTAAAGACTCTTATTCCAAACTCTGTCAAAACAGAAAATTACTGGCTATAGGCACGTGGATGCAGTGTTGAATTCTGGGGGTGGCCCGGGGGGGGGGCTACATTCCCCTCCGGAGTTTTGAAATATCCTCCCCGAAAGATTCGAGATTGTATGCTTTCAATGTTCAAAAAGTAGAATTTCCCCAGCCCCGGAGCCACAGAAATCCCTTCCGGAGAAAATTGCCTGAATTCAACAATGCGTGGATGGCTCAATGAAAGCACAAATCTATTCTTGATTTTCTACTAGGGACGAGACCCTTCAAAATCCACAGGATCAAACTTCCACCACCGTATTTATGCCCTCTAGACGACCATAGAAACCTAATTAACATATAGCTAAAAGTAACCGTGAAACTCAGATTTCAGGCGATTCTGGAACAATTTGGAAAAGCACAAGAAATGACGGAATAGGTGGCTCGTTCACGTACAAATATTAGAATCAGGGCAACTTGTTCAGACACAAAACACAACAATCCATTTGACCCTAGACAACCTTCACAAGAGAGTAGCTAGGCCATTACGCTGCAGCGTGAACGCATATAAGCGTTCCGGTGCAAATCACGAGTAATCTGCTGAAATGTATTTTGTTGGAGTTAACGTGTGCATAACAACGAAATAGTGCCCAAATTGAATAGTTATAAGGTATTTTTACGATAAACATCCAATTCTGGACTGTTACATGGCATATGTGTAAAATTACGTGTAATTTTGATAATTTATGAATAAAATATAATGATTTGAAATCATCTTCGAAAACATTATAGTATTATTAATTTCATAACCGCACGTTTAGTAAGAAATAATTCAAAAATATCTTCAGTTACGCAAACCCTCTTACTCGAATCGCACATTATTCTCTTCAAGTGCATGCTTAGTTAAAAAAAAAAATGTGTATGTGTCTGTGTCTTGTCTACCAAGCACTTTTTAAAAGCTTTAGACATTAGTCATTTCAAGGTGAAAGACAAAGTAATGAATAAAAGGTTTTTCTTTTGTGAATCTTTGTGCAATAAAAGTAAAAGCTACGAGTTCTCATTCACTACAAATTATTATTAAATTAATCTTACCATGAGTTAACTATGTACATCATGAAATGTTATAATTCATCACACATAATGTTAATCCGATTCTCAGTTTTCACTGTCATAATGTCATACCAGCGACATTTGTTTCACTTTGTTTCATGGTGACGAAACACGGAACATCACCCCTGATTTACTCTCATACAAGCAACAATTGCTTCACAATGGCGTCACCCAGTTTTTGTTTCATTGATTTGTATTTTTTTACCCTCTCATTTCAAACTTTAAAATTAAAGTTATCATTTCAAATAGCATTGAAAATTACAAAAGTATAAAAAATTATGAAGCTTACAATAACGTTAAATGTCCGTTGTGTTTCAAAAAGATCCATTTCTCGATTTATTTATTTTTTATTTTTTTCAAACTCATGTAAAATTTCAAAAATTATGTGAAAGAAAATAGATTTAGATTGGGCTAACTTCTAAATTGATTTGTTTGTTTTGAATTTTTTTCCCAATTTTATGCGATTCAAACGAAATGAAAAATCAGCGCAATTTAAAACTATAGTCGAATGCGCCAATACCAAAACTTTCTTCTATCTCACACATGTTTTGCATACACTAATAAAAACCAGCACCAATTTACATCAAGGTCTAACTGAATCTAAAGTTTTGTTAAATTCAGTGCATTAGTTCTTGAGGTATGACTATTGCTAAAATCGTGTAAGTCCTGCAAGATGCAGGATAGAAGCGCCACCTATTGGGAGATTTAGACCTAAACCTAATCAACAACAAATTATGTCAACGTTTAATTGAATCTGAAGTTTGATGAAAATCCGAGATATATAGTGAGATATATCGGGATAATAATGAAAAAAGTAGCATAGCAGTGCCACCTGTTGGGCTTTTTACACCCACGAACATCGATCGGTTCAAGCTTCTCATTTTGTGATTTTGTGACCAGAAAGTTAACCACTGGACTGAGTAGGCCCTTTGAGAGTCATTATGTGACGCTTCAAGAAAGTCATTTTTTGGCCATCGCATCGTTGTGACTGTGATACTTGGGACAAATTGCGACGGTAGTCATGTCAAATCGACTGCCCGAGACTGACGAAAAAGACAGGCTGACGCAATATGTTATACGTGGACCGCCTTTGAGACCGCTTGAGTCACGTGATGTTCTTTTCAAGACGCATGCAATGGAAAAGTATGAGCGCAGATGCACGAAAAAGAATCACGTGACTCTAGCGGTCCAAAGGGAGACGAACGATAAACGTTGTGCGGCAGCCTGTCTTTTTCGTCAGCCTCGGACTGGCTGAACTCTAAAACAGACGTGTGCAATGATAAAGACACAGTGGAAATTTTTATTTCGTGTTTCTAATTATCAAGTTTCTAAATTAAATAGTATGTCAATAATTTTGTATTCGCTCTTTCAGTTAGAAATAATGCCAAAATATTTTCAAGTTACGCAAATCCTCCTGCTGTAATTATCCATTATTCTCTTTAAGTGCATGGTTATTCTTCGACATTTTTTTGTGTATCTTCGTAAAATAAAGCTCACTTAAAAAGCTATTCAAACAGGGCGTCATTTCAAGGTGAAGGGCAAAGTAATTAAATTAACTTCGAGAAGACCTTTTGTGAATTTCTATGTGACAAAAGCAAACACTCAACGTTACAACCGGCTTTAAAAAGGCACTGAATAACTGAAAAGAAAAAAAATCTCATTTTGGAGGTCAGCCTTTGAGCGATCTCTGTCCAAAGTAAGTGTAAAATATTTTGCTGTCAGTAAATTAAACATAGCAAATCACATGAATCTATACAATACATTTGAAGTCAGCTTAGTTGGAATTTCAATATTTTTCCTTGTTAGATTCACAAAATATTTAGGGTTTCGTGTACCAAGTTTGAAAATGTTCAGTACTAACACGTAATTTTGACAATATATTTGGATTTTTCTGTAAATTTTACTTTGGAATCAGGGATGTGATGGAAGGGGTAGTAAACGCCTTATACCTTCAGGATTTTTTAAAGGAACAACATATACCGTCTACTTCTCAAATAAAGCTATAATGTACACTCTCTAGCCTTTACAATCTGCTTATAGCGTATATCCTCTGCTTTTTTACGGCTACACCGCTCGGGCTATACCAAATAGGAAGTCATTCGGTTAAAGGTTAAATAGCTTAAGAGTTATATGCCGGTTTATAGTTTAAAACTCCTAATGTTAATATTCATTTTTAATCGTTACAAAACAGATTGCAATACCGGTACTTTTTGAAGCATAACTCAAATACTTGGCAGAATAATCCCTAATTTTGGATTTCTAGGTTTGAAGCTTCCAGAAATTAATTTATGTTAAAAACTAGTCGGATGTGTCAATCCCAAAACTTTCTTCTATCTCACACAGGTTTCGCATACACTAAAAAGAATCAGCAACCAATTCATATCAAGATCTAACTGAATCTAAAGTTTTATTAAATTCCTTGCTTTAGTTCTTGAGATATGACTATCGCTAATATCGTGTAAATCCTGCAAAATGCTGCATTGCAGCGCCACCTGCTGGGCAATTTTTACCAAAACCTAATCAGCACCAATTTATATCAGAGGCTAACTGAATATAAAGTTTTATTAATTTCCGAGCATTAGTTCTTGAGATAGAGCTATTTTGGAAATCGCGAAAATTTCTGTATAGTAGTGCCACCTGCTGGGCGATTTTTACCAAAAACTAATCAGCACCCATTTATATCAGGGACTAACTGAATATAAAGTTTTATTAAATTCCGAGCATTAGTTCTTGATATAAAGCTATTGCGGAAATTGCGAAAAATGCTGCATAGCAGCGCCACCTGCCGGGCGATTTTTACCAAAAACTAATCAGAACCAATTTATATCAGGGACTAACCTAAAATAAAGTTTTATTAAATTCCGAGCATTAGTTCTTGAGATAGAGCGCCCACAAAATTTTTGTCACATACAGACAGACAGACAGAGTCACAGAGTCACACACAGACATTTTCTAAAAATAGTCAAATCGTGTTCAGGACCTTCTAAAACGTATAAATCCGTCGAAAACCGGAAGTCGAAAATTTTCATGAATCCAATACTTTCTTCTTGTAAAGATAGAAGAAAGTAAAAATATACAGATTACAATCCATATTTTTCTCAAAAATTAATTTTCGAATAAAAAAATATTTTTTTTAAATTCATTTTCGAAACAAAAATGAATTGTGTAACATTAAGATGCTAATTATGCACTAATTACTATAAACATTTACTAATAAAATTTAATAAACTCTCAAATAACACAAAGCTTCATGTTTTCATGATAGAATATCAATGCAACAGTGACAGGTTATAGTTATTCATTTCAAATATAAATCAAATGTAAACATGATATATACTGACATCTAGGGAGCAGCAAAACAAATAATGTCTAAAACAATATATAAGAGTAACCTATAATTTTTTTTATATAAATCGATTTCTAAAAGCTTTAAATAAGCGAATTTAAAATTACAGCTCATTCCGCTAAGTAGTTTTCGAATTATGCTTAACAAACTACTCGCATTGCAATCAGTTTTGCAACGATTAAAAACGAATTTAATATTAGGAATTCCAAACTTTAAACCTGAATAATTCCTAAATTATTTGACCAAATAGATTCACATTTGATGCATGAAGTGATTGGCTACTTATTTTGCCTAATCTTTTATCTTTTCTCTCTCACATTTTGCTGTAAAAAACTCCCTTATGTTATCTTTCTAATTTTATAATATAACCCTTATATAACTGCTGTTAGTGGTCTTATAGACCGCTGCTTTTTTTACTTTTCACAGTTTAATTTCTCATTTTCAGTTTAATTGTAGATAATAGAGAAATTGTGATTCGTTTGAAGCCCTGGTACTGTTTCTAAATACTTCTGGATAGGTAAATTTTAATTCTAATACTCCTGTATATAAAATTTAGTACAGAAACAGTATTCTATGAGTTAATCGAGCCTTTTACTCATCTTTTTATCAAGCGGTCTCATAGACTGATCACAGTAGCTATGCGGCAATTTTCTGTCACAACAGTTAAAGGTTAATGAAATTAACCTTCAAGAGATCGTTGTTCCGCAATAAATTTCAAATCCCGTTTAATTGAGTCTCCCATTAGATCATAAACAGTAAAACACATTTGTATACCTGAAATGATTAGGCATGAAATTACGTTAGATATATTGTTTATTGACAATGGATTTAGGGACAAATACATCCGCTGAACCGACCCACTTCGGTATGGTGTTTAATTACGCATGAACTAGTGGCACTCAATATATTTTACATATTATTTAGTAACATTTTATTTAATACATTTAGCTATGAAATATTAGGGATGCCCTGTTTATTTAATTTTTAACGGCTGGTGTTAGATACTCGGAATAAAGATAGTAATAAATAAAATACCAGCATACCCGATATCTATATCCCGTCACGCTCCATCATATCCGTTGGCTGTTCCTCCGTTGGTCTACACGCTGTTATAAAATACTATCCGGGTGACACTTCATATTTTGTACTTCAGTCAACTTGTCTCGCTATTCTCTATCAATTTTCTGTACCAAACTCAATTGCTCATCTAACTAAACTTAAATGTTCAGCCTTTTTAGGTGTGTTCGTAATAGCATAAATACTTAGCACCTATGGTCGTCGTCTGGTCCGTTCGTCTGTCCGCATATAACATCGCAAAAACTACCCAAACGAATGGTTTGAAATTTAATATATATAATCGTTGCAGAATTTTGTCGAGTCATTTCAAATTATATGAAAGACGAAGCAAAACTTAGAAAGATATTAATAAAAATATTTATTAATTATTATTTTTTTTAATCAGTACTTTCTTGTTATAGCAGCTTCCAAGGATTAAACGTCAAGCGACCGATATGTATCGCCAAGTTATCTGACATGTATGACGTTATAGTCATATATGACGTTATAGTCATATATGACGTATGTGACATTTTATAACGTCTATGACCAAGTTATAGTTGCACTCTTCATTCTATTAAATCCTATCATACGTAATTAATTCAATGATATCCCATGATAGGTAATTATTCTAGGTTCCAATCATGATTACGTCGTATTTAAAGTGGAGTCATATTATTTCCGTATTACTGAATTTAAAAACCGAATTTGTATACTAAAATTGTTTAATTATAACAATGATATAATCTACCGACAGTTCTCTGGATAGATGTTTCCGGAGAAATAGATATTAAATGGAAAAAGAGTCTAAATATGAATTTCAAGTTCTGAAATTTTCAAAGCTAGGCTTAAGTTTTCCATTGGACTTTTCAGTAAATGTCAACAATAGATAAAATGTTGCCAACTTAAAATGTACTTATTTCATTACGGAAATTAATTCTATCATAATAACAGACAATATAATTAATTTCACTGAAATAATAACGACGATTTTTTTTTTTACATTGGGTTGTTTTGGATATTTGCGCATAGTACAATTTTAATCTAACAGAATTGTAATTAATTGTTTGTAAAAGTGTATTGAAACTTAATTTCACAAAATAAAATTAATATCTTTAATATGAAAATCTGCGCATAAAATAAATTTTATATTCATGCATTTTTGCAAGCAACAGCTATTGCACCAAGATCTGAATATTTCTAAAACTAATTGCAGTATGAACGCACCTCATTTGTCACGTTTGACGTACAATTTCCAACTTGTTTCGCCTATTCCTTACTTCAAACTGTTGGATTTTTCACCCACCATCCGCATTTACCTATCTACAAAAGTTAAACGACCATCAATTTTTATTGGACTTTTTTTTATAATAACATTTCTGCTATTGAAATTCCGCTTCTCTTCTTATACTTCATTATTTTATCTCTTTAATTTTTTACCGTTCGCGAACTTTCCAGTGCGGTCAAAGTTTAACTTTCCTCATTATCCTTTCGCGTTATTAGTTCGCCCCGCTGAGTGGAACTCTTCCATCCATTCTCTTTATAATTAGTTGTGAGTTTCCTATCCGTACCTTTTCTTTCGATTTTTAGTTACCTTATTTTCTAAAAACCCCTTTTTAACTCACCTGTAGCTGGACTGTGCTTTATATAACACTTTTATGCAATAATCTATTACATTCGTCCATTCCTTTACTTCGATTTTCTTACACCACCTTCTATAAAACCCTTCTGAAATTATGCACCTGAACCATCTTTTATCTACCAATTTTGCGTGTAAACTATAACCTACCTTAGATTTCGTTAATAATATTATTCGTGCTTTTTCACCTCAACAACATTTTAAGTGTATTCGTAACTTTCTCTCTACCTCTTTCAAGAATTCACACCTGGAATCAATAACTTTTTCTAATACTTTATTCATTATTTCGAAAGTCGGAGAGTGGTAATTCGTTCCTAAATATGTATAGAATTTTGGCATTTGCCTATATACAGAAACCTGTTCATTATAAAACCCTCACTATACCCTTTTTCTAATCTGAATTTACAGTTAATGGATCTTATCTTATACAATGCCAAAACTGCATACATAGAAAGCGTCCAAAGATGTAAAACAGAGGTGTCCGCCAGATCAAAAGCGAGGTCACGGCAATGAAGGTCGTACGCCACGTAGTGGAAGGGGTTGAAGTATTGGAGGTTAAGCACACAGCTTGTGATCAAATAATCAACAGATTTATATCAATTTCTGTTTGCTTCTAATATAAATATGGAAATATTAGTTATAATGTAGTGAAAGTTTGTGGTAAATGTTGAAATAACTATGTGTAATAAAATTTCATTATCCATCTATCAAAATACGTGGGTTTCTTCAAGCCACCAAAGTTTCCACACTTTATTAAATATTTTTCACATATCATAAAATAATTTATCAAGTTTGGTACAATGTCCATATAGCTCGAGAGCTAGGAATTAATTTGGAGCAGGTACTTGATAAAGGATGAAAAAAGTAGTATAGTTTTTCTATCTTATCGCATTAGGAATTCATTGGTCTGCCAGCTAGGTGGTGGTGGATTCGCGACTTACGCAATTCGCAACTTGCAATTTTCGATGAAAAAAACAAAGATTCTTGATAAAAGCTACAATTTACAAATGAAAGTACATGATGTAAAAAAATAATTGGTAGACGAATCTGCTGGTACTAAATACAGGGCAGACGTCTTCAAAGTTGTTAAAAAAAGGAAATGAATCACTGTCATATGTCATTTGTCTTCCTGTCTCTTAACAGTGAAGTAGTCTGTAGTATAGATGGCCCTGCATTACCTAGCCATTAGAATATAACGACATACTAAGTATTCATTTAAGATCAAATATTTACAGCGTTTTGACATTTGATGATTGTTTACAAAGAACACATAATACATTTTTTGGTCATAACTAACTTAAGATTTTTTTTCATGTTTCTTTTCTTTTTTTCCCCTTTGTGTTCAGAAAATACCACTCTTTTATATATTTATTCCTTTCATTAAAAAAAAATTAAATTGAAAAATTTTTACGTGGTATTTTTACGGTATTTTTTGTTTTGGTTATCACCTTGTTATCGCGAAAACTCGCCATCTAGAAATTTTTTTAGCATCCCTTCGGCTTCGAGATATCGAGTGTATACTGTATTTTTTTACATTTAAAAAAAACATTCCACATATTTAAATTGTAGCTTTTATCAAGAACCTGTTTCATTCATCGAAAAATTGAAAGTTGTGAATTGCGTAGGTCACGAATCCTAAACCAACTAACTGGAAGACCAATGATTTCATAATGCGATAATGTAGAAATACAATATTACATATTTTCAGCTTTTATCAAGTACCTGCTCCAAATTACCTGCTAGCTCTCGAGCTAATATATCATCGACTTCTTAAGAAAAATGTAATTACAGCATAAAATTACTAGATGTCGTCTAGTAATCGATCAGTAGACTATTACTGATCGATTGGTCTAGTCACATTTTGATGCAAGGATTTGAGGCAGAGCTGGTAAGAGGTGGTACGGTTTTTTTTCCCAGTACTGTACTATATTGAACCATAATTTCATTTAGATTGAACCATGAACTGAATGTGGAACCAACAATTGTAAATGTTGAAGAATAAACTGATAAAGTATTAGAATATAAAGTGACAACCAGTGTTACATCCAGGTATTTTTTTCCAGGAGAAATTCCGCAGCTCCGGGGATGGTGAGTGTATTATGGAGTTCTGGGGCGAGATTTGCAATTCTAAACTATTAATAAGTATAAAACTACAAATATTCCGTTGGAGGACACTTTATTGCCCCTGGTACGGTATTTGCAAAACTAGAGCATTAATAAGCCTAAAATTCCGAAACTTCCGTTGGGGGGATACTTTGATGCTTCGGGGGTAATTATCTCAACCTCGGGCCACTCCCTGAATTAATCACTGGCGACAATGGTTATGTTTTGCTAGAAAGGACTAATCAGACTAACATATCTGTTTAAAGAGAAATCCAACACACTATAAACCCACAAGTCTGAACCGCGATTCGAACATAACACCTCTTGACTTATAACCGAATTTCTTACCGCTAGACAAGCCAGTAGATATCGTTGTCCTGTAAAACTGAATGTTAAGAGTGCATGGAACTATTTATTTTGGTGGCTGTTGATTGCTCAATTTTTTTGGTGAAAGTTGAAATCATTTTCAAGGTTAAATCATGAATAGGAATTTTTTTTAATAAAAAAAAAGGAAAAAAGATATTGTTGTTCCATTTATTAGTTTACGCTAGTGAATAGTTTAACATCGAACTAAAATGTTTAACAATATAGATATAATTGTGGCAAAATCATTTTTTTCAAGCCTTTTCTCTCTTCATAAAACATTTAATCACTTAGTTCTACGAGACTAGCCTATATTTTATGACATTGAATATATTTTTAAGAGAATTAGTTTTATCATTACTGGTTAACACACAGTTATCAAAACTCAGTGTTAGAATTTGAAGTTCATAAATGTGGGTTTTTCGCAAAAATTTAAAAATAAACTAAAATAAAATAAATTTTGTATCAGCGATAATTCAAGATACCAAAATTGTAAACATAAGTACTACTTCTTGAGAAAAAAAAATAAATCAAAGTTCAATGGCTTAAAATATGTGGATCTTTCAGATAAAAGATTTTAGAAAAACAACATCGAAAATGGAAGTACAGATGGTGAAAGATGGCAGAAATGATAAAGATTATAAACATGCCAGTGGTGTGATAAAACTATTAAATATTTATGGAGCATGTTTTCGATTAGATAGTGAAGAATGATTGAGAATGGTCTCAAAACTTCTTTTCTCCCAAATCAACACCTCATTTTTAAATAATCTTTTTGACGCAGTTTGCAAAATCATTTTCATCACTAAATATGCGAAATTCTCAGATATGTTAGTTCAAAATAAGCAATTTATTTTTTTATTTCCTATCATAGATTTTTAAACTTTCAGTTTTCAGATAGGATCTATTCTCAGAGTATGATTACTCTGAGGATCTATCAAAGCAAGTTTCATTTTTAACACTTTCCAACATTGTTGAAAATTGTTTATGAATTCGATTTGTCTGTCTGCCGTCTGTCTCTCTGTGATCTAACTCGCGTAAATATACTCGAAAAGTGTTAAAAATGAAACTTGCTTTGATAGATCCTATCTGAAAATTTAAAGGTTTAAAAATCTATAATAGGAAATTAAAAAAAATAAATTGCTTATTTTGAATAATATGACAATTTCGCATATTTAGTGATGAAAATGATTTTGTAACTGCGTCAAAAATATTATTTTAAAATGAGGTGTCGATTTGGGAAAAAAGTAGTTTTGAGACTAATTGAGATTTACCATGGCATGTTTGGTACTGAAAATGAAGCGTATTTATTTTTTTTTATTTATTAAAGAAGTGTTAATAACGTTGTGCAATATTATACAGAAACAAACGCTGAACAAGTTTTATTGTTTTAAGTGCAAGCGGGTTAATCATTCGTGATCGAGCTGCACGCGATAGAGAGAGGTTTATAAAAAAAATCATGCTTGAAAATTATATATTAAAAATCAGTAACTTGATATATACAAATAGCATTTGAAACTACACTTTTCTCTGCGTTCGACTGTTTGAAAATTAAAATTATGCGATCCTTAGAAGTAATTAAACTGGTGAAAAATGAAATGGATTGCTTGAATCGTTGCCACCGTCGATATGTAGTCAATATTACTCAAGGACATGTTTCTGCTTTATAATATAGATTTGAGGCAATCACATGCAACGCCGAGCGGATATGTTAGTGTTGTATTTAGACATATCTTTTCAGCCTAGGAATGAATGAAGTTTCGTAACAATACTCTGTGTAAAGCGCGCTTCATTATCTATGCGTGACACATGTTTTTACTTTAATATTTCCCTTACGCTAGCTATGAAAACAAAAAAATAAAATGCAAGTTGTAGGATGGAACTTATTTTTTTGCCTCTTGTATATAGTATATATATATGACTCTGCCTCCTGCATTCTTCATGCGTCAACCCCTGGACTTTTTTTGATCTGTCTATCGCTGTATGTCTCTCTCTTTGTCTTTATGATGTATGTCTACCATCTGTCGGTTGTCTGTTTCTCTATAGTCTGTCTGTTACCTGTCTGCTGTCTGTCTGACTGTCTACACGCCTTCTGTCTGTTCTCAGTCAGTTGTCTGCCAGTCTGCTATCTGCTGTTTGCCTGATGACTGCCTGCTGTCTGCCGGTCTACACTCTGTCGGCTGTTTGTATGCTGTCTGTCTGTCTTCTGTCTGCTTTCAGTCTATTGTCTGTATGTCTGCTATAACTGCTGTTTGGCAGCTGACTGTGTGCTGTCTATCTGTCTACACTCTGTCGGATGTTTGTATACTGTCTGGCTGTTTGCTGTATGTCTCCTGTCTGTCTGCTGTCTGTCTGTTGTCTGTCTGTTATCTACCTGTATGCTGTCTGTCTGCCTGCTCTCTATCTCGTGTATATATGTCTGTTGTCTGTTTGCTGTCTGTCTGTCTGCTCTCAGTCTATCTTCTACCTGTCTCTCTGTTGTCTGCCTGATCCCTCTGCTGTCTGACTGTTTGATGCTTGTTTGTCTGCCTGCTCTCTCTGATGTTTGTCTGTCTGCTGTATATCTGACTGCTGTATGCCGGCTAACTATCTGCAGTCTGCTGTATATCTGTATATTTGTTGTCTGTCTACACAATGTCGGCTGTCTATATGCCGGCTGTCTTTCTGCTCTCTGTCTGTCTTCTATCTGCTATCTGTCGACACTGTCATTTTTCTGTATACTGTCTGTCTATTTGCTCTCTGCTGTCTGTATATTTGCTTTCTGCTTTATGTCTGTCTGCTATCTGCAGTTTGTCCACACTCTGTTGGCTGTCTGCCTGTGTGTCTACACTTCTGTGGGTTGTCTGTATGATGTCTGTCTGTCTGCTATCTGTCTGTCTACTATATACTGTCTGTCTGTCTGTCTACACACTGTGGGTTGATTGTATGTCATCTGCTGTATGTCTACGCTCTCTCGGCTGTCTGTATGCTGTCTCTCTGTTATCTGTGTCTGAAATGTGCTATCTGTCTGTGTGCTCTCTCTCTGTTAACTGTCTGTCTGCAATTTGCTATCTGTCTGTCTGCTGTCTGTCTGTTATCTGTCTGCCTATCTTTTTCTACCTGTCTGCTATATGTCCGTCTGCCTGCTCTCTGAGCTGTCTACTGTCTATAGGCCTGCTTTTTCTGTTGTTTGTCTGTCTGCTGCATGTTTATCTGCTGTCTGCCTGTTAACTATCTGTAGTCTGCTATATGTCTATCTGCTATATTCTGTCTGTCTACACGCTGTCAACTGTCTGTCTTCTGCTTGTTCGTCTATCTTCTCTGTGTTTGCTAGTTCTCCCTGCTGTCTATCTGATATCTGTCTACACTTTGTAGGCTGTCTGTATGCTATTTGTTTGTCTGACTGTTAACTGATGTCTGTCTACTATCTGCTGTCTCTCTGTCTGTTCTCTATCTGTCTACTGTATGTCTGTCTGATGTCTGTCTGTTTGCTTTGTCTGCTGTTTGTCTGCTGTCTACCTGCTAACTATCTGTAGGCTGCTGTATGTCTGTTTGCTATCTGGTGCCTCTCTACACTCTGTCGTCAGCCTGTCTGTCTTCTTTCCCTCTGCTAGCTCTCCCTACTGACTGTCTGCTCTCTGTTTGATATCTGTCTACACTTTGTCGTCTGTCTGATTTCTGACTGTCTGCTCTCTGCCTACACTCTGTCGTCTGTCTGTATGCTGCCTGTCTGTTTGCTATCTGCTGCCTGTCTCCTATTTTCTGTCCGTCTACATTTTTGTTGCTATGCTGTCTGTCTGCTGTCTCATGTCTGTTTCCCGCCTGCCTGCTAACTGTCTGCTGTCTGTCTATATGCTACATGTTGCCTGTCTGTCTGACTGTAACAACATACTAAAAATATATTACCGTCAGCGTTCAACAAACCGTGCATTTAACATAAATTTGTTTCATGCATTCGTATTCTTTTATGCGGCCCTGTAAAATAACTATAAATTCTATATGCACCTTCTTCGAGAAAAAACATGCTGTAGGTGACTGAAACAACGTACTAAAATTTCATTATCGTCTTCATAAAATCGTTTCATAAAATCGTTTCATAGTGACGTTTCATTAAGATTTTATATATATAGGGTAGATATGTGTGGTTTTGTTTTTGTTGTTGTTGTTGTTTTATTGTCCTAGATCTTTTGAGCGATTTTTCTATTTTTCTGGATCATCATTTTCACTTTGTGGGAAAACTTTTGGTGGTTTCCACACAGACTGATAGACGGAAAAGATTGGCATTTATTTTTGTACGTATACATGTTTATTTATTTATTTTACTGTCGTAGATCTCCTGCATGATTTTTCTGGATCATCATCATCACTTTGTGGGAAAATCTCAAGTGATTTTCCCGCTGATTGATAGGCGAAAAAGATTGGCATTTCTAAATTCAGAATAAATACTGAAAACACCAGAAATTCCTAAAATGGTGCTAAGATTTAATTAATCTAAAGATAAGATTTTATTTCACAGATGAGTTATTTATCTTTGACTTTTTCAGCTTCGTATAATTTTAGTGTAAAACCTCAAAAGTATATTTGCTGACTTACTAAAGGTGCAAACGGTTTCTTCTGACGAAAAATTTCAATATACTGCAGTAACATCTATTTGTTGCATCATTCCGAACTGATATTGGAAATACTTTTTTTCTGTCAAGGTGATTGTTTTCGATCTGTATCTAATTACTTCACAATAATGATATTCTTAAAAATGAATGAAATGTAACATGACAGGCGGATATTAGAATTAAAAAAAAAAAAATGCCGCCGATGAACTATTCATTGATACTTAAGCTCACTCTATGTTTAACCGTTTTATATTGTATTACTACAAAGAATATGCTGCGGTTATTTGACGCTTCACTGTAGAAATGATTTTGACATTTTAGTCTTTTTAGCTACTTGGTGTTTTATTCCTTGGTACTTTATTCTTCATTTAATCTTATATCTATGTCTCAAAGCATATGCAATACATATTTATGAGTTTTTTTTTTTTTTTTTTTTACAAATTTCACATAGATACTTTTTAAAACCTTAGATATATACTCAATAAAATAATTGGCAAGGTTTATTAAATTTGCAATGATCCGTAAGTCAGTTTATGAAACTATACGATGATCATAAAGTCTCTTGCAACATTCTTACGATGAACATTAAGGTATCTCGGAACATGGGCGGTTCACTAAATAAAATTTTGCATTAAAGACAAAAAACGATGCAATGTAAAAAATTCAAGGAGTGGCGTTGTATTATTTTTTATATGTTAATTCACTATTAAACCTTACTAAATTTATACAGTTTGTGAACACTGATAAACGGGAATATAGACAAATATATTTTTTAGTTGTGGACTTTTGAGAATAAATAAAGATAATTTTAATGAAACATTAATACCTATATGGTTTACTGAGTTTTGTTTGAAAAAAATCAAGTTTTTTACAGTTAAACTTTAATCTTATTTATTAAGCATCATCTTCAATATCGTCAGAAGTTTCAGTAGGCCAATTTGTTATTAAATTATAAAAATCCAAGTAATCACTAGGATTGTGTGTCAGCACCCTTTTTATGTCATTATTTTTTTAAATTATTGATAGGATCTCCTGTACCGTATGGTTTTTCTGTTGGTAAAATAACACTTTCACGGCCACGAGACAGCTTGAAATCATATTTTACAGCTCCATTTATCAATTCAGATTTTTTTACAAAGCCTAACTTGTTAAACTCATATTGAAACTCATAAAATAAAGATATATTAAAATTCCTTTTTTTGTCTCTTGGTACTTTTTTTCCTAATAAATGAGGAGCAAGGCAGTTCTTTTTATAGTAACTGAACCACCAACATTTGAAGTCAATAATGTCTCCTGGCTGCTATATCTTCATATTCTGGTGGTAGAATAAATTCTATCATAAAGCTTCAATTTTCTTTTGACTAAATTAAAATCTCTGTCTCATGGCAAAAAGGAGTGATATCGGATTGGAAACTAATAATTTTTTTTTAATCTTTGGGTTTCTGTTAAAGTTATCAGAAATCGGACCATTGTATCAATTTTATTGTGAATTAAATGTTTCAATTTTGGTATGAAAAGATTTAATTCACAATAAAATTTATCCGATATCTATTAACGACATCGCAGGAATCTACTCTATCCCATTTTGTACAGAAATACAAAATGGTTTATCCTATACAGGGATGACCACGCGCAAATTTAAAGAAAGATTGAAAGAGCATATTTATGACATCAAGTTTAACCGACCATCCACAGCATTATCGAGGTTAACCCATTTTCGACCAAAGGTGCGTAAACGGCCCATTTCAATTAATATTTTTTTATTAACTGTGATGTATATTGTTCACTAATTTTATTTTTCTGCTACTTTTAAGGGTTCTGAAGACGTGTATAAGATATTAGTAATTCAATTGGAGTAAACACTTTCTGTTGAGAAATTTTTAAAATACGCTAGTTTTTTCACTTGAAACGGTTATTGACAAATTCGACTTTTTGGAAATGTATAATTATTTCACTTGAGATTAATCATATGTTTTTATAATGGATTACAGTTGCAAGTTCGGTAAATAAAATAAAAATAAAACAAATATCATAAAATAACTTTAAATTTTTTATTTAAATTTAATGGTGCGTTAACGCACCATTGGCCGAATGCATGAAAAATAGGCAAAAATTGAAAACCCATTATGCACGGTTTCATAGTTTAATGCAAATTTAGTGAGATTTCTTTAAAATTTACTTAATAGATGACACCACACGGCGGTTTGCTCTGATTGACTTTCACTTTTCTATCGAGAAAGACAACAGTCGTCATGATTTCCAGTTTTCTGCAACCGATTTGAAAATATTTTTAGGTATATTAATTCTTTCTGGATACCACACACTTCCTCAAATATATATGTACTCGTCTCTAAATGAGGATGAAAGACTGCCAATCTGCATACAAGCATGACTCGAAACAGATTTAAAACAATAAAACAAAATTTCCATTTGTTGGATAACACCTGCCTTGATAAAACAGACAAATTTGCTATATTGCGCCCATTTTTTATGCACATAAATCAAAAGTATATACAATTTGGAATATTTTCTCAACGTATGTCAATTGAAGAAGAGATGGTGCCTTATTTTGGAAGGCATTCATCTAAAATGTTTATAAAGGGGAATCCAGTAACGTTTGGATTCAAACTTTGGTGTTTGTGCTCATCTGACGGATACCTTTTCAATTCATTCCTTATGGAGGTGCTGAGACTAAGAGTGATCTACAAAATATGCCATTAGGAACAAGTGTTGTTCTGAAGTTACTTAGCGTTATTCCAAAATCTCAAACGCACAAAATTTATTTTGATAACTTTTTCTCTTCCTACAGATTATTCAAAATTTTGGAAGAAAAGGGTTTTTTGCATCTGGAACAGCTAACGAAAATCGCATAGCTGGTTGTATATTGGATGACTCCAAAAATTTGAAAATAAACCTACGATTTTCCCTTCTAACATGTGTTTATCAAATGGAGCGAAAATGCTGTGGTAATGATTGTTACTAATAATGGGACCATTTTGTCCCTTGTAAATGCGAAACGATACAGTCGCAAAAAGAAAAAAGCAAGTGGTGATTTTACATCCGAACGTTAATTCGGATTACAATAAGCATATGGGAGGTTTTGATCTACATGACGATGCCATAGCTAATTACCACATACAGATCCAAGGTAAGAAATAGTGGTGGCCATTATTTACAAATATTATTGATAGTGTTATAGTAAATTCATGGAAACTGTATAGAATTTCTACTAACACAAAAATGGCACTTATAGACTTTTGATCTTATATGCGATTGCCTTATTAAAATCTGAATGCAAGAACAATCCATTTGGGGAAAATACATTACAAATGACACATCCTAATAAAGGTTGTTCATTATCCACAGCTCTACCGAAAGAAATACGGACTGATAGAATTGGACATACCATAAGTGAACATGAGCAAAAAGCCCGTAGACGATGTAAAGTGTAAAAAACCGCACGATTTATTTGTGTTTCAAATGCCAAGTCCATTTGCATCCAAAATGTTTCGAAAATGCCCATAACAAAATATAAAAATTCGACTATAATACAACTAAATGATTTGTTCATTGATTTGGCCAATGGTGCGTATACGCACCATTTTATTTCTTATATAAAATATTATTTTTCATTCACGAAACTTTTTTTGTGTCTTAATGAATGTAATGTACGCATATTTCAATGAAAATAATACCACATTTTATAAAATTTCTATGCTTGGCCTAAAATGGGTTAAGTCAACGACAGAATCTAAATATTGATTTTGAAAACGTAAAAATTGTAGTACCTGCAAAGAACGATTGTACTGCTAAAATCAGAGAATCATTGGAAACTTTTGAGTAAAGGAAATAAAGCTTGTAATGATAGTTTATCTTATAGCGTACCTAAGATATGGTTTAATTTTTTTAAATTATTAAAGACTTCAGCGCCTGAACTCACGGATTTTTCATACACTTCTACAGATTAATAGACCACAGCCTTTGTTCAAACTCCGTTACGAAATAGCACAGTGGAAAAGACAATTGTACTGTCAGCCAGCAGTTACCTTTGAGGATGGACGCGTTTGTGTTCGAAAGATCTCGGAATTAAATATGTTTTAATATATTTTACATATGTCTGTCTCATTTTCAGCACCTTTTAAACATGTTTTTAATGAGTATTTTATCAGTTTTAACTACAAGGTGAATCTATCATTCCACTTTAAATTCGTTTTTGAATTTTTCTGTTATTGTAAATATCGTAATAAGGTGAAAATATTATACGAATTACTGGTAATAGAAACTGAAATGTCCATTAAGCGACAGACGTTATATTTTCATGGAATGAGCGTTACGTTGAAGCATATCTGGAACATTCCACTAAACTTCCGTACAATGTAGGTTAATTTAATCGAGGTTAAAAAAGTTTCAAAACAGAAATATTTTTAAGAAATGCAATCAGATAGGTTCTATATAAGAACATGAAACTAAATTTAGGGTAGATGTGCCAGTAATGGGCATCTTTAAACAATTTCTTTAAAAAATATTTTTTTTTTAATAGTTATAATTATTATATTCCACTTTTTTAAATATTACATTAATCTATCAACAATATTTAATAATGCTCATAGTCACATTTCCTAATGTGAATCAAAATTTAATTGTAAATAACAGAATTAAATAAAAACACCCTAAATTCCAGTAATGGACACCCCACAAAACGTAATATATAATTGTTATAAAGATCGTATTGAAAACCAGTATTTAATGAAATTTTACAAATGAAATAAAATAGTCATATTCAAATAAATGTAACAATTAGGATATCAATAATTAGTAAAATATTTATAAGAATAATTCACTGTTTAAATAAATTTTTGTCGTTATCACAAGATCAATAATTTAATTATTTTAGATAGAGAGTTTAATATACTAAATTTCCAAGAATTACATTTATCAAATTATTGAAACATTGGGAGGGGGGAGGTGTAGAAGGGTTAGTTAAAAAAAAGTCTTAGAGTACGAGTGCATGGAATCATATTTCCTATTATTCTTAACAGCTAAGCGTCTTAAAACTGCTTGATTTCTTACTTTTGGTAATTTGTATAAAAAATATCAAATAAATGAAATTGTGGGTTGAATGCTTTAAATACCAAACGAAAATATTTCAAAATAAATTTTCAAAATTGACATTTGAGCCCCCTGTACTGCAGATTTACGAATTTCATAACTACTATAAATATAAATAATATTATATTTTTTTATGTACAGAGTTGTTTTGTCAGAGATGAATAATTAAACATTTAAGACATAAAATAATAGATTTTTAACAACTTGTGTGACTTGAAATATTGGCTTTATTTAAATGGGGGAGAGCTTGAGCCCCTTAAACCCCTCATTTTGCTATGCGCATAAACATTAATCTCTGCTTCCTGATTGGGTGTTGATCGCCCCATTATAAAATACTAGCAGCCCGTCCCGGCTTCGCTCAGATAGACAATGTATTGACCTCCTTGGAAAAATGTCTTACGCAAAATATCTGATCAAAATCAAATTGTCTTATCTTCCATAATCGGGTTCATAGCCAATGTTGGCGACGAAATTGCTAAAATAGCTTAAATATGCATTTAACTATTTTTTAGCAGATTGGTTTAGCTGTGTTTTATGTATTTCATTGGTATAATTTGGTTGTCGTAACTATTGTTGCGACTTTATTTTTATAACTGTATTGTTGCAAGATTCATTATTTTTTTACCTACCCCCCCCCCAATTTAACCCACTTAGAGAGTGAATTTCTAAAATCGCTGAAATACATGTTTAACCAATTTTTTAGTAGACTTGATTTCCCGAATTTCACGCTGCTACCTAAAATTCCTGTTGAGATATGGCGAAATGACCTAAAACGTTCGACCCCCACTTTTACACCCTTCGGGGGGGGAGAAGAAATTTCAAAAAAATTTTCTTATTGCTTGCCTTGGTCATAACAGCAATCTACTGTCCAAATTTCATGATCCTGACTTTAGTCGTTTCAGCTAGGCGTTGATGAGTCAGTCAGTCAGTCAGTCTCTTTATTATATTAGTATAGATGCAAGGCACGGTTTAAAAAAATATTTGATTACAATCTTAAAAAGTTTATTAATTACGTGAAATAAACAGAAAATACTATTCATATTTTTTTTTAAATGTTATTACATTTTGGTAAGTGCAATTTAAAAATTTAATTTGCTTACTTAGATTTTCAGTTAAATCAAAAGATTTTAACCACAATGAACATTACGGAAATTGCATTTTTATTAATGTCTACATGGGTCCATTACTGGAAATTGATTAATTAAGCATTCCAGTAATGGACCATGGTCCTAAAACCTTAAAAATAAATGAAATTTTGTAAATTTCCATTAATATATAAAATTAAAAGTTTTATATTACTATCAAAACGAAAACATGCAATTGTTTCAAGAAAATAAAGATATGAAATTAATTAAGTGAAGCCAGCTCTTAGCATGTTTAAGAGCCTACGCTAGTCACGCGAAGAAAATCTCCAGCTAATGTTAAGTCTATGGGAAGGTTATCGCGCGATTTCTCGCTCGCATTTTAATATTTTTAAATGATTTTTTTGGCATAGGATAGCTGAGGCCAATCCCTAACGTTGTAGTTTTTACTTTTTCGATTTTAGTTACAATTTTTTTATAAGCGGACATTTCTAATTTCGGAACCGGTTGGAACCGGTTCTAAAAGTGAAAGTACCCTTATATAAAAAAACTGGAACCAAAATCGAAAAAGTAACAACTAACAACGTTAGAGATCGACTTTAGCTATCCTATGCAAAATGAATCATTTAAAAATATTAAAATTCGAGCGAGAAATCGCGCAATAACCTTCCCATAGACATAACATTAGCTTGCGCGTTTTTTCGTGTGACTGATGTAGGCTCTTAATGGGATTTTCACAGAAAAACAGCGGAACTGTGAAACATTATTTTCTGCTTTTTGATTGGTTTGATTAAGAGTGTCAACACTAACCTAGATTATAAAACATCCAAGGAGCAGTTATGAAAAAAATTTAAAAAGCTAAATTTTTAATGGTTATTTTTTTATAAACCAAAAACTTTGAAGGTGCCTCATTACTAGAAGGGCCCATTACTGGTTCATCTACCCTATATTTTTTTCAGATATATTTTCTGGTTAAAAACGTCTTTAACCTGAATCAAATTAACCTACACTGTACGGAAGTTTAGTTGAAAGTTGGCATGAATGTATGAAAGAACGTTCGTAGAATTACATTATATTTTCCTAGAATGACAGAATATTTTAGTAGATACTTTTAAGGCATACTGATTGAAAACCCCTGCATTAAAATGTAATTAGGTCCATTTTTTGCAAAAAAGTTACCATTAAACTGTATTTTGATATTTAAGCTCGCGGATATTCTTTTAGATTATTATTTTCTTTTATATTATTTTTTTTTACAAGCAACTTGCAGTGGTAGTTTGATACTTCAATCTAGAAATACCTTCAGTATTTTATTTTTGCAAATTTGAAATCTTAAAAAATTCCAGTATAATAATATAAACTATTATTTTCAGCGCGTTCTTCATCTTGTTTATCGTTAATGTTTTTTTTTTAGCCTGTCATAATTTTTGCGTAAAACCCCAAAAGAATATTGGTGACTCACTTTAAAAAATTGCAAACATTTTCTAGTTAAGGAAAGTTACAATGCAACACAGTAAGTACTGTTGCATCATCTAGAACTGAAATCGGTAAAACAGCTATATGTGTGCAGGTGATTGCAAGACAGGCAAAACGCAATACGTTAAAGCGTCGTTAGATACATTTTCCGTAGTAAATGATAACAGTTAAACTGAATTTTGATATTCCGTCTCACGCTAGGTTTTTTTTTCTTTGTTTTACACTCTGTTATTTAACTTGTATGTAAAGATGAAATTTTGCAGTCCATTTTAAACTCACTTCCTAATATGCTAGAATTGTAGAAAAAAAAATGTGTTTCCGATGACAGTACAAGATTTTAATATTTTTAGAACACTTGATTGTAAATAATTAAATTAATTTTAATGCATTTTTCCTATAGCCGGTTGCGGATAATAACTCGCCAAACAATCTTTATGGTTACAACTATTTACGAGTTACTAAAACAACGGATTTAATGATGCACCGAATCACGCTCGCCAAAACATGCCAACTGACTATGAAACTCTAACAACGAAATATTTTAAACACTAAAAAGTAGAAAATATAAATAAAAAATAAAGAATGTAACACTTTTTGTAAAAAATATTCTTTCATCATTCAACAATTTGGTATTAATTAAATTAAGATTAAACGTTCAGGGAAAATTTTAGCAATCTGAATCGATAGTTTAAATAATGCCATTTTTCTTTCCTGTTGCATAGCAATTTAAAAAATATCAGAGCAAAAATTATGTATTTTTTAATAAATTCTAGCTCCCGCTTTCTATCAAGCGTAGATCAAGCGGCGAATTTTCAATAATCAGGGTTCTCGCTAAATTAAAGTAATGGACATTTTTGGAATTAGAATTGCTGTCATGCAGGCGTGATTTTTAAGATAAATATTGAAGATTTCTTATAAAAAAAAAAAAGGGGGGGGGAGGGTTGAAAAAATAAATTATTTTTACTTCACTTCAGTTTTATTTCTTTTTTTTTTTTCCGTTTCAAACTATTATTATTTTGTTATTATTTATTATTACTTTTTACAAGAACGTTTCCGCGCGGGTGTCACTTAGACGTTCTTTTTAGGTTGCGTGTGGTTTTTAATTTTTAGTACCAGAGTATTTTAGTTATAATCTTTGCCTTATTCAATCGTACACTGTAAAAAAAGTCAAGTGTTTCTTAATTTAAGAAAATATATCCACGACGAAAATATACAACCCCTTTTGAATTACCCATGATTGAACAACTTAGAAATTGTACGTTAAACGTGACATATGAAGTGCGTTCCATTCGTTCTATAACTATTTTCACAACGTAAAAAAATAATCTTTATTAATTCAGTAAATTGAATTATATCGTCTGCTATGAGCGAAATGAACATGCCTTTTCTCTATTATTATTACGTATGCTACGTTTACAAATGCATATTTTTTTTTCTCCATCAAACAGCGCTGCAAAATTCACATGGGAGATCTTGCTTTGCGAATGATTATCTCCATGGTTTAATATTTTTATGACTCACAATGAACGAATCTCCCTTGTCTATTGACTCTAATGGATTGAGATATTCGGCTAATTAACCTAATTTCTACTGAAGTTATCTCAGAATCTATACATTTTTTAATGTAACTCATCTCTCAAGCAGACAATTTTTTTTGAACGATCTTTCTAAAAATGTAACTTTTATGAAATTTTATTTAAAAAAATAATTTTGAATGAAACTGATATCCTGTCATATGAAAAAAGATGTGGTTTGCCCGTATTTGTTTTCTTGGGTCACATGACTTGCGCTTTTATTATACAAATTGCGTACGATAGGATTTAATAGAGTAAAGAAAGCTTTTATTAATATCTTTTTAAGTTTTGATTCGATTTTCATAAAATTTGAAATGACTTTATAAAATTCTGCAACGATGATATATATTAAATTTCAAACCATTCGGCTGGGTAGTTTTTGCGCTGTTATATGCGGACGGACGGACGGACAGACAGACGGACCGGACCAGACGACGACTATATGGTGCTTCCTATTTATATATTTGCGAACGCACCTAAAAAGCGTCCTTATCTTCAGAAACATTAGTAACCAATATGTTTTCGAGATTTAAAGAATCATTTATAAAAAAATTATGAATTATAAGTTTCTGATTATGCCACTGATTTTTGGAAACGTTTCCGAATAGTTTTTATGGTATTTTAATCAGTTTTCCTAAACCGGAATATAGGTTTTTAGGTTGCTACTAATATTCAATTCAACATTTTCAACTACGTGGTTAATTTATATGTGCAATAATAAAAAAATAATATCAATTTTAATGTTATTGTTAATGCTGTTAATTTATCTTTCATGTTTGTCTGTGAAACATGTTTGTTGAACATGAAAATGTTTATTGGAGAATTTACAGCAGTCGAAAAAACCAAATTCTGGGTTGAGAAAACGGATTAATACACTATAAAACTACACCGAAACGTTTCCAAAAATCTGTGGTGCAAGGTAAAAAAAAACTTTGTTATTATAAATGTTTCTTTAAGTATCAAAAATATATTTGTTTCCGAGCTTTCTAAAGATAAAGAACGCTTTTCGGAATCGTGGGTAACTCGGAAGAGGTTATAGCATATTTTCGTTTATGGTTATATTGCGTTTTCTATATTAAGTAACATTTGTCTCAGGTTTCTAAAAGATAAGGAACGCTTTTTGGAATCTTGCATAACTCGGAAGAGGTTGTTGTATATTTTTGTTTGTGGTTATATTACATTTTCTATATTAAGAAACATTTTTCTTTTTTTTTTTTTAATGTAGATTTCTTGGATTAAATAAGGTGAAAAACAGTAGATAAAATTACTTGTATTGAAAATTAAAATGTCGTTAAATGCCGCCCTTCCTGAAGTGGTTAAATGATGTCTCATTATGTAAATCCCTTCTATATTTGCAAATTTGCAGTTTCATCATTTCAAATAGAATATTACAAATGTATTTTCACAGTTCCTCATATTGTTTATCGTTCATTCTTTCAGCTTGGCATAACTTTTGTGAAAAACTTCAAAATGATATTTCCTGTCTCATTTCAAAGAACTGCAAATGGCATCTTGCTAAGAAAAGTTATAATACATAGCAGCAACTAATAATCTCTTGCATTATTCAGATTCGTATGTGGAAAAACAGTTATTTCTGTTCAGATGATTGTTTTATTTTCCTTGTTTCTAAATATTTCACGTTAAGGATTTTATCGAACAAAACGGATGAAAAGCTACTCGGCAAAGTGTGATTAGATATATCTCTATTATAAAGCAAAAACATGTTCGTGAAAAATGCTTACATCATATGGATGGTGGCAACACCTGACCAATAAATTTCGCTTTTACTGCAGTTTTTTTTTAAACTTCTAAACATCGCACAAATTTAATTTTTACACCCTCGATAAAGATTTTTTTTTCTTATGAAATTTGTTTGAAAACTGTATTTTAATTTATTAATTTTTTTTATGGTTTTTAAAACAATTTTCAAGCATGATTGTTTTTTTATACTAGCTCTGTCGCACGTAGCCCGATTACGGAAAATTAACCCATTTGAACTCAAAGCAATATAAACAATTCAGGATTTGTTCCCGGTTAATATTCCATTACGAATTTAAAACATCATGAATAAATAAATAACACAATTAAATAATATAAATAAAATACGAATTTAACAGACATGTAATCGAAATACGTGCTTAAACCAATGATGCGGCTAATACGAAAGTATCGCTTTTAGTATATTTCAAAACTTTATTTGAATGCATAATTCATATATTTCATACGTAAATGTTATTTTCTTCTTTGGTGTTCTTAGTGATAAAGCTAAAAGAATACATTAAATGTAAAAAGTCTATTAGAGTTTTCAATGAAAAATAGTTTTCACCTATACTTAGTAATTCGGGAGGCCCGGATTAAATCCCGTAGTATTTTTTAAATAAATACTACTGATGAATTACATTTTTAAATTTTAGCTCACACTAGGATTTTTAGTTTCAGATTATATCACAACCAACCTGCAGCGATTATCTGTTGAATCACTGTGGAAATACCTTATATAATGTAATAGCAACAAAGACCTATTTCTTTCAATATGGGTTTTTCTATGTAGAAATTTGCAGTCCATATTTGGACAGCTGCCAAATACCAATTGCTATATTTAGAAATCGATAACGATGATGGCAGTAACTATTACTCTTTCTTTTATTGGTCCTACATGACTTCTAAATTTTGACCATCGAATAAGAAAAATATGTACTTGCGAATGAAATTTGTTTTAAAACTGCAGAGGACAAAAAACAAAATAAATAGAAATAATAACATTTGGTGATCGTCCTATATCATAGAAAGGTCGAAATTACCTGTAGCTGTAATAAATGATAATATAGACACTGTACGATGTTTGTGTGCATTTGTGTAAGGACAACACGCATACGCATGAGGATATAAAAGTTTTTTGTTTAATTCAAAAAAATTCCGCCTTCTTTTTAATAACATGCGGACTTTCAATCAAATTTAACGCCAGTTTCAGAAAACTTGACTAAATACATTAGAAACTGAAAATTACAATTAGAAATATATTGAATATTTGATACGATATGAGCATTTGTATGATATTATTTTTAACTGTGTATGCACGAATTATAGAACATATTTTTTTTTTCTCAATTTAGTAATCAGTTATAGAGGGCAACTCGCAGAAAAGGCTTAACTAATACCGTGAAAACTCCGGAAGATATCGGTAATGATTAATATTCAACAAGGCGTTGTAAAGTCGAAAATGTCCGATTATTTTAGGTAATTTCGTATATATACATTTCGATGAAATATGTGTTTAATAAGCAAAACTTCTGTTAAA
Source organism: Maratus michaelseni (assembly GCA_963931845.1). Taxonomy (NCBI): domain Eukaryota; kingdom Metazoa; phylum Arthropoda; class Arachnida; order Araneae; family Salticidae; genus Maratus; species Maratus michaelseni. The sequence goes on along the minus strand of OZ007600.1, from coordinate 127,705,854 downwards.
AATATATATTTATATTGGCAGTAAAAGGATAGGCAATCAAAATTATAAATTATCATAAAAAAAATATTGATAATATATATATATATATATGTGTGTGTGTGTGTGTGTGTCCGATTTATAATACAACAGTGAAAATCTCTCATATTAAATTTGTTTGGTTTCATTATATTCTTTTACTTTATTTATTGTTAAAATAGGAGATATATTTAAACAACTGTGATCATCGATTGCACTGTGAAGTGAACAAACTGACTGTTCAATCTAAACCGCTTGTTTGACTTCCGCAAGCATATCTTTTTTCTTTCTTTCTTTTTTTTTTATTACAAATAAATAAATAAATAAATAAAAATAAATAAGTAAGTAAATAAATAAAAATAAATAATTAAATAAAAATTACTAACTAAGTAAATAAATAAAAATAAATAAATAAATAAAAATAAATAAATAAGTAAATAAATAAATAATTTGGGGATTGAATCCTCGTTATTGGTACAAACATATTTTATGTATATTTCCAACACCAATTTTTGATGGCAAAATATCATCACCTAACCACATTTCTAACTGCATGTATACATCGCCGGTATCTTCTGAATTTTCAGAGGTTAAAAAAAAAAAAAAAAAAAAAAAAAAAAAAAATTGAGAAGATAAAGAAAATTCAAAAATGTAAAATTTTAATTAATTTAAAATATTCTCATTTGTAAATTAAAACATTAAGGTGCATATTTGAAATTATAAACAGTAGCATAATTATACTATAAATATGTATTTCCAGTTTCTGTATCTTCAGTTTTTATTTATCGTTAGTTGATTTTAGGTAATTCATATATTGCGGTATCCTTTTTGTGAAAAACCTCATAAAGATTATTTGCAGATTCATTTAAAAAACCTGCACATGCCTTCTTATGCTGAGAAGTTACAAGTCACAATAGTAACCTCATTTGTTGCATCATTCAGAACTGAAATTGGAAAGACAATTATATACGTTCAGGTGATTGTTTCTACACTATCATCTTAACGGAATTCTTCTTACTGTCGGGAAACCCCGACAGTAAGAAGAATAAAAAGTAACACGAGAAAGTATCATTACATTTTTTTTTAAGAACTACCGCTAAATTGTAATTTAAAATTTTGGACCATGCAAGGTTTTTTTTTTTTAAACATATTTTTTCAAGAAGCTTGCATAATTTACTTTCTGTATATTTTTTGGAAATACCACCTATCATTTATTTTATTTTATTTTATTTTACTTTAGCTGCCTGGTGTTGTGAAAACTTTATACCAACTTCAGCTTCGTATAAATTGCTTTTCTGTGAAATCATGTCAGGAAATATTCGACTAGTATATAACCCCTGTCAAAAATGACCGAATATTGCATTTCATTTTCATACGACTTCATACAAACAAACAGCATGAAGATTTATTATTGAAAGGTTTGTATTGTAGAAAAGTACATTTTAAAGCCAGTAGATTGCGCCAGAACAATATGTAAAACAGAAGCGTAATACTGGATCGATCACCGCAAAGCCTCCTACGAAAGAAATCACCGCTATTTCTGAAAAAAAAAAAGAGTGTTTACAGAAAAAATTGTTTACAGAATACATGTTTTATATGAAATTATGCTGAACAGACATGGTTTGTGGTAGAAGAAATTATCGTTTAGTTGTGATATGTTAGCATATGTTTTTCATTAAGCCTAACATGGCGTTTAGCTATGCTGGTGTTCGCAGTTCCGACTCGATTCTCTCTGGAATGATTACTTGCACTTGAATTTGCCGATAGATGGCTGTTAAAATAGTTTTTGAAGGTTTTAAGGCTGTATTTAAAAAAAATATTTTTCCACGCTCAACAACTCAAAATTTTGAGTTCACATTCCCAGGCTCATTTTTAAAAATAAAAACATGAAACTTGGCGGCGTGATTTCGGAAGAGATTTATAAGGGACCCATGTTTTTATTTTTCGTTCAATTAATTAGAAATTGATTTACAAACAATTATTTTCACAGTACGATAATTTTTTTTGTTTCCAGCGCAATCGCTTCGGGAAATTCGGTTCAAAATGTCCACTTTGACAGCATTTTTTGAAATATATTCTGTCTTTATCAAAAAATCGAGACAATACGGACTTTATAAAGTTTCTGAATAAGAGAACCTGCCAATTGGATGCATTTTAGAGCAAAAGTGAATTTAAAAATGTGTCTCAAAATAAGCAGTTTGGATTTGAATACACCCTTAAACAAAATTAAAATCTTTAATATGCTTTTACAAATATTTTAAGAGCAGAATCGGATGTAAAGCTTTAAACAGTCGTTCATTTGTAATTCATTATAATTTGTGATGCTGAATGGCAACAGTGTTCGTTTGTTTATATCTGGGTTTCCGATGTTTAATCTGGATTTTTAATTAAGAACTTAAAACATTATAATAGGATATGCTATACATATTTTATAGGAAAAAAATGCTGAACAGACATGATTTCAAGTAGAAGATATTATCATTTAGCTGTCATATGTTAGCATAGGTTTTTCATTAAGTCTAACATGGCGTTTAACTGCGGTCGATTCGCTGACCAGAGTGGTCGCGCCCGGAATGGTTACCGACACTTTCTTGCCTTCGGATTTTATTATAAGTAGACGGCTTTAATTTTTTTTGTTATTCTTACTCTTTCTTTTTGTCTAACACCGTACGAGGCTCTCTTTTAAAACTTTTCAAGCATTAAAACCCCTCTATCAAATAATCATAAATTGAATCTAATTAAAATCCAATCACAGGGAAATAAATAGAAACTAAATGAATAGAAAGACAATTTCCTCTGTTAAATAAATTATTCGAATCAACTTATTTTCATTTTATAAAAATTTAAGAAGAAATAATGCAATATTTGATTTTGCCGAAGATTTCTTCGCGACAAAATAATAATAATAATAATAATAATAATAATAATAATAATAATAATAATAACTTATTATTTTTTTCATTAAATATACTATTTGACGTACCAAGAATGTAATGAACTACAATCTAAACCGTAATATAAACGCTTTCATAGATATAGCCATTCAAATTATCCTTTTGATGATTTTTCATATATTTTCTGTACATTAATTAGTAAAAATGACTGTATAATTTCAAGAAATTATCAGATATTTTGACCGATCGCTTATAACACTCACAACATCCCATAAATTGCAGGGGATTTTTTTTTAAGATGTAGCCATGATTGTTTGTAGAAAGAACCTTTTTACTCATTGTTCATAAAAATCATGTTTTTTTCAAAAACGCAGTTAAAGTTTTTATTTTTAAAATCTAATAGAAATAAATCAACTCAAGTTCTTAAAAATGTTCAGATTTTTATGGTGTGCATTATTCAATCTCAATATTACAGGGTTTTTTTTTTCTCTAAAACCATTTACACAGTAACTTCTATTCATTAAATACACACTTCCGATATGACAGTTGAAATAAAGTTAGCCTTAACTACACTTCCAAAGATCATACGAAGAAAACAAAAACTGTTTTGGGTAGCTAAATGTACGGTCTTTCAGACAAAAAAAATTGTACTGGTTGCCTGAAATTGGTTACCCAAACATAGTGGCATACAAACATTGTGACCTTTGGATTACGGGGTTCAAACACCACACGTCCTTGCGACTTTTTTTTCCCCACTTTTTGAAAATAATCTCTGCTATACACTTATAGTAGGATATTTTCAAGAGCTGTGTACCAACAAAGAATTTTTTTGAAATTGTTGTACTATTGAATATAAAAACAGTCGACAGCCCAAGCCCGTAATCAAAAGGTTAAGACACTCGCAAACTAATGTTAAATAATGACAGCGGTTTTTTTTTTCAATTTTTTTTTCTAGTTTACATTTCAACATTTTTGAATGATTGTTTTTGCATTAGGATATTTGAGATCGATGTCTAACATTGTCGATTGCTGTCGACACTATCGATGTCTAACTTTGATTACATTTTCACTTTCGTAACCGGTTCCGAAAGTAAAAATGTCATCAGAAAAAAATAACTACAACGAAATAAAAAAAAAATTACAAACGTACAACGTTAGATATTGGCCTCAGATATACTATGCGAAACAAATCATTGAAAAATACTGAAATGTCAACAATAAATTTGAAAAAAAAAACGCTGCCATTGATTTAATATTAGATTGCAAATGTGTTCGCGTGCCTAGGGTAAGTTCTTAAATGGAGATCTCATTAACAAGTTTTGACAACAATAAAGAAATTTGTAGTAATCTAGTTTTATTTACAACTTTTCAGCTTCTCTTTGTCAAAATGTTTTGTGAACTACACAATTTAAAAAAAATCATTTAAAAAGAGCATACGGAATTGAAAAAAGAAAAATCTCACAAGAAATTTGAAATAGTACGATTTTTTTCCATAGCCATAACTTTAACGTTAGAGAAGAATTTGAGGGAGCGAGATAGATAACGAGTTTAAGGCGGTACTGACTGCATGTTTTTGTTTTTTATCCAATACAATGCATTGTTTAGAGAACATTTTTTTATTTTTTTGTTTTGTTGTTGATCACCACCCCTTTCGCATTACTTGAACAGAGTGGTGTGATTCAGAAGTTGCGTTTATCTGTTCAGTGGAAACGGCATGTAATGTTTTTTTTTATTATTTAATCGGGCGAACTGCTTTTTATAATACGAAAATCACGATTTTTTAAATAGCCATCATCTTCGCCACAATAATTCTAAGCTGCGACATAATAAGTTTTGTGTAATTTCAAAAATTTCACTTGGTAATTGCACCAGTGATTGCGTGTAGAGCATCTTTATAAAAGACAATGATATGGGCATAAAACGAATGTTCAGATTCGAAGTTTTTGTCGAAACTGTGGTAGCTAACGCTCGTATTCAAAATCTCCCTTAACTGCCGGTTAAGCGCAAAAACCTCGTTGAAATAGTATTCATGATTAATTTGATTGGACTCTTCAGCAGCGATCATGTCCTATCAGGTTAATGGTGAATAACATTTGAGCGTGTGACCGAGGTTTTTGCGCTAACCGGCAGTTGAGGTAGATGGTGAATACGAGTGTTAGTTCACTTCTAAAAGAGCATTATTTTTACAAGTATAGCTTTTACTTTTGGAACTTTCAGTTATCACAATATTAGGTAGAGACTGCAACAATAACTGGCGTTCTTCGAACTGTTTGGGGTGTTACTACTTAACTGCTTGAAACTTTATAAAGTGAGCTTGAATTTCTTCTATTTTTGTGTCCTGCTTATCGTATTATGTTGTTTTGGTGCATAATCTGATATGAATTTTAATCAGTGAGTCGCGATTGTATAATATTTTCTCGATAAAATGATTTCTTTTAGCGGGAAACAACATGTTCAAGGATAATTTGCTAACAATATAATAAAATATAACACCTTGTAATAGTATATTACTTTTAAATGCTAAAGGTGTAAAATTAACAACTATAATATAAATTAAAATAACTTTTATTAGTTGTTTTACATGTTTCGACTCTTCTGAGTCATTTTCAAAAACAAAATGAGAATATTCTAAAGCTGCACGGGCTTTGAAGTTATTATTTACATGTACTTAAAAAAAAAAAAAAAAAATTACGCACGTTATCTATTATTTTTTACTTGATTGTTTATTTTCATATCTTTGAGCATGGAGTAATTCTAGCCACAGTTTTGGTAAATTAAAAGATGCCGCATCGTTACATATTGTATTTTTGCGCGTGAGTATCTCTATGGTTTCTCTTATTATGGATGGATAGTGTAGACTGGATGGAATGAAAGTAAAATAATATTTCCATCCAGTCTACACTATCCATCCATAATAAGAGAAACCATAGAGATACTCACGCGCAAAAATACAATATGTAACGATGCGGCATCTTTTAATTTACCGAAACTGTGGCTAGAATTACTCCATGCTCAAAGATATGAAAATAAACAATCAAGTAAAAAATAATAGATAACGTGCGTAATTTTTTTTTTTTTTTTTTTTTTTTTTTTTAAGTACATGTAAATAATAACTTCAAAGCCCGTGCAGCTTTAGAATATTCTCATTTTGTTTTTGAAAATGACTCAGAAGAGTCGAAACATGTAAAACAACTAATAAAAGTTATTTTAATTTATATTATAGTTGTTAATTTTACACCTTTAGCATTTAAAATAATATGGATAATTTGCTTTTTAACTTTAATCCTATGATCAAAGTTCTGTAACAATATTCTTATAATGCTTCAAAATTGAACATAATCTGTGTGTGATGCAACATTTTATTTTATTTATTATGCTTGAAATGTAATTAGGGCAAGGGACCAGTATGTAAATTGCTTAAATCCCACCATTGTTTGAATCCTTATTTACTTCTAATAAAGCGTCTAGAACAGCCATACTCAACCTGCGGCCCGGCGAGCTTTTATGTGCGGCCCAAGACACACCTATTTATAAAATTAACTGTGATGTGCATAAAATATTTAATATCTCCACTGTTCTTTTATATGTTTTCACGGAAAGACAAAATCTGTCCTGTTATTTATAATTAAACTAATTTAAAATTATGTTAAAAAATCTTAAATGCTATTTATTTAGTCAAAAGTTCTTTTACGTGTAGCCCTATTTGTCCCACAGCGTTTTTTTTTAATCTTTAACACTAATCAAACATTACTTCAAATTGATTAAATTGGCGCTATATATTTCTGTATTTAAAACAAGTAATATAAAAAAAAATTAAGTCAATTCCTACTTTTTAATCATAAATATATAAAATAAACCCGAGCAGCATTAATGTCCCACGTTATCTTTATTGAACATTATTTTATAATCATCGTTGCGGTATTTTATTTCTGTGGCATCACTCATTTGAGATAAATCTTTCTTTTCATTTATGAAAACAATGGGAGGAATTTTTTTCTCCCATTTAAAACTAAAATTAATTAATTTAATTTAATTAATGAATTAATATTTGAAAAAACTGTATTAACATCAAGTGTCATCCACTACAAGTTTAAAAAAATTTATTTGAACTTGAGTGAATGAATAGAAAATATTTTATTAACGATTGAAAATTTGAACAAGATATATATAGAGAGAATGTGAACTAATAGTAGGAATTTAAAAAAAGGTTTTTGTGTTGAGCAAAAGACTGATTTATTAAAAAAAAAATATCCTGTTTTTTTTTTTAATTATTATTATTATTTAGAACTTGCAAATGCTGCATTTTTTATATTATTACGACTTATACTTATCTTGTAGCTAATAATGCTTATTAGTGTTAAATGTTTGTCGCGGAAAAAAATTGGCGGCAAAAAGTTTTACGCCACAATTTCCAAACAAGAATCTTCACAGCATATTTCTACATAGAAATCAGACAGAAAATATATTGTTTGTAAATAGTGGTGTTAAAATTTTTTGAAAACATTTCTTCCGTGACGAGCGTTTAATCGTACTATATTAACTTTATTATATTGTTTTGTTATACTGCTTTTGTTATCTTACTATTTTAATTACCCATTTTTTACATTAGTATATAAGTACGTTACGGCCCGCCTAACGTCGCAAACATATGTTTGTGGCCCGCGAGAAATAGACCGGGAGGCGGCAGCACAGACAATCAACTCATCGAGTTCAAGGCTGAAATTCCAGAATTAGTTAAAACTTGATTTGCATATTAAAACGCAATCGGTCTGCCAAGTCATATCTTGGTGGAAAACACCTTAAAACCCGAGTTTAGCGGTTGACTCGTAGGTTTACCATTGTGTGTTCCTGCTCCCAGTCCTCCATGTTTTGTTTTCATGCCTTTGGGTGCAGGAAAACACAATGGTAAACCTACGAGTCAACCGCTAAACTCGGGTTTTAAGGTGTTTTCCACCAAGATATGACTTCGCAGACCGATTGCGTTTTAATATGCGAATCAAGTTTTAACTAATTCTGGAATTTCAGCCGTGAACTCGATGAGGTGATTGTCTGTGCTGCTGCCTCCCGGTCTATTCCCGGTCTAAAAGAAAGGTTGAGTATGGCTGGTCTAGAAGATATAGCATAGCAATCGGCTATTTCAGAAATGCTTTAAAAAGTGTTAAAAATTTGAAGCCGATAAATGTAGAACGATGTTGAACGACAAATGTAGATCGCAGCGACATCTACTAGCTCGTCACCGATTGAAACGTTTTCTCAATTCAATCCTTATACAGTTTTCACGTTTGAGCTAACAGACGTCGGTGCAATCGACATTTATCGTTCAGCATTGTTGTACATTTATCGACTTCAATTTTTTTGCACTATTTAGAATAGCTGGTTGCTATATGTTCTAGACATTAATGCTCGTATTCACCATCAACCTCAACCTAGAAAACCTGGGTCGAACGCTCAAATTGTATTCATCATTAATCTGATTTGACATCGGCTGCGATCCGGTCCAATCAGGTTAATCGGGAATTTTGTTTGGGCGTTTGACAGAGGTTTCCTACACTGTAAAAAAAAAAAAACGGAAGAAAAAACTGCAAAAAAGGCTGTTAATATTTCACCTAGCAATCAAACACAGCTCTTTCGTTAATTTACAGTGATTACAGCTGTATAGATAGCGACATCTGTCGGCGTTGTTGTCATTATCTCAAACGAGGGGAATAAACACATTTAGGTCAGAGGCAGGTGATGCTTCGATTCTACGAGAAATGGCCGCCATTAGGAGCGAGCCTAGAAATTTGTAACAATTACACCTGATAATGGATTACAAACATATTTCAAAGAGTAAAAGTAAGTTTTATCTTTGTTTTCTTATATTATTGTTTTAATAATATCATATAAATTCTGTTATATATTTATACGATACTAATTTTGTTTTTAAACCACGTGTATATCACGGCAGGAACTTTCACGTCATTTGTCTAAAATAAATATTTTGTTTTAAATCGTAAAAATAGATGATTTTGCTTAGGGGATGTTGTTTTGTTGGGGGGGATGTTGGGGATGTTGATTTAGTTATGTTGTTTTTTACTTTACCTCAGTATGTTCTTCTAGAACTTTGTTATTATTACGTATAATTTGAGTTTAAGTATCACAGGGACACTTTATGCAAGCATTTTTTTTTTTTTTAAACAAGATCCCTGTTTTTAGCTATGCCTTATTACGCTATTATATATTTTTCAAAACTCCAGTTCATACGTTCGCATTCGAATATACTTTCTAAATCCTATAAATATTTTACCAGCTACAGTTTTCGGTTCACTTTGGACAGTAATTTAAGTATTTTTATTTATTTAATATATTTAGCCGATATTTCGAACAGTGATTTATTTTCCATTTTCAAATCATTTATTATGAGTAATCTGGATGCACTATTTTATCAATTCCTAAAATATTCCTTGTTTGTTTACTGTCGCAGCAGTAATTTGCAGCAACTCGTTTAATGTTTTTGTCCATTATCTATTTATTTTTTACGCTTAATTTTAAAGTTTTTATGTGAACAGATTTTTTTTTATTATTATTTTATTCTACGTTTCTTGAACTCATAAGTGTTTTTTTTTTCTCCCCGTGTTCATTTTTCAATCAGACCTGATATTTATGGAATTAAATGTAAACTTATAAAATTATCTTAGCATAAAATAAGTTTTTTATCAATATAAAGTTTCCATATCAGCAAGTTGCGTACAATAAGGTCTTGTTATTAATTATATATGAATGATAGTTTAAATATCAGAAAGTTTTGCATGTCCGTGTTGAGGGGTGGAGAAAATAATGGCTACATTGAATAAACAAAAATATTTAAATAGATACAAAAAATAACCCTAAATTTGTTGGAGGAAAAAATATATATATATATGCATGATTTAAATTAGTGGGTATTTTCAAATACAAACAAACGGTTAAACAAAGTCCTGTAAAGAAATACTGAATAATTAATTAAAAGCTAGATAAAGTAAAATCTTCCTTTGGTATGATTTATTGAAAAAACATTTTATCTCTATAGGCAAATGACTAAAATTTTTGTGGGTGATATACTTGACCAAAAACCGAAATTTGTATCGTATATATGCATAACAGAATCTATTATATAATAAGGATATTAAAATAAGGATATAAGTAAACAAAAAGGTAATACTTAGTGTCCAAAGTCTTTGAAATATGTCTCAGGTTAAAATAAGAAAAAAAAAACAATACACGGAGAGGAAGGGGGGGGGGTAAATATCAACAACAAATGCTATAAGTTTTACAGTGATTCTGTTAAAATTGCATTAAAATTAACAGCAAAAACGGCTGTAAAATTAACAAATCTGCTGTAAAATAAAAAACTGAACTGCTGTAAAATTAACAAATCTGCTGTAAAATAAAAAAACTGAACTGCTGTAAAATTAACCGCAAAAAATGCTGTGAATTTACAAAAGTGCTGTTTATCCATGAAAAACAAAACTGCTGTAAATTCACAGCAAAATATGCTGGCACCCATATTGCCAGCATTTTTTGCTGTAAAAGTACTGTGATTTTTTTTTACAGTGTAGGTTGAGGTAGATGGTGAATATGAGCATTAGTTGAATGGTTGTGGTTCGAGTGGTTCTATGTAGTCGAGCGGTAGTAGATGTAATCCAGTCGTATCTAGACGCTATACTTCTACTCTGTGCTAGAGAACGAAACATGGTCTTCAAACAGAAAAATCTTTTTATTAAGAAAAAAGCCTAGAGGTTTCTGATTTATCATTTATAACGTAAACAAAAACTTAAGCCACAAGAAACATTTTCACGAAAATTTTCGATAATAGACTTTTTCGCTCTCACTCCTCCTATGAGAAAACAAGTAACAGCAAGTAAAAACTTTAAAAAATGACAGATCTTCTAAAAGAAAAACAGAAATAAAGATCATATGTAATATTTTAATATTTTGTATTTTAATGCCTGAGGAAGAACACTCGGCTGAGGGCGAACCCAACCCTTGAGCGTTTAATGTCTTCCCCAGCTAGCTCCCCGGCACGCAGGGATTAAACGTGGCAGTACAAGATTCGCCAATGACTGGTCCTTCCGGGCAAAGCCCCACGCGACAGGTGGCAGGAACTAAAGACATACAGAAAAAAATTAATACAGGGTCTGTCGCTGGAACCAGCGTTTCTACGCGACAAGGAGCAACAGACAGGGTAGACTAGGTCCATAGGTGCGCCTGCACCAGTTGTACAGTCCGCTAATTTAGTAGAAGGGTGCAGTTCTTAGGTAAGACTGTAACAATTGTACAGTTCGTAAATGACGGCACTTGAGATGTGGAGGTGCAAGTGTGAGATTCCCACGCGACAAGGAGCGCCACACAATTGCGCTGGAACCCTCACACTGGATGGAGGCTGGATGCACTTCGTGTTAGAGGTGACGATACGTTGCTTGCTGACCAAACTTGTGGTTCCCGATAAGAATAAATTAATTAATGGGGACTCAGCCCCTGCTAGGAAGAGAACATTACTTGCGGATGAGAGAAACAATTAAGCTGCAAAACAGCTAAATGGAGAAAGCTAAGCAGATAAAAAATGATGGAATAATTACGTTAATGACTAAAATAAGCGAGTTATTATTATTAATTTATGGAGAAAGAAAACTGCTTTGAATGATTAAGTTATGTTAGATAGGTGTGTTAGTAATTTGTAAATTTCTGAAAGTTTATGAGTTAAGATGGGACGCGTAATTATGTTCAGCAGCCAAGAAGAAGATGGGTTAGAAGGAGCAGGCCTAAGATGCCAAGCAACAGTCAGTGGGCAGGAGAAGTAATAATGCATGGGGGTACCACTATCGCTGCACTCGCACACATTGGTTCGTGAAATTTTAAATTTGAAGAGGTAATTTTTAAACGGGCCATGCCCGGATAAGAAAGCACTTGTATAAGGAGTGAGGTTAAGTAGCTCTCTGGAAACTTTTGGAATTAGGTTGTAAGTGAGTCTACCTTTTGTGGAGGTGTCCCAGTAGATTTGCCAGTTGGGGAGTATTTTAGATTTGAGTTTTATGCGAATAAAAGATGGGGATACCGGAAGAAAGAAGTCTATTGATTGGCGTTTGGTGGCTTCTTTTGCAAGGCTGTCCGCCAGCTCATTGCCTGCGATACCAATGTGTGCAGTGACGTGGCCAAGGGTAACTTTTTGTGCAGTTGGTGAAGTTTGATTTTAATTTCCAGTATGACAGGGTGTTTTGTCCGTAGGGCAAAAATTGCTTGAAGTCCAAAAATACTGTCACTGAAAATTTTAAATTTTTTCTGCGTGGGGGAGGCAGCAATCCATTCCAAAGCCTTCAGAATTGCAAACAGTCCAGCTTGATATACTGAGTTATCGTCTCCAATTCTGGAGGCCCACTCATAGGTTCGCACTCCATTTACCATGACGCAGAAGGCTGCGGCCACGCCAGTTTAAGTGCGCGACCCATCAGTGTAGATGGTTGGATGCTGCGAGGGTCTGTGACCGTTCTTGGCGATGCATACCTGTAATTGTGATGTCTCCTCCGCGGGGTGCAGGTGCCAACTTGGAACATTTCTCTGTATTATTGTTTTTGGGAAGTTTAGGTCGATCTTATTGGTCAACTTATAAATAATTGCAACCAAAATGATTTCAAATTGTTAAACACGATGCTCCATGGTAGTTATTGCGCAGTAAAATGTGGTCAAATTTGTGATAAAAGTGCCCAAATTATGGAAATATACAGTCACCTTCATGGCCTGGGTACAATGCATCAGTTATTTTGAGGCAGTGAATGTTTGTAATTAAACACATACACAAACGCATACACAATTCTATATATATATATATATAATGATTTTGTGTTATTTTTTATTTCATGTACCTTTTATTCAGTATTATGACAAGTGAATGAAAAAGAATGCCTTAACAATATTATTAAAATCAGCCGTATCTTCAAATTCATTTGATTCATGCTCGTATTCATCCTCTACTGCAACCTAGGAAACGTCGGTCGAACGCTCAAATGAATTTCGGGATTAACCTGACATTACGCAAAAGCATAATTACGTGTAATGTATATATATATATATATATATATATATTATTTAATGTATGACATTATTAAGTCTCTTAATGATTTACTCGTATATATTCGCATGGGATTAAGTAATTAAATTCATTCGCCACCTTACGCGATAAGACGCCAAGCCATGCGTACCTTTAGGCAATTACATGGTGGGCCATATTACAGGAATCTTAAATGGATATCCCTTCATGGTGCACTTCCAACACTTCCCACGATGTCATCGCTTTTCCCGCAAAGTAAAATTAACTTTTGAAATGTTCACTAAAATATCTTTATTGCCGTTAAATTCATGAAAGAAAGTCTGTAGAGGCTGCGGAGACACTCTGTATTTTCGACTCAATAAGTGAATTGTAACAAAAATTATTTACACCTTGATAAATGCTCCTTGATAATCATCTCTCTTATTTTGTTAAAACAGTTTATAAACACTGTGTTTGTTTCCTTCGTATGTTGGGGATAACGAGCCCAACTATTTAGATCGTATCTTATTTTTAGTTTATATCAGGGAACAAAAAATATGCTTAAGAAAATTAATTTTGATTTAAAAGAATAAAAAAATTAAAAAAATTAATGTTTTTATTTCTTATTTTTTATAACATAAACACAACCTCAGCACTTCCCACGATGTCATCGCTTATCACACAAAGCAAAATTGTCTTTTGAAAATTTCGCAAAAATATCTTTAATAGACCGGGAGGCGGCAGCACAGACAATCACCTCATTGAGTTCACGGCTGAAATTCCAGAATTAGTTAAAACTTGATTTGCATATTAAAACGCAATCGGTCTGCCAAGTCATATCTTGGTGGAAAACACCTTAAAACCCGAGTTTAGCGGTTGACTCGTAGGTTTACCATTGTGTGTTCCTGCACCCAAAGGCATGAAAACATGGAGGACTGGGAGCAGGAACACACAATGGTAAACCTACGAGCCAACCGCTAAAATCGGGTTTTCGGGTGTTTTCCACCAAGATATGACTTGGCAGACCGATTGCGTTTTAATATGCGAATCAAGTTTTAACTAATTCTGGAATTTCAGCCGTGAACTCGATGAGGTGATTGTCTGTGCTGCCGCCTCCCGTTCTATAATACTGTCAGGGCTCCCAAAGGGTCCGCCCACTGTATACCAATAATTTTTAACAGAAAATTTTGGGGTAGGTTTCTACAACACTTCCGCAAAAATTTACCTCCGAAGGTGGGGTTTACAAAATTTGCAAGAAAAATCTAAAAATAAAACTTTTCTAAGGAGATAATCACTATTCTAAAAAGCGAACCATTTGGTAGCCCTGTACTGTTGAATTCATGAAAGAAAATCCGTAGAGGCTGAAGAGACACCCGGTATTTTTGACTCAATAAGTGGATTGTAACAAAAATTGTTCACCTTGATAAGTACTCTCTGATAATCATCTCAGTTGTTTTGTTAAAACAGTTTATAAACACTGTGTTTGTTTTCTTCGTATGTTAGGTATACTGAACACACCTATTTGGATATTATCTTATTTTTAGTTTATATCAGGGAAAACAAAAAATGTGCTCCAGAAAATAAATTTTTATTTAATAGTAATAAAAAAAAAACTTGATGTTTTTTTTTTTTTTTTTTTTTTTTTTTTTTTATAACATAAACCTAACCTCAGCACTTCCCACAATGTCATCGCTTTTCACACAAAGTAAAATTGTCTTTGGAAATTTTCGCTAAAATATCTTTACTACTTCCAGGGCTCCCAAATGGTCCGCCAACTGAATACCAATAATTTTTAACAGAAAATTTCGTGGCAGGTTTCTACAACACTTCCGCAAAAATTCTCCTCCGAAGGTGGTTTCTGCAAAATTTGCAAGAAAAATCTAAAAATAAAACTTCTCAAAGAAAATACCGGTATTCAAAATGCGAACCATTTGGGAGCCTTCTACTGTTGAATTCATGAAAGAAAATCCGTAGAGGCTGAAGAGACACCCTGTATTTTTGATTCAATAATTAGATTGTAACAAAAATTATTCACCTTGATAAGCTGATAATCATCTCAGTTATTTTGTTAAAACAGTTCATAAACACTGTGTTTGTTTCCTTCGTATGTTAGGGATAACGAACCCAACTATTTAGATCTTATCTTATTTTTAGTTTTTATCAGGGAAAACAAAAAATGCGCTTCAGAAAATTAATTTTTATTTAATAATATTAATAAAAAACCTCGATGTTTTTGTTTCTTATCTTTTATAACATAAACATAACCTTAAACCTCGAGAAACAAGTTTATAGCAAACTCCCTACTAGGCATTTCTATTCGTATTCCGTCTTTGAGACAACAAATAACAACAAGCAAAAACTTAAGAAAAAAATGACAGGTCTTCCAAAAATAAACGTCATACGTCCTTCGTTCGATCTTATTGGTCAACTTATGACGCAAAATGATGATAGCAACCGTCATGGTGTTTAGTTTCTTCTGATGTTAGGTAATTGTTATTTTTCCATTCAACCAATTTGCACGGATATTATTATCAAATTTTAGGAGGATAGCAGGGTGAGTAAAATGAATTTTCCATCGTATTCATTTTGAAAAGTCGCCAAACAAGTATATGTTTTATTTGATAATTCTTGTTGCTGTTCATCAACCGATTGTCCATTTGGCTATAAAACGTGTACTGAATACTTATTTAGTTTAATGGCGCTTGGTGATAGTTTATGTTGTTATGGTATTTGATTTTGAAATTCGCGAAAAGGCACGTACGTATTCATATGTTTTGTAATCGCATACAGAATGTTTGTTTAGGAACTCGTTGAATTATTTTGTAAGTATAATGAATTTTATCATTTTATAAATGATAATTATGTAATAATGTATGATAACATTTATTCTTTTTTTTCATGATTTATGTGATTTATTTCGAAATTATCAAGGTAAAATTATCATTTGTTGTCACCTGTTATTTTTAATATTTAGCCAATTAAATTTATTCTTCCTTTTTTTTAAATATGTAAAATCCCTTGTAATTTTTTTCTTGTAAAACTAATCGAAATAATACAGTAGGGGAGATCGGGGTACAATGGACCACTTTTGTAAATTTTGACTGTTTACTCTCAAAATACTGGTTTTTTGTGTTTGAAAAAAAGTGTGCATATTATGTATATATTAGGGTTTAAGTTGCACTCACTCAAAATCAATAATTATGTTTACTTTTTTTACTATATTTTTTTAAATAGCAAGTGACAAAGTGGATCATTGTACCCCAAGGTCGGGGTACAATGGTCCGCAGCATGGGGCTCAATGGACCACAAGTAAATTAAAAAAAAACATTTATGTAGTACATTCTTTAATGACACCAAACATAGAATGTATTATACTTGTTTATTGGTGGCTTCAGTTCAAACATATAAGATTAATAAATATTAAAGTTAGCAAATACTAAAACATTTTTGTGTTGCTGAAGGTATGCTGTTTTCTTGTAAATATGTGAGTTCGGCAAACTCATTGCAATATCTTGAACATTTACAAGAGATTCATCAACAAGATCAGGTAAAATGAACACATTTTGATTAAGTTTTCACTGCATGAATCTGACAAAACATAATCATAATCCTGTTACCAAACCATCCCAAAAAAAAAAAAAAAAAAAAAAGGGCACTGTTTTATTTTACTTAACACCTATAATTTATCTACAATAATATAAATAGATACAGACTAATAGGTATATTAATTTTTTAATGTACTTGTTTAATATAATTGTACTTGTTTAATATAAGTTTAATTAACAAATCTCATCAACATTACATTTTTTTTATTTTTATTTTTTTGTTATATTACGAAAAATACCAAAGAAAATTATTCTAAATGTAACGTAAGTTACTATGAAATGACCCAAAACAGTATTTCTTATTGGCATAAGAAGAAAAAAAAATTAAAGACCATTTTCTCGAAATTTAAATACCAGCAGTCCCTCTGGACTATAAAACGTGTATTGAATTCTAACGTTGTTTAATAGTGTTTTCAGGGTTCGCTGATATATATATATATATATATATCATGATATAAATTCGATTTTTTTTTCAAAATATCATGTTTGATAATTTCAATATTTCAGTATTCTTTTTTCTTTTTCAAAATAGTGCGTAGGATATTTTTGAAACTTTCAATCAAAACTGGTGTAAATAAATATTTCAGCTGCTATTGACTGTGTCGTTATGTAGATAAGGTACTTTATTTGCCTCTGGCAGTGATTTTTTAACCACCCCCCCCCCCACCCTAGAAAAGGAAAGAAAAAAAATACTTTCCAGACTTTACCTTTGAAGCTGAAATTTTAAATTCAGAACCAATAATCATGTGGAGCAGTATTGACTTAGAGCAAGCCATATGAAGATAAATTGTTTAATTCACAGCTTCGTTAGAAATAATCTTTTCCAGTCTGGTTGCTGCTTAGTTTAAACTGCACACAGATTAGGGAATGAAAAATCAGACAAGGTAGCATTTAAATTTTTTAATTGAAAATAATTTATTTTATATTTAAAATTTTGTTGTATAAAATAAAAAATTATACTGAATCCTATAGTTTGTTTTTTGATAAAAAGAAAATTGTTTCTGTTTTCAATTAGTTTATTTTCAATTTTGTTATGTATATGACAAAAGAAGGAAAAGGACATTTAGAATATTTTAGTTTCTGATTTATACTCTGAAAATATTTATAATCAGCAGTATGTTGGCTGTTTGGAAAATATAGAATATATATATATAACTAAATATAGGATATATTGATATTTTCGAAAATATCATTTACGAAACCTGGTCATTTGTTACGATACTTGATTTTGAAAGTTGTGAAGCGGGATACATTCGGCTTATATTGTAATTATAAATAGAATGATTGTATAGGAATTTGTTGAATATTTTTTTTAAGTATATGAAATTTTATTAGTTTATAAATGTGAAATATTTATGTATAATATCAATTCATAAATTCTTTCATGATTTACATGCATTATTTTGAAATTAATGGTGTTTTGCTGATTTTGCTGTTTTTTGGTAAAATATAGCTAATGATTTTTTCTTTAAATATGTTAATACTCTAGTATTCCTTTTTGTTTCAAAACTAGGAGATCCGTCTGATATTGCCTGAGCTAATTTTGAGAAATCGCGAAATGTCTCAATTTTTGACAACCCTTTTTATTTATTTTTAGTTAAATGAAATGAGTAAGAGGAATGTATTTTATATATTATGTGTTTTAAATGAAAGTTATCAATTTTAAATGGAATGAGTTAAAGGTTTATATTTTAAATTAAAGGCAATGCAAACGGTGGGTGAAACATTATTTGGCGATTTATCACCCACGCCCGGCTAACAGAAAAGTACCAACCCCAAATGTGCCGCCCTTGGTAGCATTCCCCAGTATTAGTTAGACCCTGGTTCATAAGCGTTCGGGATGAAATTTTCATTATATATATTAAAGGGAAATTATTAGTAGGGTTTTTTCGTTTATTACTAATATTTAACTAACTAAATTTAAAAACTTGAAAAAAAACAAAAGCCCACGAATTCTGGTTTATTTAAAAGCGAATCTGTTTAAAACATTAAGACGGACGATATCATATAGCTTGAATTATTTCAATGTTGCGATATCATAAAAACTTGAAATATTGCTTGGAATATAGAAATTGTTATTTATGCAACGAAATTGAATATCTTTATTAACAGAGAAACAATTAAATATTATTCTCGAAAGTTCAAATTAGAAGCCTTTCCTCGTCAGCCTTCAACATTCGCAAGCTGATATTAAACCAATTAACCCTTTGTGCTCCAAATTATGAATCAAGAAATTTCTTTACCTTAATAATTATCTTCCTTAATGTCTGAAGATATATTCGAAAGTTTATATAACGATAATATGAAATTTAATAAACCCTTAATTTCTGTTAGCGGTCTGACAGACCGCTACATGTTTCAATTTTCAGTTTAACTTGTCAGATTCAGTTTAACTACAGATACTAGTAAAATTAAGGGGGATCTGGGCAAGAAAGGTTCAAGCCACATTTTTGGTGAAATAAATCTAACACTGTAATCCGTTTCTTAATATTGTAAATAATAATATCCTGCGTATAATTTGTTTCTAATGTCACTTGGTCATATGTCCCATGTTCCGTTCTTGTCTCAGATGTTTATGCCCCCAATGAAGATAGCTAATTTACGAAAATCGTAATAGTAATATCATTAAAATGTCATTGTTACTCAGAATATCTCAAATGTTACTAAGACAGTGGTGAAAAAACTTTGTTATATCTTGATTTGTGTATATGATAAAATTTTTCAAATTGAAATATCTCAGAAGTTCAAGAATGTGACTTAGCATTCTCTTGCCCCGACCCCTTCAATTTTGTTTCGTTAGGGAACCCTTATACTATCGCCAAAGACTTCTGTATAGGTGAATTTTGATTATAAAGATCCTTTATAAAGTTTAGTATAGAAACAGTATCTTATGTTCATATTTCGATCAAGCAGTCTCGGAGACCGCTCACAGCATAGTTATGCAATAACTTCTTTTACCAGTAGTTAAGAGTTTAACCTTAAGGTTAACCTTAGTAGGTTTAACCACAGTATCTAAGGGTTTAACCTTAACTACACAGTAGTTAAGGTTTTTCATTAAAACAATTTTTAAAAAAACAGTAGTTATAGTTCTCTTTGTAAAATATTTATAAAAATGATTAGAGATTAGATTAACAAAGTACTGTTATGGAAATCTCGCAATTCTTAAAAAAACAATGTTACTAAATGTATTGTGATCCTATCTGTAAATGGAAAGGTTTTCGTAGTTGCAAATTTTTCCTATAACATTTTTTTAAGAGAAAAGCTACATGTATGTAAAAGGTTGAGAAAATTACCACTTAAAAAAAAATATTTATCTTCGACTGTTTTGCTGTGCCTTCTAAATGTGATCGATGGAGTAAAGTATTTTGTATACTTTTATTAATTGACGCATTACATAAATTTTATATTAAATTTTTTTTAATGGTACTTTAAAGTACCGTTGGTGTATAAAGGGTTAAAGAGTTCTCTGAAATTTTCAATTTTCTCGTAATTAGTTTAATATTTTAAAATAAATTATTTTATCATGGTATATCCATGATCAAAGGTTAATGTGATACCTTTTCAATTTATGTTAGTTTCATACTCAGCCGGTGACCTTCACAGGTTCCGAAATTGAAAGTATAATTAAACTACAAGAGAAATCGAAACTATCACGTTAGAGTTAAGACCTCGGATATCTTGAAAAAACGAACCCTTTACAAATATTAAAATGCAAGCGAGAAATTTGTAGAGAACATTTTTATTGTTTTAATATTAGCTTGCGAATACCTTAAAGCTGTTTTCAAATCCAATCTAGCTACTTTCTAAGATTTATTTATTTATTTATTTATTTGAAAACTTATCAAATTGACAGTACTCTTATTACAAAACTATGTAATCGAACTGTTTGGGTTTTTTGGAAAGATCGAAAATTCTTTCAGGAAATTCTGTCAAAGTTGAACTTTTGAACTGGATTTCCGGACGCGACAGCGCCGGAAATTCAGTTAGTGAAAAGGTAAAGTAAGTAAAAGAAGCTTACATCATGAAACGATAATCGTTTATAACTCAAGATGTAATTCTTTCAGCAGAAAATGTAGAAAAAAAACCTATCGATTACAAATGCTTCAAAAATCGTGCCTGCAAGTATTATGTGTTATTTGTTTAAAAATGCACGCTGTTGAGTGGGGTAAAATATATTTTTCGAAGCGATGAGCGTCTTTTGAAGAAACATTAATCTTTTTATGATCGGATTTTAAAACTAGAAATTTTTGCCCGATTAAATCTCAGAAATGCTTTAATTAAATAAGGCAAAATTTTAATTGAAAATTACTGGTAAGAAATAATCAAGGATTCTGTGTGTCATTTAGTAATTAAGCAAGTGTATTTCGACTTTGACTATGAAGCGCGTACTGAATTTTATTTTAGTTTTAATAGTGCTGAGGGGTGATAGTTTTTGCGGTTATGTAATCTGTTTTTGGATGCTTAGATAGTGAGATGTATTCAAATATTTTTCAGTTGCAATACAAAATATTTATATATTAAATTGCTAAATCATTTTCTAAGAAATTTCATTCAATGAATAAATGGTAATATCCCATTTTTTCGTGTTTGCCGCGTCGTCGTATAATAGACACATTTTGATCTTTAAATACCTCATTTAAGTAAAATGTGTTTTGCTGACAAAAAATTCATATATTTTATTCTATTAAAATATAACCATTTAGTGCTAAAATGGCAATTTATTCAATTTATTATTTAATAATTTCGTAAATTTAAATACAAAATGCCCCCTAACAGCGTTATACAGTGACCAGTGTTCATAGTTTATATATAGAGAATAGTGGTTAACCTCAAATCCCAAATACCCGTAACACGAACATCTCGATTTTTCAAATTGTGAGAGGGGGAAAAACCGCTACACAAAGAGTTACGGTATTTATGTGTGTATGATAAATGATAATATCTATTCCTATTTTTCTCTTATTTCACATGGATAATTTTGAAATTAAACGATAAATTATCAGTTTTTACTTATTTTACCAAGGTTTAGCTATTAGCTAATAAAATCTTTTCACTTGGAAATTTACGCTAAAGTTCTTATCTCTGTGTACTATCAAACGAATCCGATAAAAAAAAAACTATTAGAATCTCGGATGTTATGAAAACTTTAACTGTTTTTTTAGTTTGTCATAGAAGCAATGCTTACGATAAAACAATAGTTGCTATGAACAGAAATTCAACGAATCAGTTTGAAAAAATTATTAGAGGATCGGATGTCATTAAACTTCAACTGTATTTTAAGGTGTGACTAGAAAAATTATGGCCTGCTGAGCCAAGAAAAAAAACACTCGGCAGACTTAAACATGCTCTCTTGTAAATAATCAAAAGTAAAATGTATTTAACAGTGGCAATTTGCTGCTTACAATAATAGAGGTAAGTGAAATTAGCTTATCATTTATTCTTCATTGCCCGCCTACTGGTCGATAATCCATTATGACATATGGCTCGGTAATCAATGTTGATATATGGCCAGGGATTGCACGTAATTATTCCTAAGATTCGAATTTGTTCTTTTTATTATGTGAAGAACACATATTTTTGTGTTCAATATTCTTGAGCGCAATTCAAGATGAACTGAAAAAATAATATAGAATTATGTGTGGTTTTAAACGAAGATAAGGATTCCATTTTTTTGATTGAATATACATATATTTTTTTAAGGAGCAGTTAGGCTGCATCCTTTTTTAAGCAATTACATTTTGAGAATGATTACATTTTTGTGTGGCGTAAAACAGCACATGCCACTAAATAAAATATAAAAAATAACGTATGTTTACAGTCAGTTATAAGCATTTTCTGCGAGCACTTTCTTCTATATAGTTCAAAAACAGTCACTAGCGCAAAACCGGCACACATATTAATTTCACATCTGTTCATTAAAGTGTTTTATTCTACTAATTGGATTCTGTTCTGCTATAATTTGATGTTGTTTTGGAAGTTCATTTGGGGGGATTAAATTCAAAAGACAGGTGTCTCGATTTACTTGGGACGTCCGAATTTTAGGGGTTTCGAAAGTTGTCCCGCGGAACCACTGCACGGGACGTCAAAAGTCCCAATTTTTCATGGTGCACAAATTCTTTGATTTCTTTTAATACCATGCTATTCGTTAGTCTGTATAAAATGGGACTTAATACAGTAAAACCAGCCTGCCTATACTGTAAAATACTTATGATTCAGCAGAAAGGAATACCGTACAAATGAATACCTGCACAAAGACCGAATATGTAAGAGTTGAAAGAACTAAAAATTCAAAGGAACCAAAACGCCCTCATCGAGTCTATATTCTCTTTGGTTTTCCAATGGTATTCCGAGGAATTAAAACTTTATCGGCTTTACTCTTTGGTTGGTTCCTTCTTCTAAAATAACTTTAATAATAAAAGAATATTAGAAACGAAAGATTCGCCTTTGTTTATCCAAAATAAGAAAACATTTTTATGAAAAGTGATTTATTTTACACATTACTAAAATAGGCTTCCGATAAAAACATATGTACAAATGTCTTAGAAACTTTAAAATACTAGATATTAGCAGGACATAACTCTTTCCTAGTGCTTTCGGCTATAATATAAGCCATTATCAAGGATTTAAATCATCGGAGAATAAAGCTTTGATGCTGTTAAAGACTAGAACTCAAAATCATAAAAAATGAGCCAAATTTTTTTTTTATTGAGTTGAGATATAAAAATGTGTTGAAAATGACCTATATTAGAAAAAATAGGATAAGAACTAATCAAAAAAAGTAAAAAGAAAAAACTCAATTTTGAATATTTTTTAATAAAAAACGTCCTAATATCTAAATTTCTTGCTTGATAAACATAATAAAGCATTTCGTGCATCTATAAAGTTTATATCTTCAGTCGAAAGTTCATGAAATTTTATCCAGCCATTTCTTAGAAATCATGCATACAATGACCAAAATCGCCGTTTCGAGAAAATTAACTTTAGAGATCAAATTATCCCTCGATAATATAAAAATAATTCAAACGGTTTTGAACATAACTTTCCTTCTAAAGAGTTTTTGCATGGGGTTTCTTTTAAAATGTTCCTAGAGGATCAAATTATCCCTCGATAATATAAAAATAATTCAAACGGTTTTGAACATAACTTTCCTTCTAAAGAGTTTTTGCATGGGGCTTATTTTAAAATCTTCCTAGAGAATCAAATTTTAATATGAACTATTAAGAAAAATAATCGATTGTTTGACACTAAAAGGTATATGACTCCCTAACGTAACACGGAACTCTCGCCTAGCGATCTCATCAGCGTAACATTCTCATTCACTTGCCCTACTTCTGAAATACCAAAAAAAATATCGGTATAGAAAACTGATACTTTATTTCAAGAAATATATATATTGTTCGTTCATTAACGTTAATTCCATGGCTATTTTTACACCAAATACATTTATCATACTTATCTAATGCAGAATCTATATCTACCAAAAGCAAATAAACTCCTCTGCAGCTTCGTTACTTGGATGACGTCAAGTTTGACATTCACTTAATCTTATTAAAAATATATATAAATGAAAGATTAAGCTGATGTTGGCAATAGATTTTCTTTCTTTCTCAAACGTGAATTGAATATTATTTGCATCTTATAAACAACTTATTTAACTTGTTCCATTTTGACTGTCGAATATTTCAAGAGTTTGTTTGCGTAATGCTATGGTAAATATTAGAATATTGTATTTTAGAAAAAACATAACGAGAATATTTATGAAAGTTAAAAGTAAACTTATGATGGTTCATCACTTAGTTTTATTTAATGGATATTAAAAATGAATGGGTTTAAATATTTATATTTTTGTTGATAATAGTCGTAGGCAATGTTAGAAAATACCGGTCTTTTCAATCCAGATTTAGATCGGGCCGTATCTGGACTTCATTCTTTCCAGACCTGGTCTTGGCCGGGCCGATCAGAGTCTCATGGAAAAAAAAATTAGTGCGACCGTGAGTAAATCTTTTTTGTGTGTGTGTGTGTGTGTGTGAGTGAGAGAGAGAGAGAGAAAACTAATATTTTACGTTCAGTTGTGATTTCCCAACTGAGCAAAAAATTTCCGGGCCAGAATTCGAACCTGGGATCTCTTGGCTGAAGCTGCCAATACTCTACCAACTGAGCCATCCCGGTCGAATCTGGAGTACCAAATTCACGCAGTTAACCTTAATGATCATAGCATCTGGTCTGATATCTGAACCAGATCAACAGAATAAATCGCAGGTAATGGAACTCCAGTAAACGCTGGATACGTGAATACACAAGATTTTAACGAAAACTTTAATTTATTGTACAGGGTGGGGCGGACTATAAGCTGCGAAATAAAAAAAAATGCCAGTTCTGGACAAAATTGTAGTTTTTAGAATGGTTCGGATTCAGCAAATAAAGTTTACGTACGGACCCAGACTGAACTTTAGCTTTTTTTTAACGGGCCGGGGCCAGGTCCATGCAGATCTGTAATCATGTAATATGATAAATGACCATTGCAAATGAGTATATTAATTCTACTGTAAGGTGTAAATGTTTATATAATAGTAAAGAAATTGTTACTAACATACCAGAAAATATTGGAATATAAGGTAGAATTCAAAAGAATATCCTTATCAAAAGTTAGTCTGTCTAGGATTTAATTTTCGAAACATGCTTAAATTGCAATAAAATTTAAGTACTCAACACAGTCCAGAACACAAAATTCTTGAAAAAGAATATCACATTTTTACTTTCTTTAGCTTAAAAAATACTCTAGAACTTATAGAATAAAATGATGAAACCCGCATACGAATAAGATAATTATGTATTTTTAAAATATTTGTCATATTTAAACTGATAAATCTAAATTTGTGCAAGAGAGTTGTACACTTTGTGCAATGTTTTTCAGTTATATTCTTTAAATTGTCTTCGGTATTTTTAATTCTGAGAAAATTTTGTAAACTTAACTTGATTCTCATAATTCAAAAAATGCTCTTTTTTATAATTTTTTTCCGAAGACAAATTAATTTTTTTTTTTTTTTTTTTAAAGCTATGCTTGAAAAGTTATTCAAGAAGATATCGCATTTTGAACTTGCCTAAAATTTGAAAAATTAAAAATTAATATTAAATATTTAAAAAAAAAATTTAGAGCATTTTCATTTGAAAAGAAATTATAAATGAATATACATTTCAAGAAAAATAAAAGCAAAAGATATTTATACACGAAATAAGATAAAGCTTAAAATATTTTTTTTTTATAAATAAACAGATTTTGTGATCTGGACCTTCTAAAATTCACGTAATTTTTACGGTGTTTTTTTATCGGTTGCAAAGAAAATATATCTCCTTCGGACTTTGTCATTATATTCATTGACATTTTACTTATATATTTAAATGTGTGTTTTTTTAAAATGAATAATATGCCTTGTGCGACGCAGAGTATATGTAGGTGCACGCTATGGACTTCCAATCGGACCACCGTTTTTCTCCGGTCGCAAGCGTCTGAAACAAATTTAATCGCCAAATTATGAAAAGGCATTACATTCTCTGGAGCTTGTACCAAAATTTAACTTAAAAAGTTGATTTTCGATAAAATGAACAAAAATTAATCTTTTTGAAGAAAAAAGTTTTTTTTTTTTTTACGATTTGCGAGCTCGAAAAAGTAATTAATCAGTGAAAGTTATGCTTTTCAGTGAAATAAACTCCAGCAAGAACGATTACCTTTCTTTTAAATAAAAAATAAAGTGAATCGGTCAAATTCTTCTCTAGAAAAATGTTTGAAAAAACATTGTTTCGAGAAAAACAAGTTTAAAGTTTCACGTTTCGTTCCACGAGCAAGAAAAATTGTAAGGAAATTGAATATCTCGAAACCGCTTTAGGGTAACAGTCTACACACTTGTAGGATTCAAACAATGATAAATTAAAAAAATCGAAAAATTTGACCCGAAGAAGTAGAATTTTTCCTTAAAAGAATTTTTAAGCCAGTTTTGGAAAAAAATATTTAAAAGAAACTATTTATACAGGGGAAGTTATTCTTTCAGCAGGTATATCACATTGTGAAATTGCTTAAAATTTGAAAAATTTAATATTTAAAAAATAAATTGATAGTTTTTCAAAGATTTATTTTTTATTAAAAAGGAATTTTAAATATAAATTGCATAAAAAATATATAAAAAAAATTAATTTGAAAGTTAAAATTGATTTACTAATGAATATTTTGTGTAAGGGACCTCCTTAAAGAAATTTTTAAACAGTTGTTTTTATTGTAAATTTTTAAGGGGACCGTGGACCTTTTATATGATTAAAAATCGATCCAAAAATCGAAATTTACTTTTGTGTGTATTATTATTCTTCAGTTTGTATTGAACCATTTCAGAAAAATTGCCTGCAGCTGCGATGATTTTTCGCAACGTTACAAGTGTTTGAATTATGTACACAATCAATTTTTCGGTGCTTTAGTAAATTTATACCTGTTTTTCTCAATACAGATTTTACACGTTTTTTAGATTCTTCAAATGCTCCATGCGTTTTAATTTTTGTTCAAAATTCCTGAAATTGATAAGGAAGAATCCTGATATTATTTACAAAGAAACTGTGGATGCCTTTTACAGTTAGACCTCATTAAAATAATTAAATTTGATTTATAACTTATTAAAATGCTAAATTTTGACGGAAATCAAGGTGGAATTCAGAAATAAATCTCTCAAAAATTAACTATTAAAGGGATTAAATAACTGATACACAGAATTGTTTGTAATATAGTTTTAAGTGATCCAAATGTCAAATCAATAAAATATCTTAAAAATTAAGACGCAACGAGCATTTAAAAATTTTTTAATTATAAATTTTTTTTAAATTGTTTAAAATTTTAAAATTATTTAAAAAATCTTAATTATATTAAGATTATAAATGCTTTTAAGGTATTCTATATACTTACGGTGAAATATATCTGTACGAAATTTCATATATCTATGAGGAAAAATAGAAACATTCAATTTTAACGTCCACCGTCCCCTTAATAGAAATTAACAAAATTTGAATTCATTGTATGACATATTAGAAAATGTGCCATAATGTATGAGTAAAGCCCGATTTCTTTTTTACAGGCTGAGAAGAGGGATCTGAAACTTTCAAACTGCATCCTGGAGTACTGTTTAACCCTTT
Source organism: Maratus michaelseni (assembly GCA_963931845.1). Classification (NCBI taxonomy): domain Eukaryota; kingdom Metazoa; phylum Arthropoda; class Arachnida; order Araneae; family Salticidae; genus Maratus; species Maratus michaelseni. The sequence goes on along the minus strand of OZ007600.1, from coordinate 127,678,129 downwards.
ATCAAGCACTATATGTAATATAGAAAATTGTAAAAAATTCCTTGACCACCATGTGGTTATCAAATTTTAGAAGTGGATTACTAGCTGCTCTGAGTGCTGCTGCGTTTATTTCCGGATGCAATTCAGAGAACTATACTGATTTGGAAGTTTTGGGCGTTAACTGTCCAGCCAGGGACAAATGCCAAGGCTACAGAAATCACTTAACATACATGGACAGAAGTTGTGAATGTGATCACGAGTGTACTGCATATAAAGACTGCTGTATCGATGCTTCGCCGGATCTAGATTCGAGGAGACGGGCTCTCCCGAGACCGCCAGCCCGAACCGATGTTACATGCCGGCATTACGGCGAGCATGATCAATCTGGAGTCTACGTAATTAATAAATGTAGTAGAAGCTGGAATGGACCCAGACAGGTAATAAATGGTGCATTTTTGTACTCCGAATGGTTACCCTATTTACTCGTGTACAGTACGCACTCTGTTTTGGACAGGGAAAAACGAAAAAAAAAATTGTGTATACGAGTATGCCTATTAAATAACAAGACTGATTAAGTAACTCGCACCTATTTATTTGTAATGCAAATGCAACTAGCGGAGCTTCGCCCGCTACTCTGCTAGTCGGTTTAACCCAAACGGACCTCGAATTAAATGAACTTAGGATTGGGCGCGCCCCACTGTCTTCGGATCCGGTCAACTCTGATTTAAATAAACAAAAAAAGAAAATTTCATTTAGAATCCTGCAGAAACTGCATCAACGTATTTTTAAAAACTGTTTGTTGATTTATTTTTTGTCCGAAGGGTGAAGTGTTTCTTTTCAACGAAAATTGACCCAGGCTCCAGGCAACAAAATGGCTGCTTGTAAAATTCATCTGAAGGAAAAGCTGCCATTTCAAAGAAAGAGAGTTTTTCTTTCCATTGGAACTGTGGAGAATGATGAATGGGCTTCTCATTGTGTGGTGTTTGAACCGCTCCCTGTTCCCTTTTGTTCAGACCCAGCCCACTCTCAAACTATAGAAGGGGAGAATGCCCTTGGAATTTCCCCTTTTCCTGCTTTCAGAAAAAGCTGAAACATGCATACTGAGGTCAATTTTATGTGAAATTTTAAGTAATGCCCTTTTAGCTTTAAATATATAGATGCTCGTCCCCTTCAATATACTTTCTCATTTTCATTAGTATGAGGGAAAGTCATTAAGTAAGTCACAAAAGATAATTAAAAACTTACAATAATATTCACTTCATACTGTTTTTATTTCTCAACATATTCGCCACCAATATTTATGCACTTATATCACCGTTTTATCAGTGTCCCAACACTAGCTGCATAACATTCTTTGGGTTGTTGACTCAGCCACATTAGGACTTCAAGTTGAACCTTTTCATCCTCTGTGAACATCATCTTGCTTCCAAGATGTTTTTTTAGTGGAATAAACAGATAAAAATCGCTTGGGCTAAGTCGAAACTTTATGGTGGATGTTGAAGTTGCAAGATGATGTTTACAGATGATGAAAAGGTTCAACTTGAAGTACTAATGTGGCTGAGACAGCAACCCAAAGACTCTTATGCAGCTGGTGTTGGGGCACTGATAAAACGGTGATATAAGTGCATAAATATTGGTGGAGAATATGTTGAGAAATAAAAATAGTTTTGAAGAGAATATCATTGTAAGTTATTTAATTATCTTTTGTGACTTGCCTAATGACTTTCCCTCGTATGTACGATGTATGTACGTAACGCGATAACTCTTGATAGAAATAGCTGATTTACTTAAAATTTTGTATATAGGTTCATTCTGATAAGGCGCTTCCGTGATTGTTTTGGGGGGTTCATTGGTTAAGTATAAAAGCGGGAACGGGAGCTAATCCCTCCTTTAATTTAGATAAATGGGTTTTTCATGCAGAATTATCCAATTTGCACTCTCTCCTTAATTTATTGTCGATTTCTTTATTTTTCGAGGGCATTATTCTTTTAAATAGAAGTATAATATACAATTAGTGTGAATAGCCTGAGAGTTCAATGCCATCAGTTTAACTGGGCACTTTTATTTTTTTATTTTTCTGTATACTACTGCTGTTAAATGTCCCTTTTTTGTAAATTATCTTTTGTTAGTTATTACTAAAATATATACTTATTTTTGTGTGAAATGTTAAAATTTATTTTCAATAAGATTTTAACACGTGAAATAAATTAAGTATATATTTTAGAAATATTTTGACAACATAAGTATAAAGAGACATTTAAGAATAGTACGTAGAAGTTAAAAATATTAATTTCTCGATGATATTTTAAAAATACGAACGAGTTCAAAGCCCATACGTTTAACGTTTGCGAAGGGAATTTGAATTCTCACTTAGCGAGATAGTGCAGCGCCATTTATTCAGATTTTTTGTTTAATTTATATAATTTATGAGCTATCGTACCAACATGTAACTTGTTCCCTATTTATTATAGTTAAAGAATGTTAACCTTAAGAGCCTACGCTAGTCACGCGAAAAAACGCTCACGCTAATGTTAAGTCTATGGGAAGGTTCTTGAGCGATTTTTAGCTTGCATTTTAATATTTTATAATGATTTTTTTTCTTTTTTTTTTTTTGCATAAGATAGCTGAGGTCGATCTCTAACGTTGTTAGTTTTTACTTTTTTGATTTTGGTTCCAGTTTTTTTATAAGTGGACATTTTCAATTTAGGAACCAGTTGGAACCGGCTCTGAAAGTGAAAGTACCCTTATATAAAAAAAAACTGGAACCAAAATCGAAAAAGTAAAAACTAACAAGGTTAGAGATAGACTTCAGCTATCCTATGCCAAAAAAATCATTTAAAAATATTAAAATGCGAGCAAGAACCTTCCCATAGACTTAACATTAGCTTTCGCGTATTTTCACGCGCAAGGTAATATTAATCCTATGGAAGCATCCTTTACAAATGTCTCGCTTGGATTTTAATATTTTTAAATGATTCTTTTGAACAAGATACCTGAGGTCGAGATTTAACGTTGTGCGTTTGTATTTTTTCGATTTTGAAGACAGTTTTTAAGGTTCCGTACTTAAAATGTAAAAACGGAACCCATTGTAATATCACTCCTGTGCCTGTTTGTCTGTCAGAGCCTTTTATGTATATCATGTGGGGTATCGTGTGAAAGATATCGTAATTTCGAACGAACTCATAAATATATTCGTTCTAATTTTAGCTATTATATTTTCAGAGATATCGTCGAAAATGCACCTGTCTGTCTGCCAGAGCCTTTTATCTCGTAAAACATAGGACGTGGAAAGTTCAAATTTGGGAAAGTTATAAAGCCTTTTTGCCCACATATTTTCAGATTATTAGCCATTCCCAAATATGTTTAGGAAAAATTTAGGGGGCTAATTAAGTTACTTGGGGGAAAAAGTTTCTTTTTGTATATCATGTGGGGTACCATGTGAAAGATCTCGTAATTTCGAACGAACTAAAAATATATATTTGTTTTAATTTTAGCTATTATATTTTCAGAGATATCGTCGAAAATGCACCTCAAAAATATGTTCCGCAACCATTTATCTCCAAATCTACTGAAACTAAATTTATGAAAAAATTAAGGGTAGTAGCAGTTTATTTGAACCTTGCAGAAAAACTATAGTGCTTTTCCTAGGTAACATAGTTATTGAGAAAAACTCATTTTTCTGTTGCATACAAACTTTACTTTACGGGAGGTTAGTGGGGCAGTTGACGGGCACTCGAGGTATTTATCAACGCAGAATCATCCAAAGATATTTGATGATTTTCGAAAAAATTGTCAGTAATTAGCCGTGATATTTATTCAGTTACTTGAAAAAAAAAAACCACTTTCTTTTTATATATCGTGTAGGGTGTTGTTCGAATGATAAAGGAACATAGTACTCAAAAATATATTTGTTTTAATTTTAGATATTACATTTTCAGAGATATATCGTCGAAAGTATACTGGAAAAATGTCCCCACCCCCTCTATTTCCGAATCTACTGAAACTAAAATTATGAAAAGATTAGGGGTAGTAGCAGTTTATTAACCCTTAACTACTGTGACAAAAATTGTTGCATAACTACTGTGAATCGGTTTCTGAGGCCGATAGATTGAAAGATGAATAAAAGGCTCGATTAACGCATTATATTACTGTTTCTGTACGAAACTTTATATACAGGCTGTTTCTAATCAAAATTCATCCCTTCAGAAGTTTCTAGTGATAGTACCAGGGACCTAAACGAAGCAAATTTTCATTAGTATCTTTAGTTAAACTCTGAAAAGTGGAAAATGCAGTGGTGAGACTGATAACAGCAGTTAAGGGTTAATTAATAGATAGTAATTAATAAATTTAATGGACGGAACCCTTTGAGCGCGAGTTATACTCTTATTTGACCGATTTATTGTATATGCAGATACTTTTACTTTTGGAACGTGTTCTGAAAGTAAAAGAATCCTTATGTAACAAAAAAAATTAAACAAACATCGCTAAATTTAAAAACGCACAACGTTAGATATCGATCTCAGGTATCGTATGCAAAATAAATCATTTAAAAATATTAAAATGCAAGCTAGATATTTGTAAAGAATGCTCTCAAAAATTTAACATTAGCTTGCGCGTTTCTTTGCGTGACTATCGTAATAGGCTTTTTAACTACTGTTAGCGTTTTCACAGACCACTGATTTTTTTTTTTTTTTTATTTTACAGTTTAACTTGTGATTATCAGTTTAACTATAAATACTAGTTAAATTTTGTTTCGTTTGGAGCCCTAGTACTATTGCTCGACTTCTGGATAGATGAATTTTTAATTATAATAGTCCTATGCATAAAGTTTAGTAAAGAAGCAGCATACTATGAATTAATTGAGCCTTTTATTCATCCTTCGATCAAGCTGTCTCAGAGACACATAAGAGACTACCACAGCAGTTACGGGACAATTTCTATCTCAGCAGTTACGCGACATTTTCTATCTCAGCAGTTACGCGACATTTTCTATCTCAGCAGTTACGCGACATTTTCTATCTCAGCAGTTACGCGACATTTTCTATCTCAGCAGTTACGCGACATTTTCTATCTCAGCAGTTACGCGACATTTTCTATCTCAGCAGTTACGCGACATTTTCTATCTCAGCAGTTACGCGACATTTTCTATCTCAGCAGTTACGCGACATTTTCTATCTCAGCAGTTACGCGACATTTTCTATCTCAGCAGTTACGCGACATTTTCTATCTCAGCAGTTACGCGACATTTTCTATCTCAGCAGTTACGCGACATTTTCTATCTCAGCAGTTACGCGACATTTTCTATCTCAGCAGTTACGCGACAGTTTCTATCTCAGCAGTTACGCGACAGTTTCTATCTCAGCAGTTACGCGACAGTTTCTATCTCAGCAGTTACGCGACAGTTTCTATCTCAGCAGTTACGCGACAGTTTCTATCTCAGCAGTTACGCGACAGTTTCTATCTCAGCAGTTACGCGACAGTTTCTATCTCAGCAGTTACGCGACAGTTTCTATCTCAGCAGTTACGCGACAGTTTCTATCTCAGCAGTTCATGGTTAAATTTCAACTGACCTGGTCTACACATCCTGTATTTCACCGTTGTTACTCTCCTGAACCTCACACGAGGCTCATAATTTAAATGATAAGGAACCGATTTAAAAGTTTACAGATTTTGGAGTTTGTTTCTCTTGAATATCCATGCCGCATAGAGCATACATCTTTTTAAACACAATTTTCAATAGTTAAAACAATGCAAAGAATATTTTTCTCTTTGATGTTTCTCAAAATTCGTACGCGAGAGGTTTAAATTGAATGGAATCTTTTACATTAACCCTTTGTATCACCACGTTCCATATCTGTAATATACCCAAAAGTCGATGTTACTTAAACGGGGGCTTTAAAAGACGATTTTATTGATTGTTGCTATCTCCCAGCACATAAATTGTTCATAGAATTCTCCACAGACGGCAATACTGAGTTCTTTTTTCATGCCAAAGTTTTATTTATTATTTGAAAAGTTTAAAATCGTTATTGCTAAAATGATCTTTATAAATTTTATAAAATTAAAGGCTGGAGACGTCCAAAAAAAATTTTTTTTCAAAGATATGTTCTTATACTTTAAAATTTTGTATTAAAAAATTGACAATATTTATGAAATGTATGTAATTTTATATTAATTACAGATGTGAAAAAGGTACTTTTTAGTCAATATACTTTTTTTATTTTTATGTTCTAAATTTTTTTAATTATTTTTTACGTGTTTAAAATGATGTATTGTAGTATCTGAGTAAATATTTTCAAATCGAAGTTATTGAGTCACAAAGGGTTAATTTAGAATCTTTAATCTTTTAGATTAGAGACAAATGTGTTGGCGCCGACGACTTCAGCGATCCTCTTACTTCTGCTCCCGCGACGGATGTTTCTCAAAACAAAACATATCGCAACCTGGCCTGCGCAAAGTGCAACAATGCAAATTTGGCTTCACTGAAAAATTTTCAAGTAAAATTGGCATGTGAAGGATTGCAAGATTTAACAGAAGAACAAATCATGGCAGATGTGACCTACAGTCAACAATACAGATTATGGGGCGTATACAGGTAATCTGTTTTTTTTTTTAAATACAAAATATTAATTTCTTTAATTACTTCTGAATTATTACTATTTCAAAAAGAAACTGCTGAAAATAAGTAATACGTTGTTGTGTACATATGAGAAGCAACTGATACGGTTTTATTCTCACCTTTTACATCCCGTATAGCATGCATGGTCGCAGTGACATCACAGTGACGTCATTGCGAGTCGCAGTGGTCACGTCACATCTGTGATCAAAATGCCACCACTCTGTGACGTCACATTGTTACTAAAATGTGAACTTCTTCAAAACTTTTAAAAAGAAACAAGAATACTTCAAAACATATTATTCATCCTAAAAAATGTACTTTTGACAATATTTAAAATTTTGTGACATCACAGTGACGTCACTGCAAGTCACATACTTCACGACACAAATATGATCACAAAAACAATCAACTCTGACAGAACGAAATCTAATTTTTTGTGGGGGAGGGAGAGTTTTGTCACACACTGATGTCATGATAATACTAAATAACATTTTTATGCACTTAATTATTATTTTTAGTCTTACAATTTAGTTAGTTTTAAAAACTTGAGAAAAATATGTTTTATTTATAATTCTTTTTTGTTTAAATCATTAATGATAAAGAAAAAAGTTAAAACATGAAAACTTGGGTGTGGTATGCTTCCTCAGCCCCTTCATCAGCACCAGTGTCTGCTACGAAAATGATAATATTCTCTATCAAAGATTCTCTATAAGTGACCCTAGGTCCAAGAAAGTGTACGGGACCTTGATTAATTTCGTAACACAGATAGAGATAACACAAAATACTCTATAGTCATATGTGGCCTTATAATTATAGAGGACAGATTGGGGCCCGGGTGTAAACTACTTTCAGACATTATATATATATATTTATATTTATTAGCCACACACAGGGTGGCTTATTCTTTCAATCTCTATCATTTTTCATGTTTATGAAAAGTCACAGCAATCCATCGTTGCCACAGATTAATCTCGGAAAATGAAACATTTGAAGTTACTTAAAAAATTAATAACTCGAAAAGTATTTGTCACAAAATTGTTTTACAAACTGCGTTAGAATGGTAAAAAATTGTATTTTTCTTGATATAAATTTCAAATCGAATGATTATGTCGTTTTTCAAATATTAGATTTCAAAAATTACAAAACTTCACAATGGAGTACCGTAGCGAAACTTTTACGCGTAAAAAGATAATGATAAAGGCATTGTGGCTCGACGTGTATCGTGTATACTGGCCATAGCATGAGTAACGAATTCTAGTAAACTTATTATTCTGTTAAAATATAAAAGTGAATTATGTATATACATTTTTAAAAAATAAAGAAAAACATTTTATCACAAACATCAACAAAAATTTTTCTTCTATTTATTCCCTTATTCCAAAGATATCGTTTTATCGTCTGCTGCCATAGCAACATGAATTAAATTTCATTAAAAAAAATTTCTCAGTGGTAGAAAAATATTTTTCTAAATCGAATGGTTATTGAACAACTCAACACTTTAACAGGGGAATTTTTATTTGTTATTTATATATTTTAAAATTGTTTGTAGTCATTGCGTTTTTATTCTGAGTTACAGCTAGTTTATTTATTTTTTAAATAAAAGCCGTGTGTGGCAATCTATATTCGGCCTTATAGCAGAATTTTCCCCTCTTGTTTATATTTATATTTATTTATTTATTTATTTATTTTTTGAGAAAATGGGACTAAAAGACGCTGTTAACTTGGCATATTTTCTTCAGCAATTTGACCAAAACTGTCTTGTATTTAAAAAGAATCTCTTCCTCTATCACCAATAAATATATTGCTTTTTTATTCAATGATATATAAATGAAGTAATTTCATATTTAATCAATTTATTTGTAAAAAAGTATTGATATTTCTATATAAATTACTTCATAAATGCCATAAAATCCATTTTTTAGTACAATTCTTGATTAAATTGGAGTGATTTTGAGTAACTGCAATTAATAAAAATATACATGTAAATGCAATTTTTCATAGCGTATTCCCCTGGTGAAAAAAAAAAAAAAGAAGGAAAGAAAGAAAGACTGTTTTCCGATTTAAAATAATCAGCATATAAGTTCTTTTGTTATTGTTAGTTCAGAAACGATAAACACCTGCCTGTCTGCTCAGACGAAGCTGCGCAGTACTACTTGGAAGAACACATTAAGCAAACGATTTTTTTTTATTCTGCGGACATTTGAGAAGAACATGTTTTTCTAATAAAGAGTGTGAACTAATTCCATGTAAGTCATTTTAAATATTTTAAAGTGTTTCCAATGCTATAGTAATGCTTTTAAATTTATAAATTGCTGCATATATTTGTTTATAAATTACTGACCCGCACATTCTAGGAGAAAAAAATGATACAATTTTCTTTTGGAAATGCATAATTTAATTGTTACTTATTTTTTAAATAAATCTACAGTGTCTCACAAAAGTGATGGGACACTTGTGCTTTATAAAAAGAAACTGCAATAAAATAAATAAACAAACATGTGCAAAAATTTTTTGGGTGTGTTTCATATTTAAAGTTAGTAACAATTATTACATAACATACATTTTGTCAAAATATTAAAATATTAATTTAGTAAAAATACAATTGTTCAGAACGGAGCAAAAAATGGCTCACATAAGTGATGGGACACTTACTTTTCCATCAAATATTTATCCAAAAATTTTACTTTTTAAAAGGTTTTAAACATGATTTAATCTTTTTGGGATGGATTCGACTAATTTTTTTGTGATTTCTGGAGTGATTTTACCCCATTCTTCTTGAAGCACCGATTTTAGTTGTTGTTTTGAAGAAATGGTGTGTTTGCGAATTCTTGATTCCAATTCTTGCCAAATATTCTCTATGGGATTTAAGTCTGGAGATTGTGGTGGTGTTTTTATTATTTCAGGACAGTTATATAGCAGCCAGAGTCTAACGTTCAGAGCAGTGTGCTTGGGGTCATTGTCCTGGTAGAATTTAAAATCGTTATGAAGGTTCAATTTTCGTGCTGAAGATTTCAAATTTTGCTTTAAAATATCAATATACTTGTACTGATCCATTATACTGTCAATAAAAACAAGATTACCAACTCCAGCGGACGACATACACCCCCATACCATAACTCCTCCTCCACCAAGTTTTACTGTTGGTACCAAGTTCTGTTTGCGAAATTCTTCCCTGGGTTTTCTCCACACCAAGATTCTACCGTCAGAACCAAATATATTAAATTTACTCTCATCAGCAAATATAACTTTATTCCAGTAATCAGAATTCTTATTTATGTTGGATTTTGCGAAAGCTAGTCTGAGTTTTCTATTCTTTTCACTTACGAAGAATTTTTTCCTGGCTACTCTACCGTGATATCCAGCAGATCGATTACCCTTCTAATAGTCTCAGGATTAACAATTATTCCATATAATGCTTGTAAATCAGCAGTAACTTTTGAAGCACTAATTCTTGGATTTTTTTTAATATTTCGAACGATAATTCGCTTTATTCCATTGGATAGCTTTGATGGTCGGCCAGGTCTTCTTTTATCCTGAATCATATGATTCTTTTTATATCGTTTAATGATATTGAAAACTGTTGAACGACTCAAGTTAACTGTTTCAGCAGTTTTTCTAATAGATTTTCCACGTTCAATATGCAAATTAATAACTAATTTTCGAATTTCAGCCGAAGTTTCTTTTCGTTTAGCATTCATGGCTACACAGAGCTAAAAAACACAAAAATTCCAAAACAAACTGGAGAGAAATACTGCAAACGATTTTCTAAATTATTGCCAATTGCTTTTAAGTAAAAATAAAACCCCCAAAAATATTTTTATTGCTTATTTCAGACGATTTTTGTTGCATATATAATGGTGTCCCATCACTTATGTGAGCTATTTTTTGCTCCGTTCTAAACATTTGTATTTTTATTAAATTAATATTTTAATATTTTGACAAAATGTATGTTATGTAACAATCTTTACTAAATTTAAGTATGAAACACACCCACAAAAAAATGTGTACATGTTTTTTTAATTTATTTGATTAGTTTCCTTTTGTAAAGCACAAGTGTCCCATCACTTATGTGAGACACTGTATCTGGAAATTAATTAGTTATTCATCTATAGTTTGTTGCTACTTAATTCTAAACTAAAATATTTTGGAAATATGTTAATCATTAAATGCGAAGTTTGCATTAGTTGTATTCAAATCCACACATATAGTATATTTTTTAAATTTAAGATGTAATAAAAATTGCTCATGTTATATAATATAATTAAGTTGAAATAACCCTAATAGCAGTTATTCATAACTTTATAAGAACATTAAAGAATTAACGAATGTTTGATTTTCCCTTAATACTTATACAATCTTTGTAATTTAAATAATGATTTAACTTGACTATTATTAGAAATTATTAAACTATAACTGAAATTTCATATTTTGTTCACCTTTGAATGCGTTTAGGATGTTGGTATTCAAGAAATTTCCTTAAAAAAATATTTTTTATGACGACATGAGAATTTCATTTTCCAGCGAAAATGATCAAATTGCAAAAACCGTGCATTTTTTAAATTGTTTTACATGTCATAAATATTTTTATATGGTAAAAAGAAGTTTCATATACATATATAAAATTATGTATATATTTACGCATAAAAATTAGGCAATTAGGAAAAGTGTTTACATATTGTAAATACTTTTCTGTAATAAAAAAATGTATCTTATGTTTATACGTATACTTTTAGGCATAACTCCGGTACAACTGCACAAATCTTGTTTTATTTCAAAATTATTGTATTCTGGTGGTTCTATAAAAAATTGAATAGGTTGCTAAACTAATAAGTTATTTTTTTTACTATATACTGTGAATACTTTTCATTATTTTTTGAAATTTTAAAGATTTGTATTAATTTAAAATATGAAGAAGACAAATATTGAAAACTTTACATTTAAAAATTATCATATTTCAGGATAGTTTAGATTAGTCTAAGCAACAACATATTATAAATAAATAACTTTTCACAATATTTTTACAAAATATGTTACCATTTCATTAGGAAAATTCCAATCATAGTAATTTTGCAATGTTATTTTTTAATTTGGAGTAGTAATTTATTTATGAATTATATATAATGATTTAGAAATATTTGAAGCCATTATTATAGCATTAAAAAATCTTTAAAATTCTTAAAATGTGCTAACGTTGTATTAATTCACGAGATTTAGTAGAGGAACAAAATTATAAGTTCTAACAGAAAAGGAGATCGCCTTACGTCCACCCCCCTATTTCCTGATCTCCATGTTGAAGAGAGTTTTTAGTTACGGTTAAAATTTATTTTTAGCGGGTGGTTCAGGGCCTGGTCAAAAAGCTTGTAAACCCCTTCATTTAAAAAAAAGTCAGTACTAATCTTGCTTTTAGGTAGATTTACTACCTATAAAGAAATACCACCTAAGTACTACTAAGAAATACTACCTATTACATTCTCCTCTGTGTTGGAATTTCTCGAAAATTTATGCAGATCTACACCGATCATGACTCTCAGAACCCAAAACCACCCCCAGTTCAAAACTTTATCTAGCTATCTATATCACTTTTTTATGGACACGATAACTTCAATAATTCTCCCCAAATCTCTTCCAAACTGATACATAAAATCAAGGGGCATAAAATCTCAGTCAAGTTCGTTAATGGGCAAAATCGAGCCAACGGGGGAGGGGGGGGGTTGTGAAAACAGAAAAATACCCATAATGTCTTAATTATCATACGTATCGAATACGCTTAAAGTTATTATTACTTCTAGGAAAAAGGGCCGAAAATTTATGTATGACAGATTTTCGATACCATTAAAAATGACCTCAAGGGGGGGGGGGGATAGGAGTTTAAGAAGAAAAAGTTTCATAACTTTTTATCAATTTACAATATATCATATCCGCTTAAATTTATTAAAAATTCACTTAATATTATCTACAACATTCATATTGACAAGTTTTTTATAGGACCAACCCTTACAGTAAAAAGTAAGTAAATAAATAAAATCCCTGATGGCTCCACCTACAGACACAGGTAGATTTAAAAGTAGGCGGTCCCAAAAAAGGTCATTTCTTCTGCAATTCCCAACAAACAGGCGTCCCACGGTCTGTGTCTTCGAATTCTACCTGTGCCTGTAGGCCGAGCCGTCATTGATTTTTTATAATCAGCATTTCAAAATTTCTTGCTGGAAAAGATTCTACATATGATATGAGATCATTAACAATTTGCTAAAAATGGATAAAGTAACTCACGAAGAATTTTTAGATGGATATGCATTAAGGATTTGGTAAGTACAAAATATTCTAAAATTAAGTTCAATTTGTCTGCACTTAAGAGTTACAAATTACATTGTTTTAAATAAATCATTTTTTATTATTTTAAATTCATAATATAAAACAATATATTCCTATTTATGATGTTTTTCTTATTTTATGATGTTGTTATGCTCGATTTCGACTAAGTTATAAATGCTTTCGCAAATGCAAAAATGAGAAAAGTTCCGTAAGTATTGTAAAACGATTACTAAATATCGAGTTTGTAAAACATATTTCTTACAGACTAATTAGGATGGTTCTAAGATATAATTTTTTAAATATTTTCCATTAAATTGTGGTGATTTTTTTAAATGTATTTCTATCATACATTTTGCTAGATAAAATTGGAAGTTTGTATGTGATGTTTAATGGTACTGTTAAAAATCAAGTGTTTTTTTTTTGTCATTTTTATAATATATTTTTTGCTAAACAAAAGTGGAGTTTTGTGCTATATTTTTAACAGCGCTGATTAACTGTAGTTATATTTTTTTGTGTATTTACCACTTATTGTTTTCTGCAAAAATTATTAAAACTTAAGCTTGCATGTTTGTTTTATGCTTTGTGTATTCAGTTAATTTTAAATGTTTTATAGTATTTAAAATTGAAATAAATGATTCTAAAAATGTAGATTTTTATATAAGTAAAAGAAGAAGGGTGTTAAATAATTGATTGCACAGGGCGTCACACATCCAAAATACAGGCCTGGTAATAGGTAATTGTTTTATAAATGCGTTTCGAATCTGAACTTAATGGAATTAAATAAACACAATATTCGTTTTGAAATACATTGACCAATTAGGATATCAATAATTAATAAAATATTTATGTTTAAACTTAATTGTTCAAGCTAATAATTTTTATTATCACAAGATGAATACTTTATGTATTTCGATAAAATATTTAAAATACTGAATTTTAGAGAATTACATTTGTTAAATTACTGAGACAGTGATTTTGTGTAGAGTTTAATATATATATATATATATATATATATATATATGTATATGTGTGTGTGTGTGTGTGTGTGTGTGTAATGAGAACATTTTTCGGAGTATCAGAATACATGGAATTGTGTTTCCCGTCACAATTCTTAAGGCTGTTCGTCAGTGAACTTCCTGCTCTAGCTAATATTAAACCTATGGGCGAAGGATGCATTCGTATATTTAAAATATCTCCTTGAGAAATTAATGTTTTTAACTTCTATGAACTAACTTCTACTAACTTCTAAATAAACTATTTTTCTGTGTACTCGTTTTAAACTATGTCTCTTTTTTTTTCCTTAGTTATCAAAATATTTATAAAATATGTACTTAATTTTATGAGAAGTATTAAATTCATATTTAACACATATAATTATAAATTAAGCACATATTTAAGAAATATTTTGATAACTAAGGGAAAAAAAAGACATCCTTTAAGAAGTGTACACGGAAAACAAAATTAAGAATATTAATTTTCTGGAGAGATATTTTAAATATACGAATGCATCCTATAGTCCAAATGTTTAACATCAGCGAGGGGAATCGGAAAGTTTACTAACGAACAGCCTTAAGAGTTAATTTTTCAGAAACTATTTGATATATTACTTGTAGTAATGAGCAATAAAAAATGATACAAATAAAATTGCGGGTTGAATGTTTTAAATTCCTTCATAAAATGATTTCGATATAAAACTAAGACCCCTGATCTGCGGATTTACTAGCTTAATTGATACTATAAATGTAATTACTATTTATAGCATTTTGTATATGTAGTTACACTGTCAGAAATGAAAAGTCAAACACTGAAGACAGAATACTCCCAATACTGACCAATAATGCTCGACCGGAATTTCAAGATTATAGAAATTGTTATTAAAATAATATGTAAAATAAGTTATGAAAAAAATATCTATAATCATATGTATAAGTTAAATATTGATTTCATGAAATAAATACAAATTAAAAAATATATAACACATTCAAAAATAGAGATATTTTTATCTGAAATAAAATATGGATCCGACCCATTTGAAACAAAAAAAAACCCAAACTCAACTGTCAAAAAAAAAAAAAAAAAAAAAAAAATTTGCTAACCTAACCAAAACTTTACCCAAATAAAAAAATTGCAGACAATTTAATTAGCGGATTGGATTGGGGTACAGCCAGTCCTAATCCATATAGAAACAAAAGACAACCTGAACTAGACGTACACAAAAATCTGTAATACCTAGCAGAAACTGACTCGCTGCAAATCACGGCTGGAGTTAGGTATGCCGAGTACCAATGACACATCCACGAGTACCAAATAATAGCTCGAACATCTCTTAAAAAAACGAGAATCAGTTAATCCAACTCGAAAGAAAATAATCTCTAGTGAATTCAACCCACGGTGTGAGATGGGTACATGCAGCCTTATCACGAAAAGCAGCAAAATACTCTAAAAATCCCTGACGGCTCGACCTACAGGCACAGGTAGATTTCGAAGATGCGGACCGTGTGGCGCCTGTTTATTGAGAATTGCAGAATAAACGATATTTTTGCCAGGATGCGGCAGTTCGGACCGCCCACTTCGAAATCTATCTGTGTCAAGTTGTCGGAGCCGGCAATTTTATTATTATTATTATTTTATTTTATTTTATTTATTTATTTATAATAATTTTTTTTTTTTGCTATAAATGTTGGTTCTATAAAATACTTGTCAATATAAAAGTTGCAGATAATATTAACAGGATGTATGATAAATTTAAGCGGTTTGATACCTTGTGAATTGACAAAGTTATGGATTTTGTTCTTCTCAAACCTCTATTTTTTCCCCTCCTTGACGCCATTTTTAATTATATCAAAAGACTGCCATGCATAAATTCTCGGCCCTTTTCCTAGGAGAAATAATAACTTTAAACGGATTCGATACGTATCACAATTAAGAAGTTATGGGGAATTTTCTGTTTTCACAACCCCCCCCCTCCTATTTCCCCACCTTGGTTCGATTTTACCCATTAACGAACTTGACCGAGATTTTATTCACCTTGATTTTGTGTATCAGTTTGAAAGATATTAGTGCAGAATTTTTGAAGTTATCTGGTCCATAAAAATGTGACATATATATATATATAATATAAAGTTTTGAACTGGGGGTGGGGTGGTTTTGGGTTCTGGGAGTCATGATCGGTGTAGATCTGAAAATTGTTTCCAGAAATTCCAACCTAGGGGAGAATGAAATAGGTAGTATCTCTTACGAAATCTACCTAAAATCCAATGCAGAGTAAAATAAATACAACTAACTCTTTGGGTCGGGTTTTAATAAATTCAAATCATCCAGCACTGGACAGGACCCAAATGGGTTCGTCATAAAATTAATGGCAAAATCGTCACAAACGACACACTTTTTATAAATTAGTCACAGGGTGAATTCACAACATCGTCACTGAGGTCATATCTGCTTCACAAAGTTAAAGACAAAATCGTCACAAATGTCACATTCTTCACAAATTTGTCACACCGTGACTTCACAAAGTAGTCACATTGTGAGGTCACAGAAAGCCTTGAAAACGGCCATAACGACCTCACATTTAGGTCACAATGACTTCACATCGACGTCACTTGACGTCACGACGACGGTCACAGTCACAGTGTGACTTCGCAGTGACGTCGCCGTGACGTCACCATGCCTTACGGGATATATCATTAAATTTAGCCATAATATAGATTGGTGATAAGTGTGTCTCAATTTGAGAATGTTGCAATAGCAAGACTGTGGCACATATATTGATAATTATTTTAACTTTTGTGCTTAAAATGTTTATTAATCGGAACAGTAACACCACAGGCCTGTGATGTTGATTAAACGACACATGCTGTGTTTGCATTATGGCGTAACTGTCTCCTGTGTACCAGGTCTGCGAGGCACAGGTAGTCCAATCGGCTTGTGTCATTTGTTGTTTCGCGCCACTGATTGGGTGAATCTTATGAGTGAATCTTATGATTTAACGCCAGGATCGCTAGTGCTTAGTACGATAACGTCATAATGAAAATGGATCTTTTTAGGCATGCAGTTCTATGGTGTTTGTTAATATTTCTTCCCTAATACCGCCTATTATGGGATGGAAATTATGATGAATCTTATTGCAGAGGATTTTGAATGTGACATGAGCAATGGAAAATGTGTTAATGTGCTTACTTTAATCATATGTCATAAGTTATTTGAACTTTCGAGTAATTTCTGTCCTTGTTGGTATGAGTAGCGATGACCGCTACACTATTAAATGTCAAATTCCTTGGAGAAGCAACTACTCCATCTACCCTTCTCAAATTGCCCTCCCTTCCCCGTCATTCACTAAATACTTTCCTAAATGTTTTTTTTAACAGTACACTGTTGATCACCGGGCAGTTAACGCTCAACCTATATTATTTTTTTTCAAATTGTATTCTTGTTATCAGTTTGTTTCATGTGGAGAATGTCGACAGTAGTGAATTTATTCAAATAAAGAAATCTCATATGGAAACGTCTTTTCGCATGTTATGTTGACTTATCACCCGTCTGGATTTTAACTGTGGCAGTGGAAGTAGTTCCTGCTTAATGCTATTCCTTTATCAATTTTTTTTTCTCAAACTAGTAGATTTCCATTGCGAAACCTTTTTGTATCATCCATGCTTAAACATTTTAATTATCTTTATGTTTATGGCTGTAAAACTAATATGTAGGATGGAATATTTTTATGCGACTATCATTTTTTGTGACTGGCACTATTCCCAGTGGCCGTTACTCTATTGGAGCACATGATCACGCGAACCCCAAAGAAAAAAAAAAAATTAAGTAAAATAATATTAAGTATATTTTCATATTTTTGTCAGTTTCCAGGACGAGATTACAACCCCCCCCCCCCTCCCCCAACCCTTTCGAAAATTATTAGTAGTAAGCACCCGGTCTTTCCAGTATTCCCATCAAAACCAACTT
Source organism: Maratus michaelseni (assembly GCA_963931845.1). Classification (NCBI taxonomy): domain Eukaryota; kingdom Metazoa; phylum Arthropoda; class Arachnida; order Araneae; family Salticidae; genus Maratus; species Maratus michaelseni. The sequence goes on along the minus strand of OZ007600.1, from coordinate 127,660,263 downwards.
ATGCGGACGGAAGAGGCGAGGGGAGTATGGAGGCAAAGGCAACTCTTATCTGTCCATGTGTGTAACCTTCAGTGTACGAGCTCGCATATTTCTCTCTTTCTTGATTGTTTATCCAAAATCTCCCTTGGTTTCGTACATTCGGCTAGTTAACTTTTGTTTGTCTATTTGTTCATTGTATGATCTTCCTTCATAGAAAATAAAATGTTACACGTTTGCTAAGTGCTTGTTATTCTGTTTGGTTTCATTTAACTTTTGAAAACTCAAATGTATTTCAACCTGTACATTAAGTTGTACTGTCCGATTTTATTTTCGCAATTTATGTATTGTAAACACCCATTTAAATAACCCACAAGCCGCCACTGACTATTCCTGTGCTTGTTGTATCTTGTTCTCAAATGATCTAGAAAGTTGCTAAAAAGTTTTTAATTCCCAAAGTGCACTTGGAACAACGGAAGTAAAACTCTCGAAAATGTTTTGACGGTACGTTTCATGGTTTATTTTGTCGCATTCATCAACAAAAGCAAGCGGTACTTTTTAGTTGAACAAATCCCATCCCAAGATGCAATTCACTTAACAATCGTATTTTAACATGTATGATACAGAACTATAAATCGTTGTTTTATGTATATATTTATTTTAAATTCATTTAAAATAGATTATATTCCGTACTGTTTCATGAAGAAGAAATATATACTAAGGATCGCATGCAAAATCATGAATTTAACATTAAAACATAAAAATGAGATAAAAAAATTCCCCTTAAAACATATAAAAACTGCATATTAAGTTTTATTTATTAATCCATTGTAAAATTTGTGTTACAATTGACGCACTGATTACGTTAATAAAGTGCAGATAAAAAAATTAAAAAATATACTATATAAATATTTTAATAATATTTTTTAAATTATATTAAATATGCAAAACGACAAAAAAAAAGGTTCATGTATGATTTTTAAATATAATTATTCAAACTTAAAAATGCACTAATTTGGAAATTCTTTACTAAAAACGCTCAACCCGCATTTATAATATTTGTTGAAAGGTAGGAATGGGAAATCGAAAACTTAACAATTATTCTGTGATAAAACTTAGTGATAGCTTATGTCTTATTTATCTTTATGAAAATGTTAGAAAATAATTTATTATAACAAATGTAAAGAAAAGTGGAAACGACCATGATTATTCCTTTTCATCACCTTTTGTTTTAATTCTATTTTATTTGCAGAGACTATTTTCGCGATTTTGAGGCAAGTACGTGGTTAACCATTTTGGTTTTCAATTTTTTTTTTTTTTTTTTTGACAAATTTGGGAAACGCGGCAGTCAATCGTGTTCAGAAAAAATTCTTTCAAGAATGATTTAAAAGCTCAGAACATACGAGCATTTTGCTAAGAAAGAAAGTGATGTCTGGCCTGGCTGTCGTTAGTACTATGAACTTCAAAGAAAGCGCCTTGTAAATTCTTTTGAAAGCTTCTCTAGTTGGGGCAGATTACTATAGAGATTGACTGTGAGATACTATAAAACACGGCGCCGCGCATATAAGTATACCACACATGTCTTCTCAGAATTTTACACTGCAGTGCCGCTAGTCTGTGAGAATTGACATTTAAAGTAAAAAACATGTTTTTAAAGGCGAGAACAATTAAAAAAAAATTATTTAAAAAAAAAATAGAAACAATAGAATGCTTTTTAAAGCTCAAATTTTGTTCTCAAATCTGAAGGAGCTACTTTCTGACACATCTCTGAATTCATTTTTGTTCGGAAACTCATGAAATTGCAAGTGTTCTTATTCGGAAACTATTATGTAAGCAAAAGACGTTTCTCATTTTTTGGTGTAGGCAGAAGATCTTTCAGAAAATACTATCAAAGTCGGCGTTTTGAACCGAATTCCCAACGCGTTTAGCGCGAGACGGGGGGGGGGGGGGAGAACTTGTCGTCACGTGAAAATAATGGCTTATAACTCGGTAAGTTATTTATCAAAAAATGGAAAACGACATTCGATTCCGAATCTCTTCAATAGTCAGGCGTGCCAATATTATGCCTTTACGTTGAAAAATGTGTCAGAAAATACGCCAGTTTTGCGTTGTTGAGCGGGGAATGTGAGAACCATCTTGTGTTGTAATTTTTACTGTAACTCGTGTGGTTTTTTAGTCTAACTCGACTCGCCCTCGATTTTCCAAAAATGAATTAAACTTTCATAGAGGTGAGTCAATTAAATGAGTTCAAACCGGCAAAGCATTGACTAAAACCCAACTCTAAATTTAGCCACAAGATAAAAAATCAACCCCAATGAAAACAGACTCACAAAGATAAATATTTTTTTTTATTCTAAACTAACCAGCGGGTAGGATCGGGTTCTTTTAAAATCGGGTTACTCGAACCGATGCAGGACTCTATTTGGAGTCCCTTTCACTTCATTAGAGTATATTTATTTTCTAAAATACTTTATTTCTTACAGGTTAAACAGATTTAACAACGGAACAGAATTCTTCGGCTGTGATGTCGTGTATGATGTTCCCGGGTATCTTAACAACAGTGTCCGTTTCTGTCGTTCAAATTTAATATCAGGATGCGCGATGAACTGGACCCGCCCTGCTGTCGCAAGACTATGTTCGCAATATATGGCTGTTGTCTATTCAAACACTTACGTAGGCCTTATTTACACTACGCTTGCTTACAGAAACCCACATTGTGCTATTTGCAATCATAAAACTCTAGAGGAAGTATCTTGTACGCTAGGAATTGATGGCCGGAAAAGGCCGATGTCTTTCGCACTTCTGTTGGACGTGAACCAGAGTGATGGCGATCAAGTCGGAATGAGAAGAGTGGCTACTCCGGAGTGTGCGTCCGGTCACAAATATGACCCGTTCTTCAAGAAGTGTAGACAGCTCGTTTGTGCGTTGCCAGGTCATAATGTAGTTAATGGAAGGTGCGTCAGAGGATGATACTGCAAACTGCTGAATCTCAATGCCAACAATGTGATGCCAATGTTTTTAATTTATTATTTTAAAGATGAACATTTAAGAGTAAAATTTGATATTTTAATAAAAATTTTGCTGTTTAGCTGCATTTTATGAGTTTGTCAAATTTTACCGCTTTTTTACAAATGAAACTAAAATTAACTGTATGAGTTGATTTTTTTTTTTTTAATCATTCATATTACTCTGAAAAGATTTAAAGACTATTCTCATAACGAAAATTGGCCAAATATCTGATAATAATCACATATTAGAAATACTACATAAATAAAATATGTAATCGACTAATTGTTGACAGTGAATGATTTGCTGAAAAGGAAAATTCCTAACAGTCATATCTTGTTGACACTTAACAGATTGTGTTACACTCACTTTGGGATGAGTCTGATTATCAAACAATATTCAGCCGATTTCTGCTACTTGTGACACAATTTTACTTTTTTATAGCTCTCTAAACCTACTAAATATAAAAATTTTCGTGTGCGAAATGCCTTATTTAAAAATATAAGGTAGCAATATAAAATATGCACAGACTGGAAACACACAATTATAAATGTTTTTTTTTTACTGGAGACCAACCAGTAATTAGGATCGGGTTCTTATAAAATCGGGTTACCCGATCCGATGCTAATGGAGTAATTGAACATTTTGTAGATGAACAAATATTTATTTTTTAATATATAAAATTTATTTCAAAGACGTTCAGAAATCCTGTTTGGTAATTATGACTAACTCTTCAAAAAGCGTAGGTATCCCGTGTGTGTGTTCTGTAAGGTCATTATAATACCAGCAGGGAAGTAGTGGATAATATACGGAGGTATACGCCGTATACATTCTGGATAACCCCGTATGCCTTCAGTAGCTACAGTGTATAATCTCTGGTGTATGCCTTTTGTCTATAATGTATACCCTCTGCGGTTTTTTTTACTGCTAAACCATTAAATAGGAGCCTGGTCAATACAGAATTATCAATTTTTTATTCGCATAGTGAATTTTACATTGCGTTGTTAGTTTAATGTGTAATGATTATGTGATAAATTTTCTCATTTAATTCTTTTCATTAGTACGTCAGTGGAAGCTGTGCATGTTCAGACACGTTGAATATCTCTTACGAGAACGATGGAGGAAACACGAAATGAACAATACGAAATTTTGTTTTCGTCTGAAGAAATAATCAGTCGTAACCTGTGAATTGTAAATGGAGGCTTATTGAAATTGTTCTTTCCTATAGCACGGCTTTAAGATGGTTTAGGGTGTTATGGGCGGTAGTTCCCCGTAATTTCTGTCGGAATACTGAACGTGTCTGAATTTGCACGATCAGTCATTGACGTACTACTGTAAAAATTCATGGACAAAATTAGAACATATTCGTCAACCATTAACTCTGCGTTAGTCGTGTGTGTATCTCGGTGACACAAGCGCCATTTTCCACTTGTAAGTTTTGAACTACAGTCTCTCCCAAAATTGAGTATACATAAACTGATCGTTTCTAAATGTGTGTGTAAAAAAAATTAAATCCATAGAAAAATATTTTAAATTATATTATTGGTAATAATTTCTCCAACAAGATATCAAGAAAAAAGGCAAAATATTAAAATGGTTCTTATGAAAAAATTTTCAGACAGTTGAAAGCAAAAACAAGAGTAAAAAAATGTGATAATAAATGTGTGATTAAAAATTGAGTATACACTTTTATTAAATGTTATATAACAATGCATTAGTACTTTTTAGCATATCCATTTGCTATAATAACAGCTTGTAATCGTGTAGGCATTGATTCTGCATGAGTGTTTGTGGTGAAGAAGTGGGGGGGAATAAAAACATGCTCTTTAAACCTTAAATATTTATGCATTAAAATTAGGCATGGTCATCGGATACATATTTTATACAATATACAAATTTTTCAAAGCTTTAGTACAAAAATAAGTATATTTTAAATAATAAAATGTTCTCGATATCTGTCACGGGACCTTCAACCGTGGTACGCCCTCTGGGTGGTGCCTGGGTGTCTTCCGGTGGTTTTTTCCTTTTTATTATATACTATATATACAAGTGATGCACAAAATCTCATACTGGTATCCGGAAGTGAAATTTTTTTCGCTAACTCCACCGACTAAAATCTGAAAGTGGGTGTGAATGTTTGGCTGAAATCACAGTCAAAACGGGTGTTTTAATGCCCTCGTAAATTTACATACTAGAGGATTATAACCCAAACTAGTCGTTGGGGACCACCGTAATACTTACCCATCATGGATATGCATAATATAAAATATGAAATTAAAACATGTGAAGTTTGAAGATATATGAAGATAGAAGAAAGTAATAAATGGGATAGGGTGATTTTTAAAACTACCTTGGTCCGTCCCAATTAAAAAAATTTAATTATCCAAAAATCATGCTAATCCTTTAATTATATAGCTATATAAGTCAAATAAACCAAGTTACGTGAGAAAGTTATGGCTACTACACAACAATTTAAATTTTTTAAAAGCAACAAAATTTTGCTGGAATTACAAATTACAAAATAATGGTAAAATTAAACAGATTTTGTTTATTCAAGTAAAATTGATGAAATTTAGTTAAAATGTTGTAAGAGTGTTAACATTATTTTTTTGTCAATGCAACAAAACAAACTTCAACTAAAAATTTTGCTTGAAACAACCAAAAATGTACTCAACAAAACATGTTTTGTTGTTTTAATCAATTCCTTTTTCTGGGTGAATATTAAATATAAAAATTCTATTAAAAATTTGTGGTTAAAGCGTTCAAACCCTGTGTTGTAGCAGAAATATTTACAAAAATGTGTACTTACTTACGATTATAGAAAATTTATTCACAGTTACTTAGCAATCTATTTGATCAAAGTTTTCTACAGTTTGAAACAGTATAGAACATTGTTTATAATTTACGCAGTGTATACTGTGAAGACCGCATAAACTGTGTAGAGCAAGCATCCTCGCATTGAGTACATAAAAATTGACTAAAAAAGCCTATTTCTACTATTAACGAATTCAGCACCAGTTCACCTATGTATGAAAATTTTCCAAAAGTGCACAAAGTTTTTGATTTTTTTTTTTGTGTGTGTTAGCAGCTATTTATGACAAAATGAATTAACATCACACACTTGAATATTATACATGACGTACAGGTAGTACGTCTGGTAGGGGTGTACGATGACATCGTGACGTATGCAGTGTAAGTCTGGTGCTGAAAGGGTTAATAGTGTTTGAGGAAAATATGCGAAAAAAAAGTTCGACATCACATCATTGGCACATTTAATAAGCTTTGATAGGAATATGGATATGAATTTCTGCATATTAGATGTCGCATTATGTTGGCGTAAGAAGAATCTAAAAATGATCACACCCAAATCAAGGAATGTTTGAACGTAAACTGGAATATGCGAATGAATACAATTCATCACCATAGTGTCCACAACGGTTTTTTTTTTTTGGTTATATCTCAAAAAATGCCTGAGATATGATAGATTGAAATTCTAGGGTGGCTGAGATTTTGAAACAATTTGTTATGCTGTAACTCTCGTATTTATGAACCGATATTAATGTGACTGATCATGTGTACAGAACGTACCAAGGTCTCGACTAAGTTCGTCGGCCAGCTTCATGCACCATCTTGTTTCAAAATGGCGGCAAGTTAATTTTTTTAATTATTTAAAAAATTCAAAAAGTTGTATAAAAAAATTATAATTTGAAAAAAGTTGTTTCCATTAAGTGTTAAATCGTGATACAAGGATTCCGGAACATTTTTTGGTTTGTCTTTATTTTAAAAAATGGCAGAGATATGGCAATTTGAAACTCTAGGGGGGCTGACATTTTCAAACAATCGGATTTTTGTTATGCTATAACTCTCATATTGAAATTCGCCTTCAAATTCAGTATTAACAAAAACCGGGATCGAATCTTCTATAATCGTATTCCAAGCATTTTAGCTTCGGGTGTTTGAGTAAAGTGAGTTGAATTTTTAAAAACATGACTATGAAAGCTACCTTTTCCTCCCGGTACAAGCCGGAAGGACTTTTTATTTTGCATTTTATTCGAAAACGATGTGTCGAAGATATGGTTCTTTGGCCAATTTATGTGTATCTCAAGGGAGATTTCTTGCTGTGCTCACATGGTTCGTACGCTTTTACTACATTTTTTTTTAAAGAATTTTAATATTTAAATAGAAGAAATTGTAAACTCATCGTTTAATTGCAGGATTTGTAATGCTTTTCTGCATTTAAATAAGGCGAAAAATTATATTAAAAATTGTGGTAAAAGCGTACGAACCCTGTCACAGTTTATGCAGTCTTGACGGAACATCCTGTATATATTTGAATTTATAGCTAAAACCGCATTATCCAGTTATCAACAGATAAGTCGTTTAGACATGTTTAATGAATGGGTTTTGGCAGATTCAGCTAAAAGAAAGTTGAAAGGACAAACAAGAATATTTCATAGTGTTCACAGAAAGGCTTTGAAAGTTTTAACTAATGGAGGAATGTTGCAACAATGGAGCTATTTTTTTTTTTTCAAAACTATCGTATAGCTATTTCAATGCACTGTTAAAAATTTGCGGCAAACTGTCCAGTCATTTGACCGTTTTTGTGAAAAACGGTTACATAACCGTAATTTAACCCTATTCTGACCATTGAGCAATAACACGGTCAGAATATAGTTAAATTACGGTTATGTAACCATTTTCCACAAAAACGGTCAAATGACTGGACAGTTTGCTGCAAATTTTTAACAGTGTGGGGAAAAATGGAAGTTTTGGGCCGACGTTATTGACCCTTCTTAGGGATCGAAAAAAAATGTCCAATTCATGTATTGCCCTCGGGAATACATATATATTCCAAATTTCAAAGCTCTACGTTAACAAGAAATGGAAAAATGAGTATCAAGTTTTGACTGCCACATACATACAGAAATGTAAATTAAAAGAAAGTATGTAAAAGAAAAAAATTCTAAAAAGCAAAACAATATTTCGATTAAACGCTAGATATTTTATTTACACAAATCAGTCAAATTATAAATAATTTGCAGACAACCACAAAGATACAGAAATATTGAAAAAAACAAAAAATATTGGATTAACAATAGATTTATCGATCAGTTTTTTTCTGAAATCCATCTTTTTGAAGGATGCATTAAAACACATGTTAGAGTTGTTCTTCACTTTCAATTATTTCAGAGAATATGATTTGTTGTATATGTTCGAATCATTATATATCTAAAACACATGAAGACACTTTCGGACACACGTATAACATTTTTGGAAAGCTGTCAAAATGTCCGTTTCCATAAATTTAGTATTAAATAATAAATTAGCAAATGAAAGGCAATTTGTTGAGGAAGTACATAAAATATTTGCAAGATGGTATCACGATAATGGAACGAAGGTAAATAAAGTCGGTAAACAATACTTTTTTCTCAAATTTAATTGATTTTCTGTTGCGTTATCAAATGGTATTAAGTGCACGTGAGAATAATATTTATTATTCTTTTAAGGACGTTTGTTGGAAATCAATAATATTACTTTCAATTAGTGTCTCCAAATTAATTATTATTTCATTTAAGAAAACACGCATTAGTGTGATTAATGGGGATATGCAGTGTCAAAATAAATATGTACCAACCTATTAGAGATAGAGAACATAATTGAAGAAGTGTCTGAAATTGAATTCACGCCTAAAACAGTGCACTTCAAGAAGTAGGACGTAAATCACGACTCATGATTTTCTATTCGACAGTCTCTAACAACGAGTTTTCCAAAGTGTTTAAGAATAGCCTCGTTGCCAATAAATATTGAAATTCACAAAAGAAATAAAACTGTTTCAAATAAAAGAGTAGTTTGCATCCTTTTCTGATGATGAGGAATATAAGTTTTGGTTGTTCTTAATTTGATTTCTCACGTGTTATCTGCAGCAAAAGCAAGAAATAATGGATTACCTTACAGCTAAACGTACATTAAAAGCCGAGTAACTTCCACGACGGAGAATTTAGAACCTGCATTAACCTCTTCGATTCGAGTACACGTATACGTGACGCATAGGGTACACGAAAACCTTGAAATAAACAATAGTAAATGGAAGCATAATTTTTTGCCATATCTAATTGCAGATTTTCAGGGGGATTCAGTAATACAGAAAATTATACTCAGGAAAACTGGTGCTTAATCCGTTAACGCCCAACTGTTTTTACTCTTCTTTTAATTCTTCGACACCAGTTTTTCCCATGTAGTAATTCTGAGTTATTTAATGACTCAAAATTTGAGATTAGATAAAGAGAAAATTTCCGTACTAAAATACTGGTATTGAAATTTAAAAGTTTTGTTCGGTTGTAGGTGATCTAGAAATAGATCGCTGGGCGGTAATGGGTTAATAATTAAAAGAACTGTAAAGGACGCTCGTCACAAAAAGGTTAAAGAAAACTGTTTTCTTAGACTTATCTTCTTTCAGCATTTGTATCGTAATATGAATCGAGAGCCGTCTGCTTCAAGAGAGAAAAAACATATGTCGAAATTAGATATTTTTTATGCATCAATCTCAACAAAAGGTTTTCCAAAGTTCTTAAGAATAACTTCACTGCCATCAAATATTGTGATTCGCAAAAGAAATAAAACTGCTGCAAGTGAAAAATAGTTCTCGAGTGTCTCTTTTGATGAAGTAAAACAGATTTGGTTCTTCATGCATTAGTTGCAACAGAAAAAAGAAATAATACAATATTTTTCAACTATCCTTACCTTAAAAGTGGATACTTTATGGTCAGAGAATTAAGAAATTTCATTGACCATAGCTGCTCTCTTTGACGTATTTTTTTAAGGCATTATGTTACATGAATTTATATAGTGTATTTAAAAAAAAAAGACTAATCGCAAGACATGAAGTTTTATTTTACAGTCTCAAATGAGAAAGATTTCAAAAGCTTTTAAGAATAACTCTCTTTCTAACAAATATTGAGATTAAGAAAATAAAGGAAGCTATTTTAAGTACAAAGATAGTTCTAGAGTGCTTTCGTTTTCATTTTGTATGAGTTTTTTTTAGCTGCAACAGAAGAAAGAAATAATATAATACTTTTCAGCTATACCTATTTTGAAAGCCAAGTAAATACCCTTACGAATAACTTAGAACCTTCAATGGGCAAGACTTAGTTTGGGACGTAATTTCTGTCAGCATTTAGATCGTTATATGGACCTTCAAGAGGAAAGATGTAAATCATGAGATATGACTTTTTATTTCACAGACTAAAACGATGAGTTTTTCAAAATTTTTAAGAATAGCCTAGTTGTGATTATATTTGAGATTAAAAATAAGAACAACTGTTTCAAGGAAAATGTAGTTTGCGATTTTTTCTGTTGAAATGTTATAACACATTTGCTTCATTCTTAAATTTAGCTGTAACAGAAGAAATAAGTAATTAAATACTTTTCAGTTTTTCGTAATTTAAGAGCCAAATAAATTAGTTTCGAAAAATCCAAAATTTTATTTGTGCAAGACTGCTGTAGTAAGCGTTCTTCCATTCAGTGTTTAGATCGTTAAAATGATAAAAAATAAATATTTAATTTGTAATTAAATTTTTCATTTAATACTGTCAAACAATGGGTTTTCCAAAGTTTCTTAGAATAGCTTCACTGCCAACAAATATTGCTATTTATAAAAATAATGATATTGCTGCATTTAAAAAAGTAGTTCTCGACCCTGTTGATGCAGAACTGATAAATATATTAGCAGAGAAACTAAGATTTTCGTACGAAATCGTCACACCAACAGATGGCGAATACGGAAGACAATTACCCGATGGGAACTGGACAGGAATGGTGGGAATGCTTTTTCAACAAGAAGCAGATTTGGTTGTTCACGAATTAGCTATAACAGAAGAAAGGGGTAAAGTAATACGGTTCAGTTATCCGTACGTTGTAAGCCGGGTAACTTTTGCTACGAATAATTTAGAACCTTTGTTCAGCAAGACAGCTTTCTTAGAGGTATTTTCTTCCAGCGTTTGGATCTTTATATTTACAAGCTTTTTGTTAATGCTTATTATGTTCGCATTATTCAAAAGAAATCCTTCTCTTGGACAAAACAGCGTCATTTTACGACACAAAACAATTAGAAAAACTTATATAGGCCAAAGTATTTGTAAAATAACATTTGACATCGGTACACTGTTCTTACGCTGGTTCCATTCAGCAATATTGCTCTCACTACTGAGTGCACCATCTTTAGTAGGTGTTCGTACAATTTCTGAACTTGCAATAGCAGTTCGGGAAGGGAAATATCGATGTGTAACGACTCCTGGAGCATATACGACCGATGCATTTTTGAAAAACAGCAAATCTGGAGATTTTATTAATATAATTGGTCAGAGTTTGAAAGAAAATAAAGGTAATATGAATTTTGAAGACGTACTAAAGCATACTCAACCCTCGAAGAAAACGGCTTTCGTTACATTTGAATTGAGATTTTCGGCTTATAAAGATTTTTATTTTATATCAGATGAAGGGTTTTTCGTTGATTTTAAAGGTATAGGTTTGAGAAAAGATTTATGTTGTATAGCAGAAATGGATGCCATTCTACATTACCTCTGGTCGTCTGGCATTAACATGAAGATATTAAACGATGCTTTAACTATTAAAAGGATTGGAGCCCAACAGCGAATCCAAAATACAGATGTGAAGTTCAGAAGGTTATCTATTGAAAATTTAGGAGGAGTTTTTATACTGTTACTGATTGGATATACTTTGGCAATAATAATACTTTTGATTGAAATATCATTTCACAAATTTGTAAGTTGCCGCAAATGACGAAGATAACTAAAACGATGATTATCAGAGTAATTTCAGGATTGGCTGCCAGCTATTGGAATTGTTGAAACTAAACATCCAATACAGATTACAGATGTAAAGGTAAGAAAGTTGTTTGATGACAATTTTGAAGAAATGTTTATTATGTTACTGACTGGACTTTTTTTAGAAACAATAGTACTTTTGATTGAAATATCATTTCACAAATTTGTAAGTTGCCGCAAACGACGAAGACATCTAAAACAATGATTATCAGAGTAATTTCAGGATTGGTTGCCAACTATTAGAATTGTTGAAACTAAACATCCAATACAGATTACAGATGTAAAGATAAAAAAGTTGTTTATTGACAATTTTGAAGAAATGTTTATTCTGTTACTGACTGGACATTTTTTAGAAACAATAGTACTTTTGATTGAAATATTATTTCACAAATTTTTAAGTTGCCAAAATTCACGAAGATAATTAAAATTGTAGTTATTACAGGATGTCCTTTGAGAATTTAGAAGAAGTTTCATTGGACATACATTACAGAGTTCGTACGCCTCGGGGGATTGAGGGGATTTTAGATGTTTGAATACGAGAAATTTCTTGAAGTATTGGTCGCCATATTTAAACAGAGAATTGTTTTCATTGAATAAGGCAAATATTACTTTAAGAAAAATTTGGTACACTTCCCTTGATGCGTATGAAACCTGCATTATTATTTTGATTGAAATATTATTTTAAATATAAGTTGTTGCAGTTGTCGAAGATAAAGAGTATAAGATGTATATAAAATATAAGAGTATTTTCAGGATCCTGGCTTACTAACTATTAAATTTATTAATATTCTAGCTCACACAAATGAGAGTAACTTAAGTAATAAAAACCAGTGTTTGAAAACGGTTTTAAACTAAATTTTATGTGGGGAGCGGCTCTCTGACCGACCGAAGTGCCGCAGGGCGATAAACCTGCTGGAGCGATATAAGTCCCTCAGGACTTGGGTTCGGTGGTCGTCTGACGTGCAGGGTGCTCCCTCAGGGAGCCTGCGGCGCAGCTTACTTTTTATCCTAAGTGATATATCTTAAACATGCAAGTCTTATGCCCGACATAAACCATTTTTAACACACTCTTGAATAACTATTGATTATTCCAGTTCAAATAATAATTTGCAATTAAAAACGCACGAGTGAGAAAGTGAAAGCTCAACAATGTTACAGATGTGAAGATCAGAAAATTACCCATTGAGAAATTAGAAGGATTTTTTTTCTGTTACTGTTTGTACATAATTTGACAACAATAGTACGTTTGACTGAAGCATTTTTTAACAAATTTTTAAGTAGCAAAAAATGTAGAAGGTAATAATGTGATGTGTGTCGAAGAAATTTTAGGATTCTGGCCAACTAAATGTAAAATTTATTTCAGCTGAGTAGCTAGTACGAATTACAGATGCGAAGGTTTGAAAGTTATCTATTGAGGATCGAAAAGGTGTTTTCATTGTGTTACTGACTGGACGTGTATCTACTTTAGTAACGACAGTAATTTTGATTGAAATATTATTTCACATATTTTTAAGTTGCTAAAATTAACGATGATAATTGGAGTTACGTGAATCAGAGCAATTTCAGGATTCAGGATGACTAGTAATTAGAGGTATTAGATGTGAACAGCTAATATAGATTACAGATGAAAATATAAGAAAGTTGTTGTAAGAGAATTTAGAGGTTTTAACCTGTTGCTGACTGGACACATTTCGGGAAAAATAGTACTTTTGGATTAAAATATGATTACAGATTTTTTTAAATTTTATGTGACCGAAATATTCTTAGTGATTGTTATCAGTGAAATTTCAGAATTACGGTTGACCAACTATTAGATTTTTTTAAAACTAAACAGTGAATACAGATTACTAATGTAAAGATAAAGAAGTTGTTTATTGAATATTCTGAAGGCATTTTTATTTTGTTACTGACTGGACATTTTTCGGAAACATTAGTACATTTGATGGAAATATTATTTCAGAAATTTTTACGTTTCGGAACTGACGAAGATAATTAAAATGATGGTTATCCCAGAAATTTCAGATTCTGGTTGATTAACTATTAAAATTGTTGAAACTCAATTGCGAATACAAATCACAGATACAAAGAGCAGAAAGTTGTGGATTCCGAATTTAGAAGAAGTTTATATTCTGTTATAGATTGGAACAACTTCGGCAATAATAGTACTTTCGATTTAAATAAGTACAAAGATAAGAAAGTTGTCTATTGAAAACTTAGCAAGAGTTTTTATTCTGTTACTGCTTTTATTCTGACTGGATATATTTCGGCTACTGGATATATTGAATTATTATTTCACAAAACTTTAAGTTGCCAAAAAAGACGCAGATAATTAAAATGGTATCAGAGCAATTAGGGGATTCTGATCGATTAACTACTAAATTATTAAAATTCAACGACCAATACAAATTTCATATCCGAAGACAAGGAAGTTAATTATTGAGAATTTAGAATCAATTTATATATTTTTTAAAGATAGGACATACTTCGGAATAAGCACTACTTTTGATTGAAACATTATTTTATAAATTGGTTAGTTGCGATAACGAAGATAATTAGACTTTTTGTGAAATGCAATAATATCATGAAAATATGCGGACTTGTCGAGTATCTCGACAAGTTAAACCGTATGAAGTATCAATTGCATTTGCAAACATGGAATGTCAAATTCAGCGCTATTTGGATGTGGATGGTATACATTTCTAAAAATGCTCGTGATATCGTTACATTTCAAACGATAAATTTGTTGTAAATTTTATTAAAATAATTTCATTATTGTGAAAGTTATCCTAGTCCAGGTTGGATTGAGACGCGCTGTATTTTGTGCCTGAATAAATGGACTGCAACACTAATTTCCTTTACAAAATATGTTTGTTGTAGTGATATCTACCTCCACTTAAAGTTTGTACGTGAAATTTCGAATCACCCTTTAAAGAAACTACAAACTCCAAATCCAGATTTATTCGAGTAGATTGATTTCCAGATACTTCATTTTTATTTTTTGAATCTAGCAAACTGCAAATGGAAACAAAGCTAAAACATCTGGAGCAGCTTTCTACAACTAACTATTTATAATAAATGAAAATGTTAGATTGTTTTATTTCTCATTTTAGTAAATGTTGCTCGGTAAAGATTCAGTTACGCGCACTATCATAGGATCTGAAATAAAAACTATTGTCTCTTACTTCCTTCCAGCGGCGTATTGGTGCGTCAAGAAGTACGGTTATTTTGAAGACTGAATGGGGAATGAGTTAATGGTAGCAACACGCGGAACATTTTCCGAATAATCACTTCTAAGTGTTTTAAAAAGTTGTTCAAACTCAAAGAACTGAGAACAACTATTTTTAAAGTGATCTGATTGGTGCAATTCGAGGTGATATCTACTTAGGAGGTACAAGCAGCAATAAGTTCGCCATTGATAAATCTACGAGAGGTAAGTTATCACACGGTGTGTTTTCAACCGTTTTCCTCCTGAAAAATCTGTTTATGGGGAAATATCTGATTTGTCTATAATAGAACAAGTAATAAAAAAAAATTAAAATCAATTCCTATTTAGGTCAGAAAGAAATTTTTTTTCCAGCGACCTACACGCTTCGCCACTGACGGTATTTATTCCTAAATATATATCCTGGTAAATATCGTATATAAGAGAAATTTATTTTTGAGTACGTGAGAATTTCCTTCCGTCCCAGGCGAGGCTCGATCTTGGGACCTTGGGGTTACGAGCTCAGAGCTTAACCGACTACGCTATCAAGACTTGCGAGTGAGTGCTTTTAAATGGAACTAATGTCTGAAATAAGTCCGCTGAGTGTTGATATTTTTTCTCCCATATAAAACTAAAATTAATTAATGAATTAATATTTGAAAAAACTGTATTAACATCAAGTGTCATCCATTACAAGTTTAAAAAAATGTTTTGAACTTGAGTGGATAAATAAAAAGCATTTTATTAACGATTGAAAATTTGAACAAGATATATAAATATATTTAGGAAGAGTGTGACCTAATAGTAGGGTTGGGTTGATTATTGACGGCCAATTATCTACACTTGGGATATAGGCCCGGGGGGAATGCCCTTCGTGGGGGTCTTTCTAAGGGAACCCAACCCGTATTTACGCATGGATAAATCCACGGCTCGAAGAAAGCCACGAAAACTCCGAACGATTAGGCCGACGGGCGCGATTGGGATCGAACCCAGCACCTCCCGTCTACCAGCTTCGAGAGCAGAACCTCTCAGCCACTGGTGGGGCGAACTAATAGTAGGAATTGAATAAGTACGAGTAATCGTATCTTAACGTTCTGCATAAAATAGTTCATATATTAAATCCAGAAATCCCGGGATTTCAAGATCCAAATCCCAAACATTGAGAAATTAAAAATCCACCGGGATATCGAGATTTATTTTCTTGGTAGACAATCATGTTCACCCATCAGTTGATAAGTTCATAAAATTAAAATTAAATAAATAAATTTGTTCAATCATTAGATATAAAATAAAGGAGAAAACTGTAATATAAGTTCATAATCAGGGGAAAGCAATTCTCAATGTTCTCATGCACGCTGATTGCTGAAAATCGGGTTATGGAATAAAGAGACAGATCTTGCTTGTGTTATCTGTGGAGTTGTTACATAATATTTCATAGAAAACAAAGTAATTTTGTATAGAATATATAGAACAAGATTTTCTTTTTAAGATTTTCCAACATAGTTGAAAAGTGTTTATGAATTCGATTTGTCTGTCTGTCTGATCGTGCTCTAACTAGCGTAAAAATACTCGGATTGTCACACAATTGATATAGGTTAATGGTGTTTACTTATTTCCATTTTTAGACGGAAATTGCTGAAGGGGAATATTAAACTGTGCTATTCGTTTCCTAACTGAACTAAATTTTAGCATTCTATATAGTATATATACAAATCAATGTATCATATACAGGGTTGCACGAAAGAATTCGGATACTTTTCCGAATATTGTTGGTAATTCCTGAAATTCAGTTTTTAAATATGTTATGTTTTTTTTCCAAATTGCGTACTTGGATATCATCTTTCACCTTATTAAACGGTAAAATTTTGCAAAAGTATATTGGATGTGTTGGAAAGTGTTACATAATCTATGCCTGATACATGATTTTTCGTTCTTGTTTTTTTTTTTTTTTTTTTTTTTATTATTATTATTATTATTATTATTATTATTCAAGAATATTCCACTTTTTATATTATGCCGTAGGCTAATTGGAAAATCCGGCTCTTTGCAAGGAACCTGCACTGTTTGCAAGGAGCCGGTCTAATTGGAGAATCATCTCCCTTTTCCCAATTTTTCTGTCGGGTTCTGGTCGACTTCGAATGGAATTTTCAGGTTCGAGTTGGGTACAACACCATATATTGACAAAGAGCTGGTCATTTTCTAAATAGGCATTGCCATTTTTCAATTAACCTAACGCTATCTAGGCTCTTTGCTATAAGCCTAAAAATTATCAGGCTGATTGAGAAATAAATGACCATATTCCAATTAGCCTAACGCTGTCTAGACTCTTTGCAATAGGCCTGAAAAATAGCAGGGTGATTGGGAAAAGGGAGATGATTCTCCAATTAGACCGGCTCTTTGCAAACAGCCTAGGCTTTTTGCAAAGAGCCGGATTTCCCAATTAGCCTACGACATATATATAACATGCAATCTTCAACCAAATTTAACTCTACTTTCAAAAATGATTACATGCATGAGAAATGCTATACTGCAAATAAAACTTAATACATTTGATACGATATGAGAATTTGTATGATATAATTTTTAAGCTGTAGATGCGCGAATGAGAAATATTTTTTTTCTTTCACAATTTAGTCGTCAATTATACAGGGCAACTATAAAAAGGACAGTTCTAATATCGCAAAAATTTAGAGATATCAATGATGATATTCGCCCAGACGTGTAAAATCGAAAATGTCCAATGATTTTTGGTAATGTTGTATATATTCATTCTGATGAAATATGGACTGAATAAGCAGAAATTATATTAAACAACAGATTTATATAGACATAACAGTAAAAGGATAGGCATGAAAAATTATAAGTTAGAATAAAAAGTATTCATATGGATTTTTCTTTGTTGTTTATAATACAAAGATTAAAATCACTCAAGTGAAATCTGTTCAGTTTCATCATAATCACCCCCATTTAATATTAAAGTAGGAGACGCATTCAAACAACTATGACCAAGCTTCAATTCAATATAAACCACTTTTTCGACTTACGCAAGCAAATCTATATCCTTTACAATTTCAATAAGTTGGAGATTGTACGTTAAACGCGACAAATGAGGTGCGTTCGTTTCGTGCTATAACTAGTTTTACAATGTAAAAAATCATCGTTATTATTTCAGTGAAATGAATTATATCGTCTACTATGAACGAAATGAGGATGCCTTTTTTTTTCTTATTACGTACGCCATGTTTACAGATGCGATTTTTTTTTTCACACCAGTCAGAGTTGTAAATTCACAATGGAGATCTTGCTTTGCGAATGATTACCTCCATGTATAACATTTCTATTACTCACGATGAATGAATATTTTGTTAATTTACTTTAATAGATTGAGATATTCGGCTGTTAACCTAATTTTTACTGAAGTTATCTCAGAATCTGTACATTTTTTAATGTAACTCATCTCTCAAGCAAACAATTTTTTTGAACGATCTTTCTAAAAGTGTAACTTTTATGCAATTTTATTCGAAAAAATAAAATTTTGAATAAAAATGAACGTTTGGCATACGGAAAAAGATGTGGTTAGCCCGTATTTGTTTTCCCCAGTCTCATGAAGAATTTTTTTTTTTTTTACAATATCGATAACGTATGATAGGATTTAATAGAATAAAGAAATTTTTAATTAATATCTTTTTAAGTTTTGATTCGATTTTCATAAAATTTGGAATGACTTGACAAAATTCAGCACAATTATATGTATTAAATTTCAAACCATTCGGTTGGGTAGTTTTTGCGCTGTTATACGCGGACAGACGGACGGACGGACCAGACGACGACTATAGGTGCTACGTATTTATATAATTACGAACGCACCTAAAAAGAAAGAAAAAATATCCGGCGCTGTTGATTAATTCATCGTTATTGGCACAAATATGTTATACACATATTCCCACCCCCACCCATACACCTTTTCAATGTTAATGTTATTGCCTAATCATATTTGTACTTGTACATCGCCGATATCGTCTGAATTTTCAGTTTTCCTAAACAATAGAAAAAAAATAGAAAAAAAATTAACACTATAAAATGTTAATTAGTTTAAAGTGTAAGTATTTGATAAATTAGAATATTCAGGTTTGAATAGTTGAAATAGTACACAGTTTCAGAATTACAAATATGTATCTTCAGCTTTCCTCATTTCATACCTGTTTAATGTATTTAGCTAGATCATGGATCGTCGTGTCATTTTTGTGAAAAACCTCAAAGATATTTGCTGACTCACTTCGAAAAATTGCAAATGAACTTCTTGCGATAAAAAGTTACAATTCGCAACAGTAAGTCCTTTTGTTGCATCATTCAGAACTGAAAATGGAAAGACATTTATGTTCAGGTGATTGCTTTTACCCCATTTGTCAAGAGTTCATCTTTACGGAAGGAAGAGGGGTTTCCCAACTACAGAGGATTGAAAATAACACAAAAAAAACGAAAAATCATGCGTCAAGCATAGATTATATGTAACGACGCTTTCCAACACTTCCAAAATATTTTTTCAAATCTTTACCGTTTAATAAGGTGAAATATCTAAGTAAAAAAATTTATAAAATAATTAAAAAACCCAATTCAGGAATTACCAACGATATTCCGAAAAATATCCAAACTCTTTTGCGCAGACCTATATAGGATCTATAGATTTGTGTATAAACAACATTGAATACTAAAATTTAGTTCATAGTTAGGAAACGCGTAGCACAATTTAAAATTCCCTTTCTGGAATTTCCGTTAATAAACGGAAATGTACTCGAGAACTTTAGTGCTGCGATATTTGTGCGTCTGTATACGATCTACAGAACTTATACATACGAAATAATAGACAAACAAGAACGAAATATCATGCGTCAAGCATAGATTATTTAACACTTTCCAACACTTCTAAAATCAACACTTCTTCCACACTTCTAATTCACAACTGAAATAATTTTACAAATCAATACCGTTTCATAATTTGAATTTGTAAAACGCATGACATATTTAAATAACCAATTTCTAGAATCACCAACTATATTCGGAAATAATATCCGAATTCTTTTGGTCTGCCCTGTATACGATCTATAGATTTCTATATATACTACATAGAATGATAAATTTCATTTCAGTTAGGAAATGCGTACCACAGTTTAAAATTCTCCTGCTGCAATTTCCGTCAATAAACGAAAATGTACTCGAGTACTTTTGTGTTGCCCTGCATATGATCTCTAGAATTTATACACACCAAAAAATAGGCAAAAAATAGTAAAAAAAATAGTTAAATTTAAAAACGCGTTCCGTGTACTCAAAACACACTTCTAGCAATTATTGTTAACAGACAGTATCAAATTATTTTGTGTGTCCCTGTAAATGAACAATGAATGTTATTCACATGATATTCTATAATAAACCTCTTTTATTGCCATATGTACCTTATATTAATTTCAATATGTTTGAAACAGTGAAACATTATTAAAATATACCACAAACGATTTTTCTCCATAGACCGTAATGTAAGAGAAATCTTTTGAATGTCCCTGTAAAGGAACTATAAGTGCTATGCACACCATATTCCATAGTACGCTTCTTGTAGCGCACCTCAGTGC
The DNA here is from genome assembly GCA_963931845.1 of Maratus michaelseni. Classification (NCBI taxonomy): domain Eukaryota; kingdom Metazoa; phylum Arthropoda; class Arachnida; order Araneae; family Salticidae; genus Maratus; species Maratus michaelseni. Next base: position 127,639,612 of record OZ007600.1, on the reverse strand, counting down.
GATATATATATCAAATTCAATGTGATTGAAATTGTGCAACATCATTAAAATAAACCGCAAATAATATTTCCCTATAGGCCGTAATGTAACGGAATTCTTTTGAGTGTCCCTGTAAAAAAACTATTAGTGCTATAAATATCATTTTCAATACCGAACATACCATAGTAAACCTTAATAACATATATCAATTGCATATCTATCCGAATATATTTACGCGAGTTAGTGCATGGACAGACAGACGGCAGAGAGACAGACAAACCGAATTCATAAACACGTTTCAACTTTGTTGGAAAGTATTACAAATGAGTTAAATTTAAAAAAGCGCTCAGCAACCGAAAAAGCACTTCCAGCAACTATCGTTAACAGACAGTACTATTAGATTGTAATACATAAATCAAATCTAGATAAAAAAGAAATATTTCAAGAGTTATGGTGCCATGTTGTTCTTAATTTCAGGATAAAAGTCTTGGTGCATTTTCTTGTTTTTATTAACCAAAAAAACTTAAACGCATTAAATATTAATAATTAATTAGACTGAACTTGATAAATTCCAGGAGAGCACATCGAGAACATAAGAACAGTAGTTTTCTAGTCAGTTCGGGTTATTAATTAACGGCGTGGGCAACAAATATAAACTCCGCCCACAGGCATCATGTAATCAAATCAATTCTCAACATCCTGCCCCACCATGAACACATGGGGGTTCATCAAAATTTTTCAAGAAAGTGCATCATATATATATAACTTCAATACAAGTAACCTAGTTTTCAATTAACAAGTAATTCCTTAATTATCTAAATTGTACACACTTTTAAAATTAAAAATAATATTAAGGTATTCAAGTAAACAATTTAATATAATATTATTCAAGATCAATATCTATTCCATGTACAAGATTTAAATTAAATTATAAAAGTTAATAATAATAATAATAATAATAATAATAGCAATAATATATCCAAGATAATAAAAATTCAAGAATGAAACCAAGTGAGTTTATTAAATAATTTATTTAAAATTAAATTAATTCAGTTCAAGATACAACTAACATATAGTCCTGGAAAGATACATCAAAGTTTGATACTCTATCTAGATTGAATCATGCTACTTTGAGAACAATATTCTATAAACTTAGTCCGAGAATGAATAAAACTGAGCTGCGCCGCCAAGCTCCAGAGTGGCGCCCGTCACGCACGTCAACCGTCGCAGCCAGATCCTGAGGGACCTATAACTAGGGCAAGACTAGATACCGGGCTTGCTCATTCATTCTCATGATGTCACAAAAAGTGGCTGGTCGCGATCAGCGATTGGTACAAAACAGCGCGCCCATCGTTTTGTGCCAATCGCTGTATGTCTTTGGTCAGGGCCAGTCAACATTTGTGACATCATGATAATGAATGAGCAAGCCCGGTTTCTAGTGCAGCCTTGCTATAACGCGCTTGACCAGGAGAGGCCTCCCGTAAGAGCTGCGACAGGTTGGAGCACCGCCACCTGCGCATCACTCCGACTGAACCCATGAGGTGACGACAAAGGTCGTTACGATACGCGGTGGATCCTAATATCAGAGGAAACCACCACGAAAACACCTGGTGAATCGCTAGAGATCCCTCGTTGGCTCCGTAGCCGGAAACGAATGAAGGGGCACCGGCTCCTCGGCCATATGTCGAGTTTCCCCAACGACCCTTGCTTTGCCGTGGCTTCCGATCATCGAGTCCTAAGGAAGGAAGAAACAGCTAGTTCATCGGCCACAGTCAGCAGGAGGAACCTCTCGTCAACCCGGGACTTCGAGGAAACCCAGTCCCTGACGCATAGACACGCCTTGGCTAAGGTTGTCCCCCCCCCCCCCCACCAATGGCTTTGCATTCGACGAGCCCCACAGTCCGAATGCAGGTGGTCTCTGATCGACTCCATTGAGAGGATCATGCACGTATAAAAGCCAACACAACACAAACACAATCACAAAAGAAAAAGTTTTACCTTAAAAAAGTAAGAAGAAAGGTTTCTGTCGATAAATTACCGACAAGTTCAAGATGAATACTTCAAGTCACAGCACACGTTATCAAAGTAATATAATGTTTGGTATCGTCATATTTCACAAATGACGGACCGACAAAATCAATTCCAATGATTGAAAATGGAGCTGCTTGTTCCACTAGATAAGCTAGTAGTGATGCAATAACACAATTTTTGAAAAATGATTTTATCGTTTATATAGCTCTTAAGATCCAAAAATTTTCTCTTAACTGTACTAACGTGTGAGATACACTTGAATAAAATACTTTTTCGTGTGAATTCCAGATTAATAATTTAGTGAATTTAGATTTAGACGGGAGTATAATAGGATGGTTTTCATCCGTTGACAAATGGGTTTTCTGTAATCGTCCTGAAACTCGCTATATATTTTTGTCATCTAGAAAGGGGTTTATACACAGCAATTTAGAGTCTTTTGGAAGAGGTTTACGTTTGCCTATGCAGTGTTTCCAAGACCTAGAATCAGTGATTTCCTGTATTTCGGTGACTCGATTGGAGACAAACGGCTTCCATTTGTACGGCGTGCCTTTTATCCAATGGAGCACTATAGTAGAATGACTCCACAAAATAATCTTTCCAACCCATTTAAAAATTTCCTTAAAGTGTTTAACCAATCTTGCAGCTATTATAGCACCCATTAATTCCAATCGAGGCAATGTTAACTTTTTAAGCGGTTTTTAAGGTGTGCTTAGAAATCACAAAACTAGTGTTAAAAGTGTCGTTTTATATCTAAAGTACGCCACTGCTCCAAAGGCTTTTAATGAAGCGCCGGAGAATACATGTAACTGTATATTTTCTCCGTCCACAAAATCGGGGAACTAATATCTAGGAATATTCATTTTTTGTAGTTCCTTAACTTCGCTACAACAAATTAGCCACCTATCCTTAATTTCTCCTGAAAATTCTTCATCCTATTCTAAGCCAAGTTACCACAACTCTTGCAAAATGAACTTTACTCGAATTGAATCCAAAAGGATAAAAGATTTTTGCAGCTATGAGAAGAGTACTAAGACCTAGCACTTTCAAATGTGTATCAAAATGTTCATTTATTTCACTTTTGGGATTGAAGTTTTTTCACAATTTTTTTAGTTCTTCAGAATTTGTGTCAAATTTTCTCATAGTCATGCTCGCGTCTTTCAAAATAGAAACAGCATCAGTAGATAACTTAAGTGCTTCTTGAACAGTGGAACTTCCATAAAAAAGGTCGTCCACATACAGCGATTTAATTAACATTTCATATGCGAGAGGATGTGTAGTTTTATATGCCTTAATTACGGTTTTAATAGTTGCCGCCAAAGTATAGGGGAACTGACTATGCCAAAACAATGTCTATTGAAATGATACATTATTATGGGTTGAGATTTGTCACAGTTTTTATAGTATAAAAAACATAAGTAATTTCTGTCACATTCCGAGACTTGTATTTGTAAAAAAGCTCTAGCCATCTTCTTTTGTTGATATTGTTTGAAATATAGTTTTTTGACAACCATTTAATGAAAGAGAGAAAAAAAAAGAAATTCATCAAAAAATTTTGTACAAAATGAGAAAATAAAATGTTTTATATCGTTCAAATTAATGCGTAAAATTTTCCAACAATTTATACAATAAATTTCGAAATTTTAATAAATATATTGGCAAATTTTCAAAGCGATTGGATTAAATTAAGATCTCCATTTCGTAAATTTAGCATCCATAATTTAGCATTTACAATTATCCCAATGCGCGATTTTCTTTTCGGTGAATAAAAATTAAAATATCGTTTGACTTCCCATATAAAAACATTATGACTTAAAATAAAATGTTCTATATTTTTCGAACGAATAAATCAAATTTAACCAAAAACTATACAGTTAATTCCGGGTACCTCGCCAACATACCCACCAAAAAACAACCTAATCGGATGAGTTTTGCGGCAGTTATCGCGGAATAGACAGACAGAAACCAAAAACTTTTCGCTTCTCCACAGTGAACTTTCACTGACGTTTCCACAATTGCACAAGAGTTGCATAACATGTGACGTCACAACATGGAGGAAGGTGTCACTCGAGTGTGAAAACCTGCGCCATAGGGAGGGTGGAAGGAAGGGTCATACAATCACAAGATTTCAGGACGTAGTTAAGGGATGACCTTTTATGATGCACTGCCGGCACTTCCTTTGATCTCATTACTTTTCGCACAAAGCAAAGTTGAAAATTTCGCTGAAATATCTTTATTACTGAGTTGTAATTTTCTAACCGGACGAAAAATGTCCGGGCCAGGATTCGAACATGGGATGTTTTGGCTGAAGCTGCCTTGCTCTACCAATTGAGCCATCCCGGTCGAATATGGAAGACATAATTCATCCAGTTAACCCTCTGACTGCCCAACAAAAGGGCAAAATTGCAATGTTGTTGTTTTCTGTATTTTATTTTAAATGCAAAAAAAGACGATTCTTCTTACATTATGTAAAAACTCAATAATATATGAACGTAATCCTTGAAAGTATCAATCATAACTCAATGTATTAAAATTGCATTATATCCGTATAATTATATGAATTAAAATAATGCTTGAATTGCAGTGAAACCTGGAGCTGAGTGAACATATTAATACGGGCGTGTCAGTGAGAGGGTTAACCTTATTGATCACAGCATCTGCTCTGATATCTGAATCAGCTCAACAGAATAGATCGCAGGTAATGGAACTCCAGTAAACGCTGGATACGTGATTACACTAGATTAATCTATCTTTACTACTCTTAAATTTGTGAAAGAAAATCCGTAAATTCTTTGAGACATCCTGTATTTCAGACTGAATAAATGGATTGTAATAAAAGAAAATACTCATCTTGAGTACTCCCTGATGATGACCCCTCTTATTTTGTTAAGGGGAATCACGATCCCACTTATTTGGATCTTATTTTTAGTCTGTATCAGAGCGTCATCCATTAGAAGCCATCAATTAATTACGTCACGCTTAGAGAGGGTCGTATGGGGTCCATAAAGTGTGACAGGGAAAGGGGGGTTACTATGTGTGACATTAAATCTGAAATATGAAAACATTTCAGAGGGTATTAATTCCAAGAAATAAAATAAAGTTAATTTAAAGACCTGCATTTTTATTCATGTAGAAATAGGTATATTTTCCCCTTTGCATTGAATTTCAACAGCGAACCAGAGACGATCTCAAGAGCTTTATAATTAGAGATTGACCGAAATTTCGGTTTCGGTTTCGGTTCAAAATTGGAATTTCGCCGAATATTCGTTTTCGGCGAAACTGCTGCCAAAATTTCGGTCTGACCGAAACTATCTGTATTTCAAAATACCGTTCCTTCTTTCGGAAATTTTCAACTTTACTCATTGATATGAGTTGTATCGGCTCAAATGAGACACTGTTTATTGCTGTGAACTCCATTGTTAATCATTATCCGTCAAGACTAATTCATGATGCGAGTGTAAATTATAAAGCAAGGAATGCATATATGACTAAACTTAAAAGACGCTTATCACGTGATCTTTAAAAGCTGCAAACTTAACAGTAATAGAAAATTTTCACCTTGAAACTCCAGATTATTTTAAATGCTTTATGAGAAAGGCGTTGTTAAAACACATGAAGAAGATTACAAAAGATATATCAAGGTATGTATGTAAATATTTTTTAATTAGATGAAATTCGTACAGTTGGAAACTATTTCTGTCTTATTGATAAATTAATTACGTTTTATTTCATATAAAATAAATAGTTTTGGATAGAGGTACAGAGAGTCAACTTGGCACTGAAGATAAAATTTTCAAACAGGGTGCCATTTCAATACTTTCTTAGAGAGTCAAGGAGTGGCAAAGCTTTTTTAAAGTAAACATGTTATTTAAACATATGTACCATAAAAATGTTTGTACAAAATTTTAAATAATTAATAATAATATTCAGCAATATTAAAATATATATCTATATTTAAACGTCTATTTAATTAATAATATTTATAATTATAAAATGGTTAAAACTTATTCAATGTTAATTTCCTAAATAACAAACTTTTAAGAACTTATTTTCAATTAATTTAAATGCAAAATATTAACGAACTAAAAATAAGAATATATTTAAAAATTAAATATTCATTATTGATTTTTTTTACATTATTTAACTACATTATTAATTAATTATTGATAAATGCCTATAATCATTGGTTGTTATAAATTAGTAAAATAAAAAAGTTATATTATTTATGTTTCATTTTTGTTTGAAACTTATACACACACACATATATGTACGTGTGCTCGTTAGAAATGTGGTTCAATACACGTATAATTAATAAATTAATTAGTAATGTAATTAGTTATTAATACGTAATTATTAATTATTTGTTATTAATTAATTAATTAATTAATAAGTATATGCAGTTATGTATGTATTAATAAGTTTTTAATTTTTTTTTACACCTTCGGTTTCGGTTTCGGCCGAAAGTGGGAAGATCACCGAAATCTGGTTTCTGTTTCGGTCTTAAAACCTGTTTCGGTCGATCTCTTTTTATAATATTAATATCAATGTACGGTATCACACCTACCTTTTTTTTTTTTTTTTTCATAAAATCAGCTCTAAATTAATAGTTACGTAAAATGTGACGTCACAATATAGGGAAAGGTATAACTCGAGTGTGACAACCTGCGACATAGAGGGGGGGGGAGGGGGGAGGAGGTGTCATAAAATCACGAAATTTTCGTAACGTAGTTAAGGGATGACCTTCTATAGTGCACTGCCAGCACTTTCTCGATAATAATCTCTCTTATTTTCTTTAAAATGTTTATATAAATATCGTGTATATCTTCTTCTTTTTGGGGGGATCACGACCTCACTTATTTGGATCTTATCTTTTTTTTCTAAATATTGGGGGAGAAAAACGTGCTTCAAGATCCAGATAATACTTTTTTATTAACCATTAATGCATCAAATTGTTTTCTTATCTTGTATAACATAAACATAACCTTGAACTTCGAGAGACACGTTTGTTAAAAAAATTTCCTAACAGGTATTTCCGATATTCCGTCTTTGTGGCAACAAATAACGAAAAAACAAAAACTTAAAGAAAATGACAGGTCTTTCAAAGAAGGAAAAAAAGCAGAAATATATGCCATGTGTCTTTTCTTCAATCTTATTGGTCAACTTATGACGTAAAATGTTGATAGCAAGCAAAATGATTTCTGGTTGTTCTAGATGCAAACAATCGTGATGTTTAGTTTCTAAATATGTTAGGTAATTTTTCTATGCAATGAATTTGAACATATATTAATTATTATCAAATTGTAGAAAGATGTAGCAAGGTAAGTAAAACAAATTTTACAACGTAATGCATTGTGAAAAGTGACCAAACGAGTCTGTTTTATTTGATACTTTTTGTTGTTGTCCATCACCGTTTGTTTTTTAGGCTATAAAACGTGTATTAAATGTTAATTTAATTTAATAATGCTTGTTAGTGGTAGTTTGTCGTTATATTTGATTTTGAAATTTGTGAAATGGATATATTCACGTATTTTTAAATACAAATATATTGTTTGTGTAGAAACTCGTTGAACTACTTTGAAAGTATAAGGAAGTTTATAAGTTTATAAATATTTTAAATATTTATTTCTATTTGATGATATTTATTCTTTCTTTTTCTCATTGTTTTCGTGGGTTATTTTTAAATGATTAAGACGAAATTATGATGTTTTTGTGCTGCTTTTACAGTTTATTACTAATGAAATTAATTTAAAAAAAAATCATATTAAAGCTGCATTCCTGTTTATACAAAAACAACTCCTAATCAAAAATTTATTAGGATCTGTGATGTCATAAAAATTTAAACTGTCATTTAAAATGTCTTAAGAACTACTGTTTACAGTTAAACAATAGCTCTTAAGTTCACTTGCAGTGTCATTTCTAGCTATAAAACCTGTATTTATTACTAATTTAATTTAATTTTTTGTATTAAGGTTTTTGATTTTCGTAGTCACGAAATGGTATATATTCAAATATTTTCAAACTGTAAACAGAATATATTTATAGGAACTGATTGAATTACATTGTAAATGTAAAGAATTTTAAATTTATAAGTATTAAATATTTATTTATGAATAATAATATTTATTAATTTTTTCTCATGGGTTACGTGGATTATTTTGAAATTATTGAGTGAATATTAACTAGAGTTTTTGCTAATTATACTGTTTATTACCAAGGAATTAATTAAAAGAAAGAATCATTAAAGTTCTTGTAGTCATACTTTTTCTTATATAAAACGAATATAGGTAACAAATTTTATTAGTGTCTGCTACATCATAAAAATTGAATTATTCCCTAAGATGCTTTAAGATATTAAGATAGAAAGTTTAAGATCTTAAGCTATATTAAGAATATAAAATATTGCTTAAGATATATTGCTATAGTTTACATTGAAACAGTAACTATCAATTAGCTGTTAAAAGCTATAAAGACATTTTTTATGGTACTTTAAATTTCAGCAGTTTCTTTTCACCATATACTGCGTTCTGAATACCAGTTTATATTCAGCGCTTGGGGCTGGGTTGAAAGATCGGCCTCTTTTTAAATTCTGAATATATCCCGGAAATCCCGAGTAATAGATTTCGCTTTATTTACTGTCAGACATTTCATGATTAAACAAAGTAAAAATTATTTTTTTTATAATTTACGGTAAGTATTCAGAATTTCCGACAAATATTCAGAATTTCTGAATTTTAAAAAATTACAAATTGGCAACCCTAACGTGGGGGTAATGTTTGCTATTACGGTATTTCATTTGAAAGTCAAATAATGAGGCGAATTCAAACGTTTGATAATTGTAAACAAAGTGTTTGTACAGAAACTTGCTGAATTTGTTCTAAGTTTAGGGATATTTATTAGTTTAAATACTTATTAGTCCGATAACATTAATTCATATATTTTTTCAATTCCTACTATTAGCTCACACTCTCTATATATTTATATATCTTGTTCAAATTTTCAATTGTTAATAAAATATTTTCTATTCATCCACTCAAGTTCAAATAAATTTTTTTAAACTTTTAGTGGATGACACTTGATATTAATACAGTTTTTCCAAATATTAATTCCTTAATTAAATTTAATTAATTAATTTTAGTTTTATATGGGAGAAAAAAATTCTCCCATTGTTTTCATAAATGAAATGAAAGATTTTTCTCAAATTAGTGCACAAAAATAAAATACCGCAACGATGATTATAAAAAAATGTTCAATAAAGATAACGAGTGACATTAATGTTGCACGGGTTTATTTTATATATTTATGATTAAAAAGTAGGAATTGACTTTAAAAAAAAAATTATATTACTTGTTTTATAACTTAGATGGCTTAATTTTAAAAAATAAGAGAAAATTATAAGTTTTCAGCTCATTTTACTGTTTATTAATAATATTTAGCTAATGAAATTATTTTTTTATATGTTCAAGCTCCTAGATTCCTTCTTTATTGTAAAACTATTCAGACTTTAATAACTATAACTTGCAAGTCGTAAAAATTTGAACTGTTGTTTTGGATGTGATAAAAACTGTCGTTCAGAATGAAACGCCTTTTCTTATTCACAGAACAATATTTAAAAACAATTTCCTGGAAACATAAATATCAACAGTTCTCTTTGGCTATAAAACGTGTACTGAATGCTAATTTTTTCTAATGGCCCTTGGCGGTAGTTTTTCCTGTTACCGAATTTAACAAACGAAGTCTCGAAAATGGGATGTATTTTATAGTTACGCAAACAGAATGTTTGAAATTCGCTGAATTATTTTATTATTATACGGAATTTTATTTGTCTATAAATAAATGTTAAATGTTTATTTATGTATAATAATATTGTGTCTTTTTTAAGTTTTTATCAATTAATTTGAAGTAAAATACACTAAGGGATCCAACCTGGTTTTCCCGGCTTACAGACAATAAGTTAAAACCTGTTTTTTCTGTGCTTTTGAAAAACTATTAAATATTTTTTTAATTGCCCAACAACACAAAAAGCATTTTATATAAAAAATATTATGTATTTAAATACAGTTTTGAAATATATTAGAAACGATACTTTTGTATTATCCGCTTGCGAGAGGTTAATTGCCAAAACAATCACTAATGATTTCGCTACTTACAGCAGCTTTTTTAATTCTGATGATTTTAGTGATTTAAACGTGTAATTGTTGTAATGTCTGTTAAATTTGTTTCATTTATATTATTTTATTATATTTATTGATTGATGAAAAATTAATTTATTTGTGGAACATTAAATAAAAATAAATGCTGAACTATTTATATTGTTTTAAGTGCAAACGGGTTAATGTTCCGTAATCGAACTGAATGGGATAGAGATAGATAGATATTTTTAATCATGCTTGAAAGTAATATTAAAAACCAGAGAAAGTCGTCAGCAAGTTAAGATACAGTTTTCAAACAAATTGCATTTGAGAGTACATTTTGTTCATAAAACAACGATGTAAAGATGAAAATCATGCGATTTTTTGAAGTAATTAAATTTGAGAAAATATAAATAAAATGGATTCTTTCGATGTGTACCACCGCGGATATGACGTCAGTGTTACTAATGGACACGTTTTTGCTTTATAATATCAGTGTTTCTGGTTGCTCTGCTGTTTCTTACCGATACTATTTGGTTAATGAAATGTAGTTAAAACTTTCGTATTTCTGGTATCAGTTTCATTTTTAGCCTGTCGCCGGTTCCAAAATTGAAAGTGCAACAGAAATCGAAGTAGTAACGAAACTGTCACATTAGCTTTTGACCTCGTATGTCCTACGCAAAATACATCCATTTGAGATGTTGAATTGCAAACAAGAAATTTATAGATAGTTCTCCCATTTGTTTAAAATTAGCTTGTAAATGTCGTATGCTGACGAGAGTAAGCTCATAAGCAGTTCTACCTCGATTGTGAATGACGCCTGGCTTTTGTTGTTATTTTTGGTATTCACGAAATGAGACGTATTCAAACATCTGGTAATTGAGTACAAAATGTCTGTATATTGCATCGCTGAACTATTTTGTAAGTATAACACATTTATTTTAAAAATGATGATACCGTATTTTTTTCGTGTGTGCTTTGTGTTTGTCACGCGCAACCTGATTTTTTAACACTTCCTAGGACAGTTGAAAAGTGTTTATGAATTCGGTTTTGTCTGTCCGTCTGACTGTGCTTTAACTCACGTAAATATAATCGGACTGTATTGTAATTGATATATGTTATTGAAGTTTACCATAGCGTGTTCGGAATTGAAAAGGAAATGCGTAGCATTTATAGTTCGCTTATAGGGGTACTCAAAAAAATGTTACATTATGGCCTATGCGGAAAAAGTGTTTGCTGTGTATTTTAATGAAGTTGTTCAATTTCAAACATATTGAAATTGCTATAAGTCACTGAGGTGCACTACAAGATGCTTGCAAGTTTGTACTATAGAAATACTATGGTGGGCATAGTATTTATCATTTATTTTCAGGGGGACACAAAAGAATTCGGTTACAGTATTGTCTATAAACCATAATTGCTGGAATAGCGTTTTCATTTGTGATCTGAGCTTTTTAATTTAACTAATATTTTGCATATTGCTTGTATATAAATTCTGTAGATCATATACAGGGTTGCACAAAAGAATTCGAGTACATTATCGCTTATTGGTGGAAATTTCAACAGTGTTACCTGCGTTAACTTTGTAGTATTTTAGTAGCAACAAAACAAAAATGCTTTTTCATTTTCAGAATTTTTACCGCCGGACAATTATTGTGAGAAGAGAAAAAAACTGCTCAGTATACATATAAAATAGGGTATTTACTCAGAGCAACCCTGTTTACTCTGAGGGTATTTATGTGTGTACAAATACTCAAAACTTACTTCAAAATTACTCATAATTACTCAAAATTACTCAAAATTACTCAAAATTAGTTCAAAACTAAGCGACAGATTCATGCAATTTTTTTTCTTTAAAAAAAAAAAGAGGATATTCTCGAATTTGTCCTAATTTAAATTTTATTAAAATTGGTTCAGTACTTTTTTATAAATTCAACAAAAAATAATAATAACCATCTTTAAAATATTTCATCTACTTTTTGAATCTTTAAAATGTTTCATTGTTGCAGTTTCACAGCGTTTCCGTATATTTTGACAAGAGTTTATTGGCTCATCGCTCATCATTAAATCCACTGTGTTTTCAACCCTCATACAATTGTACGAATTACAGAGAATATTAGGCGATTTATCACCTGTGGCGGACTAGTTGAAAAATGACATAAAATTAATGTATTAATTAATAATAGAGTTGTAAAAGTATTACAATGTTGTATTGTCATTGGACCTTTGTAGATAATTTCTATAATTATAGCCTATCAGGATATGGTTTAAAAATTGATTTAAAAATTCCATGTTTACATAGAAAACAAAGTTGAGTTAAACAAGAATGAAAAGCATAAATTATGTAACACTTTAAAAATTCCAAACTACTTTTACAAATCTTTACCGTTTAATAAGGTGAAAGATTATGTCTCAGTAAAAACTTTGGAAAAACATAACACATTTAAAAATCCAATTTCAGGAAATATTAACAAGATTCGGAAAAATACCCGAATTCGTTTGTTCAGCCCTGTATATGATCTATATTTGTATATATACTTCATAGAATGCTAAATTTTAGTTCAAGAAACGCGTAGCACAGTTTAAAATACCCCTTCTGGAATTTCTGTCAATAAACGGAGCTCCGAGTGCTCCGAGAAATTTTGTGCTGCCCTGTATAGGATCTACAGAATTTATACACACAAAGGGATAGGAAAAAAATAGAGCTAAATTTAAAAACCGTTTAGCAACTGAAAACGCAGTTCCAGCAATTATTCTTAACAGACAGTACCGAATTCTTTTGTGTGTCTCTGTAAATGAACGATGGATGCTATACACACAATATTGTATAGTTAACCTCTTGTAATACACTTTAGTGATATATATCAATTTTAATATATTTGAAACAGTGAAACATTATTAAAATTAACCTCAAGCGATTTTTCTCCAAAGACCGTAAAGTAACGGAATTCTTTTGAGGGTCCCTGTACAAGAACTATAAGTGCTATGCACACCCTATTCTATAGTAAGCCTCTTGTAGTGCACCTCAGTGATATATATCAATTTCAATATGTTTGAAATTGTGTAATATCATTAAAGTAAACCGCAAATGATTTTTTCCCATAGACCGTAATGTAACGGATTTCTTTTGAGTTTTCCTATAAAAAAACTATAAGTGAACCCATCATTTTCAATACCGAACATACCATAGTAAACTTCAATAACATATATAAATTACATGACACTCCGAATCTATTTACGTGAGTTAGAGCACGGACAGACAGACAGACAAACCGAATTCATAAACACTTTTCAACTTTGTTGGAAAGTGTTAATAAAAGAGTGTAAAAACAATTTCTTGACGTCGGTTTTATTTTTTAAATAAAAGTTACTTGATGAAATATTTTACTGGTTTATTACTCTTTAATTTAAATCAACCTGGTTTTAGTATATATAACAAGAACGGAAAATCATGCGTCAAGCATAGATTATGTAACACTTTCCAACACTTCCAAAATAATTTTACAAATCATACCGTTTAATAAGCTAAAAGATAACATCTAAGTAAACAATTTGGAAAACGCATAACATATTTAAAAACATAATTTCAGGAATTTCCAACATATACAATATTCGGAAAAATATCCGAATACTTTTGTTCAGCCCTGTATAGGATCTATAGATTTGTATATATACTACATAGGATGCTAAATTTTAGTTTAGTTAGGAAACGCGTAGCACAGTTTAAAATTCTCGGTCTGGAGTTTCTGTCAATAAACGGAAGTGTGTTCGCGAACTTTTGTGCTTCCCTGTATAGGATCTACATAATTTATACACACCACGTAATAGACCAAAAGCGAGTTAAAATTAAAATCGTGTTCAGTAATTTAAAACGCACTTCCAGGAATTATTGTTAACAGACAGTAGAGAATTATTTTGTGTGTCCCTGTAAATGAACGATGACTGCTATACACACACTGTTCTGTAGTAAGCCTCTTGTAATGCACCTTAGTGATATATATAAATTTCAATGCGTTTAAAATAGTGAAACATTATTTAAATAAACCGCAGACGATTTTTCTCCATAGACGTAATGTAACGGAATTCTTTTGACTGTCCCTGTAAAGTATCTATGAGTGCTATGCACACCCTATTCCATATTAAGCTTCTTCTAATACACCTTCGTGATATATATGAATTTCAATTCGTTTAAAATAGTGAAACATCATTAAATTAAACCGCAAATGATTTTTCCCCAAAGACCGCAATATAACGGAATTCTTTTGAGTGTCCCTGTAAAAAAACTATAAGTGCTACACACTTCCTTTGAAACAGGGAACATGCTATAGATAACGACAATAACATATAAAAATTGCAGAGCAATCCGAGCGTATTTACGGGAGTTAGAGCACGGCCAGACGCCCATACGGCAGACGGCAGACAAACCGAAGTCATAAACACTTTTCAACTAGGTTGGAAAGTGTTAAAAATGATATATCGTAATGGATTTTTCAACTACTTCCTGATGGCTAGAATTATAAAAATGAAGTTCACAGGTCTGTTTCCAATGACAATACAAAATTTTAATATTTTTAGAACATAATTATAAATTAATAATTTAATTTCAAGGCATTTTTCTACTATCCCGCCTCAAAATTGCCAATTATTCTCTGTGTATGAGTTAAAACAAAAATTAATTTAATTATGCGCTAATACACGTTCGCTGAAATAGGCCAATTGGCTGTGAAATTGCAAAGTGCGTTATGTTGCAAATATGTTTCAACTGACTGCTTTTAGGTAGCTTTCATTACAAAAAGCTACCTGTTGCAACCGTTCGGAGGAAACCAAATCCAAAAAATTTTGGTATATCTTCATCGATCATGACCCCCACATCCCCAAACCGCCCTCCGTTGAACTGTTGTTATATATATATATATATATCACATATGTCATGCTGTAACTCTCTTATTTATGAAGCGATTTAGATGTGACTAAGTACGTGTATAGGACATATCAAGGTCTCGACCGAGTTCGTTGACCAGCTTCATCCGTTATCTTGTTTCAAAATGGTGCCCAGTTAAGAAATTTCAAATGTTTAAAAATCCAAAAAGATGTACAAAAAAATTATAATTTGAAAAAAATATATATATTTCTGTGAAGTGTTATAACGTAATACAAGGATTCTGGAATTTTTTTTGTTTTGGCTATATCTTAAAAAATGGCTGAGATATGGCAGTTTGAAATTCTATGGTGGCTGAGAATTTGAAACATTCTGATATTTATTATGCTGTAACTCTCGTATTTATGAACCGATATGAATGTGAAGGATCATACCAAGGTCTCGACCGAGTTCGTTGGCCAGCTTCATGCGTCATGTTGTTTCAAAATAGTGGCAAGTTGAATTTTTAATTATTTTTAATTAAAAAGATGTATAAAATATTATAAATTGAAAAAGTTGTTCCTGTTAAGTGTTAGATCGTGATACAAGGATTCTGGAACATTTTTTGTTTTGCTCTTATGTTAAAAAATGACTGAGATATGGCAATTTGAAATTCTAAGGTTGCTGACATTTTGAAACAATCTGATTTTTATTATAATGTAACTCTTATGTTTTAATTCGCATTCAAATTCAGTATTAACGTAAACCGAGATTGAATCTTCTATATTCGTGTTCCAGACAATTTAGCTTCTGGTGTTTGAGTAAAATAAGTTGAATTTTTCAAAACATGGACATTCCGAGTCTATTTACATGAGTTAGAGCACGGGCAGACAGACAGACAGACAGACAAACCGAATTCATAAACACTTTTGAACTTTGTTGGAAAGTGTTAATAAAAGAGTGTAAAAACAATTTCTTGATGTTGGTTTTATTTTTTAGTTAAAAGTTACTTGTTGAATTATTTTACTGGTTTGTTACTCTTTAATTTAACTCAACCTGGGTTTTGTATATGTAAAGATGGTATCTTGTAATGGATTTTTCAGCTACTTCCTGATGTGCTAGAATTATATAAAAATTACGTTCACGGGTCTGTTTCTAATGACAATAAAAAAATTTAATATTTTTAGAACTTAATTATAAATTAATAATTTAATTTCAAGACATTTTTCTACTATCCCGCCTCAAAATTGCCAAATATTCTGTGTGTACGAGTTAAAACAAAATTTAATTTAATTATGCGTTAGTACACGCTCGCCGAAATAGGCCGAATAGCTGTGAAACTGCAATGTGCGTAAGATTGCAAATATGTTTCAACTAACTGTTTTTCTTCCTATAAATTCATCACAAACGTTCCCTAAAACGAATTTTTCAGAACTGTCCTCATTCCCGTTTGAAACAGCAGTGTAATACGGGACTTTTCTGTGACATAGTAAAACGCAAAATATATTTTCAGTCTCTTCCGTGGTGGGGACGATTTCAACATTTATATGTTTTATTTTATAAAAAAAAAAAAAAAAAAAAAAAAAGATTCTAAACTAAGAGAGAAAATATTTCTATGCTCAAACCGGGTACACTCTGGGATTCTGTGTAAGTTTCACTGAAATAAGTAAGTCAGTTTTTCTCATGCACTTGCTTTCATTAGCCTTACTTTAATAAGCGAAAGCTGTCCTCGAAAAAAAAAATCGCTCAACAACGCAAAACTTTCTGACACATTCACGGTCACGGAGTCATTTTTTAAACGTGAAAATGTAAGAGAATAAAAAAAAAAATTTCTGGCATCACTTCTTTTTAACAGTGTAAAGGCTAAAAAGTAGCAAATGAATTATTAAATCATAGTAAACATAAATAACCTATATCAATTGCATGGTAATCCGAGTATATATACGTGTTAGAGCACGGACGACTGCAGATAGACAAACTGAATTCATAAACGCTTTTTAACTATGTTGTAAATGTTAAAAACGCGACCTATAGGTTGTAGACTTCATGCAGTTCTCTTCTAAAATCTTACCCCTCTCTGGATTTTGCTCAGCTGCCACCTATGATTACTAACGCACTTAAAGTAACTAGTCATTAGCAATAACCGTTATGTCATTTAACATAACACGTAACTCTCGCCTAAAACTCTCATCAATATAACATTATAACATCCTCATTAACTTGTCCTACTCCCGAAATACTAAATATATATATATATGCCTAGTAAACTAATGCTTTATTTCAATTAATAAAAAATGTATTTTATTAACGTGTATTTCGTGGCTGTTTTTAACACTAAAAACATTTAATATGCCCTAGCCATACTTATCTAATAAATGATTTATATGAGGGTGTTAGAATGACAGTGTAGTAAGTCAAAAATTTTGAAAATTGAGATAACCATACACTGTAAAAAAGTTTGCCTCAAAGTAACCGTTTTTATAGAAGTATAAGTCATATTTCACTTAGGGAGTCGCTAGAGGGCAAAACAAGTTGATCCACTCTATGCAACGGGTATTCAACAATTTTCACAAAGCAAGTGCTTTGTGAAAATTGTTGTATTTCCGTTGCATAGAGTGGATCAACTTGATTTGCCCTCTAGCGACTCCCTAAATGAAATATGATTTATTTGACTGTTGCACTGAACAGAAATTAATATATGTTCAGAGAAAATACATTTCTGAAATCACTAAATTTTGACTTGTTCCACTGTCATTCTAACCTCTTCATATCTGCCGAGATCTGCAGCTTCGTTACTTGGATGACGTCAAGTTTGACATTCACTTAATCTTATTAAAAAAAAATTATAAATAAAAGATTAAGCTGTTGTATGTAATGGACTTCTTTCTTACTCAAACGTGAATTGAATATTAATTTGCATCGTATAAACTTCGGAGAGACTAATTAATTTTTTTTTATTTTGATAGTTGAATATTTTAGCAAATAGAGTTGAGCTCGTTTACACAATGCTACGGAAAATATTACAATATCACATTTCAGTGAGAAGGATAGTTGATCACTAAGTTTTTTTTAATATATATATATATATATATATATATACAGGGTGTTTCAAAAATGACCGGTACATTTGAAAAAAATCAATAAAAACTAAACGGGCAGCGATAGAAATACCCCGTTTGTTGCAATATGCTTGGGACAACAGTAAATTTTCAGGCAGACAAACTTTCGAAAATAGTTACAATTTTCAAAACAGATGGCGCTGCAGTCTGGAAAAATCTAAACCACGATATTTTCCACATATCTACCATGCGCAGCAATAATATGGCGTAGTCTCTGAACGAAATTACCAGAAACCTTTTTAAACGTCCTTTGGTTACATTAAACTTCCATTGAAAACTTCGTCTTGTTGCAACAGCACTGTGTTCTACGCGGTGGCATTCCAACACCAGAAAAATCCTCTGTTCTAAGGAATAATCCTTTTTTTCACAGCAAACTTGCAATCTGTGAACAGCACACGCTTACAGCAGAAAGACGACTTACAGAATGGCGAACTCACACACAGACTGCGTTTTCTTCTATATCTTTCAAATCGCCTGCAGCGCCATCTTTTGTTGGACATTGTAACTAGTTTCGAAAGTTTGTCTGCCTGAAAATTTACTATTGTCCCAAGCATATTGCAACAAACGGTGTATTTCTATCGCTGCCCGTTTAGTTTTTATTGATTTTTCAAATATACCGGTCATTTTTGAAACACTCTGTATATATATTAAACAGTTTAAATATTTATAATTTTATTGGTAAAAGTTTTGAAGTAGACAATCTTCAACATTTGTAATATTATAGTTTACAAATGGTTAATGTTTGAAAAGTCCGTTAATAATGTTATAATTGTTAATGTGGCTAATTTAATATACTAGTAAGTGAAAGGGTTTTAAAGTTGTGATCGTAAAGCCATACTTTGGTCGCAGAAAATATTTGTGTCCAAAATATTATTTTTATTTAAATTATATGTTTACGTTATATACGCTAAACACTTAAAAAGAATCAATTTTATTACTTTCGCTTAGTCATATAAAAAAGCGCAAGGAATTATTAAATCTCTACCAATTATTAAATGCAATGCCATGTATTATTTTTAAATAGATTGAAAACATATTTTCCACTAAAATTAATTAAGAACAGATAATACGGAATTTTTAAAAACCAAGTATCTGCCTATTCTAAATTAAAAAATAAAAATAAAAATAAAAATAAATAAATAAATAAATCACTACTGCTGGCCGCTAACGCCGTTGGTTTTGAATCGAGAACTCTTTATTTTCTTGGCTTATACTGTAGAAACTAATACTCATGAAAACATGAAAACTGGTAATTTTATAGAGAAATGTGTGATAAACATGCTGAAACAGACAGTTTTTAAATCGAAGAATTTAAGTGCTATTTAATGTTGAAATCGGCCAAGATAGCTCATTTAAAAAATTTAAGCAGAAGCAAAAACTATACATAGCAATTCAACCCTCTTTTTCAGACATAAACTTGATTGTGGTGTTTAGTGCACAATTATTTTTTAATTTGGCTATTTTTTTTAAAATCTGAATAAAGAATTAATTCATATTTTGGAATAGCCTTTTTTTTTTTTTTTAATTACTGTTGTCACACTTAAAATCCCAAATAATGTTTTCAAACAATGTATTTTCATTTGAAATATATTTATTTACATGTGAATATTGAAAGAGAAAGAAAGCATTTAAAATAATTAAATTATTACGTGCGAAAAGCATTTGAAGGTGAAAATGACTTTATATTTAAAACGATATGTGCATTTTCATGTGTTGAAGAATTTTTTAATAATACATGGGAACACAGATAGCAGTATATAAAGAAAAGTTTTAAGTCGAAAAATACGCCATGGTTAACAATAGACGTTTATTTATTATTATTTTTTTAATCTAATTTAGATTTTAAAAATTATTTAAAATTGGTTTTATTTTCAAAATTAGTTGTTCTTTTCCTGTTACCATATTTTTAAAAGAAACTGAGCAAGGGTACATACGTTTTAATATCAATACATTATTTTTTAACATTAGTTACATTAGGTTTCGCAAGTGAAAATCACGTCATATTAAGTAGATAACGTGCATTTATTTGCATTTATAAATCATGCATTTTAAAGCTTCCGCTGATGTAAATATTCTCATATTTAAAATAAAAAGTCTGGAAAATTTACATATTTTGAGAAACTTAAATATTTTATTACGATTACACAAATTGGCAGAAATTGCCCAAACCTCTCCTTATGTAGCTCCTTTTTGCAGAATTATTTTTTTTTATTTTTCGAGGAAAGGTGGAGGGTGGACAAGCAATGGTATTTCATTAAATTAAGGGCTTTTAATACATATTTCACTCACTATATCCATTTCATAATATAATTTATACATTCAAATGCTGATAGAGTTTCTACATTCTCAGCTATTTCCAACATAAGTTCAAAAGTGCTTATGATTTCGATTTGTCTATCTGTCCGCCTGCCGTCTGTCTGTCCACCTGCCGTCTGTCTGTCCGTGCTCTAACTCGTGTAAATATACTCGGATTGCCCTGCAACTCATATATGTTATTGAGGCTATGGCATGTTCGGTATTAAAAATGAAATGTGTAACATTTATAGTTTTTTTACAGGGACACTCGAAAGAATTCCGTTACATTACTGAATATGGGGAAGAATCGTTTGCGATGTATTTTAATAATGTTACACTATGTCAAACACATTGAAATTAATATATATCACTGAGGTGCCTTACAAGATGCTTACTATAGAATAAGGTGTGCGTAGAATTCATCGCTCATTTACGGGGACACACAAATCAATCCGGTTACAGAACTGTTTATTAACAATAATTGCTGGAAGTGCGTTTTAAGTTGTGATACGTGTTGTTAAACTAAACTAATTGTTTGCCTATTACTTGATGTATATAAGTACTATAGATGATATAGAAGGCTCCTTAAAAGAATTCGGATACTTCTCCGACAATAGATGATAATTTTTGAAAAGGGTTCGTTTTCAAATGTTTTATGCGTTTCCAAATTGTTTAATTAGACATCATATTTCACTTATTAAATGGAGAATATTTTTCAGAGTACACTGAATATGTTGGAAAGTGTTTCATAATGTATGCTTCATGCATGATTTGTCCTTCTTGTTTCTAAAAGAGAGGAAATTAGCATGTTTTTTTAGAGACTGTGAATTCTGGACCGGGTTATGGCGAGCGTATATCTTATGGGCAGAGCTAGTGATGGGCAAAATGAGTTATTTTGATATTTTAATAAATCATTCGGGCATGCGCAAAAGCATACCTTCCAACCTCCGTATTCTTTTTAATCAATTTCAAACAGAAACTTTGTAAAAAAAAATTAAGAGCAACAAAAAATGTGACTTAGCACATATATTGTACTGCTGATAGACTACTTTCATGGCTCCCTTAGATATATTTCACAATCTACTCATCCCCAAGGTGTGGAGTTGTCTGGGAACTAGCAAACATCTGAATTGATCCACTGTTCACTTGTAAGCCTAAGAAGGACAGATCAGACTAGGAAAACAGATCTGTAGATCAAAGATGTTCCTCCCGGTCCTTTTATTAAGGTCTTAAAAAAGTCACAAAATTCATCCAGAGCTGAACCCGCTGAATAACGCAACGGGGGACGAGGTGGAAAGAGACACCCTGTTGTCAAGCTTCCTGAAATTATATATCAAGTTCGAGTTTTCCGCCGGGGACATACATATGCGACACTGGGCAGTGAAGATGCAGCTTGATGAACGATTATTGCAACGATTATTGTTGAGGTTAGAGAGATCCATTAAGAAGATAAAGATTTTTTTTAAGTTTAAGAAGGGGTGGGTGATAGAGGATATTATCTAGCCAACCACTAGTTGGAGAAGAGGTGCGGCGGATAGGCTAATGAGCTGTTAGTGAACAATTATAAGAGAAGTGTGAGGAAGACGCCTCTGCGCACAATCACAGGAGGGGGTGCGCTACTTCTTAAACTTGTGCGGGTATTACTCAAATTGGCCTTGTCCCGTTAAGAATGGTGGGTTGTGGGGTATTAATGTTAGGAGAGTACGAGATACCACTGGGACCATGTCATGGGTTTTTCTACCCTTCTCCGAATAATTCCAATGGGCTTGCCACTGCTTCATGAGACGTAGTTTTAAGATTAATTTGCCATAAGAGTTGGGTGTAGAAGCGAGATGTCTATAGAAATTTTTGTTGATGCTGTCTTTGCTAATTGATATGCATATTCATTACTGAAGATACCGTTGTGTGCTGTCACATGTCCTAGGGAAGTTTTATGAGGAAGGTTTCTAAGTTGATTTTTAATTTCATTGATTTCTGGATTGGAGGTTCTAAAGGCGTAGATAGCTTGCAGACTGGATGAGATGTCACTGTGTGTAGATGGGGATTGCAATGGTTGCAAATTGTTCGGAGGCTCTTAATTTAATTCTCTTTTTTTACAAAATGTCTGCTTTTAATTAATTAAAAACAATACAAAGGTTCGCAGCTTTGCTTTTGCGCATATCCGAATGAATCATTCGAATATGAAAATAACTTATTATGCTCATCACTAGGCAAAGCCTCCTAGTTTATTATAAAATTACAAAAAGAATTTGATTTAACCTCAAACACATTAAAAAAATTAAGAATTATTAAATAGTTTTTGCGATAATTTAAACTTTTGACATCTTACCTCAAAGTAAACACATTTCTATTCACAGTTTTGTTTACATCCAAAATCAGAAGTCCTTTCCAAAAATTTCGATCGTGTAGAGCAGAAAAAAAAATCAAAGACTTATTTTCTAACTGAATATTCGAAGAGGAAATGGGTCTGCTATTTTTTGTTGTATTCTACAAGCATTATTGAACTGCATATAAGGCTTATATGAAATATTTGAATAAAGATAAATATGCACAGTTCGATGAGGGTTGTTTTTCTATACGACCTCAGGATGTTTCTATGCATTTGAGGAAGGTTTTGCATGTTATATGTGCAAACAAAACTTTTAAATTAAAGAAGATGTTTCCTCAATTGCACCTACCCTTAAATAACTGGTCAACCGAGTTAAGTTACAGAGATGAACGAGGTGTTTAGGTATAGTAAAACGAGTCGATATATGATCTGCAACTGCTCCCTATCTTCAAACCGAGAAGTTAGCGTTCCTACCTCGAAAACGGTACAAAGTACGAGAGAAAAAGTCAACTACAAAATTGTAGAGTGTCCTATATTTAAAATGAAATGTATTACATGTGAAAATAACTTTTATAGAAACACTGCAATGTATTTTTAAATATATATATATATATATCCAATCACTGCCGTAGATATGCCTTAATAAATAATAATTCTGTTTGCAGAATTGTGGCATCATAAGACAAATGCACATTTATCAGTTCAAATAATACATGTAGGTAAGGTACAATTTATTTTAATAGGAAAGTCAAGTTAAATTTACTGAATGAATCCATCATCGGGAAACACGCTGCGCATGATGCATTGCTACCAATGAACTACACTCTGAGCATTTTTTTAAAAAAAAACTTGATTTTATGGTTAAAATAAACTACATCTTGATTACATGCGTTAGTTGTATTAGTAAATGTGCATTTGTTTTATAATGTTGCAAGAAAATTAGCCTTTTAAGCTGGCGATCAGATTTTAAAAAACTGACTTGCCAGGGATTCTAATAAATTATTTTCACATGCAAGGCATCATTTCATACTAAAACAAGAACGCTCTAAAGCTTTGTAATTTAGTTTTTTCTAGTACCTCGCACAGTTTTCGAGATACTAACGATAACTTTGCAATTTTCTGCTAGTGGTAATCGTCAGGTAATTCATTGTCTAGCGCATACCTGTTCTACTATACCTAGACATCCAATTATGACCGTAGTTAATTTGATTCACCAGTTATTTAAGGTGAAACGAAATTAAAGAAACACCCTGAAGAATTAGAGTGGCATGATCCTTGCCCTCATAGTGAACAATAAACGTAAGTGCTCATACTGCATCAATATATATTTCGTCAAAATGAATATATTTCAGGGATATAACGGAAGCGAACTGCTGTCAAGTCGTGGTGCTGTCTGCGTAAGAACAGAGAACGTTTAGTAAAATGTTGTGCTGCAATTGCGTAGGTGTTATGAGTTCTTGACTATTGTAGATACTTTCATCATTCAACAAAACTGTCAATGCATTATCCATAAATATTGCATGGTTTGATTCAGAAGATGAAAATGAATTAAATAGATAGTTAAGAAGATATTCCTGTATTTTGATGTTTTGTAGTTAATAAAAGTCTTTATAACATTCATTCTGATTCTACTTGTAATAGAGGTCTGCACGGGCCAGGACTTATCTGAAACCCTAGTTCGGCTCCGCCAGCTGATCAGGCTCAGACCAATTTCCTTTCATTATAGCTGTTCTGGGTCCGTAATTATAGATTTGCTGCAGACTCTGATTCGGCCATGGACTTCATACTTTTGAACACGAGGCTTACTTTTCTCTCCAGACTTGGGTCAGGCCGTATTCCGGAGCCGTATTCCGTATTCAGGCCGTATTCAGGACTTCATTCTTTTCAAGCGATATTTAATACTGTCATTCCGTAATACAAGGATTGCGGACATATATTCTGAAAAATTACTGATCTGTACTTTAAAATTTTTATTTTATTTTTTTGTAATATTCTGTAAACGAATAATTATTATAAGATAATATTGGTTAAGAAATATCGGATGTTTTGTAGAAGTTGATTCGTGCCGTATGAGGACTTGATTTCATTGATTTATGCATAGGAGGGCCACAAACTACGAAGAAATAAATGGGGCAAACTTTTAGCTTTTATAAGTGGTCAGATCGGGGAAATAACGTTTTCGTATGGACCCGGACAGA
Organism: Maratus michaelseni; assembly: GCA_963931845.1. NCBI lineage: Eukaryota > Metazoa > Arthropoda > Arachnida > Araneae > Salticidae > Maratus > Maratus michaelseni. The sequence continues at coordinate 127,614,677 of OZ007600.1, read as the reverse complement.
GCCTTTAGCTTTTATAACTGGCCAGGTTCGTGCAGATCTCTAATCTACTAACATGATAATTATACATTACAATTCAGTCTATTTATTCTACTGTAAGGTGTGAATATTTATATAATGGCAAGGAAACTTATAATAATGTGTGTTCACAAAGTAATGCAAGTGATTTTATTCAGAAACGATTATACGTCTCAGCGCGTTCGGACCGCTAGGGCTAGGCGGTGGAATGTGTAGCTTGACAATGCACTTAAACTCAGTCTGCTCCGAGCAGTGGTTGCGTCAGCATCGCTTATTTTATTAACCTCGTCTCAAAGACCTTGTCGGGACGCGGTCTTTTTCGACGCAAAAGGTGTGGTCCGTAAGGAGTTTGTACATCAAAGACAGACCGTCAACGCTGCCTACTACGTGGATGTTCTCAAAAAATTGAGATAAAAGGTCCTCCGTGTGCGAAAGGAGATCGCCGCTACCTGGATGCTCCATCAAAACAATGCTCCCACCCACACCGCTTTGCGCGTCCATGAGTTCCTGGCGAAGCACAACTTGGCAACGCTACCACGGCCCCCGAGGATTAAGCCGCTCTCAAAGCACACCGCTTCTATGGCATTCAGGTGATCCAAACCGCCGTGACCAGCAATCTGAATGACTTTGAAGATGTCTAAACGTTTGTAACTATATCTTGAATAATTTATTTTTTACGATAACACTTGTATTACTTTTTGAACGTATATCAGAAAAAGATTGAAATATTAAATTGAAGCCAAATGACAGCCATATCAAAAGTTCATTTGGCATTTAATTTTTGAAAAATTCTATTATAATAAAATTAAAATACTTAAAGGGGTTCAGAACATAGAATTTTCTAAAAAAAATTATTTTTTTTACTTTTTTTAGCTTAAAAATACTCGAGATTAGAGAATAAAATGATGCTAACCGCATGTAAATATGATAATTATGTATTTTTAGACAGATATATCTTAATTTTCTGTAAGTTTCACATTTTGTGTAATGCTTGTCAGTTATATTGAATCGGGAATTTTAGTCTTGAGGGGAAAAATATTAAAATATCTTAGTATAAATCAATGATAAGATATATATATATATATATATTTACATTCGGAAGAAGAAATTAAAATTTATTCTTTTCCGTATTTAAAAAAGGAAACAAATTATACAGAGAAAGTTCAGAAGATATATCACATTGTGAAATTGACTATAAAATTTGAAGAATTTAATATTTAAAATATAAATCTAAAGTTTCACAAATAATTTTTTCATTAGAAAAGAAATTTTAAATTTCAATTGCAAGAAGAAAAAGAGCAAAAAATATTTTAAAAAATCAATTTTAAAGTTAAAACTTATTTATTAATGAATATATTTATGTAACGAGCCTCCTTAACCACTTCACCGTTTGCTCCGAGATAACTCGGGGGTAAAAGCACTGTTTCCCCATACCTGTCGCCGGTGAAGAATTTTTAAACCAGTTGTTTTGATTGTAAATTTTTAATAGAAACTAACAAAATATTATTTTATTGCATGAATACAATATAAGAAAATGTGCTTTGATGTATGAGTAAAGCATGATTTCTTTTTTTCAGGCTGAGAAGATAAAAATCTCAAACATTGAATCTGCATCTGATGTACATTTAACCCTCATCAAGAATTGTGTGTAATCTAGAAAATTGTATAAAACTTTTTAGAACACCATGTTGGTATCAAATTTTAGAAATGGATTATTACTGATTGCGCTTAGTGCTGTGTTTATTTCCGGATATCACTCGCAGAGCTATACTGATTTGGAAGCTGAGGGCATTAGCTGCCCAGCCAGGGACAAATGCAAAGGCTATAGAAATAATTTAACATACATGGACAGAAACTGTGAATGTGATCACAACTGTACTGCATATAAAGACTGCTGTATCGGTGCTTTGCCGAAACGAAATTCGAGGCCACCGAGACGCCCGAGGCCACCAGCTCGAACAGATGTTACGTGCTTGAATTACGGCGAACATAAACATGCTGGAGTCTATGTAATTAATAAGTGCAGTAACAGCTGGAATGGACCCATAACGGTAATTTTATAATACATTTCACTACTCAGAATAGTTACCGCATAGACTCATGTATAATGTGCACCAAAAACAGCATAAAACAATGCTACCGATGTCAGAAATTTGAACAAGCTTCTGAGATTTGTGGTTTATTGCTTAATTGTGTGAATTGTGCCGATAACCATCTTTTTACTCAGTGATCTAATAAAGGTAAGTTGATCCGTAATAAGCAGTTTGTGAGCTTGACCAACCAGCTAAACAATCCTGTTCCATCCAACAACCAATCTGTTCTGAAAAAGAAACAAAATTTTCAGGATAAAACTCAAAAATAAACCTATACAAAACTCAAAATTTCATGTAGCATATAATTTTGTTGAAATTCTAAAATATCAACTATGTGCAACAAATTCTAAAAATTCTACTGGTAAGCAAACTATTTGCAATTCTACCTCTGATTCTGTTAATTAAAATGTCCCTAAAAAAGCCCCTGTTGAGGAAGACCCAACTCGACCAACAACCCACACAGCACAAACTGGTAGATATGACATCCATATAACGTAAAGTACATCCATACACCATGTCCATAATTCATCCGAGAAGTTCCATATAACATATTATCTACGTAGATATTACCATCAGATGTCACTCCGTATACATCCATATAGCGTTCGTTGGGCATCCAAACCCGACATAATATCTACTTAAACGGATTTCTATGTCCATATACATCATGTCCTAGACATAATATCTATGTATTATGTATGTATAATATATACATCATATCTATGTAATATGGATGTATATAGATGTACATGGACATGGAATATAATGTAAATATGCTCTTACATAGATGTCCATTAGACTTATATGGATGTATATGTATGTCTATTAATCCCTTCTAGATGAACCTTTTCCATATTACACAATGTTGCTACCAAATTTCATAAATAGTACAATTCGCCTTACTTTTGCTTTATTTAATGTATCACTAAATAGGGTTAATATTGTTATTTCAAAAAACTGGTATCAACCAAGTAATCTAAATCAGCTATTCTTAAACTTTCGATTATCACTTTACAAATTTTCTCTGTCTTTCACACCTCAAGAATTTAAGATTGAAAATCTTTAAAATAGTGAATACATGATACATACATTAATAGAGGTATCGGAAGGGGGGGGGGGGGGTAAAGCAATAGAAAATAGTAAAACTATCTGTGCATTCAATTCAAGAAAAATATATTAAATAAAGCATATATTATAAATTTTTTATTACTATAAATAATGAAAGTCACATTCTTGAAGGAATAAAAATAGGTCATAGAAAAGGTAAAAAAAGGTAAAGGTTTTTGTGAAAAGTGAAGGTTATTTTTGTGAAATTTATTATATTTTTGTGAAAAATAACATTTTGTAACGAAAGTTGAAATCCAGTTATACTCAAATTCGAACTAAGCATCTATAAAAAAAAAATTAATAATAATCCTTTTGCTGAAGTTTTCTTCTCTGGTGAGCTTGTTTGTTTACAAATTACACTTTTTAAAACGTCAAAAAATAATAAATAAATAATAAATGGTAAGTTTCTATGTAACAGAATTTTGTGAAAGGACCTATTTTAGTAAAAGGAATTTTGTGAAGGGATCCATTTTATCAAATTGATTTTTGTGAAGGGGCCCATTTTATTAAATTGATTTTACTGAAAGGGCCTTAAATAGGCCCCAAATTTTGCCTGGATCCACCCCTGTATACATATATATATGTATTTATTATGTACATATATCACTGGAACCCAGCTAATCAAAAAGTACCATTTTTTATAATGAAGGTTTTTCAAAGAAAAAAGTAATAATAATAAATAAATGCTTTTGAAAAAAAAATCAAAATTTTTATTTTATTAGTTAATACATTTAAACAGATGACTTATGCTGCAAGATAAATCTATATACTTGTAAAATAAACACATCTAAATCACAATTTGAATAAAACTTTATAAATCTATAATTCTAATGGAAAATTTCCTACTTTTAGTATTGATACTTTTTCAATAAATGAAAATAACCCATTATTTTAGAGTTTTAACTCTAAAATATACTGATAATTATGAACTTTATTTTTGCCAAACCAAAAAAATACTTCAAAAAGTTTTTTCAAATCAGACTTTTTTTTTTTTTTGGTAGTACTATTCGTATTAAATAAAGTGTAGGAGTAGGGGTGTGGGGGAAGGGGAAGAATAAGAAACTAAATACAATCCAGAATGTTTGTAATATTTTATTATACAAAATTTAAATTGATTCTCCAAAAATTTTAAAACTTAAAACTGATGAGTAACCATGTAATATGTAATGAGTAACCAGTAAAGTACAGAGATCGTTATTATCAGTCAAGTTTTTTAAGATAAAGTTAAAAATCGCAATTATTAGAAAATGCACTGAAATAGAATATTAAATAAATAACTGAAAGAAATCAAAGTACTTACTCACATCCAATCCGGCTCGAATAAATAATCCCAAAGAAAATTTCAAAAATAATAACACCATGCGTCAAAAGTAAACATCAGCCGTTGTTGTTTTGCCTAACTTGTTTACAATAAACATATCTCCATCCTGATTCAACTGTAATTTCTTTACAATAATATTTTATAAAATTAACAATCAGTTAAAAATATCTGTTATAGATGAAATAAAATAAAATAATCACAATCACATGAAGATCTGCTTAATGGCGGCGGCGTCTAGCGTTTCTAACAACAACCAAGTTCATGTTGCCACAAAAAAAAGTGTATCGCAAGTAGTATATTTTAGATCGAATTCACCTCCATATTTTGTTAGTCTATAAATTGTTGAGATATAAATGCATTCTGGATGTAAATTATTCAACGATCCAGTTTACGTCGTAGAATGGACGTCATCTTTATCTCCATATTATGTTTATCTATATTATGTTGGTATATGAACGTTCTATGGATGCCATGTATTGAACAATCCAATTTACGTTTAGAATGGACATCGGTTTGACGTACATGGATGTATTTTGGACGCAAAAAGCTCAAAATGGACGAAATATCTACATATGTGCTGTGTGGGAACAGTCCTTCTATTCCTCCACCAACTAATTTGTAAAATGAATTCCTGGAAGTTTTTCTAGTTTTTAAGGATATGAAAGAAGTGCTTAAAATCACTAAATTCTTAAAATGTATCAAAAATATTGCTAATAAAATGAAAAACTGTAACATCCCAATTGACAAAAGTTTGTTGTTATAAGTGAGTTAGACGCATTTGGTAGAGAGAGTGACATAAATACCGATAACTAACTCACTTAAATTTTCTTCATTACTTACATTAACTTGGAATTGTAATTTTCTTGAAAACAAGTTAAATAACACAATAACAGCTTGTAATAAAAAACATACACAAAATATATGAGCTTTCCTAAAAGTATCATTTAATAAATAGTACAAAATTTTGACCATAGATGGCGCTTTCTTCATTCGGTCTGTAATCTGTATTTTGTTTAGCGGAGTTGTTGGAACGCGAGAAAACGTTTGCATTTTAAGGTAAGTTTGAGCATTCAGGTAGTGACAGTGCAGTGCCATCTATTCACAAAGAAAATTACATTTTTAAAATTACTATATACATTATTGATGAGCTATTTTACAAACATGTAACTTGTTTCATCTTTGTTGTACTTAATAAATTTTAAATTTCAAATATCGTTTTGGAGAAATTTCAAATATCGTTTATTTCATTACCAATGTCGCTCTTAACCTTTTTATTTCCCTCTCATGCACCTTGTATCAGGTTCGTAACTTAAATGATAAAAAAACTTTTTTAAATCGGTTTTCGGCTAAATTTTATTTTGAGTCGCATCTCATGAGCATCCATACCCCATAGGACATTTTTCATTTATTTACTTTTTCTTTTTTTAAACACAATAGTAATATAGTAATTATTCCAATTCAAAGAATATTTGTCCTTGATGTTTCTCAAACTTTTGTAAGAGAAAGGGTTAAATTGAATTGAATTTTTGGTACTTCTTTGTTATATCAGTCCCCGCAATTACGATCACGCCAAGACTGCAGTTACGATTTGGTCAATAATTTCGTCGGCAAGTTTATATATATATATATATATATATATATGCATGCCATATATGTAATTTATAACAAATATTTATGTCATATATACATATTTTTTGGCTCTTATACAATGTATATATGTCATATATACGTCACATACGCGTAATATATATACCCCACAGTACACATGTAATATATATACAGGGTGTCCAAAAAAATACTGAAATTTTGTACAAGACCTTATTCGTGTATGGGGCACATTTTACTTATTGCGAAATTTTTTGTACGGGGGGGGGGGGGGGAGGGGCGTATAAAAGTTTAAAATTTGTATTTTTTCAAATTTAATCCCATGAAAATTTTAATAGATTTCCTAATATTCTGTATATTTTTTTACGCAGCTTTGTAATTTGTAATATATGTTTATGATCAATATTTAATATAAAGACTGCTGTATATAACTGCTGTATGTAGGAATAAAAACCGAGGTAAATGTTTTTGAACACCCTATATATCACATATATATTTCATATATAACTTCGTCGTATGCATCATAAAATATCATATACGTACCCTATCTTACTTTAACATCATATATCTGATATAACTGGGTGATATATCTCAGTCGCTTGGTGTTCATTTTCGGGGGCCACCATAACAAAGAAAGTGCCATTTTTTTTATATACTAATTTAGAAATTTTCCTCTTCTAGGTTAGAGCAAGATGTGTTGGAGCCGTCGACATCAGTGATCCTCTTGCTTCTGCTCCTGCGACGGATGTTGCTCAAAACAAAACCTATCGCAACTTGGCCTGTGCAGAGTGCAACAATGCAAATTTGGCCTCACTCACACAATTTCAAGTGAAATTGTCATGTAAAGGTGAAGGATTGGAAGAATTAACACCCGACCAAATCGCTGCAGATGTGACTTACAGTGAACAATACCAATTATGGGGCTTACACAGGTAGACTTATCTCCAGTTATTATCCAGAAATATGAACTTCAATTTATTGTGAAAATATGTTCAGCAGCTTTCTTGTTGCATCTTGTGATGGTGCGTATTTGTTAAACTTGAAATTTTATGATCGGTCTGGCTGTAGTTCCAAGATACGATTGTTTCATCGCTTAGCAAATGCTAGCTTTACTGTTTCAAAAAGGAACTACTGAAAATAAGAAATATGTTGTGCATAGCTGAGGAGCATTGGATTTTCAAAATCATGAAATTCGACTAAAAATCGATTTAAAAAATATATTATTTGTTGACTTTCGGATCTGAATGCTCAAATGCATTTCATGCGAAAATAATTTTTCAACTCTGGAGAAACGCAGTGTACACTGTAAAAAATGACCAATGTTTCTTATTTTATGAAAATATACTATAACCATTAACGAAAATATAATATAATCTTCTGAGTTATCCGAAATTCCGAATAGCTTGTTCCATTGTCTTTTGAATCCCCAGAAACCAATACATTTCCAAAATTTAAAGAATTATTTATAAAAACAAAGTATTTTTCGCTGCCCGTATTTTTCAGAAACGTTTCCGAAGAGTTTTTATAATATATTAATTAGTGTCCTCAGCCTGGAATACCTGTTTTTCGAATGTCATCCATTCTCAAGTAAACGTTTTCAGCCGCATACGTTAATTTATACATGAAAGAGTAAAGAAATAGTCCTAATTTTAATGTTATTGTTAACGCTTTTAATTTTGCATGTTTGTCTGTTAAATATTTTTTTGAGCATGGAAATGTTTACTTGAGAAGGGTTTTTATAGTGTATTAATTAGTGTCCTCAGCTTGGAATACCTGTTTTTCGAATGCTATCAATTCTTAAGTAAACATTTTCATGCTCAAAAAAATATTTAACACACAAACATGCAAAATTAACAGCGTTAACAATAACATTAAAATTAGGACTATTTCTTTACTCTTTCATGTATAAATTCACGTATGCGGCTGAAAACGTTTACTTGAGAATGGATGACATTCGAAAAACAGGTATTCCAGGCTGAGGACACTAATTAATACATTATAAAAACTCTTCGGAAACGTTTCTGAAAAATACGGGCAGCGAAAAATACTTTGTTTATATAAATAATTCTTTAAATTTTGGAAATGTATTGGTTTCTGGGGATTCAAAAGACAATGGAACACGCTATTTGGAATATCGGATAACTCAGAAGATTATATTATATTTTCGTTCGTGGTTATAGTATATTTTCATAAAATAAGAAACACTGGTCATTTTTTACAGTGTACATCTGGTGCTGAAAAGTTTAAAATGCTGTTTTCTCAAAATTGAAAAATTCGCACATTTTTAAGTTTTGAAACGTTTTATGCGCATTCCTAATCAGATTCTTCTACAATTTATACTGTATATCCTTTATACAATAATAAACAAATTTTAGCAAAAAAGGTTACATTTCAGAAGTATTTTAGTGTTGAAATTTATGTGCATATGGGAATATATAGCTATTTTTAAAAAAAGCATAATTATAATATTTTTCTTATTATACATCCAGAGAACGTTTACAATTTATGCCAACTTCCATTGTAATATATGAAAAGTATTTTATATATTGTCATATTTTATTCAAAAGAAATGCACTTGGAACATTTTGAACATATGGGTCTTCCAAAGGTACTTTAGTTTCAAATAATAAATGTTCATTCCTTCAATTACTCATGAATAGATTTCAACAGCTTTCTAGTTGCATCTTGTGCCAATTTGTTTTTGTCAACTTTGGTACTGCTTAAAATCTATTAATAACAGGTAAATATGATGATTTGTCTGACTACAGTTCCCAGACACAATTGTTTCATCTCTTAGCAAATATTACCTTAATTGTTTCAAAAAGGAACCACTGATAATAAGAAGTATGTTGTACTCAGCGCTGAGGGGCAGTTGTTAAATTTATTGTCACATGTATCATTAAAAATAAACAAAGTACTCATTAATAAGTGTGTCTCAGTTTGAGAATCTTGCAATAGCAAGGATTTAGAAAATATTATTGATAAATATTTGCATCTGACCTTAAAACATATTTTTAATGCTAGTGATTCTACTTTATTGAAATCTGATAGGTTATTTTAGCTTTCGTGCAATTTCTGATATATTTTCATAGTCTATAAGCAGGGATGATTTCTACACCCTAAAATATCAATTGCTTGATCAGGCAACTACCCCCTACCCTTCCCAAAATGCCCCGCTGCCATATAGTAAGCTCTTTCAAAAGTAAACGATGAGTTTTCTTTAAACGGTACACTTTCGTCCACCGACAGATATCGCTCAACCTGTATTACATTTTTCAAATCATATTCCTGTTCATAATGTTAACTGGTGACGGTATCGACAGTGTTGTATTTCTTCTAATAAGAAATATCATATTGAAATATCAGTTCTCAGGTTACATGGAAACTTATGATCCTTCATATATAATTTTTTTCTCAAACCCATAACTAGTAAATTTTCATTCCAAAACCTTTTTGCATCACCCTGCGCATTCATTTTAATTATGTTGTTATTTATTATCATGGATATATAACATACATAGAATGCAACATTTTTCTATGACTACCATTTGTTGTGACTTGCACCATACCTGTGGTCTTGTTCTATGTGCTGAAGCAGAATCTTGTTAAAATATTTATTTTTCATTCCCCAAGTGCACTTGGGACAAGCAAATCAAAACACTCCAAAATGTTTTGACGGTACGTTTGATTGTTTATTTTGATGCCTTCATGAACAAAAAAAAAAATGCTGATTTGCCAGTTTAGCGAATTCCACCTCAAACCATAATTGCCTGGGGATTTTGTCAAACGTCCCGATTAATTCTGTAGTTATGTTACAGAAATGTAAAGAACTATTGTTTTATGTATATATTTCTTTTAAAATCATATTTAATACCGTTACATAAAGAAGAGCTTGCAAAATCAAGAATATAACATTGAAACATACAAAATGCGACCAAGTGTTTTTACAAAAAACATATAAAAACTAGGTAGCCCATATTCACAAGATACAAAATCTATAAAAGTGAAATATTAAAACTAAAACTTAACTTACTCTGTCATTCCATAAGTTAGCATCATAATAACATATATTATATCTTTTAATTTCACCAATAGCGGACAAAAATTTGATTTTCTTTCTCTTTCTTTTTGTATCAAATCAAGTAATCTGCGAACTTTGCAGAAATCAAAACACAATGCACCTGTGCCTTTTTTGGTCATCCTTCCTTTAAATAACACAGCACACAAATTTGTATTTTATTTATATCACAAGAAATAGTATTTTTCGGGTAATTGTGAACCTTTTTTTCACTGTGTGCATAGTTATTTATCCTATAAAACCTGTACTATCTCGACCGATTTCAACATTGAAATAGCGCTGTTAATAATTCTTCGATTTAAAAACGCTCTGCTTCAATATGTTTTTCAGTATATTCAATATTTTTTTATAGTACAAGCTAAACAGTGAAAACTTCCCAGTAGATTCACAACCGGCGGGCGGCAGCAGAAGTGTTTTTTTATATTTTTATAATAGGGACATATCGTTTTAAACTTAAACTGATTTTAAAAATATTGTTTTGTGTCAAATAGTGATCTTTAGTGTTTTTTCAAGCGGCAGGAAAATACCGCGGTCCACTCAATAATGGCACGGCGCATTCAGAAACTACCATGGGAGGCATGGAAAATAGTATTATACAGACGAAAAATAAAACTGACAGCACTACTAAGTGGCGCATTGCAGAGCTGTGCCCTGCTAAATATGCACAGATCTTCTTAATCTATGGGGATCTTTAGTGACCATCAAGTGAATGGACATCTATTTTATCATTATTTTTAAAATAGCACCCATTTATAAAAATATATTCACCTTTCAGGAGATATTAATATTTTGTAAGAATCCAAGCATATCTGCAAAAGTGGATATACAGGCAGGCTCAATGCATAAATCCTTTTCAACTATGTTGAAATATGTTACGTAGGCCAAAATACGTAGGCCAATGCTTAAGTATGTTGTGGGTTTGGGGTTCTTTCTAGAATAATTTATTTAAATTTAAAAAGCACATTTATTATTCAATCTTCACTTGACAATTAAATATTTAAAAAAAAATAAGTATACCCTGATTAGCTCCACTGAAATCTGTTGCCATGGAAAAGGGAGCAAATTATATTAAACTAATCAAAATATCAAAACTTAAGAATCCGAATAGGTTAATACAACAATGATAATTTTGAACTCATCATTTTAAGACAATGTTAAATGTAGTAAGGGGCAACAGATTTCTAAATCAAGTAGCATACTGAATTGCATAAAGAACACCCAACTCCACTCCAACCCGATCAAGCTCAAATCTCCATACACATTAAATTAACAAAAGTGTAATCATCATATAATTTGGAAAAATGCAGACAACCTGAAATTCCTCCAATATGAGGACCAAAAGGAGAAAGAGTTAAATCCGTTAATAGAGTAGGGATATGATGATGTACTAAATTTTAGAACAACTATGGAGATTGTGAACAAGATCAGATCGGTTAACCAAGGATCGTATAGTGGCTATAAAATAACTGAAAACTTTTTTTTTTTTTTTTTTTTTTTTTTTTTTTTTTTACTTTGTTAAAAAACAACCATTTTGTTGTTTGTTTTGAATAATACTTCAAAGAAAGGATAATTAAAAATTAAATTAATCAATTAGACTTAATTTTACTTTAGCATCAATTCTCAGTATATCCATTACTGAGATAGGAACAATAATTACATCAAATAACCTTGCGTAAACCTCAATTAATTTTCAAATAAATTATTACCATGAATTAAAAATTTAAAAAATAAAAAAAAATATATTAATTTGGCAAAATTATAGCTTTCATATTTTTAATCACACTTACTGAGAGGTTAATTCCTTCTTATAGGTATGTTGTAATTATAGAAATATTAATTATTTAAAAATTATATATAAAGAAAAACATACCACATTTGAGAATAAACAAAAACTTTCTTTATTTGAATAATTAAAAATTATAAAAGTAAGGTAGTTCTCAAACAAAATATAATAATAACATAATAACAAAGTTGATCAAAAAAAAAAAAAAAATACTGAAATTACTTATTACAACACTTTACATTAAGCAGCAAAGTCCCTAAAATTACCACAATACCATGATTTAAAGATGGATCAACTTTTCAAAATTTAGTTATTGATTAATTTTCAATTAAATATCATAAATCTTAAACTATTAACAAACCAACAATTCAAATGTCGTTCAATCATAAACAAAAAGGTTACATGTTAATCATCTTAAAATACCAATAATTATATCTTTTTGTTTCTCCAGGTATTTATAAATATCACAACAGTAGACAACATGTAATAAAGAAGAAATATGGGTTACTTACAATATACTTTGATATTTACTACCGTCAATGTGGGCACACTTCATTGCAGATATGTTAATCTGCCATAATCTCCTTTTTTTTTTTCAACCTATTCTTTTCAGCTGCCTCTACGAGTCAACACCGTTACTCCATACATCACTTGGAGATTTTGATTTATTCCCGATTCAAAACGTCGTCACATCACCGATACCTTGTAAAGCGGGCAAGTCTACTCAGCTAGTCTCGCCAGCCTTCTTAGTCTAGGATTGATAATGCCCCATCTCCAGAAATGATGCTCGTCTAATCATTAATTCATTTTTCGTCAAGGTATCATTAACAACCGCCGCTTAAGAAGTCAACACAAGACAACACTTTTTCTAGGAACGCCGCTACTACATGATGGGTCAAACATATTTTCTTTTCATTCGTCCTCTATCATATACAGATCCTTACTTCGAAAATGCCCTTATAGCCTCTTTTCATCATAACCTCATGATTTAGGATAATTAAAGTAGGCCATCAATGCCCCACTCTCAAAACAAAATCTTCCAGAAACCTGTCCGCCTTCAACAACTTCGCGATCCAGCCCACAGGCCAGTCTTCGAGCCCCGTAATAAGTCGAATTTTTTTTTACGAGTCAAACGACAGGTCTCTTGGCCAAGCAACAAGTGTCGTAAACATTCATTCTCCCGCGCTGCTTGAAAAACGGGACCGAACCACTCCGCCAGGGGTACGGGAATGGAAACAAAAGGGAAAATGGACTCTCCTTGAAGGCACCAGCCTGTCGTTCCACCCTGCCAGCCGCTTCATGGGGGAAGGCAGCCATGTTTCACCCCCATGGCGTGTGCTGAAGGGGGTCCTGTGAGCCTCTGTTGACCTGGGCGCCAGCTATCCGCCTGATAGCAGAGCTCATTGAAGCCTGTCGTAAGCTTACAAAGCCTAATTGCGTATATAGTACACTCATAAGATAACGTAATTCCTATACAGGGCGGTCGGTCATTCTTATATCAAAGTCAGACTAGATGACTCCAAATTTTCCACCTGTGCGGTCTTTAACTGACAAAACATCCCTCCCTTGCTGTCTGCTTTTCGTATTTGAAAACAGGAAGCAAAGCTAGACTATAAACGTTGAATTTACATTGCAAAAAGAAAAAGAAAGAAGAAAAAAATAAAAACTGATTTTATTATTATTATTCCAATTACTTTTATTTATTTAAATTTTTATTAGAAACAGAAGAAAAAAAGAGTGCTTTTAAATAAATGTAGAGAAAGTGATTTAAATAATTAATGTAGATTAAAAAAAAATTGGTTGAAACCAACCGTAACAAGATTGCTCCCCCCGGCTAATTAAAAAAAAATTTTTTGAGAAAACAAATTATTTTTTTTTTTGAAAGGTAACTGGGTACCACATGGCATGCTGGGACCTCAACACTGAAAAAACTGACCCACAAACACAGATCATACATCGATCCGGGACGGGATCCAGAGAGTTCACCGCTGAAATACCACCCTGACAATATATTCCGGATATATACAACCAGAGCTCGCACATCCGTAGAAACCATTACCTAAAATATTACCTGAAACATGACCATAAAAGAGTACTACCAGAGGAGGGACCACAAGGCTGATTTTACCACTAAAATGACCAAGATATTCACTGCACCTGTAAAAGAACACATGTTCCACCTGACTGTGAAACCTCATTTCCCTACTACTGTCATTCCTACGCATAACTGCATCCTACCTGAAATTTCTGGTAACAGAACTGTAAATAATACATAAATTGAATTTTGAGAAAAAAAAAAAAAAAAAAAAAAAAAAAAATAGCCGAAAAAGAAGAGAAGTGCCCACTGATTAATTGTCATTATACTGCTTATATACATAACTTCAATAATTGGCATCACAGTATATTACAACACTATCTATTAATGTAAATAAGTACTAGTAATATCATAGTTACAACACTGTAAATGTCAATGAAATTTGTAAAACACATATTAATTCTATTATACAAAAATACACAAGAGCAACTGGTGACACACAAAAAAAAATATATACATATACATCTGTAAGACACAAATTATGGTATCACAGACCATGTTAGGGAGTTACGCACACAATTATAACATTTTTCTCCAAGAAGCCATGTTGTTTTTGAGAAAAGTCCAATGATTCGGTTCACTGTGCAGATTTTACAAATGCACTTACAAGTAATGTGCATGGGAAAGAGTATCTCTGCCTCTGTGCTACTTATAGCACAAGCAGTTTCGGGCCTTTTGGGCACTACAGGGAAAACATTCCACAAAATAAAATAAAAAACAGGGGTGGTGACATATATCACCAGGAAGGAAAACACACATTCCACAAAAATAGGAAGTAGAATAAATAAAATAGTTAATTTTAGCACTTTTAGCCACACACAACAACATACAGGCATGTACATGAGACAGTATGTACTAGAAAAAGAAAAAGGGCCCACACGCCTTAAAGTTTAAGCTCAAATAAAACCACAAACTGTATAGTAAATAATAAATCTATCTAGTTAAAATGTAGAAATTAAAGTAAACACATACTTAAAAAGTTATATACAAAACACTGATGCATTAAAAAAAACTGAACTAAACAGATCTACCTCGGCAACATTTATGATCACTTCTGATGGTTAAGAAGTCATAATCTTGGAGCGCCACTACGCCAAAAAAAAAAACGGGCTACACATATCTAAAGGCATACAAAACACAACATCCTAAAAAAATTTTAAAGTAACAAAAATTACATTCGTTTCTTTTTTTTTTTTTTTTTTTGCAAAAATATACCCAAAATCTACGAAAACGGGGTGCGGACGGGTATATACCACATAATCTACCATAAAACAGACAAAAACCTTAAGTATAAGCATAAAAAGGGTTAAAAATGCCTACATGAAAGTATCAAAACACAACCAAAACAAACCTTTAATACGCTAGAAAAACTAAGTCCCGTTTTAAAATGCCCAAGAAAATAATTAAATATACATACACATTAACTAAACTATAAATAAATACAAATAAACAAGGTAAAATTGATAAAAATGCCTGAATAACGAAAAAAAATAGTTAGTATTTATAACTCGGACGGTCTCTTCTATCCCGTAGCGAATAGTCGGTTCTAGAAATCGATATTGAACGACTACTTCTATTCGATTTAGCAGCTGGACGAATCGATGAACGAGACCTGCGCGAATCGCTGTGCTCAGCAGCTGAACTGCTTTCTGCCGTGGCTGAATTTTTACCTACGCGCATTTCGCTGCCTTCTGCCGTTGCTAAATTTTTATTTACGCACATCTCGTTATTCTCTGCCGCTGCAACCTCCGGAGAAATGGGAGGTGGGGGAGAGGGATTTATGATTTCAGTCGCGTCGCTGTCTGTTTCCTCCACTTCTGGCGCTACCGGAGTTTCGCTATTGTTGACGTTCACTACTGCTGGTGCGCGGTTACTATCATATGGTGCCCAGGGAATGAATCGGTTACGCTTGCATCTGCGTACAGGAGGAGAATCGCGCGGTTGGTGTGGTGAATCGATGGTCACGTTTTCAGTCGATCCCAGGTCAATTGTTTGTTTTGGTTCACTGGACCAGATGGGCAGTCTGTCTTTGAAAGAAGATAACCTGTCAACATGGACAACCTGACAATTTTTGGGATTAGCAACTAGCGCTATTTTAAAATTAACCTCATTTAGCTTCTCAATTATAGTAAAAGGACCATTATTTTGCTTGCTTAATTTTTTTGTATTACCAGGGGCGACTGTGGGTGTAAATAACCACACAAGATCTCCTATTTTAAAATTTTTATCAACAGCTGTCTTTTCACGGTATTTTTCCTGCTGCTCAGAAACTTTAATTAAATTACTATGTACTTCAGTGTATACTTTTTGAAGAGCTGGGATTAAGAGTTCACAAAAAGAGGGTGCATCATTATAATTAAAAGAAGGTGGTTGAGAAAAGAGATTATATGGTAGATTCATATTTCTGCCATACATAACTGCAGCTGGGCTAAGTTTAGTTGATGAGTGGACAGCTGAACGCATAGCTAGTAGCGCAAATTTTAGTTTAGTGTCCCAGTCAGATTGATTTTGGTTGACTATGTGACAAAGTGCATTTTTAAGAGTACGATTCTGTCTCTCCACTTGCGAGTTGCCAGCCGGGTGATAAGATGAGGTCTTAATATGATTAATACCAAACATTTTATATACGTGCTCTATCGCATCTGAAATTAGATTCTTCGCATTGTCCGTCGTAATAAAACAGGGTGCTCCGTAGCGTGAGATGAAGTCAGCTAAAGTGTCCGCAATGACATCTGAAGTGGTTGAACTAACCGCATATGCTTCTGGCCACTTAGTAAATGAATCTATATATGCGACAATATACTTATTTCCCGAAAAAGTTTGTGGTAAGGGTCCAATGAGATCCAAATGAACCTTGTTCATGGGAAACTGGGGGGTCGGCATACGTTGCAGAGGGGCGAGCTGGTTCGCTCTATAAGCTCTCTTCTGCTGGCAACTAATACATGACTCCACTAGATGCTTGACATCTGACGACATTCCTGGCCAATAGAAGTGCTCACGAATGCGATCAATGGTCTTTTGAAAGGCTTGATGACAAGCCGCTAGGGACTCATGTGTTAGTGCAAAAACTTGAGTAACCAATTCTTTTGGCACGACTAACTTTACAGATTTATTCAAAATAGCTGACTCCCTTGTATCCTCACAAACTAAAATGTCATCTCTAAAAAAAAATTTCATGTATTTAGGAGCAATTTCTACACCTTGGTCTAGTTTTCTTGCAATCTCGCAGCATTTCTTGTCTGATTTTTGTAATTCACCAATTTTTTCAAGTAGATTGGAATGAGGCATAAAAGTAACTTCCTTTTCGACTTGTATACAAAAATTACAATTAACAGCATCATTGGAGTTATCATTGTTGACATACCTCGAAAGGAAGTCTGCGACACTGTTACACTTACCTTTAACAAACTTGATTGTAAAATTAAAGTCTGAGAGAGTGCAGATCCATTTAGCCATGCGAGATGTAGGGTCGTGAATTTTTAACATAAATGTTAGAGGTGCATGGTCTGTATAGATGAAAAAATGGGTATTAGCAATGTAACATTTGAAGTGGGCAGTAGCCCAAACTAAAGCTAGTAATTCCCTTTCAGTGGTGGAGTAGCGGGTCTCAGCATCTTTCAATTTTCTGCTGGCAAAGGCAACAGGATGGAGCATGTTATTTTCATCTAATTGTGATAACACTGCCCCTAATGCTTCGCCACTGGCATCAGTATATAAATGGAATTCTTTCTCAAAATCAGGGAGTGCAAGACATGGTTTTGAAATAAGAGCCATTTTAAGGTCTTCAAATTCTTTCTGTGCATCTTCATTCCACGAAAATTTTCCTGTCTCTTTCGTTAAGTTGATTAGATTTTTAGCTCTCTTAGTAAAATCTGGTATAAATCTCCTATAGAAAGATAGAGTTCCAATAAATGACCTAACAGCTTTTCGGGTAGTTGGAGGTTTAAAATTTTCTATTACGGCAATATTTTTATTGATAGGTGATACTTGGCCACTACAAATCTCAAAACCTAGATATTGTATTTTATTCGAAAGGAAAGTGCATTTACTGGGCTTAAGTTTAAGTTTATGCAGTCTTAACCTTTCAAAGACCATGCTAAGCTTCTCAAAATGAGAATTAACATCACTGGAGGCAATTACAATGTCGTCGATATAAACAAGAATTCCAAGATTGCCTAAATCACCGAAAATAGCATTCATAAGTCTTTGGAAACTGTTACCTGAATTTGAGAGCCCAAAACAGTTACGGGTCCACTCAAAAAGTCCTTTGTGGGTGATTATAGCAGTTTTATGCCTATCCTCTGGGCGAATAACCTGTTGAAAAAACCCACTAGTTAAATCTAGCGTTGAAAAAAATTTAGCCCCACTTAAAGCATCAACAGAGTCGGTAATGTTAGGTATTGGGTAAGCATCTTTAACAAGATTTTTATTTAATCTTCTGTAGTCAACAGCAAGTCGATATGAACCATCTGATTTCCGAACCAGAATAACCGGAGAAGCAAATTCAGACATGGAAGGGGAAATTATGTCCGCCTGTAACAAAGTATTAAGTTGGTCTTCCATTTCTTGACGTAATTTGTAGGGGACTCTATAAGCTTTGCCTTTAACTGGTTTATTTGAAGTTAAGTTAATTTCATGCGGGATTGTATCACAGCCGGGTAAATCTAAGACCGATGCTGCAAATACATCTTTGTTTTTGTCTAGAAAATTTTGCATTTTAAGTTTTAATGGGGGTTCTAAATGATCTAAATTAATTTCAGAGCTCCAAGTGAGATCAGCGTGATCAAAGTCGCCAATTGGAGGGGCCAAATTTACATTACAAGTAAGGTTATTTTTAGTTACGGGTACATTTGACTTGTCTACACATTTTTGAATTTTGGCAACAAAGGTTCCTTTATTTAAATGAATACTATTGTCTGAAAAATTTGCAAATGAGATATATAGGCCATGTTCTTTAGTGCAAATGGCTCTGGAGGTAAGGAGACCTTGATTTAAATTTTTCGCCAAAGGTTCTAACATAACAATATCATTTTCCTTAATAAAATTTTCCTTATAACTTTTAACCTGGGCTAACATTTTTGACTGCGGGGGAATTGAAATTTTGCTACATAACACAGCGAAACTTATATTTTTATTTTTATTGGTTTTATCACTACTGCTATCTTCATTGCTCTCCTCCTCGACTTCAGGTACCTTATCCTCTATACTTACCAAATCTTCACTTTCATCAATATTACAAATTTCAGTAGTCTCTTCAGCTAAATTACCCTGAGTTACCTGGCTCGCTGCTGAAAGAATGTTGTCGACACTTTGAATACTTGAAAAATTTTCAGTGTTATTAACCTCAGAGCTACCGCCTGATGTTGTTTGCATGCAAAAGTTCTGCGCAACACTTTCAACTTCCTTATCTGACTCAGTTTGAATGACTATCTCAACATCTTTTCTCATATTACTCACTTGCGGGTCCTGAACTACCATATTTTCACTACTATGATTCCCATTTTCAATATTAACTGAGTCATGAACTTTCTCACATGCACAATTTTCAGGAGGGCTATTTGCATTACTACTTTTTGAATTCTCCCCTACTTTGTTGACACATTTTATATTTACAGAATTATTTTTACCACAATCATTATTTATACAATTATTATTAGAATTTACACTATATACAGAGTTAGAAATATTTACAGAATTAGTAGCAAGACAAGTATTACACCCTGAAGTATTACTTGGGGTTTCTATGCTTTGTTTACATTGGCCTGAAACTGGCACTTTAAGAGCGACAGCATTTGTATCACAATTTATACTTGCCCGGTACTCTTTCAAAAATGGCATTCCCAAAATCATATTAAATTCCTCTGCTAATTTACCTTCCACTACATAGAATTCAGCTTGACATTGAACATTATCAAAAACAAATTTTAAAAATACTTTCTTATTTAGGTGAACTTTCTCACCGGTGACAGTCATAATGGGGATATTGCAATTCTCCATTTCAAAATTCTCTAAACAGTTACAATCCGTACCACTCAGGAGATTAATTGCAGAACCCGTGTCACATAATGCATTTAGGCAAACTTTATTTATGTAAATTCTTGTAGTTGGTAATGTATATGATTGGGGCTGAAACATACTATACACAGTTGGGGGGTCCAGGGGCCTGTGGGGGATCGAGTTGACCACATCTGATCCGGCCACTAATAGTTTAAAGCCTCACTTTCACTGTTAGCTACTGGGGTGTTATTTACCGCCTGCACTTCATTTCTGTTCGCAGCTGTGCTCCTATTGTTTTGGTAATAACCACCTCTTCTTCCCCTATATCCGCCTCGCTGATTGTGGTTCCCTCTAGGATTTTCACCTCTGTTTCTATAATTTTGCCCACGGCTCCTGAAATTTTGACCACCTCCCCTTCTAAAATTATAATCGACAAAATTTAGTGGACAATCTCTGGCATAGTGGCCTTGTACGGAACACCTATAGCAGGTTACGGGTCTTACTTCCTGGTTATTTTCCTGCATATCCCTAGCCCTAAGATCAACTAAACTGTCTATCTTAGCTGCTAAAACATCAATTTGAGATTTTAGTTGGTCTATCTCCTTCTTTTGTGAGCTATTTTGCTGAAAAACTGCAGCACAGGGTAGGTTTTGGGTCAAATTAGGGTTGAGAATTTCCTCGCGGTGGTTGTAGAAAGGGTTAATGCTCCTATAAGCCTTTTCCTCAAGAAGCGCAATTTTGAGGACCTCTTCTGGGGATTGTGGATTTCTCGCAATTACCCCCTTTCGCACTTCTGGTGTAAGATTGCTCAACAGCATGGAGTGTAGTAGAGCCGTTCGGCTTTTATCGACTACTTCACCCTGGATACCTTCAATTACAAGGGCTCTTAATGACATATCATATGCCTTGTCATAAAACTCCTGAACACTCATATTGGGTGGCTGTTTAAAATTTAAAAAATGACTGAGGGCAACATCTGGTGTGGCCTGTGAAGTATAACTCTCTTTTAAGATTTTTAATAGCTCATCAGATGTTTTTGCTTTGTGAATTTTTATTCGCCTAGAAGCAGCTCCTGAAAGTCTAGCAAGTAAAACAAACTTCTTTTCCTCCTCAGTCCAGTCGAATAATTTTGAAAAACTCTCAAATTTCTCAGAAAAATCTGAGAAGCAGACTGAGCTGGCCTCTCCATTGAATGGGGGAATATTAGACAAATTATCCACTAAAGCATTTTTCCGCTGAATAGTGGCAATTGCTTCCGAGTGCTTATCAGCCATAGTTAGAGTTAGAAAATGACAAACAAACCAAAAAAAAATGAAAAATGGGGGGGGGGCAACTTAAAAATGAGAAAAAAGAGAGGGGAAAGGAAAACCTTATAAATACATAAAACTTAAGTACAGGATTATGATTTTTGTAAATAAGAAAAGGTTATGCTCACAAGACATAATTTTGACTGGGAATTGTCGCTTACTAGCACAGAGAGAGAGCCTAGACCTCTTTTTACACTTGAACATATAAATAAAATTTTAATTGCAAAAACACCCAGTTGCTCTTTGATACATAAATACATACAAGTAAAAAAAAATCAATAACCCAGAGACCGAATTGTTACGGCTCCATTTGTTGTGAGATTTGGGGTTCTTTCTAGAATAATTTATTTAAATTTAAAAAGCACATTTATTATTCAATCTTCACTTGACAATTAAATATTTAAAAAAAAATAAGTATACCCTGATTAGCTCCACTGAAATCTGTTGCCATGGAAAAGGGAGCAAATTATATTAAACTAATCAAAATATCAAAACTTAAGAATCCGAATAGGTTAATACAACAATGATAATTTTGAACTCATCATTTTAAGACAATGTTAAATGTAGTAAGGGGCAACAGATTTCTAAATCAAGTAGCATACTGAATTGCATAAAGAACACCCAACTCCACTCCAACCCGATCAAGCTCAAATCTCCATACACATTAAATTAACAAAAGTGTAATCATCATATAATTTGGAAAAATGCAGACAACCTGAAATTCCTCCAATATGAGGACCAAAAGGAGAAAGAGTTAAATCCGTTAATAGAGTAGGGATATGATGATGTACTAAATTTTAGAACAACTATGGAGATTGTGAACAAGATCAGATCGGTTAACCAAGGATCGTATAGTGGCTATAAAATAACTGAAAACTTTTTTTTTTTTTTTTTTTTTTTTTTTTTTTTTACTTTGTTAAAAAACAACCATTTTGTTGTTTGTTTTGAATAATACTTCAAAGAAAGGATAATTAAAAATTAAATTAATCAATTAGACTTAATTTTACTTTAGCATCAATTCTCAGTATATCCATTACTGAGATAGGAACAATAATTACATCAAATAACCTTGCGTAAACCTCAATTAATTTTCAAATAAATTATTACCATGAATTAAAAATTTAAAAAATAAAAAAAAAAATATTAATTTGGCAAAATTATAGCTTTCATATTTTTAATCACACTTACTGAGAGGTTAATTCCTTCTTATAGGTATGTTGTAATTATAGAAATATTAATTATTTAAAAATTATATATAAAGAAAAACATACCACATTTGAGAATAAACAAAAACTTTCTTTATTTGAATAATTAAAAATTATAAAAGTAAGGTAGTTCTCAAACAAAATATAATAATAACATAATAACAAAGTTGATCAAAAAAAAAAAAAAATACTGAAATTACTTATTACAACACTTTACATTAAGCAGCAAAGTCCCTAAAATTACCACAATACCATGATTTAAAGATGGATCAACTTTTCAAAATTTAGTTATTGATTAATTTTCAATTAAATATCATAAATCTTAAACTATTAACAAACCAACAATTCAAATGTCGTTCAATCATAAACAAAAAGGTTACATGTTAATCATCTTAAAATACCAATAATTATATCTTTTTGTTTCTCCAGGTATTTATAAATATCACAACAGTAGACAACATGTAATAAAGAAGAAATATGGGTTACTTACAATATACTTTGATATTTACTACCGTCAATGTGGGCACACTTCATTGCAGATATGTTAATCTGCCATAATCTCCTTTTTTTTTTTCAACCTATTCTTTTCAGCTGCCTCTACGAGTCAACACCGTTACTCCATACATCACTTGGAGATTTTGATTTATTTCCGATTCAAAACGTCGTCACATCACCGATACCTTGTAAAGCGGGCAAGTCTACTCAGCTAGTCTCGCCAGCCTTCTTAGTCTAGGATTGATAATGCCCCATCTCCAGAAATGATGCTCGTCTAATCATTAATTCATTTTTCGTCAAGGTATCATTAACAACCGCCGCTTAAGAAGTCAACACAAGACAACACTTTTTCTAGGAACGCCGCTACTACATGATGGGTCAAACATATTTTCTTTTCATTCGTCCTCTATCATATACAGATCCTTACTTCGAAAATGCCCTTATAGCCTCTTTTCATCATAACCTCATGATTTAGGATAATTAAAGTAGGCCATCAATGCCCCACTCTCAAAACAAAATCTTCCAGAAACCTGTCCGCCTTCAACAACTTCGCGATCCAGCCCACAGGCCAGTCTTCGAGCCCCGTAATAAGTCGAATTTTTTTTTACGAGTCAAACGACAGGTCTCTTGGCCAAGCAACAAGTGTCGTAAACATTCATTCTCCCGCGCTGCTTGAAAAACGGGACCGAACCACTCCGCCAGGGGTACGGGAATGGAAACAAAAGGGAAAATGGACTCTCCTTGAAGGCACCAGCCTGTCGTTCCACCCTGCCAGCCGCTTCATGGGGGAAGGCAGCCATGTTTCACCCCCATGGCGTGTGCTGAAGGGGGTCCTGTGAGCCTCTGTTGACCTGGGCGCCAGCTATCCGCCTGATAGCAGAGCTCATTGAAGCCTGTCGTAAGCTTACAAAGCCTAATTGCGTATATAGTACACTCATAAGATAACGTAATTCCTATACAGGGCGGTCGGTCATTCTTATATCAAAGTCAGACTAGATGACTCCAAATTTTCCACCTGTGCGGTCTTTAACTGACAAAACATCCCTCCCTTGCTGTCTGCTTTTCGTATTTGAAAACAGGAAGCAAAGCTAGACTATAAACGTTGAATTTACATTGCAAAAAGAAAAAGAAAGAAGAAAAAAATAAAAACTGATTTTATTATTATTATTCCAATTACTTTTATTTATTTAAATTTTTATTAGAAACAGAAGAAAAAAAGAGTGCTTTTAAATAAATGTAGAGAAAGTGATTTAAATAATTAATGTAGATTAAAAAAAAATTGGTTGAAACCAACCGTAACAAGTATTTAGAATCGGACTAAACAAAAATAAAATATTTGAACGCCGACATTTCTTAAGAATATCGGCTTCCTCGTGCCTCGTTCTTAAATAACGAAAAATTCTCTAAAATTTTTTATCGTCTCCGTTTAGAAATTGATAAGATAAAGACAAAACTTGGATTTATTTTGAATGGATTTTCGAGCTGTAGCTCAGTACGATTTTAGGCAAGATTTGACACACCAACAAAGTTTGTATCGACTAAAATCAATATTTGTTGATGAACCACTATCTAAATAAAAATAAATTAGGGCTGGTTTAAAAAATAACCGCAGTTCAGAAATCCCACGGTGTGGAAAACCACGTACATATCTCCCACGTAGCCCTACGCGTTACCGTTTTCCAAGTGCGTCATGTTTTTCAAGTGCATCGTGTTATTTTTTATATACATCGCCTTCCTTTTCTTACAAAAACAAACAGTAATACTTCTTACATTTCATATTGTTTAAGTATTCCAGTTTTGTTATTTTCCTTATGAGATGTTAGACACAGTATTAAGTTTCATTATTAATTAATGAATACTAAAATGGGTTTCAAAAATTGCACTCTGATTACTTTTATCGGATCTAATATTAATCTAATGTTAATCTACGATTCTAAATATTAATCGGATCTCGGATTTAATATTAATTATTATTTGATTATTAGTTGCAACTTTACGCATATGTAACTTTGTGTTATTAAAAACACTTTTTGAGTTGTAATTTATGAAAATGTAATAATATTTTTTGGCATAATCTTAAACGTTTTGAGGTAAGAAAACCTCGACAATAATTTATGGACACCTTGAGTATTAGAAAACATTATTTAATTCAAATACAACATTTGCTAAATGGTACATACATTAAAATCGTGAATTTACAACACAATTAAACATCAACGTTTGAAGAGGCTAGAATCATAATTGTTGAAGAGAAATATGCATGGCTCAGTTATAATATTTATTTAAAATTTTTATCCTTTAATTTCTCTTCTAATTGCTGCCCATTCCAACATAACCCTTTTGCTGGGACAAGTTGATCAAAATTAAAGCTTAGAATTAAATACATAAAGGTTTCTCTGGGGTTGGCTAATAGAATAAATTAATTTATTCAGAAAATAATAATAAAAGGAATCCATAGAGATTAAATTTTGGATATGTTCCCCCCATTGCATTGTGTAATTTCGAAGTAGCCCATTACCCTTTTTGAGAATGATCATTCTTGCCCTTAGCTGACTTTTAAAATGGAAATCTAAATAAACAAACACATACTAGATAATTTAAATGAGAAGACTCCAAATAATTAACACTATTATTTATTTACAATATTTACAGTTATTTCAAGAAAAAAAAAGATTTATCAGAACACATCTGATTTAATTTCCTAACAAAATTTCTCCTATAATATTGGCATTAACACTTTGATCCTTGCAAAGGATACTTATATTTGTTTGTATTTATATTTAAATTGATCTTTGACAACATTATTTGTTTACAATTAAAATACTGACTTCCATTTGTGACTAAGGTCACACTACCAGCTTCTCTTATAATATTTTGATAAAATCAAATAAACTGGGGAATTACTTAGGTCAGAGTCATATTTACCTCTACACATTGATTGAAGAAGGTTTCTCTTTGTATCAGAGCACTCTTTCCGCTAACTAAATAGCACTGCACTTATTGAAAATGTTCATTTCACAAAACTTAGCTTAACTTCCCCACTCTCCATATATGTTGTTCGGGTTCGTTGCTTTCTTACCATCAGAATTGCCACTCACTCTATTTTCCTCTTTCGGACCGCACAAAATTCATCGCGTCATTTTATTTCACCTCTTCCTATCGCTTCTGAGATTGATGTGTGTTCTGTTTTCATTCTTTTTCACAACTCCTTTTTCATCACCACGGTGGGCCGTACTTCGTTCTGCCCAAAATTTGCATGACAGTGCTTTAAGCCCATCCTTCTTTTTTTCATTGGGTAGTTGATCTCCCGTTTTAACTGAAATTTGCATAACAGAGGGTCAGTTTCACCTCCTCTTTACCAACCCCAACCAATGGCTATGCATCAGTTGTTTCTGTAGCGTGTTGTTTTCTTTCTCGGAACTACGTGTGTGTTCTTTGATATTATCTCCCAGACCAACTTAAATCAAAGTTCTTCTTATTTGACTTTTATGGCTTAAAATTGTCGCCAGCGAGTCTCTGGTCATAAATTTGCCATCCTAAATCTTTCAACTGAGGCGACTTATGGGAAAGTCCCGATAATGTACTTTCCTTACATTATCTTTCCCCCCGTACTAAAAGAAAGAAAACGTCCAGTTTTCTTTAGCATTGCATACCCAAGAAGTCCATCACCATTGCAGATAATCTATACATCACATAGATGATATCAGTCCACGTTCATCTATACAGAATCATATTGTAGACTAAAGTTCATGCAGAGGAAAATGTTCATTTGTAAATTACTTGTGTGACTTTAATAAAGAACAGTTCATATATGTACACATTTCCTAAGTATTCCCAAACAATTTAGAGATAAAATATTATCATTAGTACAAAAATTTTAAATGTTGTGGTTAAATATAACCGGTGTGTCTAAGATAGAGCACTCACCAAATCCAAAATATCTAAATAGCCAAACAGACCATACAAAACAAAAAGATATAATACACTGTGATATGTAAGGATCAGTATTCAACTTTACAATGATTCTTGATAATTATTTTTAACACAATAGATGCATCATACAATATATAAAACCCAATTCAGGCAAAATCTTACAATTACACATACATAACTGAATATGTAAGATACCTGAGAGAAAAATTATGATAATGAGTATACATTCAAAATATGTATATATATATACATATTTATATAGAGCAATAAAAGTTTTTGTCTAGCTCTACCTCTCTATACTTTGTTGAGAAAAAAAAAATCCTATAGATACACGTGATTTGGATAAAATATACATATGAGTATATCAACAATATACCAATAGAGCAAAGAGTTTAATCCAATATAAAACTGTACATCCACATTCTCAGATTTTCTTTTTTTTTTTTTCAAATTATTTAATTATATCTAGTGCTACTAAAATTGAAACCAAAATTAGGCCAAAACAAACCAAAAGGAACAAATGTATATCTATACATACATATATATATATATATATATATATATATATATATATAATAGCAATACTCTTCTGAGTTCGATGAAATGGCATGTCTTCAACTTTACAATATTTACACATATTAATGAATGAATTCAGCACTATATCTAATTAATAAATGCAAACAGACAAATATTTTAGATGGACACAAAAACAGTCCTAGCAATCTGAAAACATGACACATTCATGATGTTGTAACTTTATGATATTCATCTACTACTTGACCCAATTTTATGGATTAATTCAGTTACCATTTGTATTGTCCATTCATATGATTGTTGTAATTTTATTATATACATACAATTCTTTCGAATTATTAAACAACAAAGAATGAATAAAAAGAAAAAAAGTGAAATTTTTCTTTAATAATTTTCCCTTCTTTCCTATTTTATTTTTTTTTATTTATTTCTCTATTTCCTTTTCTTTTTCTTTTTTTTTTTTAAACGCCTAAGCGTAAAAATTCTCATGTTAATTCTAACTTGTTGAAAATAATAACTCCCCGTTCTGTCACTGTTAATTTTTTCTGTCCGACAGAAAGAAGAAAAAAAAAAAACTTCTACTCAATGATAAGAATCGGAAAGCTGCGTGACCTCGGGTCATACTCTCACCCCGTTTCTGTCAATCATGTAGCCCTACTGAACAGGTGATTCATTCCTTCCTCCTACACCTGAAAATGCTGGCCTAATCCCATACCACGACCGGTTCAACACCTAAATGCTTCTTTACCTGGGATAATGCGTTTCTAACACGCCCCCTGAACGCACCCCTTTTTTTTTTCAACCCTGCAGGTGAATAGCGTTTGCGATCCTTCCGTATGCATAACACCTCAACTCACCTCAGATCTACCTTCCTGATTTGCCCCGTCACATGGAGTATGGCTGCGAATTATGATGTAAGTTTACGAGTTATTATTCTCATTATTTATTTATTTAATGATATTTATATCTATATATATAATTTTTTGATATATATTAAAAGCTTAATTATTAAAACTGACTATAAGCCAATTGTTTAAACTACCCTTCGTCTTGACCCGTAAATTGAGATCAACCAAATAACATGCACGTGGTCTTTCATGCAATTCAATATTAAGACAAAAATCCATTTCCCGTTAAATATGTTACCAAATTACCATCTTTATATAAAACAAATATCCTTTAAAGTTTATTATCATCTAATCACGGCCTTATAATTACAAACACTTAGCGAGAAGGAGGAAAAAAAATGACTTCAAGCCTACAAGATCGTGTGAACTAAGTCATCTCCACGCTAAATGATTATTAAATGGTATATGTCCCCTACCGGAATGCCATACATTTAATTCCTAAAATCCGTTATCGAATTAATTTCATCAATATGCATATGGGAATCTTATCAATTTCGGTTCCCCTTTAGATGAGCAGCCCACGTTGAAATGCATAGTACTTAAAAGCCTCTGAATCACTGACAACTTTTAAGATTATCTCCAAATGCTCATTTAAAAAAAAAAAGTTTGAATATATTAAAACCGATAAAATTTATTTATTTATTTATTTATCATTATAATAATTATTAATATTATTATTATTTTTTTTGTATTATTATTTCTGTTATGTATTTATTTATTTATTTTATTTTTTTTTTTTACTACCTATCTACTTATTAAGAAATAATATCTTAGAACATTTAACCTAACTTAAATGGAAAAAAAAAACTTTTATTTATTTATTTATTTATTATTATTGTTTTTAATTACATATTAATTGCCCGCCACCAATTACTGCAGTTAAGAAACTTTTGCCCGCAAAAATTTCCAATTAGTGTTGGAACTTAATATGCAATTAGCATCCTAGTAATTAAAAAATTTTACACAGCTGGAATTATATGTATATATACTTTATTATTTCTATTATTATTATTTATTTATTCATTATTAATAATTTTTATTTTTTTTTTAAACTCAGCTTAACGAATTAGTTAATGAGATTAAATGTTAAATCCAAATTGTTTAGTTAAACTAAAAAAAAATAATGTAACTTAATTAATTAATTAATTAATTAATTAATTTTTTTTTTATTTTTTAAACGGCTTGGCTTTACCATGCAAATGTGAATAAAATGATCTTTTGACCGATTCATTTCCCAATTTCATGCAGTCTTTTGAAAAGTGAGCCTTAATTTATAGAAACAAGAAAATAAATTCTGTCATTATTATCATTATCACTTAATTAATTAACTGAATTATTTCCTTTCGTCTTATTATTATTATTATTATTATTATTATTATGATTATTTTATCGTTCTCTAAGAGTTTAAAATCGTTATCTAAATTTTCCAAAATAAACACGAAATTAAAACAAAATGATACCATGAAAAACGAATGTTCGATATTTGTTTATCTGTTTACTGATTTCGCTTTTTTTCCTTTTTATGATGTGGCCCCTGCCAACCTGACCAAGCGGACGAGCTAGGAACCAACTGCTACCGTTTCACGCCCCTGGAGGAAACAGAAATTAACGTCCAGAATGTATCAGTGTCAACAGGAAAAGACCGGGGGACGCATACGGAAAACTCCCCCCCGGTGTGTGTGTGTGCAATTTATTTATTTATTATTTTTTTTTTTGGTGTAATATGGAAAAAAATTGGTGTGTGTCAGGGACGCCTGGATTTTCCCCCAAGGAATAGACACACACCCAAAGAGTGCACCCTCGCGAAGAAGACATCAACCGAATAAGTGATACCCTCATTTATCTATTTTTATTTATTTATTTTTATCTTTACTGACCCTTCCTTCCGCGAAGTTGTCAGCAATGCTTGTTGACATGGCAACTGGGGATGTTTGTTGATAAACAAATCCCCACTCCGCGCCTACCTGGTACGTCACCAAAATCTTTCACACCGCCTCAGAGATTTTATTGCCCTGCGTAACCTAGCCTAGGGATTTATTATTACTTACTTGCTTATTTCAATTGTTAGATTATGTTGGATTAGCGCCTGTAACACTTCTTCCAAAATTCTTAATAATTCTGATATAGTGTCAGCCCCTATTAAAACATCATCAATAAAGTAGGCTACCTGATGCTTGTTAAAATGACCCAATACCTTATTTATCAGTTCAGCGAAATAGGCGCTCGAATTGCGAGTTCCGAACGCAAGTCTCAGAGGTCGAAATTTACCATTTTCTGTAATAAACGATAGTTTTTGGCTATCTTCAGGTCGTAAATTAATTTGGAAGAAAGCACTGTGTAAGTCAAGTACTATATAGTACTTCTTCCGACTAATATTCTGTAAAATTTCTTTAATATCTGGAATCGGATAGGAATATGGCTCTAAAATCTGATTTAGCAGCCGGTAATCTACCGCCATTCGAAATTTTGGATTGTTTTTGTTATCCGCTTTTTTTCTTACAAAAATGACAGGAAATGCGTAATTAGAGTCCGATTCCTCGATGATTTTCGCTTCTAATAATTTTCTTATCTCTGTCTTTGCATATTGCTTCACTGCTTGTGGCACTTTATATGGTTTTGTTTGAATGGGATAGTCGTGGTTAAGTGTAAACTTTGGTGTCACCAGTGAGCATTGACCTAAAGTTTGATAGGATTTCGAAAAAGTGTGTACATGCTTTAAAAGAATTTGTTTGAACGAATCCTGTACATCCGATGGTAAATGATTAAGATCAAAATCTTCCTCATTTATCTCTGCCTCACTTAATTTATGTACATCTTCCAAATTTAATGCATTGACCTCAAAAATTCTCCCTTGCTCAATATTGTCTATAGATTTATCTTGTTTGTATTCCAAATTAGTGAAAATTTGCCCGATGTTCATACCTGTTTCTAAATGTATCTTGTTATTAGTAATATTTTTAATTAAAATATTTATTTTTCTGTTCCTTGGGGTGTCATGGATAGATCTTTCATAGAAAATTTTATTTTTGTGCTGTATTGGTTCTAGGATAAATGTTTGATTTTCCTCTAATTTTATGGGGCATTCTAATTTTACAAATTTTTCCTCCCCTGGGTTTATAATATTATGGCCTACCGTTTTTGCAAACATTTTCCCCTTTGTAGGTTTTCTGTATTTTTTAGTCCTTGTGTTTTGTTCTGTAATTAATGTATTTACTTCCCCAGTGTCCTCCGAATCTTTGATGTTTAATGCCATTTTTCTTCCTTTGAATTTAAGATACTTCTCTTCAAAATCTAGAACCATTTGATTTTCTTTTAAGAAATCGTACCCTAGTAATAATTGATATTTGCGGCCAAAATCTTTATTTGTAACATAAAAAGTTCCTTTTACAAAAGTGTCCTGTAATTTAAATGACATTCTAATGCACTGTATGAATGTAATCAGTGAATTTGTAAGTGTTTGAATCTTAATTTGATTTCCCAAATATTTAAATTTTATATTTGCTTGTTTTAAATTTTCAAACAAAAGCGGTGAGATCAAGCTCACCTGTGCGCCTGAGTCACAAAGGCTGTTAATTACAATATCTTTAATTTTAAATTTAATTAGAGGAAGTTCATTTGTATCGTTCTGTACACTTGCAATAGTTTTATCCCTTAAAGTATGCCCGCTATCGTGAGACTTGCTCGGGTCTTCTTTATCTGTATTTACAAGTCTCGTATTTAGTTTTCCGCATCCTTATCTTTGTTCTGCTTGTATCTTTTATAATTGCCCCTCTGAAATTTACCCCTTTGATTACTATCCTTGTTACTGTTCGTATGATTTTCTCTGTTTTCCCTAGAGTCCGTATATTTATTGCGATAGTTATTCCTCTGTGCACCTCTATAATTTCCTCTCTGTTGAGTGTAATACCCCTGTGCATCATAATTATTAAAGTCAGGTTGATAATAAGTATACGGCGTGTTGTAATGTTGTTGTGGTGGGGGTGGAAAAGGTTGAGCATTTGGTACATGATTATAGTAAATATTACCCTCCGGAAATGCATTGTGAGAATCGTGTCTTTCATACTGGTTATAATTCTTGTAATTTGCTCTGTAATTACCCCTATTGTTTACAAATCTATGCCTATAATTCTGGTTGTTGTTTTTATTAGCTTTATTATACCAACAACTATCCTCATTGTGTGACCCCTTCTTGCATATATTACAAAATTTTTCGACTTCCTCTCTTTTTTCGATTGTTCCCAATTTTATGTTATTTATTTCTTTTGATAAATTATTAATCTGCTCCGCCGTTTCTACATTTAATTTCAATAACTTCTCTAAAAGTTGCGATTCATTGTTAGCTGTTATAGTATTTACCTGTTCTGCCCCTATATTATTGTACGCCTCTTCTAATTTAATTGCTGTTTTGCAAGCATCCTCAAAATTATCGGGAAAGGTTTTCCTTAAATCCATACTTAAATCCGGTCTAATCGCATCCAAAAATCGTGTCAATCTTACTAAGTCCAAAAATTTCCCGTTTCCGTTCGGATCAACTTCTGTATGGCTTTTCTCTATATAAAGAGACGCTGCGTTTTTGAATTCGCTAATAAAACTTGTTAAGTCTTGTCCCGGTTTCTGTTTCAGATTGAAAAACTCAGTCTGTACCTGCGTAAATGATTTCTTGATTTTGAATAAATCTAACAATTTCTTTTAGAATTCGTTGTAGTTTTTCTCTTCTATAAGCGATTTATTTTGTGAGAGTTTCTCTCTCGCAGTCCCCGACAATTTTGCTTTCAAAATTGTAAGCTTCGCATCGTCTTTTAATATTTGTTTAGTTAAGTCCTCAAATTGTCTGAGAAAATACTCGCAATCACTTAACTTTTTCCCATTGAAATTCGGGATTAGAGAAATTATTGTGTCCACTGATGGATCTGCCATCGTGTTACTCGAATCAATTTGCTTTTGTTTATTTAACTTTTTTATATGCCCTCGCGTTAATACGCCAGAAAAACTCGAGTTCAAGCTATTTCTATGATTTCTACGATTCTTTTTTGGCATTCAGCTTTTTGATAATTAAAATTTATTTAGATACTGAATTCTAAATCTAACTTTAAAAATGCATGGAAATTCTTACCCCTAAAAATATTATTAAGCCAAGTGTAAACATTTGCAAAATTTTGAAAGATATCAAAATATAAATGCATTATACAATAAAGTATACAGTATCAAAATATATATGCATTAACAATCTACTAATACACTATTTTATCTGCTACATAAATCCTTATCTTTTTATTCTTTTATTATTCATATCATTTTACGATATCATTTGATTTTTTTTTTTTATGATTTACTTTCTTAGCACAATGTTTCAGTATACTGTTAAAGATCAAATGCAAAGTTCATATAAGAGTAACATAAAATATACATACAATTACGAATATACTGATTTTTCTAAGTTGAATACTGATATTTACGAAATCACCGACTTGCTGGTAGTGGAGCCTTTTAGAGGAAGTCAAACAAACCATCAAAATAAAAAAATCTCCATTTAATCTTCCAATAACTTATCATTAAAATAAAAGAGTTTAAATTATTCTAATTAACAGTTTCATAATTATTATTTTGCAATATACTATATAGATTGTAAATTTCCACAATTTGAATATAAAATTTTAAATTGATTACTTTTAACATGAGCCTGTATTTTAGAATACATTAAAGGTATTTAACTTAATGTTTGACAATAACCCAGTTGCAATTTTTTAATCATTAAAATTGAAAACTCAATTAACAATAATTAAGAACTGGGCGGCACCAGTGAATTATATAGGAATTGCAGATGTTGAAGAGAAATATGCATGGCTCAGTTATAATATTTATTTAAAATTTTTATCCTTTAATTTCTCTTCTAATTGCTGCCCATTCCAACATAACCCTTTTGCTGGGACAAGTTGATCAAAATTAAAGCTTAGAATTAAATACATAAAGGTTTCTCTGGGGTTGGCTAATAGAATAAATTAATTTATTCAGAAAATAATAATAAAAGGAATCCATAGAGATTAAATTTTGGATATGTTCCCCCCATTGCATTGTGTAATTTCGAAGTAGCCCATTACCCTTTTTGAGAATGATCATTCTTGCCCTTAGCTGACTTTTAAAATGGAAATCTAAATAAACAAACACATACTAGATA
The DNA here is from genome assembly GCA_963931845.1 of Maratus michaelseni. NCBI lineage: Eukaryota > Metazoa > Arthropoda > Arachnida > Araneae > Salticidae > Maratus > Maratus michaelseni. Next base: position 127,580,026 of record OZ007600.1, on the reverse strand, counting down.
ATTTAAATGAGAAGACTCCAAATAATTAACACTATTATTTATTTACAATATTTACAGTTATTTCAAGAAAAAAAAAGATTTATCAGAACACATCTGATTTAATTTCCTAACAAAATTCCTCCTATAATATTGGCATTAACACTTTGATCCTTGCAAAGGATACTTATATTTGTTTGTATTTATATTTAAATTGATCTTTGACAACATTATTTGTTTACAATTAAAATACTGACTTCCATTTGTGACTAAGGTCACACTACCAGCTTCTCTTATAATATTTTGATAAAATCAAATAAACTGGAGAATTACTTAGGTCAGAGTCATATTTACCTCTACACATTGATTGAAGAAGGTTTCTCTTTGTATCAGAGCACTCTTTCCGCTAACTAAATAGCACTGCACTTATTGAAAATGTTCATTTCACAAAACTTAGCTTAACTTCCCCACTCTCCATATATGTTGTTCGGGTTCGTTGCTTTCTTACCATCAGAATTGCCACTCACTCTATTTTCCTCTTTCGGACAGCACAAAATTCATCGCGTCATTTTATTTCACCTCTTCCTTTCGCTTCTGAGATCGATGTGTGTTCTGTTTTCATTCTTTTTCACAACTCCTTTTTCATCACCACGGTGGGCCGTACTTCGTTCTGCCCAAAATTTGCATGACAGTGCTTTAAGCCCATCCTTCTTTTTTTTCATTGGGTAGTTGATCTCCCGTTTTAACTGAAATTTGCATAACAGAGGGTCAGTTTCACCTCCTCTTTACCAACCCCAACCAATGGCTATGCATCAGTTGTTTCTGTAGCGTGTTGTTTTCTTTCTCGGAACTACGTGTGTGTTCTTTGATATTATCTCCCAGACCAACTTAAATCAAAGTTCTTCTTATTTGACTTTTATGGCTTAAAATTGTCGCCAGCTAGTCTCTGGTCATAAATTTGCCATCCTAAATCTTTCAACTGAGGCGACTTATGGGAAAGTCCCGATAATGTACTTTCCTTACATTAATAATCCCATGCAAGAATTCTTATGTTAATAAAATTTTAGAGTCCCTTACGATTATTCAGCTTGGGCAGTATACATGTAACGATAATTTATCCTATAACATTCATAAAATCTGGCATAATATGTTATAATCCATTAATACAATCTGCTCATTCTGTTTTCCAACCCCTCTTTTCACTACGGTGGTATGATCCACTTGGTTACCATGGGAACTTGATAACGTTTGTGATGATGATGTTTGCGCACTCTCCGATCATGTTTTCTCCAGAATTCTGACGTGTAAGCTCATTTTGACATTTTCGACTTGTTTTGTAACATCCTGATGACGTTCGCAGAAGTGAAATGAAACGTTGATGTTTAATTGTGTTGTAAATTCACGATTTTAATGTATGTACCATTTAGCAAATGTTGTATTTGAATTATAGAAATTATAGTGCAATTGTCCTGTTTTCAAATAAAATATTATTTGTTTGAACAAACGTGAAGGGGCTGGGCTGATTAGGGTTTTTCTTTCTTCAAATTTGTTTTAACTCAGTTTTATTTACAGAGCAATATTTCGCAGCTTTGCCGGCAAGTCCGTGTTTTTAAACTTTGTTTTTTCATTTATTTTCTCACCAAATTTAGAAAACGTGGCAGTTAACGTGTTCAGAAAATTTTCTTTTCAAAAATGAATTAAAAGACCAAATGGAATTTCAGAACTCACAAGCATTTTATTAATTAAGAAATGTATATACACTTGGATTTTATTAATACTTTAGTTTACAAAATAGTCGTCTTGTAAAATCATTTGAATGTGCTCGGAGAAGTGGATATGTAACATATTACTAAACAAAGACTGACTGTAAAATTCTATAAACACATTATCGCACGTAAGAATACCACACATGTTTTCTCAGAATTTTACACTGCATTCTGTTAGTTTGTGAGAATTGGCATTTAAAAGTAAAAACATATTTTTAACGCCAAAACATTTTGCAAGAAATTGGGGAAAAAATCTAATGTTTGAGCTGTACTTTTGGCTCAAACTCGGGATTTTTTAGTCAAACACAGCTTACGCTCGCTTTTCTAAAACTGAATCTAACTATCGAGAAGTAGATGAAATTTACGAGTTTCAACTCGATGACTTCACTCCTGCACGGTACTGGCCAAAATCCAACCCGAAAGTCAACTCCACTGGAAATCAAACCACAATGGAAAGTTTTTTTACTCTAATCCAACCAGCCGAAAGTGTCGGATTCTTGTAAAATTGCGTTACCCGACCCAATGCAGGACTCCATTTGTTGAACCTCCCACTTCATTGTTGGGCCTTTCTCCCATAAGTTTATTTTTTGGCTGCACTGCACAGATATCTCATTTTTAAAAGTCTCATGTTACGCTCAATTTGAATTTTTAATAAGCACCGATTTATTGCAGAATAATAATTAGTAGATGGGCACAAACTTTATTGAAAAATAAATATATGACAGTTTTTATCAGACAAAACACAAATTGTAAGGGACAGAAGTGACAGCGACAGTAGTGCCCTTTTTCGCAATTTTGCCACACTTTACTTTAAAAAGAACACTTTTGGAATGTTGTATTTCCTATTTTCAAAGACATATCAAATCTACGATTAATTGGCTAGATTAGTTAGTGGTTAATTTATAAATATCAATATTTAAATTAACAATGGGACAGTAATGATGGTTAATAAAGGTACGCTTACCTTTTCCCTATTTTTTTCAATGCAGTTAATCTACTTTATGAACAGACAGCAAGCACAGACGACTTTTTAAAAACAACATGGGCTCATCTATTGTAAACAATACTGAAAATAACTGCATACTGCCATCTGGTAGAAATATAGGAAATTCATACACCGGGACAGTTGTGACTAAAAAAGTGAGGGACACAACTATAAACTCAACAAAAACAAATATTACACGTTTCACTCGTATAAAAATATATTATTATGTTCCATGAGATTCATAATTGTAATAAATTCATTGGTTTTTCCAAATATTTTAATAATTATTGTTTGTTGATGGTTTTAATGATCAAGTTATGGGTTGGGGACAGGGAACAGTGGTGACTTTTGAGATATTTAAAATCCATTTTAAAAATTAAAACAACAGATTTTTACCGTAGAAGTAGCCTAATATTGTAGAACAATCATATAAAAACATTTTAACATTAAATGAGAATTTTTATTGCAAAGAAATACCGAGAGATTATACTAGAGACTGGGAAATCACACGTGATGAGCTATCGTCCCTGGTGTCTATTTATTTTCTAAACTATTTTATTTCTTACAGGTTAAACAGATTTGGCAACGGAACAGAATTCGTCGGTTGTGATGTTATCTATGATGTACCCGAGTACCTTAACAACAGTGTTCGTTTCTGTCGTTCAAATTTAATATCAAATTGTACGGAGGACTGGGGACGCCCTGTAATCGCAAGACTGTGCTCACAGTATATGGCAGTTGTCTATTCAAACCATCATGCTTATAGAAATCCACATTGCGCTATTTGCAATAATAAAATCGTAGACGAATTATCTTGTGACACGGGGATTTCCGGCAGGAAAAGACCAATGTCTTTCGCACTTCTGTTGGACGTCAACCAGAGCGATGGCGATCAAGTTGGAATGAAGCTAATAGCTACTCCGGAGTGTGCATCTGGTCACAAATATGACCCGTTCTTCAAAAAGTGTAGGCAGCTCGTGTGTGCATTGCCAGGTCATAATGTAGTTAATGGAAGGTGCGTCAGAGAATGACACTGCGAAATAACAAATCCCTGTGCCATCAACTTACTGCCAATGTTTTTAATTTATTTTTTAAAGATGAACCTTTAAGAGCCTACACTACTTCAACGCTAATGATAAACCTATGGGAGAAATGTACACAGAGATTTCTCACTTGTATTTTAATTTTTTTAATTTTTTTATGTATATGATATTTGAGGTCAATATCTAATGTTACGTGTTTATACTTTTTCGAGTTTCGTTGAGTTTTTTTTATATGCGGACACTTTCATTTTTGGAACCGGTTGGAACGGGTTCTAAAAGTGAAACTAGCGTCATATAAAAGCATAAAAAACTTCTTAATAACACCATAAAAACCCGCTAAAAGAACACTCCCGTTATGTCACTAACCAGGAAATTTCTAAATCTTCTATTGCCAAGCATTCTTGGGATTCCAGCCATAGTTTTGATTTTCAAAATGCTAAAATTATCTTTAATGCCAATAGTCCCTCTGAATTGTACTTTTTTGAAAATTTAGATATTTATCTTAATAACGAGGTTATAGTTAATGAAAAATCTGATTCCTATGAACTATGCTCTCTGCAGCTTGGAAAAACTTGTTCAGCTCAACTGTATTATAATAATAATTATTATTATTACTATTATTATTATTATTTTGGTATTCACTTTTGTATTTGTTTATATTTTGTATAATTAATCCCCATTTTACTTTCATTTTTTATGCATTTTAATTAGTTTTTTTTCAATTTTCTTCATAATTTCCCTTATTTTCTGCGTTCTAGGTAATTATCTTCTGTAATTGGTTGATGCCTTCTGTTTTCCTATTAACTGGTCTCTTAACTTGTCCCTATTTCCCTCCCATTTCCTCTTAGTCTTGCTCCAGCCTTCAAGGTGGTTGCACGTCTTCTTTGCACCTGACGAAGAAAGACAAAGTTCTTTCGAAAGATCTGGCGCATTCCTTATTTTTATGGTTTTATTAAGAAGTTTTGTATGCTTTTATAGTATCACACCGGTTTATTCAATACTTTAATATCGTCATATAAAACAACAGCAACCAAAATCAAAAAAAGTAAAAACGCTCAAAACATTAGATATCAACTTCAGGTATCCTATGCCAATAAATAAATAAATAAATAAACAGAAAATATATATGTTAATAAAAATATTTAAATCCAAAAGCGAAAAATCTGTAGATTTCTCCCGTAGATTTAACATTAGCGTTCTTGTTTCTTCGCGTGACTATAGTGTAGACTCTTAAACGTAAAATAAGTATTTAAATGAACATTTTATTGTTTGACTGCATTTTATATGATTTTGTTTAATTTTGCAGCTTTTGTACAAAGGAAAATAAAACAAACTGTATCAGTTGATTTTTTTTTTCAATATTTATTCACAGTACACTGAAAAAGTTTAAAGGGACAATACGCATAATGTACGTTGGTTAAATAGCAAATAATAATCACTCATTAGAAATATAAATAAAATCCAATTGACTAAGCACTGACAGAGAATGAATTCTTGAAAAGGTAAATTCTTAACTGTAAGCTATATCACACTGAGAAAATTGCATTTTCAAATCTGAGTAAATCGATGTTTTCATTTGTTATGAAACTTTTTGTTTCAAATAGGACAACCCAATGTTTTCAATTCTGAAATACCAGAAATACTTAGAATATTGAAACATGGACATACTCAAAATTGAGCACATAGAGTCAGTTCATACTCATTTTTGAAACATACTCAAAACATGGACAAACTCAACATGGACATACTCAAAAATGATTAGAATCAGTTCAAACTCATTTTTGAAACATGGACATACTCAAAAATGACTAGAATAAGTTCAAACTCATTTTTGAAACATGGACATACTCAAAAATGATTAGAATCAGTTCAAACTTATTTTTGAAACATGGAAATACTCAAAAATGAGCACATAGAAGTCAGTTCATTCTCATTTTTGAAACATGGACATACTCAAATATGAGCACATGATGTGTTATTCTTGAGTGTGTACATGTTTTTAGAATTGAGTATATACATGTTTCAAACTTGAGTAATTTTGATTCGGAGCCATTTTGACTATGCGACATACTCAGATTTGAGTATTTTTTGCTCAGTTTGGAAAATGTCGTTTTTAGAGTGCATGTCGACTTTATATTATTCTTAAAAATATATATATATTATTATTATCATATTATTCTTATCACTTTGAGATGGGTCTAATTATCACCTGATATTCAATTGACTTGCGCTGCTAGCGACTTAATAGTCTATTTTTCAGCTCTGTAAACCGATTAAATATAAGAGTTTTCATATGTGAAATGCATTTTTAAAAATAAGGTGTAATTTTATAGATGAACAAATATTTGCTATTAAATACATATAAAATTGACTTCAATGACGTACGGAAACACGTCCGTTTTGTCGCAATTATGTATTTTTTGTGCTTATTTACGGAAAAATACTCAAATTCTATCGCGTACAATTTTTGTTTAAATCAAGAATTTCTGTCTGATTGGTAAATTATTAATTTAGTCAATATATAACGAATCTGAACACTCAGAGATAATATACTTCATTAATTGCTAAAAGATTTTAAACAAAAGATTTAAAGTTTAATATAAAAACTGTCTATATGTTTCAACTTAACTGAAGCCATTTTCAAAACAAATGAGAGTGTTTTACAGATGCACGATGTATAATGCAGTGTTTTAAAACGCCATCATTAATGTTTTTCACATTCTCTCTCAAATTATGGGTTGAGTTAAACCATGGTTAGAAATATGGAAATAAACATTAAAGTAAAAATAATAATAATATAACATGGGTAATATGAGTGAGAATATGAAATGCGTAAATGATATCGTTTTAAATCATTACATTATAGATATTGTATCTGTGGAATATTCTCATTTGTCTCAAAAATGGCTTCGGCGAAGTAGAAACATCTAAACATTTTGTATATAAAGCTTTTTAAGGTTTTATTTACTGTTTTATTTTTAAGATATTTTAGAAATTAATGAAGTATATAAATTTAGTCATAAAACAAAATCAGAATTTCTATTTGATATGATAAAAATTAAGCCATAAAGACACCAGATACTAATGAAAGTCATAATAGACTGGATAATACTGGTAATGGCATAGGAAGCAGCTACAAGCAATATGCAATACAAAAAGAACGGGGTAAGGGTCATCTTTCTTTTAGAATGAAAATGCATCATAATATATAGCTTAGTGATTATATTAGCTATGACAAATGTAACCACTTAATAAGATGTAGTTTAGTTTTAAGCGTTTTCTTGATATATATTTTTTTACTCTGTATCAGTGTTTTTTCCGTAATTTTTTCCTCACTTTGTAAAAAGACCTTACGTAATAGTGGCAAAAGCTCGACACCTTTTAACTGAGTGCATCGAAAAGTACTAGAAGCACCTGAAAAGGTGTACAGAAAAAATTCGATGAACTATTATTATGCAGGCCTGTGAAATTGTTGGTTGATTATCAAAATTTAGTTAAAGTGTAATGTGTTTTTTTGTTTAAATGAAAAGAACAATTATCATTCATCAAGAATTTTCATCAAGAATAGAGACATTCTTCTTGTTATAAATGCGTGTGAAAAATCTCCCATAATTGTTGTACAGTTCCTTATTTTCAAAGATGTGAGGTATTTTCAACTATACTGAACCGACGCACAGCAGGCAAAACCTGGCTAAAAGTGTAAAAATTAAAATTTGTTCAACAATTGTAAAATCACATTTTATAATAACTGACTAACTGGCGCGTTAAACTATGTCTATTTCAGAAGTATGAGTCATATCTGGGGACTCCTAGCCTCAGTTGAAGAAAAGGTTTCTTTGTGATAAGTCGTGCTTTTTTGTTACGTTTCAGCTTTGTCATTATATTTAAATGTATATTTTTATATGTGTATTTAAATAGTTTTATTTTTAATATAATAAAAAATAATTAAAATTAAAAAAGGGGTTATTTTTTAAGCCTCTTTAGCTTTAATTTAGAGATATTGAAAGTTTTTTAAAAATGTGATTTTTTTCGGACCATTTTTGAATTATAATAATATTGGTTATAGTTTTGAAGGGCAATTAAAAAAAAATTTCGCATTTAGTTACCAGTTTTATATATAAATGTTTTTTGGGGGATGGCTAGTAATATATAGAAGACATTTAAAAATCAGCATCTCTGTACTATTACGGACTCAACTTTGCTAAATACAAGTTGAACTGTAAATAAATATATATATTATATATAAGGCTGTATCTAAAGTATTTTAATTTTTTCAAAAGCATGTAGCTGGCACTTTCTCACCCCTATTGTTGAACATAAAATATTATTTGAGAGGATACATGTCCCTCTATATTCTATAACAGGCTTCAATACCAGGCTTCTTTCTTTCATTTTTAGGTCACGTAAAGAGTGATACAACTGTTGAAATGTTATGCATCTTAAGGCATGATTTTAAACTAGGTCTTAAAACCAATAAAGCTGTCCTCAAAACTCGTGCAATTGGAAGCCAGGACAAGAGTAGTGTCCGGGCAGTTCAAAACAAATCCAAACGTTTTACGGAAGGGGACCTCAGCCTTGAAATCAAACCCAGTAGTGACAGGAGAATTTTGACCAGTTCAATGTAAGAAAAAGAGGAGAATCCATTCATCACAATCAATTTTGATGCTAAAATTAATAAAACTATTCAACAATTATTAATGTTTGCATAATACAGTTAAAAATTTTCCTTCAACAGTTAGCGGAAATGTACTTTAATTCTTTTGTGCAGCCCTGTATATGATCTATAGAATATATACACACAAAGTAATATGCGAAAAATTAGTCAAATTTTAAAACGCATCCCGCAATTGAAAACACACTTCCTGCAATTTTTTCTCACAGGAAGTAATGTAACCGAATTATTTTTTGTGCTCCTGTAAATGAAAGAAAATTGCTATGCACACCATATTCTACAGTAACTATCTTGTCCCCTCAGTGATGTATATCAATTTCAATAGGTTTGAAATAGTGTAGCATAATTAAAATGAACTGCAAACATTTTTTCCCGTAGATCATAATGTAACGGAATTCTTTTGAATGTTCCAATTTTATGAACAACTTTCAGAAAATGTTATCTTGGTCGAATTGCTCATCAGATGAACTATAAATATTACTCGCTTCAATTTCAATACCGAACATGCCATGATAAACCTAAATAATATATATCAATTACATTTCAATCCGACTATATTTACGAAAGTTAAAGCACGGACAGTCAGACAGGTGGCCAGAGAAATCGAAACCATAAATAACTTTCAGCTATGAAGTAAAGTGTTAAAAACCGATATGAAATATTACTGCTTTCCTGAACATCAGATTGAAAATGTATCAGACAATCGGAATGTTATGCATAAATATCCGTAAATGTTATCTTGCTCCAACTGTTCATCATTTGAACACATTAATCTGGCAAACTGACCAATCAGTTGCGTATATTTGAATATATTCTGAATGCAAGTATTATGATAAACATGATAAATCGCACGTGCAAAAATTTTGCACCTTCTCTCTCGATCCCTTCCAAAAACTAGAATCTAGTGGAATCATTCCAAAGGGCAGAAAAAGGGAAACAAAAATAAACGTACAACTCCTTCGGCAGATCTCATTGGTCAACTTAATGATGTTTAAAATAGATAGCGAGACAAAACGATTTCGGGTTTTTAAACATTATGTAGCCGCAAATATTGTCTCGGTGTCTAGCTTCTTCAGATGTTAAGTGTTTTTTTGTGCTCAAGTAACTTACATGATACCATTATCAGTTTTTAGGAGTATGTAGCAAGGTGAGTAAAACGAATTTTCTTTCTGTATCGTTTTAAAAAAGTGACCAAACGAGTCTGCTACTGCTTTTTTTGAACTTGGCTTGATACTGTTCATCACCGAATATCCTTATGAATATAAAGCGTGTACTGAATGCTAATTTAGTTTAATGGCGCTTAGTAATCGTTTGTTTTTATTAGTTTGTTTCGCTATAGAGTATGATTTTTAAAGTCACGGAATGATGTGTATTTAGATGTTTCGTAGTTTTAAACTTCTCCGTCACACAGTGGAGTATTTGAGGCAAAATCCTGGCCAAAATTGCTTTTCATGTGTTTTAAAATTAAAACCATTGCTGCTGACTTACTATTAGTAAATACACTTAATTAATGCTATACATGCATAAATGTATGCATTTATTTTTAAAAAATAAATATATAATACAACGTTTACTGTTTATAAGAGGAAAGTAATTGTTGATAGGTTTGTTTTATTTACAAGTAATGTTTAATTAAATGTGGTTAATTTTATTATACATAAAAGTTTAATTATTTATATAAACCAATGTATATAATACATTTGTTACTTACATTTAGTATTTAGCAATGTTGAGTCTCTATAGTATAGATATGCTGATTTTTGAGTGTTTTTAATAGTCTTGCAGTCTTTCCAAAAAACATTGATGTTTGAAAATAACAACAATATGCGGAATTAAAAAAAAGTATATATATATTTTTTAAAACTTAGATATAAAAAGGCTTAAAAATAACCAATTTTCAATTTTAATTATTTTTTATTACATGAAAAGTAAAATTATTTATATGCACGTGTCAAAGATTACATTTAAACCCAATAACAAAGCTTAAATATAACAAAAAACCACGTCTTCTCATAAAAAACTTTCATTTCAACTGAGGCTAGGAGCCGCCGGATATGACTTATACTGCTAAAATAGACATAGATCGGCACACCAGTTGGTCAGCTATTATAAAATATGCTTTTTGCAATTGTTGAGCAAATTTCATTGTCTGTCTTTTTGGCCAGGACTTTGCATCAAGTACTCCACTGTGCGCCGCCCCGACTCAACTTTAATGTCCCATTGACGAGATTTTCGTACATGTCTATTATCCCGTCGACAATTTACTATATAAAAAAAAGTGTCGCCAAACAATGGAATTTAGCGCCAACAACACAAAAGCATGACGTCACGTTTGATTTAAAATGCAGTGCCAGCACGTGATGTATTTCTTTTTTTAACACATTCCAACATAGTTGAAAAGTTTTTATGAATTCGGTTTGTTAACCCGTGCTCTAACTCATGTAAATATACTCAGACTGTCATGCAATTGATGTATGTTATTAAGGTTTACTATGGCATGTTCCGTTTTGGAAATGATGTGTGTAGCATTTGTGGAGGTTTTTTTTACAAGAGGACTCAAAAGTATTTTGTTACATTATGCTCTATGGGGAAAAATCGTTTGCAGCGTATTTTAATGATGCCATTCAAACATAATGAAACTGATATGCATTACTGAGGTGCACTATAAGATGCTTACTGTAAAATATGATGTGCATAGCATTTATCGTTTATTTACAGGCACACACAAAATAATTCGGTTACTGTACTTTATATGAGTGATAATTGCTGAAAGAGCGTTTTCAATTGTGGTATACGTTTTTTAATTTATCTAAATTTTTGCATATTACTTGGTATGTATAAATTCTATGGAAAGTATTTGGTTTTCAGGTGTGTCATGTGTTTTCAAAATTGTTTATTTAGACATCATGTTTCACCGTATTAAAAGATGAAGTTTTATTACAATATTTCGATTGATTTGGAAAGTGTTTCATAATCTATGCTTGACGAATGATTTCCTTTCTTGTTATTCATGTTGTGGATAAGTAAGTTTAGTTTTTCTAATGTAGATATAAGTTAACTGCTATTTTTCTGTTTTCCCTCGCGTTTTGAAAAAAAAAAAAAAAAAAAAAAAAAAAAGATCTGGGATATTTCAAACTATTTTCAAGTTTATGAGATTCTGCCATTAAACAAAGTGTGCATTACTAGATTCTATTTTCAAATGGATAAACAATGCGATGTAACGTTAAAGACTGTGATAAGCGAATATCTGTTAAAAAAGGAATGTAGTTCGGTGGTTCCAAAATTATTACTGACTTCATTAAGGTTTATGTCTGGATGGTCAGATAAATTGACATCAATCAAATAGATAAAAAAAAAAAGTTGGATTTTAGCAAGTGCACGTACAGTGATTGATTGGAATAACTTATCTTCCAGAAATTTGTCCATATAACCATCTGAAAGATATTCCAGAAAAATCGGATGGCCTTTAAACAAATTATTTTTATTGCTTGAAAACTTTTTCCTCATTTTCTGAATAATTTCATTTTTTGATTTTTGTACGAATAAGCGTATCGTAATATTGTCTTTAAAAAATAAATATACAAAATAAAACCTTGCAAATTGAAAATAATTTCATCTACTATATATATATATATATATATATATATATATATATATATATATATAAGGCAAATGGGAATTTCGTTCAAACTTGCTTATAACTTGAATTCTGTTGAATAGGCTTTGATGAAACTTACACCGTTAGTTAGATAATTTTTCAGGGAAGATTTCAGTATATAACATATCATTCTACTTGCTTAGTTGTAGATTTATGGGAGAAAGTTTCATAATCAGGTGAATCTGATTATTAAATAAATATTAGCCTTTTTAAAAAGTTCTACTGGACGGATTTTGATGAGACTTGCATCGTTAGTTAGATCATTTTTCAGGAATGATTTTAGTATATCACATATCATTCTATCGTTCTTTACCAAATCCTACCATAAATGATTACCTAAAAGAGTTGGTTCTTAACAGCCTAAATTTTATTTGGCACATTAGAAAATATAATAGCTCAATGGCGTTCGTATCTTTTTCAGCAATGCAGAAGGACATTCTAGGTAAAGGTCTTGCTTTAAATCACAAGGTCAAATTTACCGATATATTTCGTTTCATTCAAAGTTCGTTTGGAGAAACTGACCAGCGTAGCGGGCGAGGCCTGTTAGTTCTGAATAATTTAATTTTTTGAATTGTGCCACTTTACAAATAAATGTAATATATTTGAAAATTGAAAACTTTATTTAGTGGAACTCTGTGCATTTCAGTGGCATTCAGTGAAATCATAATGAACATTAATAACTAAAACTCTATTTATTATTAATGCCATTATTATTGATATTAACAGTGAGAAACTATTCCCTGAATTATGTTAAGTACCGTGTTTTTCTATCGTATATTCATTACATTTCAAAGTTAATTTACTTGTGGGTCGACAAGAATAGATTATGAAAATCAACAGATTCAATTTTATGATCACAAGATACTTTATATCTTTTTTCATGCCTAAATGTATAAAAAAAAATATAATTATGAGAAAAATTAAAATTTTAAATGCCTCCAAAAACCGATCTTGCTCAGAATCTCCAAATGCATTAAAATAGATCTTCTCAATATATATATATATATATATATATATATATATATATATATATATATATATATATATATATATATATATATATATATATATATATATTTACGACTTCTATTACCAGAAGAAATCGCGACCCTGAATATATAAGTATATAAGCTGGGAATGCAATTTAAAACCTTTGCTGTTGCTAATATTATTTTTTTTGTAGTGCATACATTGTTAAAAATTTGCAGCAATCTGTCCAGTCATTCGACAGTTTCTAAAGTAAACGGTTTCACAACCGCAAGTTATCTCTATTCTGGTCATATTTTGGGCAATAATATGCTCCCAAGGATCCCTACCCCCAAAAATGTTCTTCCGCCCTGTACCGGGAGGAAAAGGTAGCTTTCATAGTCCATGTTTTTAAAAATTCAACACACTTTACTCAAACACCCAAAACTAAAATACTTGGAACCCGATTATTGAAGATTAAATCCCGGTTTTCGTTAATGCTGAATTTTAATGAGAATTTTCACCTTTTTTTCCTCCATTTTGTGAGCTTGAAAAAAATAATTATTCAATGAAAATTTTACTTTTTGGTGATATAAGCTACAGCAAAAACGATTCGCTTTCTTTTAAGTAAAAAAAAAATGAAAGAAATCGGTCGAATACTTCTCGAGAAAAATGATCGCCCAGTTTGAAGAATATGGGTGTTGAGAAAAATAAATTTAAAGTTTTACAATAGTGTTACGTTTAACGAACAAAAAATATTGTAAGAAATTGGAATTTTTAAAAATCGCTTTAGAGCAACAGCCTACATATATTTAAGGGATGCTGAAAATGTACAATAAAACAAATTGCAAATTTTGATGCAAAGATGTAGAATCTCCCCTTAAAAGATTCTTTTGTAAAGTTCAAGGATGAATGCATTCCTTAATTTTTTTTTTTTTTTTTTTAGATTAATAAAATTTCTGAAAACTCCAATTTAATTATGCAACCTCACCGAAAATTATTTTTGCGGATTCGGGTCTGGTTGCAGGTCGACGAAATTATTTTTCTCGGGTTCTGGTCGGATTGCGGGTTGACTTCAAATGGAATTTGCGGGTTCGGGTCGTGTACAACCTGACCCGTGTGGGACTCTAATTCGCAACCCCCCACTTCTAGAAGTCCTGTTTTAGAGCGCCTTTTAATTGTAGCAAAATTTCTAAAACCGAAACAACAAGAAAATTTCATCAATTTTAATTATTTTAACACGATCATCCTGATTGTTAAAGAAATCATATGAGTTCTAACTGACTGAAAAAGTATCCAGACCTTGGATTAAGCTGCCAACGTTATTCCGATTAATATATACTGGATAAATCCGGCTAAAATCTATTCCAATAACTGTTATCTGAAACAAGTCAACAGAATAAAATGCAGGTAAAGGAACTCCAATGAACGCTGAATACACAATCACACCTTATTATTTTAGGACAATCATTGGTAAAGAAATCATAATTAGTTGTAATTTTTCTAACTGAGTGAAAAGCTATCAGCATGATTGTATTAAAATAATTAAGTGTAATTATGTATTCAACGTTTATTGAAAATCATTTACCTGCGATTCATTCTGATGAACTGTTTCAGATAATAGATAAGATATCATTGCCAAAAGGTTGCCTGGGTTGTGTACGCCGGCTTTGTCCAGTAAAGCTTAATTGAAAGAGCATTAGCAGCTTAAGTCGAGGTCATGGGTTCGAATTCAGCTTCGACACTTTTTCACGCAGTAAAAAAATTACAACAAATAAAATATCATTACTTTCTAGTCGTGAAAATGTGACGGCTCAAAAAATTATGCAATATTTAAATATTTACAAAAGAAAAAAAAAAGAAAGAAAAAAGACAAAAACGTATTAGCTGATAAAAAGTGTTTTGATAGATTATTTTCTATTTATAGATAGTTTTTCAGTCGACCTTACGACCTTTTCTTCCTGGATGAGATCACTAGACATTCAATGTCGTTAGTAGTTGTTTGTGCGGATTTTGTTTAGGCGCAATTGTTGTAGAAACGAAGCTGAAATTTAATCGATGGCTTTTGACATGGATTCAAAGTTGAATTTTGTCGGAATGAAAAACATGTTTAAAGAGACTCATAATGTTTTTTTATCGTGTCTATTAAAAAAAATTGTTCTTGGAAACAGTGAAATTTTGAAGAGTTAGTGGAGAAAATTGAAGTTCATAAAACAGAAAATAAAAACAGAAACAAATTCATAATGTTAGCTCATTTGATACCATAAAAGAGAATTTAACTTTTTTCTTTAATTTTCATTATAATACGCGTATAAAAATAATGCAGTTAGATGCGAGTTTAGTATATAATTATAAAATGTACAAAGTTTGAGGTTCTCAAATCAAATATTGTATAAAAATCAGTTCTATTTTTTTATATAATTGAGGGGGGTCGAGGCAAGAGAGTGCTAAGCCAAATTTTTGCACTTATGAGGTATAACAATTTGAAAATTAGATCAAATACTCAAATCAAAAAGATTAACATAAAGCTTTTTTGACAATTTCTGAATAGCATTTGAGATATTCTGAATAACAATATGGCATTATTTTAATGATATACACTTTCTTTCTGGTAAAAAAGTTCTAGAAACATATGGGGTAAAAACGAAATCTTCGGCCTATCCAGCCACCCTAATGACATTAGAAAAAAAAAATAATATATAACATATTATAATTCACAATATTAAGAAAGAGATTGCAGTGTCATATTTATTTCACCAAAAAATGTGGCTTGGCACTTTCTTGCCCCGACCCCTTCATTGCTTGTTTGTTAGTCACGCAATTATTTCTTCTGTAGTCATAGTTTTTTACCCTAGTTAAAAAAAAAGTATTTTTTTAAAAATGAGTCTCTTTTTCACAAAAGTTTGGAAATCTTGCAGCAGGTAATGTAACTCAACAACTTTTACACCAACTATTCAATTGAGTTGTTTCTCAGAATATAATTGTCGCACAATAACAAAACATTGTCTAAATATTCCCTTGCGATCCTGAAAAATTGTTTGTTGAAGCAATTTATTTTCCAATACAGGGTGGCTAGTGGTCAGGGAAAAATACAGTAAAAAAAAGTGATAAACACCAGTATATTCTTATAGAAAAAATTTTGTTCATTATTCGATCAAATAATCAATTTGAATTTTTCTATAAGAATATACTGGTAATTATCATTTTTTTTTACTCTATTTTTCCCTGACCACTAGCCACCCTGCAATACATCCAAGTATGAGCTATTTGTAATTCCGTTTTCAAAAGCAATAAATTAGTTGATGTTAGTGATTCTTTCATGCAACCAGTATTGTCAATTCAGCGCGTACTTTTATTCAAAATAGCTACCAGAATTTTTGAATCTTTACTTTGTTTAATGACAGATGACAGACATTCAGTGATTAAATAAACTAATGATTGCTTATGAGATTGTAATCTTTCCAACTGAGCGAAAAAGTCCTGGCCAGGATTCGAACCCGGGATCCCTTGTCTGAAGCTGCCAATGCTCTACCAACTGAGCAATCCCGGACGAATATGGCTGAACTAATTCACCCAGTTAACTTTAATTATCATAGCATCTGGTCTGATCTGAATCAGCACAACAGAATAAATCACAGGTAATGGGACAGTGTAAACGCTGGAAATGTGATTACACTAGATTAATTCTGGGTTCGAATCCTGGCCCGGACTTTTTCGCTCAGTTGGGAAGATCACATCTCATATGATTTCTTTACCAATTTAAATATGTGTGTCAAAATTAATCTAGTCTAATGATTACTGTTCAAACATTCTGGTAGACGTTTTGAATAAACTTATATATGTATTACTATAATTTTTACCGTAGCGATAGAATAAGGCACCTTATTCAGAGTGATATAGCACATGTTCCAGTCAAGATTTCTATCCCAAATTTCAAAATTCTTGTAATTTGATATCTGCATGAAATGAACCAATGGAATGTGAATGATAGATTTTAAAATGTAATTCAAATTTTTTCATTCATAGGATTCGTAATGTTGTATTCGCACATTTGATGCTTCTAAAAATCGGTTCTATTAAACAATTCCTAGGTTTCAATTCTGTTTTTTTTTTTTTCGAGAGTTTTTATTAAAAATATTTTTTTGATGCGTAGATTTTATATGTGCCCCCGTGAACGAACTATAATAGATACACACATTATTAACGAACTCATTCACGATATTTTCATTCATTTTTGTACCAATGTAGTTCGAATCGATTCATGGTTTCGGACGTTACCATGATGGTAAATTTTGAATTATATATGTATACAGGTTTAGCATAAATAAGTGACCGGATTTAAAAAAAACTATACTTTCGAAACGATTGCACATATAATAATAATTGATATATTAAAATACAGAAAATATCCAAGTTTGTCTTTTGCCGTCTCTCAATGCTGTCTTGTACGGGCAGGTAACGATGATTTACCCTTATTCACATGGCCACCAAGATCTCCACATCTTACGCCATGTGATTTATTTTTATGAGGTTAGATCAAAGATCTTTTTTATGAACCACCATTGCCGAAAACA
Source organism: Maratus michaelseni (assembly GCA_963931845.1). Taxonomy (NCBI): domain Eukaryota; kingdom Metazoa; phylum Arthropoda; class Arachnida; order Araneae; family Salticidae; genus Maratus; species Maratus michaelseni. Next base: position 127,562,386 of record OZ007600.1, on the reverse strand, counting down.
CTTAAAGAACGCATCAGTGCGGCATTAAGAACCGTTGACGGTCTAAAACTACAAAATGTGTAGAACGATCGTGATTACAGATTAGATGTTTGTCGTGTTACGATATGTTCACACATGGAACATTTTTAACTGAAAAAAAAAAACTTTGAATGTTTTTCTATTATAATAAAGTGTTTAATAGTTTTGAAAATATAATATTTTAAAAATCCAGTCATTCATCTGTGCTAACTCTCTCTCTCTTTCTATATATATATATATACAGTGGAACTTCCCTTTAACGAAGTCCCTATTTAACGAAGTTTTCTACTTAACGAAATTTTCTGCAGAACTTTGACTTGGAACACCATTAGCATGTAAATTAATCTCCACATTACGAAAAATATATTCTATATAACGAATTTTATTCCACTTTTGTACGTGTACATAATTCAAACTAAGCGATTGCTATTCGAAGGATATTCAAATTTATTTCAGCGCATTCGATTGTATGAAAATGAACACATTTAAATAATTTCCATTCTGCTTGGTGCTAAATAAAACAATTTTTTTTTCACATTAAGAAAAACACTTGTTATCACTATTCTCCCACTCCGAGACTCCAGCGCTGACAGTTGGGGGAAGTCAAAATCCCCTTTTTACCTTCAATGATATAGAAGATGAGGTGTCGTAATGGCGTCAGATGCATTGAAACAAAAAATATCTATTAGAGTCAGACAGGTACCATTCTGATCTTCCATTGCTGATAGACAATTGCTTTGTATATCCAAAAGAACGTGCTTCAAAATACAAATCGAAGAACATCAAAGTTATTTTTTGTTCCTGCCAATACAGCTAAACTTCAATCATTAGTCTAAGGAATAATAAAAAATCTTGAAGTACATTATCGAAAAAGACAGAAAAAAGCCGATGTAGTGAAAACACTAGTTTGAGATTCTGTGTATCAGAGCTGATGAAAGCTTGGGCCAAAGCTTGGGAATGTGACGTGATTTCATCGACCGTACACAACTGTTTTGTAAAAGACGGCTTCATAATTAAAACTGAATCAAATGCTTCTGAATCCAATACCTGTTTGTCATATCTCAAGAAAAAATTTCATGAATTTAAGTTAATTTCTGTTTAACGAATTTTCTTCATAACGAAGTTTTTAAGTGTAACGGTGAGACTTCGTTAAATGGAAGTTCCACTGTATATATATATATATATATATATATATATATATATATTTAAAATGAAATCGCATGTGTGAAAATCAAAGAAAAGGATACTTCCATATATGTCATATATATATATATATATATATGTTACCATGAGAAACCGAAATCTGAAGAATGTCGACTTTCTCTGGTGAATGGCAAGATCCACATAGTCGCTTGGTGTATGTCAGAAATGTGTCAGCTTGGTGTATGTCATATTCGGTCTTTCACCGACGTATTTTTGTATGTGTTGACATTCATTAGAGAAAGTCGACATTCTACAATTTTGGTCTTTAACGGTAAAATATATATAAACGAAGTTATTCTAAGGTTGATCGCTATAGAAATTAACCTAACAGCTGAATATTCATATATGGAAGGGATTGGGATAAAAAACTCATACTATTCAAATTTTTACATCTTAACATATTCAATCATAAAATATCTATATCGAGTATAACAGGAAATGACTTCGATTTTTGTTGCAGTTTTTTTTACAAGCGGGCATTTTCAATTTTGAAACCGGTTGGAACCGGTTCTGAAGGTGAAAGCAACCTTATATAAAATAACTGGAACCAAAATCGAAAAAGTAAAAACTAACAACGTTGGAGATGGACCTCAGCTATCCTATGCAAAAAAAGCGTTTAAAAATATTAAAATGCAGGCGAGAAATCGCGCTAGAACCTTCCCATGGACTTAACATTAGCTGGAGCGTTTTTTCGCATGACTGATGTAGGCTCTTAACATAAAAAAATAAAACAAGGTTTAAGCAATAAAATATGGTAAATTTTGAAATTAAATATGATAAATATGAAATGTGAAAGTTAAATTTTTAAGGCGTATTTTTCGATTTTTATGCATTAAATGCTCTTGTAGTGGCATTAAAAATATCGTTGCCTGTGAGAGTTGTTCAAAAAATAAAGATCTAGTGTGACTTACGTGCATTTATATGTATGTCTTTTCAATTCGTAGTGCCCATTTTCAACTTCGTGGACAAAAATTTTTAAGATGTACCATTCACATCTCCATGGTTCATTTGAAACTGATATCTATAATTTCACCACTATATCTGGATTAGAATTTGTACTACACGACAATGAATAAGGTAAATAATTTTACGTAATTCCTGATCATTGTAGTCTGAAAATGTTTACTATTTCTTTTTTAGGTCGATAAAAGAAGACTATCAAATTGAATCGCTGGTGGACATTTGCGATTATTAACATTTGTACATACTACACAGCTTTTTAAATTCAGAATGCGGCTATCAAGTTTTAGAAGTGCAATGTTCACAGCGCTGAGTGCAGCAGTGATTTCCAGTTGCTATTCACAGAGCTACTTTGACTTGGAAGCTTTGGGCGTTAGCTGTCCTGCTAGAGACAGATGTCAGGGCTACAGAAATAATTTAACATACATTGACAGAAATTGTGAATGTGACTATAACTGTACTGCATATAGAGACTGTTGCATCGATGCTTTGCCGAATGCAACACCACAACGTTCAAGGCCACCTGCTCGAACCGATGTGACATGCCTACACATCGGCAAATATGAACACACTGGAGTCTATGTAATCAATAAGTGCAGTAGTAGCTGGAGAGGACCCAGCACGGTAAAAAAGACTTTTTTCATTTATCCAATCATAATTCTAATTTCTCTACAGAAATTCCCTATGAAGGTGGTTTAATCTCTTTGGAAAGTAAACTTTAGTATGCATATCTTTGAAATTTTCAGAATTTCATCGTTAGAATTATATTTTTCCCTAAAATATTATTAAAATCTTTAAAAACCTTAAATTCTGAAGTTACTTATAAAGTGAAAAAAGAGGGAAAAATAGGCAGAGCATCAGGTAAGCAATTTTGTTATTACCAGCATTGGTTATTTCCTAACTATAGGAAATGTCTTAGTGTATTTAATTTTTTACACTAGTATAAGTTATTTTTACACACTTCGCAGGTGGGTTTACCTCGAACTAAACAAATCGGTTGGGAGACCCCAACTAATGCGGGATACGTTCGCTCTGGTATCTAATCAAACAAACCTTGAATTATTGTAATTTTTTTTTCCGAGCCATATTATATTCATATTTTTAGCATGGTCGTTCACGTTGCTATTGGTACCGATTTTGCATTTTTCCAATTTGGTATAATCACGGTAGTATCAAAATTTACAGGAAAGTTCTTTCCGTTACAGAAAAATTCTCCAAAAATCGCTGCGGAAAGCAAAAGAAAAACGATAAAAATAAAATTAAAAAAAATAGAGAAAAATTCAAAAAACGCAGAGAACAGAATTTACTGTACTGTGTTAGAAGATTGAAACGGATTCATTTTATAAATGTCAGAAAATAATGCCGAAACGCGAAAGAAAAACGACACATATCACATAAACAATTCGCGAAAAGCACAAAAATAGCATAGGTCAAAATTTGCTGTATTTCGCTAAAAAGTTGAAATTGGATTCCATTTACAATTAGCAAAAAAGCACGCCGGAACAAAAAAAAAAAAAACACTTAAAATTGCATAAAAAGTTTACTAAAAAATTTGAAAATCACAGAATACAAAATTTACTATATTGGACTAAAAGGTTGAAACTGGGTTCTTTTTACGACTGTCACACAATCGTCTCCAAACGTGAAAATACGCTAAACATTTCATGAAAAATGTACATAAAATTCAAAATTTATAGTACGAAATCCAAATAAACTTTATTGAAAAGACGACATATTTTACTATATTGGTATAAATCATTGAAACCGGATTCCTTTTAGTACTGTGGAAAAATCGACGCGAAACGTGAAAAAAACGCTAAAAATAAAATTCCATTATAAACAGGTTCCATTTTCACAGGGTTTATTGAACAAACTAGAGTGAAACATCTAAAAACAAAATAGCTGAGAACCGCAAAAAAATTCCGTTTTATACTGGTTTTCGTCTAAGCAGATAGAGTTTTAATAGGTCTTGCTTTCGAAGAAACTATAAAAATTTTCCGTTACAGACAGGTTCAGTCTTCACAGGTTTCACCGCATTTGATGCAGACTAACAGATAGCATGGTAATAAAAAAAAAAAATTAAAAGAATTTCTGCATCATGAGAACTCGGGACTTTGGGCACGCCGTGCCGCACAGTGGTTACGTGGGATAGGTCTTGTAGCCCATGAAAATCGGGACGAACGTGAAAAACAACACTAATCTGGCAACACTAGTTATTGTAATCGCGGCATTACCCAATGTCATGTAATTTTTTGGATTCTTGTACATTGTTAGATTCTTGTAGGCGGTTGTTCCTATATTTTCTCTTCTAAAGGTTTAAATTTAATGCCCATCTTTCGCCAGTGCAGATGAGTTGTTTTTTTAATAAAGTAAGAATTAATACCAGGACAATCGACCTTAGAAAGTTTTGTGTGGTATACGTAATAAACAAATATTCTTGGGACAATCGTATTTGTTTTCGCAACACTAAAGGTTCGAAATTTGCTATATTCCTACACCTTTTTTAGCGAGAAGACCTGATTTTAAATAACATCCAAAGACAGAAAGAATCAGGCATGAAAGAGTTCCTCGGAGGAGGAATTCCACGTTTTTTAAAGCATTTTTCAGTATTCTCTGGATTGAAGTATAAATGCAAAGAAAATATTCATATAAAGGGCAGCATATAAGGGGGCGGGGTCTGGAAAATGTAATAATTGGGCATTTTGTCTACTCAAATTCTTGGAGTTTATTTCTGAATTCCTGTGCAAAAGAGCCATCCAATGAAAGATGAGTTTATATTATAAGCATCTGAAAGTCATGTAAATGAGGTTGTTTAAAGTGTCTTTCCAGAGTGAAATTTTTTTTTTAGACTATAAGAGGGAAAAGAAGTTTCCATAAGGTTCTTTTTGCAACAGAATATTTTATCTTATTTATACAACACTTTTGGATAATCTCAGTGATGCATTTTGGGAGATGTATTTCTCGAGCAAAGATTGATTTGACGTGTATATATTTAGCATGGAGAATTTTCTTTTGGAAGGAGAAAAATCTTAAACAGCCAAACCATCTAGAATAATATTTGTTTTGAAAAATTAATCACTGTACATAAGTTGATCAGATTTATTTGGATTTACACCTTTAGCAAACTGTCTTCAAATTTTTCTTTCTTCAATGATCCTATACATTTAATGTTAGTTTAAATTTGTTTTTAATATTTTCTAAGTTACGGAAAGAAAATAACAATCATACATTCAGTTACGTTTCATTTTATTGTATAAATAACTGTTAAAATGTGTCTAAATTACATAAGTTTGGCGCCATTGTATAAATGGAAAAAATGTTCCACCTGTTTTCCTATTTCCCACTTGCATGTCTGAAGAATAACTTGTTTTTTCTTTAGCGTTTCTATTGATTTTTGTCGTCATTAGACCATATAATTGGAATTAATCCGGTCTATCATGTTTATTCGAAATGTTTCATCTTATAGGTGAGAGAAGCGTGCGAAAACGGAACCGATGACTTTAGTGATCCTCTTTCCACTGCTCCTGCTACAGATGTTGTTCGAAAGAAAACATATCGCAACTTGGCATGCGCTAGGTGCAATAATGCAAATTTGGATTCACTGACAACTTTAGGGCTGATATTGAAATGTTCTGGATTACAAGAATTAACCCAAGAACAACTCATGGATGATCTGACATACAGACAAGATCTCAGTTTATGGGGAGTAAACAGGTAAATATTTTTTTTCTGACACTAAACATTTTTTTATCTACAAAACTGATTTTAACTATCCTATTATAACTCAGTTAGTTGATTGCTGAAATTTGTAGTTAGTGAGATCAGTTGCTTATTTAAAGACCTTAATTTTTCCACTGTGTGAATTTACGTTATTGATAATTAAATTGATATTTTTGGGAAATAGAAATGACTTATATATTTGCAAATCTAAATTAACAGCCACTAAAGTTTCAATTTGAGAAAAAAAGGTTTTTATCTGTCATCTATGCTGTCCTTTTGTTTGTGCCGAAGCAATGAATGTGACTTCGGTTCTCGAGATGTATGAATGAAAGCTACCCCCCCCCCCTTCAAATCCACGGAATGTGTTTAAAATCGGTCAAAAGGAAAATGTAGTTAGTTAAATTTGAATATCCAGGGAGTGCTTTTTCAATTAAGATATTTATTGATAACAATCGAATTGAAAATATGCATCATTCTTATGTCCTTCCCCCCACATAAATAATAACGTATTTTAACCACCATCTCATATTTACGAATTGTTTCAAAATCCATTCAAATTTTCTAATTTTCTGAGCAACAAATCATTGAATTTTATAAACATATCTACACGCATATGAATCATTCGATGACTTGCATTTAAAATAACACACTCATGTGACCTGGATGGCGAAATGGATAAGGCGTTGGTTTTGTAAACAGCAGGACCCGGGTTCGATTCCGGCCTGGGTAAGAACGAAATTTAGATTATTCTCCCATACTTGTAAATAGAGATGCTTCCATCAATAGATGTCCGCACAATTTTTTTCTAGCTACCCGGGTAAAAAAAATGGCGGTATTTCAGACATTTAAAATGTCTGAATTTCAGACACTTACAAGCGTCTTAAAATATTAAGACACTTTAAAGTGTCTCTTTTTTTAAACATCCGTTTAAGGCACTTAAATGATTGAATTTTAGACGTTTCATTTTACAGTGCGACTGGTACAAATTGTCGCGTCTATCGTTTTGTGCCAATCGCCGTGTAAAGATTATCCACTCCGTGTGACGTTTTAAAAGTCATGAACCGGCTGTGTATAACGTAGGTCGTGTTCAGACACAGCAAACGTCTGTGACATTCGGTCAGGATTACCGGGGAAAATTCTACGGTAACAAATAAAATCAATTTCACGCCGCAAAAATTCAATTATAATGTTGTGTTTTTTCAAAATTAAATTCGTAAGTTCTTGAAGAAATTATTAAACTTTTTTTCAATATATTATTCTCATTATTAACTAATTTCTATTTTTATGTACTTTTTTTTTCAAAATAACTTCTATGTTAATTGTCCGATAAGTGGTCTCACAAATAACATTTTCAGAAAGTTATGCCGCTGTAAAATCATAAATACAATTTTTACAGAAAATTATTTTTTGTATATTATTTATTTGCAAAAAAAAAAAAAAAAAAAAATGACTCACATATATAGATAGAAGGAAAAATAGTTTAAAAAGTAAATACCGACTTCTTTATATAGCTCTAGAATTAAATTCTAAATTACTATCCTTTAATAATCGGCATTTTTAGTTATAATGCGATAGTTTCCATAACTTGTCTGATAAATTTTTGAGCCGATATTGAATTTCAGCTGCAATAAAAATTATTCGATTTTCAATCAATCGATTTTAGATAAGTTAATCTTATTCAAATTCGTCTATTTAGTCACTTATTTTAAGTTATGCTGCTATAAAATCAATAAATAAAAATTTTCCAGACAAATTTTATCGGTTCCCTAACTTTAGCCTATACTGCTTTAAAATTTGTTAAATATTTTTAACAGAAAGCAATCTGAACTTGCATCAAATGACTAGATTTCATTTTTTAGGGTTTCGTTCATCTCACGAAACCCTATTCGTCTCAATTCTCTGTCTGTCTGTCCTTCACAGAGTCCGTTCTCGAAAACTGTATAAGTTAGAGACTTGAAATGTTGTGTACTTACAGAGGACCCCTATCAGATGACAAATAATAATATTTTGAATACGGCGTTAATTACTGGAGATAATAATTAAAAACCCTGAAAACTCATTAAAAATTCTGCAGAAACTCAGCTAAAAGGAACTTTTTATCCAAACTGATAGCACATTCGTTTCGTTTCCAACGAAAGTTCTGGGTTGCCGTAAAGAGCTGGAAAGTTCTGGGTTGCGTAAAGAGCTGCGCTTTCAGATTCTCATAAAAATCCCCTTTTAGGAAACACCTCGAAAAATCTGTCTATAAGCACAAAAATTAGGATTCTGGGGTGAATAAAAAATCGCATTTTCAAAAAACGAAATTTCGAAAATATCAAACAAGAACTTTTGAAGATATCAATTAAAAAAATTTAATTTTTTCTTTCAAAAAAATCAGTTTTATATTGCAGATGGTGTGAAATTTATGAAGGCTTATGCCGTTTCTCGTACAGACATACCCGCCGTTCGTCTCCGGGCTGTTGAAGGGAGGAAGCTAAAAAAAAAAAAACTGCAGACATATTATTATTTTTTTTAATTGCATTTATCGACTTGAAAGTTATGCATCTAGGCATATTTTTCCGATGAGCCCAGAAATCTAATTTTCAGAAAGATCGCATTATTAGAAACGAAGTTATATTTTATTACAAAATACTGATTTCTGTATAGAAAAAAGAAATAAAACGTTAATAGGCAATGATGTAATTAATAATACGAACAGGGATTATTTATAAAAAAAAAAGCGGGAGAGCGGAAACTACTTTTTAGTGTTTTAAAAGAATATTAAACGAAACCCTTTGTGCGATCTTCAATCACACTTACCCATTTGTTTATATATATATTATTCATTTGCGAAAAGAATGGCTCACAGATATAGATATAAGAAAAAATAGTTAAAATAACAAATGCCTACTTCTTTATATAGCTCTGGAATTAAATTCTAAATTACCATCCTTTACTCATCGAAATTTTTATTATAAGGCGAAGGTTTCCAAAACTTGTCCTGATAAATATTTGAGCTGATATTGGATTTCAGCTACAATAAAATTTATTTGATTTTCAATCAATCGATTTCCGACAAGCTCATTTTATTCAAATTCGTCTATTTTGTCACTATATTTTGATACAGAACCTCAATCAACACTGTGCCGAAAACATTCTGTTGCGTGCTGCTTATGGCACACGTGCCATAGGTTCGTCCCTCCCCCCCCCCTCCATCTCTGACCTAAGCATTAATTAGTAGATTTTATTAGTAATCTATGGGTACCAGTCACATTTTAATACAATGATTTGCGACTGAGTTTATAGGGGCTGATCACTGTTTCTTCTAGGACTATACATTTATTTCAATATGGTTTCTTTATAAATTATTTGTATAATTTGCAACAGCCATTCATGCCGTAATTATGAAAAACTTAATTATGAAAAACTTAAACGATATCCTTAAATTTTTATATAAAAACTTACTTTTATCACTGATCATGTTGCAGACTACCACATTTTTAAAAATTTGGTTAAAAAATGTTTTGGGGGATTTGCTCTCAATTTGAGCATTTTCTTCAACTAGATCAATTAATAAATGTATTCACTAATTTATTGAAGTTTGAACAAGCTCCATGATTTTTTTCAATCGAAAATTCTTGAAAGTTTGCTTCATATGACGAAGAGCATGTCCGAGTGTATGCAGTGCATCTCCAATCAGGTAATCATTTTACGAAATCCGTAGACATCTAGAAAAAAATTGAGTTAGAATCTGAAAGGTTATTGTATTCTCTGGAGGTTATACCAACATTCAGTTTAAGAAGTTCATAATTCACAAAATGGCCGTCATGGGCAGAAAAGATTATTTTTAATGTTTATTTGTAAGTTTATTACATTATAAATAAAACAGTTAATTTTTAAAAGTGATGCATATTTATGATATAGGATCCAGCAAAACGTATTCTTTCTTGTAAAAAGGGAGGATTAGCAGAGTAGTTCCGTAGAATAAATGAGTGAGTCGAGGCAAAAAAGTGCCAAGGCACATTTTCGGTGAAATAAGTCTAACACTGTAATCTGTTGTATAATATTGTAAATTATAATATCCAACATATAATTTGTTTCTAATGTTACTTGGTGGCAGCCTATGTGACAGGTTTTGTTTTTACCCCAGATGTTTATGCCTCCAATGAAGATAGTTAATTTACTTCAAACGTAATAGTAATTTCATTAAAGCAATGCCATATTGTTACTCAGACTATCTCAAATGTTACTAACACATTGGCGAAAAAACTTTTGGTTATGTATCTTCATTTAAGTATTTGATCAAATTGAAATATCTCAGAAGTTCAAAAATGTGGCTTGGCACTCTCTTGCCCCGACGCCCTCAATGACCGCTGAGTTTTAAAAAAAATCCTCGTACTATCAATAAAACAGCGCTTCAAATATTTCCTGTTTAAAAATTCACCGAGCTTGTCTAAATTTTTATAAATGTAGTGTAAAAAATGAGTTCACATCATTATCCTACTTCAATAAAAACTCCCCAAAAACACCTTTTTTGTCAAAGATAGTAAACGATCACTACGAATATACTCAAAATATTTTGTTTCTTTCAGGTTAAACAGATTCGGCAACGGAACGGAATTCATCGGATGTAATATCACCTACGATGTTCAAGGATACCTTAATAACAGTGTCCGTTTTTGTCGCTCTAATTTAGTATCAACATGTGCCACGAACTGGACACGTCCTGCAATAGCAACACTATGTTCTCAATACATGGCTATCGTCTATTCTAACACACAGACTTACATAAATCCGCATTGCGCTATTTGCAATCATGAACGTGTGGATGCTGTATCTTGTATACAAATTGATGATTTAAGCAGAAAACCAGGAGGAGGTCGATTTTCTTTCCATCATCTAGTCGACGTCAACCAAGACGATGGTGGAGAAGAAGTTGGAATGACCAGAGTGACAGTGGCCACTCCGGAATGTCCATCTGGTCACAAATATGATCCATTCCTCAAGACGTGTAGACGGCTCGTGTGTGCATTGCCAGGATATAATTTTGTAGACGGAAGGTGCCAGAAAATTTAAATTTGCGAAATCATTAATTTTCCTTAGAAGCAAGCTAATATTGGTTATACAAATTGTTTATAAAGTATCATGTTTGAGAAATTGTTACTAAATCCGATCTGTTTGCACGTGATCTGATAAAATGCTTTAAACAGAAATAAATAGTAGCCATTGCTTGTACTTGTGTATACTAGTAAATCTGCAGATCAGAGGCCTCAACGTCAGCTCTGAAAGTCATTGTTTTTTAATCTCACTTTTCATATAATTTAGCATCTTACAATTCGTAATTTATTTTTTTTTAAGTTACATACATATTTATAGGCATATAAAATACTTCGGAGGTTTCATAAATTAGAAGCGTTAAATTAAACACGAATTATGTAATGATATTCTGAAATTCTTATGAACTTCTTATTCTTGTAATTTTTTTAATTAAAAAATGCATTTCTTATTTTAATATTCTTTGAAATAGGGTTGCTCAAGCAACTAATAAAATGAAGAGGAAAGAAAAAGAAGTGCATTTTAAAATTTGTAAAAAATGGGAAAATAAAATGTTTTATATTTCTTAAACAGTTGCAAAAAATTTTCCAATAATTTAAACAATTAATTTCTAAATTCTAATACATGTATCGGCAAATTTTCAAAGCTATTGCATATATTTAAGACCTCCATATCGAAAATTTAGTATCCGTAATTTTACGTTTAAACCCATTATTCAAATTATCGATTTTCATTTCAGTTAAAAATGAAATTTGAAAATCTTCTGCATTCCCATTGGAAAGCATTATGACCTAAAAAGAAATGTTCTATATTTTTTGAACGAATGAACCAAATGTAACTAAAAACTATACAGCTAATTCCGGATATCTCACCAACATACCCACGAAAAATCAACTTAATGGGACGATTTTTACGGCAGTTATCGCGGAACAGACAGACAGACAAACAGAAGGAAACCAAAAACTTTTCGCGTCTTTACAGTGAGCCTTCACTGACGTTTCAGGAACTAGTAAATCTGCAGATCAGGTGCCTCAACGTCAGCTCAAGTCACTGTTTTTTAATCTCACTTTTCATGTTATTTAGCATCTTACAATCCGCAATTTAATTTTTTTCTATTGCATACTTATTTACAGGCATATACAATTCTTCGGAGGTTTCAGAAATTAGAAACGTTAAATTAAACACGATTTATGCAATGATATTCTGAAATTCTTATGAACTTCTTATTCTTGTAACTTTTTAGATTAAAAGAAAAATTTGTATTAAAATAAATTCTTCATTTATGTCAATAGAATACAAAAATAATTTATTTTGCTAATAAATTATTGGAACAAAATAGTGCGTGTTGCTTTTATTATTTTTATCTTCCTTGAAATATCGTTGCTAGGCAACTGATAAATTAAAGAGAAAAGTAAAAAAAAAATGCATTTTAAAATTTGTAAAAAACATGAAAATAAAAGTTTTATATTTCCGGAACAGATGCAAAAAAATTTCCAATCATTTAAACAATTAATATCTCAATTCTAATAAATGTATCGTCAAATTTTCAAAATTATTGGATATATTTAAAACCTCCATATCGAAAATCAACATTCATAATTTTACGTTGAAATCCATTATTCAAATATGCGATTTCCATTTCAGTTAAAAATGAAATTTGAAAATCGTCTGCAGTCCCATAGGAAAGCATTATGATTTAAAAAGAAATGTTCTCTATTTTTCGAACGAATGAACCAAATTTAACCAAAAACTATACAGCTAATTCCGGGTATCTCACCAACATACCCACCAAAAATCAACCTAATCGGATCATTTTTACGGTAGTTATCGCGGAACAGACAGACAGACAAACAGACAAACAGACAGACAGAAACCAAAAACTTTTCGGTTCTCAACAGTAAGCCTTCACTGACGTTTCGGCAATTATATATGCATTCGGACTCTTTTTACGAAGCCCGGTCCCGATACCGAAAGTATACTGGTTAAACATATGATAACGTTTCGTCATTTTTATGTCCCAGAAAATCTGTTCAAAATAGTAAATTTGTTATTTATATAAAACCACTGGCAGAAACTTGAAAAAATCACAATTCTTATTCTTTTAATATGCATTGTATAGCCATGAGTTCTGTTTTCTAGTAATTCTCTAAAAATACTTTAAAGAGAAAGATAAAATAAACAAGGAATATCCCACAATTTTTTCATGTTACTAATACTGACTGTACCCAAGGCTTCAGAATCAGATAGAATATTTCTTCCCATTAATAACAATTCAATTTCATTTCAAACTTAGTTTTATGGTATTCTAAAACACTTTAATAAACTTAGACTGCATTCTTCTTATAATAATAAATAAAATTTTCACTCTTATCCGATTCGGAAGACCAGTATAAAAATCGACCCCGAGTCATTTACGGGGCCGGACTGGAGAGCTCTGGCTAAAGCTTTCTCATCATTTCTAATAAGAATAGGTTCATTAGATCTCAAATCCAAAGAAGCTACTTTCTGACACAATTTAAGACTCATTTTTAAACGCAATGGCAGGCCTAACTGTTGAAGCAATTTGTAATCGAAACGAGTTTTCCATTTTTTGATAAATAAATTACCTATCAAGTTATAAGCTATTCGTTTTACGTGACAACACGTTTTTTCCCTTGCTCGCTTCGGCGCGGCGAGAATTTGGTTCAAAACGTCGACTTCGACAGTATTTTCTGAAAGATCTTCTGCAGTTACCAAAAAATAGAAAACGTGTTTCGATTACAAAGTTTCTGAATAACAACACCTGCGAAAATCATGCGTTTCCGAACGAAAATGAATTTAAAAATATGTTATAAAGTAGTAGTTTGGATTTGAGAACAGACTTAAAGATGAAGATTGTTCACTCAAGCTTCGGACGGCACCAAATATCGTGCAAATCGTGCAAGAAGCCGTTACGCGTAGCCCCATGTCCTCCCCGTGAAGACTCAGTCTGTATAGCTCGCTACTCCGCATTCTTACGAATGAAGTCCTTCTTGCATCTATTCATACGTTAATCCAAATAGACCGACTGCAAACAAGAGTTGTTATTTCTTCTATTCAATGTAGTCTATTAGATCACTTGCAAAGAAATTGGATTTAGTACCAATTTCTCAAAAATACATAGGGACTCATAAATACCCTGTATTGGTTAAACTGAAGTCCAATATTGCATTCATCGGAAATACTTTTAGTGAAATCCCAATATCAGTTAAACATTGATTTTTAAAGGAAATACATTTGAAATGAAATGGCCACTGTCATATAAATATTGACTTTACATTGGGAAAATCTGCTACGAAACATGAATATTATACATATAGTGGCATTATATTCGGAATTATTTTCAATAAAATGATAAACTATTACATGCCTGTGTTGGTAAATAAATAACAAAATGTAAGCACCTCAATGAAACACTAATATTGCAGAAATGTTTAATTATCATTCAAAATATTTGCAATAAAATTCCGAAATATAACTTGCCAAAATTGGGGCAATATTGGTGAAATATAAGTACCCTAATATTGTGGTAATATTTCATAAACATTGTAGCAAACATTGTAGCTAGTTATCAAAGATATAAGCAATGTATACAATATTGTTCCAATAGGTGTTTTCATAATAGGCATTCATGCCGATGTTTTTAATTTATGTTATAAAGCTGAATGTTTATCTATCTGTGTAAAATATGTTTTAGTAAAAATATTTGATTATTTTACTGCATTGTATTGTAATTTCTCGAGTATTTCTCTAATTTTTTTTTTTTAACAAAGAATAATAAATTTAAATTGAGAACCCTAGAAGCCAAGGAATACAAGTGACAAAATTTAGATTTGGAGTAAATTGAGTTCAAATTTGAATATCAATAGTAATTGACTGAATTGAAATATGAAACTGTTGCTTATTTGATAATGGTCTTTGAACATAGTGTCATTCCTGCGCCCAGCTATGTGGACGTCAATGGTACAGATGTACTCAGACCGCTTGCGCTCCATGCATTTCACGGTTTCCGGAAAGAGGTTACATTGTTGGCCTCTAGAACGCAGCACATAATAAAAAATCACTTATATCTCTTTACCTCCAAACAAATAGCCTTATTTCCAGAGCGCTAGTGCACTTAGTTCAGTTTTTTAAATTTTGTCACTTATACCTCTTGGCTTCTGGGATCCTAAATTATCTTTATCAGTTGTTTTTTGAATAGTTATTAGAGTTATATTTGCCGTATTTTACAATTAAACAAGCGAATATTAATATTCGGAATTAGTTGTACCAAAATTCAAGAACAGGTGTGCACTGTGCTGAGGTATATACTGTTTATCCTCCTTGGCTTAGTCTAACGGTTAAAGTGATAAATATAAAGGCACAATCCTGTTGGCCATTCAATATCAACATCAATTTATATAATTTTTTTAATATATAAACATCGCACAATTTTAAGTTTTACACCGTCGAATAAGAACAAAGGCTGTTCTTTCAAATGCAGTTTGTTTGAAAACTGTATCTCAATTTGCTGACATCCTATTGTTTTAAAAATAATTTTCAAGCATGATTTGTTTTTAAGTCTATATCGCATTCAGTCCGATTACAAAATATTAACCCGAGTGAACTTACAACAGTGTAAATAATTCAACGTTTGTTTCCGGTGAATAATCCATAACGAAATTAATACTTCACCAATCAATAAGTAAAATAATGTAAATGAAACACAAATTTACCAGACATGTAATCGAACTACGTAAACCACTGAAATTATCAAAAAATATCAAAAATGCTGTTGTAAGTAGCGAAATCTTTGACGATTCCTTAGGCAATAAACTCAAGGAATGCGGATAATACGAAAGTTTCGCTTTTAATTCATTTAAAAACTTTATTTGAATTTATAATTCATATTTTTCATATAAAAATAATTTTTTATGTTGTTGCTGGGCAATCTAAAAAAAAGATGTTAAATGTAAAAAAAATTCATTAGAGTCTTCAATAAAAAAGCGGTTTTCACCTATCTTCTATAACCCGGGAATTCGGGGTTGGATCCCCTAATATTTTTAATTTAATAGGGGTGATTACTACTTTTTTTTTTTTAACTGCGCCATTTTTAATAGAAGGCAGGGTGTAGCAGGAATACCAACTAGATATGTTGATTTTACAGCAACCCAGTCATATTTACATAAGTTAGAAATATGCAGGGGCAGAAAGACACACGACCTGAGATCAAAAAGAATTTTTAACACTTTTCAACACAGTTGAAAAGTGTTTATGAAATAGGTTTGTCTGTCGGTCTGCTGTCTGCAGTCTGTCCGTACTTTAATTCTCGTAAATAAACTGGGATTGACATGAAATTTTTCTGTTGTTATTGAGGCTTACTATAGACTGTTTGGAATTGAAAATGAACTGTGTATCATTTACAGTTCGTTTACAGGGACACACAAAAGAATTCCGTTACATTATAGTCTATGGAAAAAATCCTATGGGATACATTTCATTGATGTCATGATATTTCAAACATAATAAAATTGATATGCATCACTGAGAAGGGCTACAACATGCTGTCTCAAGAGTGTAGAATAAGTAGCATTTATAGTTCGTTTACAGGAACGCACAAAAGAATTTCATTCCATTATAATGTATGGGGAAAAATCATTTGCGGTGCAATTTAATGATGTTATGATAATTTAAACATAATAAAATCACTAAAATACACTACAATTTTTTCCATAGATTGTGGGGTGCAATAGCATTTATCGTACATTTACATGGACACACAAAATAATTCCGTTATATTATAGTCTATGGGAAAATCCTATGGTATGTATTCCATTGATGGTAGATATTTCAAACATAATTAAATTGATATGCATCACTGAGAGGGACTACAACATGCTGTCTCAAGAGTATAGAATAAGTAGCATTTATAGTTCGTTTACAGGGACACACAAAAGAATTTCATTCAATTATAATCTATGGGGAGAAATCATTTGCGGTGCAATTTAATGATGTTATGATAATTTAAACATAATAAAATCGCTGAAGTACACTACACTATTTTTTCCATAGATTATGGAGTTCCTTTCATTGATGGTACGATATTTCAAACATAATGAAATTGATATGCATCACTGAGAATGACTACAACATGCTGTCTCAAGAGTATGGAATAAGTAGCATTTATAGTTCGTTTACAGGGACACACAAAAGAATTTCATTCCATTATAATCTAGGGGGGAAAATCGTTTGCGGTACAATTTACGGATGTTATGATACTTTAAACATAATAAAGTCGCTGAAGTACACTACACTATTTTTTCCATAGATTGTTGAGTTCATAGAATTATCGTACATTTACTGAGACACACAAAAGAATTCGGTTACAGAACCTACTACGTGCGTTTACCGCTGTGGTATGCGTTTTTAAACTTATCTAATTTTAAGTGTATTAGATGCTGTGTATACATTTTGTAGATCGCTTTCAGAATTACACAAAATAATTCGCACATAGATATGGACAGCAAATGCTGAAAATGGATATTTACTGAGTTACTTGTTCTTTTACGTTGCTTATTTAGATATCTCATTTCATTCTAGAAAACAATGTAATTTCTTAATAATATTCTGTTAGCTTTGGAAAGTCTTTAATAATATATTCCTAACGCATGATTATTCGTTCTTGTTAACCATAATAAAACGTGTTGAAAAACTTTCACGTAACTTGTTGAACCAATACATTAAAATTTTGATTTAAACTATACTGATTTCTGTTTAATATTTTCTGATATACAATAACCCAAATTAAATTATTTTCCCCGAGAGGAAGAGGATTCTGTTTATCATTATTATTATTATTCATTTGAACTACAAAAGCAAGATAAAAAATTATCATTCGAGTGAACTTTCCCTTTTTATTCAAAGCACTAAAGACTACAACAGGATTTTTCAAGGATAAACTGAATTACTTTTGTAAGCGTGTTTAGTGCAGAGAATACCGAAAAAATTTCTTGAATGTCTTTCAGGTGACAAAATTAATGCAGGAAAACTAAACAAGAGAAAAATATAAAGTAAATGATTCAAAACATGCGTCATACATACACGTGTGTACATAAATTAAGTGGCAAATACAAAATGCTAATTATGGTACGCAAAAGGTAATTGTGTGTGGTCAAAAGAAATTGTGCACTTGTAGCAAATAGATATCTTACCACAAAGTTAGTTGGTGTGACGTTACTTTAAAGTCACAAATGGTCAGAATCACTCAGGTGATTAAAATGTGACATGTTTCATTAGCATCATTAAGATTCTCAAATGATCGTTATATAGTGACTCTACTCTAAAGATTCCGTGACTACTGCTTTGTGACGAGTCACCAGGAGACATTACATAAAATGTTTTGGTGACTCTACTGTGAAGTCATCGACTGTTGCTTGTTGTCGACTGTTGCTTTGTGACGAGTTCACAAGTGACGTGAAAATGAAATTTCCTGATGACATGTCACAGAGCAACCGGTCTTGATTACTTCATAGTAGAGTCGTAAAATTGCGGTTACTCCAGAGTTACCAAATAACTTTATTGTGATGTCAATTGGGACTTGTCATGATGCAAATTCACAGATGAGTCTCCAAATGATAGTTATCTGACACTCACCAAGTGATTTAATTCTAACCACCTCACCTGGTGTCTTGTCACAAAACAACGGTCGTGGTGACTTCTGTTACCAAATGACGGTCACCTTAGAAGGGCCTGATTACCACCTATATAGAATCACACAACAGTTTTTGAAAAGTAATTTTCGCCTTATTGAATAGCAGAATCTGACCAATAAAAACTATTATATACATCATTTTATCGTAGTAATAGCGGCATTTGTGACCATTTATGATTTACAATCACGTCACATCGAGTGGCTGTGCTAAATGTCTAAATGCTACACCTAGTGTATATGTGAGCTTCTTTTGACCACTTGCATGTTATTTTTATGAGCGAAAATTAGTATATCACTTATTTTATGTTTACCAATGTAGATGCACAAAACAATACAATATAATTTGGAATGAACTACAACGGAGTTTAATACCAAATTTTGCCAGGAATAAAGTAAGTCGTTCA
Source organism: Maratus michaelseni (assembly GCA_963931845.1). Classification (NCBI taxonomy): domain Eukaryota; kingdom Metazoa; phylum Arthropoda; class Arachnida; order Araneae; family Salticidae; genus Maratus; species Maratus michaelseni. The sequence continues at coordinate 127,543,339 of OZ007600.1, read as the reverse complement.
ACTTCTTATAAAATTTCAGCTCACGAAGGCGTCTGGAGATAAAAAAGTGCGCTATTTTCTATAGTCTTATTTACCTTTTAAATACCTGCCAAAATAGTTGAAAAGTGTTTGTGACTTTGGTTCTTTTGCAAGTCTGTCTATCTGCATTATAATTTTTATAAATTTATTCCGAATGCCACGCAATTTGTTTATGTTATTTAAATTCACTACAGCATCTTGCTTACTGAAAAAAGTATGCGCAAAATTTATCATATGGTTCATGGACACAGAAAATAACTCGGATACATTATGGTCTATGGACGTTATTTGTTTGAAGTACATTTTAAGGAAGTTATAATGCTTAAAAAATAACGAGACAGATATACATTCTTGAGATGTCCCAAAATATGTTCGTTATAGAAAATACCAAGAATAAACTTTATGCTTCTTTTACAGGCACAAGATGAGGATATAACCCAACACGGACCAATGAGAAAAATTTCATTTACTCGAAATCGAACCCTAACCAATATACTTCGACCCGAAACAACATTAAATCTATATCTTAGTAATACAGAGTGGTCATAAAGTCTTTCCCTGATTACACTAATTTATTGCAGAAAAACTAATATAATTAGGCATATGCATGCTTGTTTCAATATATTGTAAAGACATGTATGAAGTTTTTAATACAAATACTTACGCCAGTAAATTTCGATGTGAGCACCCTTGGTAGATCGAAGAATATCAAGGCGGTGTTCCATTTCTCGCCACGTATTGCCCAACATTTGGACTCTCACGCTAGACACAGTAACTGTGATGCTGATCTGGAGTGTTTCGCAAACACTCTGTCCTTGATGTACCCCAAAAAGAGAAAATCTAGAGGAGTTGGTCCATCCCATCCAATCCATCTTCCAGGAAATTTGTCACCAAAGAACTCACGAACGACGATAGAGATTGGACTAAAAAAACAACTTAAAAACATGGCTTTTCCATAATAAAAATTTTACAGTATTACATTCAATGGTTATTTCGTAATAATTTTGTAATCAAGAAAAGACATTATGACCACCCTGTATTTATGACTTATCTTCTGTCATACGTATTTTCTTGATTATTATCTTCACATTACAAACCGTTGCATAAATGTTTGAAAATTGTTTATGTATCGATTGGCTTAAACATCGCTCATTCACCGATTTGTACATTAATTTACGCAATACTTGTGACAGCGGTCGATGCATATATGCCTCACTTGAGCTAAATCAAAAACACCGTTTGTTCACTCGCCGATACATAATCACTAAACTGCGTATTCACTCGTATGTACATATCGCTCACTCGCAAGAAAATGACACAATTCAAAAATACAACATTTCAAATTTCCAAAAAAACAATATTGGCATGTTTTTACTGCAATATAAAATCATAGCACTTAACTCTGCATGCAACTTTAAAAACGTGCATAAAAACATAAAACACTTAAAAATGAAAACGTAGAAGAGATTTGGAGGATTGAGCAAATTTATCCCCGTGCACAATTTCTGTAGTGTCAAATGGGCATATAGCGTAATCTAACGGTTTTCCGAATAACTACACTTCTAACACTTTTCCTGTTGCACCTAAGTCAGACCTATCAGCACAATAATACGCAAAATGAATTTTTTGGAATTGTGTCACTTTTCCTGCGGGTGAGCTAATCATAAAGAAGCCAAAATATAATCATTGGTGACCAAAACACGGAAGGAAATATCCACATACACATACACATGAGCATACACACATACATACAGAAATATAATTCTGAACATATTCTGATGCAATATATCTTCTACACAGTTTAACTTTATATTAATTTTATGTTCAACACAAAATGAAAATCTAGTCTTTTAGCTGACATATTTTAGTTTAGCATTAAAGCGAGGTATCAGATGATTAGTCTGCTTTTTTATTTCTTTTAATTTGCTCTGAGCAATTAATTGCCAATTATGGTAACTCTGACACTAGTTACTTTACAATATTATAGCAAACAAATGCTCATTGTTGAGATAGAGTTTAATAAATGTCATGCTCAAAACTTATTTAAAAGTCACTAAATTGAGGTGCAGTTTTCAAATATTTTTCATTCTAAAATCCATTCTTTCCCTATTCCATGATGTAAATATTGAATTCATGCAATATTTACAAGTGATGTATAAGCAATAACGATAACATCTTTTTTTTTCTTTTTTTGTCAGCCATCCTACAGATTTCTGACGAATAGTCTGTCCGTGGTGAAAGATTGTCGCTAAAAATCAAAAGCGAAAGTTACATTTTAAACTTAAAATAAACAATTTTTAATATAGTAATTGTATATTCCTAAGTATATATTATTAATATATTCTTTTTAATATTTGCAGACGGCCTTTTGGGGAGAAATTTCCCACTTATTGTGAAAGAAGACATAAAACAATGTGTGGGTTTCCTATCTCTTTTTTTTTTTTTTTTCTGTTTCCCGGACTGCACGACATAAAGACCAATTTCAAAAGCGAAAATACTCCTGCTTTTTTTAACAGCTCATAAAATATCATCCAATGGGAATTTTATGCAAAATTTTCCCAAAATGTTATTTTCGTCCTACTGATCATAGTTTGCACGCTCTAATCCGGCAAAGTGACTAATCGGTTAAGTACATTTGAATATATTGTGACTAACAAGTTTGGAAAATGACTTAATCATTTGGACGTGCAAACATTTCGCACCCTTTCTCTCCATCTCTAAGAAAAGTTAGTCATTCCAAAAAGCAGCAAAAGTAAAGTAAAAACGTGCTACTTCCTTCGCTCGATCCCATTGGTCAACTTGAGTTGATGGTAATCATGTTTAAAATAAATAGTAGACAAAACGATTTCGGATTTTTAAGCATGATGTAGTCTTAGATATTGTTTAGCTTCTTCAGATGTTAAGTGTTTTTTTTTTCTGCTCAGCTAACTTACAGGATATTATTATCAAGTTTTAGGAGTATATAGCAAGGTGAGTAAAACGAATTTTCTTTTCCATCGATTTAGAAAGTGACCAAACGAGTCTGCTTGTGCTTTACTTGACTTCATGCTGTTGATCCCCTATTGTCCTTATGATTATAAAGCGTGTACTGAATGCTAATTCAGCCTTAGTTTAATGGCGCTCAGTGATTGTTTTCTGTTGCTATGGTATTTGATTTTTAAAGTCAGGGAATGAGACGTATTCGCATATTTTGTAATTTTAAATTTGCCTCCTTCGACACGACTTTAAATATCCTTTGAAGAAATTTTATTGTAAAATTTACATCCAGTGTTGAATTCAGGGGGTGGCCCGGGGGAGAAATCCGCCCCGGAGCATTGAAATGTCCCCCTCCCGGAAGATTTGAGATTGTATGCTTTTAATGTTAAAAAAGTGCAATTTCCCTCCTCCTCGGAACTCTACAATAACCCCCCCCCCCCCGGAACCACAGAAATCCCTCCCGGAGAAAAATGTCTGATTTCAACACTGTTTACACCTATTAATAAGTATAGATTTTTTGTTTACTATGTTTAGAAAGCATCACCAATTTTTGAATGATAAATATTTTTTAATGCGCCACTAGTGCTTCCTGCACTATTTACGATAATTTTTATACTATTGAAAAATCGCTATAGATGATATTCGTACATTTTTTAGACGAATTTTATGGTACTTACAGAAATATTTTACGTAAAATATTTGTGTTTTAAATGTTTAGTTTGGTAACACTTATTCTGGACTACCTTCCTACACCGTAATTTCTATGACAATAATGCCTTTTGTAGTTTTGAAAGAGCTATTTTGGCCCATTCCTCTTGAACAGCTTTCCAAAGTCCATTAAGGGTTATGAATTGTAAGAATTTTTAAGAGTTTAAAACTTGATAACCGTTTCTCGTTCCATTTTTTCCAGGAAATTAACAGTGAATTGTGATGTATGGCTGCTTGATATATCTTGATGCAATTCATGAGATTGATGGCACTGGGGTGAAGAGATGATATTTAATGTTTGAAGATTGGGGCTAAAATAGCAAGTAGAGTTGATCTTAACATTTTTCTCCACTCTCTTTACTTTTGATTTGCCATTATATGCAAAGCCAGCAACAATCATAAATCCTTTGTTAAGACCTTCTTTAGATGCGTTGAACCATGTTTTAAGATTTTTCTCTGCTCTTTGATGATAGTAAATGGGTATATTTTTATTACAATCATTTAAATTCACTCAAGTTTCATCTATTGTAACAAAAAAATCTTTATGTATATTGTGTGGGGTATCATGCGAAAGATCTCGTAACACCGAACTCAAAAATATATTTGTTTTAATTTTAGGTATTATATTTTCAGAGATATCGTCGAAAATGCATTTAAAAAATATGTCCCCCTCCCCCCATCTATTTCCGAATCTACTGAAATTTAAATTATGAAAAAAAATAGGGATAGTAGGAGTTTGTTAATTAATAAATAGTAATTAATAAATTTAATGTACGAACCCTTTGAGCGCCACTTATACTCGTAATACTTGATCGATTTTTTTCTTAAATAGTGATTTCTTGACTTGTATGTGTATTAACTAAAGGTTAGATTTTAAAAATAGAAGCGAGAAGGAATAAATATTTTTTGTTTTTATTTCAACGTATTTTTACGCATATGTTTTCAAATATTTTTGTGCGGTACACATCATATTTTGATACAGATATATATTTTAAAGGTCATATCAAGAATTATTGCGAAAAAAATTGTGGTTGCACTCTAAATATAAGAAGTTTTTTTAATGATTTTAATGAGGCTTTTTTAAATATGTCATATTAAGTACAAATTTTACTGAACGAAACTTGCGAAAAAATTACTAATCTAAGTCTTTATCTTTTCAGCTTTCAATTTCAATGAATTCGGTGTAGTGGTTTTTGAGAAAAGTAACTTTTCTCAAAATTCCGCATATATTTTTTTCTAAACTTATATTAACATTTGTATGCTTAAATTTTTTTTTAATTTGTGGTTAGCTATGCAGGGACATTTTAAAATCAAATCAATAAATTCAGAATCCTGCTTATCTGTTTATGCCTTTTAGTAAATGTGTGAGCTACAATAATATAAAAGCGCTTTTTAGAATCATACAATAAATGATGCGAAAAACAGGACATTTTACTCTCAAACTTAAATTTAAGCATATTGCGCACAACTTTAAAAGAATCTTCTATACTAGATTAATTTTAACACAATTATTAAAATTGGTAAAGAAATCATATGAGTTGTAATTTTCCAACTGGACGAAAAATGTCCGGGCCAGGATTCGAACCTGGGATCTCTTGGCTGAAGCTGCCATGCTCTACCAATGGAGCTATCCCGATCGAATCCGGAGAGCATAATTCATCCAGTTAACCTTATTCATCATAGCATCTGATCTGATATTTGAATCAGCTCAACAGGTAATGGAACTCCAGTAAACGCTGGAACATGATTACACTAGATTAATTTTGACACAATTATTCAAATTGGTAAAGAAATCATATGAGTTGTAATTTTCCAAATGGACGAAAAATGTCCGGGCCAGGATTCGAACCTGGGATCTCTTGGCTGAAGCTCTCTTGGCAGCATTATCTTCTATATTTTCATGGAATTTCTAAACATTTTAATTACATAGATGGCCATGGATGTATGAAATTGTAGCTGTACAGTGTACCTATTTTACTCGCTTATTCAAACCCCAGTATGGATTTTATGGGTGCGCCAGCTAGAGGTCTGCACAGGCCGAAATTTCCTGGCCGGGCGCTGCCCGATCCGTACAAAAAATTCAATGCATGGCCCGGTAAAAAAGATAAAATTTCGGCGCGATCCCGGCCGAGTCCATACAAAAAAAGTATTGGCCCGGTATAAAGGTTAAAAGTTTGGCTGATATTTGTGGTGCAACATTATTCAAAAATTAAAATTATTCAAAAAGCACACTTACTTATGCATAAATTTTGTTTTCAGATGATTTTCGAAATTCATAGAATACAGAATAACAAGAATATTAATGGCTTCTTAAACAATTACTTACATGAAAATTGATTAAAAAATTTACTTAGACAATTAAATTCAAATGAAGGTTCAGTAAGAAAATGAACATAGTTTCGAATGAAAGAAAAAGATGGTAAGAGAAAATCATAATTTTAAAGTTTTACAAAGAAAAAACGGCATATTTAAAAAATATATATATCTGTATTTTATTCAACCAAATTAAATTTATAAAGTTTTCGCTAAACAAATGTACAAAATCATTATAATTTTTACAAAAATAAATAAAAGAAATGTTAGTCCAACATGGGCTCAAGGAGAGTATTTAGAGGTTTGCACGGGTCGGGTCGAGCCAATAATTGTTTTCATATGGGCTGTGTTGGACCCGGACCGAATTTTTACCTTTTATACCGAGTCGGACGGAAATTTCGGCCTGGAAAAAAAGAAGTTAGGCCCGGCTCGAGAATGCAAAAAAAAGTAAAGCCGGGTACTGCCCGGAAAGAGTTAAAACCAAGCCCAACCCGACTCAAGTGAGTGAAAACTGGCTCGAGCCAGATCCAGGACCGTAGAATCAGCGGTAAAAGGAAGTGAGTTATATTTACTTGCTCAAAACGACCAGATAAATAATACAATTACTTTTCAATTATTCGTACAAAAAATATGTAAGCTGTGCTTACCTTGTTATAATGCATAATCCTTATTAATGATGCAGCGAGTGATGCTTGCTGTTGGAATCTTATAAATTCAATTTTATTAGACAGAAGCTGTAATCACAGAGCATCGTGACTTGTTGCGAAAGAAATTTTATAGATCTGAAAAACTACATAATATCTTGGTTAAAATAGGTTACACTTATACAATATATAAAAGAACGTTATTGAATCCGCAAAAGGAGTTATGCTTCGCCAAAGTTCCAGAGCGTATTGCTTCCAGAACGCAGTTTTTATTAATATTGGACGAGCGAATTGTTTATGTCTTTCTGACATGAAGTTTCAGCGTCAACTAACTAATAAAAGGGGCTCTTAAATGTTCTTTCACGGTATTAGTCCGTCGAACACATTTCACAAAGGGTTTATTGCTGACTAAACAGTTTTTACTTTCTTTAAAATGCACATTGTAGTGATTATCTCTCTGTAGATCTGTAGTGCTGCTATCTTGTGGGGTTTTGAGGAAGTTCCATTTCTGGTAGTGGCGACACCTGTTGGCAGTCCACGGAACGAATTGCATATATCACAAACGGCGGAACAGATGAAATCAATTTCTGAACTGTTTCCAACACCCCCCCTTTTCATCTGAGCCCTGTGGTGGTGTAAGTTGAAGTTCTGTTCTCAAGTGCTCAAATTGAGGTTTGGGGATGGGCTTGGTAAGGATGTCAGCTACCATCCTTTTCGAAGGGCAATATTCCAGTGTGATCACCCCGCTTTCTTTTAAATGTCTCACGTTGTGGTACTTTATGTCCACGTGTTTCACACGGGATTGTTGTTTTTCATTTTCACTCAACTTTATACACGCGATGTTATCTTCGTATATTACGATTGGTAAAGTCTGATGCAATTCTAGGTCTTTTAGTAGATTAAGAACCCATTGAATTTCTTGCGTGGCGTTGGATACAGAGATATACTCTGCCTCTGCAGTCGATAACGCTACACAGTTTTGTTTTCTTGATGTCCAGGACACGAGATTGTTCCCTAATTTTAACACATTCCCAGTTGTGGACTTCCGATCTTCTCTATCTCCTGCCCAATCTGAGTCACTATATGCAGTTAGTATGGGCGGCTTATTTTTGTTTACAGTTAGTCTCAAGTGCTTAGTGGTATGCAGATATCTTATTACCTTTTCTACCGCCTCCCAATCTGCTTTTCTGGGATGTTCGTTCCTTCTTCCAAGGATGTTTACCGTGGCAGCTATGTCCGGTCTGGTTAACGTCGCTATGTATAATAACGCTCCTACAGCCTGTCTGTATTGTTTGTTGTCGCTTAGTGTTTCACTGTTTGGGTCTGCATTGAAATAGTCTGTGCGCATGGGCGTGTATGTGGGCTTTGATTTGGACAATTTAAATTTTTCGGTTATTTCCTCAATTTTATTCTCTTGGTCTAGCTCAAGGTTTCCGTTGTCTAGCCTTTTAATATTTATTCCGAGAAATTGCGATACCCTGCCGAGATTCTTAATTTCGTATTCCTTAGATAATTCCGCGTATATATTGCGCGTGTTTTCTTCGCTTGCGGCGACTAAAATATCGTCCACGTACACGATTATATAGGAAATATCCCCGTTTTCATTTCTCTTATATAAGCACTGATCTGAATTGCACTCCTTAAAATTTAAATTTCTTAATGACTTGTTAATTCTTATGTACCAAGCCCTTACGGCCTGTTTTAGCCCGTATATTGCTTTCTTTAGCTTGCACACCTTATCTTCCTCCCCTTTTACAACGTATCCCTCCGGTTGCTTCATTAGGACTTCTTCGTCTAAATCTCCATGTAAGAATGCCGTCTTTACATCTAGGTGTGTAATATTTAAATTTTTATACACGGCGGCGTTTAGGAAGCTTCTTATTGTGGTGTGCGCTACCACCGGTGCATACGTTTCATCGTAATCGCTTCCGTATTTTTGCGAGTAGCCCTTCGCGACAAGTCGTGCCTTATATCTCTCTACCTCTCCGCGTGCGTTATATTTTGTTTTAAATGTCCACTTACACCCTATTGTACGTTTTCCTGGTGTTGGTTTCACCAATTCCCAAGTGTTATTCTTCTTTAACGACGTAATTTCTTCATTTGCGGCCTCTATCCATTTGTTTTTTATTTCAGGATCCCTGATATTATTTATGTCTTCCCAATTTTTCGGATCTTGTATTTTACAGATATTCGCGCTTATCCCGTAGCGGTCAGGGGGGACACCTCTGTTACTTCTTAGTGACCTTCGCGGTTCAGCGGTACTTTGCTGTGGGGTGTCGTTTTGATTTTGTTCATCATTACTTAGTTCAATCTCCACGGTTTCAGTAGGTGTCTTTGAATCATTTATGTTTTTATCAATTTCGCTTGCTCCGTTCTCAAGGAATTTTACGGTTCGCGATATTATCACGTTGTTTCCCCCTGTGTATATTCTATACCCTTTACTACGATTATCGTAACCCAATAGAATGACTTCAACGGCCTTTTTGTCAAATTTGGATCTCTTCGATTCTTCGACATAGGCGTATGCCTTACATCCGAAGGTCCGTATGTTCGATAAATTGGGTTTTCTGTCATTCCACAGCTCATAAGGTGACTTATTGTTTTCGTTTGCTTTGGTAGGCAAGCGATTTATCAGGTATGTTGCTGTAAGTACAGCTTCGCCCCAAAATTGGTTCGGTAAGTTCGCGTCAGATAACATTGTGCGCGCCATCTCAACTATAGTCCTATTTTTGCGTTCGGCAACACCATTCTGCTGGCTGCAGTACGGGACGCTCAACTGGTGTTCTATACCGTTTTCTGATAGGTAACTCTCAAAACTATCTCCCAGATACTCCTTTGCGTTATCGGATCTGATTGCTTTTATAATTTTTCCGAATTTATTCTTCGTTAGGGCTATGAATTCTTTGAGTTTCGTTATTGCCTCTGATTTATGCGAAATCAAATAAATCATTGTAAACCGACTGTAGTCATCAGTAAAAGTTATAAAGTATTTCTTTCCGCTGAGTGTTTGTGTATGCATTTTTCCGCAGATATCTGTATGTACCAGATCTAATGTTTCCTTTGATCTATTAGAAGCGGTTTTGGGGTAGGGTGCAGTCGATAGCTTTCCCTCGACGCATTTTGTACAAACAGTTTCATGTTTACAATTGTGTATTTCTATGCCCTCAGATAGTTTGTGTTTCGCGAGATGTTTTAACGCTTCAAAATTTTTGTGTCCCAGCCTTCTGTGCCAAATGGATATGCAGTTTTTATCGCTGCAAGATGTTTGAATTTGCGCGTTATATCCGTAATCGTCTTTGGGTTGTAATTCATATAAATTGTCATTTAACCTAGCTGTAAAAATTGTGTGGTTATCCTTCACGAACGAGCATTTCTGTTTTTCAAATATTACTTTGATATCATTTTCGGTGGCCCTTTTTACCGATAGCAGATTGTTCTGCAATTCGGGACAGTATAGTGCGCTTTTAAGTGTAATGGAATTTTGTGAATCTATTTTAATGTTCACGTCTCCCAGACCTTGTGAGCATAGCCGCTTTCCGTTCGCTATTGTAATATCCCCGAAGTTTCCTGGCGTAAAATTTTCAAAATTATGCTTTGACATTACGACATGCCTAGTACATCCAGAGTCAATTATATATTTTTCTTCATTTGGTGTTTGCGCCCTGTTTACAGAGATGGGTTCGATTTTATCTTCTGATGTTTTGTCGTCGCCGGGGGGAACCGAGCTATCTAAATCTTGATCACCTTCAATTTTGTTATTGAAGCAATAGTTCGAAGTTTCCTTGGGGTTGTTCTGGGCATTTTTATGGCCAATTGTGTTGTTTCTATTGTTACTGGAATTATTAAACGTTTTATTTTTGTTCCAGTCAGGTCTTGCGTTATTGCAGTGTTGGTTTTTATTTTTCAAATGGTAGCATTCTGATGTTGTGTGGTTTTGTCGTTTGCAGAATCCGCAATATTTTCTGTTTTTGTTCTGTCTGTTGGATACTCTATACGCGGTTTCACGTGCATTTGTGTTGGATTGTTTATTTTCAGCCCGGTGCTTGAATTCATCTAGTAGTTTTGTCTTAACAAACTCTAAAGTGAGATCGCTTTCATCCCTAGCTTCGAGGCCTATAATGAGAGGATCATATGATCTAGGGAGACTGCACAATAAAAGTGCTACGATATGAGTCTCCGGAATTTCTTCGCCAATGGCGTACAATTTATCCTTTATTGTTAGAATTTCGTTGATGTGGCGGTTCATGTCTCCTCCGTCGCTTAATTTTTGTGAGTATAATTTTCGGAGGAGAAACAATTTAGACGATAAGGTGGATCTTTGATGCACCTTCTTTAACGTGTCCCAGATTTCTTTGGCGGTTTTTAAGTGCTTTATATGACAGATTTGGCTGTCATCTATCGAAAGATTTATTGTTGCCCTAGTTTTCCCATCGTTTTTCTTCCATGCATCGTCGGGAGTTGCAGGTGGGTTTTGGGTAACATATTTAAATAAATCTTCCCTAATTAACAGCATTTCTAGTTTGAAGGCCCATAGTTCGTAATTACTGTCATTCAGCTTTTCGACAAGCGATATATCCTTCGCGGACGAAGTAGCCATAATTAAATGTTGAATGCTACGTTATATAAATGTGTATATATATTTTTCAGTTATTTATATTTATCATTAGTCTATACATATATATCACAACATAGTGACCTATATAATACTTCAATATTCATTTAGGTTAATTATCTACCGTTTTGTTCATCATATATTCTATTCAATGTTTATTATTTACTTTTGCATTATCAATGATCAATAGCAATAATTATATGTTATATGCACCAAGAAAAAAATAATATCAATAATGTATCTCAGAAAATAATACCAGTATATGTAATAAATAAATTCCACAGTTATTTGTTATATAATACTTATTCAATATTTATAATACAATGCTTTATATTATTTCTTTTCTGGTCTAGTTTTTTTTTTTTTTCTCCTCTTTACTGAGTCTCATTAATCTAAAAGGAAGTGAGTTATATTTACTTGCTCAAAACGACCAGATAAATAATACAATTACTTTTCAATTATTCGTACAAAAAATATGTAAGCTGTGCTTACCTTGTTATAATGCATAATCCTTATTAATGATGCAGCGAGTGATGCTTGCTGTTGGAATCTTATAAATTCAATTTTATTAGACAGAAGCTGTAATCACAGAGCATCGTGACTTGTTGCGAAAGAAATTTTATAGATCTGAAAAACTACATAATATCTTGGTTAAAATAGGTTACACTTATACAATATATAAAAGAACGTTATTGAATCCGCAAAAGGAGTTATGCTTCGCCAAAGTTCCAGAGCGTATTGCTTCCAGAACGCAGTTTTTATTAATATTGGACGAGCGAATTGTTTATGTCTTTCTGACATGAAGTTTCAGCGTCAACTAACTAATAAAAGGGGCTCTTAAATGTTCTTTCACGGTATTAGTCCGTCGAACACATTTCACAAAGGGTTTATTGCTGACTAAACAGTTTTTACTTTCTTTAAAATGCACATTGTAGTGATTATCTCTCTGTAGATCTGTAGTGCTGCTATCTTGTGGGGTTTTGAGGAAGTTCCATTTCTGGTAGTGGCGACACCTGTTGGCAGTCCACGGAACGAATTGCATATATCACAAACGGCGGAACAGATGAAATCAATTTCTGAACTGTTTCCAACAAGCGGTGCCCGAGATCAGGGCTCCGAATCAATCAGGATTCTCAGATTAGCAAAATCTGGTTTACTATTATTACATACTTAATTCATAATTTTTTCAGTATCCCTAACCAGTCAGTCTTACGAAATATTTGCCTATTTGCTACTAAATTGTTTCTTCGTCGACAGTTATTCAGCAAATGTTTAGAGTTTTAATAGGATAGAGTCATTGATTGACAACTCTAGTTGGCTATATACTGTTAAGGAGTTACGGAAGTTTATTCGGCTTGAAAACTAAACATATTTCATTAAGCTGTTTTCAACGTCTTAGGAACGCTAAGTTTGTGTTAACCAAGTTTAATTTTTATTGAAAAATGAGCCTTTTGGACGGCCTTTTTCTAGATGTTGCGAGGCGTATAATATCCCACGGCAGCATAGATCGTTAAAATGTATATAATTCTTTACTACTAAACCGTCGTTTTTTTTTTTTTTTTTTTTTTTTTTTTTTTTTTTTTTTTAACTATTTTACTTAATACATCAGTTTTCAACAAAAATCTGTTATCATTTTGTTTATAAATAAGAAAGAAAAATCATGCGTCAAGCATAGATTATAATACATTTTCCAACACTATAACAAAATATCAACGTTTAATAAGATAAAGAAGATACCTAAGTAAACAATTTAGAAAACGCTTAACACATTTGAAAACTAAATTTCAGCATCTACTTCCATAACTGGAAAGTTACTCGAATTCTTTTGTGCAGCCGTGCATATGATACATTTGTATATATTTCAAATAGTATGATAAAATTTAGTTTAGATAGAAAACGCATAACACAGATGAGAAATTATCTTCAGCAATCTTTTCCAATAGATAGAAATTTACTCGACTATTTTTGTATAGCCCCGTATTTTATCTACATATTTTTATACACGCCACATATTAAGATAAAATTTAATTCAGCGAAAAAACGCTTAAAACTACTGAAATTACACTTCTAAAAATTCTCATCTATAAACGTTAATATGTTCAGCTCTTTGCTAAACCCTGTATGTGAATTTATGTAAATTCTACAAACACCTCTTAATATACTAAATATAGTTCAGCTTGAAAATGCAAAATTCAATTAAAACCACATGTACAATTTACGCTCATACTTAGTTATGCTTACAAACTATTTTGTGAAGACTTGTTTATGATCTATAGAAATTATACACACCACGTGGTATGAAAAAATTTAATTAAATGTAAACAAAAACTAAAAATCATGCGTCAAGCATAGATTATGGAACACTTTCCAACACAGCCAGAAAACTGTAACGAAACTTCACCGTTAAATAAGGGGAAAGAAGTTATGTAAGTAAACAGTTTAGAAAATACATAACACCACATTTTCAAAATTACCTTCCAGTGTTAAAAAAATAGTCCAATTATTTTGTGCAGCCCTGTATATGATCAATAGATGTTGATATATAGTATGATAAAATTTAGTTAAGTTAGAATAATCACATTTAGCAATTTTCGCCAGTCGATGGAAATGCCCTCGAAATCTTTTGTACAGCCTGTATATTATCTGAAGACTTTCGTACACACCACCTATTAAGCTAAAAGGCAACTTAAAACTCACTCGCAGCAATTACCAAACGTAAACGACAATATATCTTTTTTTACGTAGCCTTGTATATGAATTTACTTATATTCCACAAACTTCTATTAGTCTACTACGCAGACAGCAGGAAAATGCGTAAACACAATTAAAAACTATCCTTAAGCAATTCATTCCCATAGTCTGTAGTACTTACGAATTTCCTTGTATAGCTCTGTATATGGTCAACCGAGATTATAAACACACACGTACTATGAAAAAAAAAAAGTTAAAAATGCAAACCAAAGTTGAAAACGCACTTATCATACATAGACTGTAAATATCGCACATGTACTGTAACTAGTATATTTTGTGTGTCCCTGTCAATAAACGCAATGCACACAAGAGAGCAATTTATAGTGCACCTAAGTAATTCATATAATTTTCATTATGTTTGAAATAGTGAAATATCACTAAATTACACTGCAGACGATTTTTCCCTATATAACGATGTGTAAAGGAATTCTTTTGTTTGACCCTGTAAATGAATAATAAATGCTTTGCACCCCATATTCTACAAAAAGCATGTTTTAATGCGCTTCATATTTATACATCAATTTCATTATGTTTTAAATGACTTAGCGTCATCAAAATGCGCTTGAACCGATTATTCCCCATTGACTGTATTGTAACGGAACACTTTTGACTGTCCCTGTAAAAAAAATTAAGTGCTACACACTTCTGTTGAAATAGGAAACATGCTATAGTAAACGACAAAAACATACAAAAATTTCAGGACAATCAAAGCATATTTACGGGAGTTAGATCATGGACAGACGGCAGACGGCTAGACGGCAGACGGCAGACAAACCGAAGTCATAAAAACTTTTCAACTAGGTTGGAAAGTGTTAAAAAAAAAACTACAACTGAAAACACACTTACATCAATTATCGCTAATAAACAGTACTGTATCAAATATATTTTGCGTGTCCCTGTAAATAAACGATAAATGCTGTGTACATCATACTCTACAGAAAGCATCTTGCTGTGAATCTCAGTAAGGTATATCAATTTCATTATGTTTGAAATAGTGTAACATAATTAAAATAAGCCTCAACCAGTTTTTTTCTCGTAGACCATTATGTAACCGAATTATTTTGTGTATCCCTGTAAATAAGTGATAAACGTCATGCACTCTGTATTTTACAGAAGGAGTATTCTTTCCATCAGAGTTGAAAAGTGTTTAGGAATTCGGTTTTTCTGGCCGTCTGTGTGTCTGGTCCTCTGTCTGAGAAAACATTTATGAAACGCCAGGAACTCAGAAAATACAAGAAAACAAAAATGCATTATTTTGAAGTCGTAGAATTCCCATAACATTCAGAAACCTAGCTACCTTCACATATTCGCTTTGAATTTTGTATTCTTGTAATATCCAAATTCAACTCTTCCATTGTCAATTGTAAACTTTCTTTCTATTTTTTCCCAAATAAATCGGAGCTAATTTGAGCTTAAATAGTAGATCTTTAAAACATTATTAAGTACGATAGCGCACTTAGTGTATTACTCTATTCTTTAGAGTAGCCATAAAATTAGGGACCTTATTCAGAGCGAAACAGCACATGTTCTAATCCAGATACTAATCATATATATCAATCCAAAGTTTCAAAAATTTTCTCATGAAATGGACCAATTGATGGTGAATGATGTATTTAAAAAAAATAATTCAAATTTCAACATCCAGAGAGGAACTCACAGCTACTTCTTGGCGCTGTATTGTTAGAATTTTCTTCAAGATTTGAAAATACGCCTTTATTTATTTTGGATGTGTGAATTTTAAAAAAAATGTTAAAACGTACAAACCGGTATGAATGTGCCCAGTGTTAAATAACAAGTCTTTTCCGAGCAGGCGGAAAAGTAAGTGACTAATATCAATTGATTAGTAATAACGTCTACTAATTAAAGCTATACTTAAAATTTTCTTAGAAGGTCGTCTACATACTGGAAGTGTAACAAACTCTGAAATTTTCAATACTAGCACTTAATTCAACATCATATGAGGGGGCGGGGCAAGGAAGTGCCAAGCCATATTTTTTGTGAAATAAATCTAACAACTGTAATCTGTTCTTAATATTGTAAATTATAATATCCAACATATAATTTGTTTCTAATGTCACTTGATGACAGCCTATGTGACAGGTTTCGTTTTTGCCCCAGATGTTTATGCCCCCAATGAAGATAGCTAATTTACAAAAAAACATAATAATAATATCATTAAAGTAATGCCATAATGTTACTCAGAATATCTCAAATGTTACTAAGACACTGGTGAAAAAAAACTTTAGGTTATATATCTTGATTTGAGTATTGGATCCAATTTTCAAATTGAAATATCTCATAAGTTCAAAATGTGGCTTCGAACGCTCTTGCCCCAACCCCCTCATATATGAATTCTTCGGTACATTTTACCTTCGGATAAACGGCAAGTCATTCTGTCAAGAAGTTTAGAAATTATGTTTGTTGAATTAATGTTAAATTCATTTTTAATCTTTACAAAACAGATTGTAATGTGGGTAGTGTCTGAAGTGTAATTACAAAACTGCTTGGCGGAATGGGCTGAAATTTTGGCTGATCGATTTTTGTAAAAAAAAAAAAAAAAAAGATTGGTAGGATTCAATTCAGTTTTCTTTTGAAAATTGATTTCAAAATATGTATATTTTCGATGTGTTGTTTTTATATGTGTCCTATGAACCAACTGTAAGAGCTACATACTTGATTAACGAACTCATCCAAGATATTTGCAAGATCACTGTATCAATGTGCTTCGAATGGGTTTAACGTTTCGGACGTTATCGGGGTGGCAAATTTTGCATTATATATATGAAAAGAAGTCACTGTAATTGGCCGATTTTTAAAGAAATCAATCTGAAAGCATGATGCATGAAAGGGGATGGGAGAAGAAACACATTTTATACAAATTTTTTATTTTAAACATATTTAGCCATAAATCGTTTATATAAAGTGCAAGTTAGATAACAGGAAATGACTATTTTTAATAATATTATTACTTTCAGTATAATTGTTAATATTATAACATTCAAACCTCATAATATGCACAAAAATATCACTGTGTTTAGATGGCTCTCTTGACGTAAAAAATTAAAACAAGGTTCAAGCAGTACAATATAGTAAATGTTATTTTAATTACATATACTAAACATGAGAAAACACATTATTAAAGTTTTAAGGCGTATTTTTTAATTTTGATTCAGGAAATACGCTTCCAATGACAATATCTCTGCCAGTGAGAGTTGTACAGCAAATAAATATCTAGTGTGGCTTATTTGCATTTGTATGCATGTCTTTTCAATTTGTAGTGCCCATTTTCACCTGGTGGTCAAAATTTGAAATAATTTTTAGAATCTATCATTCATATCTCCATGGTTCATTTGAAACTTATATCTGTAACTTCATGACTAAATCTTCATTAGAATTTGTGCTGCCGGACTCTGAATAGGATAATAATTTTATGGAAATCCTGAAGATTGTGGTCTAAAAATATTTACTACTTTTCATTTTAGATCCACAGAAGAAGACTATCAAATTGAATCGCTGGTGGACCTTTTCGCTTATCAACAATTGTACATACTACACAGTTTTTTAAATTCCGAATGCGGCTATCAAGTTTTAGAAGTGCAGTGTTCACAGCGCTGAGTGCAGCAGTGATTTCCAGTTGCTATTCCCAGAGCTACATTGACTTAGAAGCTTTGGGCGTTAGCTGTCCTGCTAGGGACAAATGTCGGGGCTACAGAAATCATTTAACATATATGGACAGAAATTGTGAATGTGACATAAACTGTACTGCATATAAAGACTGTTGCATCGATGCTTTGCCAAATCGAAGAACGCAAAGTTCAAGACCACCTGCTCGAACCGATGTGATTTGCCTAAATTATGGAGGATATAAACATGCGGGAGTCTATGTAATCAATAAGTGCAGTAGCAGCTGGAATGGATCCAGAAAGGTAAATAAGACGTTTTATACATTTAGTTTATCATAACTGTAATATATAAATATTAAGGATAATACATGAGTAGTAACCATGGTATATAAGTACTGTAATGATTTTGCTTTTCTCGTTGTTTTTTTTTTAATGTTTTAAGCATCGTTAAATATATAACAATGGATGGGCAAAAGAGTTATTTTTCATTAATAGGCTCCATCGTATCTTCCGTAGTATGGTAATATGTTTTAATGCTCTATTACTTTTGTAACTTATTTGTAAAGATATTGGAGCCCTGGATGTTGTTTAAATTTGCATTTTTAAGACATTTTGTTCTCTAGTCTTTAAAAAAAAGAAAACACTTTCCAACATAGTTAAAAAGTGTTTATGAATTTGGTTTCTCTGGCCGTCTGTCCAGAGTAAAAGTTAATCTTGGTAAAAGTTTGAACATTTGCTGTATTGCATATATTAAAACGATATATTTTAAAAAGAAATATTGATTAAATATCATTTGCGAAAATTGATTAGCATAAAAATATTTTTAATGACACCTAAAAGCAACTTATACTTAACTAATTTCTCTCCGTGTCCTTTAAGGGTTATTTAATTCTATGGAATTTATTACCATGAAAGAAAATTGTGTTCTATTGGTAAATTCCGATTAAGAATCGGTCATCCCGCTTTTTCCATTTTCCTATCCCTCTTTTTGCTATAGTGAATCTGACAACTCTAGTTATTGAAACGGTGGCATTCCCCATAAACTTCAGAGGCTGGAATGTATATGTCTACAGAATTCAAAAACTCTTCGTCAACGGTTCGGAGACCCGGCGCCTACTTCTCGCATGGAATTAGGAATAGATCTAAAAGAAAGACGAGAGTGTTTTATCTTCCCTGCTGCCTGTTTTCCACCAGATTTTTTTATTTAGCACTTGCTATAGAAAGTAATTCCAAGCAGGCCAATAGGGGTATGGTTGGATTCCAAGCAGGCCAATAGCGTAGGGGTTCAATATTATAACCTTCCTATCAGCCCCAGCGTGCTTCAAAGCTAAACCGGCTTGTCATCCTCCTTCTGGTTTCTTTTTTATTCTGTGACTTAGAAGTTGGACTCTCTCGGGAGTTCGGCGTGGTCGACTTGTGGTCTTCCCTCCCTTCATTGTTCTCTGTATCCGGTCTTTTGGCTGTGGACTAAGTACGAGTAGATTGGCGTTTTCGCCCGGAATTGCAAGCGAAAGCTGGGTTCCTGGGCGTTCATCTCTAGAGCTCCTATAATATAGGCTAAATCATGCCGCCATTTAATAACCCAACGGGCCAAAAACCAAGCTAAAACCGGTTAGCTTACTGCAGAAGTGGAGGGCGAGTGGCAGTCACAGGGACGGCAAACACCTGCTCGGGTGGTTTCCTAATGCTGTGCTGGGTTACAATATGGCGGATATTTTGGAAAACAAGATGGATATGCGTCAGCTCCCGCTTATAAGAGTCTTAGTCATCTTTATCTCTCTTCATTTCTACGTCATGTATTCTGAGATTCTTGTACAAGAGGATTATTCCTGTATTTTCTTCACTGGAAGTTTAAATTTATTGTACCTCTCTTACAGGAGCAAATGTGCTGTTTTTTTAACTAAGGGGAGGGGGATTAATATTAGGGCGATTAAGCTTAGTCCGATTTTGTAGTGTGTAAGTAATGAACAAATATTTGTGCAGCAATGGTACTTGCTCTTGAAACACTGTAGGTTCGAATTATGATGCGTTCTGACACTTTTTTAAGTGATATTACCTAATTTTGAACAACTTGCGAACACTAAAAGAATAACATGCTTTTTCAGTGTTTCGGATAATTTT
Organism: Maratus michaelseni; assembly: GCA_963931845.1. Classification (NCBI taxonomy): domain Eukaryota; kingdom Metazoa; phylum Arthropoda; class Arachnida; order Araneae; family Salticidae; genus Maratus; species Maratus michaelseni. The sequence goes on along the minus strand of OZ007600.1, from coordinate 127,523,573 downwards.
CCTCGTCATTAGATCCCTTAATTGGAATTAGTCTGGTCAATAATGCTTATTCGAAATATTTCATTTGGTAGGTTAGAGAAGCTTGTCTTGGCAATGATGACTTCAGTGATCCTGTTTCCGCAGCTCCTGCTACGGATGTTGCTCAAAACAAAACATATCGTAACCTGGCATGCGCTAAATGCAATAATGCAAATTTGACCTCACTGACAACATTCGGGATGAGATTGAAATGTTATGGATTAGAGGATTCAACACAAGAACAAATCATGAATGATCTGATTTACAACCAAGAGCGCAGCTTGTGGGGCGTAAACAGGTAAATATTTTTTCTGAAACTAAACTTTTTTTTTTTTCAGCAAAAATGATTTTAATCATTCCATCGTAATTTTGTAAATGGATTGCGGTAATTTTACGATAACATCCTTATAGCACCATGACCAAAATGGAAAACTTATTGTTATCATTGTAATTATGTGACAAATGAGTAAAAAAAAAAAAGAGTAATATTGTAGTCAGTCGGACCGGGACGTCATATCCTATTTTGTGAAGAGTTAGAAAATACTAAAAAATCAGTCACCGCGACGTCACACTCACTTGACAGTGATTATCTGATGAATAGAAAGTTGATTGTAGTCATGTTGTGACTGTGACTGTTTTTCATAGTGGCATCACATCGACATATAATAGTATTTCCTTTACTTTTTAGAAAAAACATTGCTACTAAAAATTATTGGCCACTCTAACCTTTGAGCGCTGTCCGTACGATTCTGATATCGTTGGTATCGGGGACGATAATAAAGAAAAGTATTGTTCCATGAAATCGAAATGTATAACGAGAACGACAACGTTCAGATTTGGGCTCAAAAGCTCTTCTACTTGTATTATTTTGTAATATACTTGTTCTCAGTACTCGTGATTTCAAACGAAAAGAACAGTGAAATAAGAACCATTTAACAAAAACATTTAATTTATTAAAATCGACTTGTTTGGGGAGATTCACCGGCACAACTTTACTTAAATCAAAACCACTCAAAGCTAGCCTCTAATCTAATTAAATTTGAGAACACTATTCAACTCAAAAAGACTAGTAGATTCATGCCTACATGGCGAAAAAGCCTAAATTCTTAAACTAGATATCCGTGTAATACATATTATAATATAATACGTACACTAAATATCCATGTAATACATAAAGGTATTAAAGTGCAGTCGGTTAAAAAGAAAAACTATTCGGATGTGCAAATCCCAAAACTTTGTACTATCTAATTCATATTAATACTTTAAAATTCACTATCACACTGCCAGAAGTATATGACAATCTATGCCCATCTTCAAGATTCTAAAGGTGTAGCTTCATTGAATTGTGCGCATTTAAAAAGGATATATAAGTATCGCATTTTTTAAACAAATAATTGAATTTCTGCACCTGCCCTTTTTGATGGCTGCAACCAAAACTTCCACCCCAAAGAGCATAAAAGCGACACCTGTTGGGCAGTATACATCCAAGCCTAATAAGAATCTGTTTACGTTAAAGTGTAATAGAATACGAAGTTTGATTAATTCCGTGCATTAGTTTTTGAGATATACCTATCACAAAAATCGTGAAAAATGTAGCATAGCAGCGCCACCTGCTATATGATTTACACGAAAACCTAATAAGCACCAACTTATAAAGTCTAACAGAATATGAAGTCTGATGAAATTCCGTGCATTAGTTCTTAAGTAGGACTCTTGCTAAAATCATGTAAATCCGACAAAATGCAGCATAGCAGCGCCACCTGTTGGGAGATTTACACCAAAACCTAATCAGCATCAATTTATATCAAGGTCTAACATAATTTAAAGTTTTATTAAATTACGTGCATTAGTTCTTTAGATGGGGTGCCCACAAAATTTTTGTCACATGCAGTCACACAGACAGACAGACATTCTCTAAAAGCAGCCAAATCGTGTTTAGGACCTTCTAAAACTTATAATTCAGTCAAAAAACTGGAATTCGAATTTTTTTACGCATCCAACACTTTTTTTTTGTAAGGGTAGAAGAAAGTAAAAAAGAATACCTCATAACTTTTTATCCCCAAATTATACCAGGAAAAAACGGAAAAAGCCATTCGACTGGCATTTGTGCCTTCTTTCATTTCGTTTAAAAAATAAGCTTAAGGGGTCATCTTTATACTAAAATTGTACCAAACTCAAAAAGACCCAATTCTGACGGCATATTTGGTTATTTCTGTAAATGTTACCTTAGGATAACAAACGGGAAGTAATTCAGTCAAATAGTTTAAGAACTCCTTATGTTAAATTCATTTTCATTCGTTGAAAAAACAGATTGCAAAACGGATATCTTTTAACATAACTTATAAACTATTTAGCGGAATGAACTGTAATTTTGGATTCGCATGTTTAAAAGTTCTAGAAATCGATTTATGTTAAAAAATTCACCGGTCACATTTTTTATTATATATATATTTTTAATTAATTTCGTATTTAAACTATTTGACCGAATGACTTCTCGTTTGTTATCCTAAGGTAAAATATACCGAAAAAGACCAAATGTGATGTCAAAATTGACTGTTCGTATTGAAAATGTTAGAGCTTGTGGCAATTTCAGTATAAGACAACACCGTAAGCTTCTCTTATTTTAAACATAAACTAAAAGAAGACATAATTTTCAATCGAATGGCTATTTATGTTTTTTTCTGGCTATTTTTGGTAATTAACAGGGATGAAATGTTAACTTTATTTTTTTTAACCGACTGTACAATCGTCAAAAAAAAAAATAATAATAATACATATTTTTATGGCAAAATTATCGCAGAGAAAAACTTAATAGTCATTCGATTGGAAATTAGATCTTCTTTCAGATTATTAAAAAAAATAGGCTTAGATGGTCCTCTTTCTATTGAAATAGTAAAATTCTTTCAAAATTTCACTTTTAGACACCCAATTTTGACATAAAATTTAGATTTTCCGGTTTTTACCTTCGAATATATATACCAAACGGGAAGTCATTCGGTGAAGTAATTTAGAATTACACAAATGATTTGGAACTCTTAAAGTTAAATTACTTTTTAGTTTCAAAATACAGGGTGCGGAAAAAGATTTGGATGGGCATAAAATCCATTATTTTCGAGAAAACCGTGAATGTCAACAATTTATTAACAAATATATTAAATTTAATATGTAAATAATGGAAAAGTAGATTAAATCTCAAAGTATCCGCCTTTATCTTTGATGCATAGCCATTTTGGGACATCATTGACTGCGGCACGAAGTATCTCATCGGGAAGATTTGGTCCATTCCTTAAGGTATCCGAACATCTTCGAAGGTAATTTTTTTAAATGTTTGAAATTTTCTCTTTATACCATTTTTTTCTAATGGCATTTTAGTTAAAACTTTGAAATATATATAAATATTTTAGAAATTACACAGAAATATTTTTTAAAAGGGAAAAATAGTCAAAATTATGTAAAAAATTGACATTTGCGCAAAACATGATAACTCAAAATTAAATCAATGCTTCATATTTTGTAAATTGCATAATAAAGAGAATAACTTTCTCTAGGACATAGACTACCCGCATTATAATAGCATCTCTATCGCAGAAACTATGGCACTTAAAGTACTAATGTAATAAAAAATTCGTAAAATTTCTTGCAACTTTTTAACTTATATCAGTGTAAATATAAAACTAATTAATATATCATGATGATTGTAGTCTATTCCCCAAATAAACATTTTTAAAATAAGTAACAAAAAATTCAAGGAATTTCCTGCATAATTATTTGTTATAGAATGTTTTGCGTACAGTAAAAATCTGAAAAACTTCATTTTGAGCTAAAAATAACTTTTAAAGGCGGTTCTCGCTATAAAAATAACTATTATTCTTTAAAGGTTTAATTATATACTCCATGTATTTTCTTGAACATATAATCCAATTTAAAAGTTAAATCTCGAAAAAAAGAGGTAAGTAAAGATACATTTCAGTTTACTTCCAGTTTGCTGTACGATATTCTATATATATATATTCTCTCTATATATATGCTGTAAAATTCTTCGGCAAGCTGTAATAGATTTAACTTTAAATGGCTGTAACTCGGGTTCTAATTAAGATGCAGACACAATTAAAGCAGAATTCGATAAATAAATGATCGGATTTTAATATTATTATAAAAATGAAAAATCGATATTTTCATCGAAAATGACTTTTCAAAGGTGTGTGTATACCTTAATTAATTTTGCTTTCAGACCATCTAAACTTTGATGGAAAGTAGCCAAGATATTTGCCTTCAAAATTCCCCAAACCGAAAAACCCATTGGATTGATGTCGGGCTATTCATCTGGAAAAATGAAGTCAATGTTCTCCACCCGATGCCAATCAAGACTCTTGCGCGCGCGATCGGCTTGTGCAGAGTCTTGCTGAAACATCCAATTTCGTCCAGAAAAGTGTTTATGAGCAAAACGCTTAAGCACTTTTTGCAAAATCTCGTCCTGATAGTGTTGTTGATTGAGCCATCCAAAACTTTTTCCGCACCCTGTACACTGCAATGCGGCTAAGTTTTTAAGCATAACTCGAAAACTGCTTTTCGGAATGAGTTGTTGGATACGCCTATTTGAAGCTTATAGAAATCGATTTCTATTAAAACATTCATAGGTTACTATTCATTTTTTTTTCGATTTATCCTAAATTATATATATATATATATATATATATATATATATATATATATTACCTTAACTTTGGACATCTGTATTTCCAAAAGGTGAGCCAATAAAGTTTTTTCATAGCGATATCCGTGTTCAGTGGATTAATTTCGTACGGCATTGTGCACTTTCACTTCAGAAGCAATTTTATTCTTGCACAGTGTAATTAAATAAAGAAGCAAATTTTCGATCGCTTTGCTCTTGGTTGAGAAATAAGAAAATGTGAAAAATCAGTGTTTCATTCTGTATATTTGGTTACACTATTTAAGTTCAAAACCCCTTTTCTAATCTTCCGTGTGCGCTGAATACAAGCAAGCCTACGATATATTACTATATTTCAATATGAGCATACTTTTTATGAGCATACTTTCTCATTAAAATATAATTGACGTACCGTTATTTCAATGTTTTCTTGTAAAATATAACACAAAATTAAAAACGAATAACTCATTATTCACACGTAACCCTAAAACTTTTTAGTTCATATTCAAGGTTTTTTATTTTTTATTTAATTTATATTTATTTATTTACTTTTAGGAAAGTTCAGTGAAAAGTTCTATTTAAAGTTAAGTTTACAAAAAATAATTCTAGTAATATATTAGTATCATTAGCAACTTTACTAGTTACTAATTACTAATAACTATGTTAACTAGTGCAAAGCCCCATAAGTTAACATCGCTACCCTAATTCAAAAAAACAAACTAAAAAAAAGCATGCTTTTTTGGCCAAAGGTAGCAAACCTATCCTCAATAGGAGTATGATCAAAATATTTTGTTTCTTACAGGTTGAACAGATTCGGCAACGGAACGGAATTCTTCGGCTGTGAAATCATCTACGACGTTCAAGGGTACCTTAACAGCAGTGTCCGCTTCTGTCGTTCTAATTTCATATCGACATGTGCCACAAACTGGTCACGCCCAGCAATCGCAAGACTATGTTCTCAATACATGGCTGTCGTTTATTCCAACACTCAAGCTTACATAAACCCGCATTGCGCTATTTGCAATCATGAACGTGTAGATGATATATCCTGTATAAAATTATTAGATTTAGGTAGAACACAAGAAAGGAGACGTTTTGCTTTCGCAGATTTGTTAGACGTCAATGGCGATGGCGACCGAGTTGGAATGAAACCAGTCAATGAACCAAAATGTCCGTCCGGTCAAAAGTATGACCCATTCCGGAAGAGATGTAGACGGCTCGTGTGCGCATTGCCAGGTCATTTTCTTATAAACGGAAGATGCCAGAGAGTTTGAATTTAGGATATCGTTAATACCCCTTAGTAGCACACTAATATTGGCATTATTAGTTGTTTTAGGGTCCAATAATGCATCCATCGTAAATGTACTTCTAGTGAAATTTCAATATCCGATAAATATTGGATTTTCAATGGTACTTCTAGTGGTTCAACTAGTATTAAAAAGCTCGGAGACTGTACAACCGACAACTGTTCAGCTGATCAAATGTACAACTATTGAACCGAACAACAAGTGTACGGTCGGATCTCCAATATCTACATTAGAATTGCACATGCGTTACACCCAAACAGAGGCGGCCGGACCATTATAGCTACTGGGGCATGGTCCCAGAAGTATTTCCCGTTCATAAAGAAAACTATGTATTTTATTAGCAGAACCACTTGGATTTGCCCATGTTAACCATGACGGCCTTACAGGTAAAATAAATAAAAATGCGATAATATGGCGATCACAGTAACGAGGCTATGTACATTCCCTCACAAAAATAGTTAAAAGACAATCATGAAAAAATGAAGTAATTTTGACACAATCATAGAAAAAGAGCATTTTCTTTGATGCAGGTAGCAGAAAAATATACGATTTCCCTGACAGTACGAAAAAAAATCAACCAAATGTCGTAGCATTTAGTGAAACCCTATTTTGTATATTATCTATATATTTTTTGAAATTAAACAAAGAAAACCTTTTTCCTGGAAAAAGGTTTTACGCAAAATATCCAATCAAAAATCCGCAATAATTGTCTTATTCGTCGAATCTTCTATAATCGGATTCATAGATGATGTTGGCAACGAAATCACTAAAATAGCTCTAAAATCGTTGAAATGCGTGTTTAATTTTTTTAACAGATTAGTTTAGCTGTATTTTATGCTCCTACATAAAACTGCAGCTGAGATATGGAGAAATGGTTTAAAACTTTCAACCCCCTATTTAAACCCGTTGAACTTCTAAAACCGCTGAAATACGTGTTTAACTATTTTTTTAGTGGATTTGTTATGGTAGCTCCGACTTAAAGCTGCTGCTGAGATATGGTGAAATGATTTAAAACTTTCAACCCCCTATTTAAACCTGTTGAATTTCTACTAAAATCGCTGAAATACGCTTTTAACTATTTTTGTAGTAGATTTGTTGTGCTGGCAGCTACCTAAAACTGCTGCTGAGATATGGCGAAATTACCTAAAACTTTCGACCAAACCTTCAAAAATCCTTTCTTATTGTCTGCCTATGTCATAACAGCAATTTACTGTCCAAATTTCGCGATTTTATCTTTAGTTGTTTCAGCTCTGCATTGATGAGTCAGTCAGGAGTTCTCTCTTTATTATATTAGTATAGATAATCTAAACATTAAAAAAAATATTTAATGGGAAAGCATTGTAAAAAAAAAAAGAAAAAAAAAACTCTTTTTTTTCTTAGCTTTTTTTTTTTTTTTTTTTTTTTTTTTTTTGTACGACTGTCAGCATCTGTTCTTCCTGTACTTCCTGTTCATCCATGTGCAATAAAACATTTTATCAACTGACACCTATTTTCTGCCGGGCACAAACTGGTAGTATCCAATTTGGCGTGTTCATTCCTTCACACACCCTACAAATGGGTATCAAGTTCGGCGAATTACTGCTCTCACAAGGAAGGTTTCCTTAAAGCGCATATTCAAAATATTGTGAAAAAAAAAATGCTAATGAAACTACGCATGTACGTTATGTAGCATCCTTCAAATTAAGCTGCGGAGTTTAGTAGAAAATGTGAAAAAAAATAATATTTGTCGCGAAAAGACGAATGTTCCACGCAATTTCGCGAACAACACTTTTTCCTTGCCAAATGCAAGCGATTTTAATGCGTTTGGAAATTGTTTGTTAAATGAGTGATTAAATGCTCTGTACTTTATGAATTTAAACTTAAACAATTAAATAGTTTATTATTTTTTCTATAAGCTTATTTAATATATACAAGTTGCGTGTGGCTGCAGTTATTTTACATAGTTTCACTGGCTAAATAAGTTTTAAGTGTGTGTTAAAAGTAACTGCCCGATTAAGAACGTTGTCGTTATACATTTCGATATTGAATTTATCTTTGTTTCCCTGGCAACAATATCTTTCTTTTGTTGTCTCCGACACTAACAGTATCAAAGTCGATTTGACAGCCAAAAAAACGAAATTTTCATTGTTTTTTTTTTTTTTTTTACGGTCACTATATCGAGATTCCACAGGAATTTTTTTTAAACATATATATATATTCTGACGAAAAGAACAGTCTGTAATTTTTTCAATTTTTCTGAGTATGCGCTTATGGAGACCTACTTTGTTAGTGCTAAAAACGTACTTTTCTGCAATAAATGGGCATTTGGCAATTTGCCCGTAAAGAAGAAGGAAGGACAATTGAACTTCTTTTAAAGGGTGGCCACCACCGATCAGAGGATATTTCAGAGAAAATACCAGTATTTTCTTATAGAAAAACACTGGCATTTTCTCTGAAATATTCCCTGATTGGTGGCCATCCTGTTTCAGGATATGTTAATCCTAGAGTCTAAAGACAGTTTGCATTACTATTGCTGATTAATTGTTAAATTCTGCAAGCTTTTAAAGTTTTTAGCACTTTCTTTATACATAAACTCATGGTATTTTAAAACTCAAGAGCTAAAGAAATGAAGTTTGTTGATAATCTGTTATGAACGTCTTTTTTAGCGATGTGTAACTACAAGAAAAGCATGTATTATTCTTTTCTATTAAATTATTAAATAATTACATTTCTGTATGATTTGTGTGCTCTTTTAGTTTTTCAATCAAATAATGTCTGATTAAAATAAATCAAATGGTAATATTGGTAATTAATGGTATGTTTAATATTGTAATTGATTAGATAAATATAAACATAATATTGATTACTTGAAACAAAATAATTTCATATCTCTAAAATTAAGAAATAATTTTAGAGATATGCGCTTTTAATTTTAATATTAAAATATCTGTTTGTATATTTGATTAGTAAATATTAATATACAAAAATATAACATTTGTTATGGCAGACTGGGCCCTACCAGCAGAAATCGGCAAAGCCGCCACTGCACACAACCACCTTCAATGTGCTCCACTTCTGTATAATTCTTCGGTAAACTTCCACTTCTGCCACCTCGAATACGGTTGTTGAAAACATTCCTGGAAACTTTTGGACGAGATGGTTATCACTGCGGTCTTTGCAGCTTCTTCAAAATTCAGTACAGCATCCCTGCCTTTTCAGCAATACCATGTGTGGTTTGACGTTTATCAGCTCGTACAATTTTTCTTCCCTCCTTAGGTTGTCCTCCGTAACTGCAGTTGATGGCCTCCCAGTCCGTGGATTGTCTTGTAAGAATTCATGACCTTTCTTGAATCAGTAGTTCCGTAAAAATACCTACACATAACTCATTTCTCTCTAACCGTACACCGACTCCAACATCTGCAATGCTTCTGTTGGCCATTTCTTCAAGCGCTGACAGAATTTGATATTCACACATTGTTTTTCAAACAACATTTCTGCTTTTGACGAATGCGAACGATTACATTTCATTGGCATGTATTGTCTAAAAAAACCTACACTGTACTGAACACATGACTTACTTCTTTTACATCAGATATCGCGTCATGTGACTCTACGCCATGGTAAAATAATTATCCTCTTCTCCAATCCGGTTTAGAAAAATCAGTACAGTCTGCGAACTTTTTTATCCTAGAAGTATTTGCAATGAATTGGCACTATTATTTAAACATTGATTTTACATTAGAAATATCTTACAACAAAAATCCAATAGATATATTGCATTTATATTTGTAATATTTGCAGCAAAATCACAAAATATTACTTTCCAATATTGGTGAAAGGTTGACAAAGATGTAAACACCCCACTGAAATACTAATATTGCAGACATATTAAATTTACATTGGGAATATTGGCAATAAAATGCCGAATTATTACTTGCCAAAATTGAAGTAATATTGCCAAAATATAAATATCCTAATATTGTGTAGCAATATTTCATGTAATTGTAGCTAATGTCAGTTTTACGACAATTTTTCAATATAATTTTCTGCCTTCCGAAAACATTATAAAATCTACGATTTAAATATTAAAAATAAAATTTCTAAACGGAAACACCGGTGCCAGACTGCTTGAAAATCGCAAGGAGTGTACGCACTTTGTAATAATATCTTTGACATGTAATGCATACAATAATTGTTCCAATATTTTTATTCATATTAGGCACTTATACCGATGTTTTTAAATTCATGTTTTAAAACTGAATGTTTATCTATCTGTGTAAAAATGTGTTTCAGTAAAAATATTTGATTCTTTGACTGCGTTGTATGGTGATTTCTCAAATAATTCACCGATTTTCGTACAAAAAATAATGAAAATATCTGTATCCGTTTATTTTGGGCAATAGGTATTAAATCTTAAACTATCAAGGGTGGATAAAATGTAGGGTAAGTCCGGTATAGTTGCCCTACTTAAGACCCCCTTCATTTTTCATTTTTACAGTAATAATTTTTGTAGTGCACATGTAACCTATCTACTCCAAATTTTATGTAGAATTTCATAAAAATATTCCTGTAATATAAATACCATATAAAATAGTGTTTTTATTAAAAAAATAATTGATGATTTCGTTCTTATATCCTGGACTTCAGGGTTAGACGCCCCACTTGATCGGGATAAATGCAACACTCGTAAAAGAATAGGGAGCATAGGCACATAGGTAATTAACATTTATAGTTCAAAATCTGGATTTGCATTTGACTTAATATCCTATTTACATAACATTTATGATTTTTTTTTTGTTTAAATAAATTTGAATTTACAGGTTCTGTATACTAATCATGCATTAAACTCCCACGTCAAAGGCATTTTGTGTTTTTAAACTGAGCAAAATGGAATCTGCCACCATTGTGCAACGGCATTTCGAACAAGATTTGGTAAAGAAGCTCTAACCAGGAAAACAGTCGCAGATGTTCTATTTGTGCACCCTTAGTCACATGACACACATCAAACCGTTAATCCATTTCTGTCCGTTAATCAATTTACTGTTAATCCATTTACACATATAACCCGTAGTTTCAAAAATTTTAAACCAATCATACATGCAATTTCTGGTTAGAGGTTCTTTTCCAAATCGGGCTCGAAAATGCTAATTGCGCAAAGATGACAGATTCCGTTTTGCTCAATTCAAGAACACAAAATGACTTCTATACTGCAGACTCTGCCATTTCTACTGATATTCGCGTGATTCACTAGCTATCGTCAATGTCACTTCGCACAGCAGTCACTTCGCCTTATGGCGTGAATTTGGGAAACGTGCCTTAAACTGTTCCTGTTTTACAGCATCTGGAAGTTGTATACTTACTTATGAATCAACCTGTATTATGAAGATGTGCCACTGTTGCTGGCAATGGATCAGTTGAAAGCCATTGAACCTTTCTAGATTTTGAAATTAAATTTACAAAATTTTCTTGTTTTCTGATAATTTTGAAAAAATGGTTAAATTTTGTTTTTCACAACTGACTTAAGATAGTTAACCACTAAGAGAAAAGAGAAAAATCTGAAAAATTTTGAAGTGGAACATAATTTTAACATGTTTTTGATTAAGACCACTGAAAATTTCATGCACTGTTAAAAATTTGCAGCAAACTGTCCGGTCATTCGACCGTTTTTATAGAAAATGGTTACATAACGGTAATTTAACTCTATTTTGACCATATTATTGCCCATGTTATGGTCAGAATAGAGTTCAATGACGGTTATGTAACCATTTTCTATAAAAACGGTCGAATGACTGGACAGTTTGCTGCAAATTTTTAACAGTGTGCGTAACTTATAAAACTAAATTAATAAATGTTTAAAATATGAATTTCCAAAGCTTAAAAGTGCGAAACCTTTTATTTTAATGCTGACAATATACATGCCGGTATTTTTAATTCATTGGAGGTGATTGCTTTTTTTTTCTTCCAAGACTGTACCATTTTTAATAAGTGACATGCAGTAGTGAATAACAACAACATCGATTAAATTTACTGCAACACAGTCATATTTACAAAACTTGGATGTATGGACGGGCAGACAGACACGCGAACTGAGATCATAAACCCTTTTGCACTATATTTGAAAGTGTTTAAAAAGAAAATCCACGTGACTTCAACTAATTATATTAAACTTTTGAATAAAATATTAAAAAGTATTTGTCTCTTTTATTTCGTGATATATAATAACATAAACAAAGTTGTTTTTTGCGAAATAAGTAAATTCTGTTTTATTATCATTATTATTTATTTAAACTACGAAAGCAAGATAAAAAATTGTCATTCCAGTAAATATCCCGTTTTATTAAATTCATTAAAGACCTCAACACATTTTTGCAAGGTTTGTTGCGGCTATTTCTTCTATATTGACTTTCTTTGGTTATAACCCCATTTTTCTGTTTTTATCTTACAAATGAAAATCTAGTCCTTTTTATTTAATAAACTTAAAATCCTTTTATATTCATTTATATAATTTTTTGTTTGTTTGTTTGAATAAACAAATATAAGCCGCCTTGTGTTAATAAATAGTACAATCTTTAAACGAGCCCCTTGTCAACGTGATATATCTAATTATTATTAGTTTTTTTTATTATTATTATTATTGCTTGCGATCAGAGCTACAGGAAGGCTGAAATTATGCACTTCATAGCCAAAGTTTGGATTTTTTTATTAGAATGTTTTTGATTATTTAATTTTTATGTAATTTTTAGCAGGTTTTAATTTTTGGCCCTTTTTTTTTTTTTTTTTTTTTTTTTTTTTTTTTGCGTTTTGAGGCCATTTTTCCACATTTAAAAGACATCCGGTTACAATATTTTAGCCGAAAATAGTAAATTTTGTCTTCTTTTCAATAAAGTTTATTCGGAATTCGTACAGAATTTTTTGAATTTTTCACGCATATTTTATGCGATTTTTAGCATTTTTTCACGTTCTACGGTGCTTTTTTTCTAAATTCGTAAAAGGAACCCGATTTGAATCTTTGAATAAAACATAACAAATTTTCTTCTCTAAATTTTTTTTGATTTTTCGCTAAATGTTTATGCAACTTTTAGAATTTTTTCGCATTTTATATCTATTTTTTGTCATTCGTAAAAGGAATCCGGTTTCAATCTTTTAGCCCAATATAGTAATATTGTGTCTTCAACTGTTTTTTTTAATTTTTCCTGAATGTTTTATGAGATTGGTAGCGTTTTCCAGAGATATTTATAATTTTTTTTTCCTGAAACGGAAAGAAAGCAGTCTTCAAATGTGTTTCCAAATGTGAAAAACATGATGGCTGTAGTAATTAGATTTGGGAGTCTGTGATTAGAAATGGAACTGGGAAATTAGCGATAACAGATGGTATTTTTAATGCTAAAAAGTACTGGTATAATTTGTTTGAAAAGTGTAAATGAATTTGGCAATTTTCCATTTGTTGTTTCAACAACGCAGCTACCTCATACATAAAGCTTTAATAATAATATAAAAAAAAGAGTATTTATTACATCTCTCCAGTCGCCAGGGCTTAGTTTGATTGAATGAATGTATAGCCATTGTTGAATCAAAATGTTAGGATAAACATTTTTTAAATAAATTTGAAATCCAAAACACTCGTTTGGGAAAGTGGCAAAAAATATTTTCAAATTTCAGGAAACATATGAGGGGGTCGGAGCAAGAGAAATCAAAGCCACATTTTTGAACTTCTGTGATATATCAATTAGAAAATTGGATCAAATACTCAAATCAAAATATATAACATAAAGTTTTTTTTTTTGCTAATTTCTGAGTAACATTTGATATATTCTGAATAACAATATGGCATTACTTTAATGATATTACTTTCTTTATGCTAAACAAGTTCTAGAAACATCTGGTGCAGAAACGAAACCTGGGACATATGCTGCCACCTATTGACATTAGAAAAAATAATATGTAAGATATTATAATTTACAATATTAAGCAACAGATTACAGTGTCAGAGAGAGAGACAGAGGATTTATTTCACAAAAAATGTGGCTCGGCACTTTCTCGCCCCGACCCCCTTAAATGCTACAGAATCAGTGCGAAACCGACTATAATCCGTTATAGAGAATAAATTGTTCCCAAAACATTAAATATTAAATATTTTACTTTTCAAACAAATTATAGCTCTTTGTAGAAATATTCAAATACATTTTTCACCAGAAAAATTTGCATATTCTGTATTTTACAGGTTATTATTAAATATTCACTCAATTTTTTTTAATTATATACATATAATTCGATTTCTAAGCGAAGAGCTTAATTTGCTAGATTCGCATAAAAAAAAAATACAATTAAAAATTACTAGGAAAATAGACCTTGTTCAAATACTATTCTCAGCCACTGTATATATTATTTTCAAAAAACAAACACACCTCTCAATAAATTTTATTTTGAGTATCATTACAGTAGCTACGGTTTTAAATTAATATTTCTACTTTTAAAGTGCATATACAAAAATTTTAAGCATTTTTAACAATGCATTTTGCATCAGGTTAATATAACTGTATTACACAAACCATACTACATAAAAATGTTTCGTGCACAAATGCATTAATCAAATTCAGTAGAGTTCTTTAAATCGTTAATGTTCATATTAGTTATAATACATTCTTTCAGTGTTTATAAAATCTAATAGCGATTCACTGCTGCTACATTTAAACACATAATAGCGTTTCATTTAGAAACACATTCTCTTTCTTTATAAATACGAAGGATATAATTTTCGACTAATGCATTGACTGTTAAATGATTATTAAAACTTGTGTGACCTCTTCTATACTATCTGTCACAGAATACTTTGACTATATTACACAACAAATTCATTAAAATATGTCTGAACTACATAAATACATGTCCTATCATGCTAGTTCCTTGGGTATCTAATTTTGATGATAACTATAAAAAAGATATTCTGACTATACTACACAAAAGCAACTACCAAAATATGTCTATACTACATAAATGCAACTAATAAAGTATTTCTATACTACATAAATACATGTCATTATTATAATTCCTTAAGTATCTAATACGAGTGATACTTACAATACACTCCCAGAGTGTGTGGTGTCCAGTGATGAATTCTTATTTTTACTTTACATGGGATTTTGCAATATTCAGTGATAAATCCTTATTCTTATTTTAAATGGTATTTTATAATATCCTGTTATGAATCACTGCTCTTACGTTGAATAGGATTTCGTAATATCCAGTTATGAATCCCACTGTTGTTGCTTTGAACAGGATTTCGTAATATCCAATGTTTAAAATGACCATTCATATTTTATGTATGAGTTTAATATACAGCGAGGGTTCACTACTGTTACATTGAAAAAATTTATAAACATAAGGTTTATCTAGAAAGTAAGTTTCCCCTAGGGTTATAAACAGAAAGAAAACATAGTTACTTGGAAAAAATTATTGGAACATATATAGCAATCGTTGAGCTACTTTTCAACATATTCATAACCGGAATTAAGCAACTTGATTTAGGTTAGAATCAAATTTTGTATACCTCTTTCGTAGAATTCTGCCACTGGGGATAGGGACCAACGCGTGACCTCCTCGCCCTCTGATGCACCTCCTCGTCATTTTGAAAATGCTCATCGAACAAGAATTCCTTGACGTGTAATATGTTAATCGCTAACAGTGGTGTCAATAGTACAAGATGGATGATCAAACACTTTCCAGCTAACTTCTGTGTTGTACGATTATCTACCTGCAATGAGGACCCCGCGCCTGTTGTTCTTAAGCTGCGATCAGACTGCATTCAGCTTCAGCGGTTCGTTTGCCGGTATTTTTGTTGTGATCAATCTTCTGAAGCACTATAAAAGAGGAGCGTTCCATGGAGGAGACTCCCTGACATGTTTATCACCTCCCCTTTCGTTTGTTAATGACCACAGAACCTATAAAAAATAAATACCAGAAAAATAATTTATGACTTTTTGAAGTGGATATTTGAAAATGTGGTCTGAACGCAGCCTTGATAGACTGGCACATTTCCCGGCGTAAAAATTTTATCACAGATTTAACTTCACAATAGGCGGGAGAATTGGTGAGTTGACATTTTCAACCACTACAATGGTGAAAGAATTCACTAGTGCATACAACAACCACGATCTAAATCTCTCATCGTACTTTCTTTTCGCAATGCATGGCCTTTCAAATGTTGAAAGCATAGGAAACTTATTTTCTTGATAACCCTAATATTTATTCGGCAACACACTTGCCATCTTTCAAATTATACCCTGGAAGTGGGCACTCAATTTTTCGGCATTTCCTAGAGAAAGGATCGTAAACTTCACCTTCCTCGCATTGATTCTCAACTTTTCCAACTTTATCGCCATCAGTTAAATCGATATCCAATAACACACCAAAAGACATGACAGGACTCTTAAAGCCAGTACCGGTTTCATTATGGCAGGACATAGAGGTAAAATTCCTTACGCCATTGCATAGACCACAATGCGCATTCCGAAACCCTACATTTCCGAAATATACAGCACCCATGTACGCTTCGCATAACTCTTTCGTTCTCTTACCTCTCCAGTTTTGAGGACAATCAGATACAAGATTCGGTCGACATTCTTTCACAGACTCGTTTAAACTTGGAGGTATCTGGTAGTTTAAAGACAAGTATCTGAATTTCCAATCTGCTGCTGAATCCCACGACCATAAACCCCATTGGCCTTTCTCTCTAATGTACATCATGTTACTGAGAACGAAATCTCTGTTTTTCACGCACACTTCCATGTAATCAGTAAGTGTTGAACAATCGAGCATCACCTGCCACATCTTCAGCTCTCTAACATCTTCATGGTTGCACAAGGCGCAAAACAATGATTTGTACGTCTTTAGAGATCTCCTGTTAGTGACAGGAATATTGTTGAATGGATCACTCCAGTTCTTTGCGACCTGTTCACATCTTCTTCGTACTGCAGCTGGTCCTCTGTAACCAGAAGAGCAGACATCGATCATGAACACACTTTTGCCTGACTGCCCGGCAGGTTTACAGGATGCAGTCCTTTCATATTTGTTGCTGATATTCAAAAATGGCGAATCGATACAGCAGGTATTGTACAGAACACAGAGACTACTGCAGTCACAGTTGTGGTTTACAGAATTGTCCAAGTCTCGGGGTATAGAACAAGTGTCTTTGGGAAAGCAAGTTGCGTTCCACTTTAGAATTTCGTCATAGTCATAAGCTCTGAGTAGAGGCAAGGAAATGAGAATAGCTGCAACATGCAGTCGTAAAGATTTGATAACAGACATCGGTCAGTTTTTTATGGGTTCATAGTTCACTGTTCAGCTGAAAAAAGAGAAGCAAAAATTAAATTATGTTTCATAAAAGATAAAGAAAGAATAAAAATACGTTTACATAAAATTCCTATTAAAATATTTAAAGGTTGACTAACTCCAAATCGCTGTTTTTACAAAGTATTTGGAATTTTTTTTTTTTATTATTATACTTCAAAAATGCTTTACTTTTGGTTCAGCGATAATTAGAAATAAAGATCTAGCCCGAAATACACTGCTCAAAACAATTAAAGGATATTGCAGTTTTAGGTGGATTTTGTATCTGGGAAACTTTTTAGCTGATTGATACATGGTCGACAGACATAGTAGGTTATATGAGAATAAATTACACATGTTTGGCAGAAAAAAATGCATTTTATTGCGCATTTGTGTACAAAACGAAAAAAAACACAATTTGTGCATATGAGAAAAAAAGAATAAGAAAAGGTGTTTTCTTCAAAGAAAATCATTTTCAGTAGGGGGTATGGTTTCCACGGGCGGCCAGCAACGTTGAACACCTTTGAGGCATGGACTCAATGAGGCTATTAATGACGAGTTGGGGTATTCTGCCCCACTCTTCCAGAAGAGCTCTTTCCAGTTCTTGGAGAGTTTGTGGGGGTTGTTGGCGGCCAGAAACTCGTCTTCCTAGAGCGTCCCAAACGTGCTCGATTGGATTCATGTCTGGAGAACACGCTGGCCATTCCATTCGAACGATTCCTTCCTCGAAAAGGAAATCCTCCACCAGGTTTGCACGATGTGGCCTGCAGTTATCGTCCATTAAAATGAAGTTATCTCCGATTGCTGCAGCGTAAGGGACTACAATAGGTCTGAGGATCTCATCCCTATATCGGCGACCAGTCAGAGCTCCATCTCGAATGATGTAGAGGTCAGTGCGCCCGTCAATGGAGATGCCACCATACCCCAACACTCCTCCACCGCCAAATCTGACACTTTCGTGCACGAACGCAGGATTATTCCTACTGCCACGGTCCCTCCAGATGAAAATACGCCTATTATCCGGATGCACAGAAAAACGGGACTCGTCAGAAAACAGAATATTGCTCCATTCATTTCTCCTCCAGTTGACATGCTCGGTTGCCCACTCCCTGCGGTCGCGACGATGCCTTGATGTTAATCTAACACATACCATCGGTCGGCGAGCATACAGACCTACAGCATGGAGCCGGTTTCGGACAGTCTGAGTTGAAATCGTGGTGCCTGTAGCCGAGCGAAGGTGGTGTTGGAGAAGAGTAGCGTTCATGTTTCGGTGTCTCCGAGCTGTTAACGCTAAATACCGATCTTCATTTGGCGTTGTTGCCCGTCTACGACCTTGCCCTGGTCTTCGGCCTGCACATCCACTCTCCAAAAAACGGTTCCAGATCCTGGAAATGACACTTTGTGACACTCCAATGGCTTGCGCTACTTCGGCTTGAGTTTGGCCCCCTTCTAACCTACCAACAATTCCCCAAGCTTCTGAATCTGTCAAATGACTTCGCTGAGACATCGTACTCATCGAAACAAAGCAATCACTGAATGCCGATCATCCTTGTCTTCATTCTCTTTTATCCAGTTGAAAGTCAAATTTCATTCGCTGCCGCTGAAGCGACGTTTTTGACGTCGATCTCAAAATTTGCATACTCCTCAGTTTGAAAACCAGAAAAATTTGCATTTGTGATTCTCTTCTTCTATTTTCGGCAAAAAAAAATCTCGTTTATATCTTTATTTTATATAAAACTTCAAATATCCTTTAATTGTTTTGAGCAGTGTATAAACCGAAGCTGAACTTTCTAAAACTGGAAGTGACTTAAACAAATTACTAAAAAATTCATTAAGTAAAAGGTTTTGAAGATATTTAAATAAAAGTTTGTCATAAGATTCTGCCCATCTATTGGTATGTTATAAAGCAAAATATAGCTTATTAATTTAAGAGCTATTTTTATTGAAATATATAATTTAAAAAATCATGTTGTGTATACAAAATTTGGTATATATTAGTAAATTTAAGAAGTATTGCAATTTTAAGTGATTTACTAATATATTGTAGAAAAAGATTGAAATACGTAAAATTCATATTAAAAGAATTAAGATTGCCTACCTCCGTTGTTTTTACGAAAAATTTCGAAATTTGTTTTATTATTTTAAATTAAAGTTCAAACATTTAGGATTCAAAATATTATTTACTTTTTATTCAGCGATAATTAGAAGCAAAGGTCTAGCCCAAAATATAAACCAGAACTAAACTTTCTAAAATTGGTAGTGTCCTAAAAAAAATCACGAAAAATGTCATTTCTTAAAAGGTTTTAAACATTTTGAAATAAAAGTTTGTCTTAAGATTCTGCTCATTAATTAGAATGTTATGAAGCAAAATAAAGCTTATTTATTTAAGAGCTATTTTTATTGAAATATACATAATTTTTAAAAAAATCATGTTGTGTATACAAAATTTGGTATATGTTACTAAATTTAATATCCCAACCTAATTGCAATTGGTATTGCAAATTTTTTAATTTTTTGATTCTGTATTGCAAATTCTTTTAGGTTATTTACTAATATATTGCTGAAAAAAAAAAGTGAAATATATTGATTAGATTTTGTTATAGAGGGTTTGGCATAAACGTTAATTTTTACTAAAATATGACTAAATATGGCTTAAATTTGAAAAGTTAGTTAAAATTCCTTTAAAATTTTATTTGAATTCATGGTTTTATTCCCTGTTTCAACTAAAACTACCCATGTTTCATAAAAATTTCATATTTTTGAAAAAAAAAAGGGTGCCTAGAAGGTAGACACATAACTTAACAGAAAGTTTTATTTTACTTACCGTATATTCCGACGTATAACCCGAACTTTTGAAACAAGAAAATGAATCAAAATTTACAGGTCCGCGTTATACGCCGGGTATAAAAATGAACGCTTAAAAATTAAGCATAAGAAATGAGATTGCAATATGTACAAAGAAAAGAAGATGTTATTATTTAAATGAACGAGAGCATAGTCTAAGAACTAGAAACGTTTTCGTCACCAGATTTTAGCAAGGCTCATTTTCTATATACCCTTCCTTTTTATTCTGTATTACGCATGCGGACGGTCTGGCTGGCAGGAAACGGTGCATTTACCTGTGAAGGAGGGGCAATGCAGGTGAAAAAATTACAAAATTACTTCATTTTAGCATGAATTTTGTTTATAACAGTTGTTTCTGCTAACTGTTCGTGATATTAAGCCATTATTGCCAAATAATTTCAATTGTGTTAACACCGTGCCAGACCCTGATTTATAGGTAAACAAAGGGGTCAACTGCATGTCATTTCAGCAAAACTGAAATTTTAATATGTTCTACTTTGGCTCTTAGATAAGCCATAATTAATTTGCCAGACAAAATTTCCGGCTCTAAATTACTGCCAGACACCGATTTAAATCTGGCTTTTTTCTTTGAGGGGGCGGGGTCGCATCTCCTCATGAGTAATTTTTATATCTTAACATTAACTCTTTACTTCTGTTAGCGGTCTCACAGACCGCTGATTATTTTCAATTTTCCCAGTTTAACTATAGACATTAGTGAAATTTTGTTTTGTTGTCGAACCCTAGTACTATCACTAGAGACGTCTGAATAAGTAAATTTTAATTTTATGGTAGTATTTTACATAAAGTTTTCTATACAGAAACTCTATCAAATGAGTTATTCAAGCTATTTATTGATCCTTAAATCAAGTGGTCTAAGAGACTACTCTGTGAGGCACTTTTCGTCAAAGCTGTTAAGTGTTAAGTTTGTCAACAGCTCCAAATTGATTGGTTGATGACACATTCACGAAGTCATATTCATTCGTAAATGTATAAAATTTGCAAGTATTATTCAGATACCAAGAACAGAATTCTCTATTTTCTTATAAAGGCAAACAAATATTTCAGAAAATGCTGTCAAAGTTTCCAATTTAGGCCGATTTTCAGAACCCAGCAATCACGGAAACATTATCATAAGGTAGCAATTACGTATAATTGAAGATGCATCATGCATATAAAAAAATGAAAAAAAATGTTCTTGGATTTTTTTTGTGTGTGTGTGCTTTTGGTATGCTAATTAATGCAAGGGACAGGAAAAAAAAATCCGTTTTAAAGAAACTTTCTTCTTAAAAAGAAGGTATAATTGTATGGTATTCCTACAATAAGAAGATTGAAATTTTTACGTTTAAGATAAGATTACGTTATAGACAGGTTCCGTTTTCATAGTGTTTACGATATTTTTGTCCCGATTTAGAAAGCCAATCTCCCGCTGCTTGTTTTGTCTCCCTGTCCCGCTTTTTGTGACACTGGACCTGGTAACACTATGCATGACCCTCCCCCGTCACTGGGGATCCTCCCACTTTTATACATCATTGGGTATAACATACAAGTAGTAGGTATTATATAGTAACTATTATATTTTAGAAACAAATTAAAAAAGTAAATGTTATATTTATTACTGCATCTTGAATGCGAAGTAATTAATATCGGGTTCATACCTTGTTACTTTTAACAAAATGCAAGCTGAACTAGAATCACCTGACAAAGTGGTGTTCTAGAGTTTTCACACATCAATCATTTCCGTAAATTCTCCGGGAGGGAATTTTTCAGCTCCAGTGTAGACAGTGTAGAGCTACGGAGAGGGGGGGGAAGGGGTGGGGATTTGCACCTTTAGACCATTAGGCTGCTCGTCAGTAAACTTCCTGATTCCCCTCGCTACTGTTTTTCCTATGGGCGTAGGATGCATTCTTATATTTAAAATATCTCCTCGGGAAATTAATATTTTTAACTTCTGTTTCCTGTGTACTGTTCTTAAAGAATGTCTCTTTTTTTCTTAGTTATCAAAATATTTCTAAACTATGTGCTTAATTTATATTTTTATGTGTTAAAATCTTAGCGAAACTGAATACGATTTTAACGTTTCATATAAAATTAAGTATATATTTTAGAAAAAAATTGACAACTAAGAAAAAAAGAGACTTTCTTTAAGAACAATACAAAGAAAACAGAAGTTAAAAATATTAATTTTCCAAGGAGATATTTTAAAAATACGAATGCAACCTACGCCCATAGGAATAACATTAGCGAGGGGAATCGGGAAGTTTACTGACGAGCAGCCTTAAGAGGCTACTTCACTCACGCGAAAACACCCGCTCACTATGTTAATCCTATGGGGGAAATATTTTAAGATACCTCGTTAGCATTTCAATATTTTTAAAATATATTTTTTTTTTTACATTGGATAGCTGAGGTCGATTACTATGCCGGTCCTTTTTAGCACTTTCCAACCTAGTTGAAAAGTGCTTATGACTTCGGTTTGTCTGGCCGTATGGCCGGATGGCCGTCTGAATGTCCGTGCTCTAACTCCCGTAAATATGCTCGGATTGCTCTGCAATTTTTATATGTTATTGTCGTTATCTATGGCACGTTCCCTATTTCAACTGAAGTGTGTAGCACTTATAGTTTTCTTACAGGGACACTCAAAAGAATTCCGTTATATTGCGGTCTATGGGGAAAAATCATTTGCGGTTTATTTTAAAAATGTTTCACTATTGTAAACGCATTGAAATTTATATAGATCACTAAGATGCATTAGAAGAAGCTTAATATGGAATAGTAGGTGTATAGCACTTAGAGTTACTTTACAGGGACAGTCAAAATAATTCCGTTACATTACGTCTATGGAGAAAAATCGTCTGCGGCTTATTTAAATAATGTTCCACTATTTTAAACGCATTGAAGTTTATATATATTACTAAGGTGCATTACAAGAGGCTTACTACAGAATAGTGTGTGTATAGCAGTCATCGTTCATTTACAGGGACACACAAAAGAATTCTCTACTGTCTGTTAACAATAATTCCTGGAAGTGCGTTTTAAGTTACTGAACGCGATTTTAATCTTAACTAGCTTTTTGTCTATTACGTGGTGTCTATAAATTCTGTAGATCCTAAACAGGGCAGCACAAAAGTTCGCGAACACATTTCCGTTTATTGACAGAAACTCCAGAAGGAGAATTTAAACTGTGCTACGCGTTTCCTAACTAAACTAAAATTTAGCATCCTATGTATATATACAAATCTATAGATCATATACAGGGCTACATAAAAGTATTCGGATATTTTTCCGAATATTGTATATATTGAAAATTTCTGAAATTACGTTTTTAAATATGTTATGCGTTTTCCAAATTGTTTACTTAGATGTCATCTTTCAGCTTATTAAACGGTAATGATTTGTAAAATTATTTTTAGAAGCGTTGGAAAGTGCTACATAATCTATGCTTGACGCATGATTTTTCGTTCTTGTTTTCCTTTTCGATTTTGGTTTCAGTTTTATTATTATTATTATTATTAAGGATACTTTCACTTTCAAAACCGGTTCCAAAAGTGAAAGTATAAAAAAAAACATTTAAAAATATTGAAATGCGAACGAGATATCTTAAAATATTTCCCCCATGGGATTAACATTAGCGAGCGGGTGTTTTCGCGTGAGTAAAGTAGCCTCTTAACAACGATACAATAAAATTTCAAAACTTCCAGGGAACATTTTGATGCTCCGGAGGGAAAGTCTCCCTCCCACCTCCTGGTCTACCCATGAATTCACTGTATGGCAAACATAGACAGAGGTAGAAATTGTCAAAATGGCAAATTTTATACCAAATTGCCATAATAGCATCATTAGCATTCCTGCTTATCCCTCTATCGTTCATGCATAGCATTTATGCTACCGTTCCCAATTAATCAGTGTTCATAGTTAACTGGATTTTTTTTATTCAAGTATTCCGAATTCATAGTAGACATTTACAATAGTAATATTTTCTTTATTTAATAACAGACATTCCGCCATTAAATAAAGGGAAATTTATTATTTAGATTTTCTGGCATGAATTCCGATTCTCCGAATTACGGATTTTCTAGAACGCATTCTACCATGGACAATAAATTAAAGAGTTAAAAAGTCCTGATAATCCATCTTTTAGATATTCTCCAAATCTTCTCTTAATATGATAAATTATTGAACCCATATTCAAAAAGATCGAAATTTCTTCAATTTCAGAACAAAAATAAAAATAAAAATTTGACAAGCTCAGCTTGTTTATATGTGTGCATTTTGTGTAATTATGTTTTGTTATAGAAACTCGATCAACGCCGTGCCGAAAATATTCTATCACGTGCCACTTATGGCACAAAAGACATAGGTTCGCCGTCTCTTCTGTAATTTCTGTATTTAAGAAGCTACTTCACTCAAGCGAAAATATCCGCGTGCTAATGTTAATCCTATGGGAGGGTTTTTTTTTCTTTAATATCTCGTTTGCATATCAATATATTTTTTTTTCACTGGATAGCTGAATTCGACCTCTACAAAGGCTGTTTGTTACTTTTTCGATTTTGTTTATTAGGATACTTTTACTTTCGGAAAGTTTTGAAAGTGAAAGTATACTCCTAAAAAAAATACATGCAAACAAAATCGAAAAAATGAAAAACGGCCATCGTAGAGATCGAACTCAGCTATACCATGAAATAAAAATTTAAAAATATTGAAATGCAAATGAGATATTTAAAAAATATCCCATTAACGAAAGCGTGTTTTCGCTTGAGTGAAGTAGCCCCTTAACGCAATAAAGGCGGGCTAAATATATTTTAAGGATATTGGTATACAGTTATGCAAAGTTGGGTGCAGAATAGATGTAACTTTTATTTCCGGGTTTTGTTCAGAAAATTATCCGAATTCTTTTGTGCAGGCCTTCATACGATCTATAGATCTTTATATACACTATATAGTACAGTGTGTTTCTAAATGAATATCGGGGTTTTAACGCTTTGTAGTATCTATTATATAAAACTTAAAATTATACTTAATACATAAGATGAAAGAGCAACTCAAACAGATTTACCTACAAGCTTACAAGAGTTCAATGAGAACACCTTTCGTCACACGGCACACATCAAGTCGATAGCTCAGTTCTTCCCAAACGCCACTCCACACTCACCCGATCTGACGCCATGTGATTTCTACCTGTTGGGTTCATAAAGGATCATGTGTATGTGCCTCCACTACCAGCTGACCTGCCCGACCTAAGAAACAGGATTGAGGCAGCGTTTGAAACAATTACCCCACAAACACTAATTAACGTTTGGGAAGAACTGAGCTATCGACTTCATGTATGCCGTGTGACGAAAGATGTTCACATTGAACACTTGTAAGCTTGTAGGTAAAACTGTTTGAGTTGCTCTTTCATTTTATGTATTAATTATAATTTTAAGTTTTATGTAATAAATACTACCAAGCGTTAAAACCCCGATATTCATTTAGAAACACCCTGTATAATAAAATTTGCTTCAGTTATAACATTCCCCTTCATCATTTTTCGTCAATAAACGGAAACGTACTCGAGATCTTCTGTGTATCCCTGTACATTATCTATAGGATTTATACTAAACGTTAAGTAATATGGAAAAAATAGTTGAATTTTAAAAAAGCGCACCACAACTGGAATTGCACTCACTTTCAGCAATTATTGTTCATGGACATAACCGAATTATTTTGTGTGTTCCTGTAAATGAACGATAAATGCTATTCATACAATATTCTATAATAAGAATCTTGCAGTGTACCTCAGTGATGTATATCAATTTCAATATGTTTGAAACAGTATAAAATCATGCAAGCGATTTTTACCATTGACCATAATGCAATGTAATTATTTTAAGTGCCTCTGTAAACGAACTATAAATGCTACACAATTCACTTTTAAAACAGAACATACCATAGTAAACCTTAATAAAATATATAAATTGCATGGCAATCGTAGTACATTTACGTGAGTTAGACCACGGCAGACAGATAAACCACCAAATTCATAAATGCTTTTCAACTATGTTGGAAAGTGTTAAAAAAGCTTAAATAATGCTACTCATTAAAAGTACAGACGCTGCCCATCAATTACAAAACATTTTTTAATTTCAACACATTTTTTTTTTTTTTTTTTTTTTTTTTTTTGCTTCAAAATTGCTTTTAATTCGAAATTATCCCATCCGTATTGTGTTTATTAAATAAAGTTTAACTCCAGTATTTAGATTTTTAAATAAAATTGTTATATTTCAATAAATTGATTTATCTCTTGCGCCCGCTGTCCAAAATCATAAGTAAAATTTTCATAAATGATTACTTTGCGATAGTATCCAAGCTAAGTAAAATGCATGCAAATAGATAGTATGACGCTAAGAAACCATTTACATAAATTTTACTTACGATTTTGGATAGCGTGTCGCAAAAGATGAATCAATTTATTGAAATGAATGCATTTCATGCACGCATAATACAGGCTCAGTGAAAGTGTGATATATTTAACAGTGTATTGGAAAATTAAAAGTATTGTTTCGATGTGTAAATATACTTTAGAAGACACTTATACTTTAAATTGAATTAATTATAAGATACTTTAAATTGAATTTTAAAACAAACTTAATAAAGTCATATCAAGGTGTCACACGACTGTTGATATCATTTCTTTTCATATTTTGAATTTATGAGAGATGTGAATGAAAAAGCACCAGCGAATAATTTTTACATGTATGTTCATGTTGAAAATAATATTTGCACTTGTGAATATAAATAGAACAATAAAAGAAAATGATGAACTAACATAGCGTCACTCAAAATTTGATATCATTATCTTCAAGACCCATATTTAAAATAAGTTAAAGTGCTGCGTCAAAAATTTTTAACCAATTAAGGGTTTTTGTACTGGTATATTTAACATAGAAATGTCAGCTGATCATTAAAAGCTGCATGCTAAGCACTAAAGAAAATACATTCGTTTATGACGAAACGCATAGTGTCCTAAACCATTCCAAACAAGAACGAAAAACATGCAACAGGCGCAGATTATGAAGCGCTTTACAACATTATTAGAATAATTTAAAAAAATTTCATTTTTCATGTAATAAAATAAGATAACTAAATAAAAAAAAAATTAAGAAGCTCAGGGAAAATTCCATTTTCAGAAATTGCAGCTTATAGCAGGTATTGTATGCGAATTCTTTTGTGCAGCCCTGCATATGATATATATTTAGATTTTTATCTATATCATATAGTAAAACTAAAAGTTAGAAAAGTTAGAAAACGCAGAAAGCAATTAAATATGCTTTTCTGAAATTTAGATAACGATGTATTCATATTCTTTTGTCCAGCCATGTATATGAATTTATCCACTGTACTAACACCATATAATATAGTCAAATTTGGTTTAGCTGAACAGTTGAAAATGGGCTTTAAAGAATAACGTTACATAACGTTACATAATCTGAATTCCTTTAGGTAAACCTGTATCTATAATATTTATAGATACCACATAATATACCAAAATTTAACTCAGATGGAAAATGCGTAACGCAGCTAAAAACACACTTCCAGATGGCAATGTATGCAATGTCTTTTGCGAAGAACTGTATATGATTTTTTTATGTATATTACAAGCATCTCGTAGTATACTAAAATATAATGCAGCTGAAACTGTATAAAACAGTTCAAACACCATTTAATCAATTCACTACGCGGTAATGCTTAGGAATTATTTTGTGTCGCCCTGTATGTGATCTATATAATTTATATACACCAAGTAATGCACTAAAATCTAGTTCTTAAAAATGCAAGTAACTGCTGAAAACACACTTCCTGTAGTCATCGTTCAAAGTCATTTCTGTAACCGAATTCTTTTGTGTATTTATGTAAATGAATGGTAAATGCTACTCACTCATAATCTATTAAAAGCACTTAGTAATCTATATCGAAACATATAATACATAAAGCATTTTCACAAAGTTAATCTACTCATAATTCCATAGTCCATATTAAAAATTGTATACTTACTAGAAAACAAATTTTCAGCATTGTCGAAAAACATAAAGTATTCACTATTTTTAAAATGAGAAATAATCCATAATGCCTTATTTTGTATTTTCCCGGTAATATTTCCTTTCTAAACCTATAGCTAAATTGGTAAAATTTAACTGCATCTTTTCAAGTACAGATCACAGTCTTTATGGACAATATCCGCACAAAATATATATCTACACAAAACACAAAGCTCAGTCCTTATACTATACGTTGTTTTCTATTCAATCTGAAGTTAAGATCAATCGGAGAGAGGATAAAGGATGCGTGGTTTCCTGTTTGTAATCTAGAAGAAAATTCTAGCGGATTTTCCGAACCTTATCAGCCTGTTTTTCTCTTTGAATAATAACATTTTATGGAAAAACCCCAAGAGGTGCGGTTGCCTTAACCTTTTCAGTTGTGAATCAATTCCTCTGAAAACAAGAAATCAAAGTGGCGTAGCTATTCAAAATGTATGAAAGAGGCTTAAGAAGATGATTTTAAGTAAATTGAAAAATTATGATTACCAATAAATAAAAAATATGAGAATAATTAATCCTTCCAAATAATTATTATTACTATTATCACAAAAGTAATATTTTAACTATTTTATATGGAAGATTTATTATTCTGTAAATTATAAAGCGTTATGAATATAAAATTCTGAGACAACGGGGAGTTGAGGGGGGAGGGGACATAGAGCAAGGACGGAACCAAAGGGAGCTTCACGGAAGTCATGATCACCTGCTGAATCAAAAAGATTTCTACTTAGTAATCTCTTTTTCGCTTTAAAAATGTCGGCAATGTCAAAATACAATATGTTCACTAATTTTAAAAAGATGAGTAATCCATAATGTCTTGTTTTGTATTTCTTTAGTAATATTTCCCTTTAAACTTGCAGCTAAATTGATAAAATTTAACTAATATTAAAACAAATTATTCAATAAGAAAATTAGCGGATTTACCGAATCTTAACAGCTTATGTTTCTCTTTAAATAATAAAATTTTATGAAAAAACCAAAAGGTCGGTTATCTTAACTTTTACGGATGTGAATCAGTTCATCTGAATACAAGAAATCAAAGTAGCTTAGCAAATCAAAAATTAAGGCAGATGCTTTTAAGTAAATTGAAAAGTTATGATTATCAATAGTTAGTAAAAAATATGAGAATAATTAATCGTTCAAACTAAATATTATTAATGTCATTATCACAAAATCAATATTTTAACTGTTTTAGATAGAAGATTTAATATTCTGTAAATTGCAGAGAGTTGCGACTGTAAAATTCTGAAACAAAACAAACGGGGAATTGATGGAGAAGGGGGCATAGAGCCAGGGCGGGTCCAACGAAAGGTCACGGAGGTCATGACCCCCTTCCTGAACCAATAAAATTTCTACACAGTAATGTCTTCTTTGCTTTAAAAATGTCAGCAATGTCAAAATACACAATATGTTTACTAATTTTAAAAATATGAGCAATCCATAATGCCTTGTTGTATTACCCCAGTAATATTTCCCTTTTAAACTTGCAGTTAAATTTATAAAAGTTAACTAGTATTAAAGAAATAAATTCACTAAGGGGGCTAGCGGATTTACAGAGCGTTAGCAGCCTATGTTCCTGCTTGAATAATATTTTTTATGGAAAAACCAACATCTCAACATGTTCACTCTTTTTGTCTTGAATCACACACAAATGGAACTCAATTTCATTCTACAGGTTAAAATAGGGTAATACATTACCCAGTCGTCCAAACAGAAAAGAGAACATACCGGCCTTTTAATTGCCCAAATTGTTGCAAAGGAAAGCGAAAATAGCCATTTGATTGGAATTCTTTTTTCAATTTACTGTTTTAAAATAATAGTTTGTAACTGTTTATCCCAAGTTTTTGACCTTTTTTTTTTATTATTTAGATTTGAAGGTATAGTACCATTTATGGAAAATTTTTGGAACTAATTTTTTTAATGTGCTTAAAAGAAACTTACCATCATGAGAAGCATTTCCAATTCAAACCGCATTCTTGTACGACAATTACTTTATTATTCATTGAATTTTAAAATGTGTCACGATCTTTTAACCCACTCTGTATAGTTGCCCGACACAGAATAAATATTTTACACTAGAGATTTTTTTTTCTTAAAAGCGTAATTGTGTAAAATCCTGTAACATACACTATAAAGTATCTTGACAGTTCGTATTTCAGAATTTTTTTCGAAAATCTAAGAGAAATACTTCAAGACTTTGTGTTGGAATTCGATGACGTACACTCAGAAAAAGAAACTGATTAAAACTACAAAACATATTTTTTGAGTACATTTTGTTGTTTTAGCAAAATTGGAGTAAAATTGAACCATTTTACTTCAATTAACAAAACTTTCTGCTGACGATACAAATTTTTTTTTTTTGGAATTGCAAAAAAAATTTTTTTTTTTGTTGATTCAAACAAAATTTTTATTGATCCATATTTAAACAAAAATTTTGTTTAAATATAGGTCAATGGAAATTTTGTTTGAATCAACAAAAAATTTTTCTTTGTTGAAAAACAAAATTCCAAAAAAAAAAAATTTGTATCGTCGGCAAAAATGTTTTGTTAATTGAAGTAAAATAGTGCAATTTTACTCCAATTTTGCTAAAACAACCAAAATGTACTCAACAAAAATGTTTTGTAGTTTTAATCAATTCCTTTTTCTGAGTGTACGGAACCGGTTTGCTTAAATATTTCTCAGTAAAGATATATAGGCACGAGGACAATTATGAGACCAACAACAAATTCAATAAAATAAAATAAATTATATTTGTGATCACAGCACCCTGTAACACAAAATGCCTAATATAAATGCTCATTCTGTAGCTGTAACCAATGATTATACGGGTCATGGGCAAGGTGAATGCATTTTTGTAAAAATAATCCGTATATTCATGAAGAGATAAACATTTCTTATAAAAATGTATACATCCACTGCATGTTTTTCTTTTTTTTTCAAAACATGCGGCATTTTCAACAAAATTTAACTCCACTTTCAAAAAACTTTACAAACAGCAGTAGAAACATTATACTGCAATCAGAAATTTAATATTTTGAAAATTTAATAAAAAAATATTATTTGTATGAAATAATTTTTAACTGCGCATGCGGGAATTTTAGTATATTTTTGTTGCTTTCAAAATTTACTAGTAAAATACATAGGCTAACTTACATAAAAAAGCTGGTCATATCTCGTGAAAATTCAGAACCATATGAGCAATGTAGTGAGTTAGTTCATAAACATGACTGAATGATAAGGGATTTTTTAAAAATTGCCGTTTCAATCATAAATGAAAACAGTAATCTATGGAATTACACAAAATAACAAAAGTTATTAATTCTCTAAATGAATTGCACAAAAGTCATTAATGCTCTAAATACACATACATACTTAATAATGAAGAAAAATACAGCACATATACTGTATTAAACTGCATTTTATAAATTATACTTTTTATAATATCATTTTCAGCCAGAAAACAATCCTTTCTCATAGAGTTACTCGAGAGAAACTGTAATGGAGTTCACTATATCACCCATATATTTCTGAATTTTCTTAATATTTGAGTGAACTTTTTATAAAAGTTGCCATGTTGAAGACTAAATTATGGAAGAAAAATGTGCTACTATTCGCGCATGAGCAATTAAACAATGTTTCATATAAATATTTTTATATAAATATTTTCATACAAATATTTTTATATAAATATTTTTATACAAATATTTTTATACAAATATATGGCTCATATTTAATCAAATATTTAATTTTCTTTTATTACAATATAATGTTTCTGCTGCATATTATCAAGTTTCTGAAAATAGTGTTCAATTTCTTTAAAATATATAGTATATAAGACGAAAAAAAGAACTAGTGTGAAACCCCAAGTTATTGACACCCAACTAGTAGTTGACACTTGAGCACAAATCTAATTCAAATAATCATTTTGTTGTGAAATTCTACAAAATAATGTCATCTAGTGGTAAATTAGACGCTAATTTTTATTTTGGAGTCAATTTATTCACAACTAGAGGGCCAAGAACATATTCAATGAGGAAGAAACTTTTGAGAATACAAAAAGTGCCATTTTGAAGCAACAATCTTATTTCTAAAATTAAGTAAGTGTTTTTCTAATAATCTCTTTAATTTAACTTAATTGGGGGGAGGGGGGGGTAGTTGCCAGTTATTGGTTCCTAGAATTTCATTTCACCAGTCTCTGACAGAGGTTATTTATTTGTTATATTAAATAAAGTTGTTATTGGTTATATTAAAGTTAGTTATTGGTTATATTAAATAAAGTTGTTATTGGTTATATTAAAGTTAGTTATTGGTTATATTAAAGAAAGTTGAAATCTATTATTTGAACTGCTTAAAAGAAATTTATCTTGTAGTAAACACCATTTAAATTAAAGTTTTTTTTAACCAGTATTTAACACCAGACGTCAGTTACTGGTTCATAAATGTCAGTTATTGGATATCTGCATTACTGATAATGCAGTACTAAATATTACTGCTATATATAATTACTATATATTGTATTACTAAAAATGCAGTACAACATACTAAATCCCACTTTTTATAATAAATATTAATGTATTTTTCTTTTATAACAAAGAATAAAGTTTTTTTTTTTTAAGTATTTTAATCGTTTAAAATAAAGTGTCAGTCACTGGTTTACTTTGTGTCAGTTATTGGTGTTTCTAAATAGGGATGGAGTCAGTTACTGGAATTTTGGAACATATTTATGAAGAAAATGAATTTTTAATAATATAATGCATAATTTTTTTTTTAATTTTGCCAACAATATTTTTTAATATATCTCTGCTGTTGTTTCAAAAGCAAAGGTATGCATAAAATATATTTAAATTTTTGTAATAGTGATTTGAACAAGAAAGAATCCTTAAAGTGCCAGTTACTGGGGGTTTCACCCTGTACGTGAAATTTTGTTTTTCTAAGAAATCTGTATATTTTTATGAATATGCGTACTATTTCTGCACAAATACAAACAAACATTTTAATTGGCCTACATGAAACTTTTGTCATAACTACAAATCATTTCGAATTTTTTTATGATCGATTGGGTCGATACATTTTTTATGATCGATATTTCCTAATCGCAAATATTATTTTTTATTCTTTTTCTTGTTGGTTTCCTAATTGCCCTTGTGATTAAGCCTTCACTGCAAAGTATGGTGGTAAAATATGCTCTTTACATCCCCGAAGTTAAAGAACAATTAATTAGTCAGGTATTGCTAATAGATATTCGACAAAATGTCAAAAATTTAAAGTGTCCATTTAATTTGATTACACAGTGTAAATATGTATTTCCTTCACTTTCAACGTTAGCTCTATAGACCAAGATCAGAATTACTAAATTTCGTTATTCTCACTCAAAATATTAGCTATTACGACTTAATATTATGTTATATTTATCCTCGATGAAAATGTGAAAACATTAAAACTTATCACGTGTTCACGTGGTTGAAATCTAAATGTCACACGTGAATTTTTCTTTCATTAGAAAGCAAATTCCATCTGCAGAAAAGGAAAAAGACACAAAAAAAAAAACCCCATTAAACTCGTTTTCGATTTGACCTTTACACCAAGACATACGTGAAGAAAATCATAATCCACTGTTTATATTGCTATATATATATATACGTTTGTGTACAAATAAACCGTCCGAAAAAAAAATAAAAGATGTGGCAGATTTTAGTACTTTTACGTTTATCTTATTCAACCTACAAAGCCCGTGAAACCAGATTTGATAGCTAAAGGCAAGGTTGACATCAAGGAAGAGATCATCCAGAAAGTCATTTCAGCTCTTCAACTCACTTTTAAGAATGAATTACTAGGTGCAATTACGAAATTCCAAAAACGATTACGGAAATTACGTACATCTGCATTAATTCCTGGAGCAGCTTAACCCTTTGCAGCATAAGTTAAAAAGAAAAGAATTACTCCGGTGTGTCATGAGATTTTCGACCGAGGTCACTGCTCTCGTGAATTATCAGCCTTGAAAGTATATTGTCGATAAACACATTACCCCGAATTCAAAATTACCACCCCCGAATTTCAATATACATGGCAGCGCGGAAACTAGGGGGGAGCGACCTTTCTTTTGCCCTGGACACCAGAGTATATATATATATATATATAGTATATGCATTACTAATTTTATAACCTCTGCTTTGAAAAGGGCCGTTTATTAGATTAGGAGCACCAAAACGATACTTCACAAACGAATTCATCCAAGATATTTTCAAAATCAATATACTGTCCCAATTGGCTTCAAATTGGTTCAGAAATTCGGATGTTATCGTGATTAAATTATTTGCACGTTTCTTTTTTCACATTTGTGTGTCATTATAAACGAACAACCCTGTGTCTACATACTTGATTAACGAACTCATCGAATATACCCGTAGATAAATTTACTGCCCCAATAAGGTTCGAATTGGTTCAATATTTCGGACGTTATCTTTCTGACAAGATTTTAATTATATATACAGTGGTGGCCAAAAGTGTGGACATTTTTTGAAAGTTTCATGTTTTTCAACTTTGTGTGCTTGTAGAATATATTAATTTTCACTTAAATACAAACGTTTATATATCAAATTGAAGATAATTTAATGAAAAATTTAATAATAAAAACAGTATTACAATATCTGTATTACAAAAAAAGTTATGCAACTAATAGTAAGATCTATCTTAGATTTGCATTTTTTTAAAGTGATACTTACACAATCAATACTTAGTAGGATAACCCTTATTTTTTAAGACAGCTTCACAGCGTCTTTTCATCGAGTGAATGAGTGTTTGGAGTTCATCTTTCGTAATCACATGGTGCCAAGAATCAATTATAGCTTCAATAAGTTGTCTTTTATTGGATGGACGTTTCTTTCGTACAAGAATTTTCAAACGTCGCTACAAATTTTCAATTGGATTGAGATCAGGGCTGTTTCCTGGCCATGGTAATATATCTATGCCTTTATTTTGAAACCATGCTTTGCATACTTTTGCTGTGTGGCATGAAGCTGAATCCTGCTGAAAAATAAATGGTGCGTTGTTGGGGAAGAAATCCCTGATGGAAGGTATCAATTTTGGTTCCAGGACAGTTTCGATGTATTTTTTGGCATTCAGGATGCCATCAATCATTTGAATTCGGCCCACACCATCTGCAGACATACATGCCCAAATCACGACATTTGTTGGGTTTTTTGTAGTTGCTTCAATGCAATCAGGATGCTTCTCCTACTCTACGTCTCATGTATTTTCTACCATCACTACCAAAGAGCGATATTTTACTCTCATCGCTCCAGATTACTTGCTTCCATTGCTTTTTAAACCATTTAATGTGTTCTTTTGCCCACTTAACTCGTTTTTCGCGTTGCTTTTGATTTAAATATGGTTTTTTCCTTGGAATTCTAGCTTGTAGTCCAAATCCTGATAACCTTCTTCTTATTGTTCTTGAACTTACTGCAATCAATGCCGCTGCATTCATTTCACATCTAATGGCATCTGATGAAATTTTTCTATCTTGAAGGCATAGCCGTTTAATTTTTCTATCGGCAGTAGCACTTGTGCATTTTTCGGCCTGATTTGGCTTTATTTTCCACTGATTTCGTTTTTACATAACGTACACAGAACTTTCGTACACCAGAACAAGTCACTGAACCACCAACTTGTCTCTCAATTTCAGCATAAGAGAGGCCATTTTCTCTCAATATGACAATTCGGCTTCTTTTTGTAGATGTCCAATTAGTTCTTCTTGTTGATGACATTGTTTAAAATTAGTTTAATTTAGAAAAAAGGACTTTAAATATTCAAAAACAGCAATACTCTATTTAATTGTACTAGTATGCATCATTCTGCAAAATATTTCCACAACAATAACTTTTTTACCATCCAAATAACCTAAACTATAGTTACAGACATTTGATTTGTCCTCAGAACAGTGTTTGTGATTGGCTAGTATGCTTTTAGTACAAAACACGTCCTTATTCAAAACGATTTGTGTTTGTTTGTTCTACTAAAATGATCATAACTTTTTTTGTAATACAGATATTGTAATACTGTTTTTATTATTAAATTTTACATTAAATTACCTTTAATTTGATATGTAAACGTTTGTATTTAAGTGAAAATTAATATATTCTACAAGCACACAAAGTCTAAAAACATGAAACTTTCAAAAAATGTCCAAAATTTTGGCCAGCACTATGCCATATGTATGCATAAATATATTATATAAACGATATACTTCCTAACAATTATTTAATTTATAAAAAATAAAAGCAATGGATTGAAAACTTCTATTTATAAATTTATGTTGGAAAATGTATGCTAACCCAGATAAAAATTATCTTATTTTCCGCTTGATACAAAAATGATCTTTGCTTATCGTTGACCAATATGTATTTCCGAAACTATTAGTTTTACAGGTGTAGTTCTAATTGCACAATTTTTTATTAAAATACATTTACTTTAAAATAGTTATTTGTTAAAAAGTTACGAAACTTATATTTTTATACAGTTAATAGGTCCTGTAAGTTATACACTGTTAAAAATAAAGGCTTAACATTTCAACAAAATATTTGTAAAAGCAAAGGCCTTCAAAAGATTGAATCACGTTTTAGCTTATGTAAATTTCACATGGAAAAGAAAAACACATATGAACCAAGATCCTGGTTCAACGCTTGTTATTGTAAAGTGGCAACGCTGCTCGTAACTTTAATGGCGTCATCCATGAATCTAGAAGATCTTAGCCAGTAACAAGGATGATTTTTTTTTCTTTCAATCTTTGAAATGCTCAAGGTAAATGCAGTAGTGATTATTGTGTATCTTACTGTTATAGACATCGTAATGCTTTGCTGTTTTATCTTATACAGAAATTATTTATCGTACCTAGAAATATTTATTAGTATTTTCCCCAAGCCTACGGTTTTTGAGTTCCGATTCAGAAATTATGCATTATATCAGAAATAAGTGACTATTTAAAAGCTACTAATATTAATAATCCATTTAATGACTTAAGCATAATAACTTAGTTCTTTTCTATGATTTATGCAAACGAAATTAGGTTCCGATTTTAATTATTTGTTTTTGTAAGTGTTTTTACTTCTTTATTAATAAGATGCCGTACCATTAGTGTTATACACATAAAAGTCTTCGTACAACCACAAAATCTTGACATATGTCGGCAAACTGAATTTTAAAAATTACTGTTTAAGACATTTTATATACAGGGTGGTTCAAAAGGTCACGTCCAACAAGCATTATTGAGTGTGTTAGGTCATGAGAAGCAAAAATTACATTAGAACTGAGGGTCGGAAACGCTATCGGGACCGTGACGCAAAGAAAAGATAACAAACGGTGTAAAAAAAACTTTATTTTACAAAAAACTTAATCGAAGTACAAAATTTAAATGAAAAATGTCACAACTCATAGCAAGTGCTTAAAATGTGCCTCATTAGGCGTGATGTATGCTTCACATCGGCGCCGCATGAAATCGCGAACACGTTCAAATTGGCGATGAGGCCGATGTGAAGCTAATGGGGCACATTTTGAGCACTTGTTATGAGTTGTAACATTTTTCTTTTGTATTTTGTACTTCGATTAAGTTTTTTTTTGTAAAATAACGGTGTTTTTACACCGTTTGTTATCTTTTCTTTGCGTCACGGTCAAGATGAAATTGCACCGTTACGATCGCGTTTCCGAGCACCAGTTCCTATGTAATTATTTCTCCTTATGACCTGATACACCCACATGTGCCGTTTGGACATAACCTTTTGAATCACCCTGTATAGCTAAATTAAACAAAAAAAAGTTTAGATGATTTTTTAAACCGTTCAGTTTTCAAAACAAAATGAATTTGAGAAAAACAGTTTGTCATTTTTTTCTGTGGGATATAACTGTATATTCGTAAATACTTTTATTTTGTAAGTAAAGTAATGCATATACAGGGTGTCCATAATTAAACGACCCTACTTTAAAGTTGTCTACAGACGAAACTATTGGTCAGAAAGTTGTGAAATTTTGTGAAGGACATAATGAAGGAATGGGAATTTGTTTAAGTGAAAAAAAATTCAAAATTTCGCCACCAGATGGCTTTTTTAATGAATCAATCTCATTTGAAATATTCTGTAAGTCATGATAATCTAATAACTTTACCTGATCTTAAAGACATGTTCACGACAGGTTTTTAGCATTTCCCAGAACACACTGTTGTCAACTGTGGAACATGCTATTCTACGATTCCAGATGGTAGCTGAAAATGATGGACGTCATGTGGAACACGTTTTGTGCAATAAAATAAGTAAACTATCTAAAATGTATGCTAAATGTATAATTCATTAAATGTTCTTGGTTTATCATGACTTACCAAATGTTTCAAATGCGATTGATTATTAAAAACGCCATCTGGTGGCGAAATTTTGAACTATTTCTTTTTCGCTTAAACAAATTCCCATTGCTTCATTATGTCCTTCACAAAATTTCGCAACTTTCTGACCAATAGTTTCGTCTGTAGACAACTTTAACGTAGGGTCGTTTAATTATGGACACTCTGTATACAGCAATAGGAACCTCTAACTGAATTGTAAAGAATATTTTAATGTTTTTAAAACATGATATGTAATAAAAATTAGTAGTCGTGGAAAGCAAATCTTGATGTTTGTAAAAATTCTATTCATTACTACAGACAACCTGGTCCTGATATATTTTTCTATGACTGGATTTTTCACATTATTTGTGCATATTTATGGCATTTTATATAATTAAATTAAATTTTTAAAAGATTTGCTTGATTTTTAAACCGTTCAATTATCAAAAATAAAAGAAGGTAATACATAAATTTATCCATGATATTTATCCATATGAACCTTTTATCCATGCTCCGACAAATAAAACAGTAAAATTTCAATCTTTTACGTCAGTTTAGAAACTTATTAAATTTAGAGTTGAAAACAGTCTTAACATTTTGTGCATAGTAGAAAAAACAGACTCATATAGTGAGATTTTCGACAGAGGTTACTAATCTCGTGAAGTATCAACCTTGAAAGAATATTTTCGCAATTAGCTAGAACAGTCTCGTCTAAAGAAATAAAAAACTTTTGACAGATATGACAGAATTTAGTACTTAGCATTTATCTATAACAACTATTAAAGAACGCGAAACCAGATTTGATAGCTGATGGCAAGGTTATTCGGAAGCAACTTAAAAAAGACTGAGATTATTAATGAAGGAAGTAAATTCAGCTTTTCAACAGCCAACACCCCATCATCAATAATGAATTATCCAATGGGATTATTAAATTTAATAAAAGATTACATAATTTCATATAATTGCGTTAGTTATTGCAGCAATTTAACGCTTTGTACCAGAGTAAAAAAAAAAAAAAAAATACAGATTGACAATAGTGTTTTGTGATATTTTATTGAGGAGGCTGTTCCGAATTGTCAGGGTTGAAAGTATACTTTCGCAACAAATGATCCCCCCCCCCCATACTCAGAATATATTTAAAATACTTTCAAAACGATTATTCAAAAGTCGTAACAGATAGATCAATCACATCCAAAGAAAAAAAAACGAGAACGGAAAATCATGCATCAAGCATAGATTATGAAACACTTTCCAGCAGAGCCAAAAAACTGTCACGAAACTTCACCGTTAAATAAGGTGAAAGAAGATTTGTAAGTAGGCAGTTTAGAAAACATATAACGCATTGAAAAATACAGTTTTCGAAATTACCTTCCAGTGTCAAAAAAGTAGTCGAACTATTTTGTGCAGCCCTGTATATGATTAATAGATCTGGATATATAGTATGATAAAATTTAGTTCAGTTAGAATATTCACATTTAGCAATTTTCGCCAATCGATGAAAATGCACGCGAAATCTTTTGTACAGTCCTGTATATTATCTAAAGACTTTTGCAAATACCACATATTAAGTTAAAAGGCAACTTAAAACTCACTCGAAGCAATTACTAACCGTAAACGACAATGTATCTTTTTCTTTGCGTAACCCGGTATATGAATTTATTTACATTCCACAAACTTTTATACTAAATATATTTCAGCAGGAAAATGCGTAAACGGAATTAAAAACTATCCTTAAGCAATTCACTCCCATGGTCTGTAATACTTACGAATTCCCTTGTGTAGCTCTGTATAGGATGAACTAAGTTTATAAACAAACACGTACTATGAAAAAATTTTGTTAAACTTAAAAACGCAAACCAAAGTTGAAAACGCACTTATCACACCTAGACTGTAAATATCGCACATGTACTGTAACCAATATCTTTTGTGTGTCCCTATCAATAAACGCAATGCACACAAAAGAGCAATTCATAGTACACCTCAGTAATACATATAATTTTCATTATGTTTGAAATAGTGAAATATCACTAAATTACACTGCAAAAGATTTTCCCCCACAGAACAATGTGTAGCAGAACTCTTGTTTGACCCTGCAAATGAATAATAAATGCTTTGCATCCCATATTCTACAAAAAGCAAGTTTTAATGCGCTTCATAATTATATATCAATTCAATTATGTTTTTAATGACGTAGCGTCATCAAAATGCACTTGAAACGATTATTTCTCATTGACTGTAATGTAACGGAATACTTTTGACTGTCCCTGTAAAAAACTATAAGTGCTACACACTTCAGTTGAAATAGGGAATATGCTATAGTAAACGACAATAACATACAAAAATTTCAGGACAATCCGAGCATATTTATGGGAGTTAGAGCACGGACAGACGGCCAGACAAACCGAAGTTATAAACACTTTTCAACTAGGTTGGAATGTGTTAAAAAAGAATGAAAACTCATGCGTAAAGCAAAGAATACGAAACACTTTCCAGCACATTCGGAATATTGTAATAAAACATCACCGTTTACTAAGATAAAAAACGATGATTAAGTAAACAATTTGAAAAACGTATGGAAACTTATTTGAAAACCCAATTTCATCAATTACCATCTATAGTCAGAAATATATTCAAATTATTTTGTGCAGCCCTGCATAAAAACGAACTTCCAGCAATTATTGGTCTTAGACAGTACTGTAACCGAATTATTTTGTGTGTCTCTGTAAATGAACGATGAATGCTATGCACACCATACTCTACAGTAAGGTTCTTGTAGTGCACCTCAGTGACATATATAAATTTAAATATGTGTTAAATAGTGTAACATCATTAAAATGCACCACAAACGATTTTTCCCTTAGACAATAATGTAACAGAATTCTTTTGAGTGTCCCTGTAAATGAACTATAAATGCTACACGCTTCATTTTCAATACCGAACATTCCAAGGTAAGCCTCAGTAACATATATGAATTACGTGGCAATCCGAGTATATTTACGTGAGTTGGAGCACAGATAGACAGACGGCCAGACAATCCGAATTCATAAACAATTTTCAACTCTGTTGGACAGTATTAAAAAAAATACAGTTATAATATGTATGATAATTTTATCACATTTTAATGCACTCAATAGC
Organism: Maratus michaelseni; assembly: GCA_963931845.1. Classification (NCBI taxonomy): domain Eukaryota; kingdom Metazoa; phylum Arthropoda; class Arachnida; order Araneae; family Salticidae; genus Maratus; species Maratus michaelseni. The sequence goes on along the minus strand of OZ007600.1, from coordinate 127,481,858 downwards.
TAGTACTTTTGTATGACAAGTAGCAAAGCACGTGAAACTAGATTTAATAGCTGAAGGTAAGGTACGAGTAAAAGCATTTTGAAGCAATCTAAAAATGTTTGAGGCTAATCTTCAATGAAGTAATTATAGCTTTTCAAGAGCAAGCGAATCTTTAATAGTGAATCATTCAGTGCAATACTAAGTTCTATAAACAATTACGTAAATTTCATATAATTACAGGAGCAATTTAACACATTGTGCTTGCATAGAAAAAAAAAGAGCCACATCGATGTTTTGAGATTATTGTCCATTTTACCAATTTTTATTCACACATTTTTTAAAAAAACATGGTAAAAAATTCTTCACTAAAAACGACCCCCATTTAAAAAATGTAAAAATAGTTTCCAATAAAAAATCTTGACCACTGCACAAAAGCGCTTTCGCCCCAGCTAGGGCATCATCAGTTGTGATCTTCAACTATCTGCCTCTCCGTTATATAGTATATGACTGCTGGTTGAAGAGCTCTCTCTCTCTCTCTCTCCCTCTTCTAATTATATTCTTGTTTTTTTATGTTTTGAGATTTTCGACCAAGGTTACTGTTCCGGTGCAGTACCGAGATCAAGATCATCAGTGCAAAATCGAAATCAAAGTTACTATTTTCATAATTCGACAAAATACTATTTAGACACAGTTGATCGAAAATTGATCGATGATTAGATAGATAGATAGAAAGATATAACTATTTTGAAATTTTCAATTAAATTTGTTGTAGTTTTGTATAGGTAAATTTACTTTTTATAGTTTACTTATTAAAATTTTCATAAATCATATTTTCAGATGGTTAAAAAAAATTTTATAGTTTTTAATTGAACAAAATTAAAACATTTCACTTGTAATTTTAATGAAATGAACGAAATCTTTCTTTTATGTAGCAAATGTAACTAAATCTTCATTTAAATTTTCATAAATCGCAATTTTATTGGGTTAAAATATATATAGTTTATTATTTAAAATAAATTCAAATATGGCAGTTATTATTTTAATTAATGAACAAAATTTTTCTTTTACCCAATAGACATAATTAAATTTTCATTTAAATTTTCATTTAAATTTTCATAAAAAGTAATTTCAGAGGTTAAAAGTTTTTTCATAGTTTACAATTTAAAATTAATTCAAATATTGCGGTTCAAATTTTAATTAATTGAACAATTTTTTTTTTATGTAGTATATTTAATTTAATTTTCATTTAAATTTTCATAAATCATAACTTCAGAGGGTTAAATATAATTTTCTATAGCTAGTTAGTTTTTTAAAAATAAAATATTTCAGTTCTAATTTTAATAAAATGAACGAAGTCTTTCTGTTATGTAACATATGTAATTAAATCAATCTTTTAAACTTTCACAAATCGTAAATTCAAAGCATTAAAATAAAATCATAGTATATTAGTTAAAATAATTTGAACATTGCAGCTCGAATTTCATGCGCGGTAGTGTATTATGGCTTGCACGGCAGCGTATTACTGCTTATTTTACTGTTTAATACTGTTAATTTTACGGTATAATACTGGCCAGCTGGGATGCCAGTTTTATACTGTAAAATCAACAATTATTTTTTGCAGTGTAACAAAATTATCATTTAAATTTTCATAATTGTAAAATGTCACCTAAAAAGCAATGCTTAAATTTTAACTTTCATTGTTAGTTTTTAAGAACTATTGAATGACAACAGTCGTAAAATTTGTTATGAAGAGATGAAATTAACTGTTGAAGGAAAACTGCATTCCGTTTAGAACATGTTTGACATAGTTGTTCACGAGGAAACTTTGTGTTATTTTGTAGACCAAAATTAAAGTATTTAATTATTATAAACCAAAGATCTCATGTAGATCATTCAGATTCTTCTTATACATGTCATTCGCCATAATAATCAATGTCTAAGTTCTAATTTTAATAAAAGGGACGTTTTTTTATGGTTTCGTTCATCTCACGAAACCCTATTCCTCCCGCTCCGTTGTCTATCCGTCACAGAGCCATTCTCAGAACCTATATAATTTACAGAGTTGAAACTTTGTGTATATATAACTGAATACTTGCTATGAAGCTCAAAATATTAAAATTTGAAAAAATCGTATTATTTTAATAAATAGAGATAAAAAAAAATAAAATTCTAACAGCCTTTTCCTATTAAATTTAAACATTTTTCTTTAGAGCAGTTGCCACAACAATTAAAAATTCACAATAAAATTCTTTCTACAATAATCAATTTTCTATTGAAAGATTTCCACGTGAAAAATGAAAATGAAATAAAAAGTTTCACCAATTGAAAAAAAAAGATTATGACGTCATATGAGTAATAAAACGGAAATTTTCAAAGATATTCAATAATACAAGGAGTATGTTTATGTACAGAAAGCAGATTAATATCACGTGATTGGAGAATTCAAAAGAAAATTAATCTGACGTCATATCGGAAGTTTAACGGATTTTTCAAATGTTTGAGAATAATACAAAGCGAGTATCAATGAGAGTAATAGAGAATTGTAAATATATGAGTTTGAGGAACGTATTGAATCATGATAAAAACCCGATTATGGAAATATTCGCATATTTTAACATTTTGAAGGCATACAACATAATTAATTTTGATTTTTTTTTTTTAATATCGCATTTAGTCCGCATACTGCTATGACAGAGTATAATAGCGGGCTGGTTTAGATATTCTAAAAAACGAAAAAATAGACCGGTAAATTTTTACTTTATAAAAAACATGACTTTTTTTTTTGTTGCTAAATGGAATTTATTTGAATTTATTAAAGAAAGGATAAAGTGTTTTGAAAGGAATATTAAACGAAACCTTTAGTGCGATTTTCGATCACACTTACCCACTTATTCTTTTATGCAACAGATAAAACTAAATCTGCATTTAAATTTTCAAAAAACATAATTTCAGAGTGCAAAAAGTTATTTCATTGTTTATTAAGCAAAATAAACTCAAATATTGCAGTTCTAATTTTACTGAAATGAACAAAATGTTTCTTTTATGTAGTGGATGTAATAAAATTTTTATTTAAATTTTCATAAATTAAAATTTTAGCGGGTTAGATATTTTTATAGTTAATTAGTTTAAAAACATTAAATATTTCAACTCTAATATTAATAAAATGACAGAAATCTTTCTCTTTTGTAAAGGAAGTAACCAAGTCTTCCTTTAAATTTTTATAAATCGTAATTTTATTTTTATAGTTTATTATTTAAAATAAATTCAAATATTGCAGTTCTTATTTTAATAAATTTAAATATATATATTTATTTATTTATTTATGGATATGATATAATTAAATTTTTATTTAAATTTTTATAAATTAAAATTTCAGAGGGTTAAATATTTTTATTGTTAATTAATTTAAAAAAAATCAAATATTTCAGTTCTAATTTTAGTGAAATGAACAAATGAACGAATAAACTAATATCAAATATTTTAGTTATTTTATGTAACAGAAGCAACTAAATTTCAATTTTTTAAAAATCGTAATTTCAATTTTATAGTTTATTATTTAAAATAAATTCAAATATTACAGTACTTATTTTAATAAATTTAACGAAATTTTTCTTTTATGTAGTGGATGTATTCCAATATATATATTTTTTTTTTTCATAAAAAAATGTTTGAAAAATATTCTATTTAATTAGTTTAAAAAAGAAATCAAATATTTCAGATCTAATTTTAGTGAAATGAACGAAGCCTTTCTTTCATGTAACAGAGGGTAGCTCAATATTCATTTAAATTTTCAAAAATTGTAATTTCAGACTGCTGAAAATTATTTCATTGTTTATTATTTAAACTAAATTCAAATATTGTACTTCTTGTTTTAGTTAATAAACAAAATTTTTCTTTTATGCAGTGGGTGTAATTAAATTAATTTAAATTTTCATAAATTAAAATTTCAGAGTGTCGAAAGATATTTCATTGTTTATTATTCAAAATAAATTCAAATATTGCACTTCTTGTTTTAGTTAATAAACAACATTTTTCTTTTATGCAGTGGATGTGATTAAATTTATTTAAATTTTCATAAATTAAAATTTCAGAGTGTTGTAAGATATTTCATTGTTTATTATTTAAAATAAATTCAAATATTGCCCCTTTTTGTTTTAATTAATGAACAAAATTTTTCTTGTATGCAGTCGATGTAATTAATTTTTTATTTAAATTTTCATAAATTAAAATTTCAGAAGGTTAAATGATTTATTATAATTAGTTTAATAAAAATAATATTTCAGTTCTAATTTTTATGTAATGATCGAAGCTTTTATTTTATGTAACAGAGGTAACTAAATCTTCATTTAAATTTTTATAAATCGTAATTTAAGAACTTTAAAGAATTTTTTATAGTTTATTATTTAATATAAATTCTAATATTGCAGTTCTTATTTTAATGAATTGAAAAAAACTTTCCTTTTAAGTAGTAGATGTAATTTATTTTTTTATTTAAATTGTCATAAATTAAAATTTCAGAAGATTAAATAATGTTTTCCAGTTAATTTGTTTAAAAAAATCCAAAAATTGCAGTTGCATTTTTTAATGAATTGGACAACATATTTTCTTATGCAGGGGATATAATTAAATTTTTATTTAAATTTTAATAAATGAAATTGTTAGACGGTTAAATATTTTTCTTTAGTTAATTAGTTTTTTTTAAATCAAATATTTTAGTTATTATTTTAATGAAATGAATGAAGTTATTATTTTATGTAATACAAGGTTTACATAAATGAATATCCGAACCTTACAGGGTTATTAAAAGAAAACAATAAAAAGTACAACATTGTTGTTCATCAAAAATCAAAACTAATAGTTGAAAGTTTAAATTCGACACAGTTATAAGTGTTCCCAGTTATAAGTAAGCTTAAAGTTTCGTTTTCTTTTAATAGCCCTGTAAATTTGGAATATTCACTTATGTATACCCTGTATATGTAACTGAAAATCTTCATTTAAATTTTCTTAAATCGGAATTTCAGAGCGCTAAATAATTTTAATTTATTACTTAAAATAAATTCAAATATTTCAGTTCTATTTTATTGGATTTAACAAAAATTGTCTTTTATGTAATGGATGTAATTCAATTTTTATTTGAATTTTAATAAATTAAAATTTCAGAAGGTTAAATAATTTTTTCAAGTTAATCAGTATAAAAAAATTCAAATATTTCAGTTCCAACTTTAATGAATTGACCAAAATTTTTCTTTTATGCAGGGAATGCAATTAAATTTTTATTTAAATTTTCATAAATTAAATCTTCTGAGGGACCCCTTTATAATTAATTAGTTTTTACACCACTCAAATATTTCAGTTCTATTTTTAATTAAATGAACAAAGTTTTTCTTTTATATAACAGATGTAACTAAATCGTTTAAAATTTCATAAGTCGTTATTTCAGAGGATTAAAGATTTTTTATAGTTTGTTATTTAAAATAAATTCAAATATTGGAGTTCAAATTTTAATGAATGAACAAACATTTTTCTTTTATAAAGTAGATGCAATTATATTTTGATTTAAATTTTCATAAATCGAAATTTCAGATGAATGAAGAATTTTTCATAATTTATTAGCTCAAATAAATTCAAACATTGCAGTTTGTATTTTAATTAATTGGTCAAAATCTTTCTTTTTTATAACTATTTATTGTACCAAATTAATAGTTGGACTAATTTATTTAAAGTATTTTATGTTTTAATATTTTAATATTTTAATATATAAAACGTGACATTAATGATTCGATTTGCCTTATAAATAATCGAATTTTTAATAATCGAATGCCTGCCTAATATAATATTTTATTATTGGAAATATTTCTAATAAATCGGCTGTACGTTTAAGAACAGAAAAGATTTTTTATCCAATTAGTATAAACGTATATAAAGTACTAAACAATAAAAAAATATCATAATAATTTAAATTTATTTTAGAAATTACAAAACATTCTTTTCCAGTTTAGCAGTAATTTTTTATACCATTACAACAAAACACTCTTGCATATTCCTGCATCAAAATGCTAAGCATTGCTCCATTTTTATCAAATAGCAATTAGAGTCGTCATTTTTTAACACAATATGATAAAAGTGGTGCATAAAATTATTAATCTAATTATTGCAAAATAAAACTGCTATTCAATCTTTATGCAATATTATTATAACTTAAACTTTCCTTTAGAATAAGTATGTATTGCAACAGGAACAAGATAAATTTAAACTAAAATTTATGTGCAAAAGTATATGGAAGTTTTACACGAAGGTTATTTCAATTAAAAATAATAATAAAATCCATTTGTAACTGTTTCTAATTAAAAAATAAATTATATTCTGTATTAAAACTACTACAAAATATTTTTTTTAATTGTAAATCCTAAATAAATGCGAGAGTAAATAATTTTTAGCAAACATGATATAAGTAACTTGTTACAAGAAGGACAAAATTATTTACATAACATTTTCCATTGTAAAATTCCATATTATCCTAATCAAATATGAATGGTAATTTACAATAGTAGTTTTAAATAATTATTAACTTTGAACAATAAGTAAAATGTTTACTGGTGTTTAGGTATTTTCGACACATTTAAAATAATTTTTAATTTAAGTGCACTCAAAACAAATCATTATTAACTTTTTCCAATTTGGGTTTGGTTACTAGTAAATTAATCAATTTAGTGAAAAAAAAATAAAATGTTTGCATTATTTATTTTATTTTATTTTATTTTTTGCAAATAGTTAAATTCGTGTAATAAACTTTGAAATGCTGGTATATTATTACGTAATATCTTTGGATAAATATTTTTATTTTTATCAGTTGCAACATAGTCAACAAATAAGGATCGATTTTTTTTCTTAATGTCAGTAATATTTGAGAAAAATATTTAATACTTTTGAGGACATGGGAGTGGGGAGCTTAACCGTTGGTAAGAAACAATAATCCCAAGTATTTATAAAGAATTAAACTAAAAAATCAAAAATAATTACATATTTTAATCTTAAAAACATGAATTATTTAAGGTACTGAGTTCTGTTAAAGGAAAAATATAAAATAATGCGTTCAAAACATTTTCTAGAAATATTATTTTCCAATTTTTAAAATATAAGAATTAAAAACTACATACCTTTATATCTTTATTAAAGTGTTTTACTATTATTCGAAATTGGAATTTCAAAATATAAGTCAAATGGAATTTTACAATATGTTGTTTATTTTCTAATTATTGACACATGTTTAACAAGGAAGACCCAGATGTAAACTAACCAATGACACACCTTCAACTATTGGGCTGTTTCTCCATACCCTCCGTTTATACTAAACAGGTCCTTAGTAGAAAACCAGTATTTGCGTAATATTAGCTAAATTAGAGAGAAAAACTGGACATATATTGTGCAATATAATAGTATTTTCATTTTTTGAATACATAACCAATATTTATGAACTACGAGTATTTTTTTAATGTTAACACAAAATCATAAATATTTCCATTGCAATACCAACATCTTCGTTATATTGGAATTACACTGAAATTATTTTCAATAATGACAATACTCCTTCTGTATCAGTAAAATTCCGGAAATATTTCCAGAATAATTTTCTTTTCACATCAGTACTAGTGTTATACAGTCAAACCTCTTTAGTATGTCACTCTCGGGTCCACTTAAAAATGACTTACTAAGCGGAGTTTATATTAAATGTAGAATAGAATTCCAAACGTTTATGTTATAAGTATATCTATAACTAAATTGCATTATAAATTATATGAATTAGTAGAATAAGAATTATAATTCGTAAAATGGACAACAAATTAACGGAAGTATAGTAAGTAAGTATGTTACGTAGTATTTAATTGTACAACTCGATTCGTATCCATTTGTCACTGCCTTAGAAAAAAGAAAAAAAAAAAACACCAATTTTTGTTTGATGTCAGTTTTCTGAAATTAATTTTTTTTCCTCTAAGGAATACAGCATATTATATTCTCTATTTGTAGTGTCATTCAAAAACGACATGTAGCTCATTAGTTCATCAATGAAGGCTTTTTAATTTGCAACAATCGGTTTGGGAGGTTCCTCTTCTTCATGATCAATCACTGTCGGGTTCTACTGCTGGCCCCGCTCTTCGCTTCCAAAACATCAGCTACAATTTCAGTTATTGTTACATTCAGATAATTGTTTATCTGTCAGACAATCTTTATAAGGAAAGGGCTGTCATCTGGAATGTTGTCAAACTTACAGTCATGCACAACAAATGTTTTTGGAGATAATATTAACAAAATAATTTAACCCAGTTTGCCTATCTTACTCACGGCTTAAGCGAAGTGGTTGAAAAAATGATGATGGGCTAAGCGAAGTACAATATGTGAAAAAGCGTATGGGAATGGTCGGGACTTCTGAAATATTACGTAATATGCGGAGTGACGTTTTATCCCGGTGACTTATTAACGAGGTTTGACTGTTCCAGTATAGTATCAATACTTTCTCAATATTGGTGTTACTTTTAATTATACCCAATAAGCACAAATTGGTTGGACCAACGTTAGCTAATTTTTGGTTAATTGTTGCCCTACGTTAGCACACAGTAATAAATATCACTCTGCCACACGATTGGCCAAAGAACTGTTTGCCAACAAAGCTCCAAAAATGGCCCAGCCGTTAGCTAATCAGAATCCTGTTCAAATACGGTCAAAATTAGAGAGGTCTCTACACTTAAACAAAAGACAGATGTTTATTGATCTAGGAAATTATAACATAACCACGAACTAAAATATATAATAACCTCTTCCGAGTTACCCATGATTTCAAAAAGCTTTCTTATCTCTAAAATCTCCAGAAACTAATATATTTTCAAGATTTAAAGAAGCACATTTATAAAAACAAAGTTTCTTTTGCTACCACTGATTTTCGAAAACATTTCCGAGAAATTTTATAGTGTATTAATCAGTTTTCTAAACAATAGAATTTAGGTTTTTAGATTGCTATCAATAATCAAATAAAGATTTTCATGATCAATAAGGATGTTTTACAGAAAAACATGATAAATTAATAGCAATAACATTAACATTAATATTATTTTGTTACTATTGCATATATAAATTCGATAACGCAGCAAAAAACGTTTATTTGAGAATAAATAACGTATCGTAAAACCGATATTGGGGTTTGCAAAAACTGATTAATACACTATCAAAATTACTCGGAAATGTTTTGGAAAATCACTGAAAAAAAAAAAGCTTTGTTTTTATAAATAATTCTTTAAAACGATAAAATTTTTCGTTTTAACAGAATTCTGTTATATACACGTTCCATTTTTAGACGTTTTGCTCTATTTGCAATATACTGCCCATATAATATCAATATTGGTGCTACTTCAAAATTACTTTTAAAGTATAACCAATAATGTAACATAAGTTACATTTATTAATCGGTATTATTATTATATAGCTATTATTCGATACTTTAGAGACAAAGAAAATATGAGCAATATAATTATTGTTTTTCTTTGTGAAACAACAAAGGAACACAAAGATTTCAATTAAAACAAATTATATAAGCAAAATAATTAAATAAAACATTACATGTGTTAAAATACAATAATTAAATAAACGTTTCACACACATTTTCGCAACGTAACGCAGCTAAAAAAAAAACGTGATTTTTGTATGTTAATATGAAGGAATTATAAGCATATTTCCTTATCTATCTTTAAGAGCACGTTTAAATATTTTTAAAAATGATCGAATTAGAGATTTTTTTCTTCATATTTTTCATTTATGATGTTTTGCAACTCTACTATTTCCAAATCTTCAGATAATTAAACGCTCATACTCGTAAAACAGCTACTTGACTTTAAATATAAAAGTTTTTAAATTATTTCTCAACCTTTATCAAATAAAGTAAAATAAAAGCAAAATATTTAAAAAATATATACTCCTTTATAAGCATTTAATGTTTACTTAGTATCTTGCAAATCAAAACTAATTTCATTGCTACTATTTATATAGTCCCAAAACATTTCCTTTGCAATACGTTAATTTAGTTTGATTCCTTATTATTAAAAATTCACCACTTTGATTTTCGCTATTTATGCTTGATAGAAAGTACAAGCTTACACACACATATATATATATATATATATATATATATATTTGGCTAATGGGAAAGAAAAAAAAAACATATTATTTAAACTATCTCTAGGATTTCTAAACTGCTTTCTCGGCGTATAATTGAATTACTATTACACGTAACCATTTAAATGAACCATGATAAAACCATTAAATGATACAAGAGTATTTTATTAAAATAATTATTACAATCTTTATTGTTTATTAATATTTTCTACTTTTTAAGTGTTAAAATATTTCGTCCTTGCCGTTTCACAGCCAGTTTGCTTATTTCGTCGAGAGTGTTTTGGCGCATAATTAATTTCATAACTCGTAAATAGTTGTAACCATAAAAAATATCTAGTAAACGGAAAAATGCCTTAAAATTAATTTATTAATTTATAACTGAGTTCTAAAAATATTAAAATGTTGTTCTGTCATCGAAACCACATATTTGTACATAGTTTTATTATTATTATTATTATTATTATTCTAGCCTATCAGGAAGTGAGAGAAAAATTGGTTTAAAAATTCAATATTTACATACAAAAACAAAGTTGAGTAAGTAAAATATTGGTAAAAGAGTGATAAGTTGATAAACGGTTGATAAAAGAGTGTAAAAATAATTTATGTCAAAGCTTGAAAATTTTGTCTCTCTTCCTGAAAAACATCATTTTTTTTAATTACGTCATTTTACGAATAAGCTGGCGATTTCCCGTATGCGCAGATTAATCAAACAACACTTACCCTAAATGTATAACGCAGTTAAGAGAAGCAAGGCTTCAAAACAACACTATTTTCCACACTGATTTTATAGACAACATCAAGTAGTTTGATACGTCCAGTTGTCTACTTGGATGAAGCTGGAAAACTAACTCTACATGTTTTCTCGCCGCACATCCTCTACAGAGCGTATTGACCTTCAAAGAATCGTAGAGAACAATTTTTTAGTATTATTATTTTTTTCTACTTTTTCCTTATTTTTTTAATTGTGTAGTTGTTGCACGTGTAACATGATAAACAGCGGTAAAGATAAATTACCTTTATTACTTTGACAACAAAAGATCGTTGGAATAACTTTGACGTTAGTTCTTAACATATCGGATGTAGAATTCTGCTTCTTCGAGATTGCGTCATGTTCCACATATATAACCACGCTATTTCACAGATGTTTGGAAATTAAATTGAGTGTATTTAATATACCTGATTATGCTTCCTGAGTCCTGGACGGATTGGGTTGTACCCGACCCGACCCGTGCCCAAATATAGACACACTTCCGATATGTATAACTAGCGTCGGGTTGTATCTGACCCGAACGAAAAATTTCTGCTTAAAGTCAACCAGAAACCCGACCCAAAATCCAACAAAAAACAAAAAGTCCATCAACCCAAAACCCGACAAAGATACGGTATGCTTCAACCCGAACCCGAAGTATTAAAATCCGAAAAAGAAGTGAAAGAAAATTAATCCATATTTTAATACAATTATGGAAAAATAGTCAACAATTATATTTCTAATGACAATTTTATATTTTTTTGTATAAAAATGAACACACATACACTCATTATAATATTCAAATATATATTTTTTTTCGTTGTTATCAGGCCGTGTATGTTTTTCTTTTCGAGGCTTATGAGTAATAGCAAAATAAACAAAAACATAAAATAAAGAATGATTACATCAGAAGAGAGCTTGAAATTATACCAATATTAAATAAAATAGGAAATTACAGAAGGAAATGGAGGGACCGAGGGACCACATCGAAAGGATGGATACTGATCGTATACCAAGGGCAGCCTTTAATTATAAGCCAAGGGGGAAAAGGAACAGAGGAAGGCCGCGGAAAAGATGGATTGAGGCCGGAACAGGCTTATAGCCTGAAACCATGTTTTGGGATGATGATGATGATGATATTCTTTTTCATTTGAAATATTCAGGATTTTCTTATGAAAAATCTTGTCAACACGAACCCTAGCCGACAGAGTCAAAACCTAATCCGAAACCGACCCGAATCCAAAACATTTAAAGTCAAAATGACCCAAACCCGACCAGCAACGAAAACAATTAGTGTCGAGGTTACTCAGCCCAAACGAGTGAAAGTCTAACCCAAAGCCTACCCCGAATCCGAAAGATTTAAAGTCAACCAGACCTGAACGCTAAGAGCAACAAAAAAAATTATTGTCAACTGGACCTGACCCTCGGTTTGGATCAGGGCCATGTACAATCGGGGGTTCTCCTACCCGATGCAGGACTGTAATGCCTCCTGCTTACTTTGTGGTACTCGAACTTCGATGCAATTTGGGAATTGCTTTGTAAAATTCTAGTTCAAATTAAAATTGTGACATTATTAGATATCTCCTTGAGCAATAAATCCATATTAAAGTCCTGTAAATTTTGTGGTTGATTTTTTTTTTCCGATGAAAAACATCATGTGATTAGATAAAGTAAATGGTTACAGTTATACAAAAATGAGCATTTCTTTTTTGTATACCAGTACTTTATAAGACATTAATTTTCTTCTTATTTCATTTAGATTTAGTTTCATGTGCCTGTAAATGACGAATAGCGGAAACATAAATTACCTTTATCAGTATAACAATAAAAGGTTGTTGAAATAGCTTTGGCGTTAGTTTTTAACATATCGGGTGTAGAATTTTGCTTCTTCGAGATTGTATCATGTTCCATTTATAAACACGCCATTTTAATTATGTCTAGTATTTAACCTTGAATTTATTCAATATGAATGATGCCTCCTACGGATTTTGGTGTACTCTGACCTAGGCATGCAATTTACGGATTGCTTTTTAAAAATTGTATTTAGGATCAAATTGTGACATCACACATGCCGGTGTCCATGAATAATATATTTACGTTAAAGCCCTATAATTTTGTAGTGGAGAACGATTTTTCGTCAAAAAAAAAATATTAGTAAGAAGAAAAAAAAGTTACTGAAAGAAAAGTGCAAGATAAAAGAAAAGTACAAGAATTTAATCACTTGAGCTGGAAAAACATGCCACGTACGTCGAGATATATTTGTGAATTAGTTTCATAGTTGCAAAATCTCGTACCACTATTGTTTAATAGTAATCTTCGTCTTATTTGATGACAGAAATTCTGTGATTAAATAAGACAAAGATTGGGAGATGTAGAATTAGTCTTTTTCAAGTTTGTGTCATGTTTCACAGACGTCTAGTAATTAACTTTGAAAATATTCAATACAACTGATGCCTCTTACAGATTTTATTGTACTCGGATTTAGACATTACAATTTACGGATGGCATTTTTAAATTTTGGATTCATGCTCAAATTACATCATACATGAGAACTCGTCGACCTTACATTGGAGCCCTATAATTTGTAGTAGAAAACTACTTTTCAGTAAAAAATTATTAGTTCGAGCAATACTTTAATCACTTGCGCTGAAAACAATGTGCCAGGCATGTCGAAATGTTTTTCTGAATAAGTTGCATAGCAGGCAAGCCTGATAGAATTACTTTTTAAGCGTCTAATAGTTCCTTCGTCTTTTTCGGTGACAGAAATTCTACGATTAAATAAGACAAAGATTACTATTAAAAATAGTGCTGCAAGACTTGACAGCTATGCAGCTAATGCACAAAAACATTTCAACGTGCGTGGCACGTCTTTGCAGCATTTGTATACCAATCTATACTAATATTATAAAGGAGTAAAGATTGTTTGTTTGTTTGTAGGGAGTAATCTCTGGAACTACTGAACCGCTTTCAAAAGTGATGGTGGCAAATTGATGGTGACAACCCCTGCTCCAACATAGGCTATATTTTATGTCGGTGCCACTACCCCAGGGAGGTGCAGGAGCGCAAAACGTTCTAAAATTGCGATCTTTTCTATACTGAAGCAGCTAGAAATTTGAAATTTGGCGTTGTAGTTACTTATAAGATGTAAATGCTCTCTAAGAACAAAATAAAACAAAAATCGAAATTTAAAAAGGTGAAATGAGCGAAAAGCGTTCTAAAAACATTCTAAATTACAATTTCTATGGAATCTCTAGAACTACCGAACCGATTTGAAATTTGGCGTTGTAGTTACTTATAAGATGTAAATGCTCTCTAAGAACAAAATAAAGAAAAATTCGAAATTTAAAAGGGCGAAATGAGCGAAAAGCGTTCTAAAAACATTCTAAATCACAATTTCTATGGAATGTCTAGAACTACCGAACCGATTTGAAATATGGCGTTGTAGTTACTTATAAGATGTAAATGCTCTCTAAGAACAAAATTTAAAAAAATCGAAATTTAAAAGGGTGAAATGAGCGAAAAGCGTTCAAAAAGCATTCTAAATTACAATTTCTATGGAATCTCTAGAACTACCGAACCGATTTGAAATTAGGCGTTGTAGTTACTTATAAGATGTAAATGCTCTCTAAGAACAAAATTTAAAAAAATCGAAATTTAAAAAAGTGAAATGAGCGAAAAGCGTTCTAAAAACATTCTAAATTACAATTTCTATGGAATCTCTGGAACTACCGAACCGATTTCAAATGTGATGGTGGCAAATGGATGGTGACAACCCCTGCTCCAACATAGGATATATTTTTTGTGGGTGCCACTATCCCCAGGGGAGTGCATTAGCGAAAAACGTTCTAAAATTGCGATTTTGTTTATACTGAATGAGCTAGAAATTTGAAATTTGGCACTTATACGACGTAAATGCTCTCAATGAACAGTTTCTAAAAAATTCGAAATTTAAAAGAGTGAAATGAGCGAAGAGCGTTCTAAAAACATTCTAAATTACAATTTCTATGGAATCTCTGGAACTACCGAACCGATTTCAAAAGTGATGGTGGCAAATGGATGGTGACAACCCCTGCTCCAACATAGGATATATTTTTTTGTGGGTGCCACTATTCCCAGGGGGGTGCAGGAGCGAAAAACGTTCTACAATTGCGATTTTGTTTATACTGAATGAGCTAGAAATTTGAAATTTGGCATGGTAGTTACTTATACGATGTAAATGCTCTCTATAAACATTTTCTAAAAAATTCGAAATTTAAAAGGGTGAAATGAGCGAAGAGCGTTCTAAAAACAATTTAAATTACAATTTCTATGGAATCTCTAGAACTACCGAACCGATTTCAAAAGTGATGGTGGCAAATTGGTGGTGACAATCCCTGCTCCAACAGCCTCTTTAATAAAAAACTATGCGTTTCTGACGACTGGGTTTTTCGCTAATTGTTGCCACAGATTAATCTCGGAAAATGAAACATTTGAAGTTACTGAAAAAAAATAGTAGCTCGAAAAATATTTGTCAGAAAATTGTTAGGCAAACTGCGTTTGAAAGGTAAAAAATTTTATTTTTCTTGATATAAATTTCAAATCTAATGATTATGCCATTTTTCAAATATTGAATTTGAAAGATTACCAAATTTCACAATGTAGTATCATAGCAAAACCTTCATGCGTAAAAAGATAATGATAAGGGTGATGTGTCCTGGCGTGTATATTGGGTATAGCACGAGTCACAAATTATATAGTAGCGTTATTATTCTGTTAAAATATAAAAGTTAATTATGAAATGTCAATATTTTGTTGGATTAAAAGTTCGCTATAAGAAATTGCCAGCGTAGCGAGCGTAGCGAGCGTAGCTTGCTAGTATACTATAAGACAGGTATATTGTAAGATCGGTACCGGTTTCGAATGTGAAATTATCCTCATAAAAAAACCTGCAACCAAAATTGAAAAAGTAAAAAACGGCCTGCGTAAAGATCAACCTCAGCTATCCAGCGCAAAAAAAAAAAAAAAAAAAAAAGATACAAACGAGATATGTATTTTTAGAAATTTATCCCATAGAATTAACATTAGAGAGCGGGTGTTTTCGCGTGAGTGAAATAGCCTCTTAAGAGGCTACTTCATTCACGCGAAAACACCCACTCGCTAATGTTAATCTTATGGGGGGAAATATTTTAGGATATCTCGTTCGCATTTCAATATTTTGAAATGATTTTTTTTTTTTTTTTTTTTTTTTTTTTTGCATTGGATAGCTGAGGTCGATCTCTATGTAGGCCTTTTTATACTTTTTCGATTTTTATTACAAGATTTTTTTTATTAAGATACTTTCATTTTCGGAACCGGTATCCAAATTGAAAATATCCTCAATTAAAAAAAAAAAAAAAAAAAAAAAAAAAAAAAAAACTGCAACCAAAATCAAAAAACTGAAAAAGGGCAGGCAGGACCTCAGCTATCTAATGCAAAAAAATTCATTTAAAAATATTGAAATGCGAACGAGATATCGTAAAATATTTCCCCCACAGGATAAACATTAGCGAGTGGGTGTTTTCACATGAGTGAAGAAGCTTCTTAAGGATTAAGGCCTACAGTGTTTTGTCCAGGCCTTGTTTGTTTGACCATGGACCCTGAGATGATATGCAGCATATTTCCCGGCCAGGTGGTCAGCTTAACTTGGAACCCTCTGTGTTTTTCTTTTAGCTCCCAAGCAAGCTTGGTACTCATTTTATCGAACCCGAATGGATGAAAGGCTAAAAATTTATATACTATTACATGCATTTAAAATGCATGCTTTTCACTCATAACATTTAAAATGCATGCCTTTCACTCATAACATTTAAAATGCATGCTTTTCACTCATAACATTTAAAATGCATGCCTTTCACTCATAACATTTAAAATGCATGCCTTTCACTCATAACATTTAAAATGCATGCTTTTCACTCATAACATTTAAAATACATGCCTTTCACTCATAACATTTAAAATGCATGCATTTCACTCATAACATTTAAAATGCATGCCTTTCACTCATAACATTTAAAATACCTCCACCACCCACCTTGGACTATATAGGGCCCTGGAGCAAGCATTACTTCGGAGTGAGGAGGGGGGGGGGGGTGATTTCTGTCTATCCGTAGAATATTTTCTTAAATTATGCTGAAATGACTAAACTTCTTACGTAAATTTCGTCTTAGGTACGATTCACATCTGTATACAGGGTATCGTAAGAAAGATTATCACAACTTTAAGAGATGATAGAATACACCTTTTTATTGTATAGAATATAAGGGCTCATGCGAGTTGTTGAACTATACTAAATACAGGTCTTTCAGTCATTCTTGGCTAATTGTCATAATATCATACGTTTGTAATAATCTGTCTAAAAGAAAATTGTCCGCAATTGGTCATCATTACAGGTTTTAATTTGCTTTGTTACGCAGATAATGTCGATAATGAATATCTCTTGAAAACAATAGACTACTGAGTTTTTACGATAAAATTTTAATCATTAGCTTTCTGATGATGTAGTTGATTCTGTTTTTTGGAATGGGGTACGGAAGCAAGGGGGGATCCCCTCTTCTTAAATCTTTGCAAAAGTAAGAATTTTGGTCACTTTTGGACACTTTTTTTAACATTAGGCTCCCCATTTAACGAAAATCCCCCGTACATCCAAGGGAGCTCACTCAAATGGGGGAAAAGGGCAGCTGCCCCGCTGTCCCCTGCATCAGTCAAGCCCTGTTCCCCACCCCCAAAAAAGAAAAGGAAATACAAATTTTAAGAAGAAGAAATATTATCATAAAATTAAGCATTTCATTTCAACAACAAAGAATTGTTTATAATTTACACACGCGACTTATTAGATCTGCTTTTGTCAAGATTTGCACCCGGCTAACATAAAAGTACCGTACATTTCATGTATTGTTAGTTATTTCATAAAAATATAACAATTTGATGACGTTTTTAAAAATGTAAATAAAGGTTGGCAGAAAGTACTTTTGAAATTTTCGCTAAGTCTATAAGATTTTAAACGTAAAGCTGGTAATTTAAGAATTTGATAAGCCTTGAAACCATTATAAAAAGTTTGCTTATCTCAAATAGATATGGATGACCCGTCAGGTTACCAGGGGTTTTAAAGTACACTTAGCATTACCCTACTGCAAAGTGAAATGAATGGTATCCCGATTACGGATTCAGGACCCCACTTAGTTTATCTAAGCCCCGGGGAAATATCATTTGGGAAAAGGGCTTTCTCTACATCTGTAGAAATTGTTCATGAATTATGCTTAAGTGACGAGTACTAAATTTCACACTTATTGTATATTATACATATATTTCGTGCCAGGTACTATTCATATCTGTATATGGGGTATCACAAAAAAGATTGTCAGAACTTTAAGAAAAATACCAGTAGGAAAAATAGTAGGATAACTAGTAAAAATAATGATAGTTTTGTTGACGAGAGTATTTGTTTACAAATTTTCCCTTTACTTATCTACGAAGGTCATAAGATGTCTAAAAGAAAAATGCCCCCAGTTGGTCATCATAAATGGTTTTAATTTGCCCCGTTACGAGGGAAACAGCAATAATGCATTTTAATCATTAGTTTTCTGTTGATTCAGCTCGTTCTTTTGTGTGTGTGTGTGTGTGGCGTGAGTGTCCTATATGGGAAGCAGAGAGGAGGAGGGGAGGACCGCACTCACTTCCTAAATCTTTGAAAATATTTTTGGTCACTTTTGGCCAATGTTATCCATTTGGCACCCTCTTAATGAAAATCCTTAATACTGCTATGGGAGCCCCTAGGCCAGCTGCCCCGCATGCACTGCATTAGTCAGGCCCTGTACTGATGCTACCCAGACTTCCTTGGTAATCATCCCTAATCGGGATACGATTCATTTTTTTTTGTCTGGACGAGGGCGACATTGCTAAATGTACTTTTAAATAGCCAGCAAACGGCCAGGTCATGATCCATACTTATTTCAAGTAGGCTCTAAAAATCGCTTTCGAAAGATTTCAACCTTTAACTTCTTAAATAACTTTCTTCAACTGCTCTCTGTCTATTTTAAATTCTAACTTCAGTTCAGATATATGTCATTCTACGATAAGACTTGTTTACAATTATGCGATTAATTATATTTATAGAATCATTTTCAATACCAAAAGACATTTTAAAATAAAGACAGTTGAGCAATTTCAAGTTAGAAAGAAATATAATTAAAACCTCAGAATGCTTTTCGGAGGCATGAATGTTGTTTTCAATCACTGTATTTCTGTAAAATTCCATACACAGGTTTGGGTTTCCCTGTAATAGAACCAGTTTCGATCTTCTGGAAAATTCACTGGATTCTGTTGAGTTTGTAATATGCGTAAACATGCTTTTGTACAAAAAATTATGATTGCTTTCAAAAACAGAAAGCTCTTTTCTACCCACACTTTAAATTTACCTATTCATTATTTCTTGAAATAATTACGACAACGTCAAAAACAGATTCACATTTTTCATTCAAAGAAAACAGCATAATTTTTCAACTTGGTGATTGCATAAATTTTCTTGCTCAGCATGGAGTAAATAGTGACGTTTAACAATGAAATTAAGTGCTTATTTTCTTCATTTCACGTTACTTCCGAAAGTAAAAAAAAGGGCAGGGGGATTTATCAAAGTTTAAAGTAATGTTAACAATAAAGTTAATTCATACATCATACATGGATTTATGAAACACTTTCCAATATACGAGAACCTTCAATGTCATCTTCTTCAATTTGCTAGCCACAACTCTAATTCTAGTAACATAAGTTGCTATATAAAAAACCTCAATAAAGTAAAGAACTTCTAATGTTGAGATTAACCTGTTGAGACCTGAAGTTTAAATAATACTTCAAATACACATTCTTTGCTTTTGAAAATACACAATGACAACATAGATGACCAGAAAAAGCCCTTTTTCCAAAATTGATATTTTAGTGGACTGGTAATTTAGGATCACAAATATAGATCTAAAATAGCTAGCCCCCATAAAATATCAATTTAATTATCATAACCTAAATTCACGCAATAACAATTCAAAAAAAATATTTTTCCACGCTCAACAACTCAAAATTTTGAGACACATTTTCAGACTCATTTTTAAAAGTAAAATCCTGAAACTTGGCGACGTGATTTATGAAGAGATTTATAAGGGACACGTGTTTTCATTTTTCGTTCAATTAATTAGAAATTGATTTACAAACAATTATTTTCACAGTACGATAATTTTTTTTTTTCAGGGCTATCACTTCGGTAAATTCGGTTCAAAATGTTCAATTTGACAGCATTTTTCGAAATATATTCTGCCTCTATCAAAATATCGAGACAATACGGACATTATAATGTTTCTGAATAAGAGATCCTGCCAATTGGATGCATTTTAGAGCAAAAATTAATTTAAAAATAAGTCTCAAAATAAGCAGTTTGGATTTGAATACACCCTTAAAACAAGTAAATTATGATATTTCTATAAATCCTCATTTTTTTATTATTCTAAAGCATTTAAGTTAAATAATAATGAAAATTACTCTCTTGACCACGTTGTTAAGTCATTTGACAACTCAAATGACAATAACATTTATTTTGTGAGGAAATAAGCATCAGTTCTGTCATTTAGTGGTTTTGTTTCAAAGCAAAAACTATTCAGCTATATAGAAGTAAATTAAAAATGTAAAAAAATCAGTTTAGTTTTTATGGTCAAAAGAATATTTGTCTACATTTATGTACCTCGGGTCTGAAGAGATTACAAAAGGAATAATATGTATGTAGATTTTTAAGAGTTTCAAATGAATATTTATAGTAGATTTTCAAAAATAAAAATGTTTAATGCGTTTCCAGAAAAACATGATGACCAATAACCAATCAGTTCCGAAAAACATTGTAACATGTTTATATAAAACTGATTGTCTACATTTTATACGATGTTGTGACGAAAAAATTAATTATCGGTAGAAATATCTGGGAATTTCCTGAAATTCTACATCTATTTTAATAAATTAACGTACAAACAATGTATGAGATATCATCAAAGCGATAATTTAAAATGGCATACGTAAGTTGGCTATGCCAGTTTTTAACACTTTTCAACTATGTTGGAAAGTGTTAATGAATTCAATTTGTCTGTCTGTTTGTCTGTCATCTGTCCATGCTCTAACTCGCGTAAATACGCTCGGATTGCCATGGAAATGATATATATTATTGATGCTTACTATGACATGTTCGATATTGAAAATGAAATGTGTAGCACTTATAGTTCATTTACAAGGACACGCTAACTAATGCCGTTACATTATGGTCTATGGGAAAAACGTTTGCAGCGTGTTTTAATGATGTTACACTGTTTCAAAAGCACTGAAATTTATATACATCACTGTAAATTTATATGTATCACAGTGTATTTTAATGATGTTGCACTATTTCAAATACACTGAAATTTATATACATCACTGAGGTGCACTACAAGATGCTTATTATAGAATAGGGCGTGCATAGCATTTATCATACATTTACAGGGACACACAAAAGAATTCAGTTACAGTACTGACTTTGAATATTAATTTCTGAAAGTGTGTTTTCAGTTGTGGTGCGCGTTTTTAAATGTAACTAACTTTTTTCCATATTACTTGGTGTATATATAGCCTATAGATCATATACAGGGCTGAACAAAATATCTCGAGCACATTATTCCGTTTACTGATGAAGTTTCTGGAGGGCTACTTCAACTGAACTTTTTGCTTTGGACATATTAAATTTATTATTACCAGGGCTTGACAAATGTGGTCACCAAGTTTCCACTGGCCACCAAGTTTTTTTTTTTTATCTGGCGGGGGTATATGCCAGAATTGACCTAAGAATGAGCATAAACGATATTTTTTTTCTCTCCCCGCAACCCTATTTATGCGCGACAAGTAGTGATTTTCCTCTTCTCTCATACTTTTAATGGAAGAAACAAGTTTAAAAGGCATTTTCCATCTCATGCACAGAAAATGCCATCCTTCCCTGCTTTAGCCAGCTAGCATGTCATGTGATTAAAATGTGGGGGGAAGGGGATTCAATAAAACTGTAAGAAATAATGTCAATCCAACCTCTGTGTCATCTAAAATTGTATACAGTGCTAAAAAAATTCTCAAGTTTTTCTGAGAGTTTCTAATCAGGTTTTTGGGTTCAGAATTTAATCTATCACATTCATTTTAAAGAGTAAAAACATAAGTAATTATAAGCAATTCATTTGAAGTAAATCTATAAAACTTAATTAACATTCAGACTCTTCACTTTCATTAGAAAACTTAGTTTATATTATCTTTTTAAATTATGTAACTAATAATTTTAAACTATGCTTATTATTTTTTTCTCAATTATTTCATAAAAAACTTTTGTGCTTTTTGAAAATCAATGACAGGAAAATGAAGAGGGGGGGGGGGTAAATATTTTTTACTGGCTACTAGAATTTTTTGCTGGCTACCAGATTTTATCAATTTTGTAAAGCCCTGATTATTACCAAATATATTTTCATTATTGTCAAAAAAAATGTGAGCATATATAGAAAATTTAATTTTCAATACTTCGTTTCCATTATATCATCGGAAAATATTTTTCTTTTTAAACTACGATATTGGAAACCACATAAGCTAATGATCAGAACATTTGAAGGAAATAATTCGATTTTTCATCATTCTCAGATTTAATTATCCAAATTATCATAATTGTTAATGTAGAATAATAAAATCAATAAAAATGAAGTTTAGGTAAAATACCATCTATAGTTTTTGCTTTTTGCATAGTAAATTTATTATTGTTGAATATTTTAGCATTATTGGAGAAAAAACAAATAAAAATGAAGTTCAGGTAAGATACCATCTATAGTTTTTGCTTTTTGCATAGTAAATTTATTATTGTTGAATATTTTAGCATTATTGGAGAAAAAACAAATAAAAATGAAGTTCAGGTAAGATACCATCTATAGTTTTTGCTTTTTGCATAGTAAATTTATTATTGTTGAATATTTTAGCATTATTGGAGAAAAAACAAATAAAAATGAAGTTCAGGTAAGATACCATCTATAGTTTTTGCTTTTTGCATAGTAAATTTATTATTGTTGAATATTTTAGCATTATTGGAGAAAAAACAAATAAAAATGAAGTTCAGGTAAGATACCATCTATAGTTTTTGCTTTTTGCATAGTAAATTTATTATTGTTGAATATTTTAGCATTATTGGAGAAAAAACAAATAAAAATGAAGTTCAGGTAAGATACCATCTATAGTTTTTGCTTTTTGCATAGTAAATTTATTATTGTTGAATATTTTAGCATTATTGGAGAAAAAACAAATAAAAATGAAGTTCAGGTAAGATACCATCTATAGTTTTTGCTTTTTGCATAGTAAATTTATTATTGTTGAATATTTTAGCATTATTGGAGAAAAAACAAATAAAAATGAAGTTCAGGTAAGATACCATCTACAGTTTTTGCTTTGTGCATATTAAATTTATTATTACCAAATATTGTTGATTTATTGTAAAAAGAAAAAAAAAGAAAAGAAAAAAGGAAAAAGAAAAAAGAAAAAAAAAGAAAGAAATAACAAGTGGGTAAGTGTAATCGAAGATCGCTCAAATAAACCAGCCCGCTATTATATTCTGTCATAACAGTATCTGTCATGTGGACTAAATGCTATATTTAAAAAAAATAATTTCAAAATTAAACATGTTGTACACCTTTAAAATGTTAAAATATGCGAATATTTCCATAATCGGATTTTTATCATGATTCAATATGTTTCTCAAACTCATATATTTACTATTCTCTATTACTCATATTGATACTCGCTTTGTATTATTCTCAAACATTTGAAAAATTCATTAAACTTCCAATATGATGTCAGATTTTCTTTTTAATTCTCTAATGACGTGATATTAATCTGCTTTGTGTACGTACACATATATTCATACTCTTTGTATTATCTGAAATTTTCTGTTTTATTACCACTATGACATCAATCATTTTTATTTCATATTAATCTTTTTTTCAATGGGTGAAACTTTTTATTTCATTTTCATTTTTCACGAGGAAATCGTTCAATAAAAAATTAATTATTGTAGGAAGAATTTCATTGTGTATTTTTAATTTTTGGCAACTGCTATGACGAAAAATATTTAAATTTAATAGGAAAAGGCTGTTCGGATTTTGGTTTTTTATCTCTATTTATTAAAATAATACGATTTTTTCAAATTTTAATATTTTGAGCTTCATAGCTGGTATTCAGTTATATATATATATATATATACAAAGTTTGAACTCTATAAGTTACATAGTTTCTGAGAGTGGCTCTATGACGGACAGACAACGGAGCGGGAGTAATAGGGTTTCGTGAGATGAACGAAACCCTAAAAAAGAGCATGTATAAAAAATATGTTTTCAATACCTCATTTCTATTGTACTATCGCGAAGCATTTTCTATTTTAAACAACATTATCGGGAACCACATAAGCTAATGATCAGAACATTTGAAGGAAATAATTCGATTTTTGATCATTCTCAGATTTTTTATCCAAACTCCTATAATAATTGTTTATATAGAATAATAAAACCAATGAAAATGAAATTTAGGTAAAATACCATCTTTAGTTTTTGCTTTTTGCATATTAAGTTTATTACTATCGAATATTTTAGCATTATTGCAAAAAAAAAAAGTGAGCACGTAGAGAAGTCTTATATTTTAGTACTTCATTTCTATTGCAGTACTATCGAAAAGTATCTTCCATTTTAGCTATGTAATCGAAAATCACACGGGTCAATGAGCAGTATTTTTGAAAGAAATAATTCGATTTTCGATCATTCTCAGAATTTTTTTTTTCTTAAACAGACCACACTCCCATAATTGTTTATATCTAATAATAAAACAAATGAAAATGAAGTTCAGGTAAGATACCATCTACAGTTTTTGCTTTGTGCATATTAAAACTTATTATTACCAAATGTAAAAAAAAATGTAAAAAAAAAAGAGCATGTATAGAAAATTTGTTTTTAATACTTCATTTCTATTGTACCATCTAGAAGAATTTTCCAATTTAAACTGCCTTATCGGGAACTACATAGGCTAATTGTCAGTATTTAAGAAATAAAAAAAAAAAAGAATTCGATTTTTAAGCATTTTGAAAAAAAAATCCAAACAGACCACACTTTCGTAACTGTTTTTATATAATAATAAAACAAATAAAAACTAAGTTGAGGTAAAATATACTTTTTTGCTTTTTGCATAGTAAATTTATTATTATTGAATATTTTGGCATTATTGCAAAAAAAGTGAGCACGTAGAGAAGTTTTATATTTTTAATACTTCATATCTATTGTAGTAATATCGAAAAGCATCTTCCAATTTTAGCTATGTAGTCTAAAATCACACAGGTTAATGCTCGGCATTTTTGAAAGAAATTATTCTATTTTTGATCATTCTCAGATTTTTTTTTTTTTTTTTCAAAACAGACCACACTTTCATAATTGTTTACATCTAATAATAAAACAAATGAAAATAAAGTTCAAGTAAGCTACAAATTTACAGTTTTTGCTTTGTGCATATTAAATTTATTATTAGCAAATACTATTGCATTATTGCAAAAAAGTCAGCATGTATAGAAGTTTAAATTTTTAATACTTCATTTTATCGTACCGTAAGGAAGCATTTTCCATTTTCAACTACGTTAGCAGGAACCACATAGCTTAATGATCTACATTTTGGGGGGAAAGGCAGAGTCTGATTACTACCAAGGCCACGTCCTTGAGTCTACCATGGAGGAGGGCCCCATAAGAAGTAAAACAATTTTGATATTTTTTAAATGCAGTTTTCTGTTATGATTTGCTCAAAAATAGAAAAAGATCTTACTTAACTGTCAACCGTATCATAATATCTAATGATAAAAGTCATTGGTAATATGTAACAATTGTAAGTAATCTCACTTTCCACCTATTGTGTATATTCTTCGCGTTAGAATTGCGCATCTGTTCCAAAATTTGCTATCAACTATTTTTGTTTGAACAGGAACCCAAAAACATGCTGGGCCTTGGGTCCCAAACTTCCTAACTCGGGCTCTGAAAATAAGGAACCTGTTTTTGATACTTCTCTAAAAACAATTTCCAAGCAGGCCATTCTCCTAAGATTCATGCTTATATCTAACAACAGAACAAATGAAAATGAAGACGGGGTGATATTGCGAGTTTTGCATTTTTGCGTATTAATTTTACTGTTACCAATTCTTTTTACATTATTATTAAAAAAAATTGCATGTATAGAAGTTTTAATCTTTAATAATCTATTTCTGTTGTACCATCGGCAAGTATTTTCCATTTTAAACTATGTTATGGGGAACGACATAGGCTAATAATCGGAATATTTGGAAAATATGGAACTTATTTTTGATTATTCTCAAAAGACAATTTCCGAGCTGACCGCGCCCCTATGATTCATGCTTATATCTAACAACAGACAAATGAAAATGAAGACCAAGTAAGATTACAGTTTTTGCTTGTTGCGAATTAAGTTTGTTATTATCAATTATTTTTACATTATTAAAAGAAAAGCGAGCATTTACAGAAGTTTTAATCGTTTATACTCCATTTCTATTGTACCATCTTAAAACATTTTCCTTTTTAGACTATGTAATCGGAAATCACATAGGTTAATAATCTGCATTTTTTTTGGTGGGGGGGAGGAACTTGTTTTAGATTTTTTTCAAAAAATAATTTCTAAGCAGACGAAGCCTCTATGATTCATGCTTATATCTAACAACAGAACAAATAAAAATCAATACCAGGTAAGATTACAGTTTTTGCTTTTCGCAAATTAAGTTTATTACCAGTGGACCGGTGCGAGGAATTCGCACTGCAGTCTAATATTTTTTAGCAATGTCTAATATTTCTGAGATGCAGGCTTTAACTTTTAAAGAAAAATTAAGGATAAAAATATTTGCAAAGAACATTAGTCAAGCCAGAATATAATATCATTTATTCCATCAAAGTTATAGTAAAAACTGATCGAAGATAGCAAAATGCACGCGTGAGAAAAAACATTAACGATCGTATTTTAACTGCATTAGAGGATGACGTCATACGCTTCAGGAAAAACATGGCGCAAAGAAAAATAGATTGAATACACATAAAATAACAATTTAAATTATTATAACAAAACGTACCTTTTAGACCACACGTGAAACACCACTATCGACGGTGTCTTTTTCTTCTAAACATTTCAATTTCAATCTTTCTTTTCAATCATAAATTAAAAATAAACGCGTGTGGAGACATCACACCTTATCTTTTTTGTACTACTTATTTTTTATAATCATTGCTGAGCATGATATAATGCGGTATTTCATTTTTGTACAACAATAATTTGAGAAAAACCTTTCATTTTCTTTATGAAAACAAAGCTGATTCAATTTTTAATTAATTGCAATGTAAAAAAATAAAACATGTTTAAACGAAATGTGAGTGTATTATGTCAGAAGCCTTTTCCAAAAACCTTTCGAATGAAACATCATTCATCGTAGTACGTTTTATAAGTGCACACATAGGAAAAGGGATGTTGACAACAGAAATAATATATATGATTATCTTTTATTTTTACATTATTACAAAAAAAAGTGAACGTGTGAAGAAGTTTTATCCTTCAATATTAAGTTTCGATCGCGCGGTTGGGAACGCATCTTCCATTTTGAATAACGTAACCGGGAATCGCACAGACTAACGATCGACATTTTTTGAAGAAAGGGTCCCACGTCTGATCGTTTTCACAACGCTTCTTGAGACCAACAAATTCTCCGTCATCGCGATTTATGTCTAATAATAGAGCAAACGAAAAGGGTTTTTTACGTGCGTGAACATCTAATTTGCATATGTTCATATCTTTATCTGTTATTTTCACATTATTACAAATGGCGCAATGAATATTGCGATATTTTTTTACATATTTCCCCTCTTCTTTGATCTGTATTGGAGAATGGTACGACCAGCATTTATACTGCAAAACAGTGTCGTTTGCATATGAAGGGTCACATTTCATCACCATGTTTCGGTAGCATTTTTTGACAAATCTCTGTATGTTTGCGGGAGCTTGAAACCGTAAATTCAACTTATAAAACTCATCACCCATATCGAAACCCCATGTTATTTTTTCTTTGTTATAAACCATATTTTCCGATATGTAACGCTCCGTTATAGTTTCGGGAATACTTCCTTTTCTGTTTAATTCCAGAGAAATATTCCACAAGTAAACATTGCGATAATCATGATTGCATACAGCGCAGAAAAAGTTCTTGTAAGTGACACTAGTTTCCACGCTGGTAACCGGGGTCACACTAACAGGATCTTCCATATCATCATCAGGTGTTACACATTTCTTCAACGTTTCAAACCCGTTACGCCATCTTTCGGGGCAACGAGAAACCATTACAACGGCATCTGATACAGAGGTTAGCTTTTTACAGGTTTCACCACGATAGGGCACATGCAATACTTGTCCAACATAGGGTGAGTCGGCACAACATGTGCCATATCGAGTGCAATGTTCTTCGCATTCGCATGAATAATTACCCCAAAGATGATCTTCGCTTTCAAGCCTTGTTGGTTTACAGCTATCCGATGGATAACATGATCCTCCAAGGTATTCTATCTCAGAATAAAGCAATTCTTGGGATAAAACTTGATAGCATACAACAAAAAGGAGTGAAGTAATCAACATCATCTTATTTCGCAGTTGGAACGAGATATCTGAAATAAAATAAAAAGAACGTGAAAATTAATATGCAAGAAAAAAAGTAATTAATCAAAAGGTTTTCTTCACGTTCAAAATACAGTATTTATTCATATATATTTTTTGCAGTTTTCTGGTAATTTGTTTGATACCAAAACAAGGTGTTGACAAAATATATGCAAGATTTTCACAAATATGTAATCCTGTTTCTTTAAAAAAAATTGAAATTGTAAAAAATATGCAATTTTTAAGATGAATGTAACATAATTAGTAATATTAGTTAAAACGTACTACAATTTGAGCATTGTTTCGCGACCATTTTAAACTAGGTGAAAATTCTCCTTTCATATTCTTCTATAATGGATAAAATGAATAGAAATTATAGAATATTCTATAATGAATGGTAAAGTTAAACTACCGAGGTTTGGTATATAGCAAAAGCTTTAATTTTTCTTCATGAATAATAAGTGGACGAATTCAAAGGGCTTTATACTTGTCGCTGTTCGACGACGCATTGTAATGAGAGCAAATTCATTTGACGACTACATTAAAGACGTGAGTTTAAAACATCACGAATTTACTAAATGGTGTATACAAATGTCAAATTTTAAATTTATACATACATTAAAATAAAATTAAAAATATCGATGTTTCGACCAACTTCTATGGTCATCATCAGAAAATATTTGTTTAATACAAAGAACAAATATTTATAATTTTAAATTTGACATTTGTATATACCATTTAGTAAACTCGTGATGTTTTATACTCGCGTCTTTAATGCAGTACTGTTTCATGGTGTAATCGTCCAGCATTTATATCCATTTGGCGAGTATGAAAAATACATTCGGGCTTTAGAAGGAAATGGGTTTCTTTTTGTGTGCGTGTGTGTGTTGTTCTTGCGTACATGTTTGGTGAGTGGTTTGCAATTATGCGTCAACTGGATTCATGCTCAGGATATTCAAGGATCTGTGCGCTTACTTGCGGGCTAAACGATTAAATTGCAGAGACTTTCACCATATCATTGATTTTTATCCCTCGAATGCCTCGTAAAAACTGCTCTATTACGGCTATATTTTAAAGCAATGGTGAAGCTTAAACGTTATTCGTCAGTCATATGTAAACGTCCCTTTTCAAATTATTTGCACAGACAAGTTTCAGGGCAAAATACTGCCTTTTCGCCGACCACAACATTAATTTCCCGATGAATGTATTTGCAATTTAAGCGTTTAACATACAAGAAACGTTTAGTTACTTCAACCACGTTATTACGACCCGCTTACTAAGCACGTACGCAGGTACAACACAAATAACTACATTTCTTTACAAAATTCCATAATATATTCTTCATCCTCACCAAAAGACTACGCTGCCATTATATTACATCGTCAACTAGTGCCAAGTGTAACTTGTTTTTTGATTCACCCACGGGAGTATTGCTAAATTTGATGTTCTTTTGCTAACTATTTAAATAATTTATTCTACAAAAATGTTTCCATCTGTTTATGTATCGATTACTATATTTCTGTAAGGCTGCACTATAAAAAAAAAAAAAAAACAGGCAAATGATTCTTAATCTAAGAAAGTATAATATAAGCATGAACGAAAATGTACAAGAAACAACCTCGTGCAAGTTACATATCACGATTCCAAAAAACTTTCTGTATCTTTAGAAACCTCAAAAACAAATATATTTTCCAGAATTAAAGATGCATTTATATAAAAACAAAGTTTATTTTGCTGCCACTGATTTTCAGTAACGTTTCCGAGTGGTTTTTATAATCTATTAATCAGTTTTCTCAACCTGATATATAGATTTTTGGATGCTAACAATTCTCAAGTAAACATTTTAATTTTCAACAAGTATATTTTACAGACAAACATGATAAATTAACGCCATTAACATTAACATTAAAATTAATGATATTTTGTTACTCTTGCATATAAATTCAATTGCTGATTTTCAATTCAATAAATGTTTTACTAAGATATGATAGCATCGTAAAAACAGATATTCCGATTTGATAAAACTGGTTAATACATTATAAAAGCTACCCGAAAACGTTTCCAAAAATTTGTGGCAACAAAAGAAATTTTGATTTTATAAATGCTTCTTTAAATCTAGAAAATATATAGGTTTCTGTTGTTTCTAAAGAAAAAAACGCTTTTCGGATTCATGGATAATACGGAAGATGTTATTGTATATTGGGTCATTTCATGGTAACTTACGTTACATTTAGAATAATTGACTTCCGTAATTTCAGTAACATAACACTAAAAAATATTCAAAATGCAATGTTTATATGCTCGATAAATTAAATCGATATATTAAAAATTGTTTAAAATGCTATTGACGAATATTAGTTTTACGTCAAGTTTTAAATTTAAAGTATAGTTACATTACGTAAAAAAATACAAAATATGAAAAAATAAAATATGACCACGAAAGAAATTAGGGTCATTCCATGGTAACGACGATCGATAAATTAAACCTAACAAAGCTAAATTTGGATAAAAATTACTTAAATTTAGTACTATTTCTTGAACGTTAAAAATTATATTTACTATGGTAACTTACGTTTCTGACAAAAAGAACGTAAGTTACCATAATAAATATAATGTCCAGTGTTCAAAAAATAGCACTAAAGGTAAGTAATTTTCATCCAAATTTCGCTTTGGATAGGTTTAATTAACAAATCATATCAACATTACATTTTCAATATTTTTTGGTGTTATATTATGAAAATTACTAAAGAAAATTATTCTAAATGTAACGTAAGTTACCATGGAATGACCCTAATTTCGTTCGTGGTCATATTTTATTTTTTCATATTTTGTATTTTTTTACGTAATGTAACTATACTTTAAATTTAAAACTTGACGTAAAACTAATATTCGTCAATAGCATTTTAAACAATTTTTAATATATAGACTATATATTGAAAGATATTCCCCTCGTTTTGCTGACAAAAGTAAAAGGTCACATTTTTTTTCAGGCTCTCCCGAATTATCCCTCCATAAGAGTGAAATTTCTGTAAATAACTTTTTATTCGCAGGCCGTAAAATGTTTTTGAGTGTTGGACCAAACTCAGTTCTGACAAGTTGAAGTATCATAATTTTATGAACATTTGGAAAAGCCGAAGGCTCTCCTGACATAGGAATGTAATAATTCTCCACATGCTTGAGACCATATGGTAAGTACTCGACATTCACTCGAAATAGGTAGAGCCTGGACATATACACGGCTGAAAGAGGCCAAAAGAGGACTTAATTGAAAGACAGCGAGCTGGATGCATCTCTGATTGTTCTCTCTCTAGTGAGGTGAGTAGTTAAAGCCGGTTCATGAAAAAAGTGTACGAAGTCTGGACGAAGGTTCATAGTTTTACCGTGAGAAATAATCTGTCCCCCGAAGAAGTAACGAACATTGCTAAGAACTTTAGCGAGGCCAAACCCAAGGGGAGTATGTATTACTGTCGACAGACGAATTTAATGTTAGTCTAGTTGTTATTACTAAAAAATTCTTTCTGTCTAGTTGTTTAGTGCATTTCTTTTCTCTATTGGTGATAATATGAATTTTTAAAAATTATATTTGGTAATAACACTTTAGGAGTTTGATTAACTGAATATGTGTAACTTTTGTGTAAATTGTTTTTTAACACTTTCCAAAATAGTTGGAAAGTATTAGTTAAAATTAAAAATACAGACATGTAATGATAAGAGAACTAAAACATTTAAAAATACAAGTTCATATAAAAGTTTCGATTAGATTTCGTAATACTCACCAATATATGTACACAATTATAAACCACTGGAGAACCAAAACAACGAAAACAATTTAAACTACAGTTTAATCAGGACATCATAGTGAGCCGGGACATGGGCAGCCTCATTAATTGGTGATTAAGCTAAAATTGTCAGCCAACCCTCTAGGAAAACACGGCTACTGTATAAGCAGCAATTAGACTTAGCAACTTGCGCAATATCAAAGTCAGGGACATGGCCCTATTGTGTAATGACCGTCCGAACGAAGTGCGTGTGCAACCAACCTTGAGTTCAAAGTACATTTATTACAAGAATTCTTATGCTCTATAAGTTTTGCATTTATAAAGCGTCCAGTTTCACCAATGTAGATCGACTTGCAGCTTTTGCAAGAAATTTTATACACGACACCACTGAGATCAAATTTTGGATACTTATCTTTATAGTTACTGAGAAAATTACAAATACGATTCAAAGACACAAATACAGACCTAATATTAACATTCTTGAAAATGGCCAAATTTTTTTTTCAGAAATATTACCATAGTAAGGTAAAGATATAGTCCCTTTTGGATTGAGACATGTGTTGGAAAGTATTTTATAATCTATGCTTGACGCATGATTTCTCATTCTTGTTCCCTCCTGTTTTAACTTTCGTAAAAATTCTCAGAAGTGCTTAATTTTAATATAATATGAGGTGCAGCTGTTTACATAAATTATAGAAAATTATTACTGCACCAAGCCATTCTTAACATTTCGTATATGTGCTACGCTGTATTTATTCGATAAAGTTGCGTCTCCATCTAATTTTTTTTATCTATCTTCTATAAAAAGGTAATAAAACATGTAATAATTATACCGATTATGTTTAAGAATACTATTTAACATGTGTTATTTCACATGGTTTTGCCATTTTGTTTAGCACTTTGCAACACAGTTAAAAATGTATTTATGACTTCGGTTTTGACTAGCCGTCTGGTCGCGCTCTAACTCTCGTAAATACACTCGGATTGTCATGTAATTTATATACGTTATTAAGATCTATCATAGCATGTTCCCTATTGAAAATGAAGTGTGTATCATTTACAGTTCGCTTACAGGGACACTCGAAAGAATTCCGTTACATTATAGTTTATGGGGAAAAATCGTTTGCATTATGTTTTATAGGTGTTAAGCTATTTCAAACATAATGAAATTTATATATATTACTGAGATGCACAACAAGATGTTTACTCTAGAATATGATGTTCATAGCAATTATCGTTTATTTACAGGTCACGACAAAGACAGGTAAATATTATAAAAAAATAAAATTAAATAGAATAACATGCAATTGCACAAAACGTAATTCAACAATTTTATTCAGTTCAATCTAATGTTTAGTGCATTAGATATAATTTATAAAACAAACATCAGTTTTGTGAATATTATTTCCGTAGACATAACGGTTACGAACATAGTCTCTAGATCAATGGTTCTCAACCTGTTTTTAACCAAGCCCCATCAAAGCACTTCTAAAATCATAATGCACGCCGTCTTCCTCTGCAACATATAATTCCTATTATTTTAAAAGTAAACTGTTATTCACATAGAGAAAACCTTAAAGAGGTTTAGCTACGATAAAGCATTTCGCATTTTTTAGGTTATCAAACAGGTAAAAATTTTGCCTAAAATATGTTTTTAACAAAACTCTATTAATGCAACGAGGAGATAATTCTTCGCCATTGCATTTAGAAGAGTTTTTTTTCCCCTTCCTAACATTCCTCAGCGTGAAACAAAAGTCGCATTTTTTTATCTTTACAGAGTTTCTTGAAGAAACAGTCACATTCGATTATTAAATTTGATAGCATTGACACATTTTATAATTGCCTTTTGTACTTCATTGGGAACAAGTGAAAAATTTTGTAATTTTATGATCTCTATATGAATAATACAATATAAAAAAGACATTTCTGGATTATCAGCTTTCCCCTCATAATACACTTCTATGTTAGCAGGTTTTCTCTGCCACATAATCATTAGTTGACTAACATGTTTGGTATGATTTTAAATTTTCAAATGCATATATGTCATAATGTATGTATATATTCTGTGTATGAAGTCAGTATTAGAGCCATAAAAAATGCCCATTTGTCTTAGGTGCACTTCGGGGTGCGCATATGGAGATTTGTTAATTTTATAAAGTTTATAAAACCTCGTTTATATATTTCAAATATTTTTTGGAGTTAAATATGTTGGCAGTCAATTTTAGAAATACTCTAAGTAGTTTCGTGTGTAAAAGTTTCTTCACGTGACATATTGCCGAGAGATTAACAATGCAGGGATTATTCTATATATACTCGGTAAAGCTGTGTAAAAATTTTAAAAACTAAGGTTTTACTAGACTACTTGCTAGAAAGGGCATATGTTACCTTATTAAAAACTATCCTCCCTCAGTCTGAGTTTGTAATCTCATCGACAACGGAGTTTATTAAGCAAGTAAAACTTTTTCAGATTACTGAGAACAGCATTTTTGCGAGTTTGGATGTGGTACCGTTATATCCATCTGTAGATATGAATGATGTGGGTTTGTTCGTGGAAGAAGCTATTAATGGTAATGATTATTTTATCATAAACACAAAAAACACACTTATTTCGAGATTTAATCTTATCAAAAACAATAACCTTTTTCAGTTTGATAATATTTATTATAAACAAAAGGATGGAGCACCAATGGCTCCCCCATTTTGGGTTTATGTGCAGAGATGAAATTAATACCCATTAAAAATATGGTTATGAATGATTTTAGTGTAAAACCTGCATATTGGTATAGATTTGCAGATGATATTTTTATTATATGGGAGCATAGTATGGATTTATTGAAGGACTTTGTGGTTAAACTTAATAAAATTGATACAAAAATACAATTTACCCTGGAGTTAGAAAAACATAATCGTTTACTTTTTTAGGTAGCTTTCAATACAAAAAAGTCCTTCCGGACTGTACCGGGAGGAAAAGGTAGCTTTCCTTCGTTTTAAAATTTTAGCTAATGTTACACGAAAACAGCAAGTTAAAATGCAAAGAAACGTTTACAAAAGATTTGTTAATACTGAATTTGAATAAGAAGTTCGCCAAATTATTGAGCAACAGCCAAATTGGCTTCATTTATGAAGACTTATTTTGGTCGCCAAATTTGGCGATATTTCGCCAAATGTCGCCAATTTTGGCGAGAATTTGGCGCTAACGGATATGAATATATAGTTTTATGCGTATGATTGGGAAAATTATTACAACAATGAAAGAAAATAATTTGCGAGTAATCGCGTTGATGTGCTGTTTTGTTTCGAAATGTCAGCCACCCTAGAATTTCAAACTGCTCTATCTCAGCCATTTTTTAAGATAGAGGCAAACCAAAAAATGCTCTGGAATCCTTGTATCAAGGCCTAACACGTAATTAAAAAATAAATTTGAATTTTTAACTTTTTTGTATATTTATTTTAGTTTTAAATTTTTAAATGGCCGCCATCTTGAAACAAAATGGCGGACCAAGCTGGCCAACGAACTCGGTCGAGACATTGGTGACCTTAATACACACAATTAGTTTCATCAAAATTGATTTATAAATACGAGCGTTATCGTATGACATAGGTCAGATATATATATATATATATATATATATATATATATATATGGATATATCTATATATATAAATCAACATTTGAACGGAGGGTGGTTTTGGGGTCTGGGGGTCATGATCGGTGAAAATATATCGAAATTTTCCGGAACTGCTTTCCTCCGAACGGCTGGAATAGGTAGCTTTATACTTTTAGGTAGCTTTCAATACAAAAAAGTATAAAGCTACCTATTGCAGCCGTTCGGAGGAAAGCAGTTCCGGAAAATTTCGATATATTTTCACCGATCATGACCCCCAGACCCCAAAACCACCCTCTGTTCAAATGTTGATTTATATATATATAGATATATCCATATATATATATATATATATATATATATATATATATATATCTGATCTATGTCATACGATAACGCCCGTATTTATGAATCGATTTTGATGAAACTAATTGTGTGTATTAAGGTCACTAATGTCTCGACCGAGTTCGTTGGCCAGCTTGGTCCGCCATCTTGTTTCAATATGGCGGCAATTTAAAGATTTAAATTAACTTAAAATCTAAAATAAATATACAAAAAATTTAAAAATTCAAATTTATTTTTTAATTACGTGTTAGGCCTTGGTACAAGGATTCCAGAGCATTTTTTGGTTTACCTCTATCTTAAAAAATGGCTGAGATAGAGCAGTTTGAAATTCTATGGTGGCTGACTTTTTGAAACAAAACAGCACATTAACGCGATTACTCGCAAATTATTTTCTTTCATTGTTGTAATAATTTTCCCAATCATACGCATAAAACTATATATTCATATCCGTTAGCGCCAAAATTGGCGACATTGGAGACAAAAT
This sequence comes from Maratus michaelseni, assembly GCA_963931845.1. NCBI lineage: Eukaryota > Metazoa > Arthropoda > Arachnida > Araneae > Salticidae > Maratus > Maratus michaelseni. The sequence goes on along the minus strand of OZ007600.1, from coordinate 127,444,997 downwards.
TGGCAAAATTGGCGACAAAATTGGGAAAGTTTGTGACATTTGGCGAAATATCGCCAAATTTGGCGACCAAAATATGTCTTTATAAATAAAGCCAATTTGGCTATTGCTCAATAATTTGGCGAAATTCTTATTCAAATTCAGTATTAACGAATCTTTTGTAAACGTTTCTTTGTATTTTAACTTGCTGTTTTCGTGTAACATTAGCTAAAATTTTAAAACGAAGATATAGGAAAGCTACCTTTTCCTCCCGGTATAGGCCGGAAGGACTTTTTTGTATTGAAAGCTACCTAAAAGTATAAAGCTACCTATTGCAGCCGTTCGGAGGAAAGCAGTTCCGGAAAATTTCGATACATTTTCACCGATCATGACCCCCAGACCCCAAAACCAAGCTCCGTTCAAATGTTGATATATATATATATATATATATATATCTGACCTATGTCATACGATAACGCTCGTATTTATAAATCAATTTGGATGAAACTAATTGTGTGTATTAAGCTCACCAATGTCTCGACCGAGTTCGTTGGCCAGCTTGGTCCGCCTTCTGTGATCTTCTCACTCGAAGGCGATCTCGGATTTAGACGAAGGTATTGTAACGGATGAAGATATTGTAATGATCTTTTCAACAAACTTATTTTGCTTCCTGCGAAATGTGATGAAGTCACTAGAAATGATGGAAATGCCCATCAATCGAGTCCAAACAGCACTAGGCTAGATTCTAGATAATTCAGAACTGTATCTAACTTCGCATACGGTGTCATTAAATAAATTACTGTACATTTAACTTCCAGCGTCTTCATCAAATTTCATAGAAAACAAAGTCAATCATATCGAAATATCGCTGAAATATTTTCAAGTACTGTTCAAATTATTGTTCTATCGAGTTAGGAACGAAAATTTGGGTTCCGCTCACAATAGATGCAGAGCTGCCAGTTTGGCCTCATTTTCAACACTTTCCAACATAATTGAAAAGTGTTTATGAATTCATTTTTGTCTGTCCGTGATCTAACTCGCGTAAATATATTCGTATTGCCATGGAATTGATATATGTATATTGATGTTTACAATGGTATGTTCGGTATTGAAAATGAAGTGTGTAGCACTCATAGTTTTTTTACAGGGACACTCAAAAGAATTCCATTACATTGCAGTCTATGGGAAAAAATCACTTGCGGTTTATTTTAATGCTGTTACACAATATCAAACATATTGAAGGTGATGTATATTACTGAGGTGCACTACAAGAAGCTTACTATAGAATATGGTGTCCATAGCACTTATAGCTTCTTTACAGGGACTCTCAAAAGAATTCCGTTACATTACGACCTATGGAAAAAAACCGTTTGGGGTTTATTTTAATAACGTTTCACTTTTTCAAACACATTGAAATTGATATATATCACTAAGGTGCATTACAAGAGGTTTTCTATAGAATATTGTGTTCATTCTTCGTTCATTTACAGGGACTCACAAAAGATTGCGGTTACAGAATTGTCTATTAACAATAATTGCTGGAAGTACGTTTTCAGTTTTGGTATGCGTTTTTAAGTTTAACTCATTTTCTGTCTATTACTTAATGTGTATAAATTCTATAGATCACATACAGTGCAGCACAAAAGTCCTCGAGTACATTTCCGTTTATTGACGGAAATTCCATAAGGGGAATTTCAAACTCTGCTACGCGTTTCCTAAGTGAACTAAAATTTAGCATCCTGTGTAGTATATATACTAATCTATAGATCATATACAGGGCTGCACAAAAGTATTCGGATATTTTTCCGACTATTGTTGGCATTTCCTGAAATTGGATTTTTAAATATGTTATGCATTTTCCAAATTTTTTACTTATATCCACGGACCTCTGGGTTATGGGCCCAGCACAGGTAAAGAAACCTGTTGGGCGTCATTAAACGGTAAATATTTGTAAAAGTATATTGGAACTGTTGGAAAGTGTTACATAATCTATGCTTGACGCATGATTTTCCGTGCTTGTTTCCTTCATAAATTCGGAATTCCTACAGAAAATTCCGAAAGAAGAATTTTTAATTGATGTAATCACGAAATGTCTGACATTAAATAAATCAAAAATTAGTATTCGAAATTTCTCGATTAAAAAAGGGAGAAAGAGAGAGGGAGGGGGGGGGGAGGGGCAAACTGGCAACCCTGCTAAACACACTTTCTTTGACTGAGTAAATGGATTACTACCTTTAATTCCTATGCAAAAATAGTTTGTCTTGACGAATATTATATCCCCCTTGAATGTTTTTCTATTAATTTAAAAACACCATGTAAATATTCAGGATTATTATACACATAATTCGCAGTTAATATTAATTACTAGAAATTTTCATTTCATATCTCGTTTATAATCAGTCTCGACCTTGGAAAAAATCCTTCTGTGGAATTTTAACTGTGTATATATTTATAAAATTAAGTTACAATTAAATTGAAAATTCTTATCTTCTTAGAAATGATTTAGTATGTATGTATTTCACAGTTTCTTGTGCAATTAGAAATTTCTCATTCTTATATATTGTAAAAGAAAATTATAATTCTTAAAAAATTCTCCTAAAATGCACTTTGACAATAATACCGCACGCTATTTTTAAAAGATTCAGATAGTTTTTTGTTTTCTTTTATTTTCAGTTTGTTTGCCGTTAGTGTTCAGTTTTTTATTTTTAATTATTTATTTATTTATTTATTTATTTTTGTCAGACACTAACATGTGAAACTAACTTTTCATAAATCTCTATCTCTATAAAAGAGTAAGTGTCTGTCTGCCTGCCTGCCCGCGGATTTCTCCGTAATTATAACACCTAGGACTCAGAAATTTTTGTCATGTGTAGATGTTGTCACCGGACAGTATACCTCGCGGCCGGATTTTTAAATTTTAATTTAGATTTAAAAAAAAAATTAAAACGTGTATAGGGAGTTTTGGGTTCGAGGCTGTTTCAAGCTCCTCCCATGAAATAGTCTCGGCAACGCCATTCGTGGCAACAAAGCAGCCAGCCAATGAGAGCAGTGTAACGACCGAAGAAATGTATGACCTAGCCTGACTCGTGAGTTGCTGGCCTAGAGTTGTCCAGTTTTTGTCCATGGTTTTGTCGCCTAGCTTCGGAGGTTGACTGCCGTGTAAGCCGAGTAATCGAATCGAAAGGACAGTTTTTGATATGCAAAGAGACTGCAAGAGATGTTAGTTGGCAGGTCAAAAAGAAGTGAACCCAGCTACGCTAAGAGAGATGCAGAGAGAGTTGAACAGACGATGGTGAGCGGAAAATGATGTGTGCGCGTGAACAGTATATGATGGTTGTGTACGCTGGGGATTTGATAGCAGAGTGTAATGTTTTTTTAATTGTTCATCTTATTTTAACTTGTGTATCAACGATGCCTAATAAAAAGTGCTGGATGTTAATCATCACCTTGGATCACTGGAGTTCGTTAAGTCATTACAGTATGGCTCTTTCCACCCGACATCAATAGAGCTTACTGATTTTAGTTCGGATTTTCACCACAGGGGGCGCTTTCGTATCTTTGGTTCTATGGGCTGGATCATGACGGGGTATGCCTCATTCTACTCGACATCGATAACCTAAATGAATTCAGTTATGTTCGTATAGAACATATTGTGCCCCCTGGCGGTGGAAGGTGTAACTAAAGGATTTTGCAGCTAACTCGGGTTCTATGGGTCACATCACGACACGTGTCGGCTCATTCGACACAACATCAATAGAGCTTACCTATTTTAGTTCTGAATTTCACCACCAAGGGGTGCTTTCCTATCTCTGTTTCTATGGGCTGGATCAGAATGGGGTATGGCTCTTTCCACTTGACATCGATAGAGCTGACTGATTTTAGTTCGGATTTTCACCACAAGGGGTGCTTTCCTATATCTGGTTCTATAGGCTGGATCACGACGGGGTATGGCTCATTCGACTCTACATAGATAGAGCTTTTCGATTTTCACCACCAGGGGGTGCTTTTCTATCTCTGGTTCTATGGGCTGGATCATGAAGGGGTATGGCTCTTTCGACTCGACTTCCGGTAATATATGGGAGTGTGTATGGCACGCTCAGTGTTTGCTGTCTAAGGTAGTGGGGCCCCCAACATTAGATTTGTTTAAAAATAAAAAAATGTTCAACACTGATTTCAGGTACATTTAAGGTTGTTGGCACGGGCAACGCCGGGCGGGTAAGCTAGTGTTTTCATATTAGGCAAGTTCAACAGTATGAGACTTTTAAAACATCTGATGAAGCTTATGCAATTTTAAAACATGAACGAGAAATAATGCGTCAAGCATAGATTATGAACAATTTGAATACATAAATTCAAAATGTTACAGGAAAAGTGTTTCATAGATTATGAAACACTTTCCAACACTTCCAGAATACTTTAACAACACTCCACCGTTTAATACGGTGAAATATGACGTCAAGTAAGCAACTTGAAAGCAAAATTTTAGGAATTGCCATCAAGAATCGAAAAAATATCTGAATACTTTTGTACAGCCCTGTATATATTCTATATATTTACTACATTTCATATATACTTCATAATATGCTAATATTTAGTTCAGTTAGGAAATCCATAACACACTTGAAATCTCCCCTTCATCAATTACCGTCAATAAACGGAATGTACTCGAGATTATTTGTGCTGCCCTGTATATGATCTACAGAATTTATACACTCCAAGTAATAGGAAAAAAATTAGTTACATTTAAAACACGCGTACAATAACTGAAAACGCACTTATTGTTCATAGACAGTACTGTAAACGAATTCTTTTCGGTGTCCCTGTAAATGAACGACAAATGCTATGCACACCACATTCTATTGCTTCTTTTAGTACACATATAAGTGATATATATATCAAATTCAACATGTTTGAAAGAGTGTAACATCATTAAAATACACCGCAAACGATTTTTCTCCATAGACCGTAATGTAATGAAATTCTTTTTAAGTGTCCCTGTATGTATATGAACGATGAATGCTAATTCACACCATATTATATAGTAAAGCCTGTTTTAGTGTACATCAGTGATATATATCAAACTCAATTTGTTTGAAAGAGTGTGACATCATTAAAATACACCGCAAACGATTTTTTCCCATAGAATGTGTCCCTGTAAACAAATTGTAAATGCTAAACCATTTTCAATACCGAACATGCCATGATAAACTTTAATAACATATATCAATTGTTGCATAGCAATCTGAGTACATTTACGTAAGTTAGAGCACGGTCAGACAGACAGACAAACCGAATTCTTGTCAATTATATTGGAAAATGTTAAAGATAAGTTAATATGAAAAATAGCTTAGAATAACTTTATAAATTTTAATTTTAATTTATGTAGCAGTCATTGATATTTCTAACATGGGAATGGAACCACTGCTTTTGGTGGAGCTCGCACCTAGCATTTTGAGACCTGGTGCATTTTAAAGCCCTATATTACGAAGTTTGAGAATCGATGAAACTTTTCTGTTAAAATCATATTTTTTTTTATTTTAAACCTTAACATAAATAGACTATGATTACGTTTTGGTGTAAACAGCCCAACAGGTGGCACAGCTATACTACTGTTGTCATGATTGTCACGATAGCTATATCTCAGGTACTAATGGTACTAATGCACAGAGTTTCATAAAACTGCAGATTCAATTAGACCTTGATATAAATAGATGCTGGATAGATTTTGGTGTAAACAGCCCAACAGGTGGCGCTGCTATGCTACTTTTTTCATGACTTCCACGATAGCTATATCTCAAGAACGAATGCACATAATTTCATACAACTTCAGATTCAGTTAGATGTTGACATAAGTTGTTGTTAATAGTTTTGGTGTAAATCTCCCAACAGATGGTGCTGCTATGCTGCATTTTTCCGGATTTACACGATTTTAGAGATAGTCATATCTCAAGAACTAATGCACGAAATTTAATAAAACTTAATATTTAGTTTGACTTTGACATAAATCGGCCCTGATTCGTTTTCGGTGTATGTGAAACTTGTATGAGATAGAAGAAAGTTTTGAGATCGGCACATCCGACTGCTTCTTTTTTGGTGATTAAGATTAAACTATATAAAATATAATTCCATACGTTTGTTTTGATTCATTTTTTTATTAATTTTTATAATAACAATATAATTTTTCGATTTTATGAGGCAAATATTTTAGTACGGAAAAAAGGGATGTACCTCCTTATTTCTAGTTTATTGTGTCGGAAGGAAAAAAAAACTGCTAAAGATAAAATTTTACGTTGTTACATTATCAGAAAACTAATTTCCTTATACATTTCAACGTACGCAGTGCATAAGCTGTAAAAAAAACACAAATATGTGTTAATCTAGGAAAATATAATATAACCACAAACGAAAAGATACAATCATCTCTTTCGAGTTACCTACGATTCCGAAAAGCTTTCTTTATCTTTAGAAACTTCAGAACCTAATGTATTATATTTTGGACATTTAAAGAAGCATTTATAAAAACTAAGTTTATTTTTCTGCCACTGATTTTCGGAAACTTTTTCGAGATCTTTTTCTACTGTAACATTCTCAATCTGGAACATAGGTTTTTTAGGTGTTATCAATCCTTAAGCAAACATCTTCATGTTCAACAAAAATAGTTCACAGACAAACATTTTAAATTAACACCATTAATATTCAATTACGACTTCAATCATAACTTCAGTTACGTAGATGGAAATCTTTAAATAAAATGGAAATCTTTAAATAAATTCGGTTTGAGAAAACTGATTAATACTCTATAAAAACTAATCAGAAACGTTTCTGAAAATCAGTGTCGGAAAAAAGAACCTTTGTTTTTATAAATGCTTTTTAAAATTCGAAAATGTGTTGTTTCCGACGTTTTTAAAGATAACAAACGCTCTTCGGAAACTTAGTTAACTCCTAAGAGGTTATTGTATGTTTTCGTACATGGTTGTATTACAATTTCGAAGATTAAGAAACAATTGTCTTTTTTTACAGTGTATAACACTGGTGTCCAGAAATTAAGAGGCAGTGACCAATTTCAGACGTTTTGTGGCATATCTACTGAAACTCGTGAGGAAATGCCCGAAATGCCCTTGAACTTTGAGGATGTAAAGAACATGTTTGACCTCATGTTTTTCAGTAAAGATTTTGTCACGAAGACAATTAGGGAGGTAATAATAATTATAATAATAAGATAATATTTTCGATCACCCAAGTAACAGAAAATGCTAAAAAAGGTCTGTCACTGTAGCAAATGACTGTGTAGGTCCTGTTCAACATTTGTGTGCATTTGTGTAAGCATAGCACGTATATTCGTGAAGATCTTAACGTTTCTGTGAAAAATTCAAAAGCTTTTTTTTTCCGTAGCATTCATAGTTTTCAGCCGAATTTAACACCGCTTTCCAAAAACTTGACAAAAAATTGTAGAAACAGTATACAGCAATTAAAATATTAATATATTGAATATTTGATGAGATATGGGTATTTGTATGAAATAAATTTTAACTGCGCATGCGCGAACTATAGCAAAGATTTTTTGTCATGATTTGATAGTCAATACGATAGAGCAACTCATATAAAAATTACAGTGAAATATCGTGAAAACTCAAAAAGTTACAGCAATAATTGTTAAATTGAGGAGGAAATCCCATATAATCCTATTGGACTTCCTCCTCAATTTAACAATTATTGCTGTAACTTTTTGAGTTTTCACGATATTTCACTGGTCTTTTACATGAATTGCCCTATAATATTGACTATCAAATCATTACAAAAAATCTTTGCTGTAATTCGCGCTTGCGCAGTTAAAATTTATTTCATACAAACACCCATATCTCATCAAATATTCAACATATTAATATTTTAATTGCAGTATAATACTTTTCTGTAATTTTTTTTGTCAAATTTTTGGATGCGGTGTTAAATTCAGTTGAAAACTCTGAATGCTATTAAAAACAAGAACGAAAAATCATGCGTCAAGCATAGATTATATAACACTTTCCAACGCTTCCAAAATAATTTTACGAATCATACTCTTTAATAAGCTAAAAGATAACATCTAAGTAATCCGAATACTTTTATTCAGCCCTGTATAGGATCTATAGATTTGTATATATACTACATAGGATGCTAAATTTTAGTTCAGTTAGGAAACACGTAGCACAGTTTAAAATTCTCCGTCTGGAGTTAAATAATACGGAAATGTGTTCCCGAACTTTTGTGCTTCCCTGTATAGGATCTACAGAATTTATACACACCACGTAATATACAAAAAGCGATTTAAAATTAAAATCGCTTTCAGTAACTTAAAACGCACTTCCAGGAATTATTGTTAACATACAGTAGAGAATTCTTTTGTGTGTCCCTGTAAATGAACGATGACTGCTATACACACAATATTCTGTAGTAAGTCTCTTGTAATGAACCTTATATAAATTTCAATGCGTTTAAAATAGGGAAACATTATTTAAATAAACCGCAGACGATTTTTCTCCATAGACGTAATGTAACGGAATTATTTTGACTGTCCCTGTAAAGTAAGTATAAGTGCTATACACACCCTATTCCATATTAAGCTTCTTCTAATGCACCTTAGTGATATATATAAATTTCAATGCGTTTAAAATAGTGAAACATTATTTAAATAAACCGCAAATGATTTTTCCCCATAGACCGCAATGTAACGGAATTCTTTAGTGTCCCTGTAAAAAAACTATAAGTGCTACACACTTCCGTTGAAATAGGGAACATGCTATAGATAACGATTATAACATATAAAAATTGCAGGGCAATCCGAGCATATTTACGGGAGTTAGAGCACGGACAGACGGCCAAACAAACCGAAGTCATAAACCCTTTTCAACTAGGTTGGAAAGTGTTAAAAAGCTTTTTGAATTTTTCACAGAAACGTTAACATCTTCACGGATATATGTGCTATGCTTACACAAATGCAAACAAATGGTGAGGTTCTGTTCAACATTTGTTCGCATAGTCATTTGCTACAGTGACAGACCATTTTTAGCATTTTCTGTTACTTGGGTGATAGAAAATATTATTTTAGTATTGCAATTATTATTGCCCCCCCCCTCCTCTAATTGTACTCGTGGCAAAATCTTCATTGAAAAAACATGAAGTCAAACATGTTCTTCACATCCTCAAAATTTAAGGGCATTTCCACATGAGTTTCAGTAAATATTCGACGAAACGTCTGAAATTGATCACTGCCCCTTAATTTCTGGACATCAGTGTATAAAAGCAAATTATTATAAAATCTCACGTCATTACTGGTACAGAAAATAAATGTTATTAAATGCAATGCTTTTAAACTTTATATATATTACAGACGCGTTATAAATCAATTTAAGATAAACTTTTACGTTCTTATCTAATCAGAAAATAAATTTCATTTACTACATTTTAAACGTATATATATTTCACATAACAAAATAAGCATAATAAACAAGCAAATTAATGCAATACTGTACGTTGGAACTAAGTTTACTGGTACGTTTAAAAAATAAACATTTTCATATTCATTACTTTTTTAACATATGCAATGCACATTCCACATATTTAGATATCAGTTTAATATAACATTTTCCAATATTACCCATTCAAAAAATATATTTCCATTCAATGCAATCATTTTTAAACATATGCAATATTTAATAATTTAATGTAAAACTGAGCATTGTTGCAGGCTCAAAATATGCATTTCATTAAATGCAATATATTTTAAACATATGCAATGTACTATACATATATAGGTGTATTATATATCAATTTCAGAAACAAATACTTTGTTGTGTTGTTACAGGTTCAGTAAACAAAAATCGTGAATTGTAATACTTATTAAACTTGAATAAAACCTAATTCATATTTCTTTTATTGTGTGTGCGTGAGTGTGTTTATGTTTTTTCACCATTCTTTTGCCGTACTATACTCGCATTTTGCTAAAACACGCTGTTTGATTAAAACCAGCTAATTAACACATACCGGGAACTTTACTCCAATTTAATAAAAAGTTTTCACACCCAAATGTTAATTTAAAACTATTTAACTTACTTCTGTGTAATTTATATTTCATTTATTTTATGAAGAAATTTCTGGTTCTATTCGAAATATTTTCATTTGGTACTGGTTATTGGTATATTTAGTGTTAAAAATTAATGAAAAAAAAAAAAACGTGTCATCAAATAATTTCAAAGATTGCAGTGTAAGAAGCACAGGTTCACTGGTTAGTTGATAAATTGATAAATATTCAAAATACTCTTTATTGTCTTACTTCTTCATACACTATTAAAAATGACTGAAGTTTCTTAATCGAAGAAAATATGATCTAACCACGAACGAAAATATACGATAACCTCTTCCGAATCACCCACGATTCCGAAAAGCGCTCTCTAATTTAGAAATACCAGAAAACGATATATTTTCGATATTTAAAGAAGTATTTATAAAAACAAAATTTCTTTTACTGTCACGGAATGTCGTAAACGTTTCCAAATAAATTTAATAGTGGATTAATCAGTTTTTTCCACCCGGAATATCAGTTTTTTGGACGCTATCAATTCTCAAGTAAACATTTACATGTTTAACAATCATATTTTACAGACAAACATGTTAAATTAACACTATTAAAATTAAAATTAAAATTAGTATGATTTTGTTATCATGTATAAATTCAATTTCGAAGCTGAAAATGTTTAATGGAGAATTAATTAGCATCCTAAAAACCAATATTCCGGTTCTAGAAGCTGATGAACTACTAACTAAAAACTTCTCGGAAACGTTTTCGGAAATCATTTGCACCAAAAGCAACTTTGTTTTTATAAATGCTTCTTTAAATCTCGAAAATATATCGATTTCTGGGGTTTCAAATGATAAAGAACACTTTACCGAATCATGGGTAACACGGAAAAGCTTATCGTACATTTCCGTTCATGGTTATATTTTCGTAGATTAAGAAACATTTATCTTTCTTTTACAGTATAATTCACTAAAACTAACAATAACATAAATACAGTGTGCATCAGATAAATGTATATATACACTGTTTAACGGGTCATAACTTTCTAATTTTTCTTTCTTTTAATTAATTAGAAATAATGAGTGGACCTAGATTTACTTTTGAAAAAAGAAAATTTATTTTAAGGGACACAAAAATCTTCAAATTTTTGAAAAATATTTTATTGTATTAAAAAATTCTCTGTTTTTATCCGCTTAGAATGACTTTTAAATCATGTTTCTATCTTAAATAGAACAGGATATATTAATTTTTTGTTTTAAAAATTTAGCTTTCAAGTAGTGGTTGTCATGGAAACGTTTTTTGCGTTTTTCTGCATGATGGGTTCTTTCACGCATTCTCATCTTTAAATCGTTATAAGTCAAAAAAAGTTAAAGATAAATGGTTCAAACTTGGAACATGTCTTTTTCAGTTATTTTACTTTAATTTTGATTCAGCAAATGTGAAAAAAATATTTACTTTTGAAAGTATGATTTTTTTTTTTTTTTAAAGTTGCATCATTTTGTTTTAAGTTTTTACTTTACGTATTTTAAATTTGTTTTTTAAATTAATATTTTTTTAAATGCTGAATCAGTATTAAAATTTATATATTTCTGTTTAATTAAATGAAAAAAAAAATGAAATTCTACAAATAATATTTCGAGTTATAACAATTTTAAATTACCCCACTTTTTTAATAATAATTTTTTTTTTTTTTTTTTTTTTTTTTTTTTTTAAGTTATGAGAAGTTTTATCATGTGATTTTTTTTTACAAATAATATGGTTAACCATCACAAAAACAAGTAATATAAAAAAAAATTAAAGTCAATTCCTACTTTTTAATCATAACTATATAAAATAAACCCGTACAGCATTAATGCCCCACGTTATCTTTATTGAACATTAATTTTGAACATTATTTATTGAACATTATTTATTGAACATTGCGGTATATTTTATTTTTTGTTGGCATCACTCATTTGAGATAAATCTTTCATTTCATTTATGAAAACAATGGGAGACATTTTTTTTTCTTCCATATAAAAATTAAAATTATTTAATTAAATTTAATTAATGAATTAATATTTGAAAAAACTGTATTAACATCAATTGTCATCCAGTACAAGTTTTAAAAAAATTATTTGAACTTGAATGGATGAATAGAAAATATTTTATTAACGATTGAAAATTCCAACAAGATATATATAGAGAGAGTGTGAGCTAATAGTAGGAATTTTTTTTTAAAAATCAAAATTTTAACTCAATAAATGTAGATTTTTTTTAAAATGTGTCCCGGACCCCCTTAAAATACTATTGTAAATATGAAAATATACCAGAAGTGCAAAATTAATATAGCAGGGAATTTCAGACAGATCCACCAATTACGACTTACAATTCATTGGATTAATGGTAAATTTGAAACGAATGCATGTTCATAGACAACGTTCCGGTATCGCGATTGAACACTAAATGAAATGTTTGTTGAAGTTTGTGAATCAATAGACGACCGTCATAAGCATTGTATTGACAAGAACGGTAATGGTCTTGAACATCTTATGGTAGAAGAAAAGTTATACATTTTATGTGGATTCTTTTGCAATTTGCATATTAATTGTTTGCGAATAAAAACTGAAGTTATAATCATTCAAAGTGTGTATACATTTCATATAGATTATTTTGCAATTTAAATATTAATTGTATGCGAAAAAAAAACTGGAATTATAATCATTCAAAGTGTGTATACATTTCATGTACATTCTTTTTCAATTTAAATATTAATTGTATGTGAATAAAAACTGGAGTTATAATCATTCAAAGTGTGCATACATAACATGTAGATTCTTTTGCAATTTAAATATTAATTGTATGTGAATAAAAACTGGAGTTATAATCATTCAAAGTTTGCATGCATTTCATGTAGATTATTTTGCAATTTAAATATTAATTATATGTGAATAAAAACTGGAGTTATAATCATTCAAAGTGTGTATACATTTTATGTAGATTCTTTTGCAATTTAAATATTAATTGTATGTGAATAAAAACTGGAGTTAAAATCATTCAAAGTTTGCATACATTTCATATAGATTCTTTTGCAATTTAAATATTAATTGTATGCGAATAAAAACTGGAGTTATAATCATTTAAAGTGTGTATACATTTTTCTGACGCACCCTGTATAAGAAATTAAATATTTTAGGATTCAAATTCAACTTACCCCTGTCGATTTCAAAATAAAGAATTATCCTGCACAATCTGCAGAACTGAGTCGAATTCCTCGGCCTTCTCAAAAAATTTTAAGGGTACTTACTGTCTGGAAATCCAGCATGAAACTGGTTTCCAGGGCCTTCAAAGACAACGGAAGGTAGTAATTTGGGTATTTTGATTGACATCTGCACAGGGGTGTTAAGCTTCTCACAAGTCAGGAAAAGGAGAATTGAATGATCATATTGTGTAATGGAATATATTAGAAGTGATGATATAACTGCTTTGTTACGAAATCTTTAATTATAGTAACTTTGTATTTATACGTAGTATTGTGTGTATAGTAACATTGTGTAACAATTATAGTTACATCTATTGCTGGGTTCATGGGAAATACGTTAAAACAGGCTTTTACTACAATTTTTTATAGAATTTTTCTATTTAATATTTAAATAGCAGAAATTGCAGACGCCTCGTTTAATCGCAGGATTTGTAATACTTTTCTGCATTTAAATAAGGCGAAAAATTCTGTTAAAAAATTGTGGTAAAGGCGTAAAACCCTGTAAAAGGAAGATAAACGTTTCTTTTGTTTGATTTTGAAATTAAGAAGACGATTTTTTTTAATATCATATTTAATAACAGATTTGTTTTTTCGAATAATTGGGCATTTCACATTAATATACTGGAAAAAAAAAAAAAAAAAAAAAAAAAAAAAAAAAAAAAAAGGAGTTGATTTTACAGTATATAACTAGCATCCCAGCTGCCAGTATTATACCGTAAAATTAACAGTAATAAACATAAAATAAACAGTAATACGCTGCCGCGCATGAGCAGCAGCGTATATAATAGGAAAATATAATAAAACCACGAACGAAAATATACAATAGCCTCTTCCGAGTTACCCACGATTTCGAAAAGCGTTCTTTATCTTTAGAAAGCGCGGAAACCAATATATTTTTTAGATTTAAGGAAGCATTTGTAAAAACAAAATTACTTTTGCTGCTCCCTATTTTTAAAAACGTTTCCGGGTAGTTTTTATACTGTATTAATCCGCTTTCTCAACCCGGAATATAGTTTTTTTAATTTTATCAATTCTCAAGAAAATATTTTCATGTTCAACAAACATGTGTTACGGACAAACAGGATAAATTAACAGCTTTAACATTAACATTAAAATTAATATTATTTTGTTACTCTTGCATGTATAAATTAAATTACGCAACGAAAATGTTTAAAGTATCCACACACCTTTAAAACGTCATTTTCGATAAAAATATCGATTTTTCATTTTTCCAATAATATTAAAACCCGATCTTTTATCTAACGAATTCTGCTTTAATTGTGTCTGTATCTTAATTAGAACCCGAGTTACAGCCGTTTAAATTTACATCTGTTATACAACCAAATAATTTTTTACAACCGGAAATATCGTTCTGCAAACCGGAAGTAAGCTGAAATGTATGTTTACATTCTTCTTTTCCGAGATTTAGCATTAGATTGGATTATATGTCCATGAAAATACACGGAGTATATAAATAAATCTTTAAAGAATAATATTAATTTTTATAGCAAGAACCACGTTTAAAAGTTATTTTTAGCTTTTTCTCAAACTGAAGTTTTTCATATTTTTACCGTACGCAAAACATCCTCCAGCAAAAAAATTTGCATGAAATGCATTAAAATTTTTTGTACTTATTTTATAAATGTTTATTGAGGGAATAGACTACAATCATGATAATATAGTAATTATTTTTATATTTACACTGGTATAAGTTAAAAAGTTGCAAGAAATTTTACGATTTTTTCATTACATTAGTACTTCAAGTGACATAAGAATCTGCAATAGAGATGCTATTATAATGCGGCTAGTCTATGTCCTATATAGAAAGTTATTCTCTTTATTATGCAATTTACAAAATGTGAATGCATTGATTTAATTCTGAGTTATCATGTTTTGCGCAAATGTCAATTTTTCACATAATTTTGACTATTTTTCAATTTAAAAAATCATTTCTGTGTAACTTCTAAAATGTTTATATAATTTTCAAAGTTTTAACTTAAATGTCATTAGAAAAAATTGGTATAAAGAGAAAATTTCAAAAAATCCCCTCCGAAAGTGTGTGGATACCTTAACCCCTTGGGGACGAGCAACACGTATACGTGACGCATAAGATGCTCAGAATCCTCGATTTTCCCCACCAGTTATTTTTTATTGTAAGATTTAATTTAAATGTCATTAGAAAAAATTGGTATAAAGAGAAAATTTCAAAAAATCCCCTCCGAAAGTGTGTGGATACCTTAACCCCTTGGGGACGAGCGACACGTATACGTGACGCATAAGATGTTCAGAATCCTCGATTTTCCCCACCAGTTATTTTTTATTGTAAGATTTGCCTCAATAAATCTTAGCATTTCTGCGATTCAACTAGGCTAAAATTTCTGTCTTGAAAAACCGCTGGCAAAAGATTAAAAATTCTATAAAGGACGCTCGTCGCGAAGGGGTTAATTGAGAATTGATAGCACTCTAAAAGACGATATATCTATGTTGAGAAAACTGATTAATGCACTGTAAAAACGACTCAGAAACGTTTCCGAAATTCAGTGGCAGCAAAAGAAAGTTTATTTTTATAAAGGGTAATTTAAATCTCGAAGATATATTGGTTTCTGATGTTTCTAATGATAAAGAACGCTTTTCGGAACCGTGGGAAACTCGGAGGATGTTATTTTATATTTTCCTTCTTCGTCATATTACACTTTCGTAGATTAAGAAACACTTGTCTTGTTTTATAGTGCACTGGCATTTTCAAGGAGTCATCAAGATTTTAATTTAATGTTCATCTCGGTAGAGGTCAAAAGATTTTTTTTTTCCAATTGAGGTTATATCTATCCTATCCGGACGTTTTTTGACGTCATACAACGTATGTTCCCCTTTGTGTCTAGACGAATTCGACGAATCTTCATACGTTAAAACTAATTTAGCCATTCGGGTTTTAAGGGGTTTACCTACCTGCAAACTTTCAACAAATATATATTTTTTTTTATTATTGCATTTCTTAAAAGTAAAGTATTAGTAAAGATTAGTAAAGAATATTCAGTTTCATTTTTTAGTTGATCTAATAAAAATTAAGAAAGTTACGCCGCTTTAATTTACTTTGTTCTCCCTACCATAAATCATAACTTGTATCTTTAAACGTGATTACCTCAAAACTATGTTTCTCGAACAAATTTCAACCAATCTTCTTCAGATATTGAGAAATTTTTAACAAAAATATTAACTAGAGAGTAATTGTTCTTTTTGACGATCGGGTGATTATTATTATTATTATTTTTTAATAAACAATCAAAGTTAAATTATATATTTTTTTTAAGTCGGTACTTTGGCCTGAATTGTTTTTTTAATAACTTTGAAAGGTAGCTATTTTTTCAAAAGTCAATTTTTCCAAAAATTAAACAATTACTCTCTAGTTTTAAGTGTTCCAAGTACAGACATTTAACTAAACTGTGACTTTAAGTATTTTTCTTGTTTTGGTTCTGGTGGCTTTGCAAGTGTGTTCTAAGTACTAATGAGGTGTACGAAAGTGCACGAAACGTCTATTTGATAATTTTAATTGTTTTTATGTATTTTTAACAATAAAGTCTGTAGTTGAATATTATTTTAATGATTGTTAGTTTTATCCAGACGTAATTATGTATGTGTTTTTAAATACAGACATGTGCTTTTCGTAATTTCGGATAACATTTGACAGCGTTGCGGTGATCACCGTGGACGGCTACCAGTATGACACCAACTTCGGAGAACAGGTCTCGTTGGGACAGCTAGCTTTATTGTGTCATTGCAAAAATCGATTTCTTTTCTTTAAAATTGGATAAACAAAATACAAAAAGAGTTTTCAAATATCTTATTTTATTTTCTTGAAAAAAAATATCCCACAAAATACATGTTTTTTTTTTTCTCGACCTTACATGTATGTCTAATCCCTTAAAGTTAAATTAAACTAATACATAGATAGTCGCAAAAAATCTTAACTCTTCTTTTGAGTTACCCTATTTGAGTACAAATAAGTGTCGTAAGATTATATATCTCATTTCAAAAAGGACACCAAAAACTAACGATTAATAAACAAGAAGACAAATATTAAAGGACTAAGGATTAAGTGCTCTAAAATTTTTAAGGAAACTGTCTAGAACTCTTGCCTGAAATTAATTTCGAAGGCCTTCATAGACAATAGAAGAGATATAGTAATTTGGGAATTTTGGTTGACAACTCACAGCAATGATGCCAGTAGGCTACTTTTTTAAAATTCAGATTTCCTGATTGCCACCACTTTTTTGAAGTAGAAAGTAGATTTTTTTTAAAGTTCTATTTATATAATGACAGATTAAACAATGCGAGAATAAGGCCAATTACACTATCGTAAAAAAGTGGTGAAAAACAAACAATATTATTATTTTTTTTTTTAAGTAGCCTGCTGGCAACACAGACTCACAGGAGCATAAGTTTTCATAAGTCACCAGGAAGAATTAAATGACGATATTGTGTAATTTGTAATGGAATACATTAGAGGTGATATGCTGTATTGCGAAATGTTTAATTACAGAAGCATTTCAACTAACACGCATTCATGAGCTGTCAAAGAGCATTTAGAGGATTTTTTTTTAATGCTACTTTTATTTGATTTTAAAATTATTCAGCAGGATTTCTAAAATTTTTTACTACATGATATTTATTTTCTTCTATTTACAACCAGAAAGTATTGGATTCGTGAAAAATTTTCGACTTCTGGTTTTAGACGAATTTATACGTTTTAGACGGTCCTGAACACGATTGACTGTTTTTAAAATATATCTGTCCCCAAATCTGTCTGTCTGTCTGTATGTGACACAAATTTTGTGGACGCTTTAACTCACGAATTACTGCACGGGATTTAATAAAACTTCAGATTCGTTTAGATCTTGATATAGATTGGTGTTGATTAAGTTTTGGTGTACATCGAACAACAAGTGAAGAAGGTACTTTGGATTTTTCACGATTTCCAATATAGCTATACCTCAAGAATAATATACGTAATTTCACCAAACTTCATATTCTGCTAGATCTTGACATAAATAGGTGCTGATGATGTTTGGCTATATATAACTCAACACGTGGGGCAACTAGTTTGTGTTTTACACGGTTTCTACGATGGCTATGTCAGGAAAACTAATACATGGAATTTCATCAAACTTCATATTCTGATACACCTTTGACATAAATAGATGCTGATTCAGTTTTGACATTCTTTTTTTTTATACCGCTAACCAGGCCCCTACCTGCCCGGCATGAATGCCTAGCTTAACGGGTTAGTACCTGGGTGCGGGGCGGAAA